>CM060909.1:292376021-293714354 GCA_030737875.1 Allium sativum
ATCAGGCTTATACACATGGTAAGCCCCCTTATTTGAACTAAAGTGCGTGAGACGGGAATCGACATGGATATTATTCCATAAATAAGACATGATATGGTCCATGATTACCCTTTTTCTCGGAATTTTTCCGTTGTTGCTTCGCCTTCTCGTCTAAAAAATAAATAAATAAAATAAAATAAAATAAAATCCACTTCAATTGAACTCCATCATCCCATGCCACCACTATTTTCTACCTATATTTGCAAGGATATTGTTCAATCAGTTAAAAAAAGTCCGAAGACAATCTTACTTCTACTAACTTAGTCAACTCAGACATTTTAAATAAGGTTTCCGAGCATGAATATGTATCTAAAAAAGACATGATATAGCATGATTTTTATCACAAACACATATGACACCTTTGAAAATAAAATTTCTCATATCCATATGTTTCACGATAACTGTATTCTATCTAGGGCCGTCAATTTCGTACACGATCCGTAACCCGCACGATAAAAACCCGACCCAACCCGACCCATTTATAAACGGGTCAATTTCGGGTCAACCCGCTCTGACCCGTTTAATAAACGGGTTGACCCGACCCAACCCGTGAACCCGTTTCTGACCCGTTTAATTATAAAACATAATTTTATTACTTTACAATCTACAAAACATAGGCCCGGCCCAGTCCACTACCTATCATGACCCGTGAACCTGTTTATATTTATATGGGTTGGACCGACCCGTTTACAACCCGTTTGACCCATGAACCCGAATTTGACCCATTTATGACCCGTGAACCCGTTTATGACCCGTTTATACCTTATACGGGTTGACCCGACCCGTTTATAACCCATTTACGACCCGACCCGCCATGACCCGTTTACGACCCGACTCGTTTACGACCCGACCCGACCCGTTTACGACCCGACCTGGCCAAATTAAACGGGTTACACACGGGTCGGGTCGGGTCAACCCGTTTATAAACGGGTCGGGTTCGGGTTGAGCTATTTCTGACCTGTTTAATAAACGGGTTGACCCGACCCGTTTAAAATTGACCCGAACCCGAATTGACCCGACCCGAACCCGACCCAACCCGACCCATTGACACCCCTAATTCTATCCACAGTAAGATATGCATCCATGAATATTTCAAACAAAAACAAAATTACAAAAATAATAAATGTTTCATGGTCAATCCATTTAGTAGCATAGAAAGATCTGGTAATACTGATAAACATTACTGACTTATCCCAATTTGCCTACTCAAGAATAATTTTCATATATATTTTGCATCGGAAACTACATCCGGGCAAAGATGAAAACAACTTAATTTTTTTTTCACTAATGTTAATGTATACCAGAATTAGTACTTGGAATACTCAAAAGCTAAAACAAATAGACTGTCTCCCTCTTACAAGGTCAATACTGCAAAAGCTCCTTTATTATCACAGTTGAATCATTGAATATATTTGAAAGAGAAGTATAAATTCATAGCGGAAATAGTACTTTTCTGAGAAAGAAAGATGGCCTCGAGTTGTTAAAAATAATAAGTCTACTCTAATATTATTCAGTCTCTGATAACTTCTCAACTTCATTTATACAATTACATATTAGATTTCCATGCGTGTAGCATGAGTTAAGCACTAGCATAAATAAATTAAGAATCACAAGAAAGAGCAACGGAAAGTATATGATAAAAAATCTAGTATCTACAGTGCCCGTTCGCGATTTTGGATTTGCGGTTCTCGATTCACAATTTTGATGAAAGATACAAGGGTTATTTGGAGAAGCTCGCCATCACGAACATGAAATGTCATCCGTTCCTGCAGTCTGTTTCTCGAACCAATTGTTCCCTTTCGGCTGCCCTACATATAGGTATAAATGACATATAGGTAAGAGTACAAACGACATATAACTATAAATGATATAAAGGTAAGAGTACAAAATAGTAAAAAGTATATTACGTAATTTGGATGTTCTATATACTTATGAACATCCTACAAAACTACAGCCGATATCCATTGTTGTGCATTAATACCATGATTGGAGATTTTTAATATCCATTTAAATTTCATGCCAGAATAAATTTCATATCTTACCTGTTTGACCGTAGAACGTTCACTCTTTCAGGTATACAAAGGAAAAGAAAAGCTTAGCATCTTTCCCCTACCAGCCAGCGCAACTTCTTTCACCTAGAGGAATATAAATTGATTCAATTTATTTTATTTTGAAAATAATGATACAATTCATTTATGTGTAGATTTCAGATAAAAGAGTAATAATAATAATAATTAAAAAATGCATAAGAATATTACATGGTTGGTAAGCTCTCAAAGTGCATTGTACGTCTCGCTAAGTGCATTGTTCAAATAAAGTTAAACAAACAATGCCTTTTTTCTAGCAGGAGACCTTATAAAGAGTGATTGGTATGAATTTTAGGAACAACAAAATCATACAGAATCACTAATCAATACTTCTTTGGAGGTTTCTGATTTAGCACAGCAAATGAAACCAACAAAGCCTCAATGATCCAACAATATAAGCTAGTCAACCAGAATATGATAACATAAAATTTTAACAGCTTTATTATGTGAAATAATAAATGTAGCCCATAACAATTGCTTGCTGTTTTTATAAACTCGTGTCATTTTTTCCACCAGCCATGAAAGATAACATAGTGAACCCACACATCATGTGCGATGCGGACTACATTCGGTTCTTGCTCTTTCACCAAATTACAATATCGCATGACTAAGAGAACTAACAAAAAGTTAATACTCAAACAACTCAAAATGCTTTTACAGATGGTCAGTTTAATAATTCAACACTCATTTTGGAATAGCTAGAATGATCACTCTTGGTGGCTCTCACCACCACTTTTGGTGGCTTTCACCCACACCTAATGAAGATGTCAGCTGACCCTTTTTATAGAGAGAATTGTTTCATATCCAAGAAAACTTGGCATCCAAATTATCTTCATATTTATTATAAAACTATTTCGATAAGTGCCAAATATACTTGCAATAAATGTCCAATAGCAATCAATATCTCTCCATAAAATCTAGCATCAAATCTCTTCATCAAATCTAGCACCAAATCTTTTCATCAAATCTAGCACCAAATCTAGCAACAAATCTCTCCACAAAATATGTAAGATTATTTGTTGTCCAAAATTGTGATTTGCGTATCACCGATTTCAATATTGGTGTCCCATAAAGATATAGTGCATAACTAGTCGTTGTGTAGACCAAACAATCATCGTAGGTTTATGGTACCAGCTTGAGCTATGGTTTTGACTCTTTCTGTTTTTATCGCTCTGGAGTGATTGGATCTCGTAATTGGAATCGGGTCGTATTCTGATTTTGAACATCCAACATAAAATTATTTTTATATATTTAGAACTACTGAAAGATGAGAAGGAAGATGTGTTGACAATTCACAGAAGCAGATTGGTATGGTTTTGAGGCGTGAGATCGCTTTCCTTAAAACAATATATGTTCCCACTTGGAACGAGTTTGCTAATGGGTTGAATGGCAGATTGTTTCCCAGGATACAACAAAACCAAACAGAAGGAGGAAAAAGGATAATGCGAAGAGAAGAAACAGGATGCATATATAGTTGCGGAACAGATACGACCGTTTGGAAGCAATTGTGTACAAACAGACGTGTCCGTCTGTTTAAAATCAAAAAATAAGACTGTTGCCAACAGCCAAGTCGCTTCCGTACGGTCACGCACGCGCGCACGTGGCCAAAGTGCCAATCTTTTGACCGTAATAATTTTATAGGCCCAACCAAGTCCACATGCATACCCATCCAAGCCCCTTATTCAAGCCCAAGTCATTTAATTCACATTATCATATACAAGACAATCATATATACTTTGGAATAGTCCAAGTTATTGGGACTTGTTCCCTTCATTAAAACAATCTTACTCAACAAGATGCACCGGTAATGCCTGGTATGGGTGGCATGAGAATTTAGTCATTATATATTCTCTACCTATTTCTCAATAATGTTATTGGTTCAAGTTGTAATTGTTTGTAACGATAATTGAGATCGTTTGTTAACAATTTTTATTAGTGAATCAATAAAAAGAGTGGTTGGGTGAAATATTGTGTGCTCATATTTCCGATATTATTTGTGTTTTTTTTTCAATCAAATTCATCTTCAAGTGATTGGGTGATAAAGATCCAATTTTTCTTGGCATTTTGTCAAACTTCTATTGCACACAAAATCCTAACAGTTTGGTATCAGAGCTAGTTCATCGTATAGCTTGGAGTGATTTTAGATTGAAGATTGTAGATGTCGGAGATGATGTTGCTTTCATGGATGGCTATTGTAGAGTAAGAGATTTTGAGAATTTGGAATGAAGAACCTAGTCCGCAGCAAGGTGGAGAGGTTGGTTTTGATCACTGCTGAGGATCCGTTGAGGATCATGTTATCGATTGTTGTCTTCACGTTGATAATTCTCGAGGGATCCATGTAGATGAAGAGGGATCAAGTGGTAAGCGTATATCGATAAAGAGGAGGTGTGATTGCGCCTGGAAATCAATTAGGTAATCTTGTGGCTTGATGAAATCAAGAAGGTGTGATTGAGCCCGTAAATCAATTGAGCCTGGACTTGAAGAGAAGACATGATGGTTTTATCTCGTAGCCGTTAAAATCGAGATGGTGTTAATTGAGAAAAAAGAGGTTGAAAGTGAGAGCTAAGGGGCTATTGTTTGAGTGGAGGAGATGTTGTGATTTGGTATCAAGATGGAGTGTTGAAATCGGTGATACGCAAATCACAATTTTGATCAACAAATAATCTTACGTATTTTGTGGAGAGATTTGGTGCTAGATTTGATGAAGAGATTTGGTGTTAGATTTGATGAAGAGATTTGATGCTAGATTTTATGGAGAGATATTGATTGTTATTGGACATTTATTGCAAGGATATTTGGCACTTATCGAAATAGTTTTATAATAAATATGAAGATAATTTGGATGCCAAGTTTTCTTGGGCATGAAGCAATCCTCTCTATAAAAAGGGTCAGCTGACATCTTCATTAGGTGTGTGTGAGAACCACCAAAAGTGGTGGTGAGAGCCACCAAGAGTGATCATTCTAGCTATTCCAAAATGAGTGTTTTCCTTCAAATTATTTAGCCATTATATATTCTCTATCTATTTCTCAATAAGGTTATTGGTTCAAGTTGTAATTGTTTGTAACGACAGTTGAGATCGTTTGTAAACAATTTTTATTAGTGAATCAATAAAGATAGTGGTTGGGTGGAATATTGTATGCTCATATTTTCGATATTATTTGTATTGTTTTTTTTTTCAATCAAATTCATCTTCAAATGATTGGGTGATAAAGATCCAATTTTTCTTGGCATTTTGTTAAATTTCTGCTGCGCACAAAACCCTAACAAATAACGCCCAGTTCTTAATCTAAATCATAAAGCTTGTGTATACCTAAGACTCTAAGTCAAAATACGAGTATTTCTCCGCACCACTCAGTCTTACACCAACAATGTAGCGGTCCATCACCCCAACCCTTTGAACACCTGCAAAGATCTACGCACTCTTCGTACTTCTCGGCGCTCTACAGTGCTTTAAATCCCATAACTTAGCTAACCAAACACCTTCTCACCTTTCTTACAAGGAAAAGAAATATATAAAAATGAATCTTTTCATACGCATGGTCCCGACTCAGTGATATCCTAAGTCTGCACGAGCGTATCTAAAAATATATTTATTTATATATCACAGATTCACACACATATATACACACGCTTCAAGACATAAATACATATCCACAAAGCTAAAGGCTAGTAACAAACAATGCACGCTATATATACACAAGCCTATTAAAGAAAACAAATGAGCAGCAAAGTTAGATCAATAGAAAGATGCTCATGGTAACTAAAACAACAGTACAAATCTCCCCATATGCACACTATCTACACCACACATTCACATCAACACTCTGAGTCTCTGTACTCACCAGCTCCATAAACCCAGGACAAACGCATGCATATGCCAGAGAGAGCAGCTCCAACAAAAATTTAAAGTGCAAACATATACATATAACATATATACATAAATACATGCTCCTTGAACAGACACGTTGCACATATGTAAAATCACTCACATATTCTATTATACACACACCACTCAGCAATGAAAACCACAACGCCGCATACATGAATACAAATACACATAAAAACACACATATGTACCCAGATAAGTTCAATTTAGCAAAAATATGCCTGGAAAAAAACTAAGACATAGAGTATAAATACAAACTCTTACACACATACCACCAGTTATAGGATTAAACACAATTTAGATTATGTTTTTCTCTTCTTCTACTCACTTGAATCCACACTAAAAACTCATCATTATCACAATGAAACACATGCTACTTCTAGCTATAAATGCTTATTGGTTATGAAGATGGATGCATAAAAATTTGGAATTCCTTGTAATTTATTAAATCTCTTTTTTTAGAAGGAAAGTAGTTTTTTCCTTTTATTGTTAGCTTCAGAAGGAGGCTAAAATGAACGTATATAAGCAGCCAGTGTGAATCCCAAAACAAGAGCCTAGAAATTCATTTAACCTGTGTTTCGTAGGATTGGATTTATAAACAAATATATTAAGTAAATTTATAACTTTTGTCTCTTTTACTTATAATCTAAAGGCTATGTAATTCAAGTTGTTATAACTTTCAGTTTAAAAACACCTTATTACAAATTACCAAGAGATTTACAACTAAAGTGGATCAATTACTAAGGTGATCCCTCACCTTGTTATATAAATGAGAATTGAATTTTATTGGACAATTCAAAACAAAACGTCTTGTTATTCAGGATTTTTCTCCCGGTTTCCTCAAGGTAAACATATACAGTTTTTATATTGGTCAGAAGGAGGACCAAACCTCTATGGAATACCCATATTGAATAAATTGTACTAACATATATCAAACCCATTACATAGTTATTTACTAGTAAATTTAGTATGGTTATACGCATCTCAAAAGAAAATGAATTGGTTTAATCGGACATACATAAGCAAAAGATAAATCTCGATATATTTTTTATCCTTGAGTCAAGAAATGGGCTGAATGAGTGAACCTATGGTTCGCTCGTCAACTATCAATTATCTGTCTATGTAGTATCAATCTCAGCAAAGATATCAACAAATAAGTGAATTTTTTATCCTATTTTTCAATTGTACAATAAATTGTAAAATATGTGCAAATTCAATGCAAAAATCAGTCTTGTTAAAAATAAATAAACGTGTATTCATCAATATATCATACCAAAATATCTGTTAAAAATAACCAGAAATTTGATAAAATTTGATCATCCAACCCATAGTTTTCAACTAAGTGAGTTTAGAACAAAGATTAATCCATTTTTCTTTAGCAAAACAACGAAAGGTAAATATATATAATTATCTATAGTTAAATATGTATGTTTGTTAAAACTAAAAGATATTGTACAAATGGAAGGGGTCCAAGTTTTAAGCATGTCGGACTTTGTACATGAAAGACATTGTCCTGAGTGAGGTAATATCTATAGCAGATATGGTATTCTAGAATTAGGATTATAGTAGTTGTATTGTTAAGTGCTTATTCACGTATTTATTTGTTTTTTAGTCATTTATACTTTCTTACATTTTTGTTTTTGAATTTCCTGTTATTTCTTATATTAACACTACACCAAAAAAAGTAACCATAAATAATTTAAGCAAAAACAACGCAGCTCACATACTATTTCTAAAGTATAAATATATAATACAACCGCATAACTTGTAGTGAAGCATAAACAGAACATAACAGAACAATTAATATCAAAAGCAAAGATAGACTATAAATGAACAATAGTAAGAAAACGAGTTATTCAGATAGTTAGATAATTAAAATTCTAGGAAAAACATATAATAATACCTCTCACGGCAGTTCAGATTGCAGAAGATAGCCTAGGTTTAGGATATGGTTCAAATCAAAAAAGATTGCCTAAGTTTGTGATTAGGATCGACTTGGGAAAAGAGCGAGAAGAGAGATTACGGCATCGATTTACCATGGATGATGGTGATTACGTTGATTTCGCAGGAACAAAAGAGGAGGAAGATAACAGCGATTCATGTGTTCGTGAGGTGGTATACTGAAAGGAAGAAAGAGTAATTCAAAGAAAAAAGGCAAAACATAAGTTCCCGCACAGATTTTTTTTTTTTCCCGCTTGTGGTTCATAAAATAGAATCTTGCAATTTTTTTTTTATTAAATTCGAGTGGGTTTGAACTAACTCTTTCGACCAATATACTTTTCTAAAGGGGTTTTTACCCTTAAAAGACAAAAAAAATCAAAAAATTGTTCTATAAAAACAAAAAAAATAAAATTTTATCCTCAAAAACAAAATTTAGTGTAAAAAAAGGAATTTAGGGGTCACTATAATTTCTTCTTTTACACTAAAATTTGTCCTTACGGAATTTTTTTACCCCTTTGTCTTTATGAACAATTTTTTGTTTATTTTGTCTTTCACGGTATTTTCCTGTTTCTTTGAAAAATATGATTTCTACATAGAGGATGCCAAAAAATAGTTAGATTTCCACTCATGCATGATCATTTCTTATAATTTTGGCAATTACATAAATTTGCACATTTTTAAGATATATTTTATATCTTAATTGTTAATGTCTAAAATAGAATTAAATCTAAATGTAAGCAAAAACACCAATGTTTTACAGACCCTGATCAAGTCTTGCCTAGGTAACACATATAACCAAAATTAATGAAAAATGAAAGAAATAAGGAAGAGGAAAGGAAGATAACATAAGATTTACGATGGTTGACTGTTAACTAAGTCTACATCCACTTTTAGAAGATTAACTTTATTCTCCATTATCTATTATAATTGTTCTATAAGAGATTTAATAGACGTCCAAGAATTGCTATCACAATTGTAATGGTTGATTGGAATAGATCATAATAGCCTCTTTAATGATTGCTCTTGCTAAAGAATTAAGTTAGAGAAGTTCTTTGGCAGCGTGTAGATAGGGAGAATCCAGATCCATTGCATGTAGGAGGTAGGTTGGTATTTATAGATGAGTCAAATTGAGCTAAGATATTGCACTAATAGGCTTTTCTAGATGGTAGAAATCACTATAGAAAAACCATGTCCATTTGAGTAATTTTGATGGATAAGTACCATTCCATAGATCAGTACTGATCTATAGCCTATGGAACAGTACTGATCCATAGACTTGGTCTACTTGTTGTTCTTATCTATTTCTCCGACCTTCTTATGTTCTTGTAATTCCCCTTGCCAAGTTTCGTAGAATTTGGTCTTCGTTTTCTAGTGCTTCGCACTCAATATGTGTTGAATTGCTTTACAAATTGTATGATCAATCAAATATATTGAATTAAAGACATGGATTACAACCAAAACTCGGAGGGGAGGCTAATATGGTAGACCTACTATGGATTACATGATAATTATATGGATCAATATTGATCCATTGGGGATGGATCAGTACTTATCCACCTCCTCAGCCCATTTTAGTGAAACTTCGTGGGCCCTACCTTGGCTCTATTTTGAGTAATTCGACAAAGTTTCAAGTGATTCTAACATTGTCTTGACCTTTGCCTTCTATGTACTTCCAAACAGGTTAAAAACTGAGTTAATATTCACCTCCAAGAGTATGCCTTTATTGGAAACAAGACGTGCTCTAGATTAATCTATCTTTTGGTTCCATGGCTTGATCAATTTAGTTAGGATACCGGGCCATTTTTGGAAAATTGCCTTTGATTGGTCCGTCATTGGCTTTAGTTTCTGAGTAGAGACTGTGTTTGTGATGATCTCTGAATTTTTGGTTCGTAATTCAAAGGATGATTTGGAATGGAGTATATATGGTGTATAAAAAAAATTGATGGCATCGGAGTCAACATGACGGATATTTTCCGATCCATAGTCTATAGTTTGATACTGATCCAAAGGCTTAGTTTTTTTTTTTTTTTTTGCATTTTTGCTTCTATAGATACACTTTCCTTCGAGACATCCCCTATATTGTGTTTCTTTCCAACCGACCCATTCCTTTATACCATCAATCGAACCAAGTTAGATTTCCATAGGCTGTCTGTCTCTTGTCGCCAAAATCTACAATTGATGACTTTCCTCGCTGCCTCTGACCTCTGACTTGAGTTTCTCCTCCCAGTTCGTCTACATTCAACCTGTTTTAACACAAGGCCTTAGCTTATCGAACCATCATTTAGCCACATCACCAATCATCCTCGGCCCTGATGTCTGTCACCATACCTCCATGACCTAGGCCATGATCTTACTTGTTAATCGCCGAAGATTTTGACCATGGTAATTTGATTTTGGCCATGTAAAACCTCTATTTGAGTTAGATCTCCGATTTTATTGGTTAGAGATTTGATTTATTAGCATCTTGGACTTGATATTACGATGTTTTACAAGATTTGACGATCAAATCTAATTTGAAATTGAAACAAATGACTTTGGACTTTAAAAAAAATTGAACTCTGAACATGCAAACATAACAAACATTGGATTTGGGATGCCTTTCACTTAAATGCATATGACCAGATAAAGTTTGTGGATTTGAACTTATTTAACATAAATGTCCAGAATGTGTATATCGGCAGACTGCCTCCCGTCTTCACAGCCTGCCATTGTTTGATGTGCTCGAATGGTGTAATACCTCCTTTTTATTCTTCTTACAAGTGATACTCCAAGATATGGGCATTGAACCCTTTCAGATGCACCCAGTGATTACATTGTACTGACTTTCCTTTAACTCCTCTTTATGTGTACCTTCATACATTCTCCATCCTTTGCTAAGTTGAGATACTTTCTTCTATTTAAAAGACGATAGAATTACCCTTTCTAGTATTTGTTGAGATGCAAAAAAATGGCTAGCATATATTCAATCTCTATAACAAGTTGTCTTTCTTGAAAAGCAGTTTACTTTGTCCGTTGTCCTAAATGATTAAATAGGCAATGGACATGCGGAGGTAAGCATTTAGATCTTGATTCTGATTCGAATATGAGGCTCAGCCTTACGATTAAGTTATGTTTTCTCATCGCTTCGCCTACCCCGAATAGGTACAACATGAAGTTACCTTCAATGCTTTGTGAGCAGTCCCAACACAAGAGAAGAGAGAGATGGTTCTTGATGCGATATGAATAACTTAACAGGCTCGTATTATTGCACTCTGAGAGGTCAGTTATCCTATATGATTCATTTGCCTTTAGTCTGTCCTAGAGTTGGAACCCTTTCTATTTTTGTATCCCAACGCATTGAAAGTGGAACCCTAGGAGGTGAAGGTCTGTTAGAGGAGTCATTCAGAGATAGAAGCTCTGAGGATCAAACTTAGGCAGTGTCAAGCAGGCAAGTAAGGATTACCTTAATTCTAGAGGAGGGAGATGAAGAAATTGTTTACTGAAAGGGTAAAGCCATTGCATCCTAGGAAACAAAGGAAAGAGAAATTGTAGAGGTTGGAGCAAATGTCTTGAGCAAAGAAGGGTTGATTCTCAAGAAGACTATGCAGAATCTTATGATGAGGCTCTAGGGGTGTGCCTAACACACTAAGAGTTAGGATCTTAAGAAGGTATGCATGTAAATGTTTCCAGTGTTGTTGAACGGTCTCCAAGTCCTACACCCAAAGGACGAGATGTCATTAGTGAATTTGGCAAACCTAGTAATATTAATGCCACCCCAAGTCAGATTATTGGGAAGTTGTTCACGTCAATGGGTTCGGGCTTTGATTTCCATCTTGGAATCATTACTTCAGAAGGTGTACATACTTCAACACTTATCATGAGGGACATGGTTCATGGAGGCATCGAAGCTAAGGTAACACACATCACACACACTACTAGGACCACCAACATTATCATAGACGATTTCCTCTCTATTTGAGCTTGCTTCTGGATTTAATTTATTTTCTTTATTCAGATAGCACAATAGGTCATGGATACTATGAGAGCTTCGAGCATTCTTCCCGGATGATCGCTTGCAAAAGAGAAATTTCAACCTTTCTCCTCCTTTGGAAATGCAGGAAGAAAGAAGGAGAAGGAAAGAGAATGAAGAGCAGGAAATGAGGGAAAGGGAAATGGATAGGAGGCGAAAGAGGGAGAGATAAAGGGAAAACGATCACGAGGATAAGAAAACCGCTGAGATTGAGGAGCCCTCGTATCTCCCAGATGTAGATTAGGATCCCTTTGAACATTGTCAATGTTTAAGGACCTCGACTGATTTAGAGGATTGAATGCTTGTCTCTGTTGGTCCCTCTACTCTGACATCCATCGTTGTTGCTGCTCAAATTATCCCTACCACCGACATTTACAAATTATGCATAGAGTAACACACAAGATGCCAACTGGCCTTATCACTTTGGCTAAGGACCAAGCAGGTTGGTTTTTGAAGGTGGTCAAGATTGACCAAATATTACACTGATGGATAGAAGAATGCCTTGAGGAATATTGAAGATTGGAATAAGGACATGGATTGGTTGCAAAGCTGACAGAGTCTATGCAAAGAGATAACAAAAATTACGTAGAAATTCTAACTCACGACCTTGAGAGGGAAGAGTTCTTCGTGGTAGCAAAGAACATGACACCGAGGTAGAAAAACTCAAGAAGAACATGAGAGATGCCCAGACGGCTAAGAAGAAAGATAAAGACAGAGTTCATAAGCTTAGAAATATTGATAAGAAGTTGGAAGCCTTTAATGACTGTCATCTTAAGAAAGCTTATACTGACGATGAGGCCATCCGAAAAAGTCTTGAGCCTAAAAAGACAAATCACTAAATCCCAGGGGAAAACTATTGTTGACCAGAGGAAGTTTATATCAACCCAAAGCATAGAGATAGCCTCACTTCAAGAGAAAATTTCTCAACTTCAAAAGGAAAGGACCAGCTCGCTATTGAAAAATCCAGTGTCGAGAAAGCTTATGATGATGAAATGAAGAACTCAGATGATACCATGTTCATCTTCTACACCCTGACTACTATTAGTAAGGGGAGTTTATGTTCCTTCGGGTAGAAGTTTACTCGCACCTTTATTGAAGTTTAGGAATAAATTTTAGAATGAGTTGTTGGGCTAGGTAAAACTGAAGATGAAATGATTTATCATCAATTGGATAAGGAATCCCAAGATGATTTTGCTAATGGAAAGGAGGAGACTAAGCTCGAGAGAAAGAAATGAGCTTTAGGTGAAATAGGAACTTCGAAGCAGGTTCAGACTAATTTCATTACTCTGGATTCCTAAGATCCTTCCATTGAGCTCAGAGGTTAGCAGAGATCGTTATAGTATCTGAAGGCATTATTCCTTTTCTTGATGTCTTGGTTATCATCCTAAAATCAACTTTAGCTTCGATAAATTAGATTCTCGTGGTGATGCAATCGAGTGATGAGAATAACGGGAAATGTTTTATGATCGTCTTCTGCATCGAGACCCCTAGGCCTAGAGCAATTAATATCCTTTATATCACAGAACTTGAAGACATCTTGTTTTTGTCTGAGGAGATTGACAGCTTGATCGCTCATGTTTCTCATAATGTAGTTTCCGAGATCCACCCGCCGATTCCTCTGCCTTCCAGTGACACAAAAACTGAAGAGATATTTTCTACTTCTACCCCAGTTTCCACATTAATTTTAACTCATATCACAATCTCCACATTCCAACTAGGCCATGTTTAGTTTAAATCAAAGCATTACAAGGTATGGATGACCCAATGCTGTCTTTGAGAGGAGATAGAACTAACGTCGACCAAAAAGAGCCAACTACTTAGGAGAAGGAGATAAAGGTAAAAGAGATTCAAGCTGGAGATATGTTCAAGTGTGCAAAAGGCACATCCAAGTGTCGCAAGCATGCGACCCATAAGAGATCCACCCGCGTGATGGATGAGTGGGATGACAAATGGGGGTTGTGCTTATAATCACTGTTCCTATTAGTGCTTATCTTTCCATCGGCAAGCCTAGGCTGCTAGAAAAGCTTAGTATTATGCTCGGGATGGTAACCAAAGTGAGTAGGAAGAAAAACTGATGCATGATGTTTAGCTCGAGGTTTATCACACTTTCGTAATTGTACATAACCCATATTTGCTTTCTTGGCCAGGACTATGCGGCTTCTAACCCCTAACTATTTGAGTTTGTATCAACCTATTTATAAAAATACAATGGGCAAGAAAAAAATATTATTGCTTTTGTCTCAAAATTTATTTTGTAACTTTTATTATCTGTACTTAATTTCCTATATATTATGCTTTCAAAGCACTTAGATTCATATAGTCAGGTTGGAACTAAAATCTTTTGCTAGCTAGTCCCAACAGGCATGTGGTATGATTCACCTCCTCCTGTTTGTTCAACCTTTCAGTGTGTATTACCCCTATGCCATAGGACTGTCTACACGCGTTAAGTCAAAAATTAGATTTGGCAATTACTCATTTTTCCCTAAGTCTAGTAACCATGGCGATGATTGCAAGATAGCCAAGCAATTAGTTTGTCCCCATACCGGTGATCCAACCATTTCAGCGTTCAGATTCTAAGTTTCTCTGAGTCTTGTGCCTTAATTTGAATCATGTCGAGTTCTAACTAAGTCTAGGACATCTTCTGCATACTTTGAGATAAGATCGATTAGTTTCGAGAGCCAGACTCGGTGGATGAGCTTCTCTTTCATTGATAGCTTCTACCTTTGAGAATTGACCTTACCAAGTTAGAGTTTTTGTGAAACAATTCCTATCCTTGGGAATCGACCTCAACAGATGAGGGTTTTAATGTCTCAATGGATGAGGATTTTTGAAAATAATTTCTACCTTCAGTAATCAACCTAAGGGGATGAGGGTTTAGGTACCTTAGCAGGTGCAGATTTTTATAAAATGATTCCTATCTTGGGGAACCAATCTCAGTGGGTAAGGTTTTTTTGGAAACAATCCCTATCTCTTAGACTTAGAATCACCTCAACAGGTGAGGATTTTTTGGAAATACTTCCCATCTTCGGGAACCTACCTCAATAGTTAAAAAAATTCTGGGAAACATTCATTATCTTTGGGAATCAGCCTCAACGGATGAGTTTTTTTAAATGATTCCTATCTTCAGGAATTGACCCTAACAGATGAGGATTTTTTGTGAAATGAATTTTATCTTCAAGAACCGATCTCAATAGGGGAACATTTTTTGAAAATGTGTCATATCTTTAGGAATCAACCTCATTGGGTGAGGTTTTTTTAAAACAGTTTTTATCTTCGGGAATTGACCTTAGCGTTTGACGGTTTTAGTGGAAACCCGCATATTTGAATTTGCAAGGAAATGGAAAGTAAACATAGTTTGGCCAATTCAAAACTTGATTTCATTCATACTTGAAAGAAATAGAGTACAAGTTTCGCCAAAACACAATGCCCTTAGTAAGCTCAGGCGATCTGTTTTGCTAACACAAGAACAAAATTAATATAGCTATGGTAAGTCATTGATCCAAGCTTATATGATCGAAAGTTTCGTTGATTATCGTGAGCTTGAAAGTTTCATTAGAAGGCTTCTTCCTAATCACATACGGACCTTCCCAGTTTGGTATACATATGCTAGTGTTGGTCACTACTCACTTGAGGATGATGTAACGACCCGTATTTTACATACTGGTGGATCGTAAAATAATTCTATTAAATCATACGAGGTCGCATCATACTCATATTTTGATACATGGTTAATTAGGATGTTTTACACATATAGGATTTTTGTCAGATCATTTTGTGATCATTTTACCCTTAAGTATCTTGTTCTGGCTATATCTTTTGATTGGTGCATAATTGGATGCTTAAACTTACGCCATTGGAAAGATTTGATGGTTGCTCATTCCATAGAGTGGTTACGTTAACGATTTGGTTAAAGGGTTAGGGAGATAGAGCATTTTTAAGTTTTCAGGACTACTGGGTAGATTTAATTAGCAGCTAATGGGCTGATTAGGATAACCCATTAGATTTAATGAATTGCAATATAAATAGGAAGTAAAGAGATAAGGTTAACCTCTTCTCTTCATTTTCCTAAAGCCACAAGAGTTAAGATTCTCTAGTTCTTCCTCCTAAAACCTCAAACACATTCTAAATCACTTCTAATCTCCTCCAAACTTCTAGAAAGATTATATCATCATTGATCTCCATACTTTGCATCATTTAGAGGTTGCCTATATTCATTTCCTTGTTACCCAAATCATTTAAACCTTCGTCTTCAATAGATTCATTGATTTGGTAAGTGATTTAGATCTCCAACTATGATATGTTACATTATATGCTTAGATTAGGTGCTTTTATCATATTTACATGTCAGATCGCATCAAATCATGATCATTTGTATTCATTTTAGTTTTCAAAACCTTACTGATAATATAACTAGTGAAATGGATTAAAATGATAAGTTTATATTCATTTACATATAGATTACACTAAAATTATGAATATGAATGATTGTTTCACGTTTTATATAAATTTGGGTGTTTGAATATGATTGTTGATGCATATGATTGCTGTTTGAATTGTTGAAATTGTTATTTGGATGCTATACTTAATTTTATGTGTTGGCATCGATGAAATTAGGACTTGGAATGAAAACTGAAGCGCAACCGGATCAATATTCGTCGAAATTACACGAACAACGGAGGTTGAGCTCTGGAAGGCGGCTGGAAGACATTCAGAAAATTTAGGGTCAAAATTCGCTAAGTACATGGATTGGTAGTGGTCCACGCCTATGGAGTTGTACCGGTCTATAGTAGAGCGTTATTTTGACTCCAAACTTTTTGCATGGACTCCAAGGTGAAACTGTAGGGTCATATGCAAAATTTGAGGTCAAACGAGTTGGCATGCGACCTGTAGGTTTTTTTCTAAGTCATGGACTAGTAGTCATGATGGGCCTGTTGTAAGTTGGAACCTGGGTAAAGAATACTTCAAGGATTCGATGTACCTAGCTATGAATTGGCTATGTACATGGATCGATATTGATCCACCATATTGACGATTTTTGGCTTACGATCCACAGAGGAGAAAGATAGTGCGTCAGGGATCATGCTGGTGTCTTAGTTTGACAGTTGCTACTCTGGTTTGAGAGACATGGCACGATCAAGTAATAAACTATTTGATCGGAGACTCAGATGTGGAGTGACTCAAAGGGAAAGGTATGGTTAGTACCTGGAGTAGCGTAGCTACCTAGTAGTGAAGCAATTCGTAGTAGACGCAGTTGTGCGATAATGGATTTGCTAAGTTGAGTCTCAAGCTTTGGACAGTGTGGAAGGGCTTTGAACACGAATCGCCAAGGAATCGCTGATAGCTCGAAGAGTTATATTGTTAACTCAAGAACAGGGTGTCTTGGACACTTGGGTCTTAAAGGCACATGTGTGCTAAAAATATGGGGTTCGCAAACGCAACAAGACGATATACCCCAGCTTACTAGGTTTGGGCACTTAAATTGCTAGACACTTGGGTCCTGAAGGCAGACGTATTGGACAACTGGATCTTGAAGGTACAAAGGAGCTATACTAGGACCAGGATTTCCATGAGTCCCTAGTGAAGAGAAGGATTGCCATACGAGCATCAACGGATTCACAACTTTAGAAGGTGACAGCTAGGATTTGGATCATGATTGTTATATTAGATTTGACACACACACACCTTCACTTCTTGGATAGACTATCACCTATAGAGCTTAGAGAAGGAGACAAAGAATAGGAGCCAGAAGGGCTTGACAGATTCTCTTGTCTTATGACTTCGCTCACTTCTTTTGTTATTGCTTTGTGTAACATTATTTCTTTAAGTAGCATATATTATCGTGTTATTGTGTTCTGACTCTTTAGTTGTAGGGATATCTCTAATAAAAAATTTATCTTATAATAAAAAAAATTTATATAAGAATATTTTTTATTTTAAAAAAAAGTATATATTATTTTTTTATTTTTTATACTATTTTTTATTTCATTATTTATTTATTTTATTTTGTATTTATATTTTTTTATACTATTATTTTATTTATTATTATTATTATTATTTTTTCATTTTTATTTTTATTTTTATTTTTATTATTAAATTTTTTATAATATTTTATTTTATATTTTTTTATCAAAGAAGAAAAAATGACAAAAAAGAGAGAAAGAGAACGAAAAAAAAGTAGAAAACAAAAAAAAGAAAAATAAATAAATAAAACATTTTTTATTTTTTTTAAAAAAATAAATTAAATAAAACAAAAAAGAGAAAAAA
The DNA here is from genome assembly GCA_030737875.1 of Allium sativum. Lineage (NCBI taxonomy): Eukaryota > Viridiplantae > Streptophyta > Magnoliopsida > Asparagales > Amaryllidaceae > Allium > Allium sativum. The sequence goes on from CM060909.1 coordinate 292,394,249, forward strand.
AATACATTTTTTTTCTTTTATTTTTATAAATATTTTTTTTAAAACTCTTTTTTTTATCTTTTTTTTTCCTCTTTTATATTAAAAAAATAATTTTCTTTTTTTTCCTTTGTTTTCATTTACTAAAAAAATAGATGAAAAAAAATATAAAATAAAATATTAGTTATATATATATATAATTATTTTCTTCTATATTTTTCTTAAAATATTATAAAGAATTTATAATATGTATAAAAAAATATAAAAAAATTAAAAATAATATAAAATAAAAAATAATATATAATTTTTTCTTTTATTTTTCTTTTTTTTGTTTTATTTTTTTTATTTTTTTTGTGGCGATGGCCGCCTCGATTTGAAGAGCTCGCGGTTTTTTATTTATTTCTTTTATTCGATTTGAACTGAATTGGAGAGAGAAGAGGGGTGAGGATATATAAATATATATATATATATATTATTATTATTTTTAATTTCAAAAAGTACCTTTTTATTTCAACCTCCAAATGAGACCCACCGACTGTTGCCTATAACTAATTACCCCCATTCCGAACTCAATGGGATATGTATCGTAAGCCAGGTTGGCTGTTTCGGTCGGTTTCCGTCAAAATCAAAATATAAATTTATATATTGAATTTGAACGCAAACCGATCGAAACAGCCAAACTGGCTTACGATACATATCCCATTGAGTTCGAAATGGGGGTAATTAGTTATAGACGACAGTCGGTGGGTTTCATTTGGAGGTCGAAATAAAAAGGTACTTTTTGAAATTAAAAATAATAATATATATATTTATATATCCTCACCCCTCTTCTCTCTCCAATTCAGTTCAAATCGAATAAAAGAAATAAAAAAAACCACGTGCTCTTTAAATCGAGGCGGCCATCGCCACGCTCACATATTGATTCGAAAAATTATGAATTTTGGAATCTAGCAATAACTAGACATCCGGTTTATTTGTTCAGTTGGGCGATGTGTAAAATTTATCGTCCCAATCCATATCAGTCAAATGTGGAATGAAAATAAATATTTTATAGTTGGTATTGGGGTGAAATTGGACATACACTAATCCCAATAATTAGTTGTATGTCGATCGATTGATTGACAGGCTGTTATAAGCGTTAAATATTTATATTTAATATTTATACATTGTAGAATGCACTCTGGATGATGGATTGTTGTTTTCATTGTTGTTATGCACATTTGTTGTGTGAAATCCATATAATGACATTATATGGTAATTGACTGTTGGCTCGCTTTTTGACCAAGCCACCCAGGATCATTCGTAAGAGGAAAGCAAGAAACCACGTTCCCCAAGAATATGAAGGAACGGATCGCACTCTATCGACTCGCCCAGGAACGGATCGCACTCTATCGACTCGCCCAGGAACGGATCGCACCCATCTCATCAGCAAACGGCACGTCCAGGCGATCCGATCCAAACTTATATTGTTGCCCAGAGCGAACCGATCTGATCCCTTGGTGCATGGCGAACCCTCTGACCCATTCAAGCGCGAGCTGGTCTTCAGCGATCCGAATCGCACGGATCTGGCGACACGTGTCCCTAACCGTCATCTGGACCAATTCTCCACATCTGCACGATCCGATTTTCAAGCAGATCGCGACACCTGTCCACAACGGCTAATTTGACCATTTCCTCAACGGTGGCGATGCGATCCGATGTTCTCGGGATTTGTGCCACGTGTTGTCACGACCCGCCTGACAAAATCAGCTATAAATAGCCCAGAGCTTGGCATTTTTCGGGATCTTTTGGCAATATTGAGTACTGAATCCGCCATTGTTGTCAAACTACTGAAATATTGAGAGAAATCCTTGTTGTATTAAAGCATAATCAATAATATATAAAGTGGACGTAGGCTCGTTAACGCCGAACCACTATAAATTCTGAGTGTTATTTTCTTTTTCCTCGTTCTTCATTTGAAATTCTATAGCATTCATAACAATTTGGGTGTTAGGTCCAAATTTCGATCTAACATTTTTGGTGCTTTCACTGAGAAACTCAGTCCTAAAGTTTCACTATTCGCTTCTTTGAGGATTCCAGCGATTCGGATATCATGGCTGGAAAAAGATCTAAAGCTTCACAGACCAACGAAACGATTGAGGAGAGTGTGCACGAACTGGGCAACGAAGAAACTCTGGATCGCGGAGCGCAGGGGGCGAACCGATCCGACGAAGACACCACGTTCCGAGTCGATGAGAACGAGACGATCCGTGCCACTGAAGGGGTTGTTACTCGATCCCGAGGTAACACCTCGCAGCCTCCGCGTACCACGACCACGAGTCGATCTCAGGGGGGCGCAGCGAATCGCCATCCACGAACCGCAGCTATCTGAACTGATGGTCAGACTACAACTCGACCTGGAAACGAACCTATGACCCACTCCTATCGTCCCGGAACCTCTGCTCAACCCGGTTCTAGCTCTTTGCGCATAAGAGAGAGTGATGATGACCACTATGATCCTGCTGCTCCTGTCACTGAGGGGGATCTCTCTCGCTTCGCCGAAATGTGGGATAGGTTGTTTGATGAGTTGGCTGCCCAAAGGCAGGAAAGTTCCATCCTGCGGCAAAATTTGATGGCTATGGATAGAAGACTTGATGAGCTAGCAAGGCAAAGAACATCGCCGGTTCGTCCACTCACCCCAGTATATTCTTCTTCGTCTGAAGAATCGCCGAGACCTCCGCGGCGACCGTATGAGAGAGCCGAAAACATAGAACAGCTTCGGTTCGGAACCCTGCCCTCACAGGAAGAAGAAGAGCTAGGGGCGGGACCCTCAAACCATAATGTGAATGGTCAAGCGACGGCTCTCAGGACTCGAGATGTGAACAGTCCTGTGCATAACAGACCACCTCACCCCCGTCGCCGCATGCATACTCATGATAACAGGGGGCAGCGAAGCCCTATCCGAGCCCTGGATTTTGTGACTGCTCCCCGAAGAGAGATCAGAGAGCCTCGTCGAGCCAGAGGCACTGACCCTGAACCTCCTTTGACCAGTGCAAATGTTGCAACCATGGTCCACCAGATTCTGACAGACAGCCGTGGACAGCGGAATGAAGATTGGGGGATCAACCGCAGTCACACCCCTTTCACCGATGATATTTTGGATGCGACTTTTCCAAGGCGTTTCAATATGCCACAAATGAACCGATATGCGGGAAGATCTGATCCTGTCCAGCACCTAATGAGATACTCTTGGTCGATGACCGCAGCCTCTGACGCTGTTAAGTGCAAAGCGTTTCCCATATTCCTGGAAGACGTGGCTCTGTTATGGTTTACTCGCCTGCCGGCGAGATCGATTTCTAGCTTCAGGGAGCTGAGCGAGAAGTTCGTAGAACAATTCTGTATCTACGCACAGAAGACAAAAAGTGTGATCGATTTATTCCTTGTCAAGCAGCGACCAGGTGAGAGTTTAAAGGTGTACCTGGATCGTTTCAATTTGGCCGCTACTGAGGTTAAAGATCCTTATGAACCGACCGTTGTCGCAGCACTGATTGACGGAGTAGATAAGGACACTGAATTCGGGAGGTACCTGGCAGGCAAACCGCCTCATACTAGGGAGTTATTCTACGAGAAAGCCAACGTACATTTACGCCGGGAAGAGGTATATGCGAACCGAAAGGTTAAAACAACTGATAAGGAGGAAATTCAGAGCAATGTCGCCATCAAACAGACGGGAGACAGCTCGGGGAAGGTTGAAGTTAACGTCGGAAATCAGAACCAGGGTGGTCGCCAGTCAGGTAACAACAATAATAATGGAAACGGCAACAACCGGAAGAGGAACCGAGGAAACGACTCCCAGAGAAGGACTCGTCCTAGAGCCTTTGAAAGTTATACACCAATAAGTGATACCCTGGAAAATATCTTCATGGATGCGTACGAAGTCCTCCAGAATAAGAGGCCACCTCCTAGAGAGTCGACAGAGAAAGAGCGTGAAACAGGGAAGTTTTGTCTCTTTCATCAAATTCACGGCCATTCGACGAATGAATGTCGTCACCTAAGGGATGTAGTCGAAAGGCTGCTTCGAGAAGGAAAGCTAGATGAATACAGAGTGACGCCCAGGGACAGGGGGCAAGCAGTGCAGGCCCCGAATCAGAATCAAAATCAACTTGCTGCTAGGCCGACTGCTCAGCAAAAAGGGAAGAATATTGTTATCAATACTGTGATCGGAGGACTTTTTCTTGCTGGGCACAGTTCCAAAGCATTGGATCAATACGTCAATGCGACCAAACAACACCTCGAGGTAGGGGAATGTAGCAACCCCGAGGACAGTACCCCGGTGAAGCAGCAGAAGATGATGACCGATGATGTTGTTTTCCGAGAACGAGAGAGCATCGGAGTCCATGCTCCAACTGAAGATCCACTTGTAATTACAGTACCCATTGGGCCAGCCACTGTTCATAAGGTTCTGGTGGACAATGGGAGTTCCGTTAATATTCTTTTCAAAAAGGCCTTTGACCAGATGAATCTCGAAATAAAAGACTTGAAACCCTGCCAAGGATGGATCCGTGGGTTCAACGGAGCATCCACCGCTCCAATGGGTTATGTAGAGTTGCCAGTTACACTTGGGGAAGGAGAACGCCAGAGAGTGAGAATCCTTCCCTTTGTGGTTTTGGATGTTGAATCTCCATACAATGCCTTCTTGGGCCGACCGGCCCTCTCAAAGTTCAGAGCCTGTATAGCCCCCTGGTGCTTGTTATTGAAATTCCCCACAGAAGCTGGCATTGGTATCGTCAGAGGGGATCAAGTTGCTGCGCGAGCGTGTTATGTTGCCGAACTAAAGTTACTTCGCAATGGAAGGGATATCGAGACTAAAGGCACCTCTCCCCCTTCGGGGGCGGAGACCTTATAGCAACCAAAGAGGATAATCGTTGGAGAGTCGCCCAGAGAGATACCCGAGGATATAGATCCCAGAGAGGATCAAGAACCCGGGGGCAGAATGGCGACTCCCAACGAGACAACTGTGGATGTACCGATCGATGACAGTGACCCGGAGAAGGTCCTTAAGATTGGATCCCAGTTAAGTCCGAATCTTGCTAAAGAATTGACGGATTTCTTAAAAAACAATTTGGATGTATTTGCTTGGACCCACGCGGACATGTGTGGGATATCCCCATCAATCATGAGCCATTCCTTGAGCATTGACCCAAAACATCCTCCAGTAAAGCAAAAAAGGCGAATGCTGGGCCCAGAGAGGTCCGCTGCCTTGAAAGAAGAGGTTGGAAAGCTAAAGAGTAATGGATTTATCAGAGATTCGACCTACCCGGACTGGATTTCGAATCCAGTCCTGGTAAAGAAGGCCAACGGGAAGTGGCGAACGTGTATCGACTTCTCGGATTTGAACAAAGCCTGTCCAAAAGATAGTTTCCCGTTACCTCGGATTGACCAGTTGGTAGACTCGACGGCAGGTCACGAGCTTCTCTCATTTATGGATGCTTATTCAGGATATAACCAGATTCCGATGCATGTTCCAGATCAAGAGCACACTAGTTTTATCATGGATCTGGGATTATATTGTTATGTGGTAATGCCCTTTGGTTTGAAGAACGCAGGCGCTACATATCAACGTTTGGTCAACAGAATGTTTTATAACCAGATCGGGAAAACAATGGAAGTATACGTCGACGATATGTTGGTTAAGTCCAAGCAATCTTCTCAACACACTACTGACTTGGCGGAGATGTTCAGCATTCTTCGAAAGTATGGAATGAAACTCAATCCAACCAAATGTTCATTCGGTGTTGCTTCTGGAAAATTCTTGGGATTCATTGTCAGTTCCCGCGGTATCGAGATTAATCCAGACCAGATCGCGGCAATCAGAAACATTCAGGAACCTAGGCAAATTAGGGATGTGCAAAGCCTTGCCGGAAAAGTGGCCGCACTAAGCAGATTTATCTCCAGGGCTACGGATAAGTGCATCCCATTCTTCGAATTAATAAAGCGAGGAAAACGCCACTTTAAATGGACACCTGAATGCGTAGAAGCGTTTCAGAATTTGCTCAGGCACTTGGAGAAACCTCCGATTTTATCTAAACCAATAGATCACGAGGATTTATTCGTGTATTTGGCAGTGTCATCCCATGCGATCAGCTCAGCATTGGTAAGGGAAGAGGATAAGGTCCAAAGACCTATGTATTATGTGAGCAAAAAATTGACAGCAGCAGAGCGTAATTATCCACGGATAGAAAAGCTGGCGTATAGTTTACTGATTGCCTCCAGAAAACTTCGGCACTATTTTCAGGCACATCCTATCACCATATACACTGATCATCCACTCAAGCAAGTTTTACAGAGACCGGAGGCATCTGGAAGGTTACTCAAATGGAATATTGAGTTAAGTCAATTTGATTTGAACTTTCAGCCCAGACGGTCAATTCGGGGGCAAGTGATAGCCGACTTCATAGCAGAGTTCACTGTCCCTGAAGAAGATATAGCAAACGAAGAAGTGGATCCTTCAAAGTTACTTTTCGATCCTAATGCCTGGAGATTGTATACTGATGGCGCTAGGAACGACGAAAGATCCGGCGCTGGAATAGTGCTTGAAACCCCCGAGAAACGATTGATAACCTATGCAATTCGAATGGAGTTTCATGCCACTAACAACGATTCCGAATATGAAGCTCTGATAGCCGGATTAAAGATTGCAAAGGAACTAGAAGTCACAAAGCTGAACATCTTCTGCGACTCCAAGTTAATTGTGAATCAAGTCACTGGAAGATTCCAAGCTAAAAGTGCAAGATTGATTTTATACCTAAAGAAAGCGAAAGAACTGCTGAATGATTTTGATCACTACAGCATATCTCATATTCCGCGGTCAGAGAATCAGCAGGCAGACAAGTTGGCAAAGATGGCTAGTTCTAACGATCCTGAAGTGACTGGACTAGCCCCCGTTGAAGTACTTCGGTCCCCTAGCATAGATCAGATGGAAATCGATCTAGTACTAGAGACGGAACCAGAAAGGGAGTCCTGGATGACCCCTCTAAAGAATTTCCTGATGAATGGAACGCTTCCGACCAAGAAAAGCGAGAGGCGTAAAGTGATCCGTAAAGCCGCCCGATACGTTCTGCAAGGCGGAGTTCTTTATAGACAAGGGTTTTCAATGCCCCTCCTTCGGTGTATAGCCCACGATGACATCAAACGTGTGCTGCAAGAAGTCCACGAAGGCGAATGTGGCGACCACACTGGAGGGCAAACTTTGGCAAAAAAGGTATTGTGGCATGGTTATTTCTGGCCTACCATAAACAAGGATGCAGTAAGATATGCACGACGATGTGATGCGTGCCAGAGATTTTCAAAGATACCTAGAGCGTCTCCAAGTCAGTTAAAAACAATGATGAGTCCATGGCCTTTCGCTATGTGGAGAATTGATATCATAGGAAGTCTCCCCATAGCAAGGGGCGGAGCGAAGTTCGCTATTGTGGCCGTAGATTATTTCACTAAGTGGGTCGAGGCTGAACCACTAACTACAATCACAACCAAACGAGTGATCAACTTCATCGTGAGAAACATCATCTGTCGATTTGGGATTCCAAAGATTGTAATAACAGACAACGGAACTCAGTTCGATAGTGCTGAATTCAGAAACTTCTGCCAAAAATACCACATCGAGAATCAGTACACCTCTGTGGCGCACCCACAATCGAACGGGCAAGTCGAAGCGGCAAATAAAGTAATTAAGTCCATTCTGAAAAGAAGAATGAAGCGGGCTAGAGCCATGTGGGCTGATGAATTGCCCTTGGCACTATGGGCCTACAGGACAACATATAAATTGGCAACGGGACATACCCCGTTCTCCCTTGCTTTTGGAACGGAAGCAGTCATCCCGGTTGAGATAAAGGTACCTTCTCATCGGGTGACCTATTATGATCCAATGACCAATAATGAATTGCTCCTTGAGTCCCTGGATATGATCGAAGAAAAGAGGGATGAAGCAGACCTACGTGCCCTGAGATGCAAACAACAGGTCGCCCGATATTACAACAAAAAGGTCCGAGCCCGAACCTGGGAACCAGGAGACTTGGTTCTGAAACGTGTCTTTCCACCCCCAACTCATATGGGAGCGAAGTGGGAAGGACCGTTCTCTATTCTGAGCAAGCTTGATAATGGAACCTTCAAGCTGGCAACCGTAGATGGAAAGGAAATCCCCAGAGTGTGGAATGCCCAACATTTACGGCCATATTTAACATGAGAGTTTCAAATCTATTCTTTTGCTTTGTTAAAAAACTATGTACAGGGCATGACTTGCCTAGAACAGACTGATTCCTTAAAGCAAGAGATTATAAAGTGGACGTAGGTCATGATTCGACCGAACCACTATAAAAATACTGTGTGTCATTTGCCTTTATTGCATCTTTATTTATTTGCCTGTTTATTTTTATGAAAATCAATGTGAATAATGCAGGTACCCGAAGTCCGGTGCCAACCGTTCCTCCCGTAGACTAATCGGAGGAACCCAAAGCTTTGGAAAAGGCTCCAACTGCTTGTCCGACTAGCTTTAATCCACGGAGCATGGGTTAAAGTATACACCTAGGATGAGTTTGATGAGAATGCATGATTGCAGACTGCTTGATCCGTGACTCTAACTCTCCAGAGTAGAGAGAGAGTATAAAGGACACGAAAATCGACATCCACGAATAACGGCGGTGTACCATGATCGGAGCTGCCTAAGCATAAACTCTAACTCTCCAGAGAGAGAGAGAGTATAAAAGCGTCTCCGATTGAGCGCTGAGAAAGAGCTCCTTTCCCGCTGAAGGATCGGGGAGCGAGTGAATCGCTGAGCTCGAACTCTAACTCTCCAGAGAGAGAGAGAGAGTATAAAGGCGTCTCCGATTGAGCGCTGAGAAATAGCTCCTTCCCCGCTGAAGGATCGGGGAGCGAATGAATCGCCGAGCGCAAAACTCTAACTCTCCAGAGAGAGAGAGAGTATAAAAGCGTCTCCGATTGAGCGCTGAGAAAGAGCTCCTTTCCCGCTGAAGGATCGGGGAGCGAGTGAATCGCTGAGCTCGAACTCTAACTCTCCAGAGAGAGAGAGTATAAAGGCGTCTCCTATTGAGCGCTGAGAAATAGCTCCTTCCCCGCTGAAGGATCGGGGAGCGAATGAATCGCCGAGCGCAAAACTCTAACTCTCCAGAGAGAGAGAGAGACAGTATAAAAGCGTCTCCGATTGAGCGCTGAGAAAGAACTTATTCCCTGCTAAAGGAACAAGGGCTGACTGAACTACTGTTATCCCATGAAATCTCCTATGCCCCCATATTCAGAAATAGGGGGCAACTTGCCGACAGTACTAATCAATCCCTAGTAAACCCCAGTCAGATGCTACAGTAACAACTGATTGGGGGGCACCATGCACTCGTATGCAAACACTAAACTTTGATACAGCAGTGTAACACAGCATGAAAATTCTTCTTCCTGTTAATTGACTGATTTGTAATTATTAATAGTTGGCTAATGACTAAACATGGAAAGTTTCTCTGGATACAGGTACACAATGATGCAAGGAGAGATAAACCCTTGTTTATATACTGCGAATCAACAAAGTGAAAAACAACCTAGAAACAAAAGTGAGGACCAGTCTCACAATTACACTTCCTGGCCAGTGGAAAACCTAAAGACAAAATATCAACAAACATCCTATTTACGCTTTGACCTCTTCTCTTGCTTCTGCCTCTCCAGCCTCTCCTTGTCGGCCTCAGATGGATCCCCTTTTTTCCTCTTCCGCTTGTCTATGAGGGGAACATCTGACTCCTCTGAAGTCTCCTCTTCCACCTCTTTCCTCTTGCTTCTGCCAGAGAGGGAAGCCGGGAAGTCATCGGGGTTTGCGAAGTGAAGCTGCCGGCTGATGGATTTGGGCTGGATTTTCACAATCATCCCAGTTTTGGGATCGAATTCTGCAAGAGGGACTACGTCCAAAGCCTCATCTCCCACCTTCTTTGAAGCCAACTCTTTCTCCTGTCTGGCTTTTCGGCTGGCCAAGGTTTCCTCGTCATCATCATCGGCCTTTTTGGTGCCGATAATGTCCTCTTCGTCATCTACATGATGACCATCCATGTCTTTCAAAGCTTCGATAGTCTCAGCATCTGTGGGTACATCAGTGCTAGGGGCCGGGATGCTTCTTTCTGCTGTTGTGGCCTCAGCCTGTCTTGATAGATCAGCACCGGCACCCTGTGAGACAGCCTCCTTCTCCGCTTCCTTTTCTTTTTCAGCACCCATGTCGACGGGTTCGCCACCTGTATAATGAGGAGCACACATTACTAATTCAATTGGTTGTTCTGCCAGACAACGACAATTCGCAATTGCTTTAATAAATTGCGGGGAAAAGAGAGAGATACCTTCAGCAGATGCTCCCTCTTGAGTAGTTCCAGAGGCTCCAACAACCATGGGAGTTAGGCCCAAAGGGATTAGCGGATCATCAGGATGGTACTCCTCAACTCCGGAGGTTTTAGGCTTCGCGGCGGAACTGGAACCTTCGTCAATTTTGCTTTTACCTTTAGCCAAGGTTCTCTCCTTTTCCATTTCCGCCAGGATTAGGCGACGACCCTCTGCCAGGTCCTCAGGCTCATTGTCTCTTAGGATGCTCTTCATCAATTCATCCTCATCGATCTCTTCGACCCCCAATCTGTATTTTTCGCCCTCCACAATGGCATCCCATAAATTGGCCAAAGTAACATGGTAATCTGGGATCCACGAGATGTTACGAGTTTTGAGAACCTGGCCAAGAAAATCGAAAATCATCTCTTTAAACCCCTCAATCTCCTTCTCTCTTGCAAGGAGCTTGTTGTTAGAAGCAGTGGCCAATTCAATGGCACTTTCAACGTTCTTTTCGGCAAGGGCTGCCCTTCTCTCCGCGCCCGAGACCTGGTCGTTCAAAATCACCTTTTCTGCTTTAGCCAGAGCCAAACTCTCTTTTAAACTCACTTTTTCTGCCTCCCAAGCAGCCTTTTCAGTTTCAAAATGGCCTTGCGCTGTTTTCAACTCGATGTTGGCCATTTTGAGATCTTCAACCTCCTTCTTTAAGGCCATTTTCTCTTGGCTATTGGAGTCCAGTTCTGAATGAAAGCGCTGATTGGCATTCTCTAATTCAGTCTTGTAATTTTCAGCGTCCCTCCGTGCTAAAGCGAGCTGGGCCTGAGCATCTTCCAGGTCCTTCTCCAATTTTGTCCTAGCCCTTTCGTTATTTTCAAGTTTCGCTTTAGATCTGTGTGCTTCTATTTCGAGTGTTCGGATGACTTCCGAAATGTTGACCGCATGTTTTTTCATCATCTCATATTGCCTGGCAACATGGCGGATATGTCCGACAACTTCGCTATCCCAGTTCTTGGGGACCGGTTCCAAGGCTGTAACAAATGTCATCCGGTCAAAGAATATGTCTGGGAATTGTTCCCGAAGCTTTTCCAACCTGCCTTTAATCTCGGAACCATGCATGTAATCCCGTGACCCTGGGGGAGCCAACTCTGGCTGACTAGAAAGAACAACATCACTTCTCTCCTTTTCAGACTCTTTGGACAAATCCTTGCCCCTATCTTTAGATTCGTGATGCCTCTTGGATGACCGGCTGTGAGAAGGAGCACTCTTTGGAGGAGTTAACTCTTTAGGAAGCTTCTTTCCCCCTGTAGGAACTGCTGGGAGACTGGAAGGTTTGATAGAGGTCGATTTTGGGGGAGATCGAGGTTGCGAGGAACTCGGCCTATGAGAAGGACCGCGAGAGCGCTCAGTGTAACACCCCACTCCCGCTATGATCACTCACTAAGGGAATGCCATAGCATCGGTGGAGTATTTTAGTGAATATAGAACAGAAAAATTACAACAAGACAGATATAAATAGTACTTGAAATTTTAAAACATCATCTCATAACAGCGGAAGTAAAACATGTCTGGTTACATCATAAAACCACAATAAAAGTCAAGTACAATATCCATCAAAATAAAGAAGTACATAATCCCACTCTCATACAATAGCCATGACAAAAGAAAAGAAACTGGGTAACTGGAGCTTTACATCTATCCAAGCTCCTAAAGACTGGAACAGCAATCCGATCAGGCTCCACTACTGCTAGGATCCACCGTAGGACCTGAGGGTTGGGAAAAAGATAAAAACAACGGGGTCAGACATAAGTCTGAGCGAGTCCTATAACTTTAACAATACAATCGTTAAAGTAACCAGAGAAGACATAAACTGATATACGGTAACTAATGGGGATGAATGGCTACACTAAGCAGTCAACTAAACTAAGATAAAAGATAAAGACGCATCTACCCTTCCAAAGGTAAATTACTAAATTGCACCACACCAGTCGCTCCTAACTTAAAGGTTGATCCCACCCATGGACTTATAAAATTAACTCAATAGTTCTCGCGTACCCCTAGGTGACTAAGTAGACGCCACGGGGCCCTACAATCCACTAGGTGTACACACTACTCCCCATTCGATCGGCTCCCTAACGTAGATACCCGTGCTGGCCCCACCGTGGGGTGTACCATTCCCCAACGTGGCAACCTGATAAAATTAACGGTGCACGGCTTATATCTACACGATGCAACAACGTCTTATTTACCAGCCCGGGTCCACACATGCATATGAAACCCGTTGGTCATGCGTTGCCACCGCTAACCCATTTTGGCCTCTTATAGTCAAGCCCAGTATGCGTGTCCCGTCCTCGACATGGGTCGAGCCCACTAAGATACGTATGGGTTACTGGGTGAAATGGGCCCCCAGCACAAGCCATCCCCCTAAGCTTGGCCCTCACACTAGTGTTTCCCACTTAACCCTTTAATCATGTTTAATTACATGTTCCTCTTTGGTTAAGTATTCTAATCGTATTTTCTATTGCCACCCAAGGCAACCCACTAGATTCCTCATGCCACCCAAGGCACCCACTTAACCCCTCATGTCCCTCTACATGCTAATATGGTTAAGTGTTTCTTAATTAATTAATTAAGATCATGACCTCATAAAGACCTCTCACATTAGACCGTCTTTCATGACTGCTGGATATGCCGGTTGGGTCCGGGCAGCCTTACGTCATAAAAAGGGTCTAACCTCGTGTCTTTACTTTAATCACGTATTTAATTTGTGCCTAAGACCTCTCACATTGGGCTAACATTTGTAGCAACTGGTTAAGCCGGTTGGGTCCGGGCAGTTTTACGCTACAACTGAGTCCAACCTCGTGTCTTAGTCGATTAATTACACCTAATTAATCACCCTCCTAATTTATATTAATTATCCCTAATTAATTAATCATGTTTTCCAGAATATGGGTAGACCTAACTCAATAGGTAAATTCCCAACTCCGTAGTATGGGTACACCTAACTTAATAGGCAAATTCCCAACACATAGTATGGGTACACCTAACTTAATAGGCAAATTCCCAACACATAGTATGGGTACACCTAACTTAATAGGCAAATTCCCATACTATGTTCATTTATTTTATGTTATGCATAATTATATTAATTTCACACAATCTTATTAACATATGCATTTAATTAACCCCATCGTTCCCACGTAATTTCGTTCTCATGACATAACACATATAAAAGGTGTCAACTTGCATATGTATGAACATGTTTCAAAGGTGCCATCTTGCATATTAACAAACACATAACTTGCATATGAACTTGCACAACATGTCACATAACTTGCATATAATCTTGTATAACATGTCACATAAACTTACATATTAACAAATACATGACTTGCATATAATATGTCACATAACTTGCATATAATCTTGTATAACATACTTGCATATAAACTCATAAACTTGCATATGAACTTGCATAACATACTTGCATATAAACTCATAAACTTGCATATGAACTTGCATAACATACTTGCATATGAACTCATAAACTTGCATATGAAGAAACATACAACTTGCATAATTATCATACATGTAACTTGCATATTCTTATACATGTAACTTGCATATTAACACATGATCTCAAAGCACAAAACTTGCATTATGCATGTCATAAAAAGAGACAAACTTGCATGTCATAATGTATGCATAAAATCAAATACTTAGCATGCATAAAATCAAATACTTAGCATGCATGAAATCAAATACTTAGCATGCATAAAATCAAATACTTAGCATGCATAAAATCAAATACTTAGCATGCATGAAACCCATCACTTAACTTGCATAAACCCACATACTTAGCTTGCATAAACATAGGGTTAACATTAAACATAGATTAGCAAACTAACATCATATCATATGACTTAAAACCCATTAATCCACATATAAAACCATATGATCTCATCATATCTCATCTACTTAGTTTAGCAATTGATCATTAAAGTGATAGAAACTCACAACTAGCAAATTTGCACTCCAAATGAAGAAGATTAAGATGCTTAGAATGGATTAGAGGTTGATTAGAGAGTGATTAGCTTGCAACCCTCTTCATAAATTAGTGGAGGCTCCTTCTAAGATTTAATTTGGCGGCATGTAGCCCTCAATTCTATTTTTAGTATGGATTAGGGTAGGTTTAGGGTGTATTTATAGATTAGGTGAGTGTTTTAGGCCCTTAGATTAACCCTAGATTAGATTAGGACCCTTAGATTTCGGAAATCTCTAGAACACAGCCCAAGACTAACCCAAAAACCAGATCTGGTGCACCCAGATCAACAGGGCCGACACCCTGTGTCGACACCCCTGTCGACAGGGCTGTCGACACCCCTGTCGACATGCCTGTCGACAATCCTGTCGACATGCCTGTCGACACGGGGCTAGGCGGGAACTTTCCCGCCCTTCCGCTTTTGGCTCCAAACTTGTTTTAGAACTGAATTTTAAATCTGTTTTTAACTTTGAATTTTCTGCAAACTTCTTTGGGCCATAACTGGGCCATACGGACTCCGATTCTCGAAAACTCGGACTCTATTTCGCGTATTTTTCCGAGACGAACGAAATGACGCAGCCCGTTTCCCCCAATTCTCACATCTGAGATTATTTATTCTGTAATTAGTGAATATTAGTATTAACTGAAATTCGGGGTGTTACATTCTCCCCTCCTTAAAGGATTTCATCCCCGAAATCTCTAAGCTAAGGAGAACGTATCCTATCAACCAAACAACCATCTACTAAACCATCAACCACAAGCAACCATTATCCTTAGAAACTTCTAATGATGTATGAACATATGCAGAAAGTGCGTGTATATGTCCGTATACTAATGCAAAATCAGGCGGTCTACTGATTCAGTCGACCTCCTTAATGCAAACCATGATAGTGCCATGCATCCAATATGTATGCGAAACCCTATTGACACATACAATTTCTATATGCGTGCACAACCATACACAAAAATGCATCATCCACATGATAACACAGCCATGATACATCCATCAATCTAACTACCACATCCATTTATGCGATATGCAACATGAAGTGACTGAGCCGATCTAGTGCCTAATGTGTGTGTACATGCATCCACGAGCAACCACTAGCAAACAATTGCATCCACCTGCATCCAACAACCATAACATGTTTCTAACACATGTTTCAACCATAGGCTTTACCCTATCTAAAGGTCATAGGTACTAGCGAGAGGATATACTAAAGATAAGTACTAGACAAGCGATAAAGGAGAAGTTAAAAGACATACTCTCAAAAAGAAATGGATACAAAGAACGCATCTTCGCTTCCGTCTCCCAAGTAGCATTGCTTTCGTCATCTCCCCATTGCACTTTAACTAGCTGAACTTCTCTGTTCCTCAACTTCCTAGTTTCTGACCCAAGGATGCGAGTAGGAGCTCGTCGAATCGTCGCATCACGCTCTACCTCTACATCTCTAAGCAAGCTCGGCTCTACCACCTCTGCGGTCTCATGTAAGCACTTCCTCAAATGTGATACATGGAATACATCATGAACACCACTAAGTCTGTCGGGCAACTCCACCCTATATGCCATCCGTCCAATCCTTTCCTTAATAGGAAACGGCCCAACAAACCTCGGTGCTAACTTCCCAACGGACCCAAAGCGAACAACATTTCTCAATGGAGATACTTTGACAAAAACCATGTCCCCAACCTCAAACTCAAGATCCGTCCTTCTCCGATCCGCATAAGATTTCTGTCTATCTTGCGCTGCCTTCATCCTTCTACGAATCAAATCAATCTTCTCTGAAGTCTCTCTAACCATATCTGGCCCAAGCAAGATCTTATCCGTAGATTCCCACCAACATGTAGGAGATCGACAAGGCCTTCCATAAAGAGCTTCGAAAGGTGCCATGCCAATACTAGACTGAAAGCTGTTATTGTATGCGAACTCCACCAAAGGAAGATGTTCTTCCCATGTACCTCCAAAATCCAAGATACAAAGCCTCAAGAGATCTTCTAAGATACGGTTCACCCTCTCGGTCTGACCGTCCGTCTGAGGATGATATGCGGTGCTCAAACACAACTGAGTCCTTACCGCCTCTTGCAAACTTCTCCAAAACTCACTAGTGAAGATAGGATCTCGATCACTCACAATGCTGGATGGTACGCCACGCAATCTAACAATCTCTCTAACATAGACTGAAGCAAGCCATGGAGCGGTCCTCTTACTCTTCACGGGTATAAAATGGGCACTCTTGGTAAGTCTGTCTACCACAACCCAAATTCCCGTATTGCCCTTCCTCGATCTCGGTAACCCATCGATGAAATCCATCGAGACACTATCCCACTTCCATTGCGGAACTTCCAATGGGTGTAGCAACCCACCGGGTTTCCTTTGCTCCGCTTTAACTTGTTGGCACACTAAGCATCTAGCCACATACTCGGCCACATCTTTCTTCATACCGGCCCAGAAGAAAACTCTCTTCATGTCTTGGTACATTTTGTCTCCACCGGGATGAATAGTCATTCTCGAACGATGTGCATCATCCAAAATAGCCTTCTTCAAACCCTCATTTTGCGGTACACAAAGTCTACCGTCTCTATGCAACCATCCCCTATCATCTATGGTGTATCTACCCAAATGGCTGGACGACTCCCCCCTTATAAGCTTCTCTACCAACTCAACCAATTGTGGGTCGTCTCGCTGAGCCTCGCCAATCCGTCCCAAAAGAGTAGGTCTAACCTCCAAGGATGCCAACAAACCAGGTGCAAGGTCAACAGAAGGTCTGAAGTCGAACAAAGAAAGAAACTCCAAGCTTCGCCGTTCCACGAATAATGGACTCAAAGATAGCCTTTTTCTACTCAAGGCGTCCGCCACCACGTTACCCTTGCCAGGGGTATACGCTATCTCGAAATCATAGGATGCTAAGAACTCCATCCACCTTTGCTGTCTTAAGTTTAAATCCTTCTGAGAGAATAAGTACTTCAATGATTTATGGTCAGTGAACAACTCGAATCTCTCACCAAGAAGATAATGGCGCCAAGACTTAAGTGCGAAAACAATCGCGGCCAACTCTAGATCATGGGTAGGGTAATTCTTCTCATGCACTCTCAATTGCCTTCCTCCATAGGCTATTACCCTTCCCTCCTGCATCAAGACTGCGCCTAATCCTGTCCCACAAGCATCGGTATAAACAACAAACGGCTTACTCCCATCTGGAAGCACTAAAACTGGAGCGGTGGTCAAAGCTCTCTTTAACCGTCGGAAAGCATCATCACAATCTACGTCCCATGAGAAAACCAGATTCTTTTTCGTCAAGCGGGTTAACGGGGCTGATATCTTCGCGAAGTCTTTGATGAACTTCCTATAATATCCTGCCAACCCCAAGAAACTTCTTACTTCGGTAGCATTTCTAGGAACTTTCCAATCCTGGATAGATACTATCTTTGCGGGATCCACAGCTATCCCTTCCTTAGAGACCACATGCCCTAAGAATCGCACTTCTCTTCTCCAAAAATGACATTTAGAGAATTTAGCTTTAAGACTATGTGCTCGAAGAGTCTCCAACACTTCTCTGAGATGTAAGGCATGCTCTTCTTCACTCTTGGAAAAGACCAAGATGTCATCCACAAAGACTACTACAAACTTATTTAGATACTCTCTGAACACTCTACTCATCAGATCAACAAAGTATGCAGGGGCGTTTGTCAACCCAAATGGCATCACAAGCCACTCATAAAAACCATCCGGAGTCCGGAAAGCAGTCTTCTCTATACTGTCCTCCGCCACTCTCAACTGATGGAACCCTGTAGCTAAGTCCATCTGTGAAAACACTGAGGCGCCAACCAACTGATCAAAGAGATCATCTATCTTCGGTAATGGGTGTCTATTCTTCTTCGTGAGCTTATTAAGTTCTCTATAATCCACACAAAGTCTGAGGGACCCATCCGCCTTTGTGGCAAACACTACTGGAGCTCCCCACTCCGATATACTTCGCCTTACGAACCCCTTCTCAAGCAACTCCCCTACTTGCTTATGAAGTTCTCTTCTCTCACGAGGAGCCATGTGGCGCACTGGCAAAGATACTGGTTTGGCATTATCCACCAAATAAATTCGGAAATCTATCTCCCGCTTCGGAGGCAAACCCTTCACTTCTTCAAACACATCCGGATATTCCCGGACCACTCTGACAGAACGCAAACTCTCGACCGAAGCATCGAGCGATTCAAGATAACTTAGCAAAACAGATTCCATGGGATTACAAGAGATCTCGAGAGTATTACCCAAGCGGGTCATAAGCCTGACAACTCTCCTTTCACAATCAAGAACGACACCATTACTGGATAACCAGTCCATGCCCAAAATCAACCCATAGCCCGTGAAGCCCAATACAAAAGCATCACATCTAAACTCAATGCTAAGTATAGAAATCTTCAAACCCAAACATATCATAGACAGATATATGGAGCCCCCAATTGGGTTTGAAACAACCAAGGGATCATCAACTAGACTAGTGTCTAAGTGCAGTGACTCAACTAACGATGATGAGATAAAAGAATGCGATGCGCCAGAGTCAAACAAGGTACGAACTGGATGATCAAACAGAAAAACCAGACTTTCAACGGAAATAGTTCTACCTCTCTGCTGAATCGGTGGAACTGAGAGAGCCTGAACTTGCCCCCCTGCCTGAGGTGGTGCTATAAGAGCTTGCACCTGACCTCCTGAGGTAGACCTCGTCTTCTGCCCCTTCTTTGGGCAGTCCTTCATAAGATGTCCTGCTTCACCACAATGAAAGCAACCGGTCTTCTTCTTTTTGCGACAATCCTTGCTGAGGTGGCCTGGGGTCCCACAATTGAAGCACTTCTTCTTCTTCTTCTTCCCCTTGTCACCATTGCCTTTTCCACCCTTGCCTTGTTGTTGTTGTTGTTGCGGTTTCTTCTGATCCCCCTTCTTCTCTGGTGTCTTAAAACTCTTATCATCCTCATGCATAAGTGCCATGTAGACAAGCTTCTCAAAGGTGGCCCCCATAGGAATGTGAGTCATAGCTATTCCTTGCAATGGTTCGTTCAAGCCTCTAACGAACCTCAAGGCCTTCTTCTCCGGTGTATTCACCAACTCTATGCCAAACCTTGCTAATTGATTAAATTTGTTGACATATTCTTTCACCGTGAGATTCCCTTGCTTCAAATTCAAGAACTTCTCCATAAACAGATTCTCTTCCGCCCTTGAGAGAAACTTAGCCCCAAACCTTTGCTTGAAATCTGCCCAAGAGTCAACAGGGCGTTCTCCATTAGTGACCTCCCACCAGAATGAGGCCTCTCCCTTCATTAACCAAGCCGCTAACTTGACTTTCTTTCCCTCTTCCACTTCAAAGATATCTAGCAACTCTTCCACTTCCTTAAGCCAATCTCTAGCCTCTACGAAAGTCTCTGAACCTAGAAAAGGTTTTCCTCCTATAGCCTTGAACTCCTTGCAAATCTTAGCAAAATTATCCACTCTAGGCTGAGGAGGAGGAGCGGTTGCCTCTGGTGTAGTAGCATTGGCTGGACCCGCAGCCGCGGCCCTAGCCTCTTGTAACCTCCTATACCATAGCGGTATAACTAAACCCTCCGGGATGTTAAGGTCTTCAGCCATGCTGAAACGAAAGAGGAAAGATTCAAAAAGGAGATTCCGAAAGATAAAGATATGGCTATTGGGGATTATGCTTTTTCTTTTTCAAAAACTTTTCTCTTAAAAGACATGTTTTTGAAAATACTTTTTCCAAAAATAATACCTTTACTATTTTCTAAAAAAAAAATATTTTTCTCAAAAATTTATCTGTTCCGGTAACCTTAAGCTCTGATACCACGTGTAACACCCCACTCCCGCTATGATCACTCACTAAGGGAATGCCATAGCATCGGTGGAGTATTTTAGTGAATATAGAACAGAAAAATTACAACAAGACAGATATAAATAGTACTTGAAATTTTAAAACATCATCTCATAACAGCGGAAGTAAAACATGTCTGGTTACATCATAAAACCACAATAAAAGTCAAGTACAATATCCATCAAAATAAAGAAGTACATAATCCCACTCTCATACAATAGCCATGACAAAAGAAAAGAAACTGGGTAACTGGAGCTTTACATCTATCCAAGCTCCTAAAGACTGGAACAGCAATCCGATCAAGCTCCACTACTGCTAGGATCCACCGTAGGACCTGAGGGTTGGGAAAAAGATAAAAACAACGGGGTCAGACATAAGTCTGAGCGAGTCCTATAACTTTAACAATACAATCGTTAAAGTAACCAGAGAAGACATAAACTGATATACGGTAACTAATGGGGATGAATGGCTACACTAAGCAGTCAACTAAACTAAGATAAAAGATAAAGACGCATCTACCCTTCCAAAGGTAAATTACTAAATTGCACCACACCAGTCGCTCCTAACTTAAAGGTTGATCCCACCCATGGACTTATAAAATTAACTCAATAGTTCTCGCGTACCCCTAGGTGACTAAGTAGATGCCACGGGGCCCTACAATCCACTAGGTGTACACACTACTCCCCATTCGATCGGCTCCCTAACGTAGATACCCGTGCTGGCCCCACCGTGGGGTGTACCATTCCCCAACGTGGCAACCTGATAAAATTAACGGTGCACGACTTATATCTACACGATGCAACAACGTCTTATTTACCAGCCCGGGTCCACACACGCATATGAAACCCGTTGGTCATGCGTTGCCACCGCTAACCCATTTTGGCCTCTTATAGTCAAGCCCAGTATGTGTGTCCCGTCCTCGACATGGGTCGAGCCCACTAAGATACGTATGGGTTACTGGGTGAAATGGGCCCCCAGCACAAGCCATCCCCCTAAGCTTGGCCCTCACACTAGTGTTTCCCACTTAACCCTTTAATCATGTTTAATTACATGTTCCTCTTTGGTTAAGTATTCTAATCGTATTTTCTATTGCCACCCAAGGCAACCCACTAGATTCCTCATGCCACCCAAGGCACCCACTTAACCCCTCATGTCCCTCTACATGCTAATATGGTTAAGTGTTTCTTAATTAATTAATTAAGATCATGACCTCATAAAGACCTCTCACATTAGACCGTCTTTCATGACTGCTGGATATGCCGGTTGGGTCCGGGCAGCCTTACGTCATAAAAAGGGTCTAACCTCGTGTCTTTACTTTAATCACGTATTTAATTTGTGCCTAAGACCTCTCACATTGGGCTAACATTTGTAGCAACTGGTTAAGCCGGTTGGGTCCGGGCAGTTTTACGCTACAACTGAGTCCAACCTCGTGTCTTAGTCGATTAATTACACCTAATTAATCACCCTCCTAATTTATATTAATTATCCCTAATTAATTAATCATGTTTTCCAGAATATGGGTAGACCTAACTCAATAGGTAAATTCCCAACTCCGTAGTATGGGTACACCTAACTTAATAGGCAAATTCCCAACACATAGTATGGGTACACCTAACTTAATAGGCAAATTCCCAACACATAGTATGGGTACACCTAACTTAATAGGCAAATTCCCATACTATGTTCATTTATTTTATGTTATGCATAATTATATTAATTTCACACAATCTTATTAACATATGCATTTAATTAACCCCATCGTTCCCACGTAATTTCGTTCTCATGACATAACACATATAAAAGGTGTCAACTTGCATATGTATGAACATGTTTCAAAGGTGCCATCTTGCATATTAACAAACACATAACTTGCATATGAACTTGCACAACATGTCACATAACTTGCATATAATCTTGTATAACATGTCACATAAACTTACATATTAACAAATACATGACTTGCATATAATATGTCACATAACTTGCATATAATCTTGTATAACATACTTGCATATAAACTCATAAACTTGCATATGAACTTGCATAACATACTTGCATATAAACTCATAAACTTGCATATGAACTTGCATAACATACTTGCATATGAACTCATAAACTTGCATATGAAGAAACATACAACTTGCATAATTATCATACATGTAACTTGCATATTCTCATACATGTAACTTGCATATTAACACATGATCTCAAAGCACAAAACTTGCATTATGCATGTCATAAAAAGAGACAAACTTGCATGTCATAATGTATGCATAAAATCAAATACTTAGCATGCATAAAATCAAATACTTAGCATGCATGAAATCAAATACTTAGCATGCATAAAATCAAATACTTAGCATGCATAAAATCAAATACTTAGCATGCATAAAATCAAATACTTAGCATGCATGAAACCCATCACTTAACTTGCATAAACCCACATACTTAGCTTGCATAAACATAGGGTTAACATTAAACATAGATTAGCAAACTAACATCATATCATATGACTTAAAACCCATTAATCCACATATAAAACCATATGATCTCATCATATCTCATCTACTTAGTTTAGCAATTGATCATTAAAGTGATAGAAACTCACAACTAGCAAATTTGCACTCCAAATGAAGAAGATTAAGATGCTTAGAATGGATTAGAGGTTGATTAGAGAGTGATTAGCTTGCAACCCTCTTCATAAATTAGTGGAGGCTCCTTCTAAGATTTAATTTGGCGGCATGTAGCCCTCAATTCTATTTTTAGTATGGATT
The DNA here is from genome assembly GCA_030737875.1 of Allium sativum. Classification (NCBI taxonomy): domain Eukaryota; kingdom Viridiplantae; phylum Streptophyta; class Magnoliopsida; order Asparagales; family Amaryllidaceae; genus Allium; species Allium sativum. The sequence goes on from CM060909.1 coordinate 292,417,228, forward strand.
AGGGTAGGTTTAGGGTGTATTTATAGATTAGGTGAGTGTTTTAGGCCCTTAGATTAACCCTAGATTAGATTAGGACCCTTAGATTTCGGAAATCTCTAGAACACAGCCCAAGACTAACCCAAAAACCAGATCTGGTGCACCCAGATCAACAGGGCCGACACCCTGTGTCGACACCCCTGTCGACAGGGCTGTCGACACCCCTGTCGACATGCCTGTCGACACCCCTGTCGACATGCCTGTCGACACGGGGCTAGGCGGGAACTTTCCCGCCCTTCCGCTTTTGGCTCCAAACTTGTTTTAGAACTGAATTTTAAATCTGTTTTTAACTTTGAATTTTCTGCAAACTTCTTTGGGCCATAACTGGGCCATACGGACTCCGATTCTCGAAAACTCGGACTCTATTTCGCGTATTTTTCCGAGACGAACGAAATGACGCAGCCCGTCTCCCCCAATTCTCACATCTGAGATTATTTATTCTGTAATTAGTGAATATTAGTATTAACTGAAATTCGGGGTGTTACACTCAGTATCCGGGCGAAGGCTGGGTGTGCCCTCACGAAGAGAACGATACGAATAAGATTTCCTGCGGGACATCGTTCCTGTAAAAAAGAGAGAAGAGCATATTAAAACTTTGAATACCCGCGATATAAGAGTGCATGGTCAGATAGCGTGTGTGATGTGTGCATCCCATATAATTCCCCCTAACAGACCCGGGCCCGAAGACATGCTCGTCTGACCAGTTTCTCGTCCTCTAGTTAGAACACTGATCTCTTCAGGAGCAAGGAAGAAAGGCCCCTCTTCAAAGTCTTTTTTCTGTATATACAACATCGGGTAGAGGGATTTTATTTAGCTCGTCAAATAACTGCTCTTCTGTCAAGTCATCAGGAGCAACGGTTTCAATTGGAGCAGAGATAGGAATTTCCTTGGACACGTCATCGCGGACCTCATCCCCTCTGTATATGTTCAGGTCCTCATCGTCTTGGATGACTATCGGAGAAGGGCTCTTGCGAAACTTAGTTGTTTCTGCCGCTTGCGAAGTTCCCTCTCCTTCCGTTGGGGGCACATACTTATAAGGTTTTCCGCCGGTCCCTAGTCCAAATCTTCTGTCCAGAAGACGATGCTTATGAAGATTGTCATCAGTAATGCATTTTTTAATCCTTAAAAAGTCGGATCTGCTTTGATGAAGAATAGATAACCGATGATTGTATAACGGACCCTCCGTTTTCGGGAAGATGTGATCTGTTTAAGACAAAGGAAAAAGCGGAAGAATGTTAATACTTAGACTCCTTGAGCAAGATATTCGACTAGGTGATCAAAGTTTACTTGATTTGAGCCATCTTCGTGAGCATCCAGCCTGTTTCCTTATATAAAACCAGTCGGACTTAGGATCCCCAATGTTGCTGTATCCGTCGTACAGAACTTTCCTATTCGCAACCGATTCAAAGAAAGAGAAATTTGGAGTTGCCGAAGAACGGTGCTTGAAAAGAAAGAAGAACACCAGATCTCTGAATTTAAGTTCGGCGTGCAGGATCTCCGCATATGCAACATATAGAGAGTATAGAGATGCGTAGGCGTTTGGATGAAGCTGCATTGGAACAATACCTAGTCGTCTTAAAGTTTCGATGGCGATCGGAGGAAACGGAGGAATAGCTCCTACTAGACACATTGTTCGACTGATCGCCATATACCCTTCCGGTGCTAGGTGGGGTCTATCTTCGCTTCCAGGCGTCAAGACATCGTCCCAAGGAATTCCGTGTCTTAAGCAGATTCTTTTAAGTTTTATCTCGTCAAGCTTGGATGCTAAAGAATCAGAAAATTTATCTATCCCGAGTGCGCCTGGGATCTCGTCAGGAGCTCGCTCATCAGTCTCAGAATCGTTGCTGGATGAAGTACTTTCTCTCGGATCTGATTCTGTGGCTTCGTACTCAGATCCAGAATCTTCACCTCCCGGATTGATTGGAGGAATTTCAGGGTTGTACTGTTCAGGAATCTCGGATTCCGCTTCTGTCACGGATCTTGAAGAAGAATGATCATTCGACATTGCTGCTAGGACGAGAAAATATGAACAATAAGATTAACACTACCCGTCCCCCGTGTGTGCAAGTACTGGTGTGTGTACTCGTGTGTGCATTAAAAATAAAGCGTGAAAGCAATCAAGATCATCAAAACATTAGTCTCCGTATGCAGTCAAATTATGAGGTCATTTAGTCCAGAAAGTCCAACGTCAAGGCTCTATCCTAACTGTTCAGAGTTTTATGGTGACAAGGCGTTGATTAAAGTCTGAAATTTCTTCGTATCGTCAACTATGAGTCGGATCGCAAAGCAGAGGGATCGCCCCTTTCGACTCGCATGGCAGAAGGATCGCCCCTTTTTGGATCGCAGGGCAGAGGAATCGCCCCCCATCGAATCGCCGGGTGAAGGGATCGCTCCTTCACAAACCGTTGCGATCCCCACGATACGTCCCTTTGCTGCCACCACGATCTTTCGTCTCGTCACTCGCTTTCGTCTTCTCTCCTTGCCCACGATCCGAACCGGCCTCCTCTCTTTTTCTTCGTCTTTTGTTTTCCGTCTCTTCTTCTCACCCTCGAACTCCAAGCTCCACGCCCATCAGCCATGGTGTCTTGGTGGATTCTCCAAAGATCGCAAATTTCCATCGTTTTTTTCCACAAATTATTCGAAAAAATTCGTGAAACAGTAGCGTTAACAAGTAAGGATGTCTTCCGTGGAATTACCTTTCTAAAAAATTGGGAAAGTGATCAGATATTTGAAGGTTCGAAATACTGGGGTTCGTTCCTCGAAGGAGCAGGCGAAACGATTTGGCAGAAAGAAAGAAGAAGGAGAATGAAGAGGAGAGGGTCGGCTTATATAGGCAAAGAGGGCGACCGTTTGTCTCCCTTTCTTTGTCCTATTCGGTCCACGAAACACCATACAGGCCACGATCCAAAGCTTGTGTCGCATAGAAGCCCACAGACCGCCTCAAACGATGGCCCACCAAGCTCGAAGCCCAACACGGCTCGAAGAAAAGTCTGCCGCGTCTCGCATAAAAGCCTAGATACTCAGCTCGAGACGAGCACGTGACCACTCGGACCGTGGCGCTCTATGGCGATCCGATTCATGCATACGTTGATTTGAACCAATGCGACTGTTGATTTGCGTCCTTTCAGGAAAAGGTAGATCAGAATCTTCGAAGCATGTTCCATCATCGATAAAACATACTTCGAGGGGGCAAAATGTTGGCTCGCTTTTTGACCAAGCCACCCAGGATCATTCGTAAGAGGAAAGCAAGAAACCACGTTCCCCAAGAATATGAAGGAACGGATCGCACTCTATCGACTCGCCCAGGAACGGATCGCACTCTATCTACTCGCCCAGGAACGGATCGCCCCCATCTCATCAGCAAACGGCACGTCCAGGCGATCCGATCCAAACTTATATTGTTGCCCAGAGCGAACCGATCCGATCCCTTGGTGCATGGCGAACCCTCTGACCCATTCAAGCGCGAGCTGGTCTTCAGCGATCCGAATCGCACGGATCTGGCGACACGTGTCCCTAACCGTCATCTGGACCAATTCTCCCCATCTGCACGATCCGATTTTCAAGCAGATCGCGACACCTGTCCACAACGGCTAATTTGACCATTTCCTCAACGGTGGCGATGCGATCCGATGTTCTCGGGATTTGTGCCACGTGTTGTCACGACCCGCCTGACAAAATCAGCTATAAATAGCCCAGAGCTTGGCATTTTTCGGGATCTTTTGGCAATATTGAGTACTGAATCCACCATTGTTGTCAAACTACTGAAATATTGAGAGAAATCCTTGTTGTATTAAAGCATAATCAATAATATATAAAGTGGACGTAGGCTCGTTAACGCCGAACCACTATAAATTCTGAGTGTTATTTTCTTTTTCCTCGTTCTTCATTTGAAATTCTATAGCATTCATAACAATTTGGGTGTTAGGTCCAAATTTCGATCTAACATTGACTGTGTCTGATTCCAGTTCAGAAAGAATGAATATATAATATATTTCGTCGATTTCAATTCTAAACGTATTTTATAATTCGTTTAAATTCGTTTTCAAAACAATTTCAACTTCATATTCAATTTTTAAATCAAAATTGAATATTCCATATCATTAATATATGAATGTTAATATTTTCAAAACGTTATATTTTGAAATCACTTTCTTTTCGCTATTCATTTTAAAAATGAATAGAATCGATATAAATATCGTTCGCGTCAAAATGGCGCATCTCTAATCAACACGGCTTTATATATTTCAATAACTTCGTTATTTTATTCAACAAATGAATATTTTCTTCAACACATGAATATATATTTTATTCAACACATGAATATTTATTAATTCTTACTTATAATAAAAATGTGAATTTTATTGTATAAATTTTTTTCTCAACACATAAATTTTCTTTTATCCAACACATGAATATATATTTTATTCAACACATGAATATTTATTTTATTCAACACATGAATATTTATTTCATAATATTCTTTATTTTCCAAACTGGAATGAGGCCCAGTCAATTACCATATAATGTAAATTATATGGATTCCATACAACACATGTATATAATAGCAATGATAAATACTCAACCATCATCCAAAGTGCACTACACAATTGTCTGTCAACCTATCGATTGACATATAACTAAACAATCGGGATTAGTGTACGTCAAATATCATCCCAATACCCGTGTGGGGTTTCAAATCAACAAACACTGAATATTATTTGTGCAGTTGGGCGATGTGTAAAATTTATCGTCACAATCAATATCCTTCGAATGGGTGTACATAAACAAATCGTTTGATTTGTAAATGAATATTTATTTATTCACATTCACGTTAAATTTATATTTTTAACTATAAATAATTTCTTTCAACACATGAATATATTTCCATTCATTCCACATCACAATCAATTTTCACAACACAACAAAATCAAACAAGTCGTCCATGGTCTGTGGACAACGGGTATCGGGTGCTGCTAAGCACCGTCTGCATCCTAGTATATAATTTTAACTAGAAAACTAGAATTAAATTGAGAAGTTCTCACCGAGAAGCTAAACCAAATGCCACGACTCTTCGTATGCAGGAAATCTTCACCGTGCTCGCCTTTTGTCACTTTCGTCGTCCGTATTCACTACATATATAAAAATCGCATTTTTATATTGTATTCGTAAAAATAAAAATCACATCTTTATATGGTTTAAAAATCTTACCTTTGCTAATTAAAAATCAAATCTTTTTATATTTTAAAAATATAACCTTTTCAAAATTAAAGATCTAATCTTTCTATTTCAAAAATATAATCATTTCCTTTCATAAAAATATGGTTTTTTCTTTTGTAAAGATATAACCTTTCATGAATTAAAAATCGTAACTTTACGTAATTTAAGAATGATAACCTTATATGCCAATGTTAACTTTATATAATAAAAATCAAATTTTTATACCGATTTTATTTATATAAAAATTATGTCTTTAAAACCAACCTTTCATATATAAAAATCTGAAATTTACAATGCTATTTAAGTAAATGAAAATTAATTAAATCTTACCGCTTTTTATTATCTTCATTGTTCCATAAACGTTCGCCATCATCTTCCCATCGTCAGCACTCCCTCGGGTGGTCGGCAACTAGGGTTTTCAGGGGCTGGCGGCTTCATTCCTTGGGGATTTGGGCTGTTTCGAGAAGGAGGAGGAGGAGGGACCCACAACTGGCGGCGGGGTCGTGGTAGGCGGCGCAGGGTGCTGTAGGCCGGGGTGGAGGCTCGGATCGCCGGCGGTGGCACTGGGGAGGCCTGGCGTGGCTATTGCCGTCGGTATTGGGGTAGATGGGGTTTTAGAGAAGGAGAGGGAGGAGCTGACGAGGCGAGAGAGGGGGGGAGGGAATCGCCGGAGCACGGCGGAGGCAGGCGCGGGGCCTGGTTGCGGCGGCGCAGGCCGGGAAGGGGGGGCTGACGGGAAAAAGGTGCGGTTTTTTTTTTCCTTCGATTGGATCTGAGAGTTGAGAGAGAGAAATGAGGGTAATATAATATATACATATATAATTATTTTATTCTACTTTTACTTCAAAAGGTTAACTTTCTATTTGAACCCTAAACGAGACCCAACGACTGCCATCCCTAGCTAATTGCCCCCATTCCGAACACAATGGGATATGTATCGTAGGTTGATTCGATCGTTTCGATCAGTTTCCGAATTCGTTGGAAAGATATTTTCAAATAGATTCTAATATTTTTGGTTTCACTAAAATCCGGTTTATTTTGAATCATGTACATTCATTTAAAATCGAATTTTCATTGCTTATTACAACAATTCCAATCGAATACAAGAATATTCAGAGTATGAATAAATATTACACATCAGAAAATATCAGAGATTTAAATTACATTACATAGCAGCGGAAAATAATACAAAACACAACTGAAAGAGATATACGGATACAGAGCTTTCCGGATATCGTTCCAGCTGTACACCAGGATCCTGTGAATATAAATCTGCAAAACCAAAACTACTAGCTGCCCGGGTCGAAAATTAGGGCACCCAGAGTTTAGGTTAAAACAATAAACTCCAGGTTAGTCATGTGACTGGTGTGAGAACTAAAACAGTTATTTAAAACTTTACTTTAAATCAAATATATCAAGGGACCACGCCGTATAACACGGAACGGGTTTCCTCCCAAGAATATCAGTGCATATAACAAAACAGCGCAACGCTTTTTGGAAAAATGAAGCTATTATAAGACCCAGGTCCCATCACACAATGCAACACAAGCCGGAGGATAGGGTTTTCCCTTATAATAGCCAAACATGCTTGGTACGTTAAAAACAAATCATTTGATACTATTATAAGTGCATAGTGTATAAAACAACTTCAAATATAAATGTATCAATCCTAGACGGCATGGGTACCATATATCATGTAGCCATACTAGGCTCTACAATCAAAACCGCAAAATGTCGTATTGGTAGTTGGATTTCCATCTGTGAACCAAGGAAAGGGATCGTCCTTACCACTTCGAGACGCTCTAGCCCGTGTCTTAGGATAAGAACGCATCGACCCTTGGAGCGACAGGGCCTGTCCACCGATGTGGATTAAAATGCCTGAACACTGCGTTTCCCCGCCCTTTGGGGCGTAAATGAGTCCTATGACTCCATCGGCTCCACATAGTAACCGATATATCCGAGGCGCCTCGCAATCCAACAACCACACAGGTGAAAATAATATAAATGTCAGGGCTGGTAGGTCACTAACACCACCCTAGCTAGAAGGAAATGCATGTCCTCCCTGAGGTCCTCTCCCGTTTCTAGTTCACAACTGGGGTGTGAGGCTCGCGAATTAATGTTATACATAAAGATACGCCACAAAGGCCGTGCTTTGATCATCAACCACAAGACTCTGCTTTTCAACAGAAGCCTTGATCATTTGCATCTCAGCATGCCACACAGGCAATTCACTCTATGCAACCAATATCAATCACACAGAATGAAATTCGATGTCAGACACACATCCATTTACAAGTCCGTTCTAGGTCTGAACGAAACCGGAGGAACCTTATTCCTCGCATATCCATCGATCTCCAAGTACGTCTGGACGATCACCAACTGATTCCCTCCTCTTGGGTGTACAGCTCAATCAAGATCATCAGTAATTATCCAAACGATGTGAAGACCTCCGGTCTTCAACCACCGTCTTCATCGTCGACTTATCGTCGAATCAGTTATTCAGAATGGGTATAAACCCGGCCTTTCCGAATAACTCGCGTATATAATAAACAAGTGTTACACAAACACAACATACACCTCATTCCAATTCAGAATATTCTTTTATTCAAATATTCACATCTATAGGGAAAAGTTCCCATTAATTTTATCAAAGATAAATTCTTTTAAATTTATTCTTTAATCTTCCTTTGGATTTCAATTCAAACCAAATTATGGTTTATCCAAACTAGTCGGGATTTACGAACCTTACCGAAGTAATCATTTGTTTTAAATTTCCCAACCCCAAACTATTCATCCCATGAAGTAAAACTGGTAATACTTCATTTCTAACACCACGGTGTTATCGGTAAATTCAATTACCATTTCACGTTCAAATCTAATTAAAGATTTAACTATCGCTTGGAGCAAAACTGGTGATACTCCATTCTCGATCATTTGAATCTAATTAAAGATTCATTAAAACTCCACTTGGTTTTAATCTTCCGAAAAATCAATATTAATGATTGTTTAACTTGGGAAACCATATCCTGTCTTTAACCGGGTTAAAGAACCAATGTCATTTAAAACACGGTTCACTATAAAACCAAAATCACATTCTATTCCATCAGCCTTTAACCATAAATTAGCAAGTGAACAATTCCCTAAGTAATAACCCCGAAGGCCGAAACCAACATCAGATCAATACCCAGGAAACCATTCAACTTAACTAATCTCCAGTTAGTTTCTGATTTTCTTAACTCTGTTGGGTCTAAGAACGGTATTATTAAAGATACCATTCACGACAACCCAAAATCACATTCCATTAATAATGGAATCTTCATGGAAAACAAATCGATACATATAATCGAGATAAACTTCCATATCCGACTAATAATATAAATGGAATAACGGCAACGCCTTTTAAATTCCAGATATATTAGCAGTCTTCCTCCATAGAAATTCACTTCGATTATTACCAAATCGAATTCCATTCCATTCCAATTTATTTTATTAAATTGGAAAACTTTACTTTGGAAAATCTCCTTTAAATCTTATCAAAAAGATTTATAAATTCCAAATCCCATTTCACTGTAAATCGGGTTAAAGAACGAATGTCGTTAAAACACAGTTCACGATAAACCCAATTCACATTCCATTAATTATCGGGTTAAAGAACAAGTGTTATTTAAAACACCGTTCATGATAAATCCAAAAATCATTCAAATTCAATTCCAATTAAATATCATTTATTTGGTATACTTCATTAAATCTAAATAAAAATATTTAAACTTTTTCTCAACTGGGTTTATGAACAGTGTTAATTAGGACCCCATTCACGACAAGCTCAAATCCCATTTGATATTAAATACAAGGCTCTGAATAGAAAATATACCGGCTTATATTCAATATCAAATTCTACGACCAACAAATATCGTATTGGAAATAACGATATAAATATATCTTACAAATTTCCATAACAATATCCATATAATCACGAAATCCAACATCGAAATATTCCAAAGACAATTTCGATTCAAATCCATTCCAATTCAGTTATTGGAAATTCTGGTTACTTTTAAAACCATTTCAAATCCAATTTATTTATTTCAAAAATAAATGGATTATAATTCTAGTTCAAAACTAGTTCATTTCGATAAAAATCGATTTTTATCTTTTCAAATATGGAATTTTTCATCCCAATTCTTTCCAAATCATTTCTTATGATTTTACAATAATTATTTATATTTTTAATAATTTTATCAAGGCCCGTACAGTCGATTTCCATAAATGGTCATCGAACTGCACTTACAGCGACCTTTTCCAAATTTGATTTGGACATAATTCCAAATCCAACCGTTAGATTTTAAATCTCTAATATTCGTTAGAAAGCTCTTTTCGATACGAACCCAATGGTTCCAGTTTTGGGAGGATCCGACGGTCGGATCTTTCGTAATATCCATTCAAAGTCAATGGTCAAAATTCGCGAACTGCCGCAGCGCGACGCGTTCTATTCAGACCATTATATTATATACATAATATATATAATATATATTTCGTCAATTTCCATTTAAAACGTATTTTATAAATCGTTTTAAATTCTTTTTCAAAACGATTTCAACTTCATATTCAATTTCTAATCAAAAATGAATATTCCATACCATCGATATATAAATGATAGTATTTTCAAAAGTGTACGTCAAATATCATCCCAATACCTGTGTGGGGTTTCAGTCAACAAACACAAATTTTTATTTGTGCAGTTGGGCGATATGTAAATTTTATCGTCCCAATCAATATCCTTCAAATGGATGTACATAAACAAATCGTTCGATTGTTTTGTTATATGACAATCGATAGGTTGACAGACAGTTGTGTAGTGCACTTAGGATGATGGTTGAGTATTTATAATTGCTATTATATACATGTGTTGTATGGAATCCATATAATTAACATTATATGGTAATTGATTGGGCCTCATTCCAGTTTGGAAAATAAAGAATATTATGAAATATAGATTCATGTGTTGAATAAAATAAATATTCATGTGTTGAATAGAATAAATATTCATGTGTTGAATAAAATATATATTCATGTATTGGATAAAAGAAAATTTATGTGTTGAGAAAAATATTTATACAATAAAATTCACATTTTTATTGTAAGTAAGAATTAATAAATATTCAAGTGTTGAATAAAATATATACTCATGTGTTGAAGAAAATATTCATTTGTTGAATAGAATAACGAAATTATTGAAATATATAAAGCCGTGTTGATTAGAGATGCGCCATTTTGACGCGAACGATATTTATATCGATTCTATTCATTTTTAAAATGAATGGCGAAAAGAAAGTAATTTCAAAATATAACGTTTTGAAAATATTATCATTTATATATTAATGATATGGAATAATAAATTTTGATTTAAAAATTGAATATGAAGTTGAAATTGTTTTGAAAACGAATTTAAACGAATTATAAAATACGTTTAGAATTGAAATCGATGAAATATATACAATATATATATTATGTGACGGCCCGCCCCGCACCAGCCTGCATTTCCTCCGAAGGTGCGATGTACACATGCCCGACTAGTCCGGAACAGTCGCCAAAGAAATGAAAGAAGAGAATTAACTACAAGGAACCTGTAGAATGTCTCACAGCGCATGGAACAAAATATAATAATAACATAATCTTGACATAAAACAGGCGAGACAGTGCATAAGCTGAAAACTAAACCAACATAGCAGCGGAAATCCAAATACAGCTTATTACAACTTTCCGAATTATTGTCTCTAAAACAAAAGAAAGCTAAGGTAGAAGATGCACTACTAATGCCCAAGCAGTGATCTTCAACAACACCGGGAGAATACTATATGTATCATACGTGGAAGCCTCTTGTTCGTCTCCGGATCAGCTACCCGTGCATACCCAACTAACCTGTCTCTAGTCTGCTCGTGAGAGCACCCAGAGTAATAAGAAGAGACATAAAACTCTGGGTCAGACAAAAAGTCTGGTATAAGCGATAAGCAGCTAAACAGAACAATAACAGGTATACTAAACCATACCTGAACCTGGACATGCAACCAAAGAGTTAGCACTACATACCGTACAATACTCTAAGGTGCCACTGAACACATGGTACAAAGAATACGGGGGTGGGGGTGGGGGTGTGCATGTCATAATGATGGCAAACAAATCAAACACAGCAACCATCCTCACATCTCTCACTCAGTGCGTAAAGCATACGATATCTACCGCTTCGATCACTAGACCCATCGAAGTAGTGACGGAGTTCAACTTGTACAACTACTGCTACTACCAAGCTTACCACATGGAGTCATGACCAATCCTTTACAAATGACCCCACTTCATTGGTCTATAGCTCTTTAGTCGTACCTAAGCCACTATGGCCCTGCATCCGTTCACATACTCCCTACACATAGTGATTCAAAGTTACAGACATCGACAACTCCTTAGCACACGTCCCGCAGCAAAGCCCAACTCATGAAGTGAACTCATTGGTTCCCATCTGGATCCTGAGCTCTAACTTCCATTTGGACTACCTTTGCATCTCGGGTTTTGGTCTCCTCCTTCTTCCCCGGATCGGTCTTCTTCTCTTTCTTCACTTCAGGTCGTAGTCGTCAGCCCCTTGGTTCGGATCGTGCTTCACCCTCCATCGGGTCGGGTCGCACCATTCTGGTTCGGGTCGGTCGCGAGTCCCACTCCAGGTCGTGGTGACGCTCCAGCTCCAGATCGTGATCCTCCATTTGGTTCGTGACATCTCGTCCGGATCGTGGCCCTGCTTCGGATCGTGGTGTCTACATCCAGGTCTGGCTCATGGCACCTCGAAGTCCTCTGGTTCGTGATGGGTGGGGCGTGGTGGATCATGAAGGAGTCTCGCGATCGGGTCGGAGAAGGTGAGGCGGATCGTGGTACATGTGGCGATCCGATCCGGTTCTGCGCAGTTTCCTGCACTTTGTCCAGCGAGCTGTTTTACGCCATACGACGGCGTTTTCGACCAATCTAACACTTCTAGATAACCACAAAGCATACTATACAATCATAGCAACATGTATAATCATCCACAAACAGCAAAACAACAATCTTAACATGTAAAATGGATCAAACATACCCAAAACCCCATATTTTCCCTTAAGCATATTTAGGAAAAACTAATGATATGATTAGTAAAACTTAACCAAATCAAACCAAATTTCTAACAGAGGTCTAAAACATTATTTTCGAATTTATAAATATTTTTCCAGAATTTTATCATGTATAAATTCGCTAATTATCACTAATTACCCCTAATTAGCCGTAATTAGTGAGAAACCTTGCAAATCACTCACCTTTGCCACAATTAAACTTTAGAACTGAAATAATCTACTGCATGGGTCGAATTCCAACGCCTAGCAGCAGCTCCAACTCTGATTTGGTGCTATCTCTCCTTGATTTGATGTAGTTTAAGCCAAAACTTGATTAAGAAGTGATTAGGGATGATTCTAGATGTTGGAGGTCATTGTTAGGGTGTTCTAAGATGTATATGGCGACTGGGAAATGAGAAAAACTGAAATTCCTAACCCTAACAGCCCTTAAATACTCCAAATCCCGAAATCTCCCTTTGGGCCTAGCTATTAATCACCCGGTTAAGCCCAATTAAGCTGTTTTTCACTATTTGAAACTTGTTTCAGCCATATCTCCCAAACGGTGAGTCCATTTGGCTTATGTGACCACTCTACGGAATTGTAAACCATCATCCGGAGCCAATGAAAGTGGTTTTTGGTCAAAATTCATTTCCAGTCAAAAGTTATGGCCAAAACAGTATCGGCTAGGGGCAAAACGGTCATTTAAAAATCGGCAAAAATCATGAACATGTGAAATGACCCCAATAGTCGTTTCCCAAAGTAACATGTTAATACGACGTCGTATGTGAAAGAAATAAATATTCTACGATCCTATGATGCGTAGAATGCGGGTCATTACACTCTCCCTCCCTTAAGAAATTTCGTCCCCGAACTTCCTTAACCCAAAACATACAAAGGATTCCGCATGCCTACCAATCATATATAACAATCAAACATGCAAAATAAACAAAACAACCTATCCTAGCATGCGGAAAGACTAAATCGAAATTGAAGTCTTACCAGGCGAAGAGTTCGTCTTCCTAATGCTCTCCTCAGTCTCCCAAGTACAGTCATTCTCGTCCTCGCCCCACTGAACTTTGACTAGGTTCACCGCTTTCCTTCGAAGTTGCTTCGTATCATTCCCAATAATACGCATAGGCTTGCGGTTCTCAACCGCCTCAGGTTCAACCTCGATATCATCCAACTAATCAGGTGAAATAGTCACATCTGGGTCGTGCACGAACTTCCTTAACTGGGAAACATGAAATACGTTGTGAACTCCTGCCATCTTCTCTGGTAATTCAACTTTGTATGCCAAATTCCCAATTTGCTCAAGGACTGGGAATGGCCCAACAAATCTTGGTGCTAACTTACCTCTCCTGCCAAATCGTATCACGCTCTTCAACGGAGAAATCTTGACAAACACCAAGTCGCCAATGGAGAACTTTAATTCTCTTCTCCTCTTATCAGCATAACTCTTCTGCCTATCTTGGGCAGCCTTCATTCGCTGTTGGATAACCTTAATCTTGTCTGAAGTTTTTCTTATCACGTCGGGTCCAAGTACAAACTTCTCACCAGTTTCTACCCAACATGACGGTGAGTTGCATGGTCTTCCGTACAAAACTTCAAATGGAGCCATACCGATACTGGATTGATAGCTATTATTATATGCAAACTCTACTAGATGCAAATGGTCATCCCATGATCCACCAAAATCCAATACACATGCTCTCAAGAGGTCTTCTAATACTCGATTCACCCTCTCTGTTTGACCGTCGGTTTGAGGATGATACGCGGTACTGAGATGTAATTCTGATCCTAACGCCTCTTGTAAGCTCTTCCAAAATCCACTAGTGAACAACGGATCTCGGTCACTCACAATGCCTTTGGGTATTCCATGAAATCTCACTACCCACTTTATATACAGTTCCGCTAACTTAGCTGTCGTCCTATTTGACTTGACGGGTACAAATCTTGCACTTTTGGTCAGTCGGTCCACAATCACCCAAATGCTATCATGGCCCGGTCTAGTCCTTGGTAACCCATCAACGAAATCCATTGACACTTGTTCCCATTTCCATTATGGAATTTCTAATGGTTGTAACAAACCACTAGGCTTCTTTTGTTCATCTTTAACTAGCTGGCAATTCATGCATTTGGATATAAATTTCCCAACGTCTCTTTTCATCCCTTCCCAGTAGTATGTCTGCTTCATGTCTCGATACATCTTGTTACCACCGGGGTGTATAGTCAGTTTTGAGTGATGACATTCTCTAAGCACTTCATCTCTCAATCCATTGACATTGGGTACAACTAGTCTTCCATTCCTTCTAAGCCATCCATCTCGATCAAGCCCATACTTGTTCATCTCTCTGTCGATTCCCATCTCTAACTTTGAGATGATTTCCAATAGGTTAGGATCGTTCCTCTGACTGGAACCAATCCGCTCAATCAAAGTGGGTCTGATCGTCAAACTTGCTAACATTTCTGGATCCAATTCGCACTTTGGTCTGAAATCATACCTAGCGATGTACTCCAGTTGCTTCCATTCTAGAAACATAACCCCTAAACTGGCATGTCTTCTACTCAATGCATCAGGCACCGCATTGCCCTTTCCTGGTGTATATGCGATGTCGAAATCATAGGAAGACAATAATTCTAACCATCTTTGCTGTCGGCGATTTAGGTCCTTTTGGGAGAAGAGATACTTTAACGATTTATGATCGGTAAACAGCTCAAAACTTTCTCCCAAGAGATAATGTCTCCACATCTTCAACGCGAACACGATTGCTACTAATTCCAAATTGTGGGTAGGGTATCTTCTCTCGTGCGATTTCAATTGCCGACTTGCATAAGCTACAACCCTACCTCCTTGCATCAATACAACACCTAGTCCGGTACCACATGCATCTGTGTATACCGTCATCTCTTCATTCCCCTTAGGAATGACTAACACTGGTGCACATGTCAACTTTTCTTTTAGACTCTTGAATGCATTTTCGCACCTTTCGTCCCGGACGAAAGCTTGATTGTTCTTGGTCAACTGAGTCAACGGTGCTGCTATCTTGGAGATGTCTTGGATAAACTTACGATAATATCCAACTAACCCCAAGAAACTTCTTATGTTCGTTGCATTCTTGGGCGTAGACCAATCTTGTACCGTAGCCACCTTCGCAGGATCCACGACAATACCATTCTCTGAAACAACATGGCCCAAGAGTCTCACTTCCCTCCTCCAGAAGTGACACTTAGAAAACTTTGCTTTCAATTGGTGTTTTCTCAACACCTCCATCACTATCCTCAAATGTTCCTTATGTTCTTCCTCTGTCCTCGAATAGACCAAAATATCATCCACGAACACAAGGACAAACTTATTCAACTGATCTCTGAATACCCTATTCATAAGATCCACAAAGTATGCTGGGGCATTGGTCAACCCGAATGGCATGACTAACCACTCATAAAATCCAGACGGCGTCCGAAATGCCGTTTTATCTATACTCTCAGCTTCCACTCTAAGCTGATGAAAACCTGTCGCGAGATCCAACTGAGAGAATACTCTCACGCCACTCAACTGATCAAACAAATCATCTGTCCGCGGTAGAGGATACTTGTTCTTCCTCGTCACTTTATTCAACTCGCAGTAGTCTACACACAAATGAAGGGAACCATCCGCCTTGGTAGCAAACACAACTGGTGCTCCCCATTCAGAAACACTCCTTCTGATAAATCCCTTCTTCAAAAGATCGCTGACTTGCACCCCGAGCTCTCGCTGCTCCCTTGGTGCCATACGACGAAGTGGCATCACTATAGGTCTGGCATCTTTCACTAAATCAATACGGAACTCAATCTCTCGGTGTGGTGGAAGCCCGGTCACTTCCTCGAAGACGTCCGGATACTGGCCAACCACGGGCAACCCTGACAACTCACTATGCGGGATGTCGAGGGAATTTAGAAAACTAGCCATTACCCCATCACCGGGTAGACCACCAAACACTACCCTCCGCCCATCATCCGCTCTAGCTGTCACCAAAAAGCCCTCACAGTCTACCACCACCCCGTATCTTTGGATCCAATCGACTCCCGAAATAATGCCAAACCCAGTAAAGCCCAAAACAAAGCAATCACAAACAAACATGCATCTATGACTCGATAAGACCTCATTACGACAAATCATGCTAAGATTAGTTGAACCACCAATCGGGTTCGTCACTACTAAAGGTCTATCGACAATCTTGGGCTCCAATCCCAACCTGTCTACCAGGTCACTAGATATGAAAGAACTGGAAGCCCCGGTATCAAACAAAACTCTAACAGGAACATCATAAACAGAAAGCATACCTTGAATAGCAACATTCTTTCCCTTCTCCGCCGCAGTTGGGGCATTCGACGAAGAAGGAATAACATTAAGGGCATATGCTTTCACCATCTGCTTTTCTTTAGGGGGTTGCGGACACTTGTCCTTGTGATGTCCCACTTGGCCACAGTTGAAGCACTTCCTTTCCGCTGGCTTGGCCCGACACTCTTTGGCATAGTGGCCCTTCTTACCACAGCTGAAGCACTCAACATCTTGCTTATTCTTTTTCTTCTGGCCATCCTTGGTCTGATTCTGCTTTCTCTTATTCTGAGAACCATTATTGCCTCCACCGCTCGCTTGCGGCTTTGGCTCCTCTACAGATGTAACCTCAGTCTTCGACTTAGGGTAAAGACTCTCTGACCTCAATGCTTTCCACACAATCGACTCAAACGTCTCATCGATGTGGTTAATAAGCCTTTCCCTCAAGTACTGATCCAGGCCAGTTATGAACTTCTCGTTCTTCTTCTCGGCAGTATCAATAAGAGATAACCCATATTTCGATAGGGTATAGAACTCAGCAATGTACTCCGAGACAGCTCTGCCATTTTGCTTA
Source organism: Allium sativum (assembly GCA_030737875.1). Classification (NCBI taxonomy): domain Eukaryota; kingdom Viridiplantae; phylum Streptophyta; class Magnoliopsida; order Asparagales; family Amaryllidaceae; genus Allium; species Allium sativum. Next base: position 292,434,497 of record CM060909.1, read on the forward strand.
AGCTCCAAGAATTTCTTAAATAGCACTGACTTCTGAGCAGCTGGAATGAACTTATCGCTAAAGCGAGCCTTAAACTGATCCTCGGGAGTAGCTGCCTTTATAGCATTCCACCAATTCATTGCCCGTCCTTGCAGCTGACGGGATGCTAGCCTTCTCTTCATCGCATCCTCGATACCCAAATCTTCGAAGATATGCTCGCAGCTATCCAACCAATTCTGAACATCCGTAGCCGACTCCGTTCCGTGGAACGGCTTCCCACCAAGACTAGTATAATCCTTATTTAGCTTGGCGAAATCGGCCCTAGGCGCCTGCACTATTGGACCACCACCATTACCACCATTGGGAGCTGCCCTCTGCACATCCCTAAGCATCTCTCTCATGAGGTCAGTAAACATCGTCCTCATGTCAGAAGCATTCCCGTTATTGGCTCCTCTACCGGCACCTCTAGCGTATCGGCTCATCGTTCAATTTGTAAAGAGAAAACGATTAACCATTTCCATAGTGGTGCTAGTGCAGTGCGACTTCATCCTTAGCTATACTAATAGTATATATATATATATAGCTCTTGAAAACCAAAATAATCACAAATACGCGCTCTCATATACGTATACTATCTCTCCCTGATGAATTCCCTAGGTTAATTACGCAACCAAGAGCTCTGATACCAAGTGTGACGGCCCGCCCCGCACCAGCCTGCATTTCCTCCGAAGGTGCGTTGTACACATGCCCGACTAGTACGGAACAGTCGCCAAAGAAAGGAAAGAAGAGAATTAACTACAAGGAACCTGTAGAATGTCTCACAGCGCATGGAACAAAATATAATAATAACATATTCTTGACATAAAACAGGCGAGACAGTGCATAAGCTGAAAACTAAACCAACATAGCAGCGGAAATCCAAATACAGCTTATTACAACTTTCCGAATTACTGTCTCTAAAACAAAAGAAAGCTAAGGTAGAAGATGCACTACTAATGCCCAAGCAGTGATCTTCAACAACACAGGGAGAATACTATATGTATCATACGTGGAAGCCTCCTGCTCGTCTCCGGATTAGTTACCCGTGCATACCCAGCTAACCTGTCTCTAGTCTGCTTATGAGAGCACCCAGAGTAATAAGAAGAGACATAAAACTATGGGTCAGACAAAAAGTCTGATATGAGCGATAAGCAGCTAAACAGAACAATAACAGGTATACTAAACCATACCTGAATCTGGACCTGCAACCAAAGAGTTAGCACTACATACCGTACAATACTCTAAGGTGCCACTGAACACATGGTACAAAGAATGCGGGGGTGGGGGTGTGCATGTCATAATGATGGCAAACAAATCAAACACAGCAACCATCCTCACATGTAACGACTCGCATTCTACGCATCATAGAATCGTGGAATATTTATTTCTTTCACATATGAAGTCGTATGGTCATGTAACTTTGGGAGACGACTATTGGGGTCATTTCCCATGTTCATGATTTTTGTTGATTTTTAAATGACCATTTTACCCCTAGTTGGTACTGTTTTGGCCATAACTTTTGACTGGAAAGGAATTTTGACCTGAAACCACTTCCATTGGATTCGAATGATGGTTTCTCTTTCCGTAGAGTGGTTACATTAGCCAAACGGACTTACCTTTTGGGAGATATGGCTGAAACAAGGTTTAGAAGGTGAAAAACAGCTTAATTGGGCTAAACCGGGTAGTTAACAGCTAGGCCCATAACCCATTTCGGGATTAGGGTTATGGGGAGGCTGATAGGGTTTGAGAGATCATTTTCATTTCAGTTTTGAGCCGCCACTTTCCTTCTTGAAACCCTAGCAATGGCCTCCACCTTCTAATTTCATCCCAAATCATCTCTAATCACTTTCTAATCGAAGATTAAGCAAAACTACATCAAATCAAGGGAGGGTAGTACCAAATCAGAGAGAGAGCTGCTGGAACACATAGGGATTGGATCCAAATCAGAGATTATTTCAGATCTAAAGTTTGTTTGTGGCTAAGGTGAGTGATTTGCATTGTTTTTCACTAATTACGGCTAATTATGGTAATTAGCGAAATTATGGTTCAGAAAAATCTAGAAAAATTCCTAAAATTATAAAACATCATTTTATGCCTCTGATATGAATTTGGGTTAATTTTGACTAATTTTGCTAATCCCGGAATTTGGGGGATTAAGGGGTGATTAGTGATAATTAGCGAATTTGTGCATGTTAAAGATCTGGAAAAATATTCAGAAATTCTTAAGTATTGTTTTAGACCTCTGATATGAATTTGGGTTAATTTGGTTAAGTTTTGCTAATCACATCATTAGTTTCACCTAAACATGCTTAAGGGGAAATATGGGATTTTGGGTATGTTTGATCCATTTTAACCTATCATGTTGATGTTTGTGATTGATTATGCATGTTCCTATGACTGTATGATATGCTTTGTGATTGATTTCAATAGTTAGAATTGTCGAAAACGTCGTCGAATGGCGTAAACACTTGCTGGAAAAGTTTCAGGGAACAGTGCAGGATCGGATATGCGGGCTCGGATCGGATAAGTTGAACTGGGCAAGGGATTCGATCGGATCGGAACCTGACACTTGAGAAAACTGGCAAAAAGGAAGGCCATGCTAATTGAACCGGGATCAGATCAGATAAAGAAGGAGGGATCGGATCGGAGCACGTGAAGAACGAGGGAGCGGATCGGAGCGGAAGCACGAACTGGATGGGAGATGGCACCCGACCCGACCCGAAGTGGGGCACCCGACCCGAAGAGGGGACACCCGAACCGAACCGACGGAGCAATCAAACCCGAACCGAACCGGTTGCTGAAGCACCACACTGAACGAGATGCATACACCCGAACCGAACCACCAGAAGGGAATACCTATGACCAAACCGAACCGATGGACAAGGGAAGATCCGAACCGATCTGGTGAAGACTAAAAACCCGAGATGCAAAGGTAGTCCAAATGGAAGTTAGAGCTCAGGATCCAGACGGGAACCAATGAGTTCACTTCGTGATTGGGCTATGCTGCGGGACGTGTGCAAAGGGGTTGTCGGTATTCATAACTTTGGTTCACCATTGAGAGATGGATGGTGAGCTTGTAGTGATAGTTACACGGGATTGGATTTCGTCATGGCCCAAAGTATTAGGTGACCAAAGTAATGGATATCGTATGCTTTACGCACTGAGTGAGGGATGTGAGGATGATTGCTATGCTTGATTGTTTGACATCACTATGACATGCACACCCCCACCCCCGTTATCTTTACACCATTTGAAAGGGCATCTTAGAGTGTTGTACAGTATGTAGTGCTAACTCTTTGGTTGCAGGTCCAGGTTCAGGTACGATTGGATTATACCTGTTATTGTTATGTTTTGTTGCTTATCGCTCATACCAGGCTTTATGTCTGACCCAGAGTTTTATGTCTCCTCTTATTACTCTGGGTGCTCACACGAGCAGACTAGAGACAGGTTTGCTGGTGATGCACGAGTAGCTGATTCGGAGGCGAGCAGGAGGCTTGCACGTATTATATATAGATATTCTCCCTGTGTCGTTGGTGGTCGCTACTTGGGCATTAGTAGTGTACCTCCTTTATCTTACTTTTGCTTTTTGAGACAGTTTGGAAAGTTGTAATAAGCTGTATTTTGGATTTCCACTGCTATGATGTTTAGTTCTGGTTTTCAGCTTATGCATTGTCTCACCTGTTTTATGTCAAGTATGTTATTATTATATTTTATTCTATGCGCTGTGAGACATTCTACAGGTTCTTGATTAGTTCATTTCCTTCTTCCTTTTCCTTCTGACGACCCGTTCCGTGCTAACTGGGCATGTGTACAGCGCACTTTTGGAGTAAATGTCGGTTGGTGCGGGGCGGGCCGTCACACTTGGTATCAGAGCTCTAGGTTGCATAGTTAACCTAGGGAAAGACACTAGGGAGAGGTAGTACGTATATAAGAGCGTGTATTTGTGATTATTTTGGTTTTCAAAAGCTATCTATATGTATATACTATTAGTAGTATAAAGTTGAAGTCGCACTGCACCAGTATGAGATCGTTAATCGTTTTCTCTTTACAGATTGAACGATGAGTCGAGATACAAGGGGTGCTGGTAGAGGGACCAACCATGGGAATGCTCCTGACATGAGGACAATGTTCACTAACTTCATGAAGGAGATGCTTAGGGTTGTTCAAGGGGCAGTTCCCAATCCCGAAAATGGTGGTGGTCCAGTAGTGCAGGCGCCTAGAGTCGATTTCGCCAAGTTGTGCAAGGATTACACTAACCTTGGTGGGAAGCCGTTCCACGGAACGGAGTCGGCCACAGATGTTCAGGATTGGTTGGATAGTTGTGATCGTATCTTCGACGACTTGGGTCTTGAGGATGCGATGAAGAGAAGGCTAGCGTTTCGTCAGCTGCAAGGGCGAGCGATGAATTGGTGGAATGCCATTAGAACAGCTACTCCAGAAGATCAAGTTACTTGGAATCAGTTTAAGACTCGCTTTTGTGATAAGTTTATTCCAGCTGCTCATAAATCAGAACTGTTCCGGAAGTTCTTGGAGCTTAAGCAGAATGGTAGAGCAGTCTCGGAGTATATCGCTGAATTCGACACTTTATCGAAATATGGATGGTCCCTTATCGATAAAGTCGAAAAGAAGAACGAGAAGTTCATAACTGGCTTGGATGGGTACTTGGGGGAAAGACTTATAAACCATATCGATGAGACGTTCGAGTCTATTGTAGGAAAGGCATTAAGATCAGAGAGCCTTTTCCCTAAGTCGAAGACTGAGGTTGCTACGGCATCTGCAGAGGAGCCAAAGCCGCAAGCAGGTGGTGAAGGCAAGAAGAATTCCCAGAATAAGAGGAAGTAGAACCCGACCAAGGATGGTCAGAATAAGAAAAATAAGAAAGATGGCGAATGCTTTAGTTGTGGCAAGAAGGACCACTATGCCAGAGATTGTCGAGAAAAGCCTGGGGAAAGGAAGTGCTTTAACTGCGGCCAGGCGGGACATCACAAGGATGATTGCCCACAACCTCCTAGGGAGAAGCAGATTGTGAAAGCGTATGCTATCAACGATGTTCCTTCTTCGTCGAATGCTCCAAGTGCGGCGCAGAAGGGAAAGGGTGTCGTTATAAAAGGTATGCTTTCTATTTAAGATGTTTCTGTTTGGGTATTGTTTGGTACACCCGAGATAGTCGATAGAACTTTAGTAGTGACGAACCCGATTTGGTGGTTCGACCAGTTTTGGCATGATTTGTTAATGTGGTCTTATCGAGTCATGGATGTATGTTTCCTTGTGATTGCTTTGTTTTGGGCTTTACTGGGTTTAGCATTATTTTGGGGAGTCGATCTACTCCAAAGGAATAGGGTGGTATTAGGTACTTACCTAGTAATGGCGATAGTAACTGGAGTTAAGGAAGCTAAGAGGTTATCGTTGAAATAAGTTCTAGTTGTCTCTGGGAGGCAAATGAGTACTCCAGTGCTAGATTGTTTTGCTAGTATCACCTCATGTGGATTGTCCGAATTCAGAGGAGATGTTCCTTGGGCGCTTGTCTGATATTGGTTTAGGCCTTTGGGGCTTGTGCTTGGGGAATGTCAAGTTTGACTAGGATGGTTTGCGTGAGGGATAAGTAGACGTTGCGATTTTCATTGGATGATATCTTGGTTCACTCGAGGAGCGATGGGCAGACGGAACATGATAAGACTGTTCAATGGTATAGACTTCCCAGAGTTGGACTCGATAGGGTTATGAGATTGCTCGAGTGAGACTCGAGAAAGATGTAAAGTAATGGATTGTTTAGGACCCTATGTTGATGTTCTCTATTGGATAGTAGAATTTTGAAGGAATGGGATGTGTTCGTTGATCGTGGGAGATACAACGAAGATTAGGGCGATTCAAGTTGGACTTGAATTCGTAAAGGAAAATGGGTGTTCATTGATCTTGGAGATGCAACGAATAGGGAGACGACTCACGTTGGACTAGAGCTTGTCACTAATGGATACTCAAGACTGGGTCTGAGTTATAGAGTGACTCGAGTTGGACTCGAGAAGGCTGTAAGGAATTGGATTCAGCTCGAGTTGACTCGAGAGGGCAGCAAGAAAATGGATAGACTTGGGTTGGACTCAAGTATTTTAGGAGGACTAAAAGCAGGGGTGTCTGGGGACGCCCGTTACCTTGGATCCGTTGGACGTGATCTAGTTATCCTTGGAGGATAAACGTACGTTGTACGTACGGTAGTCCGATTGGAGGCTGGGCTTCCATTAGTTTAATTATCCTTGGAGGATAAACGTACGTTGGACGTACGGTAGTCCGATTGGAGGCTGGGCTTCCATTAGTTTAATTATCCTTGGAGGATAAACGTACGTTGGACGTACGGTAGTCCGAAGGGAGGCGGGGCTTCCATTGGCCTGGGATTGGTTGGACCAGTCAAGTAGGCATCGGTGTATGTATGGAGGCTGGGCTTCCATTAGTTATTGATGTTGGTTGGACCAGACATACTAGAATCGACATATTGGGATCGGTTAGACCAGTCATGTAGGTGTCGATGTGTTTATGAATTTAGCAGGTGATAGGTAGGACTTGTTTGATGGATGTTATGGTTGCTATGTTGTTCCTATTTTTTTTCCTTGAGTAGAGCTGTAGGGTTCCGGCGATAGGGAACAAAGTGATTGTAGTAGGACTATGAGCCAGTGCAGTAGAGTCATTGTGACTCGAGGGGCAAAGTGGACATAGTAAAGGATTAGTAAGGCTATGAGCCAGTGCAGTGGAGTTGTTATGACTTCATGGGGCAGAGTGGACATAACAAAGGACTAGTGACTATGGATCAGTGCAGTGGAGTCGCCATGACTCCATGGGGCAGAGTGATCATAGTAAAGGATTTGGGTGCGGTAATAGTTGCATTGAATAGGAGACATGCCAGTTTAGGGGTTTTGTCTCTAGGATGGAAGCAACTAGAGTATATCACATGATATGATTTCGAGCCCAAGAGTGAATTGGATTCAGAAACACTAGTAAGCTTGACGATTAGATCGATTTTGATTGAGTGGATTGTTCCCAGTTAGAAGGACGATCCTAATCTATTGGAAATCATCTCTAGGGTAGAGATGGGTATCGATGGAGAGAGAATGATCAAGTAAGGATTTGATCGAGAAGGGTGGCTTCGAAAGAATAAGGGACTAGTTGTACCCAACGTAGATGGACTGAGAGGTGAAGTGCTTAGAGCATATTATCACCTGAAATTGACTATACATCCCAGTGGTAACAAGATGTATTGAGACATGGAGCAGATCCACTACTGGGAAAGGATAAAGAAAGACATTGGGAAGTTTATGTCCAAATGCATGAATCGCCAGTTAGTTAAAACTGAGCAAAGGAAGCTTAGTGGTTTGTCACAACCGTTGAGAACAAGTCTCAAATGGATTATATTGATAGTTTACCAAGGACCAGGTCAGGTCATGATGGTATTTGAGTGAATTGTATATTAGAGAATGAAGGCTACCCAAGATAGGCAGAAGACTTATCTCGATAAGAAATGAAGAGATTTGGAATTATTCGTTAACAACTTGGTGTTTGTCAAGATCTCTCCATAGAGAATGTGATTCGGATTGGTTGGAGAGATAAGTTAGCACCAAGGTTTGTTGGTCCATTTCCAGTTCTCGAATGAGTTGGAGATTTGGCATATTAAGTTGAGTTACCAGACAAGATGGCGGGAGTTCACAACATATTTCATGCTTCCCAGTTAAGGAAGTATTTGCATGACCCTAGAAGGACTATTTCACCAGATCAGTTGAACGATATCGAGGTTGAACTTGAGGCGGTTGGGAACCGCAAGCCTATGCGTATTGTTGGGAACGATACGAAGCAGCTTCGAAGAAGGTGGTGAAACTAGTCAAAGTTCAGTGGGTAAGAATGAGAAAGACTGTACTTGGGAAGCAGAGGAGGACGTAAATAAGAAGTATCCAGAACTCTTCGCCTGGTAAGGTTTTGGTAATGATAGTTTCTTCCCTTGTTAGTAAACCGCATGCTAGGATAGACTTGTTTTGCATGTTGATTGTTGTTTTATGGTTGATAGGCATGCGGGACCCTTTGTGTGTTTTGGTTAGGGAATTTCGGGGGCGAAATTTCTTAAGGGGGGGAGAGTGTAACGACCCGCATTCTACGCATCATAGGATCGTGGAATATTTATTTCTTTCACATATGAAGTCGTATGGTCATGTAACTTTGGGAGACGACTATTGGGGTCATTTCCCATGTTTATGATTTTTGTTGATTTTTAAATGACCATTTTACCCCTAATTGGTACTGTTTTGGCCATAACTTTTGACTGGAAAGGAATTTTGACCTGAAACCACATTCATTGGATTCGAATGATGGTTTCTCTTTCCGTAGAGTGGTTACATTAGCCAAACGGACTTACCTTTTGGGAGATATGGCTGAAACAAGGTTTAGAAGGTGAAAAACAGCTTAATTGGGCTAAACCGGGTAGTTGACAGCTAGGCCCATAACCCATTTCGGAATTAGGGTTATGGGGAGGCTGATAGGGTTTGAGAGATCATTTTCATTTCAATTTTGAGCCGCCACTTTCCTTCTTGAAACCCTAGTAATGGCCTCCACCTTCTAATTTCATCCCAAATCATCTCTAATCACTTTCTAATCGAAGATTAAGCAAAACTACATCAAATCAAGGGAGGGTAGCACCAAATCAGAGAGAGAGCTGCTGGAACACATAGGGATTGGATCCAAATCAGAGATTATTTCAGATCTAAAGTTTGTTTGTGGCTAAGGTGAGTGATTTGCATTGTTTTTCACTAATTACGGCTAATTATGGTAATTAGCGAAGATTAGCAAAATTATGGTTCAGAAAAATCTAGAAAAATTCCTAAAATTCTAAAACATCATTTTATGCCTCTGATATGAATTTGGGTTAATTTCGACTAATTTTGCTAATCCCGGAATTTGGGGGATTAAGGGGTGATTAGTGATAATTAGCGAATTTGTGCATGTTAAAGATCTGGAAAAATATTCAGAAATTCTTAAGTATTGTTTTAGACCTCTGATATGAATTTGGGTTAATTTGGTTAAGTTTTGCTAATCACATCATTAGTTTCACCTAAACATGCTTAAGGGGAAATATGGGATTTTGGGTATGTTTGATCCATTTTAACCTATCATGTTGATGTTTGTGATTGATTATGCATGTTGCTATGACTGTATGATATGCTTTGTGATTGATTTCAATGGTTAGAATGGTCGAAAACGTCGTCGAATGGCGTAAACACTTGCTGGAAAAGTTTCAGGGAATAGTGCAGGATCGGATCGGATCGGATATGGGGTCTCGGATCGGATAAGTTGAACTGGGCAAGGGATTCGATCGGATCGGAACCTGACACTTGAGAAAACTGGCAAAAAGGAAGGCCACGCTAATTGAACCGGGATCAGATCGGATAAAGAAGGAGGGATCGGATCGGAGCACGTGAAGAACGAGGGAGCGGATCGGAGCGGAAGCACGAACTGGATGGGAGATGGCACCCGACCCGACCCGAAGTGGGACACCCGACCCGAAGAGGGGACACCCGAACCGAACCGACGGAGCAATCAAACCCGAACCGAACCGGTTGCTGAAGCACCACACTGAAAGAGATGCATACACCCGAACCGAACTGCCAGAAGGGAATACCTATGACCAAACTGAACCGATGGACAGGGGAAGATCCGAACCGATCTGGTGAAGACTAAAAACCCGAGATGCAAAGGTAGTCCAAATGGAAGTTAGAGCTCAGGATCCAGACGGGAACCAATGAGTTCACTTCGTGATTGGGCTATGCTGCGGGACGTGTGCAAAGGGGTTGTCGGTATTCATAACTTTGGTTCACCATTGAGAGATGGATGGTGGGCTTGTAGTGATAGTTACACGGGATTGGATTCCGTCATGGCCCAAAGTATTAGGTGACCAAAGTAATGGATATCGTATGCTTTACGCACTGAGTGAGGGATGTGAGGATGATTGCTATGCTTAATTGTTTGACATCACTATGACATGCACACCCCCACCCCGTTATCTTTACACCATTTGAAAGGGCATCTTAGAGTGTTGTACATTATGTAGTGCTAACTCTTTGGTTGCAGGTCCAGGTTCAGGTATGACTGGATTATACCTGTTATTGTTATGTTTTGTTGCTTATAGCTCATACAAGGCTTTATGTATGACCCGGAGTTTTATGTCTCCTCTTATTACTCTGGGTGCTCACACGAGCAGACTAGAGACATGTTAGCTGGTGATGCGCGAATAGCTGATTCGGAGGCGAGCAGGAGGCTTCCACGTATGATATATAGATATTCTCCCTGTGTCGTTGGTGGTCACTACTTGGGCATTAGTAGTGTACCTCCTTTATCTTACTTTTGCTTTTTGAGACAGTTTGGAAAGTTGTAATAAGCTATATTTTGGATTTCCGCTGCTATGATGTTTAGTTCTGGTTTTCAGCTTATGCATTGTCTCACTTGTTTTATGTCAAGTATGTTATTATTATATTTTATTCTATGCGCTGTGAGACATTCTACAGGTTCTTGATTAGTTCATTTCCTTCTTCCTTTTCCTTCTGACGACCCGTTCCGTGCTAACTGGGCATGTGTACAGCGCACTTTTGGAGTAAATGTCGGTTGGTGCGGGGCGGGCCGTCACATCACATCTCTCACTCAGTGCGTAAAGCATACGATATCTATCGCTTCGATCACTAGACCCATCGAAGTAGTGACGGAGTTCAACTTGTACAACTACTGCTACTACCAAGCTTACCACATGGAGTCATGACCAATCCTTTACAAATGACCCCACTTCATTGGTATATAGCTCTTTAGTCGTACCTAGGCCACTGTGGCCCTGAATCCGTTCACATACTCCCTACACATAGTGATTCAAAGTTACAGACATCGACAACTCCTTAACACACGTCCCGCAGCAAAGCCCAACTCATGAAGTGAACTCATTGGTTCCCATCTGGATCCTGAGCTCTAACTTTCATTTGGACTACCTTTGCATCTCGGGTTTTGGTCTCCTCCTTCTTCCCCGGACCGGTCTTCTTCTCTTTCACTTCACTTCAGGTCCTAGTAGTCAGCCCCTTGGTTCGGATCGTGCTTCACCCTCCATCGGGTCGGGTCGCACCATTCTGGTTCGGGTCGGTCGCGAGTCCCACTCCAGGTCGTGGTGACGCTCCAGCTCCAGATCGTGATCCTCCATCTGGCTCGTGACATCTCGTCCGGATCGTGGCCCTGCTTCGGATCGTGGTGTCTACATCCAGGTCTGGCTCATGGCACCTCGAAGTCCTCTGGTTCGTGATGGGTGGGGCGTGGCGGACCGTGAAGGAGTCTCGCGATCGGGTCGGAGAAGGTGAGGCGGATCGTGGTACATGTGGCGATCTGATCCGGTTCTGCGCAGTTTCCTGCACTTTGTCCAGCGAGCTGTTTTACGCCATACGATGGCGTTTTCGACCAATCTAACACTTCTAGACAACCACAAAGCATACTATACAGTTACAGCAAGATGTATAATCATCCACAAATAGTAAAACAACAATCTTAACATGTAAAATGGATCAAACATACCCAAAACCCCATATTTTCCCTTAAGCATGTTTAGGAAAAACTAATGATATGATTAGTAAAACTTAACCAAATCAAACCAAATTTCTAACAGAGGTCTAAAACATTATTTTCGAATTTATAAATATTTTTCCAGAATTTTATCATGTATAAATTCGCTAATTATCACTAATTACCCCTAATTAGCCGTAATTAGTGAGAAACCTTGCAAATCACTCACCTTTTCCACAATTAAACTTTAGAACTGAAATAATCTACTGTATGGGTCGAATTCCAACTCCTAGTAGCAGCTCCAACTCTGGTTTGGTGCTATTTCTCCTTGATTTGATGTAGTTTAAGCCAAAACTTGACTAAGAAGTTATTAGGGATGATTCTAGATGTTGGAGGCCATTGTTAGGGTGTTCTAAGATGTATATGGCGGCTGGGAAATGAGAAAAACCGAAATACCTAACCCTAATAGCCCTTAAATACTCCAAATCCCGAAATCCCCCTTTGGGCCTAGCTGTTAATCACCCGATTAAGCCCAATTAAGCTGTTTTCACTATTTGAAACTTGTTTCAGCCATATCTCCCAAACGGTGAGTCCGTTTGGCTAATGTGACCACTCTACGGAATTGTAAACCATCATCCGGAGCCAATGGAAGTGATATCATGTCAAAATTCCTTTCCAGTCAAAAGTTATGGCCAAAACAGTATCGGCTAGGGGCAAAACGGTCATTTAAAAATCGGCAAAAATCATGAACATGGGAAATGACCCCAATAGTCGTTTTCCAAAGTTACATGACCATACGACTTCGTATGTGAAAGAAATAAATATTCTACGATCCTATGATGCGTAGAATGCGGGTCGTTACATATTATATATATTAAATGGCCTGAATAGAACGCGCTGCGCTGCGGCAGTTCGCGAATTTCGACCACTGACTTCGAATTGACGTTACGGGAGATCCGACCGTCGGATTCTCCTAAAACCAGGACTGTTGGGTTCGTATCGAAAAGATATTTCCAATGAATATTAGAAATTTGAAATCTAACGGTTGGATTTGGAATTATGTCCAAATCAAATTTGGAAAAGGTCGCTGTAAGTGCAGTTCGACGACCGTTATTGGAAATCGACTATACGAGCCTTGATAAAATTATTTAAAATACCAATAATTTGTATAAAATCATAATAAATGATTTAGAAAGAATTGGGGTGAAAAATCCCATATTTAAAAAGGATAAAAATATATTTTTATCGAAATGAATTAGTTATGAACTAGAATTATAATCCAATGTTTTTGAATAAATAAATTGGATTTGAGGCACTACAACAAAAACACCATATTACAACTTTAATTTTACAACTGTGCGAAAAGCACAGTTGTCATAAATGCATTTTTACAACTGTGCAAAACGCACTGTTGTAATAAATGTTTTTTACAACTGTGGAAGAATCACTGTTGTAATAAACATATATATCACAAGTTTTCTTTTTTGTCTGTTGTAATAACTAATATATACTAATTAATTTTTCATATTTAATAGTTAAATTAGAAAGTTGTTTAAACTTATTTTTAGGAACTATTTTTTCTATTTCTTGTATTAGAGACATATTAAATATTAATAATAACTTATATTTAATAATTACTAATATTAACAATTAAGAATAATTCATATTCAATAATAAATTTACAAATTAATACCAATTAATATTAATTACTATTAAGCACTACAACATGCTAGTTGTAATAGATGCCTATTACAAACTTCATGTTTATAATATCTATTTTTAATAACTAATTATATTAATATTTAATAATAAATAATGATTAATATAAACTTAGGAATCAATAATATTTATTAATTATTATTAAATAATTAATAGTTTATAAGTAGTAATTAATTTTTAATAGTTAATGTTAACTGCTTATTAATCAATATTTAGTAACATATATATTATAAGCTTTTAATAATTATTACTCGATTATAACTAAGTAGAAATAAGTAAAAGTTAAATAATAATAATTATTAATATGAAATAATCCTAATTAATAATTAATTTAAAATATGAAATAATCCCAATTAATAATTAATAATTAACAATTAATTAATAACTAGTTAATAACTAATAATTAATAATCAATAATAAATCTAGATTTAAGCGTTTATATTGGTTGTTTAGTGTAATAAATTGTTTTTTAGTTATTAGATAAGCAATTCAAAAGGGCAAAAAGAGGATGTGTCCTTCCAGTACATTGGAATTTTCGTTTCCCCCCACCACCACACACGCCCGATTTTAATATGCTGTGAAAATTTCATTTCCCTCCACAAGCAGGCGCACTTTTCACTGGGTAATCCAGCGAACCCCACTTAAACTCACGAGACCCAACTCAAAAGAGAAACCCTAACTCTGAGTCTTCAATCGCCGCCACACAAAAAGCTACCTCTTGCGATCTTGAATTGCTCTCTGTTTTGCCACCTTGCCTTCATCCTTTCACCGCCGCCTCATCTTCATCCTTTTTCCGCCTTGCTTCGCCTACTTACAGCAGCCGTCTCGCCTCCATTCTACTTTTATGTTGTTGAAGTATTCCTTGTGAAGAAGGGGGACAGAGTCGAGCTACAATGCTATTCAGATCGAGAGACGATCTTCGATTTATCCACTGGACAGCTGGCGTGGTGCTACCGTTTGTTGGATTCAACGTGTCAAGGGCGACTGGATGTGTTTCATCCCCTTTAGGTGCTGCTGCAATCGGACTTGTCAAGGGCGAACAATTTCAGAAAGGTGAGATGAAGTTAGTCAGTTGGTGAATTGTTTTTAATAGAGCAGGGAGTGTTTAGTTTGATTTGGGAACATGTTTTGCTTAATCGTAGATGGTGGTGACTGCTGGGTAGCTAGAGTTGAAGTTAATGTGTGCGCACTTGTTTTTTTATCATGGAGATTATGTTGTTTCTTTGTAGGTATATAGAAAGTGGGGTGGTGGTTATGTAGGAGACAAGCTTAGTTGCCTTGTAGTTGAAGCTGTGTTGTGCTGGAATACAGTGATAAGAAACAGATTACACACAGACTTGCAAAAATTATAAAATTCTAGGTAGTTTACTACTTGGCTAACGTTTGCAGTTTTGGGTGAAGGGATTCGGTTATGTTTTGGTCACTTAAAGTGTCTTTTGGCTGCAGGCAGAGGTGATTGAATGGAAGTTCCGGCGGGGGAAGGGGCATTGGTGAAGATGTAGTTCTGTAGTGAAGTGCACGCAGGTGAATGGTTCATATGTTTAGATTGTAGTTGCTTATATGAGCTTTGCAGAAGCAGTTTTTTGTTGATGGTTCTTGAATTTTGCAGAGGAGGCGAGGAAGCAAGCCAGTTTGGGTTATTGGTGTGGTGAAATAGGCGATCAGAGGTGGATGTTTGGTCTTCGCTGTGTCGGGCCATGTTTTGGGTTTGGTTGGAGTTTTATAATAGTATCAAATGATTTGTTTTAAACGTATCAAGCATTATTTGGCTATTATAAGGGAAAACCCTATCCTTCGGCTTGCGTTGCATTGTGTGATGAGACCTGAGTCTTATAATAGCTTTATTTTTCCAAAAGGCATTGCGTTGTCTATTCTATGCGCTAGTATTCTTGGGAGGAAACCCGTTCCGTGTTATATGGTGTTGTCCCTTGAATTACTCTCTTTTTAAAGTAAAGTTTTAAATAACTGTTTTAGTTCTCACACTAGTCACACGACTGACCTGGAGTTTATTGTTTTAACCTAAACTCTGGGTGCCCTTATTTTCCGCACGGGTAGCTAGTGGTTGGGTTTTGCAGATTTATATTCACAGGATCCTGGTTTACAGCTGGAATGATACTCGGAAAGCTCTGTATTCGTGTATTTTTTTCAGTTGTGTGTTATATTATTTTTCCGCTGTTATGTATTTAAATGTAATTTAAATCTCTGATATTTATCAAATGTGTAATATTGATTCATACTCTGTGATATTCTTGTATTCTGATGGAATTGTTGTATAAGTAATGAAATGTTCTTCTGTTTGCGTTCCAATTTGTCGTGTTCTCAAAACAATCAGGGGTTTCGAACGGTCTTGGTCGGTTTAGCGATCGATTTGGATCGAGCAAAACTCCTAATTATTTTCCATTGGGAATTTCGCTCGATCCGAATCGATCGCTAAACCGACCAAGACCGTTCGAAACCCCGGATTGCTTTGAGGACAAGACGAATCAGAACACAAACAGAAGAACATTTCATTGTTTATTACAACAATCCCATCAGAATACAAGAATATACAGAGTATGAATAAATATTATACATCAGAAAAATATCAGAGACTCAAATTACATTTAAATACATAGCAGCGGAAAAATAATACAAAGCACAACTGAAGGCGATATACGGATACAGAGCTTTCCGGATATCATTCCAGGTGTAAACCAGGATCCCGTGAATATAAATCTGCAAAACCAGAACTACTAGCTGCCCGTGTGGAAATAAGGGCACCCAGAGTTTAGGTTAAAACAATAAACTCCAGGTCAGTCATGTGACTGGTGTGGGAACTAAAATAGTTATTTAAAACTTTACTTTAAAAGAGAGTAATTCAAGGGACCACACCATATAACACGGAACGGATTTCCTCCCAAGAATACTAATGCATAGAATAAACAACGCAATGCCTTTTGGAAAAATGAAGCTATTATAAGACCCAGGTCCCATCACACAATGCAACGCAAGCCGGAGGATAGGGTTTTCCCTTATAATAGCCAAATAATGCTTGATACGTTTAAAACAAATCATTTGAGACTATTATAAGTGTATAGTGTCAAAACAACTTCAAATATAAATGTATCAATCCTAGACGGCATAGCATCCCATGCTACTATGTCGCCAATACTAGGCTCTACAAATAAAACCGAAATGTCACGTATTGGAATTTGGATTTCCGTCATGAGTCGAGGCAAGGGGCAAGCTCCTCTCCGTTCGAGACACTCTAGCAAATGTCTCAGGACCACACACAGCGATCCTTGGAACCTCCAAGGCCGGTCCTCTCCTACTTTTGAGGATTAATTATTCCTGAACACACGTTTCCCGGTCCTATAGGACCTATATCTGAGGCGCCTCGCATTCCAACAACCACACAGGTAAAAATAATATAAATGTCAGGGCTGGTAGGTCACTGACACTACCCATAGCTAGAAAGAAACATCGTGTTCTCCTTGGGTCCTTATCCCGTTTTTGACTCATACTGAGGTGTGAGGCTCGCGAATTAACGCCATACACAAAGCTATGCCACATAGGCCGTTCTTTGATCATCAACCACAAGACTTTGCTTTTCAACAGAAGCCTTGATCATTTGCCACTTAGGCATGCCACACAGGCAATTCATGCCATGCGATTGATATCCATCAATATATAAACTCTGAGCTCGTACGTCTCAAAGAAGGGCATTACGCAAGTGAATAAATTCTCCGCCGCCAAACAGATATATATTTAATAGAAATCGATCACATAGAATAAAATCCAATGTCAGACACACAGTCCATTTACAAGTTCGTTTGGGTCTGAACGAAACCGGAGGAACCTTATTCCTCACATATCCATCGATCTCCAAGTACGTCTGGACGATCACCAACTGATTCCCTCCTCTTGGGTGTACAGCCCAATCAAGATCATCAGTAATCATCCAAACGATGTGAAGACATCCGGTCTTCAACCACCGTCTTCATCTTCGACTTATCATCGAATCAGTTATTCAGAATGGGTATAAACACGGCCTTTCCGAATAACCCGCGTATATAATAAACAAATGTTATACAAACACAACATACGCCTCATTCCAATTCAGAATATTCTTTAATCAAATATTCACATTCTTAGGGAAAGGTTCCCATTAATTTTATCAAAGATAAATTCTTCTAAATTTATTCTTTAATCTTCCTTTGGATATCATTTCAAACCATGTTAAGGTTTTCCAAACTAGTCGGGATTAGCGAACCACACCGAAGTAATCATTTATTTTATTTCCCAATCCCAACCTATTCATCTCATGGAGCAAAACAAGTAATACTCCATATCTAACACCACGGTGTTATCGATAAATCTTAATTACTATTTCACGTTCAAATCTAATTAAAGATTTAACTATCATTTGGAGCAAACTGGTGATACTCCATTCTCGATCACTTTAATCTAATTAAAGATTCATTAAAACTCCACTTCGTTTTAATCTTTCCAAAAATCAATATCCTGTCTTTAACTGGGTTAAAGAACCAATGTCATCTAAATCACGGTTCACGATAAACCCAAAATCACTTTCCATTGTTAATCGAGTTAAAGAACAGGTGTTATTCAAAACACTGCTCACAATAAACCCCAAAAACCAATTTAAATTCAATTCCAATTAAATACTAATTAACTGGACAATTTCGCTAAATCTTAATTAAAAGATTTATTCTTTTCTAAACTGGGTTCAAGAACAGTGTTATTTAAGACACCATTCACGACGAACCCAAAATCCCATTTGATATTAAATACAAGGCTCTGAATAAAAAATATATCGGCTTATATTCAATATCAAATTCTGAAACCAACAAATATCGTATTGGAAATAACGATATAAATATATCTTTCTAATTTCCACAACCATATATGTATAATCACGAAATCCAACATCGAAATATTCTTAAGATAATTTCGATTCAAATCCATTCCAATTCGTATATTGGAAATTCTGATTATTTTAAAACCACCTCAAATCCAATTTATTTATTCAAAAACATTGGATTATAATTCTAGTTCATAACTAATTCATTTCGATAAAAATATATTTTTATCCTTTTTAAATATGGGATTTTTCACTCCAATTCTTTCTAAATCATTTATTATGATTTTACACAAATAATTGATATTTTAAATAATTTTATCAAGGCTCGTATAGTCGATTTCCAATAACGGTCGTCGAACTGCACTTACAGCGACCTTTTCCAAATTTGATTTGGACATAATTCCAAATCCAACCGTTAGATTTCAAATTTATAATATTCATTGGAAATCTCTTTTCGATATGAACCCAACAGTCCTGGTTTTAGGAGAATCCGACGGTCGGATCTCCCGTAATGTCAATTCGAAGTCAGTGGTCGAAATTCGCGAACTGCCGCGGCGCAGCGCGTTCTATTCAGGCCATTTAATATATATTATATATATTTCGTCGATTTCAATTCTAAACGTATTTTATAATTCGTTTAAATTCGTTTTCAACACAATTTCAACTTCATATTCAATTTTTAAATCAAAATTGAATATTCCATATCATTAATATATAAATGATAATATTTTCAAAACGTTATATTTTGAAATTACTTTCTTTTCGCTATTCATTTTAAAAATGAATAGAATCGATATAAATATCACTCGCGTCAAAATGGCGCATCTCTAATCAACACGGGTTTATATATTTCAATAACTTCGTTATTCTATTCAACAAATGAATATTTTCTTCAACACATGAATATATATTTTATTCAACACATGAATATTTATTAATTCTTACTTACAATAAAAATGTGAATTTTATTGTATAAATATTTTTCTCAACACATAAATTTTCTTTTTTCCAACACATGAATATAATTTATTTTCTAAATTGGAATGAGACCCACTCAAATACCATATAATGTTATTTATATGGATTCTATACAACACATGTATATAATAGCAATGATAAATAATCAACCATCATCCAAAGTGCACCACACAACTACATAAGCATTAAATATAAATAATTAATGCTTACACAGTCTGTCAACCCATCGATTGGCATACAACTAAATAATCGGGATTAGTGTACGTCAAATATCATCCCAATGCCCGTGTGGGGTTTCAGTAAAAAAACATAGATTTTTATTTGTGCAGTTGGGCGATGTGTAAAAATTTTCGTCCCAATCAATATCCTTCAAATGGGTGTACATAAACAAATCGTTCGATTTGTAAATGAATATTTATTTATTCACCTTCACGTTAAATTTATATTTTTAACTATAAATATTTTATTTCAACACATGAATATATTTCCATATATTCCACATCACAATCAATTTTCACCACACAACAAAATCAAACAAGTCGTCCATGGTATGTGGACGACCGGTGTCGGGTGCTGCTAAGCACCGTCTGCATCCTAGTATATAATTTTAACTAGAAAACAAGAATTAAAGTAAGGAGTTCTCACCTAGAAGGTAAACCAAACGCCGTAACTCTTCATACGTAGAAAATCTTCGTCGTGTCTCTAACGAGTTCTGTTTCACGTAGTCGATATTAAAAATCACATTTTTAATATTGCTTTCTATACATAAAAATCATATTTTTATTTCATACCTCTTTATATAAAAATCGCATTTTTATTTTGACACGATATATATAAAAATTGAATCTTTATCTTGCTAGATTATATATAAAAATCGGATCTTTAAAGTTATAAAAATCTAATCTTTGAAGTTATGAAAATCTAGTCTTTGTGATGTTAAAAATCTAATCTTTATTCCCTAATACCATATATAAAAATCAGGTCTTCCTAGAAATAAAAATTCAATCCTTACATTTATAAAAAGATTCAATCTTTACATGATAAAAATCCATTCTTTCATGATAAAAACCACATTCCATATGCTATCCATATAATAAAAACAGATTTAAACAAAACTGATTTATATAAGAACCGATTTAAATAAAAACTAATTTATATAAGAACCAATTTAAATAAAAACTAATTTATATAAGAACGGATTTAAATAAAAAAACTGAAATAAATAAAAACTAATTTAAATAAAAAAACTGAAATAAACAAAACTGAGATAAATAAAATTGAATTAAACAGTGTTTATATAAAAAAACAGATTTTAAAAACAATAAAACTCACGTTTTTATTCGTGGACTGCAGAACTGAGGTGGGGGCGGATTTGGTGATTGGACGGAGAGAGGGCGTCGGACTGAGGCAAGGGGAGGCGCTGGCTGCGGTTGAAGGAGGTGGTGGGCCGGGGAGCAGGCAGCGCCGGTCTTGGGGTTAGGACGTGGGGTTTCTTCGCGGCTCGGACTGGGGGAGTAGAAGGAGGAGAGAGGAAGGAAGAGGCGCTCGACGAGGCTGTGGAGGCGGAGGAGGCCAGCGCGTCGGGGCGACGGCGCCAGATGGCCAGCGTCGATCAATTTAGGTCTTAGTTTTTTTTTGTTTTGAATATCTGACGGGAAGAGAGAGTAAAGGGGGGCTATTATTTTATAATCTAATTAACTTATTTTCTCTTTGAATGTTGACTTTTCATTCGACCACCAAACGAGACCCAACGACTGTCGCCCATAGCTAATTACCCCCATTCCAAACACAATGGGATATGTTTCGTAACCCGATTCGGCTATTACGATCAGTTTTTATCAAATTCAAAATATAAATCAGTATATATTGAATTTGAACGTACATTTCAATTTACCGAGGCAACATACGGACCTAAAAATTCCAGAAAAATTATTTCTAGCTTCGTATTGACAATACGGTCCTAACAAAACTAATTTCGTCAAATTTGAAGACCGTTTGAAAAATGGCAATTTTCTGGTCGATCGAAATTGACTGAAACTGTTAAAACGCGTTTTCTTTCTCCACACTCACATATTAACTTAAAAAATTGTGGAATTTGAAACATAGCAATAATTTGACATCCCGGATCCAATAAAAGTGGTTTCATCGAAAACAGAGGTCGTTTGCAAAATTTCCATTTTTAAGGGCCAGAATTCCATAGCGACTATTCTGAATTTTCAACTTGGCATAACGTTTTATCCCTGCTATGAAATTTTGATTTTTCGGATTCGTTGGAAAGATATTTTCAAATAGATTCTAATATTTTTGGTTTCACTAAAATCCGGTTTATTTTGAATCTTGTACATTCATTTGAATTTTGAAATCGAATTTTCAAACTACCGCGCCATTTTCAATTCCTTTTATTATTAAAAATAAATATTTATATTCTAACGCCGATTCAAATAAATATATACGTTCTAATTCTATTCAAAATAAATTTCTCGTCGTAATTATTTAAAATAATTCATTTTAAATATTCAAAATTCATCAAAATTGCCAAAATAAAATTTTTTAAACTGGTTCGGATTTCCGCGTTATTACAATCTTCCCCACTTAAAACTTTTCGTCCCCGAAAAGGAACGAAGCTGAAAGTTGTTTTACTAATCAACTCAACTTTCATTATTTTCATTATGGCTTAAGTTCTTCAACTTTTCAGCTTCTAAGAACTTTTCAAATTTTTCAAAAATTTGGCTAACACCCTAAATTTTCGAAAAATTTCGCCATAACCTCCCCTGCACGGGATACCGGGAAAATCCCGAAATTTCCATACAGGCCTTTCCAATCCCAAAAGAAAAAGAAACAGCCAAGCGGCTAGCCAATCGGCTCATAAAATCATCAAAAACCCCAAGAAATACAGTAAACATGTACCTATTTGTTGGGCAAACAATTTTATTCCTCTGCTCTAGCCTCCTTGCTATGACCTGTTCAATGGATATGCATGCATATGCATGCAATTGTAATCAATTCTCAATTCAGTTCTAAATTTGGTTCCATTAGGCTAAATGGTTCAAAATCTTAATTAATCAAACCAACAATCAAACAATACAACCAGCAATCAATTAGTGAATTAACGTTTCAAATTCATAATTTTTTTATATATAGTCAAAAATCATGTTTTTGATGCAAATCTCAACAATAGATCCTATCTAGTTTTGGTTCTCACACCAGCCTAATGGAAATATATAGATATCCCACTTTCGAAACTCGAACATAAATTCTGATGATGATCGATCAATCATCAGAACCATCTCCGAGCGACTAGAGTGTGATTCCATATCTATCCAGTATATTAAAACTTCAAATATACGTTCATGACGCGTATATGCAAAATCTTTATATATTGAATTGTCCAAATTCAATACAAATAAAATATTCAAATACGTATAATTAGATATAATTTCCAAAACTAAATTTGTTTTCAATTTTATTTTAAAAATATACTCTTCACACTCGTTCTAGGATACAACTGATCCCATCTCTAACGAGCCATTCTTATTGGGCATTACTAGCCCAATCTCTGATGAATTCTTTCATTTGGTTCTAATGTGTCTTGTTCTTGAGCTCTGTAAACCAAAGCTCTGATACCAAATGTAACAATTGGGAATTTCGCTCGATACGAATCGATCGCTAAACCGACCAAAACCGTTCGAAACCTCTAATTGTTTTGAGAACACGACAAATTGGAACGCAAACGGAAGAAAATTTCATTGTTTATTACAACAATTCCATCAGAATACAAGAATATACAGAGTATGAATAAATATTACACATCAGAAAAATATCAGAGATTCAAATTACATTTAAATACATAGCAGCAGAAAAATAATAGCACAACTGAAGGCGATATACGGATACAGAGCTTTCTGAATATCATTCCAGCTGTAAACCAGGATCCTGTGAATATAAATATGCAAAACCAAAACTACTAGCTGCCCGTGTGGAAATAGGGGCACCCAGAATTTAGGTTAAAACAATAAACTCCAGGTCAGTCATATGATTGGTGTGAGAACTAAAACAGTTATTAAAACTTTACTTTAAAAGAGAGTAATTCAAGGGACCACACCATATAACACGGAACGGGTTTCCTCCTAAGAATACTAGTGCATAGAATAAACAACACAATGCCTTTTGGAAAAATGAAGCTATTATAAGACCCAAGTCCCATCACACAATGCAATGCAAGCCGGAGGATAGGGTTTCCCTTATAATAGCTAAATAATGCTTGATACGTTTAAAACAAATCATTTGATACTATTATAAGTGTATAGTGTCAAAACAACTTCAAATATAAATGTATCAATCCTAGACGGCATAGCATCCCATGCTACTATGTCGCCAATACTAGGCTCTACAAATAAAACCGAAATGTCACGTATTGGAATTTGGATTTCCGTCATGAGTCGAGGCAAGGGACAAGCTCCTCTCCGTTCGAGACACTCTAGCAAATGTCTCAGGACCACACACAGCGATCCTTGGAACCTACAAGGTCGGTCCTCTCCTACTTTTGAGGATTAATTATTCATGAACACACGTTTCCCGGTCCTATAGGACCTATATCCGAGGCGCCTCACATTCCAACAAACACACAGGTAAAAATAATATAAATGTCAGGACTGGTAGGTCACTGACACTACCCATAGCTAGAAAGAAACGTCGTGTTCTCCTTGGGTCCTTATCCCGTTTTTGACTCATACCGAGGTGTGAGGCTCGCGAATTAACGCCATACACAAAGCTATGCCACATAGGCCGTGCTTTGATCATCAACCACAAGACTTTGCTTTTCAACAGAAGCCTTGATCATTTGCCACTTAGGCATGCCACACAGGCAATTCATGCCATGCGATTGATATCCATTAATATATAACCTCTGAGCTCGTACGTTTCAGAGAAGGGCATTAGCAAAAGAATAAATTCACCGCTGCCAAACAGATATATATTTAATAGAAATCAATCACACAGAATAAAATCCAGTGTCAGACACACAGTCCATTTACAAGTTCGTTTGGGTCTGAACGAAACCGGAGGAACCTTATTCCTCGCATATCCATCGATCTCCAAGTACGTCTGGACGATCACCAACTGATTCCCTCCTCTTGGGTGTACAACCCAATCAAGATCCTCAGTAATCATCCAAACGATGTGAAGACCTCCGGTCTTCAACCACCGTCTTCATCTTCGACTTATCGTCGAATCAATTATTCGGAATGGGTATAAACCCGGCCTTTCCGAATAACCCGCGTATATAATAAACAAATGTTACACAAACACAACATACGCCTCATTCCAATTCAGAATATTCTTTATTCAAATATTCACATTCTTGTGGAAAGGTTCCCATTAATTTTATCAAAGATAAATTCTTCTAAATTTATTCTTTAATCTTCCTTTGGGTATCATTTCAAACCATGTTAAGGTTTTCCAAACTAGTCGGGATTAGCGAACCACACCGAAGTAATCATTTATTTTATTTTCCAATCCCAACCTATTCATCCCATGGAGCAAAACTGGTAATACTCCATATCTAACACCACGGTGTTATCGGTAAATCTTAATTACCATTTCACGTTCAAATCTAATTAAAGATTTAACTATCGTTTGGAGCAAACTGGTGATACTCCATTCTCGATCACTTTAATCTAATTAAAGATTCATTAAAACTCCACTTAGTTTTAATCATCCCAAAAATCAATATCGTGTCTTTAACTGGGTTAAAGAACCAATGTAATCTAAATCACGGTTCACGATAAACCCAAAATCACTTTCCATTGTTAATCGGGTTAAAGAACAGGTGTTATTCAAAACACCACTCACAATAAACCCCAAAAACAAATTTAAATTCAATTCCAATTAAATACTAATTAACTGGACAATTTCGCTAAATCTTAATCAAAAGGTTTATTATTTTATAAACTGGGTTCAAGAACAGTGTTGTTTAAGACACCATTCACGACGAACCCAAAATCCCATTTGATATTAACTACAAGGCTCTGAATAGAAAATATATCGGCTTATATTCAATATCAAATTCTGAAACCAACAAATATCGTATTGGAAATAACGATATAAATATATCTTTTAAATTTCCACAACCATATCTGTATAATCACGAAATCCAACATCGAAAAATTCTGAAGATAATTTCGATTCAAATCCATTCCAATTCGTATATTGGAAATTCTGATTATTTTAAAACTACCTCAAATCCAATTTATTTATTTAAAAACATTGGATTATAATTCTAGTTCATAACTAATTCATTTCGATAAAAATATATTTTTATCCTTTTTAAATATGGGATTTTTCACCCCAATTCTTTCTAAATCATTTATTATGATTTTACACAAATTATTGATATTTTTAATAATTTTATCAGGGCTCGTACAGTCGATTTCCAATAACGGTCGTCGAACTGCACTTACAGCGACCTTTTCCAAATTTGATTTGGACATAATCCAAATCCAACCGTTAGATTTCAAATTTCTAATATTCATTGGAAAGCTCTTTTCGACACGAACCCAACGGCCCTAGTTTTAGGAGAATTCGACAGTCGGATCTCCCGTAATGTCAATTCGAAGTCAATGGTCGAAATTTGCGAACTGCCGCGGCGCGGCGCGTTCTATTCAAGCCATTTAATATATATAATATATATATTATATATATTTCGTTGATTTCAATTCTAAACGTATTTTATAATTCGTTTAAATTCGTTTTCAAAACAATTTCAACTTCATATTCAATTTTTAAATCAAAATTGAATATTCCATATCAATAATATATAAATGATAATATTTTCAAAACGTTATATTTTGAAATTACTTATTTTTCTCTATTCATTTTAAAAATGAATAGAATCGATATAAATATCGTTCGCGTCAAAATGGCGCATATCTAATCAACACGGCTTTATATATTTCAATAACTTCGTTATTCTATTCAACAAATGAATATTTTCTTCAACACATGAATATATATTTTATTCAGCACATGAATATTTATTAATTCTTACTTAAAATAAAAATGTGAATTTTATTGTATAAATATTTTTCTCAACACATAAATTTTCTTTTATCCAACGCATGAATATAATTTATTTTCTAAATTGGAATGAGACCCACTTAAATACCATATAATGTTATTTATATGGATTCTATACAACACATGTATATAATAGCAATGATAAATAATCAACCATCATCCAAAGTGCACCACACGACTGCATAAGCATTAAATATAAATAATTAACGCTTACACAGTCTGTCAACCCATCGATTGACATACAACTAAACAATCGGGATTAGTGTACTTCTAATATCATCCCAATACCCGTGTGGGGTTTCAGTCAATAAACACAGATTTTTATTTGTGCAGTTGGGCGATGTGTAAAATTTATTGTCCCAATCAATATCCTTTAAATAGGTGTACATAAACAAATCGTTCGGTTTGTAAATGAATATTTATTTATTCACCTTCACGTTAAATTTATATTTTTAACTATAAATAATTTATTTCAACACATGAATATATTTCCATCTATTCCACATCACAATCAATTTTCACCATACAACAAAATCAAACAAGTCGTCCATGGTCTGTGGACGACGGGTGTCGGGTGTTGCTAAGCCCCGTCTGCATCCTAATATATAATTTTTACTAGAAAACAAGAATTAAAGTGAGGAGTTCTCACCTAGAAGCTAAACCAAATGCCGCAACTCTTTATACGTAGAAAATCTTCGTCATGTCTCTAACGAGATCTGTTTCACGTAGTCGATATTAAAAATCACATTTTTAATATCGTTTTCTGTACATAAAAATCATATTTTTATTTCAAATCTCTTTATATAAAAATCACATTTTTATTTTGACACGATATATATAAAAATTGAATCTTTTTCTTGCTAGATTTTATATAAAAATCGGATCTTTAAAGTTATAAAAATCTAATCTTTGAAGTTATAATATTCTAGTCTTTGTGATGTTAAAAATCTAATCTTTATACCCTAATACCATATATAAAAATCAGGTCTTCCTAGAAATAAAAATTCAATCCTTACATTTATAAAAAGATTCAATCTTTACATGATAAAGATCCATTCTTTCATGATAAGAACCACATTCCATATGCTATCCATATAATAAAAACTGATTTAAACAAAACTGATTTATATAAGAACTGATTTAAATAAAAATTAATTTATATAAGAACTGATTTAAAAAAAACTTATTTATATAAGAACTGATTTAAATAAAAACTAATTTAAATAAAAAAACTGAAATAAATAAAAACTAATTTAAATAAAAAAACTGAGATAAATAAAACTGAATTAAACAGTGTTTATATAAAAAACATATTTTAAAAACAATAAATCTCACGTTTTTATTCCTGGACTGCAGAACTGAGGTGGGGGGCGGATTTGGTGATTGGACGGAGAGAGGGCGTCGGACTGAGGCAAGGGGAGGCACTGGCCGCGGCTGAAGTAGGTGGTGGGCCGGGGAGCAGGCGGCGCCGGTCTTGGGGTTAGGGCATGGGGTTTCTTCTTGGCTCAGACTGGGGGAGTAGAAGGAGGAGAGAGGAAGGAAGAGGGAGGCGCTCGACGAGGCTGTGGAGGTGGAGGGAGGCCAACGCGTCGGGGCGGCGGCGCCAGATGGCCAGCGTCGATCGATTTAGGTCTTAGTTTTTTTTTTGTTTTGAATATCTGACGGGAAGAGAGAGTAAAGGGGGGCTATTATTTTATTATTTAATTAATTATTTTTCTCTTTAAATGTTGAGTTTTCATTCGACCACCAGACGAGACCCAATGACTGTCGCCCATAGCTAATTACCCCCATTCCGAACACAATGGGATATGTTTCGTAACCCGATTCGGCTATTACGATTAGTTTTTATCAAATTCAAAATATAAATCAGTATATATTGAATTTGAACGTACATTTCAATTTACCGGGGCAACATACGGACCCTAAAAATTCCAGAAAAATTATTTCTAGCTTCGTATTGACGATACGGTCCTAAAAAAACTAATTTCGTCAAATTTGAAGACCGTTTGAAAAATGGTCATTTTCTAGTCGATCGAAATTGACTTAAACTGTTAAAACACGTTTTCTTTCGCTACGCTCACATATTAACTTAAAAAATTATGGAATTTGAAACCCAGCAATAATTTGACATCTCGGATCCAACAAAAGTGGTTTCGTCGAAAACAGAGGTCGTTTGCAAAATTTCCATTTTTAAGGGCCAGAATTCCATAGCGACTATTCTGAATTTTCAACTAGGCATAACTTTTTATCCCCGCTATGAAATTTTGATTTTTTGGATTCATTGGAAAGATATTTTCAAATAGATTCTAATATTTTTGGCTTCACTAAAATTCGGTTTATTTTGAATCCTGTACATTCATTTGAATTTTGAAATCGAATTTTCAAACTACCGCGCCATTTTCAATTCCTTTTATTATTAAAAATAAATATTTATATTCTAACGCCGATTCAAATAAATATATACGTTCTAATTCTATTCAAAATAAATTTTTCGTCGTAATTATTTAAAATAATTCATTTCAAATATTCAAAATTCATCAAAATTGCCAAAATAAAATTTTTAAATTGGTTCGGATTTCCGGGTTATTACATCGGATATGAGAGTTGACCTATATGTTTATATATCATGTGGCATAGATTTTGATAAATCTTAGCGCTCATACCAGATTGTTGTCAGACTATGTCTTTGACGATATTAATGAGTATATTAGCTAGCAGGTTAGGTTATATGAGATGTTGAGTCAGAGATGAGCTTGGAGGAGCTATAACATAAACATACTTGTACATGATTTCTTTCCATTATCATGAGTGTACTCTGAGTGTTGTAGTGAGGATGACTTGTATTAAGATATTATTGGATTTCATGTACATGACTCTGTGATTTATGTTTTGTCATCTCTTGCTACATTACTGGCTATTTTTCTAATTATATATTACTCTGCGCTGTGAGATATACGACATGTCTAGTTTTGATTATCACTCTTGATGGATAGCCCATATCATCTTGGCATACTACAGTGTGCTATTTTAGTATCAGAGATTTGGCTACACGATTTAATAAAAGAATTAGGAAGTATATGCGTAAGAGAGACTTATTTGTAGATTGCTAAGTCTATATTATATATAGTAGTCCGCACTTGAACATTGTTGCATATTTCTTGAGTTAGGACTTACTATTCTTGATTTGATTCAAGATGAGTTGAAACATTGGAAGTCGTTCTAGGAAAAATTCTGCATTAGGGGTTAGTTGGCGAATGTGGATCAGTGATAGGAACTCCCGATTACCAAGCTATGCTCCATACATGATGGTGCCGGTCGTGGGAAGAGCCCAAGCTACCCTAGAGTAGCTACTGGAAGGGGTGGTGCTCTTGTGCCAGTACATGAGTGGACTTTGCCAAGATACACAAGGATTTCTCTTTATGGGAGGGCAAGCCATTCCATGGGTCAGAATCTACTATTGAGGTCCAGGAATGGTTAGACACTTATGGTCATATTTTTAGGGACTTGGTAATTAACGATGCTATGAAGGGGAAGCTCGATTGTCGATAGTTTTAGGGCAGAGCTATGAGTTATTTGACTTTATCATTCTTATTACCTAAGACGACCAGATTACTTGGGATGATTTGAAGACTAGATTCGAGAATAAGTTTTTTCCTACGATCCAGAAGTTCATCTTTTTTAAGAAGTTTACCGAGATGAAACACGGGGTAGCACAATCATGAAGTATGTTGTTGAGTTCAAAAGCTCTCTCCAGATATGGATGGTCTTTTGTCGAAACCCTTTATCAAAAGAATGTGAAGTTCATTCTGGGATTGGACGAGTATATAGGTGAGTGGCTTATAGATCATATCGAGGATCCATTTAATAAACTAGTTGAGAAGGCCCTTAGGATCCATTTAATAAACTAGTTGAGAAGACCCTTAGGCATGAGAGCAAGTTCCTTAGGAAGATTGTTGTTGGTGATGTTTCTAAGGAACCAATGTCGCAGTAAAGCGGTGGAGGTAATAAGAAGAAATGTAACAAGAAAAGGAAGCAGCAACAATAGGGTAAAGGTGAATCCAACAAGAAAAGGATAAGAGCAAGATAGTTTGCTATAACTGCTAAGAAAAGGGTTACTATCCCATAGAATGTGAGGTTCTGAAGATAAAGAAGTGATATAATTGTGACAAAGAGGGTCAGTTGAAGAAAGATTGTCCAAAGCCGATGAAAGAAAAGCTAGTTGTGAAAGGTTATGCTTTGGATGTAGTTCCTACCTCTTCTAGTGCACCATCTGCTAAGGAAATAAGGTCATGGTATGAAGTATGCTTTCTATCAGAGATGTTTTTGTTAGAGGTTTATTTGATATTGGAGCTACACATTCTTTCATCGGTAATGATTTAGTGTGTAAATCAAATTTGCACCTAGAAATCGTAGATGAGTCAGTGGTTGTGACCAACTAGTAGGGTTTCTATTAGTCTTTGTATGATTTATCGTGGTTTTATTTTAACGAGTCATGGACGCTCCTCTGATTGTGACTGTTTTGTCTTAAAATTTGTGGGGTTTAGGATTGTCTTGGGTATGGACTGGCTTAGGAAGTATGCGGCTATTATGGATTGGAGAGGCTTAAGGTGACATTCGAAAATGTGGAGGAGCGAGGGATTGTGTTAAACTATTTACCAGGGGATGGTGTAATGGTCAGCTATTTATATTCGCTAGGAATTCCACAAGAAAGGTTCTCATGTACGCCAATTGTTAGTGAGTATCCAGATGTCTTCAGGGAAGTTTTCGGATTGCAGCCGCATCGTGAGATCGAGTTTAGGATAGATTTGGTTAATGGAGACAGACCCATTGTTATACCATTGAGAGGGATGGCTCTGAGAGCAGAGAGGAGCTAGAGGTGCAGAATAGTGACCTACTAAGGAAAAGAATCATTCGAAGAAGCATATTCGAATAGGGTGAGCCTGTTGTGTTTGCGACCAAAGTGCATGGCTCGTTAAGATTATGTGTGGATCATCATGAGCTAAAAAGGGTGATTAAAAAGAAAAAGTAACCATTAACAAGGATTGTCATTTTGTTCGATCAACAACAGGAGGTGAAGGTGTTTATCAAGATGGACTTGCCTATGGGATTTCATCAGTTGAGAATGGCAATTGATAGTGTGCTGAAAACTGCTTTTAGGACACTATTGGGTTTCTTTTTGGGGTTAGTTATGCTATTTGAATTGACTAAGGCACCTTTTTGTGGATCTTATGAATAGTGTACTCAGAGATCAACTGAACAAGTTTGTATTTGTGTTCGTGGATGACATTCTTATCTACTCTAGAATGGAAGAGAGACACAAGACTCACTTGAGGATTGTGCTTGATGTGTTGAGAAGACATAGGGTGAAGGCCAAATTTTCTAAGTGAGGAAGAAGTGATATTCTTTGGTCAGGTAGTATCCGGACAGCGGA
Source organism: Allium sativum (assembly GCA_030737875.1). Lineage (NCBI taxonomy): Eukaryota > Viridiplantae > Streptophyta > Magnoliopsida > Asparagales > Amaryllidaceae > Allium > Allium sativum. Next base: position 292,466,137 of record CM060909.1, read on the forward strand.
TAGCAATGGATCCTGGAAAAGCAGAAACGATTCAAGATTGGAATCTACCTAAGAATGCCACAGATATTTGGAGTCTCCTTGGTATAGCTGGATATTATAGATTATTTATCAAGGATTTATCCAAGGTAGTTGCACTGTTGACTAACTTGAAAAAGTAAAATTGTGTTTTTTATTGGGATGCGCAGTGCGAGCATGCTTTAGTGGTTCCAAAAGAGAGAATGATGAGTGCACCTACATTATCTTTGCTACGAAGATACGGAGGCACCACTTGTTAGAAGAAAAGTTTGAGATTTTCGCGGATCATATGTCATTAAAGTACCTCTTCTTTCAAAAGGATCTTAACCTTTGATAGTAGATATGGTTAGAGTTTCTAGCCTCGTATAACTCAGTATTTCCTATACTCGGCAAAGATTAGCGTAGTGGTGGATGCGTTAAATAGGATTCATGTTGGATTTGGAGCTATGTTTTCGGAATGTAAGCAACTAGAGTATTTAGCTGGATTTGGTTTCAGGCCTCATTATGAGTTAGACCCAAAAGTATTAGCGAGTTTATCCATTAGAGATACTCTCATCGAAAGGGTTGGAGCTAGCTAGAAGCGGAATGCTAAGCTAGCTGAGATTTTGGGTAAGACCGAGACGAGAGTCGACTTAGAGGATTTGAAGCGATACGAGATTGATCGAGATAGTTGGCATCACAAGGATAGACAATTGTATGTTCTAGATATCGATGGTCTTTTAGAGGAAGTTTTGAGAGAATGTCATCATCCTAGATTGACTATCCATCCTGCTGGTGACAAGATGTATCAAGATATGAGAATGACTTACTATTGGGAAGGTACGAAGAGTGATGTGGGAAAGTTCATCTCGAAGTGTATGAACTATCAGTTAGTGAAAGCCGAGCAGAGTTGCATTAAACATTCAAAGTCCTATAATGGAAATGGTAACAGGTATCTATGGAATTTATTGATATGTTACCCCGGATTAGGGCATGTTATGAAAATATTTGGGTTCTATGGATCATTTGACCAAGTGGGCGAGATTCATATCTGTCAAGTTTACTAATGGCATCATAGTTGGTCAAATTGTATATGAAATGAATTGTTTGATTCTACAGTGTGCCAAAAGAAATGGTAAGTGACTGAGTCTTTTGTTTACTTGTGGACTCTGGAAAAGTTTACAAGAGATATTCAGCACCGAACTACATTTGAGTACAACTTATCATCCTCAAACAGATGGACAGACTAAAAGAGTGAATTGATTTTTGAAAGATCTCCTTAGAGCTTGTATTCTAGATTTTGGAGGATATTGGAATGGTCACCTCCATTTGGTTGAGTTCGTATATAACAACAATTATCAAGCAAATATCAACATGATACCTAATTAGGCATTGCATGGAAGACCCTGTAACACACCTTCTTGTTGGTGGGAAGCAGGAGAGAAGGAGATAGTTAGGCTCGAGATGGTTCGAGAGACTTTAGATAAAATTGAGATAATTCTTCAGCGAATGAAAGCAGCTTAGGTTCATTGGAAGAGCCATGTGGGTAAGAAAATATGGCTTTTGGAATTCTCGGTTGGCGACATGGTATTCTTTAAGGTTTCTCCTTTCAGGAATGCAGTCAGGTTTGGAAAGAAGGGTAAGCTAGCTCTGAGGTTTTTGGACTATTTCCGATCGTCGAGAGGATTGGAAACTTGGCGTATAGAGTGGATATACATTCAAAGATAGTGGGTGTGCACAACGCGTTTCATTTATCTTTCCTACAGATGTTTGTGCACGACTCGAGGATTATGTTGGCACTGGATCAGCTTTAGACTTAAAGTTTGAGCCTGAAGTTTCGAGACCTCACACACTACTTTGAATCGTGGAAAATGATACAAAGAAGCGTAAGATAATGGAATTTAAGGTAGTTAAGATACAGTGGGGCGAGGATGATGGAGATTGTACATGGGAGACGGAGGAGAGTACGAGGGATGCATATCTAGAACTCTTTAGATTGCATGTCCCATTTTTTGCAACTACTCGCATCATCGCATCTTATACTATTAGATTTTACATGCTACGTTAGGACATTGCTTACATGGATTGTTGGATTCTAGATTGCCTGCTAGATTGGTTTGCTCGTGGTTGGTGGACATACGGGATTATGTGTTTGCTTATGTTTGTTTGGGATTTCGGAGGCGAAATTCATAAAGGGCGAAGAATGTAATGACCGGTATTTTGCATATTAGAAGATTGTAAAATAACTCTATTAAAATCAAACGAGGCCTTGTAATTCTCATATTTTAACATATGTTTAGTAAGGATGTTTTACACTTCTATGATTTTTGTCAGATCATTTTATGACCATTCTACCCCTGAGTATCTTGTTCTGGCCGTACCTTTTGATTGGTGCATAACTACAGGGGTGTCAATGGGTCGGGTCGCGTTTGGGTCGGGTCAACTCGGGTTCGGATCGATTTTAAAAGGGTCGGGTCAACCCGTTTATTAAACGGGTTGGGTCAACCCATTTATTAAACGGGTCGCAATTAGCTCAACTCCAACCCGACCCGTTTATAAATGGGTTGACCCGACCCGACCTGTGTAGCCCGTTTAATTTGGTTGGGTCGGGTTGGGTCATAAATGGGTCATGGCAGGTTGGGTCATAAACGGGTCGGGTCAACTCGTATAAGGTATAAACGGGTCATAAAGGGTGGCAAATGGGTCAAATTCGGGTTTACGTGTCATAAACGATTCGTAAATGGGTCATAAACAGATCAAATTCGGGTTTACAGGTCAAACGGGTTGTAAACGGTCGGGTCAACCCATATAAATATAAAAGGGTTATAAACGGGTCAAATTCGGGTTAGTGGATCAACCCAAAACCCACCCGTTTATAAATGGGTCAAATTCGGGTTGATACCACGAAATGGTCCGCTAACTAAACGGGTCGGGTTAACCTGCTAATTTCTGTGCGGGTTTCGGGTCGTGTAGGAAATTGACTGCCCTACATAACTAGATTCTAAAACATGTGCCATTGGAAAGATTTAATGTTTGTTTATTTCATAGAATAGTTACATCAACGATTTGATTAAGGGTAAGGGAGATATAGTAGTTCTAATTTTCAGGAAGCTGGGCAGATTTAGTTCGCAGCTAATTGGGTGATTAGGTTAGCCCATTAGGGTTAATGACCTGCATTATAATTAGGGACTGTAGAGATTAGGTTAACATATTCTCTTCATTTTCCTACAGCCATAAGAACTAAGATTCTCTAATTCTTCCTCACAAGACTTCTAAACACATTCTAGATCACTTCTAATCTCCTCCAAACTTCTAGAAAAGGTTAGATCATCATTAATCTTCATATTTTGCATCATTTAGAGGCTTCATATATTCATTTCCTTGCTGCCTAAATCATTTTAACCTTGATTTTCATTAGATTCACTTATTTGACGACTAAATTAGATCTCTCACTATGATATGTTACATTATATTCTTAAACTAGGTGTTTTTATCACATTTACATGTTGGATCACACCAAACCATGATCATTTGTATTCTTTTCATTTTTGAAAACCTTAGGAATAACATAAAAAGTGAAAACTGGATTAGAATGATGAGTGTAAATTCATTTACATATAGATATACACAAAAATTTATGCATATGCATGATTGTTCCACGTTTTTATGTATTTAGGCGTTTGAATATGATTACTTTTTGAATTGTAGATATTGTTGTTTAGATGTTATGCTTGATTTTATATGTAGTCTCGGAAAAATTAGGACTTGGAATGAAGATTAAAGCGCAACTAGATCAAAATTCGTTGGAGTCAGACGAAATTGGGTTTGAGCTTTAAAAGATGGCGGGAAGACACCTATAAAATTTAGGGTCGAAATTCGGTAAGAACATGGACCAATACTAGTCCATGAACTATCGATTTGTACCAATCCATGGGGGAGCATTATTTCAACTCCAAAATTTTTGTATGGAGCATAAAAGGAAATTGTAGGTCATAGAAAAAATTTGAAATCAAAAGGAGTTGGCATGTCATGGACCTATAGGTAGTCACGATGGACCAGTAGGAAGTGGGAACTTGGGGAAGGAATACTTTGAGGATCTGAAGTACTTGTAAGAATTGCCTAAGTACGTGGTCGGTACTGATCCATAGCCTATGGGTTGATACCGACCCATCTATTAACGATTCACGACATGCAGTTACTAAAGGAGAAAGCTAGTGCCTCGGGGGTTGTTCTAGTGATCTTGGTTTGATAGTTGTTGCTTTGGTTTGAGAGATATGGTATGATCAAGTAATAAACTCTTCGATAGGAGACTCAGATGTGGAGTGACTTGAAGAGAAAGCTATGTTTAGCACGTGGAGTGGCATAACTACCTAGTAGTGAAGAAGTTTGCAGTAGATGAAGTTGTGTGATAATGGATTTGCTGATTTGTGCCTCAAGCTTTGGACTGGGTCGAGTGGTTTTGAATATGGATTGCCAAGGAATCGTTGATAGCTCAGAGATTTCTAGTTTTGACTTAAGAATAGGGTATGCTTGACACTTGGGTCATAAAGGCACATTTGCTTGGGGTACCGCAAGCACACAAGAAGATATACCCTAGCTTACTCGGTGGGGTCACCTATACTGCTAAACACTTGGGGTTTAAAAGGAAGACATACTAGAAAGTTGTGTCCTATAGGTATAGACAAGTCATGTTAGGACTATGATGTCCATTAGTCCCTGGTTAAGAGAAGGATTTCCATACGAGTATCAATGGATTCACCGATTTACAAGGTGGTAGTTAGGATTTGGATAATGGTTGTTATGGTTGCTTTGACACGCACCACAACCTTTACTTCTTGGGTATACTATCACCTATGGGGCTTAGAGAAGGAGTTAAAGAATGAGATCAGGGAGTGCTAGATTGGTTCTCTTATCTTGTGACTTCGCTACTTTTTCTGTTATTGCATTATGTAGCATTATTTCCTTGAGTAGTATATATATTATCATGTTATATGTGCTGATTCTTTAGTTGCAATAACAGATCAGGTTTGAGACTTAACCTATTTATTTTCTTATCTTATATTATATATTTTGATAGATCTTATCTCTCCCACCAGACTATTGTCTAACCCAAGGTTTATGTCTCTTCGTATTACCTTGGGTACTAGTCCACGATGCTGATGAGTATGCTAGATAGCAGGTCAAATTATATGGGAATATGAGCCATAGACGAGCTTGGAGGAGTTATAGCATGTTCATACTTGTATATATTTTCTTTCCACTGTTATGAGCATACTTTGAGTGTTGTGATGAGGATGACATGTATTCAAATATTATTGTATTTTACGTACATAACTCTGTTATTTTTATGATATGTCAAATGCTTTTTGTTTTGTCATCTCTCGCTACACTACTGTTTTCTTATTATATATTATCCATGTGCTGTGAGATATACAAAATCTATGGTTTTAATTATCACTCCTGATGGTCGGCCCATATCAACTTGGCTTCTACAATGCACTATTTTTACCTATTTACATGCAAGTGTTATTAGGTGGTCGTCACATATGACATCTCCAATTTCAAAAGTTCTTTAGTGTACTGTGGTGTTGAATTGCCTTGCCACTTTCCTTTAATGCACAACAATCCTCAACTCTCTTATTCTCACTACTGACTACTTGGTCGAGCACGTTAGACAATAAATGCCCGTTTTGTTCTTAGTTAAAATATACTCGTCAATGAGTGGGAACTTCTAGCTCTGTCGGTATCTTGGCTTCTGAACAGGAGGCCAAATCGAATGGTGTGTGACCGATTGTAGATTTTTTATGTTATCCTATAAGCCCATAGTGAAAGCTGTTGCTCTTAAGCTCATCCTCTCTATGCCTTCGTGAGACGTTTCTTGACGGTAGACTTGATGATCTTATATTGTGCTTCCACTTGCTCGTTTGCCTACGGGTGTGATATGACATAGAAGGTTTTCTCGATATGGAATTTCCTAATAAAGTTTTGGAATTCAACACTTAAAAATTTAGTCTCGTTATCAGTTATGATCACTTGTGATACCCTAAACCTACGAATGAGATTTTTGGTCATGAATTTAATAATTTTCTTAGCGATAGTTGTGGCCAGGGGCACCACATTGATTTTGTTTGTGAAGTAGTAATTAACGTCGAATATCATCGCGTATTTTGATCCTATTTTTGCTATTAGGATCATGCCAATAAGATCAATTCCCCATATCGCAAATGGCCATGGGTTTCCATTTTTGTTAAATCCGTTGGTTAAGCTCTTGGTAATCTGGAAAATCTCTAACACTTATCACAAAGTTTTATGTATTTAGCTGCATCCTTATTCAAGTTCGGTTAGAAATTTCCATATCATAATACCATCTTGGTAAGTGTGTGACATCAAAGTAATCACTACACTCTCCTTCATGCACCTCCATGAGAATTTGTTGGCTTAATCTCGAGTCACACACTACAAGAGTGCCATAGATAAACCACGTTTATAGAGTCTTCCTTCTATCATGATGAATCTTAGCACATTTCGAAAGAGTTTCATTAGTGCATTTGAATCTCTTGGTAAGGTTATGTGGATCATGTATTCTTTGGTTATATTTGTCCATGATTTTTGCTCAGTGACAAATCCTATATTCCATATCCATGTCATCGATACTCGTGCTCGTCAAGACTTCTACCGACACTAGTCCGAGGAGTTGCTCTTCTCTTGAACTAGCGTGCTTAGCCAAGGAATTAATTTTCATGATTTTCCTTAGGTGATATAAGTAACTGTGTATTGCTCGAGAATATTGATCAACTACTAGGTTTTTAATAGGAACAGGGCTAGATTCCCCCCATTTGCTTGAAATTCTCTCAGACTTGGAAAACAACAAGTTGTGATTCGCTTAAAATTTGCAGAGCTCGTAAGCTTAACTCTTTTGTTATTTTTAGTCCTGCAGTCAATGCTTCATACTCTGCTTTGTTGTTGGTGGCAGGGAATTCCAATCTTAAAACTTAGAGAACAGATATTCCCTTAGGAGTCTTAAGTTTGACTTCATCTCCTGAGCACATTAATCATTCATCGTGCCATCGACAAATAACTTTCATGGAGCAACTACATCAGTTGTTTCCTCCTTCGCGTCTTCCCTGGTTGTGAATTCGGTAGTGAATTACACCAATGCATGTCCATTAATTGCTCTTCGTGGATGATAAGTCGCATCATATTGACTAAATGTGATGTTCCATTTCATACCTCAAGTCGGTGGAATAAGATATGCTCCAGTGACTGATCAGTGAACACTTTTATGCAATGAGCTTAGGAATACCGTTATAGTTTCCTTGATGCTATTAATAAGCAGTAGGCGAGCTTCTTCATTTCGGATAGTTCTTTTCTGCACTTGTAAACCTTTTGCTGATGTAGTCTATTACTCATTAAGCTCTAGTTTCTTCATGCATAAGTGCAGTAGTTTGGACATAAGGAGATACGGCCAAGTAAATAAGCAAATATTTGTCGTCCATTAGCATAGAAAGCATTGAGATAGCTTTCATGTGTTGGGTAGCTCTTCAAAAGCTATCTAGCATTCAACAATCCATTCAAAATTCTTCTTTCTTTCTTTAGTGCATCAAAAATGATATGTATCTTTTTGTGGCCCTTAAAATAAAATGACTGAGAGCAACAATCTTCCCATTCAAACTCTGGATTTCCTAACTATCCCTTGGAGCTTCAACATTTGTAAAGGTAGTGATTTGTGTTGCGTTGGCCTCAAAGCCTCTTGCATTCACCACTAATCTAAAAAAAATCCAGATGCAATGCCAAAATAACACTTCAAATGATTCAGCTTCATCCCATGTTTCCTGAATAACTTTAACATTTCAGCTGTGATGTCTATATGATTTTCAACCATATGAGATTCTTTTAGCATATCATCGACGTAGATCTCCATTGTTTCCTGATATGATTTTAAACAGCATAATCCCCCATTATTGGCATTATTCGATAGCAATATAGCCCTAAGTCCGCGATGAAGCTTGTGTTTTCCTGATCTGCTGGTTCATGCATCAGAATTTTGTTGTATCCTAATTAAGCATCCATATTCTCTGTCGTTCCATCCACAAGTTGGTCGTTTCTGGGTAATGCGAAAATGTTCTTAGGACAGGTTTTGTAAAGGTCTGTGTAATATACGCATGCTCATCCTTTCCCATTTGGCTTCTTGACGAGGACTGAATTTGATACCAATATCGGGTTCTTTGCATCTGTTATGGACCCGTTCTCGATCAACTTGTCAACTTCCTCTTAAAGAGAAGCTGGCCAATTTGGGTTATGACTTTTCCTCTTCTGCATGACCAGAGTGAAGCAAAAGTCAATGTTTAATGCGTTGCTCACTATCTTTGGTAAGACCCTATGCATATTAGCATGACTTCACACGAACACGTCCAGATTAAGTTAAACGAAGGCGATTTGATATCTTTTCATCTTCATGTTGAGTTGTGATCCGAGGTTTAGTATTCAGGATGAATTTTCACATCTGTGGGGACATGCACTATGATTTCAACTAGTTCTATCCTATTGTCTCCCACACTTTACTTTCTAGGGTTCATAGCCATATGGGCACAACAGTGTTTCTCGAGGAAAGGGCTCTTTTGTAGTTATTATAAGTAGGTACATGAATGCAGGGCGCTCCCCTTTGCACATTCTCTCATTTTCCCTCCCCTTTGCATCTCTCGTCTTGGTGATGTAACAATCGCATGTCATGCTTTTGTCGTCTTTTATAGTTTACTCCATTTTTTGTGGGAGACTTCATTTCCATACATCATGGAGCCAACGCGATTTTCAAATCCGTCAAGGTGTGTCATCCAAAAAACACATTATAAGCTAACATTTCATCCACTATCATGAAAGTTTGGACCAACATGACCATTATTTCTATTTCGCCTAATTCGATAGGCAGATTAGTCCTGCCAATTGCCTATTTTTGCTCTTTGGCAAATTCCTAATCTTTAACTAGAAGGTCGTCACATCTCTTATAGAAAGTTCCATTTTGCAAAAGGTTTTTCCGAATAAAGTGTTCATAGTGGCTCCACTATTGACTAACACCAGTCTAACTATCGCTGGTCCGATCAAAATGGTCACAACCATAGAATCAAAAGCTGGGCTTCAACACCTTCGAAATCACTTTATTGGATACAAGATCGTCGTTAAACATCCTATGTTGCTTTGTAGGAGTCCCTTCTTCAACCTCTAAGCAACTTTCAACCCTTAGCGTGTGCTTCAATGCATTGGCATAAATTTCCATCTCTCTCCAACTTTTCCAAGCTAGATAAGGTTCGTTAAAATCACTATCATTTCATTAATTTAAATCCTTGTTAATAGGCCCAAGTTGGTTTGCTGTAATCACCCGCCTCTGCAATAAGCGATGGTTCTTCTTTTGGTGATTTTCGTACATGTACTATTGGAGCTTATTCTTTCATATTAGTTCTTTAACGACGGTGGCAACACTCATTATTAGCGTGTCTGTAGGCTTCATGGAAACAATAGTACTTGTCGGATAGTTTTTACACTTCCATTTGTCCCTTGGGGCTGATTCTAGATATTCCTTGGCTTCTTTTGTAGCTAAGAAGACGTTCTTCAAGCTGTCAGTCAAAGGGGTATAATCCTTAGGATTGAAACCATTAAAGAGCTTATTGTCTCTCTCACCCATTATTTTATCATGATTACTCTCTTATAGTTCTTAGTTTTGTTTGTTTTACCAGGAAAATTCATTGCTTATTTTATTTCAAGATTTCCTTGAGGAACCTCATTCCGAGCACCAATGGCCGAGCTTTCTTCAATGGCCCCTTCTTCCTCCAATATCAAGAATTCATTATCTTTATTATAGAATTATCCAAAGTTGTGGGTTCCTTCATTTTAATCTACTTTCGAAAGTCTGTCTCCTTATCTATGGCTTGCAAAAATGTCATAAGAACAATCTTATGATATAGGTTACCTACATCAGTGACCTCTATGTTGAGTTGATTTTAGAAAGACTCTAGTGACTTTAGAGAGCCTTGAGAAAATACAGACAATGAGACTACATCCTTAGAATGGGTAGTAAGCAGTGGATTTTTTTTTAACTTTCTTGCTAGTTCCTCTAATTGTGAGATGGACCTAGTTGGAAACTTGGTGAATCATAATGAAGCGATCCCTTCAGGACAAATGGGAAAGTGTCTAAACTTCAAAGAATTTATCGTTCTTCCATCATTCATATGCCATTCATACTTGCACAATAATAAGTTTGGATCCCAAATTCCACTATATGCAAGCATTATTGTAGACTGGACTTTTTTGGATATTCATCTTATAAGATTTCCTAAATAAATCGGGTTCAACTTGGAGCGAAGGCCCAATCTTCATCAGCGTCCTTTTCGGACCTGCTTTACTACGTCATCTTCTTTGTCATCCCTGAGATGTATTCCTTTCTAGTACTATTCTCCATCGAGTGATTATCAACACCCTCCCCCCTCGACTGTATGACTTTGCAAATGGCCTAAGTCAGCTGATTGAGATCTAGGTCCTTCAGTCTTTAGGAGAACCATTCCAACGGTGTTTAACCCTCAAAGAGGAATTAGAAATACGAGATTGACTGTGGTAAGTTGATTTCCTCTTCATGTATTCACATACATATCAAGTCCTTTCAGGTTCTGGTTTAGATCATTATCAGACATAGACATCTTTTCCATAGATCATGGGCAACATCTTCAGGGATATTTTAATAAGTCTTAAGGTTGATATTCCTAGGAAGTGTAGTTATGTTCCCTTCACCTAGATTTTGATTCATATCAGCAACATACACCTTGTGCCCTTAACTTTGGTTTCGTGTTTGGCTATCAGAAGTAGACGATTGTGCATGTTCTTCTAAATCTACGTCAACTCTAGTAGATCTAGTGTTATGCCTCGGTGAAAGTGCAAATAGAGCCTTAGTCTTATCCATAAGTGTGACAGTCGCCCCATACTACTAGCATGTAAATAGGTAAAATCATGCCTTGTTGCATGCCAAAACATATATGGGCTGGTCATCAAGAGTGATAATCAAAACTAGACCCATCGTATATGTCACAACACATGGACAATATATAGTAGGAAATTTATATAGTAATGTAGCGGAAGATGACAAAACACAAAGAAGTTGATATACCATTAAAATCATAAAGTCACGTACATGAAATCCAATAATATTTGAATACATGTCATTCTCATTACAATAACCTAGAGTGCACTCAACAGTGGATAGAAAATACATAAAAGTATACCCTATATCTCCTTTTAGCTCATCTCCGGCCCGACATCCGATATAACCTGACATGTTATCTAGTTTACTCATCAGCTTCGTTGATGATTACCTAAGATAAGAGGAAACATGAAAACTTAGGTCAGACAATAGTCTGGAATTGGTGATAAGATCTATCAAAAACTGTACTATAAGATATGTAAATAGATAGATTAAGTCTCAGACTTGACCTATTCCTGCAACCAAAGAGTTAGCACATAATAACACAACAATATATGCTACTCAAAGAAATAATGTCATACAAAGCAATAACAAAAGAAGTGGACGAAGTCACAAGACAAGGTAATCTATCTAGCCCTACTAGTTCCATTCCTTATCTCCTTGTATAATCCCTATAGGTGATAGTCTACTCAAGAAGAGAAAGTGCACGTGCATCAAAGCAACCATCATCCAAATCCTAAATATCATCTTTTAAAGCCGTGATTCCATCGATATTCATATGGAAATCCTCTCTTAACCAAGGACTAATGGAAATCCCTGTTCTAACGTGACTCTTCCATGCCTTTAGGACCAAGTTGTCCAGTATGTCTGCCTTTAGGACCCAAGTGTCCAACAGTTTAGATGCCCTCACCTAGTGAGCTAGGGTATATGATCTAGTTGTGCTTGCGGGATCTCATTTACCTAGCACATGTTCATTTAGGACCCAAGCATCCAACACACCCTATTTTAGAGTTAGAAGTAGAACTCTTCAAGCTATCAATGATTCCTTAGTGATCCATCATCAGAGCCACTCCTCTCCATCCAAACCTTGAGACACAACTCAGCCATCCATTATCGCATAGCTCTGTCTACTGCGAACTGCTTCACGTCCAGGTAGCTACTCCAGTCCACGTACAAACCATAGCATTCCCTTTGAGTGATTCCACATCTGGGTCTCTTGTCGAAGAGTTTATTTCTTTACCATGCTATATATCTCAAACCAGAGTAATAAATTCAAACCGAGACTAACAGAACAATCATTGAGGCACCAACTTCCTCCCTTATGGATCGCATGACATAATTCGCCACCATGATGGATCATTATCGTCCATAGCCTATGGACCTGTATATGTACATGTACTTAGCCAATTTTTGGCTAAGTGCTTCATATCCTCGAAGTATACCTTCTCTAGGCTCTATTTTTCCTATCAACCCATCGTAACTCTCTTTCAATCCATGACTTAGAAAAATTTCTTCACATCGCATGCCAACTCCATTTGACATCAAACATTGCCTATGACCTACAAATTCCCCTATGAGTCACGCAAAAAGTTTGATGGAAAAATAACGCTTCTCCATGGACCAGTATCGGTCTAGGTACTTATCGAATTTCGATCCCAAATTTTCTGGGCCTTTTCCCATTGTCTTCCAAAGTTCAACCCATAAATTTCGTGCGATTTCGATGAATTTTGATTTTGTTGCACTCCAATCTTTATTTCAAGACCTACTTTCATCAATATAACACACAAAATCAAGTATAGAATCCAAACAACAACTTCGACAATTCAAACACCAAACATATTAATCGAAAAGCATTTTTAGACACCCAAATTCATACATAACATGAAACAATCATTCATATGCATAGATTAAGTGTATATCTACTTGTAAATGAATCTAAACTTATCATTTTAATTCACTTTTCACTAATAATATTATATGTAAGGTTTAAAAAGGGGAACTAACATATATGATCATGATTCGGTGTAATTTAACATGTAAATGAGATGAAAATAACTAACCTAAGCATATAATATAGCATAATGAGAGATCTAAATCACTCACTAAATAAATAAATCTAATAAAGATCAAGGTTAGTATGATTTGAGTGGCCGAGAATGGATGCAAAATTCCCTAAATGATGCAAAATGTGTAGATCAATAAAGATCTAATTTCTAGAACATGTTTAGACGAGATTAGAACGATTTAAAAATGTGTTTTGAGGTTAAGGGAGGAAGAACTAGATAATCTTAGCTCTTATGGCTGCTAGAAAATGAAGAGAAGATGTTAACCTAATCTCTTCAACCTATAATTATACTACAAGTCATTAGCCCTTACGGGCTAACCTAATCATCCCATTAGTTGTTAATCAAATCTTCCCTACAATTCTGAAACCTTAAAACTGTTGTACCTCCCTAACCCTTTAGCTAAATCATTAATGTAACCATTCTACAGAATGATCAACTATTAAATCTTTCCAATGACCCAAGTTTTAGCATCTAATTATATACCAATCAAAAAGATTCAACCAGAACGAGATATTCAGGGGTAAAATGGTCACAAAACAATCCAGCAATAATAATGGATTTGTAAAACATCCTAACTAGGCATATATCAAAATATGAGAATGATAGGACCTCGTGTGAATTAAATAGAATTATTTTACGACCCTCCAAAACATAAAATGTGGGTCGTTACATAACCTCCTTTAGAAATTTCATCGCCGAAATCCTAAAATAAATGAAAGCAACATATTACTCTACATGTCTACTAACCGCGAGCAATCAATCTAGCACACTATCTAAAATCCAACATTCCATGCAAGCAACGTCCTATCCCAGCATGCAAAATCTAATAGTATAAGATACGATGATGCAAGTAGATGCGAAAAATGGGACATACCATCGGAAGAGTTCTTGATACGCCTCCTTTATACTCTCCTCGTCTCCTATGTACAATCGTCACCATCCTCGTTTCATTATATCTTAACTAGCTTAACAACCCTCCTCCTAAGCTTTTTTTATCGTTCCCTCATGAACTAAAGTGGCTTACGAGGTCTCAAAACTTCAGGATCTATCTCTTAGTCTTCAAATTAATTTGGTGCCACTATGATACCTGAGTTATGCGAAAAATTCCATATGCAAGATACTTGAAACACATTATGCACACCTGCCATTTTTGAAGGTAGATCCACTCTATACGCCAAGCTCTCAATCCTCTCGGCGATTGGAAATGATCTAACAAATCTCGGGAGCTAACTGACCCTTCTTTCCAAACCGGACTTCATTCCTAAGAGGAGAAACCTTAATGAATACCATATTGTTAGGGATTGAGATGTTGATGAAGATGTTTTGATAAAAACAACCTTCTTTTAATTATTGTTGTTATAAAATATATACTAACGCTATTTTAATATATATTTGTGTATATACAAGATTTGTATGCAGATATTAATTATCGAAGACTGTAAAGTTTAAAAATTCAAGATATTAAAGAAGAAGAGTTTAAGACAAAAAAACTCATGAGTAACAAGAATTCAAGAAATAAAAAGTAATAGCGTCAAGATTTCTTGTTAAAACTCTGAAATAACACTGAATCCTTATTTCAATCTTTCTCACTATTTTTTATCTTATTTTCAACATGATTTCAAAATTACTTCCTTATTCAGATCTATATTTCTTAGTTTTTTAAATTTAATCTAACTCCTGATTTTATATACCTTTTATTTCTTAAAACAGTTTAACTCCTGATTCAAATACATCTTATTTATATGATTGTTACTTATTTAATATCAAGTTTTATTTAACCATCTAAGTTTAAATTTCTTTTACTTATATTTATATCATAGGTTCTATGTATGTCTTAAGTTTTTATTCAAAGTTGTATATTTCTTTTAATATCATTTTATATAGTTTCTTAAATCATTTTATACATGTTTTAAATCATTTTTAAATATGTTTTTAAATTTTTTACTTCAAATACTCTATTTTAATATATAGGAAAATAGTTTTTTTTAACTTAAGATTACCATAATTTATTTAAACAAAACATGCCTTAATTTGAAAAAAATTATTTTTTAAAAATTTATAAAGGCTTGTCGACATGGTGATCGTTGGATTTCAAATCAAATTTTGAAAAGTTCTGTCTTTTGATTTCAAATCTTTTCTGAAAGGTTTTAACTACTGGGAGACTATAAATAGGATTCATAAATGAATTTTTTCAATCAGTTTCATTATCTTCTTCTTCCTTTATCCTTTCTTTTGTGGAACTCTTAATTTCTTAAATTATATACTTATACTCTATCAAATTTCATAGAGAATCACAACAATCTATTTCTTTTTTGGTTCTTTATTACACTCTCACAAAGATTCAAGTCTTACTCAAGTGTTATACGGTTACTATAATTAAAGGTCATAAGGTCAAGTTCTATTGAGTCCATCTACCAAAATTGATACTGAAAAGTGTGGTCGTAGCCCATTCAAATCGACTAGGTGTGTTCGTAGCTCGTATAAATCGATTGGGTGTAATTGTAGCTTGGAAATCAATTGAGTCTCACTGTACTCCAGAAACAGGCGGGGTGTGCCTCGTGGCCTTGGAATCGAGGATTGTAATTTGGATAATATTATTAAAATGAAATCTGCATCAACCTAGAGCTATATGGAACAGAATGTAGGGTAGCTCAACACCATTATAAAATTCCAGTGTGTTCTTTCCTCTTACTGCTTTTTTTATTATTATCTACATCTATGTTTGAAATATGTGATCATTTTATATTTATGATTTGTATTTCATTATGAATAACACAAAAAGATATGAAGTAATTTATAAAATCCATTAAACACTATTCACTCCCTTATAGTTGTTTAATTTACCTTAAGATCCTTAATCTGCGTTCCCCTACAATTAGCATCAGACGAGGTTTTCAAAATTTTCATAATCTAAATTTTTGAAAAGTTTCAATGGAAACCAACACTGGTATTGTCAACATTAATATTTCTAGTTCATTTATAGAGAGTTGGTTTACTGTTAGGCTACCACTGTTTAATGGTCACAATTATGCATATTGGGCCTATAGAATGAAAATTTATTTATAATCAATAGGATTAAATAATTGGAACATTACATAAACTAAATATGTTGAACCCAATATTAATTTTGCACAATGGAATAATGAACAAAAGGCTACTGCACAAAATAATTTAAAAGCCATGAATATTTTATTCTGTTCACTAGATAGAAATGAATTTAATTGAGTATCTGTTTATAAGTTTGCATATGAAATCTGGAAAACTTTGCAAGTGGCTCAGGAAGGAATAAGAAAAGTTAAATAGACCATGATATCCATGTCAACCAATTAATTACAATTATTTAAAATGAATCCAAATGACACTATCTTTGATATGTACTGTAGGTTCCAAGAGATCGTGCATTTACTAATAGCCTTGGGAAAAATATATTCTGAGGAATATCAAGTTGGAAAAATCATGGATTCATTAACTCTAGAATGAGATCAAAAGACTTTAGCAACAGAAGAGGCCAATGACATTAATGCTATGAAAATTGAAGAGTTAATAGGAAATATAATGTCATTTAAAGTATAGATGCAAGGAAGAAGGGAAAATAAATCAACAGAAAAGAAATCTATAGCATTCAATGCGATAACCGAAGATTCAGATCAAATAGCGATGATGATGAGGAAATAACATCAATCAAAAGGAATTTCAAAAAGTTTCTGAGATATAGAAAAAGGAATAATTTTAAAAGAAATGAACATAGAAATTCAGTGAAAAATAATGATATTTCAAACAATATCTAATGCTTCGACTATGATGAACCAGGCCATCTGAAGAGAGACTGTCCGTATCCAGGGAGACAGAATCATCCTTCAATTAATAATTCGTCAAAGAAAAGAAAAAGACTTGTACTGCTACTCTAGACGATTTTGATTCATCCTCTAGTGAAGAAGAGCAGGAAATGGATAATTTGAATATGTCCTTCATAACAATTCATGAATCATAAGATATTGAAGATAAGATCAAAAATAGATACGCCTTTATAATAAAATTTTCTTTGAATTAGTTGCTTGAATTATTGCTTGTTTGATTGCCTTGATAGAAAAATAAGATTTTAAACTTAAATTCAATATTTGAAATTTGAATTTTGAATTTTGAAATTTAAAATAATATTATTATAATAAAATAATAATATAAGAAGTATTATTATAATAAATAACATCTTAGGAAATACATATAAATGTAAATTATCAAAAATCAAATTCACATGTCCTTTGAAAATTCAAGAGACATGTCGACATGGCTAACCCCTTATGTCGACGTGTATTTGGAAATTTGAAATTCAAATTTTGTATTTCAAAATTTGGAATTTTCCTCCACCTTTTCACCAAACCCAATACTCCAAAAAGGCGTCTGTAGACTAGAGAACATGTCCATAGAATCTCTATATATCTATCTATTCTCGTCATCTTTTTATACCTTTAATTCAAAGTTCAAAACATATCTTCCCTATCTCTTACTCTTCCCAAAAACTCTCTAATGTCTTCCTCGAGCACTACAAACACTATGAGGCTATCCTATGCTAACATAGACTTCCATTTCAACAACCCGAAGGCTATCAAAAGCTTACACAAACTATGTAAACTATGGAAAAGTTGACATGGGAAATTTTGCTATTTTAATGATTTTCCTTTCTATGATCTTCCAACTCTTTTTCATCAAAATAAGGTTTTTAGTTTGATTGATTCTCAGGGAAATGATGAAGTTTGCTACCCAAACCTTGTCAAAATGTTTTATGCCAATTTAAATCGTGTTTTTTTACGAAGGAAACGAAAGTGAAACTTGGAGTAGTGTTAAAGGTACACAAATAGTTTTGGATTGCAAAATTTTAGGTACTATTTTGGGCTGTAAGTGCACGAGAATGGATCTCTCGGATTTCTGACCTAGAGACCTTTTACCATCTGTTTGAAAGTGACGAACACTTGGAATTCAAAAATCGATATTATTTACCAAAGGCAAGAATTGTGAACCTACTTCTATAATATACTATTACATCCCGTTTGGGAAATTTCAACAACCCAACTATGGAAGTTTGCAAATCACTTTTTGCTACTTTTGGAAATTATGATATTAATTAGGCAAGTGATATCGGATGAATTTCGAGCCAAACAGTTTTCAAAGGGTGAAAATACTTTATACCATGGAATTTATCTCACACATATTTTCAAATATTTTGGAGTAGATTTCTAGGGCGAAGAGTTTATTTCTAGAAAAAAAAATTCGGAAACATATCTTTAATGAAGATACTTCTAGTGTTTCAACCACACGAAATGCTTTGGAAACGAATGAAAGGTTAGCTCATGAAGGCGAAGAAGATGACATGGAAATTGAAGAAGAAGAAGATGACGATGACGATAACACCTCCTTGGAAAGTATTGAATGTCCCACAAATCACACGGAAGACATTTTAATGTGGACGTTTAGGGTTTAGTCGTCCCTTCTTCCAAAACATTTCTTCCCCCCGCACTGGTTTCTTTTTTTCCACTCTCTCTTCTCTTTCCCACTCCCCTACTAGCCTTGTGTCTTTCGACTTCGCTTCCTCTCTCTTTGGGCTTTATTCTAGATCTGCTCAACCCTATCTCTCTTGTGCAATTTTGTAACACCCCGTATTTTTAACGATAATAAAAGAGGATAAATTAAATTATAATTGATTAATATTCAGAACTAAGGAAAACGGACTGCGCCATTGCGTCTGTCTCGAAATTCTGGTCATGGTAGACAATTGGTTTGCGTAAAACAGACACCGTATGAAGAAGTTATGAGGGTTTTAAGTTTGTATACGCATAGAAGAATTATATATATATACACACACACACATGAGTCAGAGATGAGTCAGAATTTTATCCAAAACCGTTCAAATTTGAAAAATAAAATGTGGCGGTAGTTTTCCCGCTCTAAGGGATCGACCCCCCTAGAGGGGTGTCGACACCGGGGTCGACCCACCCACAGGGGTGCCGACACCCCTAGGGCTGACGTGACAGTCAGTTTCAGAGGGTCTGGAAGCTATATATACGTGGTCATTTCTCTTGTTTTTCTTCATTGAGAATTCATGATGGACAAACTCTGCTGGTATCTGAACTGATCTGGATCCGTTATCTTCTTCAACTAAAGAAAATCAATTAGAGATTCAAGATCCAATTTTTTCTAGTTCTAACTTCTTATCCAAACTCTGTGAGTCCCTATTTTCTTTTAGATTTGAATACTTAAAAGTAAATATGGCATGACTATGACTTGGATTTGTTCATGTGCCTATATTATATTGGATCCATTGTAAAATTACGAACATATGACATCCTAAATTGCGTATAACTTGGATCTAAATCTCTATCTTGTTGGACCTATTGTAACTATTGCGGCATTCTATGATGTGGATCTTGACCTTATTTGTGCTTGACCTAATTTTAGTTATTGATCTAAATCTCTATCTTGTTGGATCAATTATGACATTCTATAATGTGGATCTTGACCTTATTTGTGTCAGATCTAGATTTAACCATTAGATCTGAATCATGTGGACATCTAAATTGCTAATCAGATCTAGTTAATCACCTTGTGCTTATCATGTTAGATCTAAACCAGTTGGACATCTAAATTGTTAATTTAGATCTTATTATGTTTATTATGACATCATAGTTATGTTAGAATCAATTAACTGCCACAAGCTCATCAGATTTATGCTTATATGTCCACCTTATCACCATGCTAGTTTATGTTTATACCAAAACAATCACCTTTGTCATATTCCCATCACTTTTCCCTTTTTATTGCATATGACTAGGCTACTTTCTAGCCTAGATGCCGCCAAATATATGTGAATGCGTTAGTTGGGGAGTGGGGGAAAAAGGGTTAGAATTGGCATAATTTAAATAATGTTTATATGAATTAGACATATAATTCAAATTGGGGAAGTGGGGACATAAACACCTATAAAGACATAGGCAAGAATTGGATAAGAATGGAATGTCTAGTAATTACAATTAATTGTAATTGCACTTATGATACGAGGTTAGGTTGTGTTAACCCGCTTTTTGGCAAGAGGTTCAACGAGCCAGATCGAAGCCCAAACGCACAACTGGAATTATGCCGCGCTTCAGGAAGCCCAGCAGGTGTACGGTCCGAAACAGTCACATATCGGCCCAAGTCCAACCTCATCCGTCGACAGCTCACTCCAGAAGAATCGCTCGACCGAGTATCATGCTTCCATATAAAGCGTATCGACCAAATATCTCGGGCCAGCGTGGAATTCTTCAATAAGGCTATTCCAATGTATTTTCAAGGCAATAAAAGTGGTCAACCATATCCGGACAAAGCTCTACTTTTGATATACCTTAAAGTGGATGCCACATCAGCCGCAACTTCCAAGGATATTATTTATGAATAGTAGAATCAGTCTTCCAGCCGCTATTCTAACCAAGAAATGGACTCCACGTGTCCGGGCTTTCCCGGAATGGCCGGACCACATCACAACAACCCAAGCTGCAATCTCCACCTATAAATACCTCTAAGCTTAAAGAGAAAAAGAAAGAGGGAGAACCAGACCTTCTTCCAACTCCGTTACACTTCATTTCTGGAGTTTACCTCTCTCAATCTCTCCCCAAAAGGAAGAGGAGCTAGTCGCCTTCTTTCTCTTCTTCAAATAGAAAAAGCATTGTATTTGTAATCCAAAAAAGAGAAATAATATATAAAGTGGACGTTGGCACAGTCTTTGCCGAACCACTATAAAAATTTTGTGTGTGATCCCTGTTCTTTTTACCTTTTTCTGCATTTTATAATCATTGTTCATGTGTTCATCACACGATTAGGGGTTGACTGTCACTAGTGACCAACTTTTGACGTCAACACTTTGGCGCGCCAGGAAGGGGGCGCGCACCGATATTCTGTTAGAGCCTCATCTCACTTCTGATTATGGCGAACAAGCGAAAGAAAGATGCAACATCCTCTTGCCCTACTTCTGCCGATGCTGGCAATAACAACGCCACAGAAGTAAGTCTCGAAGCCTCCTCTCACGAAGATGTATCTCGATATGTTACCCGAGATGACATGGATAAAATCATGGTCGAGTTCTGAGGACAAATGGAATCTCAGGGAAAACTCCTCGAACGACAGCAGAAGTTGATGGATCACCTTCTCGGTCGACTGGAGATGGGATTGAAAGCTTCAACATCAATTCCTCCACCGGTCGAGACTGGGGCAACAACTGATCTTCAGTCTGCACAGAATCAGGCCAATGATTAGGCTACACCTTTATTTCATCCTGCTTTGGTCCAACCAACCGATCGACCTCAACCAGGAGTATCACTTCCGGCAACCAGCGCAGCTGCAGCAGTAGAACCTCAAGAGGTTCGCGATCAAGATCTAGGTCGTTCGAATACTTTGCCCCCACTCTTGGGAGCAGCTCGACCTATCGAGCCAATCAAGTAGCCATCGGGTCCCTCAGAATCAATGCCATTCCCATTACAACCCGGAATCTTACCACAGACCAATCTAACCACTCTTCATCTTCAACAAAGAATTGGTGCGGCCTTCCCTTCAAACCAGGGAAGCCACCCCACTGTTCCGGTCCTCACAGCGGCAGAAGAGAACACTACCGTAGACCCTACTGACCTCGCTCCAAACGGGGGCAACCCCGAGCTCTGAACATCACATGCTACGCTAGATCAGTCTAGGCCCTCTGTTACGGGTATGGCTTGACCTGCTACTCATCAGGTTCAAGAGGGGACATTCTACCCAGAACCACCTACCAGATCTCACCTTCCCTCACCCTTTCACTCGACTCTCGGAGGTCGAGACCAGTCAATGGCCGCCCTTCCAAGCAAGCTTTTGCCAGATCCTCGCACTGAAGCTATCCCGGATACCGAGCTAAATTCATGGCAACGACTCCTCGGAGATGGGAGCCAGCTTGCAAGCATCATTCGATGCTTCACTCGAGGCACTTCCTCGCAGCAAAACATAGATAATGTCAATCGCAGCCCCTTTACCAGGGAAATCATAAAATCCCGAAACCCTCTGGACTTCAAGTTCCCAGCTATCGAACCATACCACGGTTGCACTCACCCGACCATCCACCTCATGCGATACATGCGACATATGGAAGTACTTGGCGCATCAACTAACGTCATGGCTAAGTGTTCCCCCTCTTTCTCACGGATATAACTGGCATGTGGTTTCGACAGCTAACAACGGAGTCGATCGGCAGCTGGAACACTCTGGTCACTCGCTTCATCGAGCAGTTCTGAGTACATATCTCTCGACCGAAAAGTGTTATGTCCCTATCTACCATCATGCAGCGATCCGGAGAGACGCTCATATCCTTCCTTGAAAGATTCAACGCGGTCATAGCATCTGTCGATCAACCTGAGCCATCGATGGTGCTCATAGCCGCCATCGCAAGAGTTCAAAATCGATCAGAATTTTCAATCTCGTTAACCATAGATCCTCCCAAGGATATAGATGAATTTTACTCTGAGGCCGAACGATTCTGTAACAACCCGTATATTTGAATAACATGTTATAACATAAATCAAGGTAGAATTAAACTGTAAATTCTGAATCAAGGGAAACATACTGTGCCATTGCGTTCGTCTCGGAAAAATACGCGAAATAAAGTCCGAGTTTTCGAAAATCGGAGTCCGTATGACCGAGATATGGCCTCGCGAAGTTTCACAAAAAATTCAAATTCAAAACAGATTCAAATTTCAGAAAATCAGGGTAGGCGGGAAAAATCCCGCCCAGACCAGGTCGACCTGGGGGTCGACCTGGGGGTCGACCTGGGTGTCGACCTGGGTGGGACCAGGTCGACTGGGGAGTCGACCCCAGGGTCGACCTGCCTGGTCGGACCCAGGCAACCTGGTGCACCTATTTTGGCTGTTTTGACCTGTTTTGTTGGTTAGTGACGGGATTTGATGGCTTGGATTGAATCTAGGGTTAATCCTATGGCTAATACTATCCTAATCTTCTATAAAAGGACCCCTAAGCCTAGCCTAAATCACCATTATTCAATCCTACAACTAAACTATGTCAAATTTGTTCCTCTCATGGCCTCCACTCTCATGCTAAAATTTCTAAGTTTATTTCTATGAGAGATTTTGAGTTCATACAAGTGTTTTCAAGCTTGTGTGAGTGTTCTTAGTTTGCATTCAAGTCAAGTTGCAACATTTCTATTACAAAGCAAGGGTTTTTATTGATTTGGCTCAAGGGTTTTTCATTTGGAGCTTGCATATTTGGGTTTTTTTGGTGATTGCATAAGGGCTTTGTCTCAATCTTTATAATAAATATTCATTTGTGTCTTCATAGCATTGTAAGCCCTTTTCTACTTTCTTTTTATTGAACTCTAAAGTTAAATGAATGATGCAAGTTTGGGTTAATCATTATGATATGCAAGTTTGGTTGATCATTATGTTATGCAAGTTGGTTTAATCATTATGTATGACACATGTTGCTATGTTATGCAAGTTTGGGTTGATCATTATACACATGTTATCATGTTATGCAAGTTAAACTTGAGTTTGTGAGCTTAAAGCTTCAAGCTTTATGTTAAAGGTTGCATTTTGGCAACATGGAAGTTATCATATCCCTTATGATAATTTGCATGTGAGGCTAAATGCGAACTTCTAGCAACTTCTACATGTCATTTATCACCATGTATCACTTATATGCTAAGTTTGGTTTTATGCATACTTTTGAAGCCTAATAATGCAATATGCAAGTATATGAACATATGTACATCTCATATGCCACCATGTTAAACTTGTGGCTTCAACACCTTTTTGTCATGATTATGCCAAGTTCCCTATTTTATCCTTTATGCGTTGATGCGATTATGTAAACGATGGGATTACGTTGGGGTTGGGTAACATTATGACATAAACATGGTTTTTATAACATGACGTGATATGTTAACTTGTAATTATGTTTTGGAAACATAATGGACATGACACTTAGAAAATATGAGTGTGGCCAACTCGAGGTTGGGTTGAGTTTGTAGCATAAATCTACCCGGACCCGCCCGGCTTAACTAGTGGCTACAAACAATAGGACCCAATGTGAGAAGTTGGTCATGTTGTGCTCGAACCCGAGGTTAGACCAAGTTGTGGTGTAAAGCTACCCGGACCCGCCCGACTTAACTAGTAACCACAACAAGGTCTAATGTGAGAGGTTAAAGCACATTAAGTTAATTAATGCCTCCTGATTAGGGTTAAGTCATGGTCCACTTAATACTTAACCAATTTGGGCTTGATGGGTTAATCGGGGTTAAGTCATGAACCTTGGGTACACTTAACCAATTTAATCCACGTTTGGATCAGGTTAACCACATTTAACCCGTTAAGAAACCCTAGTTGCGTGGTCCTTTTCAGCAGTAACCCTCTTGATAGTATCATAAGACCCTAGGATTAGGCTAGGGTGGGGAACGATTATTGGGCTGACATGTAAGCGACCAAAACGACGGCTGAGTAGGTACGCTGGTGTAGGTCCAGGCGGACTATGGTCGTGCACTTAGTCCGGAGTTGGAAAATCAGGCACGGGTACCAGTAGATCTAGACTGTGCATACTTGATTGGTGTCCGAGGTTGACACCCTAGGACTTGATACACCCTAGGGTGGACCTAGCGCAGTTTAACTACATTTCATGTTTGGGCCGTATGACACCGACACTTGACGAGTTAGGCTTATAGGGAGCCGATCAACTAGACCGTGTAGTTGGACCTTGATTTAGGTCACCTCATGATATTGGGCCAAGCTTGGGCCGATGGATCAATTCTTGTTTTTACTTGACATGTTAGAATGCTAGTACACCCGGGGTGCAAAACTTAACCTTGATTATGCGATGACACCTTTATCTATCTTGTTAGTTAATCACAATGCCAGTATGTCGTTATCCTTATGTTCATCTCAGCTTCTCATGCCAGTTAACTTTACTAGTTCATAAACAGATAGTAGTTAGGGCTTACCAGTCTTTTTGACTGACCTGTTTTCTTTCGCCTCTTTTCTTCCGTTTCCCCCCCTCAGGTTCTCAGGGTGGGAGCATTGGAGCTTAGCTTGGATCTTTATAGCTTGCTTACTGGATTTGCTCATGTACGGTTTTGGACATTGAGCTAGCTATGGTTTATCACTTCACTTTGGGGATAGTACTTTATGTATTTCAGTTTTTCAGTTTATGCTAGACTTTGTTTGTTGGAAAATAATGATCAAGTACTTTGTTGTAACATGACTATGGTTTTGAAATGCTAGTTTGATCCGATGCTTTATTTACTCTGTTTTACTTATACGTTCTGTCTTGTGATATCTGCATGCATGTTTACCTTGTTTAACGCCCCTCCAAAGTCAGTGTGCTTGCAAGAGTTACCCTGGCGGAGGTGGGGTGTTACATTTGGTATCAGAGCATAAGGTTTACAAGATTTGAGCAGAAGTGTTTTTAAAAACTTACCTTTTGAAAAACTATTTTCAAAACCAATTAAGTATTTTCCAAGAAAAGTCTAGTTATTTTAAAAAGGCTATTCCCCAAAAGCCATAGCACTATCCTTCGTTTCTTCGTTCTGAATCTATCTTTTTCCTTTTTCAGTATGGCCGATCTTAACCTTCCCGAGGGAGTGACCATTCCCGGATGGTTCCGGAGGTACTTGGAAGCTAGGGCCAACGATGTGGGCCCAGCAAATACCCCCAATATAACTGAGGTTCCTCCTCCCCCTCAGAATCCGCAAGCAGATTTCGCTAAGATTTGCAAAGACTTTAAGGCGATGGGTGGCAAGAACTTTATTGGGACAGAGACTTTTGTGGAGGCAAGAAATTGGTTGAAAGAAACTGAAGATCTCTTTGCCATATTTGATGTGGAAGATCATAGAAAGGTTTTATTGGCAGCATGGTTATTAAAAGAAGAAGCTGCTTATTGGTGGGAGGTCACCAATGCTACGAGGCCTATAGAGACTTGGGCCGACTTTAGGACAAGATTTGGGCTTAAGTTTCTATCATCAGCTGAGGCGAATCTGCAGTTGGAGAAGTTTATATCTTTGAAGCAAGGAGACATGACAGTGAGGGAGTATGTGAACGAGTTTAACAAGCTCGCCCGATTCGGTTTGGACATGGTTAATACTCCCCAGAAGAAGGCTTTACGCTTTGCACGAGGGTTGAATGAGCCATTACAAGATTTAGCCCTATCTCATATACCCATGGGGGCCACTTTTGAAGGACTAGTAGACATGGCATTGCTTCAAGGAGACGATAAGAACGGCAAGAAGGAAGTCAAGGCTAATGAGACTCAAACCAAGAAGACAGACTCCAAGTGGGGAGGAAATCAGAGCAATCAGAACAACCAAAACAACAAGAACAACAAGGGCAATAAGGCCAAGGCAAAGGACCCAAGAAAATGCAACTACTGTGGGATTGTTGGGCACATAGCTAAAGACTGTAGGAAGAAGAAGAGGAAGTTGGGCGAATGCTTTCATTGTGGAGAGACCGGACATTTTAGCAAGGATTGCCCCAAGAAGCAAGGACAGAATCAGCGTGCAGGACCTTCTGGAGGGCAGGTGCATGCTCTCAATGCTGCTCCAGTTCAGGACTGAGGTAGTATTTCTATAGAAAGTCTTGTTTATATTTCTGATTTTCCTGTTCGCACCTTATTTGATTCTGGTGCATCGCATAGTTTTATCTCTTCTGACATTGTTGAAAGTTTGCACCTAAGTACTAGCCTAGTTGAGGATCCCGTTTGTGTTTCAAATCCAATAGGGGGTTCCGCCCATCTATCTATGATTTGTGTGGATTTGAAGATTTCTATCTTGACCGTAGAATTCACGTGTAATGCTTATGTTCTCGGGTTCACGGGATATGGGTTGATCTTGGGCATGGATTGGGGTTCCAGTTATGGAGCCATTCTCGATTGTGAACATAGGGTGGTGAGGCTCATGACTCGCCTCGGTAATACCCTAGAAATTTCTTGTAACCCTAGAGGTCCCATTATGTTATGTTATCTTGAATCTCTCGACTCGTCCATCGATGATCTGCAATCTGTAAGGGTGGTCCGAGACTATCCTGATGTCTTTGAAGAAGTTAAGGGGTTACCCCCTAAACGAGAGATAGATTTCCGCATTTATCTAGTCGATAATGCCAAGCCAGTATCATTGCCCGTTAGGCACATGGCCCCACGAGAAAGAAGAGAGCTCAGTAAGCAAATCAAGGAGCTGCTTGAGAAGAATTTTATTAGACGAAGCATTTCTGAATGGGGTGCTCCGGTGGTATTCGCTACTAAGGCGGATGGTTCGCTTCGTCTATGTGTTGATTATCGAGAGTTGAATAAGCTGACAAAGAAGAATAGGCACCCTTTACCGAGGATTGATGATCTCTTTGATCAGCTGGTTGGTGCTTCTGTTTTCTCTCAGCTCGATCTAGCCACCGGATTCCATCAGCTTAGAGTAGCTGAGGATAGCATTGATAAAACTGCGTTTAGGACTCCAGATGGATTCTTTGAATGGCTTGTCATGCCATTCGGATTGACTAATGCACCCGCCTACTTCGTAGACTTGATGAGTAGGGTGTTCAGGGAGTTCCTCAACAAGTTTGTTGTTGTCTTCGTGGATGATATTCTGATCTTCTCAAAGGATGAGGAAGAGCATGCTAGGCATCTCAAGGAAGTGATGGATACGCTTAGAGCGCATCAGTTGAAAGCCAAGTTATCCAAATGTCATTTCTGGAGAAAGGAAGTTCGGTTTCTTGGACATATAGTTTCTAAGCAAGGCATAGCGGTGGATCCCGCGAAAGTGGTTGTGGTTCAAGACTGGAAGACTCCGAGGAATGCAACCGAAGTAAGAAGCTTTCTCGGTCTGGCGGGCTACTATAGGAAGTTCATCAGGGACTTCGCTAAGATTTCGGCCCCTCTTACTAAGTTGACGAAGAAGAACTTAGTCTTCGCATGGGACTTGGAGTGTGAGCTTGCTTTTCAAAAGCTCAAAAGAGCCCTTACCTCAGCTCCAGTTTTGGCATTACCCGATAGTGGTAAGATGTTTACCGTGTACACAGATGCATGTGGCACGGGGTTAGGTGTTGTTCTGATGCAAGAGGGAAGAGTGATATGTTATGGGGGTAGGCAACTTAAAGTTCATGAGAAGAACTATCCCACTCATGATTTGGAGTTAGCAGCAATCGTCTTTGCACTCAAATCCTGGCGCCACTATCTTCTAGGCGAAAGGTTTGAGTTGTATATTGATCACAAGTCACTCAAATACCTCTTCTCGCAGAAAGATCTGAATCTAAGGCAGCAAAGGTGGTTGGAATTCTTGGCATCCTATGACTTCGAGATAGCTTATACCCCTGGCAAGGGTAATGTTGTGGCAGATGCACTAAGCAGAAGAAGGTTGACTTTGAGCCCCTTGTTCATTGAGATGAAGAACTTAGAATTCTTGGCAACCTTTGATTTCACGACGGTTGTTGAGTCGATGACGGGTTCATTAGCATCCCTTGAGCTTAGACCCACACTTCTTGATCAAGTTGGGGCTTCGCAGAAGGAAGATCCACAGATAGTCGAGGTCATGGACAAGTTGATTCGTGGTGAGATGTCTAGTCACCTTGCTAGATATACTATTGATGATAAAGGATGGCTAAGGCATGATGGAAGGCTATGCGTTCCACAAGTAGGAGATTTGGTGCATAAAGTTCTCGAAGAAGCACATCACTCGAAGATGACTATACATCCGGGAGGAGATAAGATGTATAGAGATATGAAGCGCATTTTCTTTTGGGCCGGAATGAAGAAAAATGTGGCAGAGTATGTTTCAAATTGCATGGTGTGCCAACAAGTGAAAGCCGAATCAAAGAAACCAGGTGGGCTATTACATCAATTGGAGGTCCCGCAATGGAAGTGGGAGAGTATTTCTATGGATTTTGTGGATGGATTGCCTAGGTCAAGGAGAGGGAACACAAGCATATGGGTCATAGTTGACAGACTTACGAAGAGTGCTCACTTCATTCTAGTAAAAAGCAAGAGGACCGCATCAGGGCTGGCATCTATTTATCTCCAAGAGATAGTGCGGTTGCATGGAGTTCCTTCTAGCATAGTTAGCGATCGTGACCCGATTTTCACTAGCCAGTTCTGGAACAGTTTGCAAGAAGCGATGGGTACGCGATTGAATCTGAGTACAGCCTATCACCCCCAGATGGATGGCCAAACCGAAAGGGTGAATAGAGTGATAGAAGATCTCTTGAGGCTTTGTGTTCTCGACTTCGGTGGTACTTGGGAAGACCACCTTCCTCTTGTAGAGTTTGCGTATAATAATAGCTATCAAGCCAGCATAGGGATGGCACCATTTGAAGCTTTGTATGGGAGGCCGTGTAGGTCACCATCTTGTTGGTGGGAGACAACAGATAGACTTATACTTGGGCCCGATATGATACGGGACACATCCGAGAAAGTTGAATTAGTGAGAAGAAGGATGAAAGCGGCCCAAGATAGACAGAAATCCTATGCTGACAAGCGAAGGGCAGATTTGGAATTCGAAGTGGGAGATATGGTTTTCGTGAAGGTTTCTCCTTTGCGTAAAGTGGTACGTTTTGGAGTAGTTGGGAAGCTGGCACCAAGGTTCGTAGGACCCTTCCCTATCATAGAGAGAATTGGAAAGATGTCATATAAGGTGGAATTGCCCGAAAAGCTAGCCGGAGTGCATAATGTCTTTCATGTCTCGCATCTCCGAAAGTGCATGCATGAGTCCGCTGAGGTGGTTGAACCAAGCATTCTTGAAGACATTGAGGTAGAGAAGGAAGCAACCTTGAGAAAAGCTCCGATTCGTATCTTGGGAACGGAGATCAAGAAGCTAAGGAATCGAGAAGTCAAATTGGTGAAGGTTCAGTGGAGTGAAGCCGAGGAAGACGCAACTTGGGAAACCGAGGAGAAGATGCGTGGGCTTTATCCATTCCTTTTTGAGGGTACATTCTCGACCTCTTTCCTAATTAGCATATCTTTCTTTTTATCCGTGTTTATCCTGTTTATCTTATTATCTCGTTAAACTTGTCATGAGAACCTTAGGTAGAAACCCTTTGGATGAAACATGTATTTGAAACATGTTATGCTTGATGTTTGCCAGTGGTTGCAAGTGTTTGCACGTGGATACTCGTGGATGCATGATACACATTAGGCACTAAGATCGGCTCACACACTTTCATGTTGCATATGCATGAGTGCTTATACTTATTCATGGATGAAACTTGTTATGCTATCACATGGATGTTGCATATGGATGAATGTTATGTGCACTCATGTAGAGACTATGAGTTATGTTAGGAATTTGCATACATATGGACTCATTTCACTAACATACTTTGCATTGAGGAGGTTTACTGTATCACTAACTGCCTGATTTTCGCATTAGATAAGTACATATACACACACCTTTGCATATGATCATACAGCATTTAGAATCCTATAAGGACAATGACTACACGTGGATGATGTTTTGAGTAGATGGATGATGGATGGTAGGATACGTTCTTCCTAACTTGGAGATTTCGGGGACGAAATCCTTTAAGGAGGGGAGAATGTAACAACCCGTATTTTTGAATAACATGTTATAACATAAATCAAGGAAGAATCAAACTATAAAATATGAATCAAGGGAAACGGGCTGTGCCATTGCGTTCGTCTCGGAAAAATACGCGAAATAGAGTCCGAGTTTTTGAAAATCGGAGTCCGTATGACCGAGATATGGCCTCGCGAAGTTTCACGAAAAATTCAAATTCAAAACAGATTCAAATTTCAGAAAATCAGGGTAGGCGGGAAAAATCCCGCCCAGACCAGGTCGACCTGGGGGTCGACCTGGGTGTCGACCTGGGTGGGACCAGGTCGACTGGGGAGTCGACCCAAGGGTCGACCTGCCTGGTCGGACCCAGGCAACCTGGTGCACCTATTTTGGCTGTTTTGACCTGTTTTGTTGGTTAATGACGGGATTTGATGGCTTGGATTGAATCTAGGGTTAATCCTATGGCTAATACTATCCTAATCTTCTATAAAAGGACCCCTAAGCCTAGCCTAAATCACCATTATTCAATCCTACAACTAAACTATGTCAAATTTGTTCCTCTCATGGCCTCCACTCTCATGCTAAAATTTCTAAGTTTATTTCTATGAGAGATTTTGAGTTCATACAAGTGTTTTCAAGCTTGTGTGAGTGTTCTTAGTTTGCATTCAAGTCAAGTTGCAACATTTCTATTACAAAGCAAGGGTTTTTATTGATTTGGCTCAAGGGTTTTTCATTTGGAGCTTGCATATTTGGGTTTTTTTGGTGATTGCATAAGGGCTTTGTCTCAATCTTTATAATAAATATTCATTTGTGTCTTCATAGCATTGTAAGCCCTTTTCTACTTTCTTTTTATTGAACTCTAAAGTTAAATGAATGATGCAAGTTTGGGTTAATCATTATGATATGCAAGTTTGGTTGATCATTATGTTATGCAAGTTGGTTTAATCATTATGTATGACACATGTTGCTATGTTATGCAAGTTTGGGTTGATCATTATACACATGTTATCATGTTATGCAAGTTAAACTTGAGTTTGTGAGCTTAAAGCTTCAAGCTTTATGTTAAAGGTTGCATTTTGGCAACATGGAAGTTATCATATCCCTTATGATAACTTGCATGTGAGGCTAAATGCGAACTTCTAGCAACTTCTACATGTCATTTATCACCATGTATCACTTATATGCTAAGTTTGGTTTTATGCATACTTTTGAAGCCTAATAATGCAATATGCAAGTATATGAACATATGTACATCTCATATGCCACCATGTTAAACTTGTGGCTTCAACACCTTTTTGTCATGATTATGCCAAGTTCCCTATTTTATCCTTTATGCGTTGATGCGATTATGTAAACGATGGGATTATGTTGGGGTTGGGTAATATTATGACATAAACATGGTTTTTATAACATGACGTGATATGTTAACTTGTAATTATGTTTTGGAAACATAATGGACATGACACTTAGAAAATATGAGTGTGACCAACTCGAGGTTGGGTTGAGTTTGTAGCATAAATCTACCCGGACCCGCCCGGCTTAACTAGTGGCTACAAACAATAGGACCCAATGTGAGAAGTTGGTCATGTTGTGCTCGAACCCGAGGTTAGACCAAGTTGTGGTGTAAAGCTACCCGGACCCGCCCGGCTTAACTAGTAACCACAACAAGGTCTAATGTGAGAGGTCAAAGCACATTAAGTTAATTAATGCCTCCTGATTAGGGTTAAGTCATGGTCCACTTAATACTTAACCAATTTGGGCTTGATGGGTTAATCGGGGTTAAGTCATGAACCTTGGGTACACTTAACCAATTTAATCCACGTTTGGATCGGGTTAACCACATTTAACCCGTTAAGAAACCCTAGTTGCGTGGTCCTTTTCAGCAGTAACCCTCTTGATAGTATCATAAGACCCTAGGACTAGGCTAGGGTGGGGCACGATTTCTGGGCTGACATGTAAACGACCAAAACGACGGCTGAGTAGGTACGCCGGTGTAGGTCCAGGCGGACTATGGTCGTGCACTTAGTCCGGAGTTGGAAAATCAGGCACGGGTACCAGTAGATCTAGACTGTGCATACTTGATTGGTGTCCGAGGTTGACACCCTAGGACTTGATACACCCTAGGGTGGACCTAGCGCAGTTTAACTACATTTCATGTTTGGGCCGTATGACACCGACACTTGACGAGTTAGGCTTATAATGAGCCGATCAACTAGACCGTGTAGTTGGACCTTGATTTAGGTCACCTCATGATATTGGGCCAAGCTTGGGCGAGGGATCAATTCTTGTTTTTACTTGACATGTTAGAATGCTAGTACACCCGGGGTGCAAAACTTAACCTTGATTATGCGATGACACCTTTATCTATCTTGTTAGTTAATCACCATGCCAGTATGTCGTTATCCTTATGTTCATCTCAGCTTCTCATGCCAGTTAACTTTACTAGTTCATAAACAGATAGTAGTTAGGGCTTACCAGTCTTTTTGACTGACCTGTTTTCTTTTGCCTCTTTTCTTCCGTTCCCCCCCCCCTCAGGTTCTCAGGGTGGGAGCATTGGAGCTTAGCCTGGATCTTTATAGCTTGCTTACTGGATTTGCTCATGTACGGTTTTGGACATTGAGCTAGCTATGGTTTATCACTTCACTTTGGGGATAGTACTTTATGTATTTCAGTTTTTCAGTTTATGCTAGACTTTGTTTGTTGGAAAATAATGATCAAGTACTTTGTTGTAACATGACTATGGTTTTGAAATGCTAGTTTGATCCGCTGCTTTATTTACTCTGTTTTACTTATACGTTCTGTCTTGTGATATCTGCATGCATGTTTACCTTGTTTAACGCCCCTCCAAAGCCAGTGTGCTTGCAAGAGTTACCCTGGCGGAGGTGGGGTGTTACAGATTCCTTCGACAAGAGGATGCCAGCCTTGAAATGGAGAGGCTCGAGGTTTTAGTAGCCAAACAACAAGATCCATTTAACAGCAAAGACCAGAATAAAGGAAGGGGAAAGGCCTCGGAGAAGAGTGAGCGCAACGTGCGACCTTGAAATGAAAATAAGTACGACCAATACACCGAGCTCAATTCCTCTTTGCTCAATATCTATCTCGACATATGAGGGTCCTTGCCCACTCCAAGACCACCTCGACGAGAACCAACCCAGATGGAACTCGATTCCGGCAAGCATTGTATATTCCACAACGTAGCTGGACAAAACACCAATGAATGCTGACATCTGCATGATCTCGTCGAAGGACGAGTCAGAAAAGGAGAGCTTCCCGAATATGTCAAAAGTCGCGCCCCGGCCATACTGCCGCGACCTTCTGCCCAAGCTCCTCAGGTCGGTCTTCGAGCTCCTAGAAACGGAAAGGACCCTGAGACTAGCACTTGCGGCATTATCATTAATTGGATTTTTGTCTTTTGTTTTGATCTATTTCTTTCAATAATAAGGACACCTTGATGTACACATGTATAGAATTAGGATTTAGCTCCTTGGCATGCTCTGGAATCGATTGTTGTCCCCTTAGAATTTCTTTTCTTTGTAGTAATTATTTAGCAGTTATGAATTTTCTTTTACAAACATGGATAATGTTTGAAAACCTCTAAGTCGAGCATGGATAATGCTCGCCCCCCTATTTTATGTGGTCAGCGCGAAAGCCCACTACCATTTTTAAACATCTACTTTTTTAGCCGAGTGGGGTCATGTTTTCTAAAAACAAGTATGGATTATACTCTCTCTTTTCTTTTTACACCACGAGCATTCATAGCTCTCTGGACAAACTAAATTAGCATGAGTCAAGCATAAAAAACATTTGCCCCAAGCCGAGTATGGTTGATACTCACCACCTCTTTAAGCCGAGCATGGTTAATGCCTGCCACTAAGCCGAACATGGTTAATGTTCGCCACTAAGCCGAGCATGGTTAATGCTTGCCACTAAGCCGAACATGGTTAATGTTCGCCACTAAAGCGAGTATGGTTAATGCTCGCCACCATGCAAAGCCAAGTGTAATAAAATGCTCGACCCATCAACATTCTCCAAAAACGAGAATGGTTTATTTCGTATTTGCTGGAACCAACTCTCAAACAGGTAGCGATCATCATCTCGGCCTTAATACGATTCCCTATAGTTGTCGATTTTCCGGCCTAATACAACCTAGTATGGTCGTCGGTTTTCTGGCCCTAATACAACATCGGGACCGTCGGTTTTTTGGCCTTAATATGGTTCGGCGTGACCATAGCTGCTCGAGCGTTTATGCTTCGGTTCAAATTTCAGAACATTCCTCCCTCTATCGACGAAGATGCATTCTGAGGGGCAAAGTGTTAACCCACTTTTTGGCAAGAGCTTCAACAAGCCAGATCGAAGCCCAAACACACAACTGGAATTATGCCGCGCTTCAGGAAGCCCAGCAGATGTACGGTCCGAAACAGTCACATATCGGCCCAAGTCCAGCCTCATCCGTCGACAGCTCACTCCGGGAGAATCGCTCGACCGAGTATCATGCTTCCATATAAAGCGTATCGACCAAATATCTCGGGCCAGCGTGGAAATCTTCAATAGAGCTTTTCCGCTGTATATCCCGACTTTCAAGGCAATAAAAGTGGTCAACCATATCCGGACAAAGCTATACTTTTGATATACCTCACAGTCGATACCACGTCAGCCACAACTTCCGAGGATATTATTTATGAATAGTGGAATCAGTCTTCTAGCCGCTATTCTAACCAAGAAATGAACTCCATGTGTCCGGGCTTTCCTGGAATGGCCAGACCACATCACAACAGCCCAAGCTGCAATCTCCACCTACAAAAACCTCTAAGCTTAAAGAGAAAAAAAGAGGGAGAACTGGACCTTCTTCCAACTCCATTACACTTCATTTCTGGAGTTTACCTCTCTCAATCTCTCCCCAAAAGGAAGAGGAGCTAACTGCCTTCTTTCTCTTCTTCAAATAGAAAAAGCATTGTATTTGTAATCCAAAAAAGAGAATTAATATATAAAGTGGACGTAGGCACAGTCTTTGCCGAACCACTATAAAAATTATGTGTGTGATCCCTGTTCTTTTTACCTTTTTCTGCATTTTATAATCATTGTTCATGTGTTCATCACACGATTGGGGGTTGACTGTCACGTGACCAACTTTTGACGTCAACAGGTTGCATAAGTGGTGGAAGTCTGCCCGGACCCGACCGACATATTTAGCAGCCACTAATGTTGAACCTAATGTGGGAGGTCTAAGTGCGCAAATATGAATTGGGCTAAGACACGAGGTTAGGCCCAACTGTGGAATAAGACTGCTCGGACCCGACCGGCATATCCAACATCCACAAGTTGTAGGCCTAATGTGGGATGTCCAGCCCATTATAAACCATAAATGGACATGGTAATAGATTGGACTACTTAACCAAATCTAATCCATAGGGATTGTATGATTGTGAACTAAAGTTAGGGTTAAGTAAAATTGATTTGACAGTGGATGGGTTAGTAAAATCTGAAGGGGGTGGGTAATATTTAAATATAGGCCCACAAACTTAACCCGATAAGGTTATGTAATTAAAGACACCTAGTGGTTTACATGACCGGTTGGAATAATAAAGTTATGTAATTAAGGACACCTTTTAGGGTAAACATAACTTGTAGAAATGATAGGGTTATGTAATTAAAGGCACCTAGTGGTACACATAGCCAAAGAAAACCTATTGGGGGATACAAGACAAAGGGGAGAGTTTGTATCATATTGTGTGGGATCCGTTTCATCCAGTAACCCGGAGTAGGCACCAAAGCATGTACTTCGTACTAGGTCGGAGAAGGGGCACGCTTACTGGACTAACTGTAAGAGATCCAAACGTGGAGGACGGTGTGGGCGGCACAAACCGACTGGGCCATGTGCTTACAAGAGCTAGGCTGAAGGGGATAAGACGAACGTGACACCTGTAGATATAGGGCTATGCATATCAGCGAGGGGTTGCCACTTTAGGACGTGATACATCCTACTGTGGGGCCAGCACAGAGTATCTATGGAGTAGGGAGCCTATCGATTGGGGTAGTAGTTAGGGTATATTTGAACGTATGCCTAAGTTTACCACCTTATAGCAAAAGGGATCATCTCATTCTGGTTATACAAGTAATAGTGCAGAATAATCATTAGAGAAGCATATACACCTTATCCTGCCTACCTTGTCACACCTGCCATTTATGTAGTGATCTCTCTTATCCACTTTATATGCCTGTCATGCTACTTTTATTTATTTACTTGCTAAAAGTAACTAGACTCGCCAGACTCCATGTCTGACCCTTTTGTTTACTCTTCTTTCTTCCATTCCTCACAAAGGTTCTCAGGGAGGAAACACTCAGGCTTAGTCAGGACTCGGATATCATCTTGCTAAAGCTGCTTTCGAAGTATGGCTCAAGTTCTTATCTCTACTATGGCTTTGCCTCTTTTATTTGGGGAATTATGTTTTCTTTTAAGTATTTATGTACTCTAATGGTAAAAGATAGAAGCTATATTGTTGTAATGGTTTTTGTGACTTATGGTATTTTTGGACCACGATGTATGATTTGTGTTTGAAATAAAAATTTGAATTTTCGCTGCTATCTTAATTATATCTATCTTGTAATATTCTGTGTCTATTTACCTATAATGTTTCATGAAACTTAATGCATTCCCTTTGTGAGTGACATTAATGGACGTGGGGTGTCACACTTGGTATCAGAGTTGAATGTTACTAGATTAGGTAAACGTTTTTGAAAATTATTTTCAAAAAGGTTTTAAAAGAAAGCATTTTCAAAAAGAAATTTCTATTTTGAAAGACATACCCCAAAAAAGCCACATGTAATATCCTTCGGTCCTTTGTCTAAGTCTCTTCTTTTTTCTTTTCAGCATGTCTAGGGAACAAAACATTCCTAATATTCCGGAGGGCGTAACAATACCTGAATGGTTCCGTAGGTATCTGGAGGCCACGACACCTGCCGAGGGCCAAGGAAACGTTCCTCCCCCAGCTGCACCAGTCATTCCTCCTCCTCCCCTTCCAAGAGCAGATAATTTTGCTAAGATCTGCAAATACTTCCGTGCTATGGGAGGGAAGCCATTTCATGGGGACGAGACATTCGTAGAAGCGCGGAATTGACTCAAGGAGACCGAGGACTTGTTTGTAATCTTCGAAGTAAAGGATAGAAGGAAGGTTCAGTTAGCCGCTTGGCTACTGAAAGACGAAGCCTCATTTTGGTGGGAAGTTACCCAGGCTGGACGTCCAGTGGAAACTTGGGAAGATTTTAGACAAAGAATTGAAATGAATTTTCTTTCCCAAGCCGAGAGAAGCATGCAAATGGAGAGGTTCTTGGCACTCAGGCAAGGGAACTTGACGGTGAAAGAATATGTGAACAAATTCAACCAAGTAGCAAGGTTCGGGTTAGAATTGGTGGATACTCCGCACAAGAAGGCGTTGTTGTTTGCTAGAGGGCTAAATGAACCCCTTCATGGGGTAGCCATGTCCCATATTCCAATGGGAGCCACTTTTGAAAAGCTTTCTGATATGGCCCTAATGCATGAGGAAGACAAGGGAGAAAAGAAGGAAGTAAAGGCCGAGGAAACATCGCAAAATAAGAAGGTGTGGCCCAAGAAGGGGCAACAGCAGAAGCAGCAGCAGCAACAACAACAACAGAAGAAAGGTGTAAAGAATGACAAAGGCAAGGATAAGAGAAAATGTCACAATTGTGGGAAAGAGGGTCACTTGGTCAAAGACTGTAAGCGAAGGAAGAACTCTTGCTACCACTGTGGAGAGGTCGGACACTTTGCTAGGGAGTGCCCGAAGAAACAGGTATCGCAGGGAAAAGGTCAAAGGGCAAGAACTTCTGGAGGGCAGGGGCATGCTCTCGCGATCAGTGCTCCTGATAGAGGTAGAAAAATTTCTGTGGAAGGTTTAATTTCTCTTTCTAATTATCCAATTAGAATGCCTTTTGATTCTGGCTCTTCACATTCATTTATATCTAGTTCTGTGATTGAATCTCTGCAATTAATTACAAGTATGGTAATGGATCCCGTAGTTGTCTCAAACCTCGTTGGTGGTTTGGCTCATTTATCTATGATTTGTCAGGATTTGAGGATATCTGTGTTAGGCGTCGAGTTTGAGTGCGACGCATATGTGCTCGGG
This sequence comes from Allium sativum, assembly GCA_030737875.1. Classification (NCBI taxonomy): domain Eukaryota; kingdom Viridiplantae; phylum Streptophyta; class Magnoliopsida; order Asparagales; family Amaryllidaceae; genus Allium; species Allium sativum. The sequence goes on from CM060909.1 coordinate 292,504,837, forward strand.
TTTATGGGCTATGGGTTGATTCTCGGAATGGATTGGCTTACCACGTATGGTGCTATTCTGGATTGTGACAAGAAGGTTGTTAGGCTTCTGACATTTCATGGGAGGACCCTCGAGATTTCTTGTGACCTGCAAGGGTCGGTTATGCTTAGTTTCCAAGAGTCTCTTGATGCATCTATCGATGATCTACAATTTGTTCCAGTAGTCCAAGATTATTCCGATGTTTTTGATGAGGTACGGGGTTTACCTCCGAGGCGCGAGATCGATTTTCATATATATCTAGTGGACAATGCAAAGCCACTTGCATTACCGGTGCGCCATATGGCTCTAAGGGAAAGAAGGGCGCTGAATAAGAAAGTTGGGGAGCTACTTGAGAAAGGATTTATCAGATGAAGCATATCTGAATGGGTGCTCCAGTTGTATTCGCAATTAAGGTGGATGGTTTGCTTCGTTTGTGTGTTGACTATAGAGAGTTGAATGAACTCACCAAGAAGAATAGGCACTCGCTCCCAAGGATTGATGATTTATTTGACTAGCTTGTTGGTGCCTCGGTATTTTCCCAGTTAGACTTGGCCACGGGATTTCATAAATTAAGGGTGGCTGAGGACAGCATAGATAAGATCGCTTTTAGAACTCCATATGGTTTCTTTGAATGGCTGGTTATGCCTTTTGGATTGACGAATGCACCCACCTATTTTTTTGATTTGATGAGGAGGTTGCTTCGGGAGTTTCTAAAAAAATTTGTCGTGGTCTTTGTTGATGATATCTTGATCTTCTCTAAAAGCAAAGAAGAACATGCCCAACATTTGAGAGAAGTCTTGAAAACTCCATGTGTGCATCAGCTTAAGGCGAAATTCTCCAAATGCCATTTTTGGAGAAAAGAGGTGAGATTCTTAGGGCATGTGGTCTCCAAAGAAGGATAGCTGTAGATCCCGCAAAGGTGGTTGCAGTGCAAGATTGGAAGATTCCTAAAAATGCAACCGAGGTGAGAAGCATTCTTGGGTTGGCAGGTTATTATAGGAAGTTCATTAAGGACTTCGCAAAGATATCATCCCCAATCACCAGGCTGACGAAGAAGAACTTGGCATTTTCATGGGATATAGACTGTGATGTTGGTTTCCAACGTTTAAAGAGGGCTCTGACAACAACCCCAATCTTGACTTTGTCCGATGGGAACAAAGTGTTTACAGTTTACACTAATGCGTGTGGTAGAGGACTTGGTGCGGTTTTTATGCAAGAAGGGAAAGTAGTGTGTTATGGGGGTAGACAGTTGAGAGTTCATGAGAAGAACTACCCCACCAATGATCTAGATCTAGCTACCATAGTATTCGCGCTTTAGACGTAGCGCCATTATTTACTTGGAGAGAAGTTCGAGTTATACACCGATTATAAATCTCTCAAGTATCTGTTCTCGCAGAAGGATCTCAATTTAAGGCAACAACGGTGGATGGAGTTCCTAGCTTCTTATGATTTTGAGATTGCTTGTACCCCTGGTAAGGGTAATGTGGTGGCAGACGCACTAAGTAGGCAGAGGATGGCCTTAAGTCCTCTATTTGTGGAGAGGAAGAGCTTGGAGTTCGTATCAGCTTTTGATTTTAGACCCTCCATCGAGATTTTTCCTTTTTTTGCATCCTTGGAGATACGACCAACTCTTATGGATCAGATAGGAGTTTCACAACAAGGTAACCCACATATTTTAGACATCATGAAAAAGCTCAGAAAAGGGAAGACTTCTAGTCGCCTCAGTGGATATGCCATATATGAAAAGGGGTGGTTGCGACGAGATGGAAGGCTTTGTGTTCCTCAAACTAGAAGCTTGATAAAGGCAGTCCTAGAAGAAGCCCACCATTCTAAGATGACCATTCATACAAGCGGTGATAAGATCTACAGAGACATGAAGAGAGTTTTCTTTTGGGCTGGGATGAAGAAAGATATGGCAGAGTTTGTTTTCCAATGTCTAGCTTTCCAGCAAGTTAAAGCTGAGCAAAAGAAGCCCGGTAGTTTACTTCATCCTTTGGAGGTTCGTCAGTGGAAATGGGAGAGCATCTTTATGGATTTCATAGATGGTTTGCCTAGATCGAAGAAAGGCAACACTAGTATCTGGGTTGTGGTAGATAGACTCACTAAGAGCGCTCACTTTATTCCAGTTAAGAGCAAGAGGACGACATCATGGTTGGAAGAAATTTATATTCGTGAGATAGTTCGTCTTCATGGAGTACCTTCCAGCATCGTGAGCAATTGTGACCCCATCTTTACCAGTGAATTTTGGAGGAGCTTGCAAGAAGCGTTAGGTACACAGTTGAGTTTGAGCACCGCTTATCATCCTCAGACCGATGGGCAGACGGAGAGGGTGAACAGAATCCTAGAGGATCTTTTGAGGCTGTGTATCCTAGATTTTGAAGGAACTTGGGAAGAGCACCTTCATTTAGTAAAGTTTGCCTATAATAACAGCTATCAATCCAGCATCGGCATGGCACCCTTCGAAGCGTTGTATGGACGACCCTGTAAATCACCAACTTGTTGGTGGGAATCTACAGATATGGTTAGGGAAACGTCCGAAAAGATTAACCTTATTCGACGGCGGGTGAAGATAACTCAAGGTAGGCAGAAATCCTATGCAGACAATAGGAGGACTAACATCGAATTTGAAGTGGGAGACTTGGGTTTTATTAAAGTATCGCCCCTGAGGAATGTGGTTCGCTTCAGATCAGTAGGGAAGTTGGCACCTAGGGTTGTGGGACCATTTCACATAACCGAGAGGATTGGCCAAATGGCCTATAGAGTAAAGCTCCTAGAAAATCTACGCGGTATTCATGATGTTTTCCACGTTTTTCATCTGCGGAAGGGCCTGCGTGACACCGCAGAAATGGTTTAGCCAAGTGTATTGGAAGAGGTAGAAGTGGAACGGAATGCGACAGTCAGGCGAGTCCCTACTCGTATTCTTGGATCAGAAGTTAAGAAGCAATGCAATAAAGAGATCAAGTTACTAAAGGTTCAATGGGGAGATAACCCAGAGGATGCGACTTGGGAGACCGAAGCCAAGATTCGTGCTTCATACCCTTTTCTTTTCGAGGGTATCTTCTTAACTCCTTTTCCTAAGTTTTATCTGTACTTGTTTCTATCATTTGAATATATCCTATCATAGTATTTTTGACCTTTAGATAGGAATCCTATGGATGTAAACATGTGTTTGAGACATGTTATATTTGATGGATGCAAGTGTTTGCTAGTGGCTACCTGTGGACGCATATGCACACACATTATGCACTTGATCGGCTCAATCACTCTCATACTGCATATGGATGTGTGTGCATTTTCTTTTCTTTTATGGATGGAAATGGATGTATTACCATATGGATGTTGCATTTGGACGAATGAGTGTGTTGTATATAACAGTGTTGTATACACAATTATATGATTTTTGTTTGATGATAACAACAAAATAAATATTATTTTAAATGTGTTGGTTACTGTACTGTTCTATTTATACATCATAGAAATTGTTCTATTAAAATATTCAAACAAAATAAACAGATTGAATTGAACAACAAAATATATTTTATTTCAATCACATTTGTTTATTACAAATGACAGTACAATTTTTAATCACGTCTACAAACACTCTCATATACATAAATTCCTCACTTATACAATCACTTTTATACACTGACTCATCACTGCATCATCTTCATCTTTTGTCTTCACAACTCTTTAACCAGTCAAGTCACCATCTGCCAACCTGTCACATATAGAAGAACACACACAGTAGGCTGCAACAAAAATAAAATAAAAATTATTTTTAAATTTTATTTGCCTCAGAATTACGGTGTGTTTCTCATCATTTTTCTAGACTTGGTCTGATATGCAGGGACAGAAAATCAGTCTAATGGCCGCACGTACACACTTGTATACACATGTGCACTGCCTCGCCAATCAGTGTGCAACTGAGGAGTAGCCACGAGGACCATCTCGACTAAGTGCACAGTTCGAGCCAAAAGTGCAAATAAAAATAAAAAGCCAAAAAAAAAATGGTCGAAACAGTTCACATGATTTAAAGCAGCAAGTGAATTCATGAATAAATATAACCAACAACAAGTTTCAGATCAAAGCAAGTGTATATGGTGGTGCATAATCAAGTCAGCATTTTCAAATGTCAAACAAAAATTTCATGTATGGTACAAAACTGTGCAACATGTATGAGCCGAGCACAATTCAGGTCAAATGGCTAACAGCAATGGATGGGCACAAATTAGACAAGTAAGCATAGCACATGTTTCAAATGTCAAGGTAGCGAGCTAGGCAACATGATGTGTAAGCATGACAAGCCAAGCAATTAAAACAACATAGTTTAACTCATGGTGAAGTCACATGGTCGAGGAGACAAAGCACATGTTTTTGCTCAAGTATATATATAAAGGCATAGTTCAGAAAGTTTCATGAAGCAGCAACATAGAATGAAAACATATGGGACTGAATACAATGCAAGTGTACAAAGACAAATGACACGACGAAATGGAACAGCAGTGCAGGCACCAGGTTAGTGGAGCAAGAAATGTACAAAAGTGGCCAAACAATGTTGGCCAAAAGCAGCTCAAAACTCAAGCCAGTTTAGTGCAAACCAAGCCATCATACACTGCAGGTCAACATTTTTTTTTCAATGCCAAATCTCAAGTTCAAGGTTAAAAGGTAATGGAGATTTTTTTTTTTTGGCAAATACAAACTGAAAAGGTAACATACATGCATGTATACAATGGAAGATGCAAGTAAGCTTCAGATGCAAGATGATATTTACACATGGATGGAACAGATGAGTGCTTTTCATTTTTGGAAACCAAATTAAAACTGTGAAGACAAATCAGTGGTGACACAAAGCATTGTGCAACAGAAAATCAGGGTGTGCATGAGTGGTGATGAACATACACAAACTGGCATGGTAAAGTTCTCAAGTATGTCAAATGCAAAGACAACAAGTACAATCAATAGCTAGCATATGATCAAGTATATATGCACATGCTTGCATTTAGAAATGGTGCAAGTATGATTCATGGCCGAGTACACCATTCAAGTTCAACTAGTTCAGAAATCAGACAAGTGGGTGCACAAGATCATGGTGCAATAGCTAAAACAGTTTACAAATGAAGCATAGGTGAACAAGGCAGATGAACACCACATGGTACAGAAGATACTAACAAGTCGAGTACTAAATCTGATTAATGGAAAATACAAGTGTAATAGCTGTTCTTATCAAAGTGTACAAACTGCGATGAACAAGTTAAGTATAGCATCGGTTCAAAGTTGAGGAAGTTCAGTTTTTTTCTAGCATCAAATTCATGGAAAATCAGAGTTTTTGTTTAGGTAAAATGTTTCGAAGAACAGTTCGTAATTTCCAGAAAATTAGTTTGAAAACCTGGGAATTTATATGAAATATATTAGGAAGAAATTCAACTCTTAAATTATCCCAAAGTGTTTGAACAGTTTAAACATAACAAATTCAAGCCGTGAAGATTCAAATATCAACTTTAAATACGCGTAACCTATTCCAGAAATCACAAGAAGTATTCACGGCAATATATTCAGAAAATCAGGTGAATTCAAGACCATTTAAATTGAAGAATCATCACACAAGTTTTCCAGAAACCAAGCTATATCAAGGACAAAGTCAAAGCCCCAAAATTCACGCAACAATCGTAGACCAAATCTAATACGAAATCAGAGCAAGTTTTTAGGACTTTTAATCCTATAAATACACCCACATCATCATCGGCTATTATCATCCAAGTTCGAAGAAATTAAAAAGCAAAAGATCGAATTTAAAAATCATACTGAAGCAAGAACAAATTATTTGGATCATATCGAAGAATTAGAGCTCAATCAAAGCAGTGGTGATAGCAACTGGAGATCGAAGGAAATCTGAAGAGAAGCGGCAGATCATCACTTCACGAACCAGAAGAGAATCGAAACCCTAGAAATAATCACCAGCCGCCATTTTTTTTAGAGAGTAACAAAGTGATCGGGCTCATGTGAAAAGGGGTGAAGCAAATAAGAAGATGGCCGACCAAGTTTGAAAGGGCTAAAGCAAAAGGATTTGAGATTTAAATAAAACTAGGGTTTTATTCTAAAGGGTTTTTTAAATTGTTTTTTAATTTGTTTTTATTTGTTTCAATTTGTTATCAGTCTAGAGTTTTCTAGTTTGTCTCTAAAACTAGGGAGACGAATTACGGGATTTGTAATTCGGGGAAATCTGGTTTCGGGGATAAAAACCAGTGCAGGGTCTTGAGCGTAGGGTTAAGAACAGTTGGGAGCGAGTGTCACGAGTTTACAGGGGATTGTAAGAGCAGAGATTGTTTTAACTCCTAGTAGAAACCTTGGGGAATGCAGCAGTAGGCAGAGTTTTGCCGAAGCTGGGTATATCTGTGTGTTATTTATTTTCTGCATTTATTCTGATTAGTATCTGTGTTGTTATTATTTAATTACTCTGTGAAAATCTACGATAAACCCTATTCACTCCCCTATAGGGTTAATTTAGATCCTACAAGTGGTATTAGAGCAGGTATTTTTTTAACTCTAGAGTCATGAATCTGTCTAGTAACGCTTTTTCTGAGGGTCAGTCCATAGCTAGGCCACCAATGTTTAATGGAACTGATTATGCATATTGGAAAGCTAGGATGAAAATTTATTTGAGTTCAGTCGATTATGATGTGTGGGATATTATTGAAACGGGTTATAGATCCCCCACCGTTATTGTTAGTAGTGTTGAAATTCCTAAATCAAAAGACAGGTAGGATGCTAATGATAAAAAATATTTTTCAACTAATGCCAAAGCAATGAATGCTTTAATCTGTGCTCTTGATAAAACTGAATTTAATCGAATTTCTCATTGTGAAACTGCGTAGGAAATATGGAATACGTTGGAGGTCACACACGAAGGAATATCTCAAGTGAAGGAATCTCGTCTCGCTCTTCTCAGCAACGAATATGAAAATTTCTCTATGCAAAAAGACGAAGATATAAAAGAGATGTATGGACGCTTCTCATCACTAGTCTATAATGCAAAAGCTCTTGGCAAAACCTATACCAAAGTGGAATTGATCAGAAAAATATTGAGAGTGCTACCGATGAATTTTGAAGCTAAGGTGACAGCAATACAAGAATCAAAAGATCTGAATAAAGTAAGCATGGAAGAGTTGATCGGAAATCTAATTACTTACGAGACGGAGTTAAAAGCAAGAGAAGAACGAAAGGATTCTGAATCAAAGAAAAAGACGATCGCTCTAAATAATTCTGTCGAAAGTAATGATGATGATCCCGCTGAAGAGCTAGCCATGGTTTTGAGAAAGTGGGCCAAAGGAAAATACAAGCCACAAAAGAAGAAAACTGTCAAATCCGAAAGTTCAGAAAGTTCAGACGATGAAGTGTTTTACTACAACTGCAAGAGACCCGGACATATCAAACCAAATTGCCCACAGCTTAAAAATGAAAAGAAGAAGAAGTTCAGAAGAAAGAAGAAGGCTTTTGCTGCTACATGGGATGACGAAGAAGGAGAAGAAGTTTCTGAAAGTGATGAAGAGGAAGCTAATTTGTGTCTTATGGCTCAATCTGATTCAGAAAGTAGTGAAGAGGATTCAAGTGAAGTATCGAATTTTACTTATAAATATTTAATTTTAATGTGTCATGATCTCACAAAAACTGTTGATTCTCTTGAACTAAAAGTTAAGAAATTGAAATCTGATAGGTCAAAACTAATTCAAGAAAATAACAGTTTAGAAACAAAACTTGAAAAAGTTAAGAATTCACCGTTTTCAGAATGTGAAAAATGTCAATTTTTGAGGAATGATCCTTTGAAATTCAAAACTGATTTTGAATGACTTAAAAGTGAAAATGTGAATTTGAAAAAAAAAATCATGATTTTGAGAAGGAGATTGAAAAGCTTAGAGAATCTGAAAAACTTGATTTTGAAAAGCGAAAACAATTTGAAATTGAAATTTCTAAGTCCAATGCTAAAATCAAACCACTTGAAAACGAAAATTTGATTTTAAAACAAACTGATGCTGAAAAGAGGAAAATCGCTATTAATTGTTGTTCAAATTTAATGAAAGAAAATAGCGATCTTAAATTTAAAATTCAACGACTTGAGTCAGCTTTGACTAAATTTTCTAAAGGAGAGAAATCATTTAATATGTTGTTAAAAAATCAATTTTTTGTTCAGAACAAAAAGGGACTTGGTTTTGGATTTAATCCTATTGAAAAACAAAATCCTAATGATTTTAAAAATCCTTTAAATGGCTTTGAAATTGATCAAATTGAAATTTTGAATAATTTCAAAGGGTTTTTAAATCATGAACGATATGAAAACTCGTTTAGAAACAATTCAATTAAACGAATTTGGATTCCAAAAAATAACGAAATAAATTTGAATAAATCTAAACGAATTTGGGTTCCAAAGGGTATGCTAGTAGATAGTAATGGATTGTTGTATAAACGGGTTTGGGTACCAAAACGTGAAAACGAAGATAAGAGTGGTAAAACAGTTTTAGTTAAACCACTCGATCCCTTAAACATTTAGGTACCGAGGAAAGGCTAAGGAACAAATGTGCTTAAGATAGATAAAATTTAAATTGATTCATATTATCAAATTATTTGTAGTTCCTTAGCCATAGATTCAGAGTTGGAGATTCATTGGATCACATCGATTATGGTAAGTCAGGTATGATCTCTAAACTCGTATTTTTATTTCAATTCCTTTTTAGTTTATTTTCCTTTTTTAGTTTTTATTTCTTTTATTTTCTTTAATTTTTACTTGGTTGATTTTTAAATCATTCTTTATTGATTGTTGAATTTCCTAGATTATAAAAAATTTGATTTTTTTTAGTGATTTCAAATAATTATCTGATCGTTGACCGTTTCTTGTGCTTGTTTTAAAAATTCTCTGAAAAAGTTTCATGTGTAATTCTTGCTTTGAAAATGATCTTGTGCTGCTCTGATAAGGAAATTGATTTAGTTCGTTTGAATATCTTGGTGACTGGACGATGAGTTGAAAAATCAGTGATTAAATATCTTTAATTTCTACAGAAAATTTGAATTAAATATATAAGTTGTTTTTAAAATTGTTTAGGAACAATCAGCATTAAAATCATTAGAAAAATTCCATATTCTACTGATTGATTTTTGAAACTGATTTTCAACTCGCATTGATATTTTCAGAAACTCTTTTTGAAATTGATATTTTCAATTTTAAAATTATTTTTGATTATCTATTCAAAAATTGAAATTATTGATTGATTTGAACCGTTTTGTGACCCATCAAAATTATTAATAGATTTATGAATTTGTGATGGTTTGTGACTATGGTATAATTCATAACTAGAGGAGATGTTATTGTAAATCTCATGATGATTGGACATATTTTATAATATCTTTGAATTAGAGCTTATTTCACGACCATCTTCTATATCTACCATATTTCTATCATTCATAATGGTTTTATTTAATTTGGGGAGTTCTAATTATTCTTGGAATTAAAAATAAAATAAAATAATAAATAAATAATTTATCCTTGGTATTCACTCCCATTTAAAAGTCCTTGCGGTTATGCGTGTGTGAATTACCTTAATTTCTATGTGCTTCCATTCTCACTTAAAAGACCTTTGGGTTGTGCATGGATGGAACTCATTAGAGAGGATAAAGTTAAGTTACTACTAACCCCATTTAAAAGACCTTTGGGCTATGCGTGGTTAGGAAGTGCTTAACACATTTTTGAGCATATTTAAAATCTTTAAAATTCATATTCAAATATTTAATTTTTATTGAACTCTCCTCATTCTATAAAATCCATCGTAAATCCATTAATTCTGAAAGTGAAATTTGCTTCTGATTTAAAGATTATTATGATTTTTGTTTGATTAAATGGGTTTTGCGATATATATTCTCTCTCTGATTTTGAATTTATATTTATGGTCTAAATTTGTCACTATTTCGATCTCTATTATCCTTTTGATGATAACAAAAGGGGGAGAATGGTCAAGATTTTGATTGATGGGTATATAATTCAGAAATATTTTAAGATTGGAAATTAAATATCTAGAAGCAGAATTGATCAATTGAATTTCATTGTTCATATTTTCCACATATATAGGAGGAGTTCAGTTGTAGGGGGAGCATACAAATAGAGGGAGTAATATATTTCACGTTCAAACACATTCAAAATCTTTTATTTGTTTGTCATCATCAAAAGGGGGAGATTGTTGTATATAACAGTGTTGTATACACAATTATATGATTTTTGTTTGATGATAACAACCAAATAAATATTATTTTAAATGTGTTGGTTACTGTACTGTTCTATTTATACATCACAGAAATTGTTCTATTAAAATATTCAAACAAAATAAACAGATTGAATTGAACAACAAAATATATTTTATTTCAATCACATCTGTTTATTACAAATGACAGTACAATTTTTAATCACGTCCACAAACACTCTCATATACATAAATTCCTCACTTATACAATCGATTTTATACACTGACTCATCACGGCATCAATCTTCATCTTTTGTCTTCACAACTCTTTAACCAGTCTAGTTGTAACACCCCGAATTTCAATTAACACTAATGGTTAGTAATTAAAGTATAATTAATCTCAGATATGAGAATCAGGGGAAACGGGCTGCGTCATTGCGTTCGTCTCGGAAAAATACGCGAAATAGAGTCCGAGTTTGCGTAAAACGGGTACCGTATGAAAGAGATATGGACGAACGAAGTTAGGCAGAAAAACCCGAAACAGGCCAGAAATGCACTGGCGCACTTGTGAAGTGCGCCAGTACAAAAATACACTGGCGCACTTGGGAAGTGCGCCCATGTCGGGACAGGAAACCTGCACAGTTTCTAGAGAGTTCTGTGGTTGGGTGCACCAGTTTGGGGTTTGGGCTTGGTCTTAGGGCTGGTTTCTGGAAGGTTCCGAAATCTAAGGGTCCTAATCTAATTTAGGGTTAATCTAATGGCCTAAAACACTTGCCTAATCTATAAATACACCCTAATACTACCCTAATTCATACTAAAAATAGAAATGATGCCACCATGCCGCCAAAATCAAACTTGAGAGGAACCTCCACTAGTTTATGAAGAAAGTTGCAAGCTAATCAACCTCTAATCATCATCTTCTTCTTGTATAGCAACTAGTTCTACTACATAAGTTTGCTAATCTTGGTTTTGGTGAGTTTCTATCACTTTAATAACCAATTGCTAAATTAAGTAGATGAGATATGATGAGATCATGCGGTTTTGTATGCGGATTTGTGGGTTTTAAGTCATATGATATGATGTTAGTTGCTAATCTATGTTTAATCTTAACCCTATGTTTATGCAAGTTAAGTATGTGGGTTTATGCAAGTTAAGTGATGGGTTTCATGCATGCTAAGCATTGGGTTTCATGCATGCTAAGCATTGGGTTTTATGCATGCTAAGTATTTGATTTTATGCATGCTAAGTGTTTGGTTTTATGCATGCTAAGTATTTGATTTTATGCATGCTAAGTATTTGATTTTATGCATGCTAAGTATTTGATTTTATGCATGCTAAGAGTTTGGTTTTATGCATGCTAAGTATTTGATTTTATGCATGCTAAGTGTTTGGTTTTATGCATACATTATGACATGCAAGTTTACTCTTTTTCTAAATAAGATGCATACATATGCAAGATGACACCTTTGTATGCTATGCATACATATGCATGTTTACCTTATTATGATGCAAGTTCATATGCAAGTTTGTCTCTTTTTATGATATGCATAACATATGCGAGTTTGCCTCTATGTATGACATGTTATGCAAGTTCATATGCAAGTTTATGTGCAAGTTCATATGCAAGTTTGTCTCTTTTTATGATATGCATAACATATGCGAGTTTGCCTCTATGTATGACATGTTATGCAAGTTCACATGCAAGTTTATGTGCAAGTTCATATGCAAGTTTATGTGCAAGTTCATATGCAAGTTTATGTGCAAGTTCATATGCAAGTTTGTCTCTTTTTATGACATGCATAATGCAAGTTTGGGTTAAATGCTAGTTGGGTTTAATGTATGCTCATATATGCAAGTGACACCTTTTGAACCCATGATAAAGTTATAAGCTATGTTGGTTAAACCCATGACATTTGTGATGAATCTTCCCTTTTATTATATCACGTTACGAGAACGAATTACGTGGGGAACGATGGGGTTAATATGCATGTTAATAAAATGATGTGGAATGGGTATGCTTAAGAGTAACATAAATTAAATGGACATAATTGGGAATTTACCTATTGAGTTAGGTCTACCCATATTATGGAGTTGGGAATTTACCTATTGAGTTAGGTCTACCCATACTACGGAGTTCGGAATTTACCTATTGAGTTAGGTCTACCCATATTCTGGAAAACATGATTAATTAATTAGGGAAAATTAATATAAATTATGAGGGTGATTAATTAGGTGTAATTAATCGACTAAGACACGAGGTTGGACTCAGTTGTAGCGTAAAACTGCCCGGACCCAACCGGCTTAACCAGTTGCTACAAATGTTAGCCCAATGTGAGAGGTCTTAGGCACAAATTAAATACGTGATTAAAGTAAAGACACGAGGTTAGACCCTTTTTATGACGTAAGGCTGCCCGGACCCAACCGGCATATCCAGCAGTCATAAAAGACGGTCTAATGTGAGAGGTCTTTATGAGGTCATGATCTTAATTAATTAATTAAGAAACACTTAACCATATTAGCATGTAGAGGGACATGAGGGGTTAAGTGGGTGCCTTGGGTGGCATGAGGAATCTAGTGGGTTGCCTTGGGTGGCAATAGAAAATACGATTAGAATACTTAACCAAAGTGGAACATGTAATTAAAACATGGTTAAAGGGTTAAGTCAATGCTTTGGGTGGCATGTGGAAATCTAGTGGGTGCCTTGAATGGCAATTAAAATATGATTAATGACTTAACCAAAATTTATAACATGTAAGTGGACATGGTTAAAGGGTTAAGCGGGATTCACTAGAAATAACAAGCTTAGGTGGTAGCTTGTGGGGGCCCATTTCAACCAATATCCCAAACGTATCTTAGTGGGCTCGACTCTAGTCGAGTGACAGGACACGCATATTGGGCTTGACTATAAGAGGCCAAAATGGGTTAGCGGTGGCAACGCATGACCAACGGGTTTCATATGCGTGTGTGGACCCGGGCTGGTAAATAAGACGTTGTTGCATCGTGTAGATATAAGCCGTGCACCGTTAGTTTTATCAGGTTGCCACGTTGGGGAATGGTACACCCCACGGTGGGGCCAGCACGGGTATCTACGTTAGGGAGCCGATCGAATGGGGAGTAGTGTGTACACCTAGTGGATTGTAGGGCCCCGTGGCGTCTACTTAGTCACCTAGGGGTACGCGAGAACTATTAAGTTGATTTTATAAGTCCATGGGTGGGATCAACCTTTAAGTTAGGAATGACTGGTGTGGTGCAGTTTAGTAATTTACCTTTGGAAGGGTAGATGCGTCTTTATCTTTTATCTTAGTTTAGTTGACCCATTCATCCCCATTAGTTACCGTATATCAGTTTATGTCTTCTCTGGTTACTTTAACGATTGTATTGTTAAAGTTATAGGACTCGCTCAGACTTATGTCTGACCCCGTTGTTTTTATCTTTTTCCCAACCCTCAGGTCCTACGGTGGATCCTAGCAGTAGTGGAGCTTGATCGGATTGATGTTCCAGTCTTTAGGAGCTTGGATAGATGTAAAGCTCCAGTTACCCAGTTATCTTTTCTTTTGTCATGGCTATTATATGAGAGTGGGATTATGTACTTCTTTATTTTGATGGATATTGTACTTGACTTTTATTGTGGTTTTATGATGTAACCAGACATGTTTTACTTCCGCTGTTATGAGATGATGTTTTAAATTTCAAGTACTATTTATATCTGTCTTGTTGTAATTTTTCTGTTCTATATTCACTAAAATACTCCACCGATACTATGGCATTCCCTTAGTGAGTGACCATAGCGGGAGTGGGGTGTTACACGTGGTATCAGAGCTTAAGGTTACCAGAACAGATAAATTTTTTAGAAAAACTATTTTCTAAGAATATTTTTTTGAAAGGAGTATTTTCAAAAACATGTCTTTTAAGAGAAAAGTTTTTGAAAGAAAAGCATAATCCCCAATAGCCATATCTATATCTTTCGAATTCTCCGTTTTGAATTTCTTCCTCTCTCGTTTTGAGTTTCCCCTCCGCGTATAGATGACCTTTCTAAGATAGATAAGAACGGAAAACCACTTTAAGGGACTTAGACATTAGTCGGATTAGAAGTTGGTTCAAGAAGGAGGGGGACTGGTAGGTATCTATTGGATAGACGATGGGAGGAAGGCTCAAATAGTTGTTTGGTTAATGAAGGATGAAACCTCATTGGTGGGAGGTTACGAGTGGAGAATGGGAAGAAGAAGGCGAGTAGTTATCCTTTTGGAGGAATGGGACACCGTATTAGGATTGTCCAAAGGGGCATGGGCAAGGTATGGAATCTCCTGGAGGGTAGTTGTATTCCCTCGCGGCTAGTGTACCAGATGGGGATAGGACCGTCTAGGTTGGAATTTGGATTTCTTTATTATCCGGTTCGAACTTTATTAGATTCTGACGCATCGAGTTCGTTTATCTCATCATTGTTAGTTGAGTCACTGCACTTAGACACCAGTTTGGTAGATGATCCCTTAGTTGTTTCAAACCCAATTGGGGCTCCAGGATGTGTTTGGGTTTGAAAGTTTCTATACTTAGCGTTGAGTTTAGATGTGATGCTTTTTGGGCTTCACGGGCTATGGGTTAGTTTGGGCATGGACTGGTTATCCAGTAGGGGTGCCGTTCTTGATTTTGAAGGGAGAGTTGTTAGGCTTATGACCCGCTTGGGTAACACTCTCGAGATCTCTTGTAATCCCATGGAATCTGTTATGCTAAGTTATCTAGAATCGCTTGACACGTCAGTCGAGAGTTTGCGATCTGTTAGAGTGGTCCGGGAATACTCGGATGTGTTTGAGGAGGTTAAGGGCTTACCTCCGGAGCGGGAGATTGACTTCCGAATATATCTGGTAGACAATGCTAAACCTGTATCTTTACCAGTGCGCCACATGGCTCCTCACGAGAGGAGGGAACTCCATAAGCAAGTAGGGGAGTTGCTAGAGAAGGGGTCCATAAGATAAAGTATACCGGAGTGGGGTGGTCCAGTAGTTTTTGCTACGAAGGCGGATGGGTCCCTCAGACTTTGTGTAGGCTAAAGAGAACTAAATAAACTCACAAAGAAGAATAGACACCCATTGCCGAGGATTGATGATCTCTTTGATCAGTTGGTTGGCGCCTCAGTATTTTCGCAAGTTGGACTCAGCCACGGGGTTTCGTCAGTTGAAAGTGGCTGAGGATAGTATAGAGAAGATTGCCTTTAGGACTCCGGATGGTTTTATGAGTGGCTGGTGATGCCATTTGGTTAGACGAACGCCTCCGCATACTTTGTTGATTTGATGAGAAGGGTGTTCAGGGAGTACCTAAATAAGTTCGTGATGATCTTGGTGGATGACATCTTGGTCTTTTCTAGGAGCGAAATAAGTTTTCGTATGTGCTCAATAGGTTGAGCAAAGCCCGTTATGGGATAAACGGTGGTTTTGGAGCGAGACTGGCAAGGACATCCAGAGTTGGACAAGGGCTTAATTATTTAGCCGTTTTTACTAGTATCATCTCACGTAGGTCGTCTGAATTCGAAGGAGGTATCCCTTGGGTGTTTGTCTGATATTGGTTTAGGCCTTTGGGGCTTGCATTTGGGGGATGTCGAGTTCGACTAGGGTGGTCTGCGTGAGAGATGGATAGTTGTGACGATTTTGCATGGGAGAATATCCTGATTTTCTCTAGAAGTGGAGAAAAGCATGCCCTACATCTTAGGGAAGTGTTGGAGACTCTTTGAGCGCATTGTCTTAAGACAACAAAGGTGGATGGAATTCTTAGCATCCTATGAGTTTGAGATAGCGTATACCCCTGGCAAGGGTAACGTGGTGGCAGACGCCTTAAGCAGAAAAAGGCTGTCTTTGAGTCCATTGTTCGTGGAATGGCGAAGCTTGGAGTTTAATTCTATGTTTGACTTTAGACCTTCCGTTGACTTTATACCCGGTTTGCTAGCCTCCTTGGAGGTTAGGCCTACTCTTTTGGGGCGGATTGGCGAGGCTCAGCGAGACGACCCACAGTTGGTTGAGTTGGTAGAGAAGCTTATAAGGGGGGAGTCGTCCAGCCATTTGGGTAGATACACCATAGATGATAGGGGATGGTTGCATAGAGACGGTAGACTTTGTGTACCGCAAGATGAGGGTTTGAAGAGGGCTATTTTGGATGATGCACATCATTCAAGAATGACTATTCATCCCGGTGGAGACAAAATGTACCAAGACATGAAGAGAGTTTTCTTCTGGGCCGGTATGAAGAAAGATGTGGCCGAGTATGTGGCTAGATGCTTAGTGTGCCAACAAGTTAAAGCGGAGCAAAGGAAACCCGGTGGGTTGCTACACCCATTGGAAGTTCCGCAATGGAAGTGGGATAGTGTCTCGATGGATTTCATCGATGGGTTACCGAGATCGAGGAAGGGCAATACGGGAATTTGGGTTGTGGTAGACAGACTTACCAAGAGTGCCCATTTTATACCCGTGAAGAGTAAGAGGACCGCTCCATGGCTTGCTTCAGTCTATGTTAGAGAGATTGTTAGATTGCATGGCGTACCATCCGGCATTGTGAGTGATCGAGATCCTATCTTCACTAGTGAGTTTTGGAGAAGTTTGCAAGAGGCGGTAGGGACTCAGTTGTGTTTGAGCACCGCATATCATCCTCAGACGGACGGTCAGACCGAGAGGGTGAACCGTATCTTAGAAGATCTCTTGAGGCTTTGTATCTTGGATTTTGGAGGTACATGGGAAGAACATCTTCCTTTGGTGGAGTTCGCATACAATAACAGCTTTCAGTCTAGTATTGGCATGGCACCTTTCGAAGCTCTTTATGGAAGGCCTTGTCGATCTCCTACATGTTGGTGGGAATCTACGGATAAGATCTTGCTTGGGCCAAATATGGTTAGAGAGACTTCAGAGAAGATTGATTTGATTCGAAGAAGGATGAAGGCAGCGCAAGATAGACAGAAATCTTATGCGGATCGGAGAAGGACGGATCTTGAGTTTGAGGTTGGGGACATGATTTTTGTCAAAGTATCTCCGTTGAGAAATGTTGTTCGCTTTGGGTCCGTTGGGAAGTTAGCACCGAGGTTTGTTGGGCCGTTTCCTATTAAGGAAAGGATTGGACGGATGGCATATAGGGTGGAGTTGCCCGACAGACTTAGTGGTGTTCATGATGTATTCCATGTATCACATTTGAGGAAGTGCTTACATGAGACCGCAGAGGTCGTAGAGCCGAGCTTGCTTAGAGATGTAGAGGTAGAGCGTGATGCGACGATTCGACGAGCTCCTACTCGCATCCTTGGGTCAGAAACTAGGAAGTTGAGGAACAGAGAAGTTCAGCTAGTTAAAGTGCAATGGGGAGATGACGAAAGCAATGCTACTTGGGAGACGGAAGCGAAGATGCGTTCTTTGTACCCATTTCTTTTTGAGAGTATGTCTTTTAACTTCTCCTTTATCTCTTGTCTAGTACTTATCTTATCTTTAGTATATCCTCTCGCTAGTACCTATGACCTTTAGATAGGGTAAAATCTATGGTTGAAACATGTGTTTGAAACATGTTATGGTTGATGGATGCATGTGGATGCAATTGTTTGCTAGTAGTTGCTCGTGGATGCATATACACACACATTAGGCACTAGATCGGCTCAGTCACTTCATGTTGCATATCGCATAAATGGATGTGGTAGTTAGATTGATGGATGTATCATGGCTGTGTTATCATGTGGATGATGCATTTTTGTGTATGGTTGTGCACGCATATAGAAATTGTATGTGTCAATAGGGTTTCGCATACATATTGGATGCATGGCACTATCATGGTTTGCATTAAGGAGGTCGACTGAATCAGTAGACCGCCTGATTTTGCATTAGTATACGGACATATACACACACTTTCTGCATATGTTCATACATCATTAGAAGTTTCTAAGGATAATGGTTGCTTGTGGTTGATGGTTTAGTAGATGGTTGTTTGGTTGGTAGGATACGTTCTTCTTGACTTAGAGATTTCGAGGACGAAATCCTTTAAGTAGGGGAGAATGTAACACCCCGAATTTCAATTAACACTAATGATTAGTAATTAAAGTATAATTAATCTCAGATATGAGAATCAGGGGAAACGGGCTGCGTCATTGCGTTCGTCTCGGAAAAATACGCGAAATAGAGTCCGAGTTTGCGTAAAACGGGTACCGTATGAAAGAGATATGGACGAACGAAGTTAGGCAGAAAAACCCGAAACAGGCCAGAAATGCACTGGCGCACTTGTGAAGTGCGCCAGTACAAAAATACACTGGCGCACTTGGGAAGTGCGCCCATGTCGGGACAGGAAACCTGCACAGTTTCTAGAGAGTTCTGTGGTTGGGTGCACCAGTTTGGGGTTTGGGCTTGGTCTTAGGGCTGGTTTCTGGAAGGTTCCGAAATCTAAGGGTCCTAATCTAATTTAGGGTTAATCTAATGGCCTAAAACACTTGCCTAATCTATAAATACACCCTAATACTACCCTAATTCATACTAAAAATAGAAATGATGCCACCATGCCGCCAAAATCAAACTTGAGAGGAACCTCCACTATTTTATGAAGAAAGGTGCAAGCTAATCAACCTCTAATCATCATCTTCTTCTTGTATAGCAACTAGTTCTACTACATAAGTTTGCTAATCTTGGTTTTGGTGAGTTTCTATCACTTTAATAACCAATTGCTAAATTAAGTAGATGAGATATGATGAGATCATGCGGTTTTGTATGCGGATTTGTGGGTTTTAAGTCATATGATATGATGTTAGTTGCTAATCTATGTTTAATCTTAACCCTATGTTTATGCAAGTTAAGTATGTGGGTTTATGCAAGTTAAGTGATGGGTTTCATGCATGCTAAGCATTGGGTTTCATGCATGCTAAGCATTGGGTTTTATGCATGCTAAGTATTTGATTTTATGCATGCTAAGTGTTTGGTTTTATGCATGCTAAGTATTTGATTTTATGCATGCTAAGTATTTGATTTTATGCGTGCTAAGTATTTGATTTTATGCATGCTAAGAGTTTGGTTTTATGCATGCTAAGTATTTGATTTTATGCATGCTAAGTGTTTGGTTTTATGCATACATTATGACATGCAAGTTTACCCTTTTTCTAAATAAGATGCATACATATGCAAGATGACACCTTTGTATGCTATGCATACATATGCATGTTTACCCTATTATGATGCAAGTTCATATGCAAGTTTGTCTCTTTTTATGATATGCATAACATATGCGAGTTTGCCTCTATGTATGACATGTTATGCAAGTTCATATGCAAGTTTATGTGCAAGTTCATATGCAAGTTTGTCTCTTTTTATGATATGCATAACATATGCGAGTTTGCCTCTATGTATGACATGTTATGCAAGTTCACATGCAAGTTTATGTGCAAGTTCATATGCAAGTTTATGTGCAAGTTCATATGCAAGTTTATGTGCAAGTTCATATGCAAGTTTATGTGCAAGTTCATATGCAAGTTTGTCTCTTTTTATGACATGCATAATGCAAGTTTGGGTTAAATGCTAGTTGGGTTTAATGTATGCTCATATATGCAAGTGACACCTTTTGAACCCATGATAAAGTTATAAGCTATGTTGGTTAAACCCATGACATTTGTGATGAATCTTCCCTTTTATTATATCACGTTACGAGAATGAATTACGTGGGGAACGATGGGGTTAATATGCATGTTAATAAAATGATGTGGAATGGGTATGCTTAAGAGTAACATAAATTAAATGGACATAATTGGGAATTTACCTATTGAGTTAGGTCTACCCATATTATGGAGTTGGGAATTTACCTATTGAGTTAGGTCTACCCATACTACGGAGTTGGGAATTAACCTATTGAGTTAGGTCTACCCATATTCTGGAAAACATGATTAATTAATTAGGGAAAATTAATATAAATTATGAGGGTGATTAATTAGGTGTAATTAATCGACTAAGACACGAGGTTGGACTCAGTAACTGCCCGGACCCAACCGGCTTAACCAGTTGCTACAAATGTTAGCCCAATGTGAGAGGTCTTAGGCACAAATTAAATACGTGATTAAAGTAAAGACACGAGGTTAGACCCTTTTTATGACGTAAGGCTGCCCGGACCCAACCGGCATATCCAGCAGTCATAAAAGACGGTCTAATGTGAGAGGTCTTTATGAGGTCATGATCTTAATTAATTAATTAAGAAACACTTAACCATATTAGCATGTAGAGGGACATGAGGGGTTAAGTGGGTGCCTTGGGTGGCATGAGGAATCTAGTGGGTTGCCTTGGGTGGCAATAGAAAATACGATTAGAATACTTAACCAAAGTGGAACATGTAATTAAAACATGGTTAAAGGGTTAAGTCAATGCTTTGGGTGGCATGTGGAAATCTAGTGGGTGCCTTGAATGGCAATTAAAATATGATTAATGACTTAACCAAAATTTATAACATGTAAGTGGACATGGTTAAAGGGTTAAGCGGGATTCACTAGAAATAACAAGCTTAGGTGGTAGCTTGTGGGGGCCCATTTCAACCAATATCCCAAACGTATCTTAGTGGGCTCGACTCTAGTCGAGTGACGGGACACGCATATTGGGCTTGACTATAAGAGGCCAAAATGGGTTAGCGGTGGCAACGCATGACCAACGGGTTTCATATGCGTGTGTGGACCCGGGCTGGTAAATAAGACGTTGCATCGTGTAGATATAAGCCGTGCACCGTTAGTTTTATCAGGTTGCCACGTTGGGGAATGGTACACCCCACGGTGGGGCCAGCACGGGTATCTACGTTAGGGAGCCGATCGAATGGGGAGTAGTGTGTACACCTAGTGGATTGTAGGGCCCCGTGGCGTCTACTTAGTCACCTAGGGGTACGCGAGAACTATTAAGTTAATTTTATAAGTCTATGGGTGGGATCAACCTTTAAGTTAGGAATGACTGGTGTGGTGCAGTTTAGTAATTTACCTTTGGAAGGGTAGATGCGTCTTTATCTTTTATCTTAGTTTAGTTGACCCATTCATCCCCATTAGTTACCGTATATCAGTTTATGTCTTCTCTGGTTACTTTAACGATTGTATTGTTAAAGTTATAGGACTCGCTCAGACTTATGTCTGACCCCGTTGTTTTTATCTTTTTCCCAACCCTCAGGTCCTACGGTGGATCCTAGCAGTAGTGGAGCTTGATCGGATTGATGTTCCAGTCTTTAGGAGCTTGGATAGATGTAAAGCTCCAGTTACCCAGTTATCTTTTCTTTTGTCATGGCTATTATATGAGAGTGGGATTATGTACTTCTTTATTTTGATGGATATTGTACTTGACTTTTATTGTGGTTTTATGATGTAACCAGACATGTTTTACTTCCGCTGTTATGAGATGATGTTTTAAATTTCAAGTACTATTTATATCTGTCTTGTTGTAATTTTTCTGTTCTATATTCACTAAAATACTCCACCGATACTATGGCATTCCCTTAGTGAGTGACCATAGCGGGAGTGGGGTGTTACACTAGTCACCATCTGCCAACCTGTCACATATAGAAGAACACACACAATAGGTTGCAACAAAAATAAAATTAAATAAAAGAAAATAAAAAATTATTTTTAAATTTTATTTGCCTCAGAATTACGGTGTGTTTCTCATCATTTTTCTAGACTTGGTCTGATATGCAGGGACAAAAAGTCAGTCTAATGGCTGCACGTACACACGTGTATACACATGTGCACTGCCTTGCCAATCAGTGTGCAACTGAGGAGTAGCCACGAGGACCGTCTCGACTCAGTGCACAGTTCGAGCCAAAAGTGCAAATAAAATAAAAAGCCAAAAAAAAATGGTCGAAACAGTTCACATGATTTAAAGCAGCAAGTGAATTCATGAATAAATATAACCAACAACAAGTTTCAGATCAAAGCAAGTGTATATGGTGGTGCATAATCAAGTCAGCATTTTCAAATGTCAAAAAGCAAGTGTATATGGAGGCGCTGTGAGATATACGACGGGATCTGTGATTGTGTTAATATTGTGTTCTCTCCTTTTTCTTCTCTTCTATTTCCTTCTTTTCTTTCTTCTTCCTCTTCTTTTCTATATTTCTTTCTCTTGGCGATGGCCTTAAATCGATCAGGTGCTTGTGTAGCTCGAACTTTTAGTTATAAGCACCGTTGGTATATGACAAGTCATTTCATTTGGTATCAGAGCTTAGGTTGCGTTGTTTAACCTAGTAGTACTGAATTCGAGAGTTAATATATACGAGAGAGTACGTACTGGTTTTCAAATCTATATATTATTAGTGTATATAATATTGATTGTTTTGCACCCGAGTGTCATAGGAATAGTTTTCTCTATTAACGGCTGGTCGTTCAACCTGAGATGATCAAGCGAATGAGAAGTACTTTTAATTTCTTCGTTTTTGTAGTTGAGTGTCGCGAATAGTTGAGAACTACTGGCCTCGATTTACATTTTCTTTTTCAGTAATGGTACGATCCATTATCTGGGATGCTCTTATATCTCTAATTAGTTTTGGCGGTGAAGTGAGGCGAGTTGAACATGCCGCGTTGTAAGGATGATTATGTATACATGTGGCATATTGTTCGTTAAAATAGAATCGACTGGTGTAGTGTGAGAGCGGTTTGGGTTCTCGCAAGGGATTTCTTTGGTGATTTGGAGTTTGAGTTGAGTAGATTAGGAGTTTAATTCGAATAAACTCTCGAATAGGTCGAGATTCGTTATCATTTTGGGTTTTCGAGTCAATTCGCTCGAGATTCGTTATCATTTCGGTTCGAGTCGATTCACTCGAGATCAATTCATATTTTTCTTCGAAAAGGTTTGGTATTGACTTCTTAGGAGTCGATGAGAGTTCATTGAGTTAGGAGATATGTTGTGTTGAAGAGTATGACTGAATTTGATGTGATATCGAAGTAAGGTTAATCCTCTTTTTTGTCACTCCAAAGTTTGGAGTTTGTAGCTAGGGGCAATGATCAACTAGGAGCGTGATTGATTTCGTCTTGAGGAGATGATGGTTGAAGGAGCTGATCGAGAAAGCTCGCGGTGTTTGAGCTTGCTCCCAGTATAGAAGCTCGGCCTACTTTGTCGGGATGAATCGTGGAGACGTATTTGTCGATTGTCGTTCCCATTCCATCAAGTGCTTCCGTGATGAAGCGGGAAAATAACAACGTCATCACTCGATACATGTTTCCACTATTGTTATTTCCTTACATTTTTTAATTTGATGTTGAGATTTCATCGTTCAATTTGATCTTGTGGTTCTATGGATGGAACGAGATTGGGACTCGTGGATTGGTTTGTGTCTCTTGATTGTGACTTACCGCGTCAAAGGCTTATTTAGATTATATATGTGTATAACACCCCATGTTTGGTTGCCAGAACTTAATATTGTGGTTGGCTGCAACATCCGTAGCAATTAATTTCAGACCTCGAGGTGTGGGAGTTTTATGACATAGTTAAGCTATACTTGGCAATATACATAGTTCGTCAAATTTATCGAGTCATAACTGCATGTTTGCTAAATTGCAAGTTTGTTGATTGTTGAGCCTAACTGGACTTAATATTTAATTCTAGTAGTTTGATTGCTTGGAGGATACAGAATATGGGTGATAGTGAGAGGTTGTTGGTGACGATAGTGAGCTAGGACAGGCACTTTAGTAGTGAGTCATCTTCGATTTAGCATTGTAAGATGCGATTTAGATCTTGTAACACCCCACCTCCTTAACGTTACCCATATGAGGATTTCACTAAGAAATATGAACCGTATAGGTATAAAATAATATTATAGAGACTAAAATTCACAAGACATCATATAAAAACACAAGGGAATTTAAAATTTTATTTAAAGTAGAATATAGATGTTGTTACATCATAAAATGTACTTCATCATAAACCCACAACTGTCTCATGAAAAAGTAACATAATCAAAGTACTAAATAAAAACCCTCTCAGCATCAAATACAAAAACAAGTCAAATGTGGAATAATAAATGAACTAGCAGAAAGTAAGTCAAGCATAAATATTCAATAAGCTAAGATGAACCAAAACCCGATCAATTCTGAGATCCTCCACCAAGAGAAACTAGAGGGAAGGAAGAGAGAAGGAAGAAAGAAAACTAGTCAGACATAAAGCCTGGTGAGTTCTGTAATTACTAGCATGAGTGATAAAAAAAGAATCTAGACCAGATAATAGTTTAAAGCACAATAACAGTAAATAAGGCAATAGAAAGATAAGCAAGAATATAGTCGATGGTCATCTCATTCGATTTTTGCACCGTTTACCATAACTCATAATTAGGATGTAACCAAATTCTGCCCATTGATCGACTCCTAAACCAAAATCGTGATAACATATGCCAACTATGGGTCTCGGATTTATCAGGCTTGAACCCATCAGCTCTAAAGGACATAGCGTTAATCACAGGCGTTACAACGTCTTATTTTGTGCAATCGGCGTGATGCACACTCACTGCCCCCCTCCCCCCTAGAACGTGCTCGTACCCACCTCGTTTGGACCTCTTACTATCTAGTATAGGAAAGAGTATCATCACCTCCTCATGAGACCTCTATATAGTGTGATAACTATTCATGCTTAGTCCCTAATCTAATTTATTGTCGCCATGGCCAACATAGAATTATCATTGACCGCCTAGCTACCCAAGACCCCAATTTAAATTTATTAATAAGCTTACTTATTCCATATAATTTCTTGTTAAATTTTGGGTTGTATTTTAAATATTATCTTGTTATATTCATTGTACAACCCCAATACCCGTAACTTAGCGTCTTACTAAGTTAACCACTTTCAAATTTTCAATTATTCGATTTATCAACAAGTTTTTTCAAAATTACAGTTCATTTGTCAACGACCGAATTAATTCAGTAATCCCCAATTAATCCTTTTATACTCAATTCATATTTTCCCAATATGCGCTTTATAATTAAATTTGCATTTTTTCTCAATATGCGCAGAAACAAAAAGGGATAAAGGTTTAGGCTCTTTTGAAGGCCTAAACTCAATGTGAAATAAAAAAAGAATAAGGTCTAGGCGCTCGCATGGCCTAGACTCAAATAAAATGGATCTACAAATAAAATAAGGCAAAATTTGGACTGTACATAAAATAATCTACGAAAAAAGAATAGAAGTAAACTGAAAGATATACAATAAGAGATAAATTACTAAATAGACTGAAGTAGGGATAGAAGCAGTAATCATATATACAAAACCCAATAACAGAAAACAAACATCGAAAACTATAAATTATTGAAGAAATCTATAACTATCAGATTGTCCATATAATCTCCGAATTATACTGATCTTGTAATCATATAAAATACTCATAGAATTATGCAATCCAACATGCCCTGGTAAGAATCTCTAGGTCTATGTATAAATATTCTCCCAAATTTATGTACGCAAAAACATAAATCTCGTAACTCCATTAAAATTTTAGGGAAAGAAGTTTGTGTGGTGGAGGCACAAGAAAAAGGGGCATTGGAATTGTGAGAGTTTAGGGTTGGATGGGTGATATATTTATAATAGAGCTAGGAAGCTTAGGACCGTTAGGTATTAGGTTTTCATCTTGGTTCATCAAATCAAAAGAAGAGTCCAGAAACAACACAATGATTCAATCTTCACTGGAAGTAACATGCGTAGAAATCATGCACGTTACAAGGGATGGGTTGACCCACCCGAAACATAAGTCGACACATGTGTTGATCCTTTTGGGGTAGGGTAGTCCAATCTCCGACATTCGAATTTTTAATAAATATATAGTTTAAATTTTTAATTCAAATTATGGTTTAAGTCTTTTATTCGTAACTTCTTCGTGTTAAGTCTGATTTAATCAAACCAAATGTATATCGTAACGAACCCATTTATGCAACCCCCGTTACCCAATTCTAATTATTTTTATGATTAATATTTATTTTATTAAACTTTTATTAAAATTTTGGGTTGTTACATTCTTCCATCCTTAAACGATTTCATCCCCGAAATCTCCAAGTATAGAATTAAGTCATAAATAGTATCACACCGTCATCTACATCCATCAATCACAGACATCCATTGTCCTTAGGATTTCACTGTTTTTCATGATCATATGCAATAGTATAGTGTATATATCCCTAATTAATGCAAGAAATTAGGTGGTCCACTGATTCGGTCGTCCTCTTGTAATTCAATTTATGTTTGTACCATGCATCCAAAATGTATGCAAGCTGATACATAAAATTCTATATGCTTGCTACAACCACTATCTAAAATGCAACATCCATGCGATAATCATCCATTCTTCATCCATAAAATAAAAGTGAATTAAAAGTGCACACACATCCATATGCAATTATGTTAGTGTCCTAGTTGTTGATCATTAATTAGTGCCTAGTTTGTGTATATGAATCCACTGCATCCACTAGAAAACACTTCCATCCATGTGAGTCCATTAAACATAACATATCCAAATAACACGTTTAAACCCCATCCTACCATCCATAGGCTTTTCCTGAGACACGCTAATTCAAATGATAGGAAATAGATAAGGTTAAAATTCGAAACTAAGAAAGGATTGAGAGCTGACTATCAAAAAGAAATGGAAAAGATGCATGAATCCTCTCCTCTGGTTCCCCGTTGCCTCATTGCTATCCTCTCTCCACTGAATCTTGACTAGCTTAATCTCCTTGTTCCTCAACTTTTTTACTTTAGAACCTAAAATACGTGTATGTACTCATCTAACAAATGCCTCCTTCTCAACCTCAACCTCCTCTAAGTTACTTGGATCCACCATTAGCATTGAATCATGAAAGCACTTCCTCAAATGCAAGACATGAAATACATCATGAACCCCTGGCAGCCTCTCCAGTATCCCAATCCTATAGGCCATATGACCAACCCTCTCCACTATAGGAAATGGACCAACAAATCTAGGTGCTAACTTCCCAACTGAGCCAAACTGCACCACATTCCTTAGGGGTGATACCTTAATGAAAACCATGTCCCCTACCCTGAACTCAAGATCTATCCTCCTTTTATCCGCATATAATTTTGGCCTGTCTTGAGATTTCTTTGTTCTTTTTTGAACAAAGTCGATCTTACTCGAGGTTTCCCTAATCATCTCTGGTCTAATAAGAAGTCTTTTTGTGGACTCCTACCTAAAAGAAGTTGATCTGTAGGGCTATACATACAAAGATTCGAAAGGTGCCATGCCAATGCTCACCTAGTAGCTATTATTATAAGAAAACTCTACTAAGCGAAGATGCTCCTCCCAAGTCCCTCCGAAGTCCAAATTGCATAGTCGTAATAAATCTATAAGAATCTGATTAACCTTCTCGGTCTTTCCATTTGTTTGAGAGTGATATGCAGTGCTAAGTCTATGTTGTATCCTCAATGCATCTTGCAGGCTCATCCAAAACTCACTGGTAAAGATGGGGTCTCTGTCACTAACTGTTGACATGCTTATTTTGTCAAAGCTATCACACGTCAAGTATTTGGTTAGCAACGTGTTCAAGCATGGAAAACGGCATCAGGAAACACAAAGCGGCTCGGTCGAAGTCACGTCACAAATAAAAAAGACCCACGTCTCCTATCTGACGACCTCTTTTAGGCCCGAGAACGTCTGCTTCAAGGATTTGCAGTATAATTGTTAGTCAAATCGTCATCCGAGCCGAAGGCGAGCCGTGCTCCGAGCCAAAGGCGAGCCCTCGAGCGGGTCCAGGCGCAGCGTCGGTGGGGGTTCGGGGCCCCATAGTCCCGGCGGAGATCGACCTAGCCGGTTAGGTCGAACCAGTGGGCACCACCCGATTCATCCGATTTTCTCCATGCCGGAAGCTCAGATTCTTTCATTCGGACCAGCAAAATAGCGGGTTCCCTTACTTCGCATTCAGGAACTTCGACTCCTTCGATAGCGTGATTCTGATACCCTCCTCCATCAAATTCATATCTTCGCACCCCCGCCCCGGGGGTGCGAAATTACGCACGCCCCGGTGGGGTGCGAATTCTGCACCCCACTTGGGGGTGCGAAATTCCGCACCCTCCGCACCCCCCCCGGGAGGTGCGAAATTCCGCACCCCCCGGATGGGGTGCGAATTTCGCACACCTTGGGAGGTGCGAAATTCCGCACCCCCTGGTGGGATGCGAATTTTGCACCCCTGGCCTGGGGGTGCGGATTTCCTGATATGGGATGTTTTATGGGGTACGAAAATTAGCTTCTGTGGGACCCGCTGCTCACCTATTCACACCTAACCTCCCTCCTGTAAGTACCCCAAGCCTTGGCCTTCATTTGGATCCTTCTCCTTTGAAATTTTTGGACCTTAAGAGCTCTAAACACTCAGTGATGGATTCCAACACCTCCTCCATGGCCATTGGACATAGCATGAATAGTTGAAAGGAGGTGCATACATATTACATAGCTTGTTGGACACTAGCAAGCATAGATGCACCGTATCTAGACCTTTTGGACATTAAAGCTTGTTTTGCTCATAGTTGACTGAGTCAACTCATTTCAAGGAAGAGGAAGAAGGATAATTAAAACATGGCATGCATGTTTTCCCTCAACACTTGAACATTATCAAGGGTTTTCATGGTACTTTTGAACTTCATGGACATGAACACTAAACTTGGATATTGTTGACCAAGTCAACGCTTCTCAACGAAGAAGAAGAAGGGTAATTTGGTCAAAGTGTAGAAAAAACATGTATTTTGTTATTCTATTGTAACACTTTGAACTTAGCTATTGTCTGAACTTGTACAACTTTGTAATCGACAAAAGATACGATGAATGATGATTATAAAGTGGATGTAGGTGTTGGTGCTGAACCACTATAAAAGCTGTGTCTCCCTGCATTTATTTACTTTACTGCTTATTTGGATAATTGTTCACACATACACATTGGGTGTTGGCGTGCAACAATTTTACCCGTCAACACTAACAATGCTCATGGAAACTACATGAATTGGACGATATCCCTTAAATATATCGAAGTTAACCAAGTTGCGATCCTCTTACTCCAAAATGGGATGAAATGAGCGTTCTTAGCCAATCTATCCATGATCACCCAAACACTGGTATTGACTTTCTTTGATCTAGGAAAACCATTTATGAAATCCATCGAGACGCTCTCCTACTTCCATTATGGCACATCAAGGGGATGAAGAAACCCACCAGGCTTCCTTTGCTCAGGTTTAAATCTTTGGCATGTTATACATCTTCCACATAATCGGCCACATCCTTCTTCATTCCCATCTAAAAAAGACCCTCTTCATATCCCTATACATCTTATCTCATCCTCGATGGATGGTCATCCGAGAGTGATGGACCTCAGACAATACTGTACTCATCACATCTCTCGTGCGGGTACATATAGCCTACCATCATGGCATAACCATCCCCAATCATCAACAGAGTATCTAGAAAGATGCCTTGAGGTCTCACCTCTACCGAGTCAGTCTAAAATATCCGCTAACTACTGATCATCACAGTGACTAGATCAAATTATGTTCCAATAGAGTAGGTTGCACCTCAAGCGAAGCTAATAATCTTGGTGCATAATCCTTAGATGATCTGAAATCAAAAGATGAGATGAACTCCAAACTCTGCCACTCTACAAATAATAGGCTCAATATTGTCCTCTGCCTACTCAAAGAATCTACCACAACATTCCCCATCCCCAAGGTATATGAAATCTCAAAATCGTAGGATGCAAGAAACTCCATCATCGTTGTTGTCTCAAGTTAAGATCCTTTTGCGAAAATAAGTACTTGAGAGACTTATGCTTGGTATACAATTCAAACCTCTCACCCAAAAAGTAACGCCTCTAAGACTTAAGTGCAAAAACAATTAATAGCTGCTAGCTCTAAATCATGAGTAGGGTAATTTCTCTCATGTACCCTCAGTTGTCTACTCCCATAGCAAACAACCCTACACTCCTGCATTAGGACCGCGCCCAATCCTCTGCCACAAGCATCTGTATAAATCGTGAACATTTTAGATCTATTTGGAAGAGTCAACACAGGAGCAGTCGCGAGCCTTCCTTAATCTCATAAAGTAATCCTCGCAATCGATGCCCCATGAGAACTAAGTTCTTATTAGTAAGGCGGGTAAGCGGAGCTGAAATCGCGCAAAGTCCTTAATGAATTTTCGATAATAACCCGTCAAACCTAGAAATATACTCACCTGAGTCGCATTCTTTTCGGGTCTTCCAGTCATGCACGACAACATCCTTTGCGGAATCCACCACTATACCTTCCCTCGAAATCACATTCCCCAAGAACCTCACCTCCGTACGCCAAAAGCGACACTCCAAGAATTTTGCCTTCAACTGATAGGCACGAAAAGTACGGACAACATATCTCAAATGCAAAGCATGCTCATCCTCACCTCTCGAGAACACCAGGATGTCATCCGAAAACACTACCACAAACTTATTTAGGAACTCCTTATACAGTCGGCTCATCAAATAAACAAATTATATTAGCGCCTAAGTTAGCCCAAAGGGCATAACCAGCCACTCGAAAAATCCATTCAGAGTCCTAAAAGCAGTCTTATCTACGCTATCATCTACAACTCAAAGATGATGAAACCAAATCGCCAAATCCAACTGAGAGAAAATGGATGCACTTTCCAACTAGTCAAATAAATCGTCTTTCTGAAGGAGTGGATGTTGATTCTTCTTTGTGAGCTTGCTCAATTCTTTATAATCCACACATATACGGAGAGAACCATCTGCCTTAGTAGCGAAAACGGCCTCAGTTCCCTCCTTTCCCTCGGAGCCATATGACGAATTGGAATTGCAACAGGCTTAGTGTTCTCTACCAAATAAATCTGGAAGTTGATCTCTCATCTCAAAGGTGGCCGTCTCACCTCCTGAAATATATCCAAAAAATCTCTCACTACGGGTACCAAGCTAAGATCATTAATAGAAGTATCTAGGGGCTCTAAGAAGCTCAACATGACTGACCCTCGCGGGTCGTAGGTTTCCTTGAGAGTCCTACCATGAAAAGTCAGTAATCTCGCTACCCTCCTCTCGTAGTCAAGAATAGCACCATACATGGCCAACTAATCCATCCCCAGAATAATACCGTACCCCGAAACTGCAGTACATAGGCATCACAATGAAACTCGACTCCTAATATAGAATGTCTAAAACCCTTACACATCATAGATAAATGAGTTAAACCTCCTATAGGGTTTGAAATTACCACTTGATAAAAAACAAGAGATATACTAAGGTGTAGACAATCGACTTATGAAGTAGAAATAAACAAATGGGAAGCGCCAGAATCAAATAAGGTCCTAACTAGAAAGCCGTAAAAAAGATCAAACCTTCAATTGTGGCCTTCCTGCCTCTATCCAGATTGCCACTGGCCTGGGTCACCTCTAATGCATGCATCTATGCTTCAGATGAACTAGCCCCTTGCCCTTTAATTGCCACGCAACCAACTGAACTTTCCACCTATCCTCGAGCTCCAGCGTTCAAAATATGCGCTAGCCAGACGCATACCTCAACAAAACTCTCTGAACCAAGGAGGTCTTGCCGCCTAGAGCAGTGAAATCTTTGCAAAGTTTTGAGAAATCAACCGTTTGGTGGTAGGTTAGGAGGAGCCACCACAACTGGGGCGGGAACTTGGGCATTCACTTCCCCTTCAGCTGGCGTCGTAGCTTCCACATACCTAGGGAACCAAGTTGGAATGGGGATACCCTTAGGAAAGTTATGAGCCTCAGACATGCTGCGAAAGGAAAAGAGGGAAGAACTCCGGAAAGGAATCAAGGGAATATTGTAATTGACTTGAGGGAATGTTTTTCAAAAAGAAACTTTTATTTTGAAAAAACTTTTCTTTAAAATACTTTTTCTTTTAAAACAAAAACTTTTCTCTGATCCTGTAACCTTAGGCTCTAATACAAAATGTAACACCCTACACTCCTTAACGTCACCCGTATGAAGATTTTTCTAAAGAATATGAAGCATATAGGTATAAAATATTATTATAGAGACTAAAATTCACAAGATAGCATATGAAAAAACAACACAATTTAAAACTTTATTTAAAGCAGAACATAAATGTTATTACATTATAAAATGTACTTCATCATAAACCCACGACTGTCTCATGAAATAGTAACATAATCAAAGTACTAAATAAAATCTCTCTTAACATCAAATACAAACAAAAGTTAAATGCAAAAAAATACATGAACTAGTAGAAAATAAGTCAATCGGAAATCTCTAATAAGCTAAGCTGAACCAAAACCCGATCAATTTTTAGATCCTCCACCTTAAGAACCTGAGGGGGAAGGGAAGAAAGAAAACTAGTCAGACATAAAACCTGGTGAGTTCTTTAATTACTAACATGAGTGATAAAAGAAGGAATCCAAAAAGGATAATAGTTTAAAGCACAATGACAATAAATAAGGCAATAAAAAGGTAAGCAAGAATATAGTCGATTGTTATCTCATTCGATTTCTACACCATTTACCACAACTCATAATTAGGATGTAACTTAATTCTACCCATCGATCAACTCCTAAACCACAATTGTGATAACATATGCCAACTATGAGTCTCGATTTATCAGGTTCGACCCATAATCTCTAAAGGACATAGCGTCACAGGCATTACAACATCTTATTTTCTCCAATCGGAGCGATGCACCCTCACCACAGGCCAGAACGCGCCCATAGCCTTCTCGTTTGGACCATTTACTATCCAGTACAGTAAAGTGTGCCCTTGCCTCCTCGTGAGACCTTTATATTATGTGATAAAAGGGATATTGTCTAATACGGCTTGCCAACCAAATGCAATTTGACACAAGTCACCCGTGGACTTAGTTCCCAAATTAATTTATTATCGCCAAGGCAACCATAGAATTATTGTTGATTGCCAAGCTACCCTAGAACCCCATAGAATTGTCAACAAATGCCTACCCACTATAAATTAATTTTTATTTTTAGCTATATATTTTCCCAAATCAACGTACCCCTGTTGCAGGAATGAACCATAACTATGAGCCACTTATTTTCCTTAATCAGTCGTCACTACCAGAATGGACTCCCACTATACGCTTTCATAATAAGCAACTTATCTTCCCTAATCAGCTTATGCTGCCGAAATGGACCCCTATTCATGTTTATTAATCTATTCATATTAAACTTAATGCCCATTTTAAGTTAATAAGCTTACTTATTCTATATAACTTCATGTTAAATTTTAGATAGTATTTTGAACATTATCTTATTTATATTCATTATACAACCTCAATCCCGTTACTTAGCTTCTTACTAAGTTAACCTATATCAAATTTCCATTATTTAGTTTATCGATAATTTTCCCAAAATTACAGTTCATTTGTCAATTACCGTATTAATTCAATTATCCCCAATTAATCCTTTTATACTCAATTCATATTTTCTCAATATGCGTTTTATAATTAAATTTACAATTTTCTCAATATGCACAAAAACAAAAAGGGATAAAGGTTTAGTCTTTGGAGGCCTAAACTCAACGTGAAATACAAAAGGACAAGATCTAGGCTCTCGCATAGCCTATACTCAAATGATCAAATCTATAAATAAAATAGGGCAAAATTTGAACTGTACATAAAATAATCTACGAAGAAAAAAGGATAGAAGTAAACTGAAAGATTCACAATAATAGATAAATTATTGAAATAGAATGAAGTAGGGATAGAAGCAGTAATCAAATATACAAAAAACAATTATAGAAAATAAACACCGGAATTTGTAAATCACTGAAGAAATGTACAACTATTATATTGTCAAATAGTCCTCAAATTATATTGATCTTGTCATCACAGAAAATACTCATAGAATTATGCAATCCAGTAGGCCCTGGTAGGAATCTCTAGGTCTATGTATAAATATTCTCCCAAATTTATGTATGCAAAAAATTTAAATTTCAAAACTCCATTAAAATTTTAAAGGAAGAAGTTTGTGTGGTGGAGGCACAAGAAAAAGGGGTATGGAGTTTTGAGGGTTTAAGGTTAGATGGGGTTATATTTATAATAGAGTTAGGAAGCTTAGTACCGTTAGATATTAGGTTTTTATCTTGGTTCGTCAGATCAAAAGAAGAGTCCAAAAACAGCATGAACGATCCAATCTTCACCGGAAGTAACATTAGCAAAAATCGTGCATGTTGCAAGGGACGGGTCGACCCACCTGAAATATGTGTCGACCCCTTCGGGGCTGGGTCGTCCCATCTCCAACATTTAGAATTATATATATATATATATATATAATCTTTTAATTCAAATTCTGGTTTCATTCTTTTATTCGTAACTTCTTCGTTTTAAGTCCAATTTCAGCAAACCAAATGTTGCCTTAACCAGAATTTCGTAACAGACACAATGGTGCAATCTTTGTTGCCTAATTCTCATTAATTTTCTCATTAATATTTATTTTATTAATCTTTTTATTAAAATTTTGGGTTGTTACGTATCTCTAGTAGCGACTCACTTATGACAGGACAATTACGGGCTGAAATAGATCTCTAGTAGCAAGTTGTTACCTGGGCTTGTAGCTTGAGACTATCTGGACACATTCGATGAGGTGACCAGATTGCCACCATGTTTGAGTCTAGTTCTGTATTGATACGGTTATGGGTGTTCTTTCGTTTGTGAATCCCGAGGGTATTTTACTGAGTGTGAGTAGTTGGTTGGTGTATGCCGATTATTGCGTTCGATGGTGGTTATATAAAGGAATGTGAATATTGTCTTCATGCCAAATTCCGAGTTGATTTCCTTTGTTATAGTCGCTTCAATGGTTGTCATTGAGAAACATAAGTGATAATTTATTTCGTGTTGTCACTTACTCAAGAGTGTTGTGTTATTTTGTCCTTGAGGATTTTGGGGAGGAAATACTTTAAGGAGAAAAAAATGTAACGAACAGTATTTTAACATTAGATATTGAAATATTGTTTAAATATTGATCGTTAGTTATTCGATTGACAGTTCCAAAATGTAATTTTCACAAATGATCAAACCGGGACTCGAGAATAGTTCTAATGAGTTTTATAATTTGTACATTAATAAAAAATGTAAGGATAGATATATTTCGAGTTTGGGCCATTTGGGGGTCATAACGATCTTGATCTACACATAAAATTATCGTTTAGCAATAGTATCATATTTCGATGAAACTTGTATTTAAGAACCATATCGCTGTAGGGATGCCTGCAGTCGATTTTCGTATCATTTGGACAATTCGTTTGATCGTGGCAAGGAAAAACGCACATCGATTTTCTTTAAAGTTGGAATGAGAGTTCAAATAGAATAAATAATATTAAAATATTGTATGATGAGTCCATATTACTACATTAACCTACGTGTTTCTCTCCCTCGTTTTTACTGTTACATTGGTGTAACAATTTCATGGCCGCGATTTCTTTTTCCCATTCAGAAATCAAAATCACACGTCTCTCAGCTAAAAATCATGAAACTACTTTTGAAATTTTCATCTTTTGATTCTCTTCAAGTCCATGTATTTCTCCCTGCATTCGATCACCCCCTGAATCTAGTAAATGATAGATAAAGATATTAAAAAGTGATTTAGATAGTTGGCCATGATTATGACATTTTACCCATTTGCGTGTTATTTACCCGT
This sequence comes from Allium sativum, assembly GCA_030737875.1. Lineage (NCBI taxonomy): Eukaryota > Viridiplantae > Streptophyta > Magnoliopsida > Asparagales > Amaryllidaceae > Allium > Allium sativum. The sequence continues at coordinate 292,540,662 of CM060909.1, forward strand.
TTACGCGCTATTGCGCACTGTTTTGACCATATAGCTAGATTTAGACTATATGGACATATATTTCACTTTTACTATCATAGATAGGTTCTATTTGATTTATTATCACTATTATGGATGCTTATATGCTAATTTAGGAAATTGTTTGACTATGGTTGCATGATTGAATTGTTTGCTTAGTATAGATTAAAATGTCGTTCATTGGCGAACTAATATCAGGAAAATATCATTCGTAAGAGTTTGGTGTTTATCAATCGAATGCACAAGTGGGTGTGTACTGATTGAGCGCACAAGGATGGTAAACTCGAATGGATGAGGTAAATTCTCAATGGAGCTTCATAGCGCTTAGGTGGACCTGTCGACTCAATAACATTGGAACTCAACGGTGGAGCAGCACTAGAGCTTGATGGCCAATTTAAAGATGAGGGATGGACTTGGCTATGAGATGGACTTAGCGACGAGCTGGATTTTGTAATGAATGCCCGATGTTTTCCCTGGATGCATATTTAACCAATTTTGGTTAAATCAGCAGTCCAAGTAGTCGTTATCAATTACTATGAAGTTATCGATATCGATTACTGTTGTTATTGGCCACTTCAACCAACTTGACATCGATGATGATGCGATTTAGAGGAGGATGATGTGATGGTTCGTTCGACAGGGGTTTCGACATGATGACTTTTTGATCAACAGCTTTTGATTGAGATAAGATGTGGTGCTTCTATGCAGTGATTCGTCATTTGATGATGGCAATTCCAAGATGGTGATTCTATGATGAGGCTCCTACGAGGGATTGGTTTACTCTAAGATGTAGAAAAGACAACATTAAGTCGTATTGAGGTGACTGTCAGGGTGAGAGAGGTGGGAGACACAAGATGATATTCTATGACATATGATGACCATCAAGGATAGTTCCCATATTGAGACAACTTCGGATGGAAGTTTATGGATAATCTAGTGATTAATTCTTCTATGGAGAACGTGTGCAAAGGAGTTATCGATATTCATGATTTTGGTACGCTTTTGAGAGAGAGAGCATGTAGACAAATGAGAGCCAGGGCAGAGTGGACTATGGTCTAATTCGCTCGGACCCTAGAGCTAGGGCAGTGTGGATTGGGTAGGTCCATTGACTATAGACCAGGGCAGTTGGTCATAGCGAGAGTTCGGTAGAGACCAGGGCAATTTGGTCTAGCCATCGCCCGGATGAATTTGGTGATAAAGTATTGAGTATCGTATACTTTACGTATTTACTGAGTGAATGTGAGGATGGTTGATGGATGTTAGGGTTCTTTATGTATCTATCACCATTTTGTACTTAAACATCTATCACTCTATATTTACATGATATTGATCATAGCATAGCATATACAGACTGTTATGTGCTAGCTCGGTGGATACAGGGGCAGGGCATGTGTGATTCTCCATACCCTTTATGCCACATGTATACTATTACAACTTTTACAGTACTTTGAAATTTATTTATCACTCACACCAGACTTTTGTCACAAGGTTTTATTTTCCACTTATTAGCTTGGGTGCTCATCGACGATGCTGATGAGCAGACCAAGTGACAAGTATCAATATTATCTGGAGTTGTACAGGTGGATTCAGGGAGGGTGACGTTTTATATATCTATACTTGTATCATTATTATTTATTCCACTATGTCACACTGTGGTGCCTTGATAGTGTTATGTATTCTTGTCAGAGATAGTTTATCAGTTGTGTTTATTCATCTCTTGTATAAACTATATTATGATTATGTATAATTGTATGAGCCTATATACATATGATTATCCGGTTTATATAGTTATTATTGTCTCTCCTGTTTTATATATGTGATTTGATTATTATATATTATCCGAGGCGCTGTGAGATATAAGACGGGATCTGTGATTGTGTTTATATTATGTTCTCTCCTTTCTCTTCTCTTCTCTTCTCTTATATTTCCTATTTTTCTACCTTCCTCTTATTTTCTATATTTCTTTCTCTTGACGGTTGCCTTACATCGATCAGGTGCTTGTGCTGTGCATATTTTTAGTTCTGAGCACCGGTGATATGCAATGGGTCGTCTCAACTCATGGGTTGGTCTTTCATTAGTTGGTTGGAAAGTGGGGACATAGCCACCGAGAAAAGAGACAGATGAATTTATGGATATGTGTATTGTAGGCCTAACGAAGTTGTCCTCTACAGAAGTAGAAGTCTCCCGACTGAGTTCTATAGCTAAACTCAGATAGTAGATGATGCGCTTTCATAGCGTGGCGATGGAGACTTAGTACGCTTTCACAGCGTGGCCTAATAAGCTTTTGTTGCATGGAGATGGAGGCTTAGTGCGCTCTTGCAGCATAGCCTAGTACGCTTTCATAGCATGGAGATGGAGATTTAGTACGCTTTTGCAGTGCGGCGATGGACACCACTTGAGAAGTGTATTATGGGGTGTACCTTGAGATGAGGGACATATAGCTACATATAAATGATTTGTTATGTTAACCTACTTGGGAGTAGATGGGCACGACTTATGCGCAAAAGCGAAAGTATAATGTGTAATAAACCCAAACAACCTAATAGAAGTAAGTCAGTGATAGAATAGTATATGTGTTATTTACAGAAATTATATTTTGTCTATTCACCGGAACTTTTGTTCTGACCTCCTTCTCATAACATATCCGCAGGTTAGACTGTAGCAGAGGTTTTTCAACTTATGGACACTTGCTTGTTGTGTCATTATTATGGTAGGTATTTACTTACTATTATAATTTATTAGTTCTGTTGTGAGATATTTTATTGCGATCATTGATATATTTATCTTTGCCATTTTGCAGGGTACTAAACAAACCAAATCGGGTTTTAATAAACTTGAATTTTAGCATTTTGCGAAAATTCAGGTCCACTGAAATTTGGGCTGTTTCATCTAATTTCCATTTAATAGTACTTCGCACTCGAGCTATATTGAATTGCTTTTCAAATTGTTCGATCCATCAAATATCTTGAGCTTGAGATATTAGATTCAAACTCGGCTTTGGTACAGTGCTGACTAGACCATTGCACAGAGGATGAAACTGAAGAGAGGCATCGTTGTGGTGCTGGCATCTGATAGAAGAAAAAAGTGTATCCTTATGCAAGAGAGAAAACCGCTCATCCCAATTTCTATCTCGTGCAAAAATGCTCATCCCAATCTCGATCTCGTGTTAGATAGAGAAAAAGAACAAATCAAGGGACAAGGGAAGAAAAGAAAAAATCCGATGGAGAAAAGAAGTGCGGTTTTGATTTATTTCCAGGCTTCAAGTAAGAAACCCTAATTCTTAAATGCTATGTTCTATTTTTTATGCACTAATTTGTTTCATTTAGAGATTTTGGAGAAATAGAATAAACTGGTTTGATTGTGCAATTTGATTTGAGACTTCAAGTAAGGAACCCTAATTTCTAAATGTTATGTTCTATTTTTTATGCATTAATTTATTTCAGTCAAATTTTTTAGAGAAGATATAATAAACTGATTTGATGGTTTTGGTTAAATAAATTGATTTGAAATTTGGTAAAAATATTTGTACTCAAATTTTATAGAAAATGGGTACATGTGGTATTTGCTATAGAAAATAGACAATAGGAAAATAGAAGTTAAGTTTTGATTTTTCTCTATTTCATTGAAAAAGCAAATTTTCCCCACTAGAAATATGGAAAATATAATTTAGCATAAATATTGTGATTTTTAAATGCTAACTATGCTTTAAAAAGTACAATTTTTATTTGTAATTATGATGAACAATAAGCTTATCATATGATTATATATGTTTCACAGTAATCTTGCTAGCGAATTGAAGACTAGTTACATTTTACATACTGTTGAATACATCGTCTCTTTGGATTTTTATTATCGAATTATTTTAGGCATCACAATTCTTCCACAAAAACAACTACCTGGAAGTTCTAATAGAACAAAACAAAATTTGAAGAAATAGTTAAATCATTAAGAGGGTCTTTAACAAATATTTTGCCAAAAGGACAAATTTGGTTGGTAATTCGGAACAATCTTGTGATTTTGAAAAAGGATTCGATTTTGAAGATATAGAAAAAAGGGATTGCGCTAAAAATAACAAATTAATGACGTAAAAGAAAATGTCTTGATACCGAGGTTTCACCGCAACAGATAGTACATAAGACCGATGTTCCATGTTTAGATCACTTAAATGAACCAGGGGTCATGTCTTCGAAACATATTTGAATGTATATGATCCAACAGCTTGGGATAATATTGATTCAAATATGAGATATTTACTTGTTGAGAAGGGTCCAATTAGAGAATTTAATTTAACATACTCTGAAAATTTTAAACATTTCTCTACAAGTTATTAGAAAACAAAATTGAATAGTGAAGGGTATCATGATTGAAAATGGCTTGTTTATTCAAGATTGACAGATAAAGTATTTTGTTTCTGTTGTAAGCCATTTAATGTAATGACTTCCAAAAGCCCATTAGCAAAAGATGAAATTACATATTTGAGGCACCTTGGTGAGAATATTACACAACATGAAAGAAGTAAGGAATATAATCTTTAACTTTTTCGCATAGTTTGAAGAGAAGAAGATTATAGTGTAATCAAACAATTGACAAAAATACGCAAGATCATATTCAAAAAGAGGAATAATTTAGGAAACAAGTTACTTGGAATAATTGCTATTGTCAAATGTCTTGCTGTTAACAATTTAGCATTTTGTGGATTAAATGAATTTTTTTATGAGAACTCTAGTGGTATTTTTTGGGGCTTGATTGAAATGATTGTTGAATTTGATCCGGTAATGCAACATCATTTCCGACTCATTCAAGATAAGCAAATTCATTATCGTTATCTTAGCCATGGAACAAAAAATGAGTTGATTGAGATTATAGGATCTAAAGTAAGAAATACAATCAATTCAAAAATAAAAGAAATAAATTATTTTCTATTATTCTTGATTGCACTCCTGATGCAAGCAATAAGGAACAAATGACTTTGATCATACGATACGTAGTTGTGACAAGTAGTCCAACTAAAGTTGAAGAGTTGTCTGTAAACTTTTTAAATGTTCAAGAAACAACTAGATTGGGCCTTTTACATAACTGAAAAATGCGCTAAACTCTCTAGACCTTGACAACGATAATGTGAGAGGGCAGAGATATGATAATGGTTCCAATATGAAAGGAAAAAATTTTGGTGTGCAGAAAAGAATACTTGATATTAATCCTAGAGTTTTTTACATGCCGTGTGGTTATGATTCACTCAACTTGATCATTTGTGACATGGCGAGTTCTTGTGTTCGAGCAAAATCTTTTTTGAAGCATGTCAATGCATATAAACTATTTTTGCTAATTCTTCTAAACAATAGGTTGTTTTACTAGAATATGCTGACAGTTTTACTTTGAAATCTCTATCTAGTACACACTGGGAAAGTCATGTATAAATCTATATTGCATCAAGTATCTCAAATTAGAGATGCATTGTTTGAACTGACTAAGATAAGTTGTAACAACCCTCATTCTACGCATCGGAGGATCGTAGAATATTTATTTCTTTCCCATATGAAGTCGTATGGTCATGTAACTTTGGGAAACAACCATTAGACTCATTTCCCATGTTCATGATTTTTATCGATTTTTAAATGACCGTTTTGCCCCTAACTGATCTTGTTTTGGCCATAACTTTTGATTGGAAAGGAATTTTGATCTGAAACCACTTCCATTAGATTCGTTTGATGGTTTACCTTTCCGTAGAGTGGTCACATGTGAAAAACGGACTTACCGTTTGGGAGATATGACTGAAATAAGGTTTGGAAGGTGAAAAACTGCTTAACCGGGCCAAATAGGGTGATTGGTGAATAGGCCCATAACCCATTTCGGAATTAGGGTTATGGGGAGGCTGAAAAGGGTAAGAGAATCATTTCATTTCAGTTTTCTAGCCTCCACTTATCTCCAAGAAACCCTAAAAATGGTCTCCAACCTCTAAATCACCTCCAAATCATCTTCTAATCAAGGATTAAGCTTAGCAACATCAAATCAAGGGAGATCTACACCAACTCAACGTTAGAGCTGTTGTTTAGCATCGGGATTCGCACCAAATCAGAGATTTACTTCAGATCTAAGTCTTATTTGTGGCTAAGGTGAGTGATTTGCATAGTTCCTCACTAATTATGGCTAATTAAGGGTAATTAGTGTTAATTAGCGAATTTAAACGTGATAAAATTCTAGAAAAATATTTATAAAATTCGAAATGATGTTTTAGACCTCTGATATGAATTTGGGTTAATTTGGTTAAGTTTTGCTAATCATATCATTAGTTTCACCTAAACATGCTTAAGGGGAAATATGGGGCTTTGGCCATGTTTGATCCATTTTAACCTATCATTTTGTTGTTTTGATGTTTGTGGTTGATTCCCTATGTTGCTACGACTGTATGGTATGCTTTGTGATTGGTTAGAATAGTTGGAATAGTCGAAAACTCCGTCGAGTGGCGTAAAACTGCTTGCTGGAAAAGTGCAGAAAACAGACCGATCCGGATCGGAACGGAGGGAGGACCCGATCCGCTCCCATACTTCATTCTTCGATCTATTCGTTCTTCTCGTGGCATGCATCATCCGATCCGACCCGCCTGATGTTCTCCGACCCGATCCGCCATGGTACTCCGACCCGAACCAATGAACTACGACGAGGCTAGGAGACTACGACCAGACCCGGGGTGATGAGAAGGACCCGATCCGAACTGTGGCACATTGGAGGACCCCAACCCGAACCAGTGATGGCGATTGGACGTGGAGACCCGACCTGATCCGCTGAGGCGAAGATGACCCGATCCGATCCAGCGAAGGAGGAGCACTCCGATCCAAACCGAACTGATGACTAAGAGGGGATCCGAACCGATCCGGTGATGACCAATAACCCGAGATGCAAAGGTAGTCCAAATGGAAGTTAGAGCTCAGGATCCAGTTGGGAACAAATGAGTTCACTTCATGGTTGGGCTTTGCTGCGGGATGTGTGCTAAGGAGTTGTCGACATTCATAACTTCGATTCACCACTGAAAATGGATGATGGGCTACTTATCAGTGCAGTAGAGTCATTATGACTCGAGGGGCAAGGTGATGGTAGCAAGACTACGTTATCAGTGCAGTAGTGTCATTATGACTCGAGGAGCAAAGTGATGCGTAGTGAGACTATGAGCCAGTGCTGTGGGGTCATTGTGACTCCATGGGGCAGAGTGGACATAGTAAAGGATTAGTAAGGCTATGAGCCAGTGCAGTGGGGTCATTGCGACTCCATGGGGCAAAGTGGACATAGCGAAGGATTTGTGGCTATGTATCAGTGCAGTGAAGCCATTTATGACTTCATGGGGCAAAGTGATCATAGCAAGGTATGTTGGGTGATCGAAGTGATGAATATCGTATGCTTTAGGCACTGAGTGAGAGATGTGAGGATGGTTGCTATGTTTGATTGTTTGTCATCACTATGACATGCACACCCCCACCCCCGTTATCTTTACACCATTTGAAATGGCACCTTAGAGTGTTGTACAGTATGTAGTGCTAACTCTTTGGTTGCAGGTCCAGGTTCAGGTATGTTTTAGTCTACCTGTTATTGTTCTGTTTAGATGCTTATCGCTCATACCAGGCTTTATGTCTGACCCAGAGTTTTATGTCTCCTCTTATTACTCTGGGTGCTCACACGAGCAGACTAGAGACAGGTTAGCTGGTGATGCGCGAGTAGTTGATTCGGAGGCGAGCAGGAGGCTTCCACGTATGATATATAGATATTCTCCCTGTGTCGTTGGTGGTCGCTACTTGGGCATTAGTAGTGTACCTCCTTTATCTTGCTTTTGCTTTTGAGACAGTTTGAAAAGTTGCAATAATGTTAACTTTGGATCATAAGCTGTACTTGGATTTTCCGCTGCTATGTTAGTTTGTTTTCAGCTTATGCACTGTCTCACCTGTTTTATGTCAAGTATGTTGTTATTATATTATATTCCATGCGCTGTGAGACATTTTACAGGTTCCTTGTTAAGTTCATTTCCTTCTTCCCTCTTCTTATGACAATCCGTCCCATGCCAACTGGACATGTGTACAGCGCACATTGGAGTAAGTGTCGGTTGGTGCGGGGCGGGGCGTCACATTTGGTATCAGAGCTCTAGGTTGCGTAGTTAACCTAGGGAGAGATAGTACGTATACGAGAGCGCGCATTTGTGATTACTTTGGTTTTCAAAAGCTATATATATATACTATTAATAGTATAAGGATGAAGTTGCACTGCACCAGCACCACTATGAGGTCGTTAATCGTTTTCTCTTTACAGATTGAACGATGAGTCGAGACACGAGGGGTGCTGGTAGAGGGACCAACCATGGGAATGCTCCTGACATGAGGACAATGTTCACCAACTTCATGAGGGAGATGCTTAGGGATGTTCAAGGGGCAGTTCCCAATCCCGGAATTGGTGGTGGTCCAGTAGTGCAGGCGCCTAGGGTCGATTTCGCCAAGTTGTGCAAGGATTACACTAACCTTGGTGGGAAGCCGTTCCACGGGATGGAGTCGGCCACATATGTTCAAGATTGGATGGATAGCTGTGATCGTATCTTCGACGACTTGGGTCTTGAGGATGCGATGAAGAGAAGGCTAGCATCTCGTCGGCTGCAAGGGCGAGCGATGAATTGGTGGAATGCCACTAGAACAGCTACTCCAGAAGATCAGGTTACTTGGGATCAGTTCAAGGCTCGCTTTTGCGAGAAGTTTATTCCAGCTGCCCAGAAGTCAGTGTTGTTTAAGAGATTCTTGGAACTCAAGCAGAATGGTCGGGCAGTCTCTGACTATATTGCTGAGTTTGACACTTTGTCGAAGTATGGACTATCTCTTATCGATACTCCTGTGAAGAAGAATGAGAAGTTCATTACTGGTTTGGATGGATACTTAGGGGAAAGGCTTATCAACCACATTGATGAGACTTTTGAATCTATTGTGGGGAAAGCTTTGAGATCAGAGAGTCTTTACCCTAAGTCAAAGACTGAGGCTGCATCTGCAGAAGGGCTGAAGCCGCAAGCAGGCGGTGGAGGCAAGAGTAACTCTCAGAATAAGAGGAAGCATGACCAATCTAAGGGTGGTCAGAAAAAGAGCAAGAAAGATGTTGAGTGCTTCAGTTGTGGTAAGAAGGGCCATTATGCTAAAGAATGTCGGGCCAAACCAGCGGAAAGGAAGTGCTACAACTGTGGCCAAGTGGGACATCATAAGGATAAGTGTCCGCAACCTCTTAAGGAGAAGCAGATTGTGAAAGCATATGCTATTGATGTTGTTCCTTCTTCGTCGAATGCCCCAACTGCGGCGGAGAAAGGAAATAATGTTGTTATTCCAGGTATGCTCTCTATTTATGATGTACCAGTTCGAGTTTTGTTTGATACTGGGGCTTCCCGTTCCTTCATATCTAGTGACCTGGTAGATAGGTTGGGACTGGAACCCGAGATAGTCGATAGACCATTGATTGTGACGAACCCGATTGGTGGTTCGACTAGTCTTAGTATGATTTGCCGAAATGCGGTCTTATCGAGTCATGGATGTATGTTTGTTTGTGATTGCTTTGTTTTGGGCTTTACTGGGTATGGCATTATATTGGGGGTCGATTGGCTCCAAAGATACGGGGTGGTGGTAGACTGTGAGGGCTTTTTGGTGACATTTAGGGCGGATGATGGGCGGAGGGTAGTGTTTGGTAGTCTACCTAGTGATGGGGTAATGGCTAGTTTTATAAATTGCCTCGACATCCCGCAGGATGAGTTGTCAGATGTGCCCGTGGTTGGCCAGTATCCGGACGTCTTCGAGGAGGTGACCGGGCTTCCACCACACCGAGAGATGGAGTTCCGTATTGATTTAGTGAAAGATGCTAGACCTATAGTGATGCCACTTCGTCGTATGGCACCAAGGGAGCAGCGAGAGCTCGGGGTGCAAGTCAGCAATCTTTTGAAGAAGGGATTTATTAGAAGAAGTGTCTCCGAGTGGGGAGCACCAGTTGTGTTTGCCACTAAGGCAGATGGTTCCCTTCGTTTGTGTGTGGACTATCGCGAGTTGAATAAGGTAACGAGGAAGAATAAGTATCCTCTACCGCGGATAGATGATTTGTTTGATCAACTGGAAGGAGTAAGAGTGTTCTCCCAGTTGGACCTCGCGACAGGATTTCATCAGCTCCGAGTAGCGGATGGGAGTGTTCCGAAAACGGCATTTAGGACGCCGTCTGGATTTTATGAGTGGTTGGTCATGCCATTTGGGTTGACCAATGAACCAGCCTACTTTGTGGATCTTATGAATCGAGTATTCAGAGATCAGTTGAATAAGTTTGTTCTTGTGTTCGTAGACGATATCCTTGTTTATTCAAGGACAGAGGAGGAACACAAGGGACACTTGAGGATAGTGATGGAGGTGTTGAGGAAACACCAATTGAAAGCGAAATTCTCTAAGTGTCACTTCTGGAGGAGGGAAGTGAGATTCTTGGGCCATGTTGTTTCAGAGAATGGTATTGCCGTGGACCCTGCGAAGGTGGCTACGGTACAGGATTGGCCTACGCCCAAGAATGCAACAGATGTAAGAAGTTTCTTGGGGTTAGCTGGATATTATCGTAAGTTTATCCAGGACTTCTCCAAGATAGCTGCACCGTTGACTTAGTTGACTAAGAAGAATCAGTCCTTCGTCTGGGACGGAGTGTGTGAGAATGCATTCAGGAGTCTAAAGGAAAAGTTGACGCGTGCGCCAGTATTAGTCATTCCTAAAGGGAATGAAGAGATGACGGTATACACAGATGCTTGTGGTACCGGACTAGGTGCTGTGTTGATGCAAGGAGGTAGGGTTGAAGCTTATGCTAGTCGGCAACTAAAGCCGCATGAGAAGAAGTATCCTACCCATGATTTGGAATTAGCAGCGATCGTGTTTGCGCTGAAGATGTGGAGACATTATCTCTTGGGAGAAAGATTTGAGTTGTTCACCGATCATAAATCGTTAAAGTATCTCTTCTCCCAGAAGGATCTAAATCTCCGTCAGCAGAGATGGTTAGAGTTTTTGGCTTCGTATGATTTTGATATCGCATACACACCTGGGAAAGGTAATGCGGTAGCCGATGCCTTGAGTAGGAGACATGCCAGTTTAGGGGCTATGTTTCTTGAATGGAAGCAACTGGAGTATATCGCGGGGTTTGATTTCAGACCAAAGTGCGAATTGGATCCAGAAATGCTAGCTAGTTTGGCGATCAGACCCACTTTGATAGAGCGGATTGGTTCCAGCCAGAGGGACGATCCTAATCTATTGGAAATCATCTCCAAGTTAGAGATGAATATCGACGGTGAGGAGATGAATTTGTATGGGCTTGATCGAGATGGATGGCTTAGAAAGAATGGAAGACTAGTTGTACCCAACGTAAATGGTTTGAGAGATGAAGTGCTTAGGGAATGTCATCACTCAAAACTGACTATACATCCCGGTAGTAATAAGATGTATCGAGACATGAAGCAGACCTACTACTGGGAAGGGATGAAAAGAGACGCTGGGAAGTTTATATCCAAATGCATGAACTGCCAGCTAGTTAAAGCCGAGCAAAAGAAGCCTAGTGGTTTGTTGCAACCATAAGAAATTCCCGAATGGAAATGGGAGCAAGTCTCGATGGATTTCATCGATGGTTTACCAAGGACTAGATCGGGATATGATAGCATTTGGGTAATTGTGGATCGATTGACTAAGAGTGCAAGATTTATACCAGTCAAATCGACCAGAACGACAGCTAAGTTAGCAGAATTGTATATGAAGTGGGTTGTGAGATTTCATGGAGTACCTATAAGCATTGTGAGTGACCGAGACCCGTTGTTCACTAGTGGGTTTTGGAAGAGCTTACAAGAGGCTTTAGGGTCAGAATTACGTCTCAGTACCGCATATCATCCTCAGACCGACGGTCAGACGGAGAGGGTGAATCGTATATTGGAAGATCTCTTGAGAGCATGTATATTGGATTTTGGTGGATCATGGGATGACCATTTGCATCTAGTAGAGTTTGCATATAATAATAGCTACCAATCCAGTATCGGTATGGCTCCATACGAAGCTTTGTACGGAAGACCGTGCAACTCACCATCATGTTGGATAGAGACTGGCGAGAAGTTTATGCTTGGACCAGATGTGGTGAGGGAAACTTCAAATAAGATTAAGATCATTCAACAACGAGTGAAGGCTGCCCAAGATAGGCAGAAGAGTTATGCTGATAAGAGGAGAAGAGATTTAAAATTCTCCGTTGGTGACTTGGTGTTTGTCAAGATTTCTCCGTTGAAGAGCGTGATACGATTTGGCAGGAGAGGCAAGTTGGCACCAAGATTTGTTGGCCCATTCCCTGTTCTTGAACTAGTCGGGAATTTGGCCTATAGAATTGACTTACCAGAGAAGATGGAGGGAGTTCACAACGTATTTCATGTTTCCCAACTAAGGAAGTTCGTTCACGACCCAGATATGACTATTTCACCTGATCAGTTAGAGGACTTCGAAGTAGAACCCGAGGCGGTTGGGAACCGCAAGCCGATCCGTATTGTCGAGCACGATACGAAGCGACTTCGAAGGAAGGCGGTGAGGCTAGTCAAGGTTCAGTGGGGCGGGGACGAGAATGATTGTACTTGGGAGACAGAAGAGAGCATTAGAAAGACGTATCCAGAACTCTTTGCCTGGTAAGATTTACTTTGTGATTTAGTTATTCCGCATGCTAGGATAGACTTGTTTTGATTGTTTTGCATGTTTGATCGTTGTTTTATGGTTGATAGGCATGCGGGACCCTTTGTGTGTTTTGGTTAGGGAATTTCGGGGGCGAAATTTCTTAATGGGGGAGAATGTAACAACCCTCATTCTACGCATCGGAGGATCGTAGAATATTTATTTTTTTCCCATATGAAGTCGTATGGTCATGTAACTTTGGGAAACAACCATTAGACTCATTTCCCATGTTCATGATTTTTGTCGTTTTTTAAATGATCGTTTTGCCCCTAGCTGATCTTGTTTTGTCCATAACTTTTGATTGGAAAGGAATTTTGATCTGAAACCACTTCCATTAGATTCGTTTGATGGTTTACCTTTCCGTGGAGGTCACATGTGAAAAACGGACTTACCGTTTGGGAGATATGGCTGAAATAAGGTTTGGAAGGTGAAAAACTGTTTAACCGGGCCAAATAGGGTGATTAGTGAATATGCCCATAACCCATTTCGGGATTAGGGTTATGGGGAGGCTGAAAAGGGTTAGAGAATCATTTCATTTCAGTTTTCTAGCCTCCGCTTATCTCCAAGAAACCCTAAAAATGGCCTCCAACCTCTAAATCACCTCCAAATCATCTTCTAATCAAGGATTAAGCTTAGCAACATCAAATCAAGGGAGACTACACCAAATCAACGTTAGAGCTGTTGTTTAGCATCGGGATTCGCACCAAATCAGAGATTTACTTCAGATCTAAGTTTTATTTGTGGCTAAGATGAGTGATTTGCATAGTTCCTCGCTAATTATGGCTAATTAAGGGTAATTAGTGTTAATTAGCGAATTTAAACATGATAAAATTCTAGAAAAATATTTATAAAATTCGAAATGATGTTTTAGACCTCTGATATGAATTTGGGTTAATTTGGTTAAGTTTTGCTAATCATATCATTAGTTTCACCTAAACATGCTTAAGGGGAAATATGGGGTTTTGGCCATGTTTGATCCATTTTAACCTATCATTTTGTTGTTTTGATGTTTGTGGTTGATTCCCTATGTTGCTATGACTGTATGGTATGCTTTGTGATTGATTAGAATAGTTGGAATAGTCGAAAACGCCGTCGAGTGGCGTAAAACTTCTTGTTGGAAAAGTGCAGAAAATAGACCGATCCGGATCGGAACGGAGGGAGGACCCGATCCGCTCCCATACTTCATTCTTCGATCTATTCGTTCTTCTCGTGGCATGCATCGTCCGATCCGACCCGCCTGATGTTCTCCGACCCGATCCGCCATGGTACTCCGACCCGAACCAATGAACTACGACGAGGCAAGGAGACTACAACCAGACCCGGGGTGATGAGATGGACCCGATCCGAACCGTGGCACATTGGAGGACCCCGACCCGAACCAGTGATGGCGATTGGACGTGGAGACCCGACCCGATCCGCTGAGGCGAAGATGACCCGATCTGATCCATTGAAGGAGGAGCACTCCGATCCGAACCGAACTGATGGCTAAGAGGGGATCCGAACCGATCCGGTGATGACCAATAACCCGAGATGCAAAGGTAGTCCAAATGGAAGTTAGAGCTCAGGATCCAATTGGGAACCAATGAGTTCACTTCATGGTTGGGCTTTGCTGCGGGACGTGTGCTAAGTAGTTGTCGACGTTCATAACTTCGATTCACCACTGAAAATGGATGATGGGCTACTTATCAGTGCAGTAGAGTCATTATGACTCGAGGGGCAAGGTGATGGTAGCAAGACTACGTTATCAGTGTAGTAGAGTCATTATGACTCGAGGGGCAAAGTGATGCGTAGTGAGACTATGAGCCAGTGCAGTAGGGTCATTGTGACTCCATGGGGCAGAGTGGACATAGTAAAGGATTAGTAAGGCTATGAGCCAGTGCAGTGGGGTCATTGCGACTCCATGGGGCAAAGTGGACATAGCGAAGGATTTGTGGCTATGTATCAGTGCAGTGAAGCCATTTATGACTTCATGGGGCAAAGTGATCATAGCAAGGTATGTTGGGTGATCGAAGTGGTGAATATCGTATGCTTTAGGCACTGAGTGAGAGATGTGAGGATGGTTGCTATGTTTGATTGTTTGCCATCACTATGACAAGCACACCCCCACCCCCGTTATCTTTACACCATTTGAAATGGAACCTTAGAGTGTTGTACAGTATGTAGTGCTAACTCTTTGGTTGCAGGTCCAGGTTCAGGTATGTTTTAGTCTACCTGTTATTGTTCTGTTTAGATGCTTATCGCTCATACCAGGCTTTATGTCTGACCCAGAGTTTTATGTTTCCTCTTATTACTCTGGGTGCTCACACGAGAAGACTAGAGACAGGTTAGCTGGTGATGCGCGAGTAGCTGATTCGAAGGCGAGCAGGAGGCTTCCACGTATGATATATAGATATTCTCCCTGTGTCGTTGGTGGTCGCTACTTGGGCATTAGTAGTGTACCTCCTTTATCTTGTTTTTGCTTTTGAGGCAGTTTGAAAAGTTGTAATAATGTTAACTTTGGATCATAAGTTGTACTTGGATTTTCCGCTGCTATGTTAGTTTGTTTTCAGCTTATGCACTGTCTCACCTGTTTTATATCAAATATGTTGTTATTATATTTTATTCCATGCGCTGTGAGACATTTTACAGGTTCCTTGTTAAGTTCATTTCCTTCTTCCCTCTTCTTATGACGATCCGTCCCGTACCAACTGGACATGTGTACAGCGCACATTGGAGTAATTGTCGGTTGGTGCGGGGCGGGGCGTCACATAAGTGGTGATGTGATATTTAGTCGAGATGCTGAAATTTGAGTAAATCAAGAGCTATCTAGTTTCGAGCTTATCTTAAGTTTAGTTATCTGGTATGAAATTCTAGTCAAAGTTAACATGATCGATAAAAAATTGCAATTTAAAGATACGAGCATCGATGTGGTAGTAAAATTTGTTGAAGGTCTTGTCTTTTTTTTTCGAAAACTATAGAGAGAATGTATTTGATTCTACAAAGAGTGAGGCAAGAGCAATTGCTTCTCAAATGAATATTGGTCTAAATTTTCTGTTGAAACTTCAGATTCGTA
Organism: Allium sativum; assembly: GCA_030737875.1. Taxonomy (NCBI): domain Eukaryota; kingdom Viridiplantae; phylum Streptophyta; class Magnoliopsida; order Asparagales; family Amaryllidaceae; genus Allium; species Allium sativum. The sequence continues at coordinate 292,556,448 of CM060909.1, forward strand.
GGAAATGTCAATTTGACGAAACTGCGAATTCTGAAAAGCAGCAACAAACAATTAAAGAATCATTTAGAACTGATTATTTTATTGTGATTGTGGACAAAGCCATTTCAAAATTAAAAGAGAGATTTGAGCAGTCATTCATTACATACGACTTTTGGTTTTTTTTTATTCGATGCCTTGAGATTGAAATAACTAGATGACGATGTACAAAAATTGATGTGAAAAACTAGATTTTGCTTCGACAAATTGAAATGCCTCTGATGTTGACGTAAAAGATTTACTTTCAGAGCTACAAGTTCTACAACTTACTTTGCCCTGTGAATCATATGGTATCGACAAGCCATAGACTACTATCAAAATTATGGAATTTTTGAAGAGTACGGATATATTTTCGAATGTGATGACTGTAATATAGAATTTTGTTAACTCTTCATGTGACAGTCACTTCTGCAGAGCAATTTTTTTCTAAATTGAATTTATTAAAGTTATATTTGAGAACAAAAATGAGCCAATGCAGACTTAATGGACTAGCATTCATATGTGTTGAAAAAGATATATTGAAGACGATTAAATATGCAAATATCATTGATGGTTTTTGCTTCTAAAAATGCACGAAGAACATTTTAAATGATAAAATTTAAAATTTTCATGTTATAGAAAAGATGGAAAGGTATGTCATATATTTACATGATGTCTATTTACTTGTATTAATGTCTTATTTTATAATTACATTTTTCATAGATAACCATGTTATAGACATCTTAATTGCAGATATATGAAGTGATGTATATATAATGGTACAAAGGATGCAAGTGATGATTTTCTAGTAGTTAGAACAGTTCAAGTTTTGTATGCACAAATTCTTTATATTTGAATCTATTATTTGTAACTTTTTGTATTATAACAATGTTATTTTCATTTGTCTTGTTTGCGTGTTCCAATGTTAGTTTGTAGTAGCATTGAGTTTTTGTAAAATAATTAAGATTGCTTACAAATATGAATTTCATTTAATACCATTGTGCAAATTTTTACAACATCGGACATCATTTAATAAATCACACTAAACACTTCAAACATCAAAATTTGCTCTGATCAGATTGCAATTTTGAAAAGGAGACTAATATGACGATAAGAGGCATGATGGTGGGACTCACTATGGATCACTCATGATCTCTATGGATCAATACTAACCCACGGGGGATGTATTGGTACCGATCAACCTTCTTGGCTCGTTTTGAAGTGAAACTTTAAAGGCTTCATCTTGGCTATGTTTTGAGTATTTCAATCAAGTTTCAAGTGATTATGACTATGTTTTGATCTCTACCTTATATGAACTTCGGATCGGATTAGAAACCGGATAAACACTAAGTTTATTATGTCCGCAGATTTATGTTAATACATAATCGTTTTTTAAGACTATTTCGTTATTTTACCTGATTTTTCCTGAAAAATAATAGAATCACTTTTATTTTCAGAATTTCATTAATTACAACTGTGTTTTTACAATTATATTTGTGGTGCATATCCTGTGCTTAATGTTTCATCTAGAAGTAAAGATTTCAAATCATTATAATGCAAAATGGAAGAGTTAAACAAATATAAAGAACAAAAAATAGGATAAGCTTAGGTTTGGAGGACCACTTTTTGCTTCATGTTAAACTGTTCATAAATAGGGACTCACACCTATCTTTAAACTTTTGTTATCATTTTAGTAAGTGGTGTAGGGTGTAACATCATTCATATGGATCCAATATGTGTAACCGAATACACATGCATTATGAATAAGCTAAATTTAATATGATAAATACATCCAACTCAAAACATAGCAGATTAAATAGATGGTGACTTGCAGAAAGCAAGCAGAAAACGGAGAACATGTAACCAAAATGAAGTTGTCAGAAAAAATAAATCTTTAGACCGGCCATTTTGGAGTTGGTCAAATCATGCTACCAAACACCGTTATATTAAACCAAAAGCCGGTTAAAAATAGAAAAAAAAATTGTGGTTCATAATTCATGTGATAACCATCATATTAATTTATGGGTGCCTAGTTGCGTTTTCATATGATAAGAAACATAGAGTATGGGATACCTCAAGGAAAAATGATGGTATTATGAGGACCACATGGACGTATAATGCATTCATACAACCTACATAGAAAGCTATAGCATGAAATTCAAGCCATGTATTGTCAACCAAAAGAATTTAGATTAAAAAAAAAAGTTAAGAATATTGCACTCACATGAACCCATGTTTATCACAGCTAGCAGAAAATTGATTGTCAAACCAAATAGGTAAGACTAAGAGAAATCATGTATTAGTTTATGATAAATACAAGAGCATATAACAAAAGAGTAAATTAAGTTTTTATTATAACTTTTATTTGGGAAATTACATATGACATTCCCACAAGTTTCACACTAGTAAATCAAATGTCTGATGTAAAATTTTGAACTTACAACAAAAAACATACCTGAAACCAAAACATTACAAAATACTACAACACTGTTTTTTTTTGTTTTTGTAAAGGAAAAACAAAAAGGAAGTCTATATTGGTTGATTGCCGCAACCTTGAGCACTCTTCACACAACTTCAAAATACCAACTCTAGAATGGATATAGAGAAATAAAAGTTCAAACTTAAAACCATACTAAATTTCTATATGTATTTTGCAGTTTTTTTTTCCCCTCTTTTTTTTTCTTTCTTTGTTCTTCTGAATTCATGAATCCAACTCTCCAGCTATATCTAGATTATTTACTAACCCATTTTTCACGAGATAATGAAATCCACTTCTACTGTGATATACTCTACTGCAGCCATGGCCTATATATGACACCAAAATACAAGGGGAGACTTCTTATGCAGCAATTCCAGATACTGCAATCACCACAAGAGGATAAAAACATTAGAATATAGAATCAAAAGTAAAATACATAACAGATAAATAAAAATATATATACATATTTCAAAATAGAAAAATATCTCACAATGCACATCGTGCGTGTAGTAAGTATCAGCTTAGATCATGTTCATAGTTATATGTTTCTGTCATAAGTTTGATATAAAGTTTCAAACATTTTTAGAAACTGAATACAATATGGTCAAGATATGGTTATATATGTTTGTTACTTTGAATTCTGAATAAAGCAAACTTGTGTGGTTTTCAGATGGATGAACTGTGGATACCTTTTACAGGTTAAGAGAGTTTCTACACACTGACATTTATGGAATAATTCACTTTGGGATTATTGAATGGTTTTTTCATGTGGTATCACATGCTACCAGATGGAACGATATTTCTTTCTTAGGGTTCAAGTTTACTCAGTGTAATTACTATAATCGTAACTGAATTCATTTATGGAAGCATATTCTACTACAAGACCATGAGATGTGTAACAACTTTGTGCATCCAAATATGGAAAAAGCAATGATAAAAGGCATGTTGGTTATATGCCCTCTAAAAGGTAATCATGTACTAAAATCAGTAACAATGTATTTTGAGATATTCTACACATTATCGGCTACACGCCATCTCTTTATGGGTACAAATGCATGTAAATTGAATTGTTTCTGTGGGTATACGAATAAAAATGTGATTTGATACTGAATGATATAATCCATACAAAGTAATAGCTGCAATAAAGAAGAATTTCTTCTATAAACGATTTGAAAACAACTCATCGTACCCAAATATGTAATGTATGACAAATACAACTCATCACAGACCATAACCTGGAATACTTCTGGATATATGATTGCTGATTCATTATGGTCGTGCAAAATTTGGCATCTAACGGCAATTCACAAACTGATTGAAAAGTTTGAAAACTACCATAGTCATGTAAATATAAAAAGTAATTTTGTGTTAGTTCTAATACCCTGTCATACATCATGCACTACATATGATACTTTTAGTACCGAAAAAGGCGGAGGCAGAGTTTGTAGTTATTTAGTATATGACAATTAAATTGATATGCACAAAATTGCATTGCTCTACCGAAAATCAAGGTATCAAAATTAATTAGTGTTTTATAAAAGTAAAATTTTACTATCTACTAAATTAAATATCTCTTATTTCTTTTGGATGATGAAGGGAGAAGGGGCAAAAATAGGAATATAGAAAATGAAGTTTATTTATTGCTTGTAGAGATATACAAGAATTGAACCTAAGACATTTGATTTTGCATTCGAATGCATTGATAAAAATATAATATGATGGAATGGAGAACGTTATCATCTACAATTATCCAGTGCAAAATTTTGTGCATAAACGAAACTATCGGCCAATTCTTAAAATTAGTTCTCCATACAAATTTACAGTAGCGTGCATGCGATGATCCACGTGTACACACACGCACATTCATGTCCTGAGGCCTTCTATGAAAAATAATAACACTAATCTATTCAGGTTACGTGTACTGTATTCAAACAGTACCATGTGTATCAAGACAGATTTACATCATCCATGGAAGATACCTTTTTTTAACGATATTTTCTCGTCCTAAACCAGCAATGCCAATTAATGTCACTTAATTTGTAATATACTGTAAACTCCGCAATATAGTAAGATAAAAGTCTGAGATAATTGTATAATCATGTCCACATTTTTATTGTGTCCAAAATGTTTTGTTTTTTGGACAATTTTCCAAAACGAACCTTAAAAAAAAGGACCTAGTGCGAGAACATAACTCATTGAAAACTTATTGTAAAAATAAGCCTCGTTTTTATAGCTTGCACAAGCTATATTTTTTAAAGTTTGTAATTGTGCACTTTTGGATTGCACAAATACAAATTCTAAATTTGTACTTGCGCAATTCAAAAGTGTACAAAAACAAATTACTTTTTTAAAAATTTGCACTTGAGAATTTTCAGAATGCGCAAAACGAACCTTAAAAAAAGACCTATTGCGAGAACATAACTCGTTGAAAACTTATTGTAAAGATAAGCCTCCTTTCTATAGCTTTGCACAAGCTATATTTTTTAAAGTTTGTAATTGTGCACTTTTGGATTGCACAAATACAAATTCTAAATTTGTACTTGCACAATTCATAAGTGTACAAAAACAAATTACTTTTTTTAAATTCGCGCTAGAGCATTTTCGGAATGCACAGGTATAAATGGATGATATAATTAAAAAGAGACATATTTTTGTAGTAAGTATACTGTTGTAAAGTTCACATAGGTTTTTTTTTTTTTTTTTTTTTTTGAGAGGTTTATTTTGAAAATTTGTCCTTTCGTTTTTTGTTATTCCTTGAAAATATAGAAAAATATGTTACTTCATATTACTAGAAAATCAAAAGCTTTACTTTTTATTAACCTGATGAAAATGGTAAAATACAAACACGGTTGCAAATCTTTTCCCAGTTAAATATGATACACATGGAGGATCCAGGATTAACAAACTCAGTTACTATCAGACAAAATTATCATGCAGTTGCAAAAAAGCCAAAGGACCCAAATAGTATTAAGTTTCAAGGTTTCCATAGGTTTCTATGTACTCAAACAACGTACACTTGTACACAAGGAACTGACATTTATGGACACGTAAAATTAAAATATCAAACATAGAAAAAATATAGCAAAGTTGAGTTCGCTTACCTCCATTTGCTTGTCTACTGGTAACGTTAAAACTACCACCAACAAAACCAGTAGAGCTTTTCTCTATAACATCAGATTCTTCATCTTCAAGCCCGTATCTAAATGGACCAGAACTATCAAGATCCAACGAAGCAGATCTCCATGTCGGGTCATCATAGATTGTTCTATTCCCAAATGAGTCTGAATAATCCCTTTCATATCCGTTGTTAAGAGCATTAAATGAAGAATTTCCTGAAACCACTTGCCCGCTGCTCCTCCCAAAATTGCTTCCACCACCCAAGCCAAAATTACTCGCACCCAAGCCAAAATTAACGACATTGTTAGAAGATATAGGAGAAGATGATCTTTCCCAATTAATCCCAGTGCCGCCAAAATCTCCGATATTATTATTACCAGAGTTGTTCAAATACGAAATAGACCTTGCTGCATTTGTATTATTAACACCAATATTACCACTATTATTACCCCACAAATTACGAGCTGGTGAGTTAAAAATTGATCCAGGACTGATATTTCCTCCTCCATACCCGATAGGGCTACTAAACCTATTACTATTTTCACTATAGTAAGGGCTAATTGTACGTCCGTAGCTAACATTGCTATTCAAATTCAAACTATTCCCAAAGCTTGTGTTCATTCCAGGCTCAAAGTTCATCCCAATTCCATATCCTGGGCTAAGTGAAGGGAACCCGGACCGCCCACTGCCTAATTGCCCAAACCTAGGATCAGTTCTAAACCCATACCCCCCTATCGGGCTTGGGTTGAAACCTTGAGCATACCCGTTAAGGAAACTGTTAAGTCTAGTTATGCCATAGTTGTATCCAGTTATAGGTGAACGTACATTTGGACTAGGGGACAGCTCTTTGGGCACTGCCCTTTTAACTTCTACAAGTTTCCCGCTAAGTTCATGAAATGTTTTCAATAAAGCTTTGTCTACTGAATCTTCAGATTCATATGTGATGAAACCGAAGCCTCTAGGTCTTTGTGTGTTGTGATCATACATTACTACTACGTCAGTTACAGCTCCAAATTGTTCAAAATAGTTTCTGAATTCAGTATCGGTTATTGTGGAAGGCAGACCTCCAACAAAGATCTTTTTGGTTCGGGTTGGACCTGGAGAGCCGAGGATTGTGTTACTGTTTCTGTTGAGAATGCTGTGATCGTCTCTTGGAACAGCTTTCTTTGCTTCCACCTAAAACAATTGAATTGGTTAATCCAAATCTAGCAATAGAATATTTAAATATTCAAATGATTAAATCTGAAAGGATGGATCGCTTACCATACGGCCATCGATCAAATGCTTCTCCAAGACGACCCGCTCAGCAACCGCAGGATCGGAGAAGACAATGAATCCGAACCCGCGGGCGCGGCCCGAGGCCCGATCTCTCATAATAACGGCTTCCACAACTTCTCCAAAGCCTTGGAAATACTCGCGAAGGCGGTCCTCGTCCGTGTCCCACGAAATCCCTCCAATAAAAAGCTTACCAAGATCTGACTCCATTCTCTGCAATAAACAAATATACCGGATGGATATCAGAATAATCAAATCAGATCCAATGCGAAAACAATAAGAATTTGATTAGATTTAGAGAGAATTACGACGGAAATGGAAAAGACGATACCTTGAGAATCAATCAAGGAATCTTAGATTGGAGGGGGATTAAGATAGTAAGAAGAAGACGAAATTCTTCTTCTTTAATATTCTGTGGAAGTTCAGAGCTTTGGATGTAAATGGCTGTGAATTTATAAAAAAAATAGTGGAAATTGCCTTTAAAAATTCCTGTAAATAAGGTGGAATATGAATTAAAAAGGGGAGAAAGGAATGGAAGAGAAAGCCATAGTTTATATATAAAAAGATGAGGGAGAGAGAGAGGTGGATTGGATACGAGATGGATTGAAGGTGAAGGTGATTATGAGTTGGATTTTAAATATTTAAATCTCTACGGCTGATTTTTTATTTTTTAAAGGTGGTCCGTTATTATTTTGTTCAGCGTGAGAACATTGAAAGAGATGATTTTCTCTTAAAAGAAAAATACATCTAACTAGAATATAGATGACCTGTTTATAGTTAATGTTTTATATTACAACTGAAAATTTTAAAAATATTTGTTTTCTATATATGCATTTTTAAAAGAGCGGTCCACAATATTACCACTGAAAAGTATGACATCCGACGATATAAGTAAATTTTGATTTTATTTCCATATATATATATATATATATATATATATATATATATATATATATATATCCGAAATAGCAGTCTTAATAAAAGTGAAATTTAAAAAATCAATTATTTTCCACTCTCGACAAACGGTTACATGAAAATGAGTAGATTATATTATTTCATTGTTTACTTAGTATAAATTTTGTTGTTATCTACATTATTATAATATGGATTAGAAGTAATTAATTGTGAATATAATACTATTTGAGAAGGTAGATGTATTTGTATTTGAATTTTTGGGGTAGTATTTGTATTTGAATTAAACGGTGAAAAGCATTTTGTTTGATCACCATATGAATATTTTAATCTTAATAATGATTGAAATAACTTAAGAAAATTGTTTAACTGGACAGAAACAAAAATTGGAACTCATAAACATCATGAATAAAATAGTGGTAAATTTTAAAAATTATAAACTGTATATATTTATAATATAAAGCAATAGCTTCTGTAAAATGGAAAATATATTTCATACATTTTTTAAAATAATGTACTTTTTCCTAATAAGATATATTATTCTTTCAGAAAATACAATATTTTTTTCTTTTTTTCTTTAAGGAAGTTGAAATTCTATTAAATGGGCCATTTGAAGAAAGGTTCTTTATTTTAAAAAATCACTCCCCTTTCTAGAAAAAACCGAAACTTCTTGAATATTCTTTAAACTAAATTATTTTACGAAAGTTCATAAAATTTCAAAAAATCATTAGAATATAATATTTCGATACACTATAAATAATCAAGAATTTTTAGAAAATATCGAGAATTATATAGTACATTTTGCTTTTTTGCAGAAGTATTTTACGGTATGTATAAAAGTAACCAAAATTCGAAAGTAAGTTTGACTTTATAAAGTACATTGTTTACTATTTTAAAAAAGTAAAGTAAATAATCAATAGCACAAATTAGATTGGCTGTCTTCAACCATATCACCACGGTACAGATGTACAATATAACGACATGTATATATATTGAAATTATTTTAAGGAAGAACTGTTTATGTAACGAATTCTTTTAGTTATCAACATCTAGTTATAGTTTTACTGCTTGTACTATTACCAGCGTATGAAAACATAAATATTATGTGGAACAAAATTTTCAGGTTTTGCAAAAATTTTATCATTTAAACATTCATAGCTTAACTGGTGGAAAAATAACAATTCATCTTATAACCATAGTTACGTATATTATGAATGTTGAATGCGAAATACATTACTCAAGAAAATGAATGTTTGGCTCATCAAGCCACTGGATAGATAATGTACTTTCATTCGAATCAAAATTCACATCACCTAATTACGTCTAATTTTATCCATACTCGGAGTTTTAATCTTTGAGCGTCTAATATTTTTCTTTACTCTCAAATCTTTCTTCTTATGTAAATGTTAGTTTACTCTCTTGAAAGTTTCATTTTTTGGAAGTAAAATGAGTTATCATCTTTAGGAGGAGAGCACTCATGCATTTAATTACACACTTAAAAATGTGCTAGCAAGAAGTCTTACAGGGAGCACAAAAAGCACTTGTAAAGAGAAAGGTAAATTAGAAATAAATATCTCCTAAGATATCAGCTTATTATCGATATCTCATATCCCAAACAATCCAAATCGTACAACCTGCTATACCATAAATTACTCAACAAAAGATGTAAGTCCAACACATACATATGCAAGTAAAAGGGTTGTATACATGCATGCGTGGAAAAAAATGAGGGAGATATATACTTTATCCTGGTCTAGTAGATAAAAAGCGTCCGAGTAGTTATCCTGATCAAAAGAATTAATTACAGAAGTGCTTAAAACCAATTTATATGTCCCACTATTGCGATCCATATGTGCGTTTAAGTTGTGAATGTGATTTTTTACCTTATTAATAAATTCTTAACAAATATATTTTTGGTTAGTTTGTAAATAGGATTTTCAATTCAATGGTAAGTAAGCATTGTAATAGCATAGGTTAGGTATTCAGGTGGGGTGTTAGTACTGTAAAACATTTATACCAAGAATATTTATGACCATACAACTAGTTCATGGACAAGCATAGTACAAATGTGTCATATATCCTATTATTGAGTTACAATTTTTTTTTTGTCTATATGCATATGTTTTTGTTGGAACTGGATCAGTTTGCAGCAGAAGTTATTAGTGAATTAAAAAAAATTGTTTATTGGATCTTTACCGGACCTATAAAGTTAATTCATTTAGAGAATTTTTATATATTATTTAAATATATTTAATGTAATAATCCACCCTAGAACGGTTCTAAATTTCGACTTGGAAAAGACCTATCGAAACTTAGAACCATTCTAAGGCAAGTTGTTAGTTGAATAAAGAAATAAATAGTACAGAGCAGTTATTATATGGTCAGATCTCACAACAGATGGATCAAAATATAATATTAGACATGTACCCATTTATCTTTACAATCATAAATATTACAATTTTATTAGTGTAAGGATCATAAAACCATCATAAAATTAGAAAGAAATCTCTTATATACAGCCTCATAGGTACATAAGAATAATCCTAAAATAATGTGATGTTGCCACAAGTAATCGCTTCTACCCACCAACTTTCATCATCTTGAAATGTTATTTTGACCTATGCTGTCATGAGAACTGAGTCAGAATCTATGCAGTTCAAGCCCTGTAACATCCCCTACAGCCCATAACGCTCTTCAACCGCTATGCTATTTCAATTTAGCGTTGATGAACAATAAATCCGCTTTTAACCCCGTTATTTTCCGCTTCATCCGCTGAATCAATACTTTTTAGCATCCGCTTTAGCAATATTAATATATTGAGCTTGATCTAGCTAGTCCCCTTTTTAAAAAACTAAGTAAATTTAGCGTAAAGGGCTGAATTTAACATAAGTTCCTAATATATGGTAATAATCAATTACACTCATCAAATTTACCATGCATACGTACGATATTCTTTGATGGGAAAGTCTACTTAGACACAAACCTCTAACGTAATTGGTGACACAATAAACCTACACCATTGGATCACCCCATGAATTGCACCTCTCAACATAAGGACAAAATAATTCAACGGTCATGATTCTGTGTCTCTTCAATTGTGTTTAATTTTGTGTCCAAATGGTCATCCCCTTCTTTGATTTTTTTTTTATATATAATTAATTAATATTAGTTCCTTGCACGCAAATAACATGAGAAAAATAATTAATTAATTTTCAAATATTTGGTTTTACATCTAATATGTATTTTTGCACCTCCGCTATAACCCTGCTATTTTCCCGATTTATCCCTACTACACATTTTTGCACATACACCACTATAGAATTGCTAAGCGCTTTAATTACATAGGTCAGAACAACAAGTTTTGATGAATAAAATTTTAAATCTTGTCTTTATAGTATTTTACAATATAATTTACATGAATTAATATGTCTACGAGAAATCAAGAAGACTGCAGATTTGTCTACTCAATATGATAAGGAAGAGGTGAGTCCCATAATTACTTAATTCCTTCTCAAAAGGATGGATCCTCCAACTAATTAATATCTTCATTCCATGAGGAAAGTGGTAGGTCCTCACTATCACTTAATACCCCTAGGCAAATTCAGCCGACCTCTTAATATGTTCATCTATAAGTAGATTGTGTCACTTATACAATATATATATATATATATATGCATATATATGTATATATATGCATATCTAATAATGCAAGTGATGATAATAGTCACTTAATACCTACCAAATAAGTAGACCATTGTCATTTAAAACGTACCCAAGGTGAACCTTGTATTACTGTTCAATTGACAATATATGATAATCCCCTAGCTACTTAATATTCGCTTTAGAGTAATTATGCAACAACCCATATTTTAACAATCTAATATTTAAATATTTTATTTAAATATTGATCGTTAAAACGATCAAATCAGGACTCGAGACTAGTTCCATTGAGTCTGGATTGTTCGTTATGTGAATAAAAGGTATATAGATGACTATATTTCGAGATTGAGCGATTTAAGCATTAAAACCGACTTGAAATACATGTAAAATTGTCATTCCAAGACGTAGTCTCGGATTTTTGACGAAACTTGTACCATTAGAACCATATCATTGTAGTGATTCATTTGTCAAATTTCGTGATGATCATACACATTGTTTGATCATGCAAAAATAAAATGGATGTTGGTTTTCATTTGAGCATTTGAATTTAAAATGAATATTATATTAAACCCTTATCTTAATTCACTTAGTTGCCCAAAACACTATTCCATCTATTTTCACTGGAGAATTGTAACAACCTGCCTGGAATGGGACTAAATTTCGACCCAGAAAAGACCCATCGAAACTTAGAACCATTTTAAACGGATCGTTGGTTCCTATAAGGAATTACATTTGCACAGATAATATATACATACACTTCGAATGGAAATCTCACACAGCGGAAGAGAAAATATAATACTGAAATAAGATGTACCACTTTATTAAAAAATCACATAATTCCACACAACTGCCAAGATTACATTTGTTCCATGGGTACATCAATAAATTCATTCTCAAATGTTTCCATAAGAAGTAAAGCAATAACAATTAATAATAGCATGACGACTTCGTCTTCAGCGCCCATCATGATTTCGTCCGTGACTTTTACCCCATCTACTGACCTGTTGGATATGTTAATGAGGGGGTCAGAACATAAAGTTCTATGTGATTGAAATATGGTGTTTACTTAAAGTCCATACCCTATTTTTTAGCAGGTTACATATGTCAAGGTATGTCTACGCAGAACACAACATTCACACAAGCACCAAGTATGTAACACCCCATAATTTTTAAAAGACACTATAATGATAAATTAAGAATACTTAATTTAATATTGAGAATTAAGTAAAACGGACTGTGCTATTGCGTTTGTCTCGGAATTTTGCTTAAGACAGACAACAAGTTTGCGTAAAACGGACATCGTATGAAGAAGATATTAAGGTCTGAAGTTCGTACACGCACAAAAAAATTATATATATACAAAACATTCAAAATAATTCAAAATCATAAGACTCGGGCTAGGGCGGGAGTTCAGACCGTTAGGGGTCGACCCCATCCTAGTGGTGTCAAACCATGGGTCGACACCATAACAGGGGTGTCGACACCCATGTCGACATCCCCCAGATCCGAGGCAGATTCAGTTCTGCGTATGTGGACTTGTTTTCTGACCAGATTCGTTGACCCTAGGCTATAAATAGGACCCTATATCCATTGTTTTATTCATCTAATTCAATAGCGACAACGAGGTGCTGCTCCAACATAGTTTGATCTAGCCTACGTCTTCTTCAACAAACAGGTTATACGATCTGTGATTCAACATCCGCAACCATTCTTCTGTTTCTTAGATCCAATCACAGTTAGCCTATGTTAATTTTAGATATAAACACCTAAAATGTAATCTTGACATGCCTATAAATGTGGATCTAAGCCTATGCCTATTAATAATCTGAAAACCATATATCTAATTTACTGTTTAGATCTCATATGTCTATTTAGGATATCCTTATTCTGCTAGTTTGCCTAATCATGTCATCTTATGCCTATTATGATAGTTTGCCTAATCATGTCACTATGCCTATTCTTTTGGTATGACCAATTCTATCATCATATGCCAGCTTTTATTTGCTATGCCTATTCTTGTTCTCTTCTTCCCCTTTCTCCCTTTTTGTTTTTATATCCCGGCTACCTTCAAGCCTAGGCCGATCGCTGAAATACGCAAACGCGCAAAATTAGGAACGATTGGGAATGATTAATTTGGGGCATAATTCATATTGTAAAACATGATTGGGACTTTTGGGCATAATTTGTACCTTGAGCCAAAACTTGGGATTTGGAGGTATAATCTAGTTCTTGATCTAAATTTGGGCATAACTTGTACTGTAGATCGGACGAGAAATTGGGGCATAATGAACATGATAATTGGTTAATAATGAAAATGCAAGATTTAGAGTAATTAGAAACTGTAACAGCGCTAAGACACGAGGTTAGATTACACATATGGTAGAAGACTGCCTGGAACCGCTGGGCATATCCAGCGTCCACAAGTAGTAAATCTAATGTGAGGGGTCTAAGTGCATAAACACGTAACAAAAGGCTGAAAGTAAAATTGTTTGATTTTATAAAGTACATTGTTTACTATTCTAAAAAAGTAAAGTAAATAATCAATATCACAAACTAGATTGGTTGTCTTCAACCATATCACCACGGTACAGATGTACAATATAACGACATGCATATACATTGAAATTATTTTAAGGAAGAACTGTTTATGTAATGAATTTTTTTAGCTATCAACATCTAGTTATAGTTTTGCTGCTTGTACTATTACCGGCGTATGAAAACATAAATATTATATGAAATAAAATTTTCAGGTTTTGCGTAAATTTTATCATTTAAACATTCATAGCTTAACTAGTGGAAAAATAATAATTCATCTTATAACCATAGTTACATATATTATGAATGTTGAATGCGACATACATTACTCAAGAAAATGAATGTTTGGCTCATCAAGCCACCGGATAGATAATGTACTTTCATTCGAATCAAAATTCACATCACCTAATTATGTCTAATTTTATACATACTCGTGGTTTTAGTCTTTGAGCATCTAATATTTTTTTTACTCTCAAATCTTTCTTCTTATGTAAATGTTCGTTTACTCTCTTGAAAGTTTCTTTTTCTGGAAGTAAAATGAGTTATCATCTTTATGAGGAGAGCACTCACGCATTTAATTTCACACTTAAAAATGTGCTAGCAACAAGTCTTATGGGGAGCATAAAAAACACGTGTAAAGAGAAAGGTAAATTAGAAATAAATATCTCCTAAGATATCAGCTTATTATCCATATCTCATATCCCAAACAATCCAAATCGCACAACCTGTTATACCTTAAATTACTCAACAAAAGATGTAAGTTCAACACATACATATGCAAGTAAAGGTGTTGTATACATGCATGCATGGAAAAAAAATGAGGGAGACATATACTTTATCCTGGTCTAGTCGATAAAAGTGTTCAAGTAGTTATCCTGATCAAAAGAATTGATTATAGAAGTGATTAAAACCAATTTATATGTCCCACTATTGTGATCCATGTCTGCATTTAAGTTGTGAATGTGATTTTTTTACCTTATTAATAAATTCTTAACAAATATATTTTTGGTTAGTTTGTAAATAGGATTTTCAATTCATTGGTAAGTAAACATTGTAATAGCATAAGTTAGGTATTCGGGTGGGGTTTTAGTACTGTAAAACATTTATACCAAGAATATTTATGAGCATACAACTAGTTCAAGGACAAGCATAGTACAAATGTGTGATATATTCCATTATTGTGTTGCAATTTTTTTGTCTATATGCATATGTTTTTGTTGGAATCAGATCAGTCTACAACAGAAGTTATTAGTGAATTAAAAAAAAGTTAGTTGGATTTTTACCGGACCTATAAAGTTAATTCATTTAAAGCATTTCTATATATTATTTCTATATATTTAATGTAATAATCCACCCTAGACAGGGTCTAAATTTCGGCTTGGAAAAGACTTAACGAAACTTGGAACCATTCTAAGGCAAGCTGCTAGTTGAATAAAGAAACAAATAGTACAGAGCAGCTGTTGATGTCAAAAATTGGTCACTAGTGACAGCCAACCCCCAAACGTGTGAATGACACATGAACAATGATTATAAGTGTAAAAAAGTAAAGAGAACAGGGGACACGCAAAACTTTTTATAGTGGTTCGGCAAAAGAATGTGCCTACGTCCACTTTATATATATTGATCTTCTTTTGATTACAAGTACAAATCTTTTCCAGTTTTAGGAAAGAAGAGAAAATGGCTATATTTTTATTGAGTTAGCCGTGAGAGTTGGAGATCTTAAGGGAAAAGGAGAGTATCCCAAGAGAAGCCTTAAGAATCCCAAGTTCAAAAGAAGTCTTTCTCCTCTTTGAGTTTTGAGGTATTTATAGGTGAAAACATGGGCTGTGCGGGCCGCCACGTGACCTTCCTCTTTTTTCGGAGCTTGGACACGTGGATCTCGATCATTGGTAGCAATAGCGGCAGTAGGACCCATTCCACTGCTCATTAATAGTATCCTTGGAAGTAGCGGCTTACGTGGCCATCGTGGTGAGATGTATCAAAAGTAGAGCTCTGTTCGGATATGGTTGACCGCCTTTATTGCCTTAAAATCCGGAGTGGGCATTTGAATGACTCAGTTGGATGTTTCTATGCAGATCTGAGATACTCGGTCGATGCGCCCTTTATGGGAGCGATTTTCTCAGTCGACTGGGAGAGCGAATCTTCCGGAGTGAGTTGTCAGCTAGTAGGAACTGGTTCGGGCCGACGCCTGAAGGAGGCCTATTTCGGACCGAGCTTTGGTTGGGCTTCCTGGAGCGTGAATTATCCGAATTGACTGATTGCGCATTCCTGAAGGGTGCATTTCTGGATATTGGGCTTCGATCTGATCCGTGGTAGCTTTTGCCAAAAAAGACGGTTAACACTTTGCCCCTCAGAATACATCTTCTTCGGTAGAGGGAGGTGTGTTCTGAAATGTGATTCGAAGCACAATAGCTCGAGTATCTATGGTCACACCGGACCATATTAAGGTTGGAAATCCGACAGTCTCGATGGTTGTATTAAGGCCAGATAACCGACAATCAAAGCAGATCGTATTAAGGCCAGAAAATCGATAATCATTGAAGACCGTATTAAGGCCAAGATGATGATCTCTGACTTCGGTTACGAGATTTAGTACCTGGAAAAATAAAGTGAGCCATTCACGGTTTGGAGAAGGCTTTAGTCTTAATCGATCGAGTATTGAATATACCCGACCTAGAGTCATGGGCGAGCATTTATTACACTTGGCTTTGAGGGATAGCGAGTATTAACCATACTCGGCTTACAGAGATGGCGAGTATTAACCATCCTCGGCTTACAGAGGTGGCGAGTATTAACCATACTCGGCTTACAAAGGTGGCGAATATTAACCATACTCGGCTTACAGAGGTGGCGAGTATTAAACATACCCGACTTACAGAGGTGGCGAATATTAACCATACTCGGCTTACAGATGTGGCGAGTATTAAGCATACTCCGCTTACAGAGGTGGCGAGTATTAACCATACTCGGCTTATGGCAAGTGTTTTTAATACTCGACTTATGTAAGATTATTATATTCAGCGATCGGTAAATGCTCGTGGTCCAGAAAAGGGAGTCAAGTATAATCCATACTCGGCTTAAGACTTTTACCGTACTCGGCTTGTGGGGGTAGGTTCAGATATGGTGGCAGGCTTTGATCGTGCGCTATGGGCGATGTGTAACGACCCAGAAAAAGGGCGATCTTGGTTATCTGATATACAACACATATCGAACATCTAAGGATCGAAAATAACCGAAAAGTTAATAGGAAGAAGTTAGAGGGTGAGGAAAGATAAGATAGAAACTTAGAATAGAAGAAGAAGAACACAACATCAGAGTAACACGAACCTCACAGCGGAACGAATAACATATAATATATATCATAACTTTGAAATATAAATCTGTACTTGAATATACATATCATTTCCAAAGTACAGCACTTACAACACAGCGGAAATAAACAATAGCTATATGATCCTGAAGCCTCCTGCTCCAGCTCTTCAAGTATCTGTAAATCCCGACTACTTGTGTAATAATCCGAAAATCCGAGCCAATTTAAAATTTGTATTTTGGCAATTTTAGCGAATTTTGACTATTTAAAATGAATTATTTTAAATAATAACGACGAGAAATTTATTTTGAATAGAATAGAACGTGTATATATATATATCGTCGTTAAAATATAAATATTTATTTATAAATATAAAAGGAATTGAAAATGGCGCGGTAGTTCGATAATTCGATTTCAAAATTCAAATGAAGGTACAGGATTCAAAATAAAGCGGATTTTAGCGAAACCAAAAATATTAGAATCTATTAGAGAATATCTTTCCAACGAATCCGAAAAATCAAAATTTCATAGCAGGAATCAAAAGATATGCCCAGTTGAAAATTCAGAATAGTCGCTATGGAATTTTGGCCCTTAAAAATGGAAATTTTGCAAACGACCTCGGATTTCGACGAAACCATTTTTGTTGGATCCGCGATGTCAAATTATTGCTAGGTTTCAAATTTCATAATTTTTCGAATCAATTTGTGGGCGTGGCAAAGGAAAACGCGTTTGACCAGTTTCAGTTGATTTTAATCGACTGGAAAATGACCATTTTTCAAACGGTCTCAGAATTTGACGAAATTAGTTTTGTTAGGACCGTATTGTTAGTACGAAGCTAGAAATAATTTTTCTGGAATTTTTCGAGTTAGTATGTGGCCCCAGTGAATTAAAATGCACGTTCAAATTCAATATATAGAGTTATATGTTGATTTTGACGAAAACTGATCGAAACGATCGAATCAGCTTACGATACATATCCCATTGTGTTCGGAGTGGGGGTAATTAGCTAGAGACGACAGTCGGTGGGTTTGATTTCGAGTTCAAATAAAAAATTTACCTTTTGAGATTCAAAAATAAATAAAATTATATAATGCCCCCTAGATATCCTTTCCTTAAGTCAACCCCCACCCCCAAATCGTTAAAACCCGACTTCAGAGAAAAAAAAGAAAAAAAAGGGGGAAAGGGCCTCGTCGACGTCGCGCTACCCACTGCCGCCGTTCACCGATGTCGCGCCTGGCCAGACCCCCTCCACCGTCGATCGACCTCCCCTCCGACCCCTCTGACGCAAGCCGCCACCTCCACCGCGGTTTCCCCAAATCGAGACCGCCCTCACGCAATTCAAGACCACCGCCCAAGGCTGACACCGCACCACTGCAGGGCCTCCCCCAGCCGCCCACCTCCAACGCGAAATCAACCCCCCTCTTCAATAACCAACGGTGAGTTTTTTTAATGTATTTATTATCATTTGATTTCCTTTTTGAGCAATTAATTTAGTGTAAATACATTGTAAAAAGGAAAATCAGTTTTAAGAATATAACCATGATAAATACTTGATTTTTTATATTAGAAAAGATATGGTTTCTTTTTACATGAAAAGAGAAGGTTTTTAGAATAGTAAAGAAGTGATTTTGAAAGGATAAAGATTTGATTTTGAATATGACAAAGACGAGTTTTTTTATAAGGAAGTAGAAGGATAAAAATGGGATTTTTCTTTATATGAGGCGAAATAAAGATTCGATTTTTATCATGAAAACGAAGTAAAAATATAATTTTTATAGAAGTAAAGACATAAAAATATAATTTTTATATATGAAGCGGGATAAGAATTCGATCTTTATATAAGAAGCGGAGTAATAAAAAAATATAATTTTTATATAGCAGTGATAATAAGAAATATAATTTTTATATAGTAGAGATTATAAAAATATGATTTTTATATACTAAGGAAGATAAAAATGTGATTTTTATATATGTAGTGCATACGGATGACGAAAGTAACAAAAGGCGAGCACGACAAAGATTTCCTACATATGAAGAGTCGTGGTGAATTGGTTTAGCTGTCGGTGAGAACACCTCACTTTTAATCTATTTCTAGTTTGAAATATATACCAGGATGCAGACGGTGTTTAGTAGCACCCGACACCCGTCGTCCACAGACCATGGACGGCTTGTATGCTTGTTTGTTTGATTTTGATGTGTAGTTGATTGTGTGATGTGATGTGAAATGAAATAAAATATTTATTTAGTTAAAAATATTTTATAGTTGAAAATCTAATTTTTAACATGAATGTGAATAAATAAATATAAACAAATAGGACGATTTGTTTATATACACACATTTGACTAATATTGATTGGGACGATAAATTTTACACATCGCCCAACTGCACAAATAAAATCTGTGTTTGATGGTTTGAAAACCCCACACGGGTATTGGGATGATATATGACATACACTAGTCCCAATAATTAGCTGTATGTCGATCGATTGATTGACAGGCTGTTATAAGCGTTAAATATTTATATTTGATGCTTATACAGTGTAGAACGCATTCTGGATGATGGTTGATTATTTATCGTTGTTATTTTATACAGGTGTTGTAGAAAATCCATATAATTAACATTATATGGTAATTGATTGAGCCTCATTCCAGTTCTGAAATAGAAATATTTGAAATAGAATATTTGAAATAAAAATATTTGAAATAGGATACTTGAAAATAGAAATATATGAAGTCGTGTTGATTAGATTGACGCCATTTTGACGTGAACGATATTTATATCGATTTTATTCATTTTATAATGAATATCGAAAGTGACCTCAAAATCTGATATTTTGAAATGAATTGAAATTCGAATTAAATTGAAATGATTTGAAATTCAAATTAAATTGAAATGATTTGAAATTCGAATTAAATTGAAATGATTTGAAATTCGAATTAAATTGAAAAGAATTGAAATTCGAATTAGATTGAAATAGAATTGAAATTGTTTTTGAATTGAATTTAAAACGTTTTGAAATTGAACTGAAATCGATTTAAATTGAAACCGATTTGAATTGAAATCGAGTTGAAATGAATTTAAAATGAATTTATGAGGAAAAATTCAATTTTTGATTTGAATTTGAAATGAAGTTGAAATCGTTTTGAAAACGAATTTAAAACGATTTATAAAATACGTTTTAAAAGGAAATCGATGAAGTATATATTATATATATAATATAATGGCCTGAATAGAACGCGTCGCGCCGCGACAGTTCGTGAATTTCGACCATTGACTTCGAATGGACATTGCGGGAGATCCGACCGTCGGATTCTCCTAAAACTGGAACCGTTGGGTTCGTATCGAAAAGAGCTTTCTAACGAATATTAGAGATTTGAAATCTAACGGTTGGATTTGGAATTATGTCCAAATCAAATTTGGAAAAGGTTGCTGTAAGTGCAGTTCGATGGCCGTTGATGGAAATCGACTGTACGGGCCTTGATAAAATTATTAAAAATATCAATAATTTGTGTAAAATCATAAGAAATGATTTGTGAAGAATTGGGATGAAAAACTCCATATTTTAAAAGATAAAAATAGATTTTTATCGAAATGAACTAGTTTTGAACTAGAATAATAATTTATTTATTTTTAAAATAAATAAATTGAATTTGAAATGGTTTTGAAAATAACCAGGATTTCCAATGATTGAATTAGAATGGATTTGAATCGAAATCATCTTCGGAATAGTTCGATGTTGGATTTCATGATTATACAGATGTTATGGAAATTTGAAAGATATATATATATATATATATATATCGTTATTTCCAATACGATATTTGTTGGTCGTAGAATTTGATATTGAATATAAGCCGATATATTTTCTATTCAGAGCCTTGTATTTAATATCAAATGTGATTTGGGTTTGTCGTGAATGGTGTCTTCATTAACACTGTTCTTAAGCCCAATTGAGAAAAAGATTAAATCTTTTTATTTAGATTTAATGAAGTGTACCAATTAAATGATATTTAATTGGAATTGAATTGGTATTGATTTTTGGGTTTATCGTGAACAGTGTTTTAAATAACACTTGTTCTTTAACCCGAAAATTGATGGAATGTGATTTTGGGTTGTCGTGAACGGTATCTTCAATAATACTGTTCTTAGACCCAAAGGAGTTAAGAAAATCAGAAACTAACTGGAGATTAGTTAAGTTGAATGGTTTCTGGGGTATTGATCTGATGTTGGTTTCGGCCTTCGGGGTTAATACTTAGGGAATTGCTCACTTGCTAATTTATGGTTGGGGACTGATTGAAATGGAATGTGATTTTGGGTTTATCGTGAACCGTGTTTTAAATGACATTGATTCTTTAACCCAGTCAAAGATGAAAACTAAGTGGAGTTTTAATGAATCTTTAATTAGATTGAAAAGATCGAGAATGGAGTATCACCAGTTTTGCTCCAGGCGATAGTTAAATCTTTAATTAGATTTAAACGTGAAATGGTAATTGAATTTACCGATAACACCGTGATGTTAGATATGAAGTATTACCAGTTTTACTTCATGGGATGAATAGGTTGGGATTGGGAAATAAAATAAATGATCACTTCGGTGTGGATCGCTAATCCCGACTAGTTTGAATTGATATTCAAAAGTAGATTAAAGAATAAATTTAAAGGGATTTATCTTTGGTAAAATTAATGGGAACCTCTCCCTAAGAATGTGAAATTTAGAAACTAACTGTAGGTTAGCTAAGCAGAATGGTTTCCTGGGTATTGATCTTATGTTGGTTTCGGCCTTCGGGTTTAATATTTGGGGAATTATTCTCTTGATTAATTTACGGTTAGTGACTGATGAACTGGATTGAGGCGTATGTTGTGTTTGTGTAACACTTGTTTATTATATACGCGAGTTATTCAGAAAGGCTGGGTTTATCCCATTCTGAATAACTGATACGATGATAAGTCGAAGATGAAAACGGTGGTTGAAGACCAGAGGTCTTCACGTCGTTTGGATAATTACTGATGATCTTGATTGGACCGTACACCCAAGAGGAGGGAATCAGTTAGTGATCGTCCAGACGTACTTGGAGATCGATGGATATGCGGGGTACTAGGTGCCTCCGGTTTCGTTCAGACCCAGAACGGACTTGTAAATGGACTGTGTGTCTGACATTGGATATCATTCTGTGTGATTGATGGATATCGGTTGCATGGAGTGGTTTGCTTGTGTGGCATGCTAAGATGCAAATGATCAAGGCTTCTGTTGAAAAGCAGAGTCTTGTGGTTGATGATCAAAGCACAGCCTGTGTGGCATAGCTTTGTGTAGCGTGGATTCACGAGCCTCACACCCCGGTTGTGAACCAGAAACGGGAGAAGGACCTCAGGGGGTACATGCGTTTCTTTCTAGTTAGAAGTGGCGTCAGTGGTTTTACACGCCCTGACGAGTTTGACTTATGTGGTTGTTGCTGTTGCGAGGCGCCTCGGATATATCGGTGACTATGTGAAGCCGATGGAGTCATTTGTTGGCTCATTTACGCCCCAAAGGGAGGGGAAACGTAGTGTTCAGGCATTATAATCCACATCGGTGGACCGGCCCTGACGATCCAAGGGGCAGTTGCGGCTGTTCCTGAGACACGGGCTAGAGCGTCTCGAATCGGTTGAGGACTATCTTTTGCCCCGGTTCACAGATGGAAATCCAATTTCCAAATACGTGATTTTGCGGTTTTAATTGTAGAACCAGTATGGCGACATGATATATGGTACCCATGCCGTCTATGATTGATATTTATGATTGTATATAAAATCAGAAACTAACTGGAAACGGGCTAAGATGGGTGGCTTCCTGGGTATTGGTCTGATGTTGGTTTCGGCCTTCGGGGTTAATACTTAGGGAATCGTTCTCTTACTAATTTACGGTTGGAGTCTGATTAAGAATCAAAAGATGAAATTTAGCGTATCAAGCATTCTTTGGCTATTATAAGGTAAAAACCCTATCCTCCGGCTTGCGTTGCATTGTGTGATGGGACCTGGGTCTTATAATAGCTTCATTTTTCTTTATTTAGCATTGCGCTGTTTGTTTATGCACTGGTATTCTTGAGAGGAAACCCGTTCCGTGTTATACGGCGTGGTCCCTTGATTTACCGAACTTTAAAATAAAGATTAATAACTGTTTTAGTTCTCACACCAGTCACATGACTGACTTGGAGTTTATTGTTTTAACCTAAACTCTGGGTGTCCTTATTTTGACACGGGAAGCTAGTAGTTTTGGTTTTGCATATTTATATTCACAGGATCCTGATTTACAGATGGAACGATATCCGGAAGGCTTTGTATCCGTATATCTCCTTCTAGTTGTGTATTGTATTATTTTCCGCTGCTATATAATGTATAGTAATCTCTGATATTTATCGAATGTAATTTATTCATTCATACTCTGTATATTCTTGTATTCTGATGAAATTGTTGTAATATACAATGTAATGTTCTTCTATCTGCGTTCTTTTGTGTGTTGAGCTCGAAGTATCCGGGCTTTCCTTACCGGGGAAGTTACGGGTCGTCTCAACTTGACTGTCTGTACAAAATTTGGGCACCCAAGAGTTTAGGTAAAACAAAACAAAATAAACTCCGGGTCAGTCATGGGACTGGTATGAGTAAAACAGTTAAAACAGTTTGAACAAGTAAACGATATCTCATAAGACCACGTCGTATAATGGAACGGGTTTTTCCCTTATGAGAATCCAAAATAATCTTTATATCAAACTCATTTATATTATAATAATGTCTATCAACTAAAATATAATAATCATCTAGAAGAAACGCTTTCATCTCACGTTCTACATATGTAGTATACAATCAAAACCACAAGCACGTATTGGGTAATGGATTTCCAACTATGACAAGGTATGGAACCACCTTCTGCTAGTGTACCTCTAGAGAGGAATACACTGGGTTCAACAAGAACATCTTGCAACCCGGCCACACATGACCGACCACTCATTTCGCTTGAGTGTATCGAATGTATATCACCAACGGTTGGGATCAGCAACCGTTTCCCGAATGGGACAGCATCGACAATAGATTTTTAGAAGTAAATGAAACTCAAAATCAGGTGATTATACACCCTAATAGGTGCGACCTACATAGCCATGCTGCCTGCCCGATTTTTGTCATTTCCCAGTTGTGAGGCTAGAGGCCACGCTTATCTCTAACAGATCACACAATTATTCACTTTGAATGCCACATCGTCATACCCGCCAAATCACAAATTGATTTCCCCAAAAATACCACGGGTATACAGCTAAGAGAAACGAATTCCTCCGCCACCAAACGTAACTACGTTTGAAGAGATCAACTTACGCGATCCTTTAGATATACTCTGTTAGACATTCGTCCATACAAGTTGTCCTGGGACTGGACAAACCGAAGGCACTATTCAATACAACCATCTTAGGAAATCTTTACCTAAGATTTATACAACAGCCCTTGCACTTTACTCCGTCTTCAATTATCTTTGATATATATGATTTGCAATGCTTATGCCAATACGGAGTGGTTCTTCGGATAATAATACAACCGGTGTCTCCATGTTAACAACATTAAAATGGTCAAGACTTTGATAGTCGGTGAGTTAACTATCAAAGAAAAACACGTGTGCAAACAACGATATTATTTCCAGATGGAAATTACATCGATCAATCACCAATCAACTTTTATCCTTTAAATTAATTTATCACTAATTTATTCCATTTGTCATTTCCTGTTTCCATATATTCAACATTTCTTATTTTCTAAATTTAGAAAATATATGTTATTAACACTGGAAAACATTTCCATTTCTTGTTTCCTATTTTAGAAAACATTTCTAATTCTTATTTTGAAAACATTTCCAAAGCTCCTACATTGGACTTAGACAGATGTTTAAACAAACCATCGCTATGCCAACTCAGACCATTACACTTATTAACTAAATTTACTTAACCATCCTTTACTATCAAACCTTAGCCCTTTCCTTAGTTAAGAAGGAAGTCAATCAAGTTGGGGTATAATTACCTCTCAGACCTTAACTGAACAACGTTTTAACTTCGGAATAGACAAAGTTTATCTTTTAACCTTTAACAAACTTCCTTTCGTAACTCTCTTTCGAATAATCTCTATTCGACAACTCCTCCCTTCGAATAACTATATTCGATAATCTCTCTTACGAATAACTAGATTCGAAAACCTTTCTTCGAATAAATTATATTCGATTAACTCTATTCAATTAACTCTTATCAATTAACTCTATTGGATTAACTCTTTTTGATTTAACTCTAATCGATTAACTTTATTTGATTAACTTTTTTTGATTAACTCTTTTCACTTAACTCCTTTCGAATAAATTATATTCGATAACTCCTTTAATTCTATTCGAATAAACTATATTCGATTTACTCCTTTCGAATAACTAGATTCGATAACTCCTTTCGAATAACTATATTCGATAACTCCTTTCGAATAACTATATTCGATAACTCCTTTCGAATAACTATATTCGATAACTCCTTTGGAATAACTAGATTCGATTAACTCACTTCGAATAAACTATATTTAACTCACTTCGAATAAACTATATTTGTTTAACTCACTATTAACTCTATTCGAATAACTAATATTCGATAACTCCTTTCGAATAAACTATTCGATTAACTCCCTTTCGAATAACTATATTCGATAAACTCTTTCGAATAACTAGATTCGATAACTCATTTCGAATAACTAGATTCGATAACTCCTTTCGAATAACTATATTCGATAACTCTTCTCGAATGAACTATATTCAATTACTCTACTCGATTTACTCCATTTGAATAACTCTAACTGGTTAACTCTAACTCTAACTGGTTAATTCTAACTGATTAACTCTAACTGGTTAACCCTAACTCTAACTGGTTAACTCTAACTGATTAACTCTAACTGGTTAACTCTAACTGATTAACTCTAACTGGTTAACTCTAACTCTAACTTGTTAACATTAATCGAATAACTAATATTCGATTAACTCATTTCGATTAACTCTTTCGGATTAACTCCTTTGATTTATTCCTTTGAATTATCTCCATTGATTAATTCCTTTGAATTAACTCCTTTGATTAATTCCTTTGAATTATCTCCTTTGAATCATTTCCTTTTGAATCATCTCCTTTGGATTATCTCCTTTTCTATTTGTTTACTTAACAAATAACTATTCCCTTTTCAATTCTATTTATTTAACAAATAAATATTTCTTTTATCTTTTCTATTTATTTAACAAATAAATATTTCTTTTATCTTTTCTATTTATTTAACAAATAAATATTTCCTTCATCTTTCCTATTTATTTAACAAATAAATATTTCCTTTATCTTTCCTATTTATTTAACAAATAAATATTTCTTTTATCTTTCCTATTTATTTAACAAATAAATATTTCTTTTATAACATTCTATTTATTTCCTATAAATAAATATTTCCATTTAATCTATTTGTAAATGTTTTACAAATATTTCCTTTTAAATTCTATTTGTAAATGTTTTACAAATATTCCTTTTTTCTATTTGTAAATGTTTTACAAATATTTTTTTTTCTATTTGTTTTTGCAAATATCTTCCTTTGTATTTGTTTTACAAATATATTTCCTTATATTTGTTTTACAAATAATTTCCTTTATATTTGTTTTACAAATATATTCCTTTTTAACTCTTTTGATTTTATAATTATTTCCTTATATATATATATAAAATCCATTGATTTTATATAAATAATTTATTTTCAAAATATACTTTGAAAATTCCCTTTTTACATCCCAGTATTTCTTACGGTATTTAAAATACCAAATAACATTTCGATATCATTCAAACACACATAATCAACAACAGATTATATATCACATCATATATCACAATATAGGAAAAACAGTAAAATAAATGTTGAGGAATCCAGTTGGATTCCTCCAACCTGTTTCCCTGCATCCACATATGTTAAACAATATAATAACATCGATTTCACTTCGATATGAAATATTCTGATAAACAAAATCGATATCTGATTAACGATTTTTATATATATCGTTATCTATGATTTCAATAATACATAAGCAATTCAACCAAATAATTAACACATAGCAAGCAACAGATAATTATCAGTTCTAAGAATATGCTATAAAAATATAACTGTTCAGAGTTGGTGAGTTTTACTCACATTGGCAGTTCATCATTAAAGAACGATAAACTGTTGTTTGATTTGAATCAAACAATTAATTTCGCCATAAATTCAAACGAGCTCAAATCCACTCACAGCCAATTCCATTTGTGTAGCTCCCGTCCATACGATCCCAACGGATCCGACGGTTCGAAATTCTGATATCATATGATCGAGATACAACATTAAGAAGTTAATATACGTTTATATTTAAATAAAACTTTAATTTATATAAAGAATTGGGCCCCACTCAATAGATTTTCACCGGCCCATACCCACGTCCCTCCAACCCATCTTCCCCAATACCAGAAACTTACCCCGTCGCTCCTCAACAATAGGCCATTTCCGATCTCTTCAGCCGTTCCTTGCTCCTTCATCACTTCATCGATCCCAAAACTAAAACCATCATTCCACTTCACTTCGAAATCTCTACACCTCCACCCTGGTTTTACAACACTCGACGTCAGTATCCATGTCGCGTCTCAACTCGAGATCACGGCATACATTGACACTTTTTGTGTCGAGTTCCATAAAAAGACACACGAGAGCCTCCTATCTTCACCAGGAATCCACTTATGAACTCGAAACTACAAATCGCTGCTCCCATCGTTTGATTTCAGGAACCCTAATCTACTGTAGTCAAAACCAGCGACAACGAAACATCATCGATCCAATCAAAAAGCACCCAGAACTGAAGCACATGAGATGAGGATTCCCAATATATATGTTGAGCGATTTTTAGATTTTTATATGAATTGATTAGGGTTTTCAAAGGTTGCGTTTTGGTTTCTGAAAGAAAGAAGTGGCAGCTTAACACAATGGTTTTATAACGGAGATGGGGATGTTGTGTGGCTGAAAAAGATTAGATATGGCTTGGTTTTTATCATAAAATTAGTTAGGATATTTTATTTATGATAATTTTATTCATCGTTGTTTATATTTACTGTTTAAAAAATCCATACCGTCACATAACATACCCAAAAATCATGATACTGGACATGCAGCTACAGTTCGACATTACGGTCCCATCGAAACTGGTTTCGTCGAATTCCGACTTCGTATGCTCACACAGCGTATTTTTAACCATCGAAATACTGACTGTTTTTCACATTAAAAATCGGTATGGCCAAATAGGACTTCAAAAATCACGGAAATTGAAATCTAACAATAATTTGACATTACGAATCCAACAAAATTGGTTTCGTCGAATTCTGAGGTCATTTGCAAAACTGGCTATTTTTAAAGCTCTAAATAAACCCTTTTAAATATTAAATATATTTAAAAAACAATTAAATTAAATATTTATAAATAAATATTATTGTATATATTCACATACGATATCATACAACTCCACAATATTCCTATATGAATTCCTAAATCAATATTTCAAAGTTCCCAATTATATCAATATTCGATTTATATTAAAAACCCTTTTATAATATAAATAAATCGTTATAAATTATAAAGGAATTCCACAGCGACTTTTCTAAAATTTTATTTGGACATAAATCAAAATCTACACGACAAAATCCCGATTTTTCTCTTCCACTAGAAAAATATACTTCACCAGCTCCTAACGTTTCTTGTTTCACAGAAATCCGATTTAAAACGGACCCTGTATATCCAGTTGAAGTTCAAATCGCCAAATAGCGAACTGCCGCGCCATTTCGAGCTCGATTATAATTATAAAATATAATTATACATTCAATTATCGTTTATATAATATATTCGTCAATATAATTCAACTCTAAACTGAATTATATATTTTAAATTGTCCAATTCACACCATATCATGGATTCTGTTATTTCCGATTATTCCGGAAATATATTATTTTATTATTTATATTGATTAAATATAAATATTATTTAATTCAAGTTATCGATATCGTTAAATCGATATTTAATAATTACATTAATTAATTATTCAATAGTAAAAATGCGGGTCATTACACGATGGCTCAACACTAACCATATTCGAGTTAGTGAGTGCTATTCAGGCTCGAATTAAATCATACAAACATAATCCATGTTTGCAAAAAAGAAAAGATCATGTCTTGTTAAGGAATTATTACAAGAAAACAGAAATAAATTCTAAGAGGATGACTGCCGATTCCAGAGCATGCCTAGGAGCTAAATCCTAACCACGTACGTGTGTACATCAACATATCCTTTTTATTGGAAGAAAACTAAAAAACATCTACATCTAATTAATTAATGATAATGCCGCGAGTGCTAGACTCAGGGTCCTTCCCATTTCTAGGAGCTCGAGGATCGACCTGAGGAGCTTGGGCAGAAGATTGTGACGGGAAGGCCGGTGCGTTTTTCTTGACATATTCGGGAAGCTCCACTCGTCTGACTCGATCCTCAATGAGATCGCGCAGATGCCGGAATTCATTGGTGCTATGACCAGCTACGTTGTGGAATATGCAGTGCTTGCTGGAATCGAGATCCATCTGGGTTGGTTCTCGTCGAGGTTGTCTTGGAAAAGGCAGGGACCCTCGTATGTCAAGGTAGATGTCGAGCAGAGAATAGTTGAGCTCGGTGTACTGGTCATACTTATTTTCTCTTCAAGGTTGTACGTTGTGTTCATTGTTTTCTGAGGCCTTTCCTCTTCCTTTATTCTAGCCATTAGTGTTAGACGGACCTCCTTGTTTGGTGGCGGGGACCTCGAGGCTCTCCATCTCAGTGCTGTCATTTTATTGTCGGAGGAATTGCTCGGCCTCGGCATAGAAATCTTCTATATCCTTGAGGAGATCTCTGGTTAAAGAGATTGAGAATTCTGATCAATTCTGAACTCCTGCAATGGCGACCATTAGCACCATTGACGGTTCCGGTCGATCGACTGATGCTACGGCCGCGTTGAATCTCTCGAGGAAGGATCAAAGTGTTTCTCTTGATCGCTGCTTGATGGTGGACAAGAACATGACACTCTTTGGTCGGGAGATATGCACTATGAACTGTCCGATGAAACGGGTGACCACCATGTTCCAGCTGTCGATCGACTCCGTTGTTAGCTGCTGAAACCACATGCTGGCTATATTTGTGAGAAAGAGTGGAAAGCACTTGGCTATGACATTGGTCGATGCGCCAAGCACCTCCATATGGCGCATATATCGCATAAGGTGTATGGTCGGGTCAGTCCGACCGTTGTAGGGCTCGATAGCTGGAAACTTGAAGTCTGGAGGGTTTCGGGAGTTTCTGATTTCCCTGGTGAAGGGGCTGCGGTGGACATTATCTATATCCTGCTGAGAAGAGGTGCCCCGAGTGAAATGTCGGATGATGCTTGCAAGCTGGCTTCCATCTCCGAGGAGTCGTTGCCATGAATTTAGCTCTGCATTTGGAAGAACTTCGGTACGAGGATCTAGCAAAAGCATGCTTGAAAGGGCGGCCGTTAGCTGGGCTCGGACTTCTAGAGTTGAATGAAGTTGAGAGTGAGGATGAACTCCAGCTGGTGGTTCTGGGAAGGATGGCCCCTCTTGAACCTGATAAGGATTGGATCGAGCCGTACCCATAACAGAAAGTCCATGCTGATCCGGCATAGCATGTGATGTTCGGAGCTCAGGGTTGCCCGCGGTTGGAGCGAGGTTAGAAAGGTCTACGGTAGCATTTCCTTCTGCTCTGGTGAGGACCGATATGGTAGAGTGGTCTCCTTGGTTCGAAGGGAAGGTTGCGCTAGCTCTTCGTTGATGGGGAAGAGTGGTTAGACTGATATGCGGTAAGATTGCGGGCTGTAATGGGAATGGCATTTATTCTGATGGGCCCGGTAGTTTCTCGATAGGTCCGGGGGGTCGAGCTATCCCCAGGAGTGGAGGCAAAGTGGTCGAACGACCTAGATCTCGATCGCGGACCTCCTGAGAAACTGCGTCTGCGCTTGTTGCTGGAAGCGATACTCCTGGCTGTGATTGTTCGGGAGGTGGAGCCGAACCAGGAGGAAGCAAAGGTTGGATCTGATCAATGGCCTAATTGGATGCAGACTGAAGATCGGTTGTTACCCCAGTCCTGGTCAGTGGAGGAATTGATGTTGCAGCGTTTAATCCTGTCTCCACTCGACCAAGAAGGTGATCCATCAACTGTTGCTGTTGTTCGAGGAGTTTACCCTGAGATGTCATATGGTCTTTGAATTCCGTAATGATCTTATCTATGTCATCCTGGGTAACATATTAGGACACGTCTTCATGAGAGGAGGCTTCCAGACTTGTTTCCACAGCGTGTGTCCCGGCTGCATCTGCATTTGTGGGACGGTAAGATGTTGCATCTTTTTTCCGCTTGTTCGCCATGCATTCAAACTAGCAGAAGGTCGGAGGGTATGTCAGTGTGTCTTCCCATACCGGGCACACCAAAGTGTTGACGTCAAAAGTTGGTCACTAATGATAGCCAACCCCCAATCGTGTGAATGACACATGAACAATGATTATAAAGTGCAAAAAAAAGTAAAGAGAACAGGGGACACGCAAAACTTTTTATAGTGGTTTGGCAAAAGACTGTGCCTACGTCCACTTTATATGTATTGATCTTCTTTAGATTACAAGTACAAAGTTTTTTCGGTTTTAGGAAAGAAGAGAAAATAGCTATATTTTTATTGAGTTAGCCATGAGACTGGAGATCTTAAGGGAAGAGGAGAGTATCCCAAGAGAAGCCTTAAGAATCCCAAGTTCAGAAGAAGTCCGTTTCGTCTTTGAGCTTTGAGGTATTTATAGGTGAAAACATGGGCTGAGCGAGCCGCCACGTGGCCTTCCTCTTTTTTCGAAGCTTGGACATGTGGAGCTCGATCATTGATAGCAATAGCGACGGTAGGACCCATTCCACTACTCATTAATAGTATTCTTGGAAGTAGCGGCTTACGTGGCCATCGTGGTGAGGTATATCAAAAGTAGAGCTCTGTTCGGATATGGTAGACTGCCTTTATTGCCTTAAAAGCCAGACTGAGCATTTGAATGACTCAGCTGGATGTTTCCATGCAGATCCGAGATACTCGGTCGATGCGCCTTTTATGGGAGCGATTTTCTTGGTCGATGGGAGAGCAAATTTTCCAGAGTGGGTTGTCAGCTGGTAGGAACTGGTTCGGGCCGACGCCTGAAGGAGGCCTATTTTGGACCAAGCTTTGGCTGGACTTCCTAGAGCGTGAATTATCCGAATTGGCTGATTGTGCAATGCTGAAGGGCGCATTTCTGGATATTAGGCTTCAATCTGATTCGTGGTAGCTTTTGCCAAAAAAGATGGTTAACAACAGCTATTATATGGTCAGATCTCACAACAGATGGATCAAAATATAATATTAGACATGTACCCATTTATCTCTAAAATCATAAATATTACAATTTTTAGTATAAGAACTGTAAAACCATCATAAAATAAGAAAGAAATCTCTTATATACAACCTCATGGGTACAAAAGAATAATCCTAAAATAATATGAAGTTGCCACAAGTAATCGCTTCTACCCACCAACTTTCGTCACCCTGAAACGCTATTATGATCTGTGTTGTTATGAGAAGTGAGTCAGAACCTATGCAGTTAAAGCCCCGCAACATCCCGTACAGCCCATAGCGCTCTTCAACCGCTATGTTATTTCAATTTAGCATTGATGAACAGTAGATCCTCTTGTAACCCCGTTATTTTCCGGTGCATCCGCTGAATCAATACTTTTTAGCACCCGCTTTAGCAACATTAATACATTGAGCTTGATTTAGCTAGTTCCCTATTTAAAAAACTGAGTAAATTTAGCGTAAAGGGCTGAATTTAAGACATAAGCTCTTAATATATGGTAATAATCAATTACACTCGTCAAATTTAGCATGCATAAATATGATATTCTTTGATGGGAAAGTCTATTTAGACACAAATCTCTAACACAATTGGTGACAAAATAAACCTACACCATTCGATCACCCGATGAATTGCACCTCTCCACATAAAGACAAAATAATCCAACGGTCATGATTCAATGTCTCTTCAATTATGTTTAATTTTGTATCCAAATGGTCATCCCCTTCTTTGATTTCTTTTTATATATGATTAATTAATATTAGTTCCTTGCAGGAAAATAATACGAGAAAGATTATTTACTAATTTTCAAATATTTGGTTTTACATCTAATATGTATTTTTTGCGCCTCCGCTATTTTCCCGATTTATCCCCACTATGCATTTTTGCACCTACACCGCTATAGAATTGCTAAGCGCTTTAATTGCATAGGTCTGAACAACATGTTTTGATGAATAAAATTTTAAATCTTATCTTTATAGTATTTCACAATATAATTTACATGAATTAATATGTCTACGAAATCAACAAGACTGCAGATTTGTCTACTCAATATGATATGGAAGAGGTGAGTCTCATAATTACTTAATACCTTCTCAAAAGGATGGATCCTCCAACTAATTAATACCTTCATTCCACGAGGAAGGTGGTGGGTCCTCACTATCACTTAATACCCCGAGGCGAATTCAGCCGACCTCTTAATATGTTCATCTATAAGTAGACTGTGTCACTTATACCATATACACACACACACACACACATATATATATATATATGCATAAATATATATATATATACACATATATGCATACCTGACAATGTAAGAGATGATAGTAGTCACTTAATACCTAACGAATAGGTAGACCATTGTCATTTAAAACCTACCCAATGTGAACCTTGCATTACTATCCAATTGATAATATATGGTAATCCCCTAGTTACTTAATATTCGCTTTAGTGTAATTATGCAACGACCCATATTTTAACGATCTTATATTTAAATATTGATCGTGAACTTATTGAGTGACAGTTCCAAAAGAAGTTTTTCCATAAACAATCAAATAAGGACTCGAGACTAGTTCCACTGAGTTTGGATTGTTCGTTATGTGAATAAAAGGTATATGGTGACTATATTTCGAGATCGAGCGATTTGAGCATTAAAACTGTCTCGAAATACGTGTAAAATTATCATTCCAAGACATAGTCTCGGACTTTGACGGTACCTGTACCATTAGAACCATATCGTTGTAGTGATTCAAGCTATCAAATTTTGTGACGATCAGACATATCGTTTGATCATGCAAAAATAAAATGGATGTTGGTTTTCATTTGAGCATTTGGATTTAAAATGAATATTATATTATATAAACCCTTTTTTAATTCACTTACTTTCCCAAAACACTATTCCATCTATTTTCATTGGAGAATTGTAACAACCCGCCTGGAATAAATCTAAATTTCGACCTAGAAAAGACCCATTGAAACTTAGAACCATTCTAAACGGGTCGTTGGTTCCCGTAAGGAATTACATTTGCACAAATAACATATACATACACTTCGAGTGGAAATCTCACATAGCGGAAGAGAAAATATAATACTATAATAAGATGTACCACTTTATTAAAAATCAAAAAATTCCAGCACAACTGTCAAGATTACATTTGTTCCATGGGTACATCAATAAATTCATTCTCAAATGTTTCCAAAAGAAGTAAAGAAATAACAACTAATAATAGCATGACGACTTCGTCTTCGTTTTCAGCCCCCATCATGATTTCATCCATGGCTTTTACCTCATCTATTGACCTGTTGGATATGTTAATGAGAGGGGTCAAAACATAAAGTTCTGTGTAATTGAAATATGATGTTTACTTAAAGTCCATACCCTAGTTTTTAGCAGGTTACATATGTCAAGGTATGTCTAAACACACAAACACCAAGTATTTAACCAATGCGGGGGATATCCAAGTCAATCTCCCATTAGAGTTTTTAGGCTAAAGACCCAATGAGGTAGGCATTCTCGATCACTTATGGCCCTATTAAAGGTGGATTCTCATGATATCTTATAACCCTGAGGCGGACCCTAGCCCCTGAAGTCCCCATCCTAATACGTCAATGTTCTTATGTCTATACGCTCAATTGTAATATGAGAAGTAGTATTGCGAGCATTACTGCTTAACTGATATTACAGTAGAATAATTATGTCGCTTAAGACTTCCCTTAGGCAGTTGGTGAGCATGCAATGGTTACATATCTTTTATGTACCAATCATGTCCCTAGTTGAGCCCCTATAAGCTTCTAGAGGAAGTGGACATTCCCCGTGAACTACCCTACTCCGTTATCGCTTATGCCTAACCACTTTTAGAGAATGAGGACCCATAAACTTACTTCAAATCTACTAAGAGTGGGTCCTATGACTTTGGTTCCTATCCATGGAATAAACCTTCGGAGGGATCCTAGTCCTAACCACTTAAGACCAAATTAGACAAGAAGAGAATCAGCAACTTAAGACCTTCTCACGGCGTAGTAAACCTACCTATTTTCACACACAATAGACTTATATACATAGTATATACAGACAGTAGACCTCTCATATTAAACCGTATAAATGCCGGATATGTCGGGTGATTCCGGGCATGCTTCTACTACAAATGGGTTTAACCTCGTGTCATACTGTACTAAGTTTGAATGCCCCATGGCGCCCAGACCTCTCACGTTAGTTGGGCCTACTTGTGGTTGCCGGATTTGTCGGTCGGTTTCGGGCAGGCTTCTACCACAAATGGCAACTGACCTCGTGTCTGTGTGTCAATATTAATATATGTAAAGCCATTCTATACGCACACACAAGCAATCAATATATATATGTGGGGACATTTCAAATTCAAATTCTTTCCTAATCGCATTTATTATGTTAACATTACGTTGATTACGCTGTACTAATATAATAATTATAACACATAAATAACGCTTAATATTCGTATGAACGAGAGAACATTCTAACAAGATAAAAATTGTCAACTTGTCTAAATTAAGGTATACAAGTTAATTTCCATATCTTGACTGCTACAATTTAGGCATAATGGCATAAGAGCATAATAACATATAACAGTGAATGGAAAATACAATATACATACAAAATCAACTTGCATCCTAGGCTTATTGGAATGATTTCAATAATGGATCAAGAATAGAGTATAACATACACATATAATATATACATGTATATTCATAGGCTCCACTTTATCTAATTCACCCCTTTTTGGTGTTTTGCATATAAAAACATTTATATTTGATATATTTCAAGTATGAATACGTTTAGATTCAAAATATAACCCAAACCTAATCAAATCATGGAACAAGCCAAATTTAAACCCATTTAGGTTACAATCAAATGTTTACCTAAGAGTGAATTACACAAAGTAGATACAACAACACCCCTTTCATTCTCAATCCAATATTGTCCAAATCCACAAACCCAAATAACATGACAATTCTTATGCAAATATAATATAGAGGATTGGGGTTTTTTGTATTGATGTTATTGTTTGCCAAATCCTCTTAGGCATAGCTATCAACATGTTAATCTATTAAAAAATAGAGTATGCCTAAGAACACAATATTCCACTCACAGATCTAAAAGGAAGAACAATAGAATTCTTATTGTAGATTCAGATATGTGTTCAGCCTTCGTGATAAACGTGCTCCAATCCTCCTAATATATATGTAAGAATCATCTTCAGAATCTTATACATATATAAAACTAAATTCCAGAATTCATAATAAAATCTATATTAATTTAGATTAGAGAAAAGATAACAATGGGGGTTAGAGGAATATAAGAGAAATTTCTAACCTTTCTGGAATTCAGCAATAGCAGAAGGATAATATGGAGGTAGAGATTCTCATGATCACTTATAACCCTAAGGTGGACCCTGGACCCTTAAGGCCCCATCCTAATACATCAACGCTCATAAGTCTATACTCTCAATTGTAATATGAGAAGTAGCATTGTGAACGTTACTACTTAACTGATACTACGGAAGAACACCTATGTCGCTTAAGACTTCCATTAGACAGTTGGTGAGCATGCAATGGCCACATATCTTCTATATACCAATCCTGTCCCTAGTTGATCCCCTATAAGCTCCTAGAGGAAGTGGACATCCCCCGTGAACTAACCTACTTCATTACCGCTTTTTCCTAACCACTTTTAGAGAAGGAGGACCCATATACTTACTTCAAATCTGATAAGGGTGGGTCATCCACTTAAGACCTTCTCAAGGCATACTAAACCTGCCTATTTTCACACATAATAGACTTATATATATAGTTATATATATATACACTCTAGACCTCTCACATTAAACCGTATACATGTAGATGCTGGATATGCCAAGCGGTTCCGGGTATACTTCTACTACAAGTGGTTTAACCTCGTGTTGTAGTGTACTAAGTTTGAATGGCCCATAGCACCCAAACCTCTCAAATTAGTTGGGTCTACTTGTGGTTGCTGGATTTGCTGGTCGGTTCCGGCCAGGCTTCTACCACAAATGGAAACTAACCTCGCGTTTGTGTGTCACTATTAATATATGTAAAGCCATTCTATACGCATGCACAAGTAATCAGTATATATATATATACATATATATATATATGTATATATATATATCGAGACATTTCAAATTCGAATTCTTTCCTAGTCGCATTTATTACGTTAATTACGTTGATTTGGTTATACTAATATGATAATTATAATGCATAAATAAGGCTTAATATTCATATGAACGAGAGAACGTTCTAATGAGATAAAAATTGGCAACTTATCTAAATTAAGGTATAGAAGTTAATTTCCATATCTTGACTGCTACAATTTAGGCATGATGGCATAAAAGCATAATAACATATAGCAGTGAATGGAAAATACAACATACATACAAATTTCAACTTGCATCCGAGGCTTATTGGAATAATTTCAATAATGGATCAAGAATAGAGTATAACTCACACATGTAGTATATACATGTATATTTATAGGCTCCACTTTATCTAATTCACCCCTTTTTGGTTTTTTACACATAAAAACATTTATATTTGATATATTTCAAGCATGAATACGTTTGGATCCAAAATAGAATCCAAACCTAATCAAATCAAGGAACAAACCAAATTTAAACTCTTTTATATTACAATCAAATGTTTACATAAGGGTGAATTACACAAAGTTGAAACAATAACACCCCTTTCATTCTCAATCCAATATTAAGATCCAAATCCACATATCCAAATAACATGACAATTCGTATGCAAATATAAAATAGAGGAGTTGGGGGTTTTTGTATTGATGTTATCATTTGCCAAACCCTCTTACGCATAACGATCAACATGTTAATTTATTAAAAAATAAAATACGCCTAAAAACACAATATTCCACTCACAAATCTAAAAGGAAGAACAACAGAATTCTTGTTGTAGATTCAGATCTGTGTTCAGCCTTCTTGATAAATGTGCTCCAATCCTCCTAATATACATGTAAGAATTATCTTTAGAATTTTATGCATATATAAAACTAAATTCCAGAATTCATACTAAAATCTATATTAATTTAGTATAGAGAAAAGATAAGAATGGAGGTTAGAGGAATAGAAGAGAAATTCCTAACCTTTCTGGAATATTGCAATGGCAGAAGGATTATATGGAGGTATATATAAGAGAGTGGCCAGGGTTTTGTTGTGAGGTTTGAGGGACAATATATAGTCACTTGTGTAAGTATAGGCCGTTAGATTATTCAGAGTAACCCTGACCATATATTTATATATATTCCCCTAGAAAACCCTAACCAAACATAAATTTATTGGGCCTCTCATCCGGCAGGAGGTCGTCCAGCGGTCGACACCCCTCCTAGGGGGTGGTCTACCTCCTAGTCGCTGAAATGCCCAATGAATTTATATGGCGCTGAGTTGTTTAATTATATAATACGTTACTTTATTTACTAATCTCTTTCCTTACTTACAATATTTTATGTCCCCTCTATCTTATCCTCTGTTTGAAATTCAAATTCATCCTTATTTATTTTAATATAAATTTTGGACATATATATATATTACTCATCTAATTATATATATATATATATATATATTTGCGTTTTACTGTCCAATTTCATTTGCTTATAAATTCTCCATACTTTTACCATTTTCAACATATTGTATATGAAAACGATTTAGAATGTCGACATGAATCAAAATAAAAGATTTTTGTAGCCAAATTGCTAAAGTTGGAAAAATCTCATTTTCTAGCCTTTATTATTAAATGTTTTTATTTGTATTTATTATTAATATCTATGTCTTTTACGGGGTGTTACAAGAATGGTCGCCTCTATTATTTTATATTCAAAAGTCCAAATCTCATCAACCCTCAATGAAAAATTACAAAACTAAGCCCATTCGAATCCTGTCGAGATCCTCTTTGAGCTCATGTTAATTTTGTTTTATGAGACACCACTTCGGGGATAGCATGAGTGGCAATCCATGCTAGGGTTCGTCATTATAGAGAACAGAGTGACGTTATGCGAGCCCAAGGATACATCTGGGTTTCTCTCTAGCATCTACTCATGTCATTGGCTCAGGGTTCGATCCCTTAGGACAAATCGCATCTATACTTGGGCTGCTGTTGGCCCTAGTGATGCATTTTCATAGGGCACTCGACACTGATTGTTTTTGGTCCAGAGAGAAGTATATGAGGAGGCAAACTCAATGGTGAAGACCATAGCAAGATTCGTTAAGTAATAAATGAGAAATCAAATGAGTAAAGTCATGGGAAAGCACGATTAGGGATGGCAAAAAAATATGTACCCGTAGTTATCCGCGGGTAAAATCCGTCATGGACATAGAACAGATAGTTAAATGGGTATCCATGGGTAAAATAAACAAGTATTTTTAATATCCGTTAATTAATGGGGCAGATACGGATAGTAAGATATCCATGTCCGTGGATACCCGTGCCCATATTGAATGCGATTTATTATCAATAGTCAATTCAAAAAACATTACTGTTGGGTGTTCGGTATTTGTGTGCATGTCTTTACTCAATAATTTATAAATGGTTGTTGATATTTTGATATATACTTCTGTTGTTATCTCTTCTTTTCTAGATGTTGGTTTAAATATGTATTGGTATTTTGAGGTTAACATTTGAGTATTGGTCTAATTTGTTTTTTTTACTAAATGTACTTTTGAATAATTTCAATAAACGACTAAAAAATAAATTGAATAAATATAATGGATACCCACGAATACCCGCCATTACCCGCAACTTGTTTAAAACCCGTTTAATGGGTACCCGTGCGGATATGGGGTGGGCACGTGGCAAAAAATACCTAATGGGGCGGGTGATGGGGTGGTACTACCCGCGCCCGCCCCGCCCCATTGCCATCCCTAAGCATGATCATGACACAACACCCGCATCGTGTTTATGGAAGAAGAGGGATTTATTAAGGTTATAAAAGAATTAATTATGTAATTGAGTTAGTTTATTACTTAATTAATCGTTAAAACTTATATCATCTATAATTTTTGCAACGAGGTCAGATTTGGACGTTGTTTTATCCATTGGACTCGTATTGGTAAGAGCAACATTTTAGCACTAATTTGGGCTGATTTAGCTAAGGTGAGTGATATTATCTCTCACTTTACTATAGTTATTCGTATAGTGTAGAAACAATGTTTTTGAACTTAAATGGATTTTAAACGGGATTTCTATCATAATAAAATATAAATAATAATTTTGTAAATGGATTAACAGTGTTTTAAAAATATTTTAAGATTAAATCTTACATTTTCTCCCAGTTGTACACTATTTGTCCATATTTCTAGAATTATAACATTTTGTTATATATCTCACTTTTATTGTCATAGCTAGCTTTTTTTTATCCCATTGATGGTACCGTTGATGTTTGTATGTTAGTTTAGTCATTTATAGGACTATTTATTGCATGATTGTTTGTTTGCATAGTTTGCTTGTATTGATATTTATTGGCGACTAGGATATATTCACGAAGAAGCTTTGGGACGTGCATATCGATCTCGAGGCAGTATGAACTCATGATGAGCAGGAGTTCGAGAAGGAGGCAATAGAAGGACTCGACAACAAGTAGGATTTTGAGTCGGATGTCGGACGCTTTCACTGAATAAGTATGTAACCAATCACGGTTAAATTCTTGGTTTGAGTGGCCATTAGAGATTATGGTTGAGAGATCGATATCGACTACTATCGATGTTGGTCGTTTTGACTAATTTTAGCATAGAGGATGACGAGATTCCAAGGAGCTGGGCAGGATGGTCTGTTCGATGGTGGATTTGGCGTGGTGTCTCTATGATTGGATATTTATAGACGAAGCAGAATGGGTGATTTTCCAGTGAGTACAAATGGATGGAATAATCCTTGAATTGAGGTTGTGAGAACTGCATGGTGAGCTAGGGTCTGAGACTCTTTGATTTTGAGGATCGTACATGTTCGAGATGGATCGACTAGATGGGTCGATTGTGATGACCGCCCAATACCTTCTACACTAAACTATAGAAGAAGTGCGTTATATGACAAGCCAGGCCAATATGGGATGATCATCAAGGAAAGATAAATAAAAAAACCTATCGTATAACTCACAACGCATGAAAAATATATAATAATGAAATATACAACAGGATGTAGTAGTGAAGCATAACAAAGTAGGAAATCAAATCTCCAAAATCAACTCAGAATATCGTGCAAAATACACCCCAATAACAAAATATATGAATACATCATGCCTCTCTACATCCCTCATCAGAGTATATAACAAGCAAAACAACAAAAATCATCTTAATTGCTTTATAGTAAGAATAGTAGTACGCCAGCCTCTTGCTTGTCACCGCACAACATCATCATCACTGTGACACCCCACGTCCGTTAATGTCACTCATTAAGAGAATGCATTAAGTTTCGTGAAGCGTTATAGGTAAACAGAAACTGAACATTACAAGACAAATATAAAATAGCAGCGGAATTTAGAATTTTATTAATGTACAAAAAACATAACATCGTGGTTCAAAACATCATAAGTATGAAAATACATCAACCCAGTACATCATCTTAAAATTTCTGTCTTGTACTTAAAAGATCAGAGTACAATAATAAAAGAAGCATAATTCCCCAAACAAAACATAGCCGTCGTAGAAAGGATAAGAGCTCAAGCAATACATCTAAGCAGCTCCGAGCAGAGTGAAAGCAGAATCCTGGTCAAGCTTGAGTATTCCCACCCTGAGAACCTGGGGTGGGGGGACGGAAGAGAAAGAAGAGGAAACAAAATGGGTCAACAATAAAGTCTGGCGAGTCCAGTTACTTTTAGCATATAAATAAGTAAAAGTATCGTGACAGACATATGAAGTGGATAAGAGAGATAACATCATAATAGGCAGGTATGACAAGGTAAATAGGACAAACATGATAGAGTATATTGCGCCTCTCTAATGATTACTTTGCACCAATACTAATGTCTTATTAACAAGATGATCCCCAACAAGTACAAGATGGTAGACTTAGGTGTACTTCCAGTGAGAGGTTTCCACCCCATATAATCAACAGGCAGCCCAACATACTGGAGTTACCTATAAGGATATTAACGGGCTCCCCAACATACCGGAGTCTAGATGTACCCTAATCGATCGGCTCCGTACTCTGTAGATACCTTGTGCTGGCCCCACAGTAGGGTGTATCACTCCCTAAAGTGGTAGCCCTTCGTTTTTAGGATGTGCACAACCATATCTAAAGGTGTCACGACGTCTAAACCTCCTCTGCCGGACCCATGCATGCACATGACCCCGTCGGAATGCGCCGTCCAC
Organism: Allium sativum; assembly: GCA_030737875.1. Lineage (NCBI taxonomy): Eukaryota > Viridiplantae > Streptophyta > Magnoliopsida > Asparagales > Amaryllidaceae > Allium > Allium sativum. The sequence goes on from CM060909.1 coordinate 292,599,586, forward strand.
ACCGTCCCTCATGTTTGGATCTCTTACAATCAACCCAGTAAGCATGCCCCGACTCCGACCTAGTTTGGAGTACTCATTTGATACCTATATATGGGTTACTGACTGAAATGGGTCCCACATACAAGATGATACAAGCTTCCCCATACGCTTGCATCCCCCCTAGGTTTTCCATAGGTTATGCCATACCAGAGTAAAAGATTGCATAACCCCACAGGTTAAGTTTGTGGGCCTATATCAATATAAATATTACCCATCCACACAAGATTTACTTAACCCACCCACCGTTTCAAACTAGTTTACTTTACCCCCTACTCAAGTTATATGTTCATACAATCCTTATGGATTCAACTAGGTTAAGTATTCCAATTCATTACCACATTATTTATGTTTATAATGTGCTAGACCTCCCACATTAAGCCTACCACCTATGGATGCTGGATATGCCGGTCGGTTCCGGGCAGACTTCTTCCACAAGTTGGACTTAATCTCGTGTCCTAGCACATCTCATGTTTAATCTCGTGTCCGGGCAGACTTCCACCACAAGTGTAATCTTACTTCGTGTCTAAGCACGATTATAGTTTCTAATTACTGTAATCTTATGCGCGAATACTGTGGTAGCCAGCTCTAAGTCATGGGTAGGGTAGTTCTTCTCATTAACCCTTAGATGTCTACCTCCATAACATACTACTCTTCCCTCTTGCATCAGAACCGCACCGAGCCCTATACCACATGCATCAGCGTAAACTGTAAACACTATGTTTCCGTCTGATAAGGTCAAGACTGGGCTGTAGTCAGAGCCCTCTTCAATCATTGGAAAGCAATATCACAATCCATATCCCATGAAAACTTCAAATTCTTCTTCGTCAGCCTAGTGAGTGGGGCTGATATCATTGCGAAGTCCTTAATGAACTTCCTATAATAGCCTGCCAATCCAAGAAAGCTTCTCACTTCCATTGCATTCTTTGGGATTTTCCAATCTTGAACTGCAACTACCTTTGCGAAATCTACTGCTATCCCATATTTAGAGACCACATTCCCTATAAATCTCACCTCTTTTCTCCAAAAATGCCATTTGGAGAATTTCGCCTTAAGCTGATGCGCACGCAGAGTTTTCAAAACCTCTTTCAAATGTTGGGCATGCTCTTCCTCGCTCTTTGAGAAGATTAGGATATCGTCAATAAAGACCACGGTGAACTTATTTAGAAACTCCTGAAACACCCTAGTCATCAGATCAACAAAATAGGCGGGTGCATTCGTCAACCCAAAAGGCATAACGAGCCATTCAAAGAAACTATTTAGAGTCCTAAAAGTGGTCTTGTCTATAATGTCTTCGGCCACCCTCAACTTATGAAACCCCGTAGCCAAGTCTAACTGAGAGAATACTGATGCACCAATAAGCTGATCAAACATATCATATATCCTAGGGAGAGGGTGCCTATTCTTCTTTGTGAGTTTGTTCAACTCCCTATAATCCACACATAAGCGAAGTGAACCATCCTCTTAGTTGCGAATACCACCGGAGCACCCCATTTAGACATGATTCACCTAACAAACCTTTTCTCAAGTAGCTCCCATGCTTGCTTGCTGAGCTCCTTTCTTTCCCTTGAAGGCATTTCACGCACAGGTAATGCAACTGGCTTTGCATTGTCTACCAAGTATATACGAAAATCGATCTCGCGCATTGGAGGTAAGCCTCAAACCTCCTCAAAAACATTAGAATACTCACGGACTACTGGTACAGATCATCGATAGATGCATCAAGGGACTCTTTGAAACTAAGCATGATAGATCCCTTAGGGTCACAAGAAATCTCGAGGGTCCTCCCATAGCAAGTCAAAAGTCTAGCGACCCTCCTCTCACAATTCAGAATGGCACCATACATGGCTTGCCAATCCATCCTTAAAATCAACCCATAGCCCATAAAATCGAGCACATATGCGTCGCACTCAAACTCGACGCCTAACACATATATTCTCAAACCCTGACAAATCATGGACAAATAAGCCGTACCACCAATGGGGTTTGAGACAACAACGGGATCCACTACCATACTAGTACTAAGGTGCAGAGACTAAACCATAGAATCAGATATAAATGAATGCGAAGCGCCAGAATAAAAAAGAGTTCTAATAGGATAATCGAAAAGAGAAATCAAACCTTCCACGAAAATTTTCCTACCTCGATCTGGAGCACTGATCCCGATAGCGTGCATTTGCCTTCCAGAAGCTCTTGCCCTTTGGCCATGTCCTTGCTTCTTTGGGCACTCCTTAGAAAATTGTCCAACCTCTCCATAACTGAAGCAAACATTCTTCCTTCTTTTGCAGTCCTTGATCAAATGACCCTCGCATCCACAATTATGGCACTTCCTCTTATCCTTAGCCTTGTCATTCTTTCCGCCTTTCGTTGTTGTTGTCCTTTCTTGGGCCATACTTTCTTGTTTTGTGTTTCCTCAACCTTAACTTCTTTCTTGTTAGCTTTATCTTCCTCATGCATCAAGGCAATATCAACGAGACTTTCAAAAGTTGCTCCCATTGGAATATGAGACATAGCTAACCCATGAAGAGGTTCATTCAGTCCTCTAGCAAATCGCAAAGCTTTCTTATGCGGAGTATCAACTAGCTACAGCCCAAATCTCGCTAATTAGTTGAATTTGTTAAAATACTCTTTGACAGTCATGGCTCCTTGCTTGAGTGCCAGAAATCTTTCCATTTGCATGCTTTTTTCCGCTTGAGAAAGAAACTTCATTTCAAACCTGTAATGACCCGGGATTTTGTCGACTTTGGTTATCGCCATAAACTCAATGATGACTAACCAAACATCGAAAAATACCGAATGATTAATGAAAGAAATTAGAGGGTGAGAATAGATAAGATGGAAACTTAGAATAGAAGGAGAAAAGAAGAACTTACATTATCAGAGTAACACGAATCTCACAGCGGAACGAATAACATATAATAGATAACATGACTTGAAATATAACAGTTATGTATACAGTAGCATTTATCAGAGTACATCACTTACAACACAGCGGAAAAACAATAACTATAAAATCTTGAAGCCTCCTGCTCCAGCTCTTCATGTATATCTATAAATCCCGACTACTTGACTGCCCATACAAATTTAGGCACCCAAGAGTTTAGGGAAAACAACAAAGTAAACTCCGGGTCAGTCATGGGACTGGTGTGAGTAAAATAGTTTTACACAGTTTAATATATATATGATATCTCATAAGACCACGCCGTGAATACGGAACGGGTTTTTCCCTTATGAGAATCCAACATCTTTGACAACTAATATCATTCTAATATTATAATAATGTCTAAGTACAAATATATATCAATCTAGTAGAAACGCTTTCATCTCACGTTCTACATATATAGTATATAATCAAAATCGCAAGCACGTATTGGATAATGGATTTCCAACTATGACAAGGTATGGAACCACCTTATGCTAGTGTACCTCTAGAGAGGAATACACTGGGTTCAACAAGAACATCTTGCAACCCGACCACACATGACCGACCACTCATTTCGCTTGAGTGTATCGAATGTATATCACCGACGGTTGGGATCAGCAACCGTTTCCCGAATGGGACAGCATCAACAATAAATTATAGAAATAAATGAAACTCTAGATCAAGTGATTATACACCCTAATAGGTGCGACCTACATAACCATGCTACCTGCCCGATTTCTGTCATTTATCGGATGTGAGGCTAGAAGCTACGCTTATCTTCACATCAGATTCACTTCGAATGCTACATTGTCAGATCCATCGAAAATCACTAATTGACATCTACAACGGTACATTACGTGTTAGCTAAAGAAGTTTCCTTCTCCACTTCCACTCTTGGTACGGTTGAAGAAATCAATGTACGTGACCTTTCTGGAAATACTCTGTCAGATATTCATCTTCATTCACTTAAAATGTCACATCGTCATACCCGCCAAATCACAAATCGCTATACCAACTCAACCATTTCCTTTAATTACAAATTCACTTTACCATCCTTTACTGCCGAACCTTAACCATTCCTTAGTTAAAAACGAAGCCAATCAAGTTGGGGTATAATTACCTCTCAGACCTTAACTGAACAACATTTCTAACCTTGAAATAGGTAAAGTTCACTTTAAATTTCTTTAACTAACTTCCTTACTTAACCTTTCTTTCGAATAACTAGATTTGATTAACTCTTTTCTCTTAACTCTATTCGATTAACTCCTGTCGAATAAACTATATTCGATAACTCCTCTAACTCTATTCGAATAGACTGTATTCGATAACTACTTTCAAATAACTAGATTCGATTAACTCACCTCGAATTACCAATATTCGATTACTCTACTCTCGAATACACTATATTCGATAATTCTACTTCGAATAAGTGATATTCGATAACTCTACTTGATTAACTCCATTTGGATAACTCTAACTAGTTAACTCTAACTCTAATCGATTAACTCTAACTGATTAACTCTGCCTGGTCAACCCTAACTGATTAACTCTAACTGGTTTTACTTGGTTTGACTAACTCAATTGATTAACTCGACTGACTAATTCAACTCGATTAACCCCATTTGATTTTCTTATCTCGATTAACTGAACTAATCCCTTTGATTAACTCGACTAATTCACTTTGATTAACTTAACCAATTCTTTTAGTTTAACCCAACTAATTCACTTTGATTAATCTAACCAATTCTGTAACGACCCAACTTTCGAACACATCTCAAGTTGTGCCATTAATAAGAAATGAGAATAGATAGAAGATAAAACACAGAACATCAGAATCTCACAGCGGAATTTTCACAACAGATAATACTTTATAATATTACACCGCAGAATATTTTACATCAGAGCATCATAGTCTAGTGATACAACCCGTTCATAGTACATCAGTAATTATACATATCAAGGATGATTAACTGACGGACTTAATTATACAGTAGATAGATGGACCAGCACACAGCAAAATCTTCATTCCAGCTTCACAGTCTCATTGATCCTGATTCACCTGTCTATTCATAACAAGCGTTATGAATACCTAAGAGTTTAAGGGAAAACACAGAAAAATAAACTCCGGGCCAGTCAGGGGACTAGTATGAGTAAACAATTTAAAAACAATTAAAATATCTCATAAGACCACGCCGTGAATACGGAATGGGTTTTTACCTTATGAGATCAAAAATCACTTTGTATACTTTAAAACCAGATATTATAATAGTGTCTATTTGTTTTCACAAATAATTAAGAATCTAGGAAAATGCTTGCATCTCACATTCTCCGATATAGTATACAAATAAAAATCGCTTGGTGCTTATGGAAATTGGATTTCAACCATGACAAGATATGGGACCACCTTCCGCTGATGTATCTCTAGAGGCCAATACACCTGGGTTCAACAAGAACGTCTTGCAACCCGGTCCTCACATGACCGACCACTCATTTCTCTTGAGTGTATCGAGTGTATATCACTGATGGTTGTGTACGGCAACCATCCCCGAATGGGCAGAATCGATAGATTAAGAAACAAAAGGGAATTTCTCTAGATAGGTGATGCTACACCCTAATGGGAGCGACCCACATAGCCATGCTGCCAGCCCGATTTTTGTCATTTCCTGGGTGTGAGGCTTGAAGCTAGACTTACGTCATCTTTTCATCATCACTGGTTTAATTCCTTTGAATGCCACATCGTCAAACCCGTCAAATCACAAATTGATCTCGTCAAAACTACGGGTATAAAGCTAAGAGAAACGAATTCCTCCGCCACCAAACTAAGTTTTGAAAAGACCAACTTACGCGATCTGTTAGGTATACTTTGTCAGACATTCGTCCATACAAGTTGTCCTGGGACTGGACAAACCGAAGGCACTATTCGAAAATAGTCCTTGTATATCTTCGTCTTTGATTTAGTAATCTCTGACGCGCGGCGTATAATCAAATCAGAGTGAAATATCTTATTTCGGTCTCTTTGAAATGATTAACGAACATTTTCTCTTTTTAAATTATAAATCTAACAAGATTATAATCTAATCTTTATATACCGTTATAGTCAAACCAAACAGTACATGATCATCATGTCAATATCTGATATATTGATCATCATTTCAAAACGGTCAGTTTTAGTGTGTGCGTCGCATGGGTTTTTCCTTTCTGTTTTGTTTATCATCTTTTAAAATGAATTCTTTCTTTATTTTCTCTTTAGAAAAATATTTCTCATCATGATTACTTACTCTGGTCACTCATGAATAAATAAACTTGACGGTCTATAATCTATTCTACGCCTTCACACTTTTGTATCATTTCGTCAAATTTTATTTTGATCTCTTATTCTTGATTTCTTTGTCCTTCTTTCCCATACTGATAAAATTCTCTCTCTTTATTATCAGACTACATACGATTAAAACATTTCTTCACAGTTCTCGTTTTCAAAAGCACAGAACTGTTCATGATCAGATCCTTTGGATTTCAGTTTAAAAACGAACCAATTCTGGCGTATGTGTCACATACGATTTTCCTACCTTGTTTGAATTTAAATATTTCAAATATCCCATCAGAAAATAGATTCTATTTAAATAAATTTATAATTTATCTAAAAACAACAGCTTCTGTGCTGACTTCTCGACTTTTTGTCAAACCCGTATCTGCTCTTTTACATTGATCGACTCTCTGTCCGTCGACTTTACAGTTTATATATTCCATTTGAAAATCTTTTCAAATTCTCATTTATAAATTAAATTTATAATTTAATTTAAATTTATAGTCTTTGTGTTTTTACTTCAATCTTGACAAAACTGCGTTTTCTTATCCTGATTCACTTCTGTACTAATGTTTCAACCTTGACAAAACAATATCTGATCTTTCACTGTTTGATCAACTTTCTTTTGTTTACTTCATTTTAGATAATCATTTCTAATTCTCTTTTAAATTAATTTAAATTTAATTTAAAATTTCAGCTTCAGTATTTGAAATTCAGACCTTGACAAAATTATCCAAACATGATTAAATACAGTTCTTATTTTATACTATACAGAACAGTCTTTATTTTTGGAAGGGAATTCAGATTTTAACCCGGCAATTTCATCGTATGGTTTTGCACTTAGTTTCTCTTCAAAAAAATCTGAATTAGAAACTAAATTTATAATTAAATTTTATCACACTTCTGTATTTTAAATTTCAGTTCTTGACGAAACTGAATCAAAAATCCTGATTCACTCTTTACTATTTTTCTATTTTTCTTGTAATTTAAATAAAACAATATTTTTATTTAAATATTTATTTAACTCTTTTATTTTAAACCTTAATTTAATTTAAAACAAGTTTAATATAAATTTTTGTTTGAAAATATTCATTTTAAAACTAAATTTTGCCAAGTACCATTTGCATAAGTACCACTTTAAAACTATGGTCACCACCCTTGCCAAATCCCTCAAACCCCCTGAAAACCATGATGGTCGATCACCTGACAAAGTACCCAGGTCCAACAAGTGGTAGTACCACTACAACACACTTTTCCACTTTCCTCTTTCCCTTGTACACGCATACTGGTGCACGTGCACCATCCTCCTGGCCATCCTCCGGCTGCCGGACCACCACCCACAAACCACCTCTTCCACCACGATCATCCCTGACCGGCTATCCCCCTCCTAAGTTCCCTTCTTCTCTAAATCACTCTTCCACCATAAAAAAAACCAACAGCAGTATATTTTTTTCCACCACCAAAACTCCACGGCCCCACCAATCTCCGACCATCGGACCGACCACCACCACCTCCAACCCCTTCACCAACCTCGGCCGCACCCTCCACCCCAGTCCTGGCCCACTCGAACCAACGTGGACCCCCCCACGACGGCCTCAAAGTCAAAACACCAAACACAGACGAAATTTCCCAAATCAAATTAAAACCCTTGATTCATGTTATAGAAAAATATAATAGTATTTTTCCCATGATCCTTGATAAGCCACGCTCCTCCACCCTCTTTGCCAACGCCTGCCATCATCTCCGTCGCCGGAATTTGACCAAAGTCCCGTTTTTGAACATTTTTAAAATTCTCCTAATCCCCTTTTCTAACAATCTTGTTCTTTGTTTTAAAAATCGCCATTCGGTTCCTTGATCACGATTATATAACCAAATCTAGGTTTTACATCAGTTGAATTTCCATTTTGAATTTTTGAACCAGAGGATTTTTCTGTTGTTTCTTTTTAAAACAACAGTAATGGTTTCTTTAGCAAACTTGTTTAATTTGAGCACTTTTAAATTACTGTGCAAAGGCTTAAAACATTGTATGCCATCCTAACCTTATCCTTGAACCTATTTTTACTAACTTATTCAAACTTGTAGTGGTTCGATCAAACAGACAGTGGATGCATCATTATCAGGTAATGCAAATTTTTATGCCTATGGCACTTAAGGTTTTTCACTAACCATAATGACCTTACATCAAAACAAGCAACCATACCATACTTAAACAAGGATATAAAAGAGATTTATGTCCACCTATGATTCACACACACAACTATAGTAAAATCAAACAGAAAATAACTACAGGTTTGCTCACAAAACTGCAGTAAGTTCAAACAGAAAATTTAGAGTTAGTTTACTCACTTATAATGCTTCCAAAACCTTGGTTTTTCTTTGCTGCAAACTTTTGAACTTGCTGTGTGGTTGAGTGAGTAAGGTTGTGCACATGGGAGGTCCTTATATAGGGGTGATAAATTGATAAAATACTTTGCATTAAATGCTGATTTGAAAACAGCAAAAACAGCTTTTCCCTTGTCAAATAAAGATCACATTTAAAATCTTTTTCTCTCTCAAAATCTTTGCAATCTCCCCTCAAAATCACATGGTGTTTCAGCCTATATTCCCCCTCCTACAACCCCTAACCATTGTACTAACTCTTTCCCATTGGCCTTCCAAGAAACATCACCTTAAATGTTGCTATGTACAACAAATCTTCCTATCAATCTTCGTCTTGGTTCAATCAAGATATTGAGATCAGTTTATATCAAAAATGTTCAGTTGTTATTGAGTTTTCAACTCATGCTTTTCACATTTTAAAAACTTGATTTTACAAGACCTTATTAAAATATAAAGTTGCCTTGCAAGTATAGTAAAAATCTGAAAATAAAGTACTTGCAAATCTATTTTTGTGGAATGATAATACATGAGAAAATACTCAGCACTATTTATGATTTGAACTCACTATTGTAGATAACATGATGATGCATAGGTATGATTTTATAAATCTCTTGATGTGTATGCTTATTTGACAATTTGGCCAAAGTTTTGGAATTTGAACATGAGTTGTAATTTTCAGATATTCAATTTGAAAGGAAAGAAAGAAAGATTGCAAACTGAAAATGCTCCTATCTAAAATGATTTGTCATGTGCCTAATATTTCCCTAGAAATCCTACTTACTATCACATTTATAACGTATAAAATTCATGGATGATTTGCAAGAGGACTTGACAACACTTGCTCTTGTCCTAATGCATATAAAAATGCAAAGATTTCCCTTGTAATCTTACTTGCTAGCAAGATCTATGGTGTATAGATTTATAGGTGAGATCATGAATTGAAAAAGGAAATTTGACAATACATATTTTGACTTTAATGCATATAAAATTTCACATATTTTCTTGCATTGGTTTTGAGGCCAAAGAGGTCATTAAACATGTCTTAGGCAAGGTATTCTAAGGTTTCAAAAGCATAAGGGTTTAAAGCTTTTAGAAAAATATGAACAAGTATTTTTTTCAAAGAAATGGCATTTAAAAAAAAACTATGCAAAAGTGTTATTTAACATACATTAAAAATATGATATTTAACAACACTATCTAAAATATGCTATTATATATATACCTGTGTAAAATAAAATTAACAAACGCTATCAAACAGATGCTATCATACATGAATGAACAAAGATTGGTTTAAAGTAAATACAGTGCTATATATCCATAAAGGCTATCATATACAAATTAACATGTTTTGAATTTATAAGGACTGGATTTTTAAATCGTATTTGAAAACATGTACTGACGATCACTTAAATCTGTATCATTGATTAGTGAAAATCCCGGGTCATTACAAATTCACTTAGTTTAACTTAACTAATTCACTTTGATTAATCCTAACCTGATAACTCAATTTGATTAACTTACTCGCTAATAGCGTTTATTCCTTTTTAAAGATTTTCTTTTATAATCTATTTATTTCCTAAATAAATATTTCCTTTATAATCCTATTTATTTAACAAATAAATATCTCCTTTATTCTATTTATTCTAACAAATAAATATTCCTTTATTCTATTTATTCCCTAAATAAATAAATCATTTAACTTTATTTATACCCTAAATAATAAATTCTTTTACCTTTATTTATTTCTTAAATAAATAAATCCTCTTATATCTATTTGTAAATGGTTTACAAATATCCCTCTTTCTATTTGTTTTGACAATATTTTCCTTTATATATATTGTTTTTTTTACAAATATTTTCCTTTATATCTGATTTCACAAATATATCTCCTCTATATTTGTTTAACAAATAAAATCCCTTTATATTTGTTTAACAAATAAAATTCCTTTATATTTGATTAACAAATATAATTCTTTTATTCAAAAATCCCTTTTCTTTTATAATATAAAATCCATTGATTTTATATAAATAAATTGTTTTCAAATTGTACTTTGAAAATCCCTTTCACATTCTGGTATTTCTTATGGTATTTAACCCACCATATAACAACGATAACTATCGTCCAAACACACATAATCAACGTCAGATTATATATCACATTATATATCACAATATATAAATCACAGTAAAATAACTGTTGAGGAATCCAGTTGGATTCCTCCGACCTGTTTCCCTGCATCACAGATGTTAGACAATATAATTAACATCGATTTCACTTCACTGTGAAATATTCTGATAATAGAATCACATATAAATATTTAACGGTTTATATATACACACACACACACACACACACACACACACATATATATATATATATATAATTTCTACTAACTGACTAGCAGTTCAATCAAACAATCAACACACAGTCAAACAGACAATATTTAACAGTTCTAAGAATACACTGTAAAAATAGAACTATTCAGAGTTGGTGAGTTTTACTCACATTGGACGATCGTCGTTAATAACGACAACCATCGCTTGATTCTGACGGATAATTTATTTCGCTATAAATTGTGATGGAATCCAATTGACACGCGGTCAGTTCCATTGTGTAGTGTCCGTCCATACGATCCCGACGAATCTTGTTTTGCCCAATTCTGATACCGTACGAGAAAGATATTGAATTTATAGTTTAGTACACTTATTTGAATTGAATAAAAGTTTAGAATATACTTATTATTGGGCTCACTATCCAAAACAAGGCCCATACCATTTAATACCCTGACCCGCTCATACTCTCTTCTCCAGAAAGGTTGAACGCGACCTGCTCCTGTTTTGAATGGCCATTAGTCCATCTTCTTCCACCGATCTCTCCCTCTCCACTCTACTAATCCTCCAACCGATAACTCCATCATCTCACTCTTCTCGAGCACTCCTTCTTCCACCTAACCCCTTCCATCTCGCACCCCCCATCTCAAGTGCGAAATCCGGTCAGCCACTACCCAAATCAACACGACATCGACACTTTTGTGTCACGATTTCATCCCAGCTTTGCACGGTTACACTATACAACCCCACAAATCCCATAACATCATCTGATTCCTCCAAAAATGCCTCGATCTACTCGCGTTTTCCAACCCTAATCGACGCTGGCAAAAAGGCAGCGACAGAACATACTGTCGAGTTCAAAGAAAGCACTACCAAGGTAAAGAGAAATGCTTTGTGAATCGGAATATATATATTTCCCCATTTATCAGATTTTTTTTGTATTTCCTTTGAATTATTTTTGCTGCATTTTGGGTTTGTGGAGATAAACACTGACGGATTGAATAAGAGGAGGGTGGACTTTAAATTAGGTTTAGGATTTGTTAGGGGGTATTTATAATGGAGTTAAATATCTAGATATTTTGAGTTAGAGAATATTCTCGGAATATTCTTTTTGTTAATTTATCTTCTAAAAATCCGTGTGCTCACACAGCGTATTTTTAACTGTAAAAATACTGAATGTTTTCCACTCTAAAAATCCATACGGTCACACAGTGACTCTAAAAATCACCAAACTTGGAATCTAACAACTATTTGACATTGCGGATCCAACAAAACTGGTTTCGTCGAATTCCGACTTCGTTTGCAAAGGTGGCTATTTTTAACGCTCTTAATAGCCTAATATTTAAATATAATTAAATTTAATATTAAAAAGTAAATATTATCTTCTATATTCACAATGGAATACCATACAGCTCCAGAATATTCCTGTATGTATTTACAACTCGATATTACTTCGTCAGAGTTATATCGATGTTCGATTTCTATTTAAATCCTTATATAAAATATAATTAAATCGTTATGGTCAGGGCGCTGCATTTCTGATAATTTGATTTGGACATAAATCAAAATCTACACGACGAAATCCCGATATTTCTCTTCCACTAGAAAGATTTACTCCACTAGCTCTACACGTTTCTTGTTTCACAGAAATCCGATTTAAAACGAACCCTGTACATCCACTTGAAGTTCAAATCGCCAAATAGCGAACTACCGCGTCGTTACACGCTCTATTTTAATTATAATATAATTATTCGTTCAAACTGATGTCGATTGGATATATTTGTCAATATAATCCAACTCTAAGCTGAATTAAATCTTAGGGATGACCCTGTTCACATTATATTGTCAATTCACTATTTTTGGTTATTCCTGAATTAGATATATTATTTTAATTATTTAAATTAATTAAATAATCACTATATTTAATTAAACGACGATTTAATTCCCTAAATCCCTATATAAATAATTAAATTAATTAATTATACTACCTCCGACAATGCGGGTCATTACAAAACCTTTGCTGAAAATCATCCCAAGTCTCCACTGAATGCCCTGCTTGTGTCACTTTCCACCAAAATGAAGCTTCATCTTTCAGTAGCCAAGCGGCTAACTGAATCTTCCTACGATCATCCACTTCGAAAATTCCAAACAGATCCTCCGTCTCTTCGAGCCAATTCCTTGCCACTACGAACTACTCGGTTTCACGGAATGACTTTCCTACCATAGCACAGAAATCTTTGCAGATCTTAGAGAAATTATCTGCACGTGGAGGAGGAGGAACGACGGGTGCAGCTAGGGGAGGAATGTCTGATTGACCGCCGGCAGGCGCCATGGCCTCTAGATACCTCCGGAACTAGTCTGGTATCATAACGCCCTTAGGAATATTAGGTTCCCCAGACATGCTGAAAAGAAAAGGAAAGGGATTCAAACAAAGGATCAAAAGATATTACATATGGCTTTTTGGAATATGTTTTTCAAAACAAACTTTTCTTTTTGAAAATGCTTTCTTTTAAAATCTTTTTGAAAATAATTTGCAAAAACTTTATTCGATCTGGTAACCTTCATTTCTGATACCAAGTGTGACACCCATGTCCGTTAATGTCACTCATTTAGAGAATGCATTAAGTTTCGTGAAGCATTATATGTAAATAGAAACAAAAACATTACAAGACATATATAAAATAGCAGCGGAATTAAAAACTTTTATTAATCATAAAGCATAACTTCGTGGTTCAAAACATCATAAGTCTGAAAATACATAAATCCAGTACATCATCTTAAAATTTCTGTCTCATACTTAAAACATCAGAGTACAATAGTAAAAGAAGCATAATTCTCTAAACAAAAGCATAGCCATAGTAGAAAGGATAAGAGCTCAAGCAATACATCTAAGCAGCTCTAAGCAGATGAAAGTAGAATACTGGTCAAGCTTGAGTATTCCCACACTGAGAACCTGGGGGGAGGGGGGAGGGGAAACAGAAGGGAAAGAAAAGGAAACAAAATGGGTCAGACATAAAGTTTGGCGAGTCCAATTACTTTTAGCATATAAATAAGTAAAAGTATCATGACAGGCATATAAAGTGGATAAGAGAGATAACATCATAATAGGCAGGCATGACAAGGTAAACAGGACCAACATGATAGAGTATGCTATGCTTCCCTAATGATTTCTCTGCACCAATACTAGTGTCTTATTAACCAGATGATCCCCAACATGCATAAGATGGTAGACTTAGGTGTACTTCTAGTGAGAGGTTTTCACCATATACAATCAACAAGCAACCCATACCAGAGTTACCCCTAAGGGTATTAACGGGCTCCCCAACATACCGGAGTCTAGATGTACCCTAATTACTACCCTAATCGATTGGCTCCCTACTCCGTCGATACCCTATGCTGGTCCCACAGTAGGGTGTATCACTCCCTAAAGTGGCAACCCTTCGTTTTCAGGATGTGCACAACCATATCTACAGTTGTCACGACTTCTAAACCTCCTCTGCCGGACCCATGCACGCACATGACCCCGTCGGAATGCGCCGCACACACCGTCCCCCACGTTTGGGTCTCTTACAATCAGCCTAGTAAGCGTGCCCCGACTCCGACCTAGTTCGGAGTACGCGTTTGATATCTATATATGGGTTACCGACTGAAACGGGTCCCACACACAAGATGATACAAGCTTCCTCCTATGCTTGCATCCTCACTAGGTTTTCCACAGGTTACGCCATACCAGAGTAAAAGATTTCGTAACCCCACATGTTAAGTTTGTGGGCCTATATCGATATAAATATTACCCATCCACCCAAGATTTACTTAACCCACCCACTGTTTCAAACAAGCTTACTTTACCCCCTACTCAGGTTATATGTTCATACAATCACATGGATTCAACTAGGTTAAGTATTCCAATTCATTACCATATTATTTATGTTTATAATGTGCTAGACCTCCCACATTAAGCCTACCACCTATGGATGCTGGATATGCCGGTAGGTTTCGGGTAGAATTCTTCCACAAGTCGGACTTAATCTCGTGTCCTAGCACATCTCATGTTTATGCACTTAGACCCCTCACATTAAATTCACCACTTGTGGTCATTGGATATGCCGGTCGGTTCCGGGCAGACTTCCACCACAAGTGTAATCTAACCTCATGTCTAAGCACAGTTACTGTTTCTAATTACTGTAATCCTAGGCATTTCCATTTATTAACCAATTATACCTATGTCGTTATAGGTTTTCATGCCCCTTACCCAAGTTATGTTCATAATGAACCATATACCCTTAATTAAGGTCTTTAATCACAATTTGATTTATGTCCCCAAATTCGTGCTCATATATTTCATTCACGTTATGCCTAAAATTTCAATTACAAGTTATGCCCCAATTTTATCGTTTTCCCCTCGTTCCTAATTTAACGCGTTCGCATATTTCAGCGGCATGTCTAGGCTTGAAGGTAGTCTATCTATATAAAAATAAAAAGGGAAAAGATAGAGGGAAGAGGACAGAAATAATCGTACTACCAAGGTGGACATATAATGGCAGAGATAGGCATAAACATATAATGGCATAATGACAAGATAGACATATAGGTACAGATCTGATGAACATGTGACAATAGAATTGATTCTAACATAATAGGGACATCATAAATAGGCATGATGAGATCAAAATAATGAATATCCAACTAATAACAGATCCGATTTAGCCACAAACATAATAGGAATAGGCATAAGGTGATCTAAATAGTGAATTAGATCTTTAAACAATGGCAGATCTGACATGATAAATAGGTGTAGGTTCAGATCTAGTTTTATAGTCATGTCAGAATAACTTAGATAAACAGGTTATAGCAGATCTGATATGATTCACATAGTCACATGCATAGATCCAAATTATAGTCATGTCAATATTTACTTTTTAATTATTTAGATCTAAAATTAACATAGACTCACAGTGTTTGGATCTAGAAAAATAGAAGAAGGATTGAATCATAGATCTCTTAAACTTGAATAACTCTAGTTGATTGCTGAAGAAAAGGTTTGATTCAATCTAGACAGAGACAGCATCTAGTCCTCCATTATTTTTGGTGTTGAAAAACTTGAGAAATGAGGCCATATATATAGTTGAGACGAAACCCTAATTTTCCCAGATCTGCCACAGGGGTCGACCCATGGGCCGACATCCCCATATGGGGTCGACCCAGTGGTCGACACCCACTTGATGAGGTCGACACCCCTAGGCAGAAATTTTCCCGCTTCCCAAATTCTACGATTTTGAACTGTTTTGAATTTTCTGGATATATTTCATTCATATATATTCTCCTTATGCGTATACAAACTTCAAACCTTAATAATTTCTTCATACGGTGTCCGTTTTACGCAAACCAAGTGTCTATTTTGACCAGAATTCCGAGCCGAACGCAATGGTGCTGTCCGTTTCACTTAATTTTGAATATTAAATTAATTATTCTTTAATTTATCGTCTTTTAGTGTTGTTAAAATACGAGGTGTTACACTAATCCTTCTTGGTGTAGATCTGGCCTCTGGATGCGACTTAGAATGATTCTGAGAAAGAAATCAGGGTTTAGAGAGATTAGATTGAATCCGAGAATCACAAACGCTCAACCTAATATTTGGAATGAGGAGAAGAACCCTAATTCCCTCCTCAAACTATCTGTTTATAATTTTAGGTTGTTAGTCTAATGGGCTCACCAATCAGCCCATTAGCTGCTAATTAACTTGCCCTGTAGAAATGAATATTAAAACAATGATATCCCTAAACCGCAGAACTAAACCTTTAAGGTGACCACTATGGGATGGTTAACTATCATATCGCTCTAATGAGACTAATTATATCACCTAATTCGATCCCTATCTAAATTTATGGTCAAAACAGTAAGTCATAGGGGCAAAATGGTTACAAAACGATACAGTAAAAATCATGGAAATGTATTACATTCAATGAACAACATATTAAAATACAAGAATGATACGACCATAAGGGAATTAAACAGAATTATTCTACGATCATTTGATATATAAAATACACGTCATTATATTCTCCCTTTATAAGAATTTCGCACCTGAATTCCCAAGCAAACATGAGTAAACAAAGCATTCCACATGGCTACCATTCATGAGCAGCCAATCTATCACTTAATCTAGCATCCATGCAACCAAAATCCTACCCAAGCATGTGACACTTTGATATTACAAGTACAATGGAACAAGTAAGATATGATATATGAGACATACCACTCAAAGAATTCTGAATGGATTCGCTCTTCTGTTTTCTATATGCAATCGTCATTGTTCTCGCTCCATTTTACCATGACTAGCTTAATGACCTTCCTCCTAAGTTTTCTCGTGTGATTCCCAACAACGCAATGAGGCTTACGAGGCCTAGAAACTTCTGGCTCTACCTCTAAATCTTCCATATGTTCTTGAGAATCTATCAAACTCGGGTTATGAACAAACTTTTATAAATACGACACATGAAAGATATTGTGGAAACTTGCCATCCTCTCAGCTAGATCCACTCTATAAACGAGCTTCCCAATACACTTTATAATCAGAAATGGCCTAATGAATATCATAGCTTACTTGCCTTTCCTTCCAAATTGAATATCATTCCTCAAAGGTGAAACCTTAACAAATACCAAGTCTCCTACTGAGAATTCAAAAAACTTTCTCCTTTTATCGACATAGCTCTTTCGATGATCCTGGGCTACCTTCATTTGTAGTTGAATGATTTCAATCTTATCCATTGTTTCACTTATCATTCCTAGCCAAAGTACCAACTTCTCCCTAGTCTCTAACTAGCAAGAGGGTGAATTACATAGTTTACCGTGCAATGCCTATCAATGCTCGACTGATAACTATTATTATAAACAAACTCAACCATATGAAGATGGTTTTCCCATGATCCTCCAAAATCCAATACACATGCTCTTAGAAGATCTTCTAATACTCGATTGACTCTTTTTGTCTTATCATTAGTTTGGTGATGATAAGCCATACTCATAAGTAGCTCGGTTCCAAATTCTTCTTGCAAACTCTTCCAGAATCCATTGGTAAACAAAGGGTCTCGATCACTTACTATACTCTTAGGTGTTCCATGGAATTGAAATATCGATTTATATACAAATCAACCAACTTAGATACCATCCTTGTAGATTTGACAGGAATAAATCTTGTGCTTTTGGTCAAGCGATCCATAGTAACGCATATACCATAATATCACGTCCTAGTACTCGTGAACCTATCAATAAAATCCATCGATACTTGCTTCCACTTCCATATAGGAACCTCTAATGATTGTAATGATTCATCCAGCTTTTTCTGCTCAGCTTTAACCAATAGGAAATTCATAAACTTTGAGATGAATCTCCCCACATACCCTTTTATACATTCCCAATAGCAAATTTTCTTAATATCTCGGTACATCTTGTTACCATAAGGATGAATGGTCAGTTTGGAGTGATGACATTTGCTTAGAACTTAATCCATCTATCTTGGGAAAAACCAGTTATCCATACTTGCGAAGCCAGCCATCTTAATCAACGTCATAACTTTTTGTTTCCTTATACTCGACTCTCATTTCCAATCTCTGAAGAATCTCAACAAGTTTAGCATCTCGCTTCTGGCTTTTTCCAATCCTTTTCGATGAGTATAGGACTAATCTATATACTCGCCAACATTTCAGGCTCTAACTCAAAGTGAGGCCTAAAATCAAATCCTTCCAGATACTCAAGGTGCTTCCATTCGGTAAACATAACTCCCAAACTCACATGTCTTCTACTTAACGCATTGACCATTGCATCACTTTTCCCAGGAGTATGAGTAATGCTAAAATCATACGACACTAGAAACTCTAATCACCATCGCAGCCTAAGATTCAAATACTTTTGGGAGAAGAGATACTTCAACGACTTTTGATCCACGAACAACTCAAATATAACTCCTAACAAATAATGTCTCCACATCTTCAAAGAAAAAACTATCGCCGCTAACTCCAAATTAAAAGTCGAATAATTCCTTTTGTGCGACTTTAGTTTTCGACTCGCATGAGCCATAACTTTCTCTTTCTGCGTTAGCACTACTCCCAACCCAGTGCTACATGCATCGGTACATGTAACCATACTGTCGTTCCCACTCAGAATAACCAATACAGGAGCACTCACAAATCTTTCTTTCAATGCCCCAAAAGCATGCTCATAATTCACATCCCATGCGAAGACTTGATTCTTATTCATCAATCCAGTCAATAGTGCAGCTACCTTCAAAAAGTCCTTGATAAAACGTTGATAATATCCAGTTAATCTATGGAACTTCTAACGTCTGTAGCATTCTTAGGTCGATAATATTGATGCCTTAAGATACTTAGATGGGCGGTGGGTGATTTCCTTCTCTCTCTTTTTTTATAATTTTATCAGGATATGGAAGCCATTAAAAAACTTACGAAGGAGGAAGATGAGACGAAATCGTGTGGATAAATAAAGTGAAACTGTTGGGTATAGGGAATCCTTAAGAATAAAATAATGGATGGAAAACTTCTTTAAACCCCTTCCTTATCACGTCTATTTTCGGCCGAACCAAGGCATGCTCCACATCCTTGTCACATCAATGTAAGGCATGTGTTGTGTAAGAGAATGGTGAGCATAATGTGTAAGAGTATGGATTTGTAATTGTATGGTTATTAT
The DNA here is from genome assembly GCA_030737875.1 of Allium sativum. Taxonomy (NCBI): domain Eukaryota; kingdom Viridiplantae; phylum Streptophyta; class Magnoliopsida; order Asparagales; family Amaryllidaceae; genus Allium; species Allium sativum. The sequence continues at coordinate 292,619,262 of CM060909.1, forward strand.
TATATTAAAGTAAACTCGTTTTATCTTTATTTAGTTACTTTTTCTAACATATTTCTTAGCTTATAAATTATTTCATTTATTAACTTCTTATGGTTACATTATCATACACCTATATATGTGTATACGTATTTTACATCTTTATACAACTTCCATTCGATGGATCGCTGAGAATACACAATTCATTTATTGGTCAAATTTTTTGTTTTGAGTTAACAATTATTCTGGTAAAAAAAAATGGGAACGATTTTCTTCTTGCTTATAAATAATTAAAAGATGGTTATTCAAGTAACAAAAATTTATCAAATCATTATAATAATATTTATTCTACAATTTTGAAAGAAATCGGGATTTTCCTTAGCTTAAATCCTTTAATGAAGAAATTAAATTTCTAGATTGTTTCACCATCATTTATCACCCTAAGTCCCTACGTGTTGTTCGTCGACTGCTAGTGTTTGCGCTCTCGGTATTTCAAATGGCTCTTGGTAGACTTAGGCTCCTCATCAAATATCTCCTTCCCTTTTCCCGTAACCTCCACCTCCTTACCCTTGATGACTATCACCTGTAACTCGTTGCAGGCTGCATCTCCACCTCTTCAATGGGTTATCTAGGCCTTGCAGTGCCTCTATCTATCCGAGGTGTAGCCTAAATTAAGGAGGATAGGTTGGAGCGGACTTGATCGGTGTGGTGGTTAAAATGATCATAGAAGCAACGAATGTCACCTCAACTTTCATGCCACTTGAAAGTGGAGATCTCAGAACCAACAACATGAGAAAATTGAGTTATCAAGCCATTAATCTCCTTATGCAAGAAAAAGATGTCTTTGAGTTGTTAACAAAAAAACATTACCTACAGAGGCCTGAGTGCGGAATACCCCCTCAAAATCTTTTCCATTATCCTCATCACCAGTTGCACCACCCGGTAATCTGTATTGTCAAAGCTAAATTAGTTACTAGGATAACGAATGTGGCAACAAAAGAAAGGGTTTTGCCTTGGGATATAGGGACGATTGCTTGCTGCTTTCAAGTTCCGAGGGATGAGCTTTGAGGTCTAAAGTGATGTGATCAGCTGCAATTTGCCTCAGAGTCCCAATTTAGTTGAAGCTCATCGCTCTCTCTTGAGTTTAATATCCTCTTTTCCCTTAGCAAGAGCTGGGATTCCTCATTCAGTAAATGATAAGTTAGTTCATCTACATTGTAATCCAACATAGCCATTCGCTTCAGCACTACTTCCTAAACTTCATAAGTGTTGTGCAAAACTATCCCCTGAGAAACATAGAATCCGTTTGTCCATGATAACTAAGGTATAGAAGTTAAGCATGGTGGCATCCAAGTACTCCATTTTATCATCATAAACTTTCATGATGCTGGCCTTATGAATAGCAAGCTAGCTCTTTTCTTTTTGAAGATGAGAAATTTGCTCTCAAAGTGAGATGATCGCTACATCCTGGATAGATATCATTTGTCTCTAATTAGCAATGATTTGTGCCTGAGACTTAATAATATTTTCTTTAACATACAATTTTTTCCAGGTGGCTTCTTTATCGGCATGAGCTTTCTTAAGCCGGAGGTCAAAAGACTTCCAACTTCTTACCAATGCCGCTTAACTCCTAAACAATGTCCTCGTATTTCTTCTTTGTTTTTAGGTCCTCCCCCTTGTCTCTTTTACTAGATTAATCTCGACATCCCCATTCCTTTACCATCTCCACAGACTATTTCATCTCATGATATTAGGTCAAATTTTCTATCCAATAGTTCGCACTTAAGGTAGCAAGTTCTTTACATAAACGATGCTAGCCTTGTAACTAATCCACATCCTTCTTCCAAGCTTCAATATTCCTTAAAGCAATGTATCTTTCAATTAGCATAATATTTTGGTCGAACCTGAATCCTTTTAGAAACCTAAATGATAAGTTCTTAGATAGAATGGAAAGACCGATTGGTAGCTTACATACCTCACTCTACAAAATTTGGTAAATGTCAAATGCGATTACAGATTGAGCAACAACCACAGTGGAAGTCAGAACCGAGGGACCAGCAAAGACATGCATCCCAGTCTCTGAGCTAGCCAGCGTCGTTAAGGATGGATGATGTTCGGAGGGATCGTAATCTATACTAGGGCATTTAGTGGGATTCTCTGTCTCAATAGTTTTCTTACCCTCACGACCCTTTTATCTCCCCTTTTCCTCCTCTTCTCATTTTCCCTTATCTTTTCCTCTTTTCCCGCTTCTTGTTCTCTTTCCTCCTTGTTCTTTGTTCCTTAGTTTTTGAATAAGAATGAAGGTTAAAAGGTCACGATTATGAGTGGTCACCTTAGGAAGTACGCATGAAGCTCCCAAAGTAACCACAACCCATGGTGTTATCCAGAAAAAGAAAATGAATTGAATTCAGTAACCAGCTCAAATAAAAGGGGAATCGTCACTGACAATGTTGTTGGTCTTGATTATGCGCATAACATGTTATCTAAACCTCTATGCCTTGATGAACCACATTTTCTCGTGATCAATGTTGAAGTATCTACATCATATAAAGGTATTTTTCAGGGACATAAATCAAAGTCTGAATCCATTGGTGTGGACGGTTCTCTATTATTTTCACTTGAGGTGGCATGTATATCACTTAGATCACCAAAATTGCAAGAAACTTCTATGCCTTTGGGTGGGCGACTAACAGGTCGTTCAACATCACGAAAGCCATCAAAAGTTACGCCCTCTTGAACTTTAAATCCTTGGTGTACAAGATTTACCCAACAAGTATTATCATAAGATTTTGCAATAGTCCTCTTCGGACTCGTCGTCCTAATCACCTGAGACATACACTCCATCCTTAATTATTTTACCTTCTTCTGCTTTTGAGGAATCCATAGCTTTACCCTCTCGGTGATATTCATGCTGCACCAAGAATTCTCTCTCAATTTCTTGTTTTGGGACCAATCTCGGAGCATTAGGAGTAGATCTATGAGAGATATACCTATTCATGGTAGGAAAGGCTATGAGAAAAAAAAACTTGGATAGAAGTTTAAGTCTTGCATTCGAATTAAAACAAGGATCTCAATGGTTACCTCTATAAGTCCACAGTATGTTGAATTCTTTAGGGCAGTAGACAAAGAAAAATAGGCTTCTAAAGGTAGACAAGTTATTACAAATATATACTATAAGCGTGTGATCTATTGTGCATCAATAACAAATAGATGCCCTATTTTTCAAATCTCTGTTTTCAAATAGAAAAATAGGCTTCTAAAGGTATATATATACTTTGAACGGTTCAGATCTTCCATACTGAGCAGTCTACATTTTTCCGTTCTCTATAAATACAGCCTGCAAGCAAGCCGAATTTATCACCAAAGCACAATCAAAGGAAAAAAAGAAAGTGAAATAAAAATGAAACTCTCCAGCATTATAACCTTCTTCCTTTTCATCAACTTCTCCCGATTCATCCATGCATCTCCTGCCTCTCCTTTAAACATTTCCGCTGTTCTTGCCTTCGGCGACTCAACTTTGGATTCTGGAAACAATAACTTTTTACTCACGTTTGTGCGCGCTGATCATCCTCCATATGGCCGTGATTTTCCAAATCATGTCCCGACTGGTCGCTTCTCCAATGGTCGACTGATCACCGACTTTCTAGTTTCCAATCTAAATTTAAAGAACTTGCTTCCACCTTCGTCCGATCCTAATCTGTCCACTGAGGATTTGTTGACAGGTACATTAAACTTTACAGATACCAAAAATATATATATATATATATATATATATATATATATATATATATATATATATATATATATATATCGAAGTTAGTTATGCAAATATATATATAAGAAATTTTTTGAGGAAATATGCGTTGGTTGGATGGACAGGTGTAAGTTTTGCATCAGCGGGATCAGGACTGGATGACATGACTGCGACAGCATACATGGTGGCGACAATGGGGATGCAAGTGAACATGTTTGAGCAATATTTACAAAAGTTGAGGGGCAGAGTGGGAACTGAGAGGGTGGAGGAGATGGTCAGAGATGCCCTATTTGTTATTGGTGTAGAAAAACGTTCAAAATTCAAAGGAAACAAACGTATGTTGACTAATTGAATTTTGAACGCTAATTAGGGGAAAGTGTGATGCTCTATCTTAGTGAATGAGGTCCAATTAGCCTTGAACTCTATAAAGGACCATCTTGCATAGTAGATTAGTTGCACTAGAATAATTGATCCATACCATCTCCTTTGCCAATTTAGATCTTACTCGTTGTCGATAGAAAATTCAACCATGGATCTATTGCCCAAAATAACCTAGAAAGCTTCTTATTCCAAGATCGCTGTATAGACAAATACAACATGAAGAAGTCATTGGACGACTAGTAAGTCTAAAATTTATCATGTTCCACACAATAATCCGGACTTGTTCAAAGCTATGAAGGATATAACAATTTCAATTGTCCTAAGTGCTTAATTTAGACGTGCAAATTAATTCTAATTTCAAGTCAATTTGTCTTTTATTAAATAAGTTATGGGTACTCATGTTGCTTAATGCATAAAATTTTGTCTGTTCATAAGCATTTAAGTGGAAGGCAGTCCAAGTTCAATATGGGTTATATATGCATGTTTAAAATTCAAAATTATTAGTTTCAAGTCTAAATTCATTTTTTTCAATTTCAAGTTAGATTTGACCAAGTTCAAATGTCACCAAACATCGCAACATCAAGTCTAGGTTGCCAATACGCCAAACCCTGAATTTGTACCTATAAAATCAGAGATCAAGAGAAAACTAAGGTCAAACAAATTCCAAAATCAAACAACCAAAGATAGAGATTTGGCAATCCATAGAGAAGTTTATGATGAATGTTAGAGGGGTGCAGTGATTGGTGCATGCATCGATGTTGATTGGTGGCACAACTAGGAGAAGGACAAAGTTAGGGTTCTAAGCAAAATAGGTTGAATCAAGGCAAGCTTGACTGAACGACTCAAGCCAAATGCCAACGATAACAATGGGAGTGTTGGCGATGGGTATCCATGATATGAGTTGAAAAATGATTAAGCTGAGGATTGGATAGCGTAGAACGGTAAAGTAAAGGTTCGGTTGGAAGAAGATGCAAAATAAGGTGATGGCTCGGATGGTAATGATTATATAGTAGAAAAGCTAGAAAAAGCTTCTAAGTCCATGGCTCAATACTGATCCATAGGTTATGGATCGATACTATTCCATCAGCTTGACCCCAATGCCCTCCAAACTTGTTGCACACTATATACACTCCGTTCTTTAGCATCTGTTAAAGTTTGCACCAAAAACTATAAGATAACTAGTGAATTTATAGCCTCAACTTAGAAATCCAAGTGGACAGTCGACCAGTCAAAAACATTTCTCCAAAAACATTATCTTAATACTCCAACCAAACTGATCAGTTCTAGGACTCAAAGGATATCTTATCCAAATCACATCCTGTTTTTAACAAAGATTTACTCTAGGAGGCAAATGTTAACATGGTTTTTAACCCAACCAGAAGTTCATAGAAGTTAAATGTCTAGAAAAAGTCAGAATCACTTTAAACCTAGCCAAAATACTCAAAACATAGCTAAGATAGGTTGTATTAATTTTCACTCCAAGGAGATGGATTTGTACTGATCCATCTTCTGTAAATCAATGCCAATCATCCACTATGGATTAGTACAAATCAATAGTGATCACACACGATCGATAAGGTCCTGCCATTATGGTTGTTAACATCATATTAGCCTCTCCTACAAACTTGAATGCAATTCGATGTCTCTAACTCAAATATTGATGAATCAATACAGTTTAAAAAGAAGTTCCACTTAACCTGAGTGCAAAGTAAACTCAAATGAAGACTAGATCCTATGAAAATTGGCAAGGGCACCATAAAGACATAAGAAGGCCATAAAATAGGAAAATTTAAGGATTGTTACAATGTTATTAGACTTTGTCAGATTATGATGATATTTCTGACTTGACATCCTTCCCCCTAGACATGCTTATTCATGTAATATCTTGGCCCAATTCGTTGTCGAACTCCTATAAATTTCAGTTTACCCCCACGTGAAAAGGATCTAGATTCTCCCTGCATACACCATGCCAAAGTTCTTCTTCTACCTTATTCTCTACCAAAGCTAGTCAGCAAAGAGGTTGTTGTTACCTACTCTGATCAGTCTTCTCACTTGTAATTGCATATCATTAACATCTGTTCAGTATCTTGTGCAAATACACTTGTAAAATGCACTAGAGGATAAAGTTAATCTACTAAAATTGGATGTAGGATTAGTTGACTGTGAAAACACTGTAAATCTAATGTTTTATTCTCTTTCTCTTCTTCTTTTCTTTCATTTTTCATTTTTTTTACTTATATCAAGTTTGAAATATATTTGATCTACTGGCCCATAAAAGGTCTTTCACTTACACTTGGGGATGATGCCATTTTCGGCACAACATAAATAGGAAATATAAAGGAAAGAATAAAATAAACTAGGAAACAATGTAAAAACCATACAAATCTTTAAATCTCATTAGATTTGTCTTATAGCATGTAATATCCATACAATGAATTGACATTCGAAATTAAAAGAAATTTTATGGGGTTTTATCTATAATGCTTTCGTAAATCCCTAAAAGCCCAAGGAATAATCAAATCCATGAAAATAAACTAGAAAACTGCTAGAAAAGCATTATTAAGATTTCTTCCATGGATCTGCAGTGATTTCATATTTTTCACACATTGGATTTGATCTTCTCAATCTGCCTTTGTCATTTCTTTCATGTATATGTATATATATATATATATATAAACATGCTTATCTAGTCTAAAAAAGGAAGAAGTTAGCAGAGGAAGAGAGAAATAGAACCCGAACCTGAATCCCTAAGGAAAATACTAGAGTTTGAAAAGAGAAAATATTGAACCAGCTTCATTCCCCTAAAAATTATAAATGAAATGAAAGGATCTAGAGTCTTATTTATACTTGCTATCGATGATTATGGTTCATTAGATCAAAAGAATAAATTAATCGAGTTGATTTAAAGTACATAAGAAAACAATTTGCTAATCGAATAAATCCCATCCATCAAAATTTACACCATACTCTTCAAAACCTAAGCTGGAGCCACAATTTTCTTGTACAATCAATCGATTGCCTATATAGCCACCCGTCGGACACTTGATTGCGACCTGGTGGACTGCCCTTCTTTTTTGGGTGACAAATAATTATTCATCATGTTATTTGATTTGTTTTCCCTTAATTTATTGATTTATGTTAAATTTGGCTTATCTACACATGCAACTAAATTCAAAATTTGAATTTCAAATCCTATAATTTATTTATTTATTTTATTTTTTAATTAAAATTTTATATTTAAGTTAATTTAAATCTTGAAACTTCATTAACTCGTAATTTCTTCATAAGGGCTCCATTTTGCGACGTACTTTTTTTGGCAAGGCATCCATTAGCAACGTATAATATGTGGAGATAGATTAGAATTTTGCCACGAATGCAACGGAGAAACTTCTAAGGTCAAATTTTGACTTATAATATTTTCATTTTTAGCCTTTTAATTATTTATTATGACTATTGTTATATTTACCTATATCTACTTAAGGTTGATTTCATGGGAAGGTTGATTTTATGGGATGTTACAATAAATCCATAAGGAAATAGGCAAGACACAATCACGTAACACTCTCAAAGTCAGATCTAACCACTAAAAACCTTAATTATCTAAAGTAAGCCCTTCATTTTACCACGACTTGTAACACTATGACATCTCATATTACTCCAACCTTTGTAGGAACCGGTAGCCAGATTAACAAAGATGATTTACATATACAAACCGGAATAACCCTGTGTGCTCGTGTCACATGAACATGAATGAATTCCTATGACTAAGCCATGATTATCACTCATCACATAATTTACCTAATTTCGAAAACAAACAAGAAGAGAAATGAAAATTGCATAATATGCGTAATTGATACATTAAATATGTTAATAAATAAATAGTATACATATATTCACAATAATTTATATAAACAAGTTATGCATGTTATCGTAGAATTATAATGTCAATTCTTTCCCTAAAACATTATAAGTCCTTTTTTCATAGCATTTCCACAAACATCTAAAAATATCCCTAATGAAAAATAATGGGTTTCTCACATGTAGGGGGAATCAAATAACAATGATAACAGACTTGTAAACTTACTTCCCAGATTATGTGAAATTCAAACTCCATATTACAACTATTTTATTTTACTCTCTTTTTGAAAGAAAATTGTAATAGAAAATTATATAGGAAAAAGGGATCTAGAATACAAAATAGATCTATATTACCGACTCTTATTTTTAATGAAGAAATTGGGAAAAAGGGAAATAAATGGAGAATAGAAAGTAATGAGTAAATTAAACTAGGAAAAACTATAAAAACCATCTAAATCTTTAAAATTTATAAGATATGTTCATATACACGAAATATCTATAAAAAAAATTGGCACTTGCAAACAAGGGAATTTTGATGGGAGTTTTGTCTATAATGTTTTCATAGATTCCCAGAACTTGAAGGCATAATCAAATCCATGAAAATAAACTGCAAAACTACTAGAAAAAAATTCTCAAATTCCATGCATATATATGTAATGAATGTTGTTTATTTTACCCACTCGGTTTATTTGCCTTCAATCTCCTTTAATCTTCTCTTTTACGTATATATGCAAAAGTAAATTATACATGGTTACTTATCAAATCCAAAAGTATAAAACAAAAGAACGGAGTTGGAAAAAGGAAGAGAATAGAACCTAAATCTGAATCCTTAAGTATAATTTTGAATCTAGGAAGAAAGTAAATTTTGGAGTAGCGCTTTATGTCCTATAAGTTGTGAATGAAATAAGAAGGTATATGGTCCTATTTATTGGTGCTGTTAACGATCAAGGACCCTCAAATTAAAAGATTGAATTAATTAAGTTGATTTTGTATGCTAAAAAAGTGTACTAATCGAATAAACCTCATCCATTAAAATAAATACTACGCCCTTTAAAATCCTAGTTGCCGCCACTTTTCATTGCCCCGACCGACCGACGCCATAAGGCCACCGATCGACCTCTTGATGATGGTCTGATCAATCACCTTCCTATTCTACATGATAGTCATTTTTTCCCGTTAAGTTATTTGATTTGTTTCCCCTAATTTAATCTCTAAAACTAGTTAATTAACTAATTAACGTTACTTATTCCTTATTTGTAAATGATTAAAGTCAAATTCTGAATTTCAAATCCATTTTTTTTTCAATTCATAATTTAAATTTAATTAATCTAAAATTGATAACTTTACTAGCTCGTTATTTCTTCATACAAGATCCGTTTTCAACATACTATATATTAAAATGCGTCAAAATTTCCTCATAAATACAACAAAACAATTACCTTAACTAAATTCTGACTACAATAAAATTTCATATTTAACCTTTTTATTATTATTGTTACATCCCTCAAATGTCAATTTAGGGTTGATTTTATAGGGTGCTACATTCTTCCCATCCCTTATAAAGGATCTTGTCATGAAACCTACAAAGAGGCAAACAACACGACACATTCAAACAACACGACACATACTCCACCCATATTATACAATAAACTCATCTATTCAGCCATCTACACGTTCGATAGTGCAACTTGATTATGTACAATAGATGTGCAAAAATGAGTTCACTCCTGGCACGACAATGGAATGGTGATGCAAGAACACATGCAAAACGCTTATTATGCATAAATTTTTCTACATGTGTACACAATGCTTTGGTCAAATAGTATAATAAAAATTCCTACCATCTAATCTAGAATTCACGATGCATCCAAAAACCCTTAATAAAGAGTATAATTTACCCATGAAATGCTCGAAATGAGATCTCTTCATCTTTTCTCCAGTTCATTAAGTGCTTTCTGCTAGGCTGTTTCCCCTTTGCACTTGAAGTAGTGTAATTTATTTTTGTTTCGAAGCCTTCGAATTCCATGATCCACTATGCACGCGATGGAATTGAGTAATGAAATTCTAGTTTTAGGTCCCTCATTTAATCATTCTATATATCATGGAGGGCATTTTATTAAATGGGAAACATTAAAACATTGTGGAATCCTATTGGGAGATCAACCGATAAGAAAATTTCCCTATTCTTCTTATGACTTTCAAGGGTGCAGTAAATCTTGGGGCTAACTTGCTCATTTTCTTGAACATAATCATATTTTTAAGAGAGGAGGTTTTCACAAATAACATATCTCTAACCTCAAATTTGAGTCCTTTTCTCCTTTGATCCACATATGATTTTTGACAGTCTTGGGTTGTATTAATTCTTTGCCTAATCAGTTCAATTTTTTCCATGGTATCATGAATTTATTCTTGTTTGAGTAATAATTTATCAGTGGTTTCCGACTAAAAACTTGACAATTGCATGGATGATAGTAGAGTTCCTAATAGAGAGCCATACCAATTGTCACTTAATAGTTGTTATATAAGAAAATTTGAACAAATGGAAGTGCTTCCCGAACTTCCATTGAAACCCATAACACAATCTCTTAGCGAATCTATTAAAACTCTATTCACTCGCTCGGTATGCCCATCAGTTTGGGGGTGGTAGACCGTGCTAAGGTTCCATGTCGCTCCCAGTGCTACTTATAACCTCTTTCGGAATCCACTTATAAACAAATGGTCTCTATCACTTGCTATACTTGTTGCAATTTCATGAAAGGCAACCATTTCCTTTATGTAAATCTAAGCTAAAGAGGTAGCAATCATATTCATTCTAATAGGGATAAAATGAACATTATTCGCAAGTCTATCAATAAGAACCCAAATGGCTTCACTTCCTTTTGGCTCCTTGTTAGTCCTTCCACAAAGTCCATAATCCTCGGTGTTTACCTTGCTCCACTTTATTTTTTTTAGCAACCATACACCTAGCTATAAATTCAGCCACTCTCTTTTTCATTCTCAACTCAAAAAAGGTCCTCATATCCATATACATATTGTCTCCATCGCGGTGAATGGTCATCCATGAGCGGTGACACTCCTAGGTATCTCATCAACCATATCCTTAAATGTTAAAACGCAAATACGTCCAACTCTATCTAAACAACCTTTATCATCAATATAATATCTATAAGAATAAGGGAAATTTTCTCCTTTCTTAAATTGTCCTATTAGTTCCTTTATGCTCTCTTCCGATTATTTCTTAAGCTTTATCTGATCCATCAAAGTTATTCTAATCTTCATAACTGCAAGGTATCCTTGGATGGGTTTTGTCGGCTGTTGGAAGTTAAAGTCCAAGAAAAACTCTAACTGCTTCCATTCATATATAACACCTAGGGTAGCATGTCTTTGACTTATGACATTGGCTCATACATTCCCTTTTCTAGGAGTTTATTGAATACGAAAATTAAAATATGTTATACCCATTTATCTTTGTTGCCTTAGATTCAATTTTTTTTGGAAAAATAGGTATTTAGATGATTTATAATTGGTGAATAATTAAAACTTCCCCTAGAAGATAATGCTTCCACATTTTCATGGAAAAAAATATTGGTTGCTAATTCTGAGTCATGTATAGAGTACCTCTTTTCGTGATCTTTTGATTGTTTGCATAAGCTAACCTTCCTTGTTACATTAAAACTACTCCAAGTCCTATACCACACACATCCGTATAAACTATGAATGGTCTGGTTCCCTCAAGAATGATAAGTATGTGTTCACTAATTAGTAATCATTTCGACTTCTCAAATACCTTATTATGCTTATCATCCCAAGATTAAAATAAATACTTCTTTGTCAATCGAGCCACAGGGGTTGCAATCTTTGCAAATCCTTGATAAATTTCCTATAGTAGCCCACTAACCCAAGAAAACTCCTAACCTTGATTTATTTCTAGGGACATTCCACTCTCGGGTTACTTCTACTATGGTAGGGCCTACAACCAATCTTTGCTCTAAGACTATATGCCCAAGAAACCTAACCTCAACATTCCAAAAACGGCATTCAGTAAACTTTGCCTTAAATCAGTGTTTTCTTAAGGTTTCCAATACGTTCCCAAGATGTTCCTTGTGCCCTAACTACATTTAGCAAAAAATTAGAATATCATACATGGAAACCACTACAATCTTATTAAGAAGTCACAAAACACTCCACTTATGAAATACAAAAAGTATGTTGGAAGATTTTTTAATCCAAATTGCATTTCTTCCTATTCAATTAGTCATTTGTGTTCTATTTTATGCTTACGCTCCTAAATTTGTCAATTTGTGAAACCTGATGGCTAGATTTAATTGTGAAAAGATTATAGCTCCTATTAAGATGATCTAACAAATCATAAGTCCTAGGTTAAAGGTATCTATTCCTTCTATCCACCTTGTTCAGTTCCTTATAATCAACACAGAGCCTTAGCGAACCATTTGTGTTAATTGAGAATACATTGGTCCTCTCTATTTTGAAGTACTACCTTTGATACATCCCTTCTTTAGCAGCTCTAAGATCCGCTTATCTAATTCTCTCCTTTCTTTAGGACCCATGTGTCTTAAAATCAAGTCTACATGCATAGCATATTTTTATTCTGTGTTTGTCAGGAATTCAACCTCAATATGGGATGGAAGATTTGATCCATCCTCAAAAATGCCAAAAAACTCATAAATAATAGGCATATACGATTATTCTTCAGCCTTCGAGAGATTCAACGTGAGTAGAAGGCACAACATCCTCAGACCGCATTCAATCAATTCTTTCTCCCATGCCGACTGACTGGTCGATACGAAGCTGAAGCTTTCACTCGTAGAGCCAACACATCAATAAGGGGAATAATCGCACATACGATCACTTCTTCTGTCTATACCCCTAGTGTCAATGTTGATATTTTATTCGAAGTGGTTACTATAGAGGTCACTTCGATGTTTATAAGCCTTGGTGGCTATCAAGCGTGAACCAGGTATTGGAATCAGCTAGAGGTCTTGGATTCAGCATTAGCAGTCTTGGTTGGCCTTATTCCCTCTGATCTTAGAAGAAAAAAGAAGGCCATTGATTGGGCAAAGATTAGGTTTCACTTTCATCATTCATTCTTGTTGATCTTGTGCGAGTGAGGAACATTATCTAATCCTGAGGATGCCCCAGAATCTTTACGATTTCTCAAAACCCAGTATTTAATTGGATTTGGCTCTGAAACCTCCCTATGATCGCCTTGTATCAGAGAAGAATTTTCAGATGAATCAGTCAAATGAATCAAAATTTCTATGATCGACCACATCAACAACTTCGGTACAGAGTGGAATGAGAAGAGCGACTGGCAGGACTGGCTATGCACCTCAGACAAGGCATCTTTCTTTTTTAACAAAGTACGCATCCGGAGTCATAAGGAGCCGAAGGCCAACAAGAACAACAGGTCAATACTACTACGCTTCGCTTACACCGCTCAATCGGAACATTTCTATGCGCCTCCTCCTTCCGCTATTGTAATGCAATTTGATTATAATTTAATTCGTGATGATCATAAGTTGAAAGTTCATATTCTTTAGTCATCGATAAACAGTTTGTCGGACAATACTCGACACCATTACCACAAAATATACTGACTCCAAAATCAATACTATAATTAAACAATTGTTTCTTTTTAATCTTGGGAATGAAGTAACTAGATTAGACGGATTTGAAATAATAGAATCCCTTTCTTTAGAGGGATCATCTAGAAAGAGAGTGGCTTTGAGTGTCTTTAATAAGAAAGGCTGACATAAATGTTATCAATTTAATTGTCAGCAAAGTCATCGTTGACCAACAAAAAGATATACGGCTCTTCGAGAATCCAATACATAATGATGTACCGGAAAAAAATATGCAGAAGGACTCTGCCTTTTGTAGTCAGGACAGTGTGTGATGTTAAGGTAAGGACACTAGCCAAGTAGCCAACTCTAAGGCGCTTGAAGGAAGGCACATTTTAAGGGATTTTGGGAGGGGTGGCTCTACGGAGTATGGGTTGGTTTTTGGGTTTAGGGTATACGGCTGGCAATTAATATACTGGGAAGAATTATAAATTTCGAAAATAATAGATAGGAATATTGCAAATAGAGCCATTGCAACTCCCATAAGTGGTGTAGTCCCCCAGCCAGAAATCCGAGAGGACCCCCGAGAACCATATGCAAGCAAGCCCATTTACTGGTATAGAAATATAAATTCGAGTAATAGATCCAAGAACGTTGCTTATTCTAGGAGACTTCACCAATGCAGTATATTGGTTGGTCGCGGCCAGTGTATTAGTTGGTTAGTTGAAGTTGACATTGAGTCGTGCATTCAAGGAATCCTTCATCAGTCGTTGTTAATGACTGACTTTTCAATCGCAAGCATCTTGGTTGTTCTATTCTTCGAGGCAATGGGAGAAGGTGCATAACGAATCCCAAAGAAAGACTTAAGGCAGCAGGTGGAGACATTTATGTGGCCCCTTTTAAAGAAATAAGGGCAGGGTAGAGCTCGGTAGGGTAGAGCTCGACAGAGGGTTCGAGAATAGGGTCCTAAAGATGAAGATAAAAAAGGGTCCCGCATGCATCACAAAAGGAAAGATCAAACCAATTGACTCTTACATCACAGTAGTTGAGGCAGGCGAAGTGAGCAGGGATAACCAACAATGCGACTGTTAGGCCAAGTACATTAATCCAGGCCCATATATTCAATGGCAACCCCGATAAATTGGGGGCCAGTATATTAGTTGGACCGATCCGGCACCGGTATATTAATTGGGGACCGATCCAAATTATTGTTAGACCGAAGGCCCATTAACCAGAAGCAAGGTCTTCGCCTTCCTCTAATCTAAGCGCGTCCCGGGAGGATAAATAATTCAAAATACCTCAACTTTTTCGGAACAGGTTCGAGTCAAATAGCAATGATTCGAAGCACTTCTTTTTACATTACACTATTTCGTAAACCCAAGGACTCAATTGTATGGATATGGATTTTCTTCATTGAGTTCCTGCCCCTGGTCAAACCACTACTTTCGAGCTAAGCTAAGAAGAGTATATGAGGAAGTCTGGCTAGCTATGTTGATACAGGTCCCCGAGTTAGTCGTACTAGATGGTGCGGCTAGATCACCTCCTTTTCAGGGAGAGCTAATGCTTATGCTTGTTGGGTATTTTGGCTTGACACTGTTTTACACCCAAAAAGAAGCGAGCTACATTTGAGCTAAGCTTGGATATTGAAGTCTTCTTTAATTTTGCCCATGAACAATTTGTGTTAATGAATTAGTTCGATCCAAAACTTGGGATAAAAGGTGTAGGCCAAAAAAGGATTCATAGTGGTTGTTATAGTGAGTAAACATAATTCCATACTCGATCCCATAGATACATATAGAATTTTGTGGAAACTCGTATTCGATGAACGTCGTATGTAAAAATCAACTATTCAAGTTTTAAATTTTCTAAGAATAAGAAAAGAAAGGAGCCCCACTTGGTTTTATTGGTCTTTTATTATATGTTAATTTTTTAGTATACTCTTTATTTTATGATTGGAATTGGAACGTATACAAGGAATTTCTAGGTTATATAGCCTTTATGGAATCTTAAACGCACCACTCTCCTCTCACAATTCAGAATGGATTCATAATGAGATAACTAGTCCATACCTAATATAAACCCATATCCCTCGAAATTAAGTATATATGCATTGCAAATAAAATTGACATCGCATATATCTTACACTAGGTCTTTACAAATTTGAAAAAGTTAAGTGGAATCTCCAATAGGATCAAAATCCTTTATTAGATCTATAACACATTGAATGGAAAATTTAAGAAATTTAATAAATTTAATAAATTCCTTTCTATGAAGGAACGTGAAGCTTTCAAATAAAATAAGTTATGAATTATAGCCCTAAAAATGGAAATGGTACCTTCTAAAGTCACTTTTCCTTGATCTCACGGCAGTCTACTATCCATAGATGTGGATTCTATAACATAAACTTGCCCACTAGTCTCTTCTTTCACTGACTTTGGGCTCTTAATTTGGTAACGTCCTTCCTCATAGCAATTACAACACCTCCCCTTGAGGATTTCCCTTATCAAACTTATATGTCAATCCTTAGCTCATGTCCCATCTTATAGCATCGTCAACAAATTTTACCTTCCCTCTTGAATTTTACCTTTGACTTTATTTTACTTTGGACATTTCCTTTCTTTTTTTCCTTTTCCATTTTTTTTGTTTCAGCCTTAACTTTTCCATATCAACAATATATAGGATGGTTTTCTCCACTGACATCTCAAAAGTAGCTTCAAAGTGTATTTAGGTCAATAGCATCTCCTCTGATCGAGATTTAAGGTCTTCTGTAAATTTCAATTCCTTTTCCATATGCATATTGATCAAATTCATTTACAAAAAGGTAGGTCAATAAACTTGTCTATATATTCCTTAAGGGTGGTGTCTCCTTGCCTGAGCTAAAATCTTTCTAGTTTTAAGATTACTTTCGCCTTTGTCACAGAACCTTACTTCAAATATAGTCCTAGATTCTTCCCAAGAAAATATTATAACCATATTCTCTTCAGTCACCAAGTTCTACCACTCTCGCGCCTCCTATTAAAAGTGCTAAGCAGCAATTCTTTTCCTAAGTTGATCCACTATCTAAGATCAACAAATATCATGCCAAGCCTTTGCTTATAGATGATGTTCTATCCTCAAAAAGATCTTTCCTCCTATATTGGAAAAGTATTTACACAATCTAGAGGAGTTATTAAGATGAGTTCAACATTTGTAGGAAGGTTATTAGATGACATCGGTGCAGTTAGAGTGATAGGAATCTTCTCAATAGTCCTAAAGTATTATTGAAACCACTCCATAATTCAACGGTTGGTTGGTATTTCTCGGGTTCGAACCCCTTGATTATAAGAAATTTGATTTTTATCCATATCAACTACTTGCAGGTTAAAGCCTTTTTACGGAAATTCTTAAGACAATATTATTATGTGCTATGCGTGTTTGTCTTATAGGATATAGATGTGTATACGTATAAACACACACATATAAACAATATTTCTTTTTAGTACCTTTTCAAAATAAAAAATACAGCTCTTACATGTATAGTCTTTCCCTTTCAATTGAGTTAGCTAGACTACAATACCAAATGTAATCCCTAAAACATACCTAAGTTTCAATCCAAAAAAGGCCTATCGAAATTAAAACCATCCAGGGGAAGGTTTTGGTTGAATAAAGTAAAGAAATAAATTTAAACATCTAATATATAATTGGATCTCAAAGAGGATGGATTAATATATAATATTAAGTATGTACCTTTTTATTTTTAAATCATATATATATATATATATATATATTACTTTTCGACTACAAGTCATAAAACCATCATAGAATCATAAAGAAATCTCTCATACATAACCTCATGGGTATATAAGAATAATCATAAAATAATATGTTGCCGCCCTTCAAGCTTCATCATCTTAAAATGCCACTCTGACATGTGAGATAGTCGGAACAACAAGCCATGGTGAATAAAATTTTAAACTAGATCTTTTAAAACATATCAGTGTATAATTTCCATGAATGAATTTGTCTACGAAAGATCAATATCAGTGCAAAGTTGTTTGTTCGATATAATAAGAAAATTGCGGGTTTCATAATTACTTAATATCTTCTTAAAGGGTGGATCCTCTAACCACTTAATCCCTTCATTCTATGAAAAAAGAGGTAGGTCCTCACGATTACTTAATACCATTAGGCAGATTCGTCTAACTATCTAGTACTTTCATCAGTATGTAGACTACATCAACCATACCTTATATATATATACACACACACATACGAATACCTAATAACATAAGAGATAGTAACAATCACTGAATACCTATCGAAGAGGTAAACCTTTATCATTTAGGATCTATCCGAGGCAGACCCTCAATTACTATCAAGTTGGCACTATATACCAATCTTTTAGCTACTTAGTACTTCCCTTATAGTAGTCGTTTCCTGTGGTTATCTAATATATTTACCTCTACATAGACTCTTTCCTAGAAATTTAATATCTAATAAGAAGCGGACCCTTCTAGGGTTGCCATTTCCCAACCTATTTTGGCATTTAATACTTCTTTAAGGAAAAAGGAAGGCCCTTTGATCACTGATGTCATGAAAAGATGTATATTTTTACTCACATATTTTTTTCTTAGTTTAATAAAATACATGTCATATTAGGGTGTTTTTTATTTTTTTTTCAATAGAAATACAAAATATTTTCAAGTCTTTATTCATTCATCTGCATAAGGGTATTGTACATGATTTCATTTGAAGAAAATTTACGTATGCATTTTTATTTTGTTTCGTTGGAGAATAAGTGCAAATGGAATAAGCCTCATGAATGTATGCATATATAAGTGTTCACGGCTAAAGCATGAAGGAAATAAATGAATTCATGCAAGATGGAGGAGCCTATCTACCGACTACTTAACATAAACAAATCGATGACAAACACAAAAGTTAATGGACGGTTAGTTAAAGGCTAATAATGACTTGAAGGACACACTATCTTAAGCGCATTTGGGTAGCGTGCTAAAAATGGATTAGGATTTTACACATGTATAAATAACCCTCTTATATTCATGTAAATGTATACTTTCTTTTATGTAAGTTGTAATCAAATTAGAGAATACAATTTAGTTCTTTTTCATGGCTTCTTAGCCTTGCTCTCTTTCTTTTATGCTATTTTTTTATGTAATTCTCTTCTTTCCTTTATGTTAAAATCTTCTTATGTTAATATGCATTATGTAATGAGTAGCTAAACCTATTCAATTCAGGGCTTTGATACTCCCATGTCATTAATCTTTTTAACACTATTGCTTTAATTTATTATCTTTTCTTTTATACTTAATCTAAGTTGAATGTTTATGTAAATTTGTTGTTTAATATTGATTTTAATAGATTATTTTTTCCAAACCATATAGGTTATGCTTAAAAAACATAAATACAAATTAGCTCTTCACCAACATATGATTACGGTAATTAAATTGAGAATAGAGTCCAAAATTGATGCTCTACGCTACTAATACAATAGTAAATAGAGGATACTTAAAGAAAAATTTATTTTCACTTTTTTTTGTCATTTTCATTAGAGTATATAAGTGAGAAAAAGGATATATGATAGTTTAATGGTTTAAAATGCGTTAGTTAACTACACAGTTAGGTCATACTAATGATAAATATGTTCATTAATTACATAGAGTAAAAAAAAATCATAAAATCAGTTAATATTGATTTGTGTGATTATGAGAGTGAATTGAACCCCAAATTGCTCCCTAATCTAATAGTTTATTTCCAAAAATCTTTTCTTGTTTTAAGCATCTTATAGTTAATCACAATCTCAAATCTTCGATTTATTTTGATTGGATAATTTTTAAAATTTAATGCTTTCCCTTTGGATCGCCTCGTACTCTCATACATACTACGAATTTAAGCATTCCTATTGTTTTTTTTATAATGATATATAATTTGGTGGTTTCTAGAATAATAAAAATTATAGCATAATTCAAGTTTTTGGCATCGTTACTATGATATGCCATACCCCTACACATACCCCTATGAATCATGCTAAGGAATGTGGAGCGTCTACGTATAACTAAAAGCTTATAGACATCATAAGACAAAATAAATTTTTAATGGAAGCATCTCAGAATAATAAAAGCATTTCACAAATTTATAACTTAAAAAAACATTACTCAAAAAAACCAACAAACCACAAAATGTCTATAGATCTCAATCTCAAAGAAAATCATATTAGAGTTCGTACACAAAATAACCCCTCTCAAGTCCAATAAAAAAAATCAAATTACGTGATAAGTAGAAAATAAATGAAGAAACCTATAAGGCATGAAAGATATACTCTCAGTTGTCCGAATCAAGCTCTACCTTGAAAGCCTAATAAGGGAAAAAGGGAAAAAAGAATCGATCAAACATAAAAGTATGATGAATAGAAAGTAACAACCATAAAGAGAATAATCAAGAGATAATCGGCTTAAGAACAATTCTAAGTGTTACAAGGATTTTATTGTTTGTGCTTTAGGGTGGTTACTAAGGTTGATTGTTTGCATTGTAGTTCATACTATGTAAGTAAAGTATTTTCTAAGGTTGATTGACCTTCTACTCTTAACCATGAAGCTAACATGGTAGCTAATGCCCCTTACATCAAATCAGAATCAGCTCAGATATGAATCGTTGGTATGGACCACCTAGCTGTTATGTACCCCACATCATCTTATTTACTGCTTTGATGCCTGTATGGCTGGTAACTATTTGTACACACAGCCTCTAGTCCTTTTCTATTGGGCTATGTATTAACCACTCCAATGTGCATGTCCGTTCACCATTGGTACAAACCCCAAACAATTATCTAGTTGTGCTCCCACTTCATCCCCTAATGGTTAAGTCTTAACTGTTGGCCACTTATATACTGCTCCGGTGTGTGTCTTTGTTCGACGTTAGTACGGGCTCCAAACAAGCTAGGTATAACTACGGGTCACTCATTTACCACTCCGACAAATGTCAAGTTCTCTGTTAGTATGGACCCTAACAATATTGCTTTCTATTATTATGATGTTTCTAAACTTTAAGATTCTTTACTATTTCATGATAGTCACTGTTTTAAAATTAGTCTCTATCTATCATGAGCTAATATCATAATAATTTTACTCTTTCATTATTTTATTATAACAAATGTTACAATTTATTTACAAATTTTAAAAAAGAAATTTTTTACTGATTTAATAGTTAGTTTTTCTACAAGTTTACATGAATTACATATACACTTGGTCTTCTCTGTAAATTCTGCATTTTCTTATTAAATCTGTGTTTTGTGAAATTCCTGTCTTTCTACTATTTTTCACGTAAATTTAAAAGTTTTAGAACTGCTTTCAAATCTAAAAACCGCAGAAATATAAGCTACTTAAAACATGTAAAGAAATTATGAAATAATTGGGAATAACTGCAAGTGAATTACAAATTTAGATTAAACTATATTAAAATGAAAAAATAAACCAAAAATATTCTACTAAACTAAAAACTAAAACTATTTTCCCCAAAATCCTTGATTTTTCTGATTCTAAAATTGCACCTTACCACTTGTATATGATCCTATGATGATGTCTCATGGACTTCCTCGATCCCTTTTTTAAGGTCTCGTAATATTTTGGTTATTATCCCCTTCCTCAAATAAAATATTTAACTTAGGTATCAACTTCTAAAATTAAGAGGGAAGTCTAGGAAGAAAGTACGGAGAGTACGTGAAACGAGAATGCAAGGCTGTATTCTATTTTTAGGTACGCTAGGAGAGCTTGGACCATTAGATCATCAAGATTTAATCTAGGACTGACCAACCATCACAAATCCACACGATTTTGATTAAATGTCTTTATATATCACTTGTAACACCCCACTCTGAGACGAACCCTAATAAAGAGCATTAACAAGTAATTTCGTCTATCATAGCAGAGAATAGGGATGGTTAGAGGTGACTATTAAACGGCCTTTTGGTCCGGTTCCCAAAAGTATGCAAGACACGCTCGACTCAACATATCGCGTGATATTACAGCCCAAAGGCGTCACCAATATCATCCAGGGTCCAGTACCAGAAGACTCAAGTCTGGCCACTAGCAAGACGTCGCATCCCTCGAATGCAACCTCCATCAATATCCGTTCGCATCCGAGCCGAAGGCAAGCCGTCAAGCGGGTCCGGCCGCAGCACCGTCCGATTCATCCGATTTCCGCTAACAAATGTGTTGCCCAGAATCACCAGATCGACGCAAAGTCAGGATTCAGCCAACAACTTCAGCGAACCACGACGCTCCTCCAAACATTGCCAAACAAAGACGTAGGATCTCGAGCCTACGAACACTCGTCCAGGCGGACCACCCACCTCCAGGAACAGAAACTTCGTACCCTTAAGGGTGCGAAATTCGCACCTCCCTGAAGCGCGAAATTCACACCCAGCAGGGTGTGGTATTCGCACCCCACAAGGTGCGAATTTTGCACCTGGTGAGGTGTGAAATTCGAGCCTCAAGGTGCGAATTTCGCACCTCAGAAGGTACGAAATCCGTACCCTTTGGGATATGAAATTCGAACCCCTCGGGGTATGAATTTCATACCCCCAAAGCGTGCAAGATTCGCACCCTACAGGGCGTGAAATTCGTACCCTGTAAGGTATGAATTTCGCACCCCCAGGAGGTGCGAATTTCGCACCCCGCGAGGTGCTAAATTCAAACCTCCTAGGCCGGGGTGCGAAATTTCCGAGCCTGCAGCCTCCAGGTGCGAATTTCTGGGTGTGGTCCCCTATTTCTACCTACTCTTACCTAACCACTCTCCTATAAATACCCCATGACTTCACACTACAAAGAGGGTTGGAATTTGAGACCATGGGACCTCTAGAGAGCTCCATTAATAGCATTTCCCATTTGAGGAAGAAGAAGGGCAAAAGTGTCCCTTTCTTGAGATATTTAATATATGATAATTATGACATTATATATGAAGATGATGACATCATGCCTTAGAGGTAACATCATATAGCCCTAATGATGACATCATATAGCTTAATTATGACATCATCTAGCATAAAGATGAGTGTAATGAATGTAATGAAATGTCATGAGAGAGTCTCAACCTTGTAACTTTTTATGATTAATAATATTCCGACAACGCTTCAAAGTGGATGTAGGCCCTTCACGAGGCCGAACCACTATAAATCTCTTATGTTATTTACTGCTTTTCTACTCTTGTCTGTGCGACCAAATTAACTATTCCTAGTAATTGGAATCTTTGGTGTTTACGACATTTTTTGTCGTCAACATTTGGTGCTTCCACTGAGAAAACTCGAATTTTGCGCCTTTGTCGCACGTTGTCATCTTGACCTCCGACGAGCTTGAGGTTCCTTGCTAAACTTGTTATCGAGTCCGCTTACGATGGCAAAGCGGCCAAAGAATGCAATGGTTGGCTCACCACTAATTCCTCCAACTTGTCCCAAATACCTTTAGCGGTAGTCTCACCACTAATTTCGGAGATCATGTTCTCCCCTATAGCAAGTTGAAGAGTACTGTAAGCCCATTCCTCCATCTCCTCTCTCTCAACATCTGAGATAACACTTGGCAATAAGTGAGTATCAAATACCACTCGGTGCACCCGTCCGCTTAAGAATCGCTTTCGTTTTCCATTGCCACTTCTCAAAGTCATTATCACCATTCCACTTGTCAATTACCAATTGAGAACACAACGCCGCATACGAACCTCGTACATAAGGCGTCACACTATTCGGACTTCCAGTTGAAGGACTTACCGAGCTATTATCTGTTTCCGGCATTTTCACAAACACCTAACAAGCACTAATTACTCTGATACCAACTGTTGGAACCATTGTGATTAATCCTATTCAAGATCACTCGAATAAAATATATAAACCACAAGCGCTAGCGGAAGACTAGATCGTTGTTAGACTTGCAAAAACAACAAGACCAATAACTCTAGTCACAAACAATTATCAACCAATCACGAACAATCCAAATCTCAATCACAAGCAAGAAACTAATGACAATAGTAGCAAAAATAAATCACACAAGGATTTATAGTGGTTCCACTAACTTCTTGTTAGTGTACATGCACTTTGGAGAGAGTATTTTATTACCACGATGAAAGGAATACAAGAGATTGATCCAATGATCACTATATTTCAATATAGAAATGAATTTGAGGAGAATAGAATTAAAGAATTTGAATTATGTTATAAACCCTAATTCACCCTTAAGAATAAAACCCTTGATTTCAATCAAGTACCCAAGCTCTTGATTCCTCCCTTTTGAAAGCCAGAAGATAGCTTATATAGGCATAAAGAAGTATATGGAAAGTCCCGAAATTTCCTCTAGATCCGAAATACCCGAAATATCCTCCAGATCCGAAATACCCGAAATTTCCTCCAGATCCGAAATACCCGAAATTTCCTCCAAGTCCGAAATACCCGAAGTTTCCTCTAGATATGAAATACCTGAAATTTCCTCTAGATCCGAAATACCCGAAATTTCCTCTTCCATCTATCGCATACTTCAACACTCCACCTTGATAC
This sequence comes from Allium sativum, assembly GCA_030737875.1. Lineage (NCBI taxonomy): Eukaryota > Viridiplantae > Streptophyta > Magnoliopsida > Asparagales > Amaryllidaceae > Allium > Allium sativum. The sequence continues at coordinate 292,643,350 of CM060909.1, forward strand.
TATATCCATCTCCATCACAAACTCTAATGCACCTAAGCATTTCCTTCTGCCTTCAACCAAGAAAGCTTGAGTGTTTCCCCAATGAACTCCGTCATAGCCACTGCCCATTGCACTTCACTAATGAGTTCAGGCATAGCCCCCATCCGTCAACGAAGTGTTGAAACATCCAACTCCTAAACCAGTCTCACCAAAAGACAATGTACTCGGTAGTGAAAACGAGTACTTACCATGAAGATAGATATCCAATCTCTTACCGATATTCCTTTCCAAACAAATAAACCACTCTTTCCAACCATGCCACCCCGTGGCACCTAGCAACTCAACAAGCGAATTAAATTCGAGCAATGCTCGAACTTCCTAACCGGCAATGCTTTAGTAAACATATCCGCCCCATTATCCTTTGTGTGCACTTTCCGAAGGTAAACTAGCTTACCCTCATCTATGGCTACAAGAAATGACTCTCTCAGCTCAATATGCTTGGTCCGTGAGCTAAGCGCCAAATTCTCCGCCAAATGTATAGCACTCTGGCTATCACATCGAACATCGATACTGTCATGTTCGAAACCCAAGTCACACAACAATCGCTTCAAGAAAAGTGCCTTCTTTGCCGCCTTCACCGCGGCAATCAACTCTGCCTTCATAGTGGATAAAACAACTGCGGTTTGCAATATCGATCTCCAACTAATGGTTGTCCCACTAAGTGTGAAGACATACCCGGAAGTTGATTTCCTCTGATCCCTATCACCGGCGTAGTCCGAATCACAATAACCAACCAACTTGCAACTCCTCTCATCACTACCGCCAAAAACAAGACCATGAGATGTTGTGCCTTTCAAGTATCCCATAATAGCCTTCACGGCTTCCCAATGCGATTTCCTTGGATTAGCCATATACCGACTAACCACCCCGACGACATTTGCAATATCGGGCCTTGTACACAACATAGTGTACATAAACTACCAAACGCACTTGCATATGGCACATTTGCCATATAAGCCTTGTTTTTATCCCCGATAGGTGATCCCTTATCCAAAAGCTTCATATGCAAAGGTAAAGGTGTATTTAATGCCTTTGCATTCTCCATGATAAACAGGCAAAGCACTTTCTTAATGTACTCCTTTTGAGTCAATCTTAACACAAAATGCTTTCGGTCCCTTTCAATTTCCATGCCCAAGATTTTCCTTGCTTCTCCAAGATCCTTCATTTTGAATTCCGATTTCAAAAGCATCTTTAACTTGTTGATTTCATTTTTATCCTTGGAACCAATGAGCATATCATCCACAACCAAGAGTAAATACACCCAACAATCATTTCCTAACCTCTTGAAATATACGCAAGCATCCTTGATGCTTCGATGGAAGCCACTTTCAAGCATGAAATGATCAAATCTCTTGTACCATTGTCTAGGTGGTAGCTTTAACCCATATAGTGATTTCTTCAACTTGCAAACCATTTTAGACTTACCATCTACAACAAACCCATCTGGTTGCTCCATGCAGTTGTCTTCATCCAAGTCTCCATGCAAGAAGGCAATTTTCACATCAAGTTGCTCCAAATCCAAGTCATGGATAACAACTATGGCTAGTAAAACCCGGATAGAAGTATGACGTACCACTCGGTGCACCCGATTCCGCTTAAAAACCGCTTTCATTTCCCATTGCCACTTCTCAAAGTCATTATCACCATTCCACTTGTCAATTACCAATTGAGAACCTGACGCCGCATACGAACCCCGTACATATGGCGCCACACTATTCGGACTTCCGGTTGAAGGACTTACTGAGCTATTATCCGTTTCTGGCATTTTCACAAACACCTAACAAGCACCAATTGCTCTGATACCAACTGTTGGAACCATTGTGATTATTCCGATTCAAGACCACTCGAATCAAATATCTAAACCACAAGCGCTAGCAGAAGACTAGATCGTTGTTAAACTTGCAAAAACAACCAAACCAATAACTCTAGTCACAAACAATTATCAACCAATCACGAACAATCCAAATCTCAATCACAAGCAAGAAACTAATGACAATAGTAGCAAAAATAAATCACACAAGGATTTATAGTGGTTCCACTAACATCTTGTTTGTGTACATCCACTTTGGAGAGAGCATTTTATTACCACGATGAAAGGAATACAAGAGATTGATCCAATGATCAATATATTTCAATATAGAAATGAGTTTGAGGAGAACAGAATTGAAGAATTGGAATTAGGTTATAAACCCTAATTCACCCTTGAGAATAAAACCCTTGATTTTAATCAAGTATCCAAGCTCTTGATTCTTCCCTTTTGAAAGCCAGAAGATAGCTTATATCGGAATAAAGAAGTATACGGAAATTCCCGAAATTTCCTCTAGATCTGAAATACCCGAAATATCCTCCAGATCCGAAATACCCGAAATTTCCTTCAGATCCGAAATACCCGAAATTTCCTCCAGATCCGAAATACCCGAAATTTCCTCCAGATCCGAATTACTCGAAATACCCGAAATTTCCTCTTCAATCTAACACATAATATCACATACTTCAACATATACAACACATCACAAGTCAACAGATCACAGAACAGATACATACTGATATAATCGTTGAATACAACATATACATTTGCTACATCTCAAATAACATACAACAATGAATACAACGATGTCCAATGGAGAAAATATACATCAACTCAAATACACGAATAAACAACTAGAGAGTGTCCTCAAAAGATAGTCCAAGCGATATTAGCAAACCACGAGTCAACAACAGGCTGAACCTGAAACAACTCGGTCTGACCTGAGTATTACGTACACGGATCAGTCTAGTTTACAAATCAGTTTTAATAAAAGGTTAAATAAAGTATCAGCCAGATACTAATTCCTTTCCATAAAAAAAGGAATCTCAAGACAAAGATTTATACGAAAACTCTGATACAATAATTTCCTTTCCATCAGAAAGGAATGCACACATAGGTTAACAAAGCATATCGTTCATAAGCACACAAGATTGGTAAATGGCTGTGAGAGCAAGAAACAAGAACATAGATTGAAACATTTCCTTAGCATAAATTACCCGATCACCAAGGTTAGGGTAATCAACATTAGGGCTCACATAACACGAATGGAAGACTCAGAGGTACACAAAAATCACAAGGTGAAATTACAAAACCACGTAATTCACTGAATCACAAAATCATGAATTAATGGAATCACCGAAACACAAAATCATGGAATCATTTAAACACAAAATCACAGAATCGCTGAGACTCTATTAAGAGTTTAAAACCACTAATGAAACCACCACAAATAATAATAATAACTATAGTGAAATTAGCGATAAACTCAAAACATATAAACACATAATTTGGATCCAACACAGAGTGGCAAACCAAAGCTATGCCTGCACGTGCTATCACACAAGAAGGCTTAAAGTCATAACTAGTACTATATCACACAGAAGGATACCCAGACGACCTAAAGGTCCACAGAGTTCATGCAGGATTTCACACAGGATTGAACCGGAGGTCCACACAGAGTACACATAGGATTGAACCGAAGGTCTAGAACTGGCGGTCACACAGGAATGTGTCATAGACCCTCAGATAGTAACCCGAAAAGTGGTAATCATGCGTCCCATACCACACAATCTCACTTAATGGTTCACACACCGCAATTCAGCTCCATATTACGAAACAAAGAAATCACAAGAAACACTAAATAACATAGAGGATCACAGAGGTCACTGAAAAACACCGAGATTATTACTTCGATTAGATGGATCATGGATTAAATAAAAATGTATAACCGCAGGGTATATGATATTATTCGATCGCCATCACCCTTTCTTGAAGGCTAAAAACGTGTACAATTTGAATTTATATAATACTTTTAAGAAAATAATTTGGAAAATAGGATTTACCGGAAAATCTATAAAATCGCATAGTTTGAAAATCCTTGTTTAAATATTTTTATTATTAATAAAATTCATACAAATCGGTTAATTCAAAACCATACTTTATTATTCAGACCATTTCAAAATTAATATGTAAAAGTCGTGCACATGCCATGAGTTCATCAAATTTCAATATGAAAACATCATCCACGACTACACAAAATTGCAAATTTGAGGTACGAATTTGCGTACAATATTGGCTTGTCTAAAAGAATCAAAGCCTATCAAAATCTACTCTAAAATTATCAATTCAGCATGGACAACTGATTCGGATTCACAAAGTTCTACTGTCAATTTTTGCTCTTAGGACAACAGTAGATAAAAATACAAATTTGAACAAGTTATGATCAAAATCATAGAAAACGCAATAAATGAAACTTGCAGAATATGTTCTAAGCTTTCCAGAACATTAAATATAATTGAATTCATATAAGAAACAAAAAAGTTATGCTCAATTTTGTTTCAGATTCAACAAAGTGCTACTGTCAATATTTGCTCTCGGCACAGTAGTATAAAAACACAAATTTGAATAGGTTACCTTTAGAATCATAGAAAACACAAAACATGAAACTTGTAGAATATTTTCTAAGATTTCAAGAACATCTAAGATAATTGAATTCGGGTAAGAAACGAAAAAGTTATGTACAATTTCATTTCAAATTCAACAAAGTAATTTCTGTCAGTTGTTGCTCTAGGGACAAAAGTAGACAAACACAATTTTGACTAAGTTAACTTCGAAATCACAAGAAACTCAAAACATAAAAATTTAGCACGAAATCTAGGATTTTGAGGACATTAAGAACTGTAAAATTCGGACCCTGAACGAGAAAGATATGCTCAAATTATGTCCTGTATACAGCCCAAAATATTACTGCAACAAACTGTTAGTTTGCATTAAGGTTTTCAACCCATTTAACTCAGAATTTTCGAATGTGTTCAACTTGAAAGTTATCACATTCTTTCTAATATTTTCAAAACTTTTTAAAAAAAATCCAAATTCTGATTTAAAATGAAAGAGATACGCTTAATTTACAAACAATAATTCATAAATAAACATACATCAAACAAAATTGAGAATAACATGTCCAAACGGCAATATGACACAGTGTGTGGCAAAGCCATCGACCAAATAATGAAAGTAGTCATAGTTAAGAACACAAAACTACAGCTATCCAAGAAATTCACTTCAGCGCTGCCTAGAGAAAACAACATGACAACTTGCTTGACTTGAAACATTGTGACATCCTAGCGGCATAGCCTAAAGAAAAAGGCAGCGCCTAACACACAAAAGGAACATCCTACAACCAAGGAGGAGGAACCTAACATTGATTTTGACATACCTAGAGGCAGAGCCTTCAATTGTTCAGCATGATGCCAAGCAATAGCATGGCTGAAGCCAAAACATATCACAATCCCAGGGAATAAATCCGCGACTTGTACAACTAATACCATCGGCCTCACATATATAGATGAAGCATGACATAATCCATGGCTTAGAAACTTAACACAAAAAGGGGATGGTAGCGGGTCAGAGGTCAAACAACACCTACCAAAGCTAGCACAACCCTGTAGTGGCTAACACTGGTTAGCATGACAGGTAGGTGTTACACCTACGAAGTAATACCATCACCTCCAAATACTATGCACAAACAGAAATAGATCGACCAATCGTTCAAACACGAATACCCAATCTCGAAGCGACGCAAACCGATAGGAAATTAAACTCACAGTAAACAATGAAACTCACCAGACATAACAGATCCATACACAACCCAAATTCCGATCTCGTGAGGTGTAAATAGTCTCGTATGAGGCGATAAAGTGGTTGAGAGGCTAATCTGAACCTGAAGGAGCTCCATGGATCGACGCAAAATTCAAATCACTACAGGAGCGTCAGAACAACGAGGAAGATTAAAGGCCGAAACTTAGGGTAGATCTAAGTTATTTGTAGCTTTTGTGCGATGCGCAAGCATAGTTAGAGCATTCCCAGTAGATAGCGGGAATTTGAGCGTTGATTTGCAAAATCAAAAGTGAATTCCCCCTACCCTTCTAGCAGTGGGTGGGGGGACGCTCAAGATAATTTTTTTTAATGTAAAATCCTTAAACGGTTTTCTGAAAACCGTTTAGGACCTAAACGGTTTTCAGAAATCCATTTAAGGATAAATATTTTTATTTTTATAAGTTAAAAATGCCTTAAAAGGTTTTCTGAAAACCGTTTAAGGGCTAAACATTTTTCTGAAAACCGTTTAAGGGCTAAACGGTTTTTTTTCGCTGTCGCCACTTTAATTTCGAAATGCTGACCATCACCATTTCAATTATTTCCCCACGCCCGTCGCGACATTGCTGGACAGCGTGAATCCACTTTCCCTCCCTATTTCCTCCTCTCGCGCCACTGCTGGGATTGCTCTTACTCGGGCATGGCAAAAGCTAGAAGGGGAATGAGAAAGAAGGGATTAGATGGAAATGAAGGGAGTGCGTAAATGTAAGAAAAATGCGAACGGTTGGAAGAGAAAGGAAAAAAGAAAAGGAAAGAGCTAAAGAAAGGGGATTTCTAGTCGCTATTACCAAGTGAACTCATGCATATTTGAGTTACACTGTACTTGCTTTTAAGTTAAACATTTCTTTTCATTTTTGTTAAGATACGTAAATTCCTGAAAATTTCGATTGAATAACTAAACCTGTATATTTGTGATATCGCATTTGCCTAAATGTAATACATATATATATATATAGAGAGAGAGAGAGAGAGAAAGGGAGAGAGAGGGTTCCGCTACACCTCTTATATTGCACGTGAACTCTCCCCCTTAATCTCCACCACCCATTTCTCCACTCATTCTCTCTCTTTCCATTTCAATATTATTTCTTAGTGGGAAGAGAGAACGAGTGGGGAAATGGGTAGTGGAGATTAAGGGGGAGAGTTCACGTGCAATATAAGAGGTGTAGCGGAACCCTCCATATACATACATATATATATGTATGTATATGTATATATATAGGCAGGTTCGAGAGCACCCTAAACAGTGCAGCACCCCAAATGCCCCTCAGTATCCACCAAGTATTTCCCCTTCTCTCTCCTTCCACTCACTCTCTCACTTCCCACTTATATTCTTTAAGATAAATGCGGGCTGATATCAGGGGGCATTTGGGGTGCTCCATTTTTGGGGTGCAACCGAACGCTTGCCACATATTATATATATATATAAGGAGGGTTCCGCTACACCTCTTATATTGCACGTGAACCCCCCCCTGAATCTCATCCATTCATTCCCCCACTCATTCTCTTTTTTTACATTTGAATATTGTTTGTTAGTAGAAAGAGAGAGAACGAGTGGGGGGAATGTGTGGCTGAGATTCAGGGAGAGACTTCACGTGCAATATAAGAGGTGTAGCGGAACCATCCTCTCTCTCTATATATATATGTATATATATAATATATGTATAATGAATGTTGTTAACAACCAGATTGAATTTATGAATACTACGATGAAGAATTACAGGGCTAATTCAAATGTCAGAGATGGACCATCGAACTACATCTTTTTTCGAAAGTGTAGGAAGAAGGGATGCTTTTTCGTTAAGAGAATGTTTAGTAAGAATTTTGTAAAGAAAAGTTTCATCAGTGCTTAAGTATATGTACTTAAGACATAAAAGGAAGGATATGAGCTCTAATCTAGGAGGTTTCTCAATCAAAGAAATCTGTTGCAATTCAGACTGAACCCCAAGAATTTCAAAATGTAGCGTTCTTTCTTTCACATTTGGCATATCGTTAAACAACTATTTGCACTCGTCTTCATGTTAATTATTAATGTCCATCATTTCATTTTTGAAGTTTTCTTGAATTGCAGAAACTTCCAATTGTTGGCCGATCGGTTTCTAATTTGAAGATGTTAGGATCTAGGGTCATGTTACCAAATGAAATGTTCATCATATTCGATAATTGACCAAAGCATTCTAAGTGACTAAGAAAGGCCATCCTAAAATCAAAGAAATTTGATTCATATGATTATTTAAAAGTTGTTCTTCAAGGACGATGAAATTGACAGGAAAATGAATTATCCTACTATAATGAGAACATCCTTGATCTCTCCTATTGGTTTTTTTACTGATCGATCATCGAATTGAAGCGTAAATTTTGTTGGTTTTAGCTCACTTAGACCTAGTAATTGATATACGAGTAAATAATTAGGTTAACACTCACACTTAAATCAACTAAGCATTTATTAACCGTCTTATCTCTTATCATACATGAGACTATAGGACAACTCGGGTTTTTGTATTAACGGGAATTGATTTAGACAAGACTTCATTTAGACTGGCTGCTAAGAAGACTTTTTTAGTTTCCTCAGTGTGTCATTTTTACATGCACAAGTCCTTCAAAAATCTAGCATAAGTTGTGACCTGTTGAATGACATCAAAGTGAGACATGCTAACTTCGACTTGTTTAAAGATTTTGAGAATTTTATCCATTTATTCCGAAAGTTTATTAGCATGAAATCTATGTGGAAATAGAGCTCACAACTCAGTTGGTCGCTCTACTTGAGTTATTGAAGGGGTGAGATTCAGAATTAAACTCGATGTTTGACTTGACATTTTAATCAAAATTGTTTATGGTTTTCGAAGCCGCAAGACAAGCTAGAGTTCTAAAAGAAGTCCCAAGTATGTCGTTCGGACCAACAACTTTCTTATCCATTTGCTTACCATATCGCAAAGTAGTGATTGTATTAATTTGGTGAACGTTGTTATCCTAAACGACGTGACCATGGTATGAACTAACATTTTGATTTTTTGGGTTTTGAATAGACTTATTCGAGAAAATTCCTCGTTCCCATTCAGTCATAGAGGTGGTTAGTTTACTCATTTAAAATTCAAGTTTTGCAATTGATTGACTCGTATTTTTCATGTATGAGGTTAAAAGGTTTTTCAAACTATTATTTGATTGAAGATTCTGAGTGGTCTCCATAGCAAGAGTTTCCAAACCTTTTTTAAGAGAGATCATTCATTTGTCATCTTAAAAAGGTTACTCGCGGTTTTGAGAGGATGACACAAAATTTTGAAAACGATTTGGTTGAGAAGGATGATTTAAAGCATTGTTTGACAATGATCGAAAAGAGGGTCGAACCAAGTTTGATTTCAGATTGTTATGGTTCCAAGCGAACTTAGGATGATTTCTCTAACTGAGATTATAGGTTAGGGACAAAGGATCATTCCTACATATGTTAAAAGCATTTGTTTATTCTAACGAGAGTGGGCACTAATTGGCGATGTGATTAGTATCATTACATTCATAGCGCAAAGGCAGAGAAGCTTGATTCACTTGATTTGTTAAAAGAACACGATCAAACTTGTTTATTAACGCATTGATTTTCACTTCTATGCAATAGATAATCTTATCGAATGGATGCTTAATCGTAAATAGATCAATTTCTCGTTAGATTGTTCTCATAAAGTTGATTTTTTAGCTAGCTTTTCAAGAAATTGTCAGGCGGCATGGCGGTGTTATGCTAAAAAGTTTCCTTGGAACATATATTCAAGCATCGTTCGTGAATTATTTTCGAGACCATTATAAATAACTGGGCAAAGAGTCCATTTTCGAAAATGTGATGTGGACATTTGATTAAAAGTCTCTTAAAATTTTTAAAAAAATTTCCAAAAGGTTTTACTCCAAATTGACGAAAATTTATTAGTTCATTTCGATTTTTGGATGTTTTCAAGCTGGTAAATTTTCTTTAAGAAAATTTATATGAACTCTTCCCAAGTTCTAATCAAATTTGAAAGCATGATATACAATAATTTTTCAGCGTAGCCGATAAGTGTGAACGGAATTAACCAAATTTTGATTCTATCATCACATAATTATTGTAGTTTAGTGGTTGCACAAACTTGCTCAAATTTCGATAAAAAGATATAAGGATAATCTGTTCCAAAATTTCCAAATTTTGAAAGAGTCACTACAAGAAAAACTAATTTTAGTTGCATGTATCTTTAGCGTTTGTAAACTAAGTTCAACCAAAGATATTTGGTTTCTTTTATTTATGTTTACTCTTTTATTCCTCAAAACGCTGGTGACAACCATCATGCTTATACTTGCACGATAAAATGAATGTGTGTTTTTTATCCATTTTCGTTTCCCTCCACACCCCGCTTTTCCTCCTACTTCTCCTCCTACGTAGCCCTAGATCGATTTCGATTTCCCTTCGTATCATCAATTTTTCCTTCTATATTATGTTCCTTCATTTTCTTCTCCTCCAACGAAACCCTGATTTTTAACTTCACTCCATTATTGCGTTTTTCGTGTGAGGTGGCTTGCCAATTACGTTCCTCTATGAGAGGAATTCGATCCTGAATCAAATTTTTTCCTCCATTAATGGAGATACACTTCTACTTGTCTTAGCAATTGCTATGCCGAACCACATATAATCCATACATCAATTCATGAAAATGGGGCGTAGGTGAAATTGTGATTAAACGCTATAATGCTCGTTTATATCCCTCTATTTTCTGCAGTGTATATCATTTTGAGTTTGTCTAATATTTAGCTAGTATCAACTAACGCATATGGATTTTCATGTTTAGCAATTTGGGGATTAGGTTTGTTTCCACCCTTAAAATTTCTGGTTACTTTCTTTTAAGTGTGTTTTGTCATGGCAATGAATTTTATACCTAGAGCACTTAGTTAATTATTACTTTGTTTTTCCATCTTTAATTGAATCCTGGTGCTGAAGATTATCCACAAAAGAAGAGTTGGAAGAAATGCTAATAATTACTTCAAAAATTGGAGCCAACTCGACCTTTCACCAAAACTAGATGCTTTCATACGCACATGTCCTAAAGGTAATTAAATTATATGAAATTTGAGATGTATAGGGAAAATAAAGCAAAATCTCATTTTCTACTAAAGAGCGTGTGATCCAAATAACATAACACTTGGATTTTGAACGACAATTTTTAGATAAGCCATATTTTCAAGTCTTTTCTGAATTGAACGACGGAGATAAAATAGGATCTGATTGGTTTCAACTAACCAATGGAGTTAATTTAAGTGCAGCTTCGAAAATTCTACGCCTTTGATTAGTAGTGAAACTGCTAGAGAGTGAGACTGTTATTGTAACTACTGAAACATGTACGATTAATTAGAGAATATCCTATGAGAAGACAAGGGACGAATTGCTTTGAATTTCAACATAGTTAACGAAGGTTACATCAACTAACAACTTTTAGTTTTAATGGAAACTCTTGATTCTTGCCCATTAGCTTACTGTTTATGTATGTTGTGTCGAACTCTTACTATTAGACAAATATAAGGAATGTCTCAATTAGTTCTGGTTCGTGTACTAGCTATGCCATATAGGTTTGTTTCCTATTTTTTGTTATATTATATCCTTAATATGTATCATTGTTGTTTTTTCTTTTTCTTTTTTGGATAACATGTTGTATAAATTTCATTCCTACATTTGGTATTTAAACACCATGATTAACCAGTAGATAATTGCAATATTGGAAGCCTGCTCTAGTTTCCTTGTAGAGTATTGCTACGGGCATAACGTTTCCTTAGTTCTATTGGATTCCATAGGGGCATGAAATTCGTACCCTGTTGAGTACGAATTTCATACCCTTCTGAGTACGAAATTCGTACCCCGCTAGGTACAAATTTCGTACCTCTGCTGGGTACGAAATTCGTACCAGAGGGTACGAATTTCGCATCTCCTAGGGTACGATATTTGTACCCCAAGGGCTACGAATTTCGCACCCTGAGGGGTGCGAATTTCATACTCCTTAAGGGTTCAAAGTTCGCACCCTGAGGGGTGCGAAGTTCGTGCCACGAGGGGCGCGAAGGCTCTACGTATGGGGGCTCGGGGGCTCGAGATCCGGGTTCACGGCTCCTAGGGATTTGAAGCCTTGGTTCGGGAATATGCTAGGGGCGGGACGAGACCTTTGGTTATGCGGTCGTTCTCCGACCTGTTTCCTTTGCTCCTAGTTGTCCTTCTTGGCCTTAACTCCATGCGACATATTGAATTGAGCATGTCCCATGTACTTTTGGGAGCTGGACCAAAAAGCCGGTTAACATATATAACGAATATAGACATTTGTTCTGATAGAAAACAAATAACCACATAACGATCATATGCAAAATTTATTCACAATTAAAAAGCAAGGCGATGATCAGCTAAACATATCAATGGGGACTAGGTCTACTCCAGCCGCCTCTTCCTCCTTTCCTTCGTCATTTTCCTATGCCCTTTTCTCCTCTTCTCTGCACTTTTCTTCCCCATCTTAGCTTTCCTCGCTATTGCAATTACTGTTTGCTCACTTATTTTTCCCAACCTTCGCGATATTTATTTTGGACCTCCTTCTCAGGGACGGAACCAGGAATTGGCTCAGCGGGGGGCCGATTCGAAGGAGGGGCCAATTTTTTTTTTTATACCAGTTTACCCTGAATTAATCTTAATTTCAACCTATAATGTCTTATATTATCAAGTTTTAGACAAAAATATTGTGTAAATACTAATAAAAATGCCTTAAAATGGACATTTTTGTATTAATAAGGTTAAAAAAATTAATAGTTTAAAATCAAGGGGGGGCCATGGCCCCTACTTACCCCCCTGGTTCCGTCCTTGCTCCTTCTTGCTCTCGCTTCAAACTTGTTCCAGCTTCATATTACCTTGTGTTCCCTTCTGTCACTTGCTCGTCGCCCCTTTGTCTTCGACTGTCAAAGCTTCGCCTCTCCTCCATTAATATCCAGGACTAGATCCTGAATTTTTCTGTTCGTGCTTTTTGAACTTGGACCATTGCCAAAGATGGTTGTTTCTCCTCATGGGATCCAGTTGTGGTACGATCTTGTCTCAATAAGGTTGGAGGGCCCGATATACTTCATAGGTGGTATTTTCCCATGTGATGATGTAATTGCTTCTCTTGTTGTCTTCTTGATGGAGGATTGAAATGGTGTTCTAGTACTGGGATTCAAACATGTCACTTTGGTGATTTTGTTTGTTGCAAGGTTGTTGTTTTGAGGTTAATTTAATTGACTATTTTTTTGTTCATGCAGTATGAAACATGGTTTTTGCCATTAGGTGATATTGATTGTTGTTTGTTCTTGCCTTGCGCGATGAATGTCTTTTTTAATTAGTGGGTCTATCTTTTCTGGCATCCAGTTGTAATGTATTGTTCCCTGTGTGGAGCGTTTTTTACGCAGCAGTTTGGATAATTACTCTAACTACCATACTATAAGCTAGGGTAGTTATAGTGGCCGATCCACTTTAAAAACAAATGTGGTAATTAGACAATTTGTCCATCTTCTGTAACTATATGTATTTATTAGAGTAAATTAGGCAAAAGGACAAAGTTATTTTAAAATTAATTCTCTGGGCCGCGACTTTTGATAATTGGGCTGAAGGACCCACGGAATAAAATTAGAAAATAAAGCAAACCCGCTAAATCGATTTAGCATTTTCCTCTTTCCACATTCTATCATTTCATTTCTTCAGTTGTTCAAAGTCAGTTAGGGTTTCGTCGAGAAAAAACAATTCGAAATCGAATTCAAATTCAATCGTTTAATGGAAAGTCGTCGTTTAAGGTCATCGTCATCAGAGAAATCTCCAAATTCGCCACCGAGAAAAGAAACTAGGGCTTCGTCGAAACTATCACTATCAACGATAAAGGCTAGAAAGACGATGGCGAAGGAGAAGGAAAAACGAGATCAGGTATAAGAATATTTTGACAAAATGAAACTTAATTACTTAAATTGAGTGTGTATAGTTGATGTAGCTGTAGTTATAAATTATGTACGGGTTAATTGGGGAAAACGAACAGAAATATATTATAAAATGCTAGATTACTTTAGGATTGATGTGTAGTGCATAATATGCCAGTTTAATTTATCTGTATTTGGTGCTGAAAGTACTATGTTACCCTAGCATTATGGCATATTACCAGGCCCTTAACTAGTGAATGAAAGTGCTAAATTCACCTGTCATTACATGGCACGACCGAGCCGTTAACCGACATATGTAAATGACAGGTTGACCTAGCACTATAGCGAGTGGTCGAAACCTTTACAAGTTTACAAAAGTACTAGGTTAACCTGTCATTACATGGCACAACCAAGCCATTAACCGACATATGTAAATGATAGGTTGACCTAGCACTATAGCGAGTGGCCGAAACCTTTACAAGTTTACAAAAGTGCTAGGTTAACCTGTCATTACATGGCACGACCGAGCCGTCAACCGACATATGTAAATGACAGGTTGACCTAGCACTATAGCGAGTGGCCGAAACCTTTACAAGTTTACAAAAATGCTAGGTTAACCTGTCATTACATGGCACGACCGAGCCGTCAACCGACATATGTAAATGACAGGTTGACCTAGCACTATAGCGAGTGGCCGAAACCTTTACAAGTTTACAAAAGTGCTAAATTAACCTGTCATTACATGGCACGACCGAGCCGTTAACCGAAATATGTAAATGACAGGTTGACCTAGCACTATAGTGAGTGGCCGAAACCTTTACAAGTTTACAAAAGTGCTAGGTTAACCTGTCATTACATGGCATGACCGAGCCGTTAACTGACATATGTAAATGACAGGTTGACCTAGCACTATAGCGAGTGGCTGAAACCTTTACAAGTTTACAAAAATGCTAGGTTAACCTGTCATTACATGGCACGACTGAGCCGTCAACCGACATATGTAAATGACAGGTTGACCTAGCACTATAGCGAGTGGCCGAAACCTTTACAAGTTTAAAAAGTGCTAGGTTAACCTGTCATTACATGGCACGACCGAGCCGTTAACCGACATATGTAAATGACAGGTTGACCTAGCACTATAGCGAGTGGCCGAAACCTTTACAAGTTTACAAAAGTGCTAGGTTAACCTGTCATTACATGGCACGACCGAGCCGTTAACCGACATATGTAAATGACAGGTTGACCTAGCACTATAGCGAGTGGCCGAAACCTTTACAATTTTACAAAAGTGCTAGGTTAACCTGTCATTACATGGCACGACCGAGCCGTCAACCGACATATGTAAATGACAGGTTGACCTAGCACTATAGCGAGTGGCCGAAACCTTTACAAGTTTACAAAAATGCTAGGTTAACCTGTCACTACATGGCCCGACCGAACCGTTAACCGACATATGTAAATGACAGGTTGACCTAGCACTACAGCCAGTGGCCGAGCCCTTGAAAATTGTACGAAAATGCTAGGTTAACCTATCATTATAGTGCATTACCCAGCCTTAACCAGTATATGAAAATTCCAGTTCAACCTAGCATTATAATGTATGAAAATGCTAGATTAATCTAACATTATATTGCACAAAATGATTTCTTTAATATTGTATTATAATACAGATCTATATTTAAAAAAAAATATTTTGTTATCTCTGTCTTGCAGGAAATATCAGATTCTTCTCCTGAGAATAAGAAAAGCAAAAAGCGAAAAATAGCTACAAGCCAAAAAAGGAAAAAAGAGACTGTCCAATACCGGTGTGGTCTAGTATCACTGGTTAAAATTCTTGAAAAAATAAAAAAAAATGGTTTTTCAAGTAATCAATAAATTTTCTAAAACTGACTCCTTTTTTTGAATTTATAAATGCTTTTTTTTTCAACTAACATTGGACCAAAGCAAATTAGAAAATCTTCTAAAAATTTAGATGATTTAATAAGTTGTTATTCAGTTAAGGAGGAATGTTTTTCGATTGGGGGGAAACAATTAAAATTATCAATGAAAGATATTTCATTAATTTTTGTATGAGTGGGAAAAATATTTTTCCATTACCTAAAGTGTCTTTATCCTGCACTCCTGAAAACTGTCAAAGATTTGTTTCAAGAAATTTTATTAACATAGATCATATAACCAAAGATCTTGTTATTAAAAGAATAGAAATAGAAATTGAAAAAGAGATTCCAGAAGAGGAAAATGATTTGCCAAGATTTATTCTAATTCTTCTTTTTATAACATTTCTTTTCCCTGACAATCAATGAATGCTCAACTGGGGTTATCTTCAATACACCGTTGATCCAAAAAAAATGAATCAAATTTCTTGGCCTAAAAGTATTCATTATCATTTAACTAAATCATTAAAAAAATTCAAGGATAAACCAAGAAATATGTCTGGTTGTTCCATTCTTCCGCTGGTAAGAATAAATCAATGATAATTTATTCACTATAATATAGTATGATAATTT
Organism: Allium sativum; assembly: GCA_030737875.1. Classification (NCBI taxonomy): domain Eukaryota; kingdom Viridiplantae; phylum Streptophyta; class Magnoliopsida; order Asparagales; family Amaryllidaceae; genus Allium; species Allium sativum. The sequence goes on from CM060909.1 coordinate 292,659,487, forward strand.
ATTCTAACTAATATTTTGTTCTTTTTTTTTAGTATTTTCTATGTGAACATGTGGATATACTTAAGCCAAGAAAAGACTGGATAAGCGGGGCTCCAAGATTTGCAAAATGGTCGCTTAACTTGATGAAAGACAATGTGTCAAAGGAAATCCTAGCCAATATGGATGGTAAAAAGGTATGATAATATTTTATTTTGTTAAAATTTTAATAATGCAACTGCTTTTGTAATTTTTTGTTTAATACTGGAAACACAGTAGTTAACACTGATTAATATAAATGTTTTTCTCCTAGCATTATTTTAATTTTTTTTGATTACAAAAAGTTGTTCAAAAAATGCTTAGCTTCTAAAAGCATTTTGATTTTTAGTCGACCAGTCGACATGCTATTACAAAAATGCTAACCTCTCCTATCATTTTGATTTTTTTATTTAAGCAATTTGCTGTTAATAAAATGCTAGACTATCCTACCATTATAATAATTTTTGTACATAAACAAAACACTGTAAGTGAAATGCTAATTCTCCTAGCATAATGAAGTTTTTTTTTTTTTTTTTATTACAAAAAGTTGTTCAAAAAATGTTAGCTTCTAAAAGCATTTTGATTTTTAGTCGACCAGTGGACATGCTATTACAAAAATGCTAACCTCTTCTATCATTTTGATTTTTTTTTATTTAAGCAATTTGCTGTTAATAAAATGCTAGACTATCCTACCATTATAATAATTTTTTACATAAACAGAACACTGTCAGTGAAATTCTAATTCTCCTAGCATAATGAAGTTTTTTTTTTTTGGATTACAAAAAGTTGTTCAAAAAATGCTTAGCTTTTAAAAGCATTTTAATTTTTAGTCACCAGTCGACATGCTATTACAAAAATGCTAACCTCTCCTATCATTTTGATTTTTTTATTTAAGCAATTTGCTGTTAATAAAATGCTAGACTATCCTACCATTATAATAATTTTTCTACATAAACAAAACACTGTAAGTGAAATGCTAATTCTCCTAGCATAATGAAGTTTTTTTTTTTTTTTGATAACAAAAAGTTATTCAAAAAATGCTTAGCTTCTAAAAGCATTTTGATTTTTAATCAACCAGTCGACATGCTATTACAAAAATGCTAACCTCTCCTATCATTTTGATGTTTTTTATTTAAGCAATTTGATGTTAATAAAATGCTAAACCATCGTACCATTATAACAATTTTTTACATAAACAGAACACTGTCAGTGAAATGCTAATTCTCCTAGCAGAATGAAGTTCTTTTTTTTTTGGATTACAAAAAGTTGTCCAAAAAATGCTTAGCTTCTAAAAGCATTTTAATTTTTAGTCAACCAGTCGACATGCTATTACAAAAATGCTAACCTCTCCTATCATTTTGATTTTTTTTATTTAAGCAATTTGCTGTTAATAAAATGCTAGACTATCCTACCATTATAATAATTTTTCTACATAAACAAAACACTGTAAGTGAAATGCTAATTCTCCTAGCATAATGAAGTTTTTTTTTTCTGATAACAAAAAGTTGTTAAAAAAATGCTTAGCTTCTAAAAGCATTTTGATTTTTAATCAACCAGTCGACATGCTATTACAAAAATGCTAACCTCTCCTATCATTTTGATTTTTTTTATTTAAGCAATTTGCTGCTAATAAAATGCTAAACCATCGTACGATTATAACAATTTTTTACATAAACAGAACACTGTCAGTGAAATGCTAATTCTCCTAGCATTATTAATTTTTTTGTGTGATTAATATGGTTATTGGAAAATACTAAATTCTGGTAGCATTTCAACAATGCACTTAGTTTTGTAACAATCCCTTTATCACTCAAAACTTAGTAATCGTATTTCAGTAAGTAATTATATATTTTTTCATGTGCACATATTAATATACTAGAACATCCTAGCACTTCAAAATATTATAAATGATATATGAATTTATGACTGAAATTTTTTTATGTTCGCCTATTACAGATTTCACTTGGAATTAAGAAAATAATATCTAAAGAGAAGATGTTACTTAATGAATCGAAGAACAAAGCACTTATGCAAACAAAAGAGATTACAAGTGAAGGTGAAGATGAAGAGTTAGGAGTTGATGAAAAAGACAGGCAAATCGAAATGCAAAATTTCCAAATTAGACAATTAGAAAAAAAATTGAAGGATGTGAAAACAAAGTTGGAGGAAGAAAAGTAGCTAAGGAAAAAAAGAGAAGAAGAATTAGTTCAAAAAGAAAAAGAAATTAGCATGCTAAAATCAGTTCTCCAAGAATCTGATAAGGAACAGCGAAATCTGATTATTCAGAAGTTTATAGAGCAACTTACCCCTCCTTTTTTCGACCTTCTAAGCACACCAGATAATGAGCCTCAGGAAGATAATGCGACTCAGGAAGATAATGCGACTCAGGAAGATAATGAGACTCAGGAAGATAACGAGACTCAAGAAGATAATGAGACTCAGGAAGAGTACAAAAAAGTGGAAAACAAAGAAGAGAAGGATGTGAGAAGAAGAAGCCAGCGGCTTAAAAAAGTAACACCAAGTTCAATGATTGAAAGATTAAAAGGGAAAAAGAGGAAGCCAAAAGTTGATTCTCAATTTCAGTATAAAGTAGTACACTGCAAAAAAACCAAATACGATAAAAAAGACAGTGGAATGGTGGAGGAAAAAAAATGATGAAATAGAAAATGAGAATGAAGAAGAAAGTGAAGAGAATAAAAGAGAAGATAAAACACATGATGAAGAGAATGAAGATGAAGGTGAAGAAGAGGAGAATAAAAAAGATGTAACCGATGGTGAAGTAAATATTGAAAATACAAGCAATGAAGATGAGGATGAATATGAAGATGAAGCTGAGGATGAAGATGGAAGTGACGAAAGTGATACAAAATTCGAAGAAACTGAAAAAGCAAAAGAACTGGTCGAAGAAGAGAAAGAAGAATCCAGTACAGATGATGAATCTCAAGATGTAGAACCTATGGATGTTGACAAATATTCTCCAAGAAAGGAAGTATATCGCCAAAGAAATATTTTAAAGAGTCCGATATTACAACTCCTAGATACTCACAAACAAAACACAATCAGGGCATTCTTTGCATGCGCAGACAAAACAAAGTAAGTTTTTTGTACTCGTTAAAATCTGAATTTCTTTAAATGAATCTGTGATATTTTATTTTTTTTAAATTAAAATATAAATATAGCACGATAGCATGGCAAAATGATGATACTGGAAGAGGAGGGATAACAATTGTACAGTCCATGCTAGAAGAACTGCTATTTGAAGAATTTACAGATGGTCAGGTAAATGTAAATTGTAATAGGTATTTTTTTTAATTATTAAGCAATATTCTGTTCCTAAGATGCTAACTTGTAGCATTGTGATTGTTATTTTTTAAAATTCTAGCCTTCACTAGCATTTTGGAATTTTTTTTATAAACCATTATGTTGTTCCAAAAAGACTTTTTTCCGCTACCATTATGATCACTTTTTAAATAAACAACAATGTTCGTGAAATGCAAATTCTCCTAGCATTACGATTTTTTTTAATAACATGGTGATTGAAAAATACTAAATTCTACTAGCATTATAATGAAATTTATGATAATACAAAATGTTGTTCAAAAAATGCTAGCTTCTACCAACATTTTGATTTTTAATTGGGTAGTCAACATGCTATTACAAAAATGATAAACTCTCCTATCATTTTGATTTTTATATCAGACAACATACTGGTAATAAAATGCTATCTCCCCCTAGCAATATTTATATACAATGCAACATCCTAGTAACAAATTTATATAGAAGCAAATTCCATGTTAAAATAATATACTAAGCTAACATTATTTTTATAATGCAGGTTATTGACTGGTTTACTTCAAATGCAAATACATATGAACACAACTACATATTCAGTACAATCATGACGGTAAAAAAAACTTTTACTTTAAAATTGTAAATATCAGAAACAAATTAATATTTTTAATGTTTATTTGCAGCATGCCATACAAACAGATGTTGAAAATGTTGTTCATACATTGGTTAACCCAATGGTCCAAAAAATTGTCAAAGACGAAGTTGCAGAAACCATATTCTTTCCCTTGCATTACATCAACCATTGGACTTTACTAACTTTGGACTATGTTAAAATGCAATGGAACCACTATGATTCATTGAGGCCCAGAAGATCAACCTCTGTATCAAATAAACACTATAAGGAAGCGCTGAAGATGGTAAGATTGTTATTATCATATATAAATATATATTTGGATGTAAATTGAAAAAAAGCTATGTATTTTTTTTTCTGATACAGAGAAAAAAGATTGAAATGATCATCTATGAGAAATTGGCTGAAAACAACATTATAAACAAAAATATTGGAACAAAGCCGATGAAACAACCACAATGCCCACAACAAGATTTCGACTCGTAAGTAAACATTAACAGTTTTTTTTTAATAGATACTAAATGCTCAAACCATTATATTTTTGTACCAATACTGCCTTTTACCAAATAATCATCAGTTCATATTCTGCGACTGACAAACTAAATAAAATCATCAGTTCATTCTATTATGCAATAGTTTACTTGAGGGGAAAGTTGATGTACCATGCAATAATGTTTCATTTCATAAAATCCTAGGAAAATAAAATATAAACCGGAGAAATTGAACGATATTCGACGATTATGTGTTCCTTCCTGGAAATTGGATAATATTTGAACACAACACATGGTTTTTGCCAAATAATCCGTTGGCAAAAAGTTAAATGATCATACCATTGCATTTCTTATACCAATCCTTATTTATTTATTATTTTGCAGTTGCGACTGTGCATTATTTGTGATGAAATTCATCGAAAAATTGGACAGAGACAAAAATCTACCACAGGAATATAAAAAGGAAGATATCAGTCTTCTCCGTGCTAACACAGTGTTCAACATATTGAATGACCCACCAAGAAGTTGGGATATTATGAGTTACTTTGCAAACTCGTCCCCAGAAGAAATTGAAAACGCTGTGAAGAAGAAAGAACATGAACGAAGGAAACAATGAATTGTTGATGTAGCGCCTGTTTTAATTCAATTTGAATTTGCTGTTTAGACATTTAGTTGCTAATTGTAATTGAGTTTTAGTAATTTGAATTGATGTTAAAGTAGTGGCTGAACCTGGATTAAAAAATTATGGTACGGACATAATTGTACCTGTACAAATTTCATACCTACACGTGGTTAATTGCTCTGTTTTAATTTCATACATAGTAGTTGAAGCTGAATTGATTGTGACTTGCTGTTTTAATGAAAATTCAGGTTGTAGCCTGTTGTTCGGATTGGCTTATGTCTGAAGTTTTTGTGCAATAAGAATTTTGGGAAAATTGTTGTTTTATGGCAACTGTATATTGGCTTTTTGAGATCTTTGTGATGGTTTGGTGATTACTGTTATACGAATGTGTTGAGTTATGCTTGTCTTTGAGATCTTTGTGATCATTTGGCTTTTTGAGATCTTTGTGATGGTTTGGTGGTTACTGTTATGTGTATGTGATGGTTTGGTGGTTACTGTTATGCTTATGGTTTGGTGGTTACTGTTATGTGTTACTGTTCGATCAACCATTATGTGTATGGGTTGGGTTATGTCTGATGTTCTGTGATGAAATGTATAAATTAAAATGCTATAAACAAATAGCATTATTATAAATAATTGTTTAGGCATACCAATCTAAAATAAAAATAAATTATTTAATCAACATAACCATAAATGAATCTACTGTATCCTAAATTAAAAACGCTATAACAAATAACATTTTTATAACTAATTGTTTATGCATATCAATGTAAAATAAAAATAAATTATTTAAACAAAATAACCATAAATGAATCTATAACCAAAATATTTCATTCAACCGACCAACCCCAGAAACGCAAATGAAATTCAGACTCCAAGTTCAATCGGGTACGTATGGATATAAAAGAAGACAATATTCAAAACTTAATTAGATACCCATGCAAATAAATATACACCAAACAAAAAAAAAGATTGTAAAGGACAACCAAATTCAAACCTAACCGAGTACATACGAGATTCGAATGACAGCAGGACTCAACCGTAATCAAGCACCTTTAAAAACCAATTTATAACGAGAACATATTGGTTAACCAAACAATATAAATGATTGTAAAGGACGACCGGACTGAACCCTAAGCCAAAACCTCTGAAAACCAATTTATACCGAAAACATAATGGTTAATCGAACAATATAAATGATTGTAAAGGACATTTGGATTTAAACCTAAGCAGGTACTTACGAGACTCAAAGGACGGCCAGACTCAAGCTTCGTCATGTACTTTTCAAAACTAAACTATACCGAAAACAAATTAGTTAACCGAACAATTTAAATGACTGTAAAGAACATCAGGACTCAAACCTAAGCGAGTATTTACGAAATTCAAAGGACATCCAAACTCAAGCTTAGTTGGGTACCTTTGATAACCAATCTATACCGAAAATATATTGGTTGATCAAACAATCTGATTAATTTTAAAGTACGACTAGATTCAAACCTAAGCGAGTACTTATGAGATTCAAAAGATTGCTGGACTCAAGCCTAAGCTGATACCTTTGACATATCTAGACGCAAGGCCTAATCGAGTCGTTCAACAACGATTCTGCACCCAATATGGATTGCTTAACCGAGCGGGTATAATGACACGTAAAACACATCCACACCCAAGGCCTAATCGGGTACCTATGACACGTAAAAGACTTCTAGATGCAAGGCATAATCGGGTACTGCAGCAATGATTCTGCACCCAGTAGGGATTGTTTAACCGAGCGGGTACCCATGACACGTAAACGACATTTAGACACAAGGCGTAATCAGGTACCTATGACACATAAAAAGCTTCCGAACACAAGGCCTAATCGGGTCGTTCAACAACGATTCTGCACCCTGTAGGGATTGTTTAACCGGGCCAGTACCCATGATACATAAAAGACATTCAGACACAAGGCCTAATCGGATACCTATGACATGTAAAAAGCTTCCGGACGAAAGGCCTAATCGGGTCGTTCAGCAACGGTTCTGCACCCAGTATGGATTGCTTAACCGAGCGGGTACAATAGCACGTAAAACACATCCGCACCCAAGGCCTAATTGGGTACCTATGACACGTAAAAGACTTCTAGATGCAAGGCTTAATCAGGTAAGCAATGATTCTACATCCAGTAGGGATTGTTTAACCGAGCGGGTAACCATGACACGTAAAAGACATTTAGACACAAGGCCTAATCGGGTACCTATAACACATAAAAAGCTTTCGAACGCATTGCCTAATCGGGTCGTTCAGCAACGATTCTGCACCCAGTAGGGATTGTTTAACCGAGCGGATACCCATGATACGTAAAAGACATTCAGACACAAGGCCTAATCAGGTACCTATGACATGTAAAAAGCTTCCGGACGAAAGGCCTAATCGGGTCGTTTAGCAACGATTCTGCACCCAGTATGGATTGCTTAACCGAGCGGGTACAATGACACGTAAAACACATCCGCACCCAAGGCCTAACGGGTACCTATGACATGTAAAAAGCTTATGAACACAAGGCCTAATCGGGTACTCCAATAATGATTCTGCACCCAGTAGGGATTGTTTAACCAAGAATGTACCCATGACACGTAAACGATATTTAGACACAAGGCCTAATCGGGTACCTATAACACATAAAAAGCTTCCGAACGCAAGGCCTAATCGGGTCGTTCAGCAACAATTCTACACCCAGTAGGGATTGATTAACCGAGCAGGTACCCATGATATGTAAAAGGCATTCATACATAAGGTCTAATTGGGTACATATGACATGTAAAACGCTTCAAGATGCAAGGCCTAATCGAGTCGTTCAACAACGATTCTGCACCCAGTATGGATTGCTTAACTGAGCAGGTACAATGACACGTAAAACACATCCGCACCTAAGGCCTAATCGGGTACCTATGACACGTAAAAGACTTCTAGATGCAAGGCCTAATCGGGTACTCCAGCAATGATTCTGCACCCAGTAGGGATTGTTTAACCGATCGGGTACCCATGACACGTAAATGACATTTAGACATAAGGCCTAATCAGGTACCTATGACACATAAAAAGCTTCCGAACACAAGGCATGATCGGGTCGTTCAGCAACGATTCTGCACCTAGTAGGGATTGTTTAACCGGGCGAGAACCCATGATACGTAAAAGACATTCAGACACAAGGCCTAATCAGGTACCTATGACATGTAAAAAGCTTCCGGACGAAAGGCCTAATCGGGTCGTTCAACAACGATTCTGCACCCAGTATGGATTGCTTAACCGAGCGGGTGCAATGACACGTAAAACACATCTGCACCCAAGGCCTAATTGGGTACCTATGACACGTAAAAGACTTCTAGATGCAAGGCTTAATCAGGTACTCCAGCAATGATTCTATACCCAGTAAGGATTGTTTAACTGAGCGGGTACCCATGACACGTAAAAGACATTTAGACACAAGGCCTAATCGGGTACCTATAACACATAAAAAGCTTCCGAACGCATGGCCTAATCGGGTCGTTCAGCAACGATTCTGCACCCAGTAGGGATTGTTTAACCGAGCGGATACCCATGATACGTAAAAGACATTCAGACACAAGGCCTAATCGGGTACCTATGACATGTAAAAAGCTTCCGGACGAAAGGCCTAATCGGGTCGTTCAGCAACGATTCTGCACCCAGTATGGATTGCTTAACCGAGCGGGTACAATGACACGTAAAACACATCCGCACCCAAGGCCTAACGGGTGCCTATGACATGTAAAAAGCTTATGAACACAAGGCCTAATCGGGTACTCCAGCAATGATTCTGCACCCAGTAGGGATTCTTTAAGCAAGAATGTACCCATGACACATAAACGATATTTAGACACAAGGCCTAATCGGGTACCTATAACACATAAAAAGCTTCCGAACGCAAGGCCTAATCGGGTCATTCAGCAACAATTCTGCACCCAGTAGGGATTGATTAACCGAGCGGGTACCCATGATATGTAAAAGACATTCAGACATAAGGCCTAATCGGATACCTATGACATGTAAAAAGCTTCTAGATGCAAGGCATAATCGAGTCGTTCAACAACGATTCTGCACCCAGTATGGATTGCTTAACCGAGCAGGTACAATGACACGTAAAACACATCCACACCCAAGGCCTAATCGGGTACCTATGACACGTAAAAGACTTCTAGATGCAAGACCTAATCGGGTACTCCAGCAATGATTTTGCACCAAGTAGGGATTGTTTAACCGATCGGGTTACCATGACACGTAAACGACATTTAGACATAATGCCTAATCGGGTACCTATGACACATAAAAAGCTTCCGAACACAAGGCCTAATCGGGTCGTTCAGCGACGATTCTGCACCCAGTAGGGATTGTTTAACCGAGCGGGTACCCATGATACGTAAAAGACATTCAGACACAAGGCCTAATCGGGTACCTATGACATGTAAAAAGCTTCTGGACGAAAGGCCTAATCGGGTCGTTCAGCAACGATTCTGCACCCAGTATGGATTGCTTAACCGAGCGAGTACAATGGCATGTAAAACACATCCGCACCCAAGGCCTAATCGGGTAACTATGACACGTAAAAGACTTCTAGATGCAAGGCCTAATCGGGTACACCAGCAATGATTCTGCACCCAGTAGGGATTGTATAACCGAGCGGGTACCCATGACACGTAAAAGACATTTAAACACAAGGCCTAATCGGGTACCTATGACACATAAAAATCTTCCGAACGCAAGGCCTAATCGGGTCGTTCAGCAACGATTCTGCACCCAGTAGGGATTGTTTAACCGAGCGGGTACCCATGATACGTAAAAGACATTCAGACACAAGGCCTAATCGGGTACCTATGACATGTAAAAAACTTCCGGACGAAAGGCCTAATCGGGTCGTTCAGCAACGATTCTGCACCCAGTATGGATTGCTTAACCGAGCGAGTACCCATGATACCTAAAAGACATTCAAACATAAGGCCTAATTGAGTACCTATGAAACGTAAAAGACTTTTGGATGCAAGACTTAATCGGGTACTTCGGCAATGATTCTGGACCTAGTAGGGATTGTTTAACCAAACAGATACAATGACACGTAAAACACATCCTGACACAAGGCCTAATCAAATACCTATGACACGTAAAAGTCTTCTGGATGCATAGTTATAATGTACATAATTGTATGCTTTAGCTTCAATTACCATAATATAATTGTTTTAGAAATTAACTATATTTCAAAAATTAATTAGCAGAAAATGCTATATTGAAATAGCATACGACATTACCCAAATAACACATAAAGTAGCATCACATAGTTTATTATTACACAACTACTAATCAAATAGGTCAATCAGTTAACATCATACAAAACGAAACACTAAATCAATATAGCATTAGTCTGTAGAATTAATGTAGAAAATAGCTGGTAAAAACATGCCACAAACAACAAACATAACTATGCATGCCTTACAAATAAAATACATAAAACAAAATAAATGAAAGCAAACACATAAATGTGGCATTAGTCTTTATAAATGACATAGAAAATAGCAGATAATAAAATACCAACAATCACAAACACAACAGTGCATATTTTACACAAAATATGCAAAAAAAAAAAAAAACCTGAAAGCAACCACATAAGTTTCACAAATACAAGTTAAATTTATATTAATAAAGTTACCTAACCACTTTTACTTTATACAGCTAATAATCTAATCAGCCAATTACTTTTTCAATATACACAACAAAATGCTAAATTAATATAGCATTATACTGTTTAATTGATGTAAATAATAACAGGTGATAAAATGCCAGCAACTACAGACACAGCACTTCATAATTTAAAAAAAAACACAAAACATAAAATGAAAGCAGAAATACAAGTTAGATTTATATTAAGAATAACAACTCAACATGTCCCAATAACCAATAAAAAATAACAACAACATACTAAGTATATAGTAACGTATCCAATGGGAAAAAAAAACTAAAAAATAAAATTCAAATTTAAATCTTCTTTGAAGCTTGGCAATTCCTCTTGTTATGTCCAACTTGATCACACTTGCCGCATTTATTCCGCTTATTCTGAGAATAAGAAAAGCCACCATGTCTTTTAGTACAAGGTCTTCCAGCACCTCGAATTTCTTTAGGCGGTCTAACTACAATTTCATCTTCAGTAACAATTGGCTTACCGACAGTTGGAATTGGATTAATAGCATGTGCATAACTATCTCTAAAAGCATTAGCTATAAAATATTATTCCACAAATTCATATACCGATAGCCTTGATTTATTCATACACTTAACAGCATGTGCACATGGAAAACTGGTAACTTTCCACTGATTACAGCTACACAATCTTTTTTCAAGATCAACATGATGTGAAATAGGAGATCTAACTTCAAAAATATTTTCATTAGACCTATATGCATTCCATCCAAACCCATCTTTAAATAACTTTGACAATCGTTGCTCCATGACTGGACATAAAACAGTAGTCCACTTATGGCATTCTTCCCTTCGCTTTGCCATTTGTTCCATTACTTTCACTCGAATTCCATCTAGACAAGAGGTAATCGGCATAAATCTATCATCCACAATCCAAGAGTTAAAGCTCTCAGCCACATTATAAGAATATTCTCCATACCTTCTACCTTGAAAAAACAAATCTGCCCAATGTTCTAAAGGTTTATCTTTAAGGAAGTTGATTACGGCAGCACCTCCAATTTCTTTAAATTTTAACATATAACGTTCAAAATCTGATGGATTGGAAGCTCGAGTTATAAGTTTAAACAAATCAACAGTTGATGTATCACCCTTGCAAGCTTTAACCACTGAACCAATATTTTGCTCCATATGAAATGTGCAATAACTATGAAAAGAAGATGGAAACACTTTCGGAACACCTAAGAGCAAACCCCATTGACGATCAGACATAAAAACTAATTCACGATCTTCATGAAGCATCTCTTTAAGATTCTCTAAAAACCAAGTCCAATTTGATTCATTTTCATGTGAGACGACTCCCATAGCTAGTGGAAAGAAACATGAAAAAATGCAATACAAATTAAAATGCTAACATAAAAAAAAACTGATATACCATAACTATATACAAAATATAAATCAATTCAATATCTTACATATACCATGCTATATGGAATTAAAAAATGCTAAAGTAAACTATAATAATAAATGTCATGACTTAATCACTAAAACAAACAAAAAAGAAAAGCAGCAATATGAAGTAGAACAAAAAAGGGTAAAGCAAAAAAGCATAATGTATCTTTGGATGAAAACTGAGAAACAAGTATGATAAAATTGCAGTCATATGATACACAGGAGTCGTACAGTACACAAGGATTTAAAAATGCTAATGTAACCTAGCATAATGAATTTCATGACCAAATTAATGAAGCAAATAGAAAAAATGAAACAATATGATAAACAAAAAAAATTGCTAAAGGAAAAAGAGTATCATGTGCTTTAGTATTGCAACTGTTAAATAAATAGGAAAAAAGTAGTCTTATAATATTTCTATGTCAATCTCTCTCTCTCAAAAAAAAAAAAAAAAAACAACACAGACGCACAGAATAACAGACAAAGCAAAAGGGAAACAAAATAAGCAATATAATATACAGAGGAAAAATTCTATAAAAAAAAACTTAATGTGCTTCAAATTCACAGCAGTGATTTTTTTTTTAATACACTCATATAAGAAACAAAGATTAAAATGCTAATGCAAACTGTCATAATATATTTCATGAATGCATAGGAAAAAAAGCAATAATATACAATACAATGGAAAAAAACCAGCATTATGTATTCCATAGTATTAAACAAACAAAAAATGCAGCAGTAAAATAAGAAAACAGAACATCCAGTATTTCAATATCTGTTTGAAAATTGAATTTGTACAACTATGAACAAAAAATGCTAACTACATTAGCATTATCAAATATAATGCAAATAAAATGCAATATTCAGTGTTAAAAATATATGCAATATGTTATCCATATAATGGCTCCTGGGCCGTCACACTAGCTAGTAGCCCTGGCACAGAAATGTACAGCATGTACGACAACCTTACACCAAAGAAAGGCAGCCTCTAATGGGGATTGTAGCATGCATGCCAACATACATTAATTAGTTACAAACCCAAACCAATTACAGTGAACGAAACCTAATGTTATATTGTTATACAGCATGAAAATCCTATTGTCAATTCCAGAGCAGCCAAGGGAAACCATAGATATATCATCAACTGAAGGAAACAAGTAAAATAAAATTGTAAAGAAATACTTTTCAGTAACAATATTTTTCAGTAACAATATTCTTCCCATAAAATACACGAACTTCACCAAAAATCGCATACTAAAGAATTCAAAAACAAAATACTAAACAAATTAATAAAATAAAAGATAAAGACCAAAACTCAAACCTTGGTTTCCATTTTTTGCAGTGGCTGCTAATAAAACTCCTGGTCTACCCTTTAAAAATGCTGCATCTAGAAATATAAGAGGACGGCAATGTCAAAAACCAACTAAGCAAGCATTAAATCCAATACAAACTCTTTCAAATTGCTGACTCGACGGATCAACATCCAAAGCAACATAACTTCCTGGATTAGTTTTCTTCAAAGTCTCCAAATACCAATTTAATTCATTATATGACATAGCATCATCTCCATAAATTTTCTTCAAAGCCAATTGTTTTCCGGAGTATGCAAAATAATAAGAAAGATCAAAATTAAACTCTCTTCTAAATTCAATGATAATATCTTTCAGCTTCTTCATAGGGACATCTCTAATTTGATCAATAATCAAAGATTTAATAAATTTACTAGAAATTTGGACTTTCTTAACATCCCTTAATTCAGCACCACACGAATGTTCAAAGCTATACGTTCTAATAAAGAAACGAAGAGGCTGTCTAGGATCCAAGAAGCATTTAAATTGAATTTACAACCTTCCTTATTCCAAGAGCATATGACAGATATTCTTTCAGGACAGTTTTTAACAAAAATCAATTCATGTCCTTCTTTTATTTGATAAGCCATTAGAAACTCCCTAAAATCTTCAGCACCATTAAAACAATAACCAAAAAATCCATAAGATTCAACTGAAACCCTTTCTTCATAATATCTTTCAAATAAGAACTTGATTCACCAGAAGCCTTCATGCTATAAGAACCATAACAAACTGAAATACTCTGCTGATTAGAATTTACTGAAAAATCACTGTCAACATTGAGCTCCAGAGCATGATGGTACAACTTAACAGTGAAAACAAAAAAAGGACTCTTCTTATAAATTTGAAAGCACAGTATTGTATGCAAATCCGAATCAGTATCAACTGTGATAATCTTACTTTCCAAATTATATGATATTTCAATAGAACTAGGAGTAAGATGTGTCCAATATTCACATATGCTATTCTTAACAGCAAGTAAAGAACAACTCATGTCCAGTCGAATAGAGTAACTACACTCATCAAGTAAAAATAAAACCAAAATGCTATTCCCAAGACTGCTCCTGCCAAAAATTATACAAATTCAGATATAAATAACAAATGATATTATAAGATGTCAAAAAACCATGTACAATCAAAATAAATATTAAACAGCAAGAAAATGCTAAATGCACATAGCATTAAAATCTAAAAAAATCATAACATCGTATCCAAATACATACCCTTGTTCTTCTCTACTGATTAAAATCAAATCAGACATGACGCAAATAACCTATAAATTCATAAGAAAATAAGATCAACAAAACATAACAAAAAAACCAGTAAATAATAGATCGAATCGATCCAAAATAAAAACCTAAATTAGGGTAAAATTACCTGCTGAGATCGATTTAATAAAAGAATCGAAATAATCCAATTAACGATATAAAATGCACATAATCAGTGAACGATTCGAATTTCCATTTGAATTGAAAGAAAATCGAAAGAGGAAGGAGAAAATTAAAAATAGAGCATTATTCACTTAGGCCTAAAAATAAGCTGAAGTTTGTCCTTTACGTGAAAATATCTGAGCCGCGTTTTTTGGGCCAAAAAAATTTAAAACTTTGTCCTCTAGCCCATTTTCCACTATTTATTATTTATTATAATAAAAAGTGTTACAGATCACTATAAAAACCGGTTGGCTTTGCAAAAAAAAAAAAAAAACTTATCAGGCTGGACCGAAAAACACTCTAAGGGTTTCATGAATATAATATAATATATTACATATTTTACACTTGTTAAAAAAATTGGGTTTTGACGTTTAAGTTAAATTGATTAACATTTACATTAAGTTAAATCTAAAATGAACAAAGTAAGTATTGTCCAGTTTAACATTTAAATTGACTTTTGATCGACATCACCATTTATATACCTTAATTAACCAGGGTTCCTTTATAGAAATAAAAATCAAATTTATGGAATTTTTTCTCTTCTGCAGTTTCCAATAATTCGATAACAATTGATATGGGTATTAAAAATCAACTTATATAATTGTCGCTCTTGTTATAAATCTACATGAAGTAGCAAATTTTAAACGAAATAAGGCTTGTACGGCTTAATTCCAACCTAATTATATATATACGGAGTTTATCACATACACGCACAAGTTTGAAACTTTAATTAACTAACTATATGTTATCTAAAATTAATTCTCGTTTTCGACATTTTATAAAATACATAAACTTATGTTCAAACACACTAATAACCCGAACAAGCCTAAATGCACTAAATTATTCAATTCAGATGTACAGTACTCTATTATCACACAAAATATAAACTTGCAAACTTATATAGGTTAATAATAGTAATTAAGCTTCAATAAACTATACTACACAAGCAAGGAGACAATTCAAACATGTAAATTAACAAACTAACCCTAAATTAACAAATTTAAAAAAGTAAGATTTATCTTCATTATCTAATCTTGAGGAGATTAGGACGTTAGAGAGGAAGAGAGGCAAGTTCCCCGGAGTTAGTGAAGCAAATGAAGGTGTGCAAGGTGGTGGATGGCAAAATTGGGGAAGGAGGAAGGGGTTTTAGGCATTTTTGGGTAAAATTTTGGAATGAGGAAGAAGAAGCAAGTTTCGACTGTTTGCTCGTGATTTATCAACAGCTACCAATGTTTGCAAATGGCTATATGTCAACGGCTATAATCGGCTTTCAACGGCTAGTTTTTTTAATTTGTAAAAGAAATCCAAAATGAGGTAGTTGTCGATAGCCGTTGTATATTTGTCGTTGGCGGCTGGCCTGTCGGTATATACTATCTGTTTTGTAGTGATCACGCCGCACTAAACACGAACATGTTGTTACCTTATGATGATCAAAACATTTTTATTTTAAATACAACAATATTATAATAATATTTAGAGTTCTCGATAAATATTTTAAAATAGTCAAAATGCTTGCATCTTATGTTCCGACATAATAAATATTCGATTGAATCCAAAGGTTAATACTGAAGAATGGATCCTAACTAATGAAAGTGAAAAGGTTTACCCAATGAATATGTACATCCATAGATAAAATGTACGGGACTGCGTTAATTTACACCTCAGCTAATCATGGTTGACCCACCTCTCAAATGGATAATTCTAAATACGTTCACCGGGGTAGTGATCAACAACCATAATAGTCCCTGAAGCATACAAAGATTTCGAATCTAAATATGGGATGATCATATCCTAATAGGAGCAACCCACATAGTCGTGCGACTTTCCCCTGCTATAGTCATTTACCGCTTGATAATTTTGAATTTTACGCTTATTTTATAAACAGCAGAATATCTTAGAATGCTAATATTGCCTTCTAAAGAAATATTCAATGCCAACATTCATCCATATAAGTTAATTCTAGGTCTGAACGAAACCAATTAACTCCATCTACAATCATCTTTAAGATATTTTCAATTTAAAATACTTAGCCGGATCAAAGTGGTTTTCAGACAACATAATTTGATCCTGGTCTCTACGAAACGATAATCACACCAAAATTTGATAGTCGGTTTTAATTATCAAATACATAAATAGCGATCATCCAGGGATTTAGTTTCCCATAACAATCAGCAAGCCTGTTAAAAGTTGATCTTTTATTTATAAAATTTCATTTCACAATATTAATTAAAATATTCTTATAAGAGATCTGTCACAGGCTCGCAGTAGCCTGGCTATAAAACAAAATGGGAAGAAGGAAAGAAGAGACAAAGAATGAACATAATATTATCAATGAGATAGATACAAAGGATATAGAAAGACAGGCATAATCTCAGATCCAGATTTATTACAATGTCAGAATCACAATTAACTTTTATTTCTGAAAGTAACATGAACTTACAAATTACAGAACAGTCTTGAATTATGGGATCTGTATTCTGGAACTGAATAGCTCTCCCTTGAAGTAGACTATTCGTTCTTCTAATTTAGATTTGATTTGATTCTTAGAAATAGTTGTTGAAGTCGTTGAATTAGCCTTTGAATCTCTACTAGAATTCTAACTTGATTCTACTTGAGCAGCATAACCCCGTCTTTAATTTATTTTGATATGAATTAGGGTAGAGTATAGGCAAAATGAACTTGTGTGGAGAGAAAGTGAGGTTTTGGGGGTGTTTAAATAGCTTAAGCAACGTATCTGGTCAGAACGGGCGTCTAAATACAGAAAAACGAATCTGTCCATGGATCTGGAAAAGGGGGAGATCGACCCCCAGGTCGACCCAATGGTCGACCTGTTCTACCCAGGTCGACCCCCTAGTCGACCTGGGTCCTGGGCGGGAAATTTCCTGCACAGCCCGGGTGTGTGATTTGAATTTTGAAACTTTAAATTTGAATTCGGGCTGGTTTTTATTTTAAATTCCTGAAACTTCTAATTTCCATAATTTCTTCATACGGAGTCCGATTTACACAAACTCGGACTCTATCTCAAGCAGAATTCCGAGACAAACGCAATGGCGTAACCCGTTTCCCTTAATTCTTCTCTTAAAAATTAAGTATTCTTTAATGTTTTACTTTGACGTTCATAGAAAATACGGGGTGTTACATTCTCCTCTCCTTAAAGGATTTCGTCCCCGAAATCTTCAAGTCAAGAAGAATGTATATCCTACCATCCAATCATCCATCTACTCAACCATCAAACACAAGCATCCATTGTCCTTAAAAGGTTTCTAATGTCGTATGAACATATGCAGAGTGTGTGTATATGTTTCTTATCTAATGCAAAATCAGGCGGTCTACTGATCTAGTTGACCTCCTTAATGTGAATCATGAGAGTGTCATGCGTCCATCATGTATGCAATTATTCCTAATCGTACTTTATAACTTCTACATGAGTGCACAGTCATTCATACAAATGCAACATTCATATGATAACTCATCAAGTTTCAATCCATATATATAAAAGTTCGCTCATGCATATGCAATATGAAAGTGACTAAGCCGATCTAGTGCCTAATGTGTGTATATGCATCCACGAGAAACCACTAGCAAACACTTGCAACCACTTGCATCCACCAAACATAACATGTCTCAAACACATGTTTACATCCATTGGCTTCTACCTAAGGATCGAGGATAGGACCGGGAGGATATACTTAAAAGATAAAGACTAGCATGCAAATAAACTTTACAGAAAAAGAGGAATCAAGGATATACCCTTAAAAAGCGTATGATGCGTGTATCTAGTCTTCAGCCTTCTAAGTTGCATCTTCTTGAGCTTCACTACACTGTACCTTAACTAATTTAACTTCACGATTGCGAAGCTTCTTGACCTCCATTTCCAAAACCCACTAGTAAAGATAGGACCTCGATCACTTACTATGCTAGAGGGTATCCAATGTAGTCGAACTACCTTTCCAACATAAACATATATTAACCATGATACCAAGTGTATCTACTAAGATGATTAGAGGTCTCTCTTCTACTTAGCTTATCCATCATGTCACAAATCTGGGGTCTAAAGCTAAAGGTTGCTATGTAGTTTTTTTTTTACTTCTCTTAAGGTCAATCTTTCTCTGCCTGCCACAACTATTTATCTCTCACGCAAACCATCCTAGTCGAACTAGACATCCCTCAAGTACAAGCCCCAAAGGCCTAAACCAATATCAGACAAGCACCCAAGAAATACCTCCTCCGAATTTGGACGATTTATGTGAGATGATACTAGCAAACAACCAAATAATTGAGCACTTAACCGACTCTGGCTATCCTCGCCAATCTTGCTCCAAAACTATCGTTGATCGCATAATTGGCTTTGCATTGTCAACTAGATAAATGCGGAAGTCTGTCTCGAGTTTTAGGGGGGAAACCCCTAACCTAATCAAAACATCCGCGTACTCATGAACTACTCCAACGGATCGAAAATCATCGATAAATACATAAAGTGATTCTAGGTAGCTAAGACAAACTGATCCCTTAGGATCGCACAAAATTTCGAGGGTAATCTCGAGGCAAGTCGAAAGTCTAACTACCCTCCTTTCACAATTAATAGCTAACCAATCCATGCCTAGAATCAACCCATAACCCATGAAACCAAAAAAAAAACATAAGTATCCCAAATCCTTACAAACTAAAAATAAATGAGCCGAACCACAAATTGGATTTGAGACAATAATGGGATCTTCTACTATATAAGTACTAAGGTGCAGAGACTCAACTATGGAAGTAGATATAAATGAATGTGAAGCGCTAAAATCAAAAAGAGTACTAATAGGACGATCAAAAAGGAAAAACTAAATTCTTTCAACATAAACCTTACTACCTCTCTCTCAGGTACGCTGACGGTGAGAGCATGCACTTGCCCTCCGGAAAATCCTATCCTTAGTTCTTGCCCTTGTCCCGTTATACCATAATAAAGATACTTCCTCTTGTCTTGTGATTCTTCCACTTACACCTCCTCCTTTGTGAACCAAGTCCATATCCATGAGTTCCTCATCCTTGGGTTGTGCTCTTTAGCAAAACTCTCTAAGTCTCATCTTTACTATCCTTGTGTAACACGTTGACAAGTCTCTCGAAAGCTGCCTCCATCGCACAGAAAATCCTACAAAGCTCGAATGAAAATTAGCCGCAGGTGAAACTACAGAGGCTATAGATGGAAGTTAGGCACTTCTTTGCCCTTTGACAAGTGTCGTAGTCTCGTCGAGACTACAGAACCATGCCACGGTGAGGTTACCTCCTAGAAAGCCAGGAGCCCCCGGAGACTCAGAAAAGAAGGAAACAAGGATTCAAGCAGAGGATCAAAAGATAATGCATATGGCTTTGGAGAATATGCCTTTAAAACAAAACTTTTCTTTTGAAAATGCTTCTTTTAAAACTGGTTTGAAAATAAATTTTTAAATCTTTTATCTGATCCGGTAACCTTCAGCTCTAATACCAAGTGAAACACCCCACCTCCGTTAAGGTCACTCACAAAGGGAATGCCTTAACTTCGGTGGAGCATTATAGGTAAAAGATGCAGATAAATTACAAGACAAACAAATAAAGCAGCGGAAAATAAAGTCATTTTATAAACAACTTAATTCAGTCGAGCTTTTACAACAATTTTCTCAATCATGCTTAAATGTAATACATAGAACTTCTATCTTTATTTAAAAACTTTCAAGAATAAAAGAAGCATAAAAATAACAATGATATTCCCCAATAAAGCGTGAACCAGCATAGTAGTGGATGAGAGAGTCCAAAGCAATACATCGACTATCTTCGAGCTTGGAAAGAAAACTGAGCTAAGTGTTAACATTTCCTCCCTGTGAACCTGGGGGGGGGAGACGGAAGAAAAGAGGCGAAACAAAACTAGGTCAGACATAAGTCTGATAAGTCCAGTGACTTTCAGCATATAAACAGGAAAAAGCATCATGACATGAATAAACTGAATATAAGACAATACCGTGATAACAGGGATAACAAGATAACATAGGATAAGCATAAGGTATGACAAGGCAAGATAAACTGATTGCGCTTCTACTCTTTCTCTGCTTTGCTACTACTTTGTTATTCTGATTTCTATATCTATCTCTGCACCACCTAACTAGTGTCCCAACTAGTAATCTGTATAAAATGATAACGTGATCCCAATCCCCGTCATTGTGGTAGCCTTCAGGTGTACATCTATCGTGAGGATTCCACCTCAATCTGCCTAATTGCCATGAACATGTTAGATGTACCCTTACTACCCTATCGATCGGCTCTTACTTGCATTAATGTTCCATGTGTCTGTGTCAATCGGCCCTCTCTTGTGTGTAGATACCCTATGCTGGTCCCACCATGAGGTGTATCGATCCTTATGATAGCGACCCGACACGATTCAATATGCACACTGTATAACTACTGGTACTCAGTGCCTGCTTTTTCCCACTCCGGAGTACGTGCATGCCTGTAAACCATCGGAACTTACACTGACGTACCCCCTGCCGCTGTTTTGACTGCTTATAATCAGCCCAGTAACCGTGCCCCACCCTGCCTAGTTTCAGGGTACCATGATACATCTATGTGGGTTACTGTTGAAATGGGTCCCCATTACTAGGGTTTCTTATTGGTTAAGTTTGTGGGCCTATATATATACAAATATTACCCACCTACACGAGATGTACTTAACCCTCCTACCGATTCTAGCATGTTTACTTAACGGTAAAGTTTGTGGGCCTATATGTACTAATATTACCCACCTACACGAGATGTACTTAACCTTCCCATCGATTCAAGCATGTTTATTTAATGGTTAAGTTTGTGGGCCTATATGTACTAATATTACCCACCAACCCGATATGTACTTAACCCTCCCGCACATTATGTCGTATTGGTTAAGTGTTGTCCATTCATGTTAACTTAACCCACCCATTCATCGTGTCATGTTGGTTAAGTGTTTCTTATTAACTTAACCCTTCTCACTTATCATGTTAGATTGGTTAAGTGTTTCCTATTAACTTAACCTCGTTCGTTCATCAAGTTATATTGGTCAAGTGTTTCTTGTTACTCAACCCCACATGTTCGTCTTGTTGTATTGATTAAGTGTCATCAGTCAGTTCAAGTTAACTTAACCCACCTACTCATCATGTCATGTTACTTTAGTTAAGTGTCGCCTTCTTGTGTTAACTTAACCCTACCACAAACCAAGTTATATTGGTTAAGTGTCAACTTAACTCTTTCCATTTATCATGCTATACCGGTTAAGTGTTTCCTATTAACTTAACCCTAGTCATCCATCTTGTCATATCGGTTAAGTGTTTCTCATTACTTAACCCTAGTCATCCATGTTATATTGGTTAAGTGTTCCTATGAACTTAACCCTACTCATTCATTTTGTTCATTAGCATCAATTGATTTATTAATGCACCAACCTCTCACATTAGATATGTGTTGTTGCGGTTACTGGATGTGCCGGGCGGTTCCGGGAAGTTTTACACCACAAGGCATGATGCATTAACCTCTCACATTAGATAGGTGTTGTTGTGGTTACTGGATGTGTCGGGCGGTTCCGGGCAGTTTTACACCACAACTCAATCTAACCTCGGGTTAGGCATGTTCATCTTTAATCTACACATTTACCCTATATACCCAAATCTAGATTTTACATGCTAATTACCAAATTCACCAAAACTAGTCATGTTACATTTTTCACCCAATCTAGATTTAATGCTCAAGTTACCCCAAATCCGCAACAATAACAATTTTGCCCAAAACTTGATTTATATGCCAAATTCCTACTTTGTCGTTCATGCCAATTCTAGGTTCAATATGTCAAATTACATATTCCATAATTCATGTCAAATTGCATCTTAACAGTTATGCCATGTTACATGTTCCAAATAATGTCAATTTCATGTTATACCCAATTTCCGCCGCATTCATAACGTACGTATTTCGAGATTCAACTCAAGATTCATAACATAAGGGGAGAAGCAAGATGGAACACCGTAAGAATAGGCATAGTCATATGATGATAAGAACTACTGGTCCAATAAACTTGATGTACTAAAAAGACAAGTTTTGCAAGGAATACATCGCAGGCATATAGATATGATAAGAATTATATCATGAACTTAAAAAGGATTACAATTCAGATATACAACAAGGATAGATATGATTGGACTAGTTTCATAGTCAAGAATGATTCCCAAAGATATATATACTCAAGCGCAGATTTCAATAAAAGGATAGCTTACATCAAGCATATTCTCATATCCATTTTATTACATGTCACAATTAGATTTAGGTGTTCAAATCTAAAAAGTAACTGACTTACAAAACAAAGGCAAATCTTGTTTTCATGCCTAAGCCATACATCACTATACACCCTAATCTTCTTCTTCCAAATCATAAACTATCACATATATATATATGTCCCAATTTTTGATCTTAAACCACGACATGTACTATGCTTTATATTTACAGTTCAATTTATGCCCCAAATCCCAAGTCATATGTCCAATACTTTATGTTTTAAATCTAAAGTCATATGTCCAATACTTTATGCCTCAAATCCCAAGTCATATGTCTAATACTTTATGTTTTAAATACAACATGTGTTATGTCCTCAAATCAGTTACAACTCAATTATGCCCAATTATACACAATTTAATACTTTTCCCCAAATTTTAGCGCTGGTCATGTCCAAATCATATTTTATGCCCAATTTTATTTCCAACGTACGTTCATCTCTTATGAGATCCGGCACAGGCTCGCAGTAGCCTGGCTATAAAACAAAAAGGGAAGAAGGAAAGAAGAGACAAAGAACAGACATAATATTATCAATGAGATAGATCCAAAGGATATAGGAAGACAGGCATAATCTCAGATCCAGATTTATTACAATGTCAGAATCATAATTAACTTTTATTTCTGAAAGTAACATGAACTAACAAATTACAGAACGGTCTTGAATTCTGGGATCTATATTCTGAAACTGAATAGCTCTCCCTTGAAGTAGACTATTTGTTCTTCTAATTTAGATTTGATTTGATTCTTATAAATAGTTGTTGAAGTCATTGAATTAGCCTTTGAATCACTACTAGAATTCTAACTTGATTCTACTTGAGCAGTATAACCCCGTCTTCAATTTATTTTGATATGAATTAGGGTAGAGTATAGGCAAAATGAAGTTTTGTGGAGAGAAAGTGAGGTTAGGGGGTGTTTAAATAGCTTAGGAGCAACGAATCTGGTCAGAACGGGCGTCTAAATGTAGAAAAACGAATCTGTCCACGGATCTGGAAAAGGGGGGGAGGTCGACCCCCAGGTCGATCCCATGGTCGACCTGTTCTACCCAGGTCGACCCCCTGGTCGACCTGGGTCCTGGGCGGGAAATTCCCGCCCAGCCCGGGTGTGTGATTTGAATTTCGAAACTTTAAATTTGAATTCGGGCTGGTTTTTATTTTAAATTCCTGAAACTTCTAAGTGCCATAACTTCTTCATACGGAGTCCGATTTACACAAACTCGGACTTTTTCTCAAGCAGAATTCCGAGACGAACGCAATGGCGTAACCCGTTTCCCTTTATTCTTCTCTTAAAAATTAAGTATTCTTTAATTTGTTACTTTGACGTTCATAGAAAATACGGGGTGTTACAAGCAGTAATCTATCTGTCGAGTCCCACCAACATGTTGGAGACCTACAAGGCCGCCTATACAAGGCCTCAAAGGGTGTCATGCCAATGTTGGACTAGAAGCTATTATTGTAAGCAAATTCCACGAGTGGTAGACGATCTTCCCATGTCCGTCCAAAATCTTAGATACACATCCTCAGTAGGTCTTCCAAAACACTAATCATTCTCTTTGTTTGCCCATCCGTCTGAGAGTCATATGCGGTACTCAACCTAAGTTGTGTTCCCAGGGCTTCTTCTAGACCCTTCCAGAATTCACTAGTGAAAATGTGCTCTCTGCCAATGACGATGCTCGAAGGGATACCATGTAACCTGACTATCTCGCGAACGTACAAAGAAGCCAACTATGGTGCCTTCCTTTTACTCTTAACCGGAAGGAAATGGGCGCTCATGGTCAATCAATCCACTATGACCCAAATGTTGGTGTTTCCCTTTCTCGACCTAGCCAATCCGTCCACAAAATCCATATAAATATTTTTCCCATTTCCACAAGGTATATCCAAGAGGTGAAGTAGTACGTTTGACTTCTTTTGTTCGGCCTTAACCCTTTGGCAAGTTACACATCTAGCTACAAACTCAGCCACGCTCTTTTTCATACCGGACCAATAGAAGACTCATCTCATATCGCGATACATCTTATCACCACCCAGATGGATAGTCATCCATGAGTGAAGAGCTTTACCAAAACCGTGGTCATCAAATCATTTGTACGGAGAACACACAGCTTACCATCTCGACGAATCCATCCCCTACAATCCACGGTATACCTAAGGAGGTCTTTAAGAATCTTCTTCTCTACTCAATCTATCCAAAATATCCAAAAGCTCAGGATCCTCTCTTTGTCTATCTCTAATCTACTATAATAAAATAGGTTTCACCTCCAAATATGCCAACAATCCTTGAGTGAAGTCTGTAGACGGTCGAAAATCGAAGGTGGCTATATAACCCAAGCTCTGCCACTCAACAAACAAAGGATTCAATGTCGCTCTCTGTTTGCTCAACGCATCAGACACTACTTTCCATTGCCTATGGTATATGAAATCTCGAAACCATATGAT
Source organism: Allium sativum (assembly GCA_030737875.1). Classification (NCBI taxonomy): domain Eukaryota; kingdom Viridiplantae; phylum Streptophyta; class Magnoliopsida; order Asparagales; family Amaryllidaceae; genus Allium; species Allium sativum. The sequence goes on from CM060909.1 coordinate 292,685,189, forward strand.
GCTAAGAACTCCATCCACCTTTGTTGCCTTAAATTAAGATTCCTCTGAGAGAATAAATACTTTAGTGACTAGTGATCTGTAAAGAGCTCGAATCTTTCTCCTGCTAGGTAGTGTCTTCAAGACATAAGTGTGAATATTATGGAGATGAACTCCGAATCGTGCATAAGGTAAGTTCTCTCATGAACTCTTAGCTGCCTACTACCGTACCACACAACTCTACCCTCTAACATTAACACTGCACCTGGATCCGTCCCATAAGCGCCGATATATATTGTAAACATCCTAGATCCATAGGGTAATATCAAAACTGATGGACTGGTAAGAGCATTCTTCTGCCTACAAAAAGCATCCTCACAATCCTTATTCCAAGAAAGCCAGATTCTTCTTAGTAAGTCGGGTTAATGGTGTTGAGATCTGTGCGAAGTTCTTAATGAACTTCTTGTAGTTACCCACTAAGCTTGGAAAACTCCTTACCTCAGTTGCATTTTCAGGGGTCGTCCAATCCTTTACTACAACTATCTTGGTGGGGTCAATAGCTAACCCATCCTTAGGGATCATATGCCCCCAAGAAACACATCTTCTTCCTCCAAAAATGGAATTTGGAAATTTTTACCTTCAATTGGTGAGCTCGGAGAGTACCGAGAACTTCTCTTAAATGCAAAGCGTGCTCATCCTCATTCCTTGAGAAGACCAAGATACCATCCACAAAAACAATGACGAACTTATTCAGAGTGTCTGTGAATACCCTAATCATCAGATCCACAAAATACACTAGTGCGTTAGTTAGCCCAAAATGCATAACTAACCACTCAAAGAAGCCGTTAGGAGTCCGAAAAGACGCCTTATCAATGCTATTATCTGCCACATGCAACTAAGAGAAACCATTAACCAAATCCATTTGAGAAAATACTGACATGCCTACTAACTGATCGAATAAATCATCTATGCGAGGGAGTGGGCAACGATTCTTTTTCGTGAGCTTATTCAATTCTCGGTAATCTACACATAAACAGAGGGAACCATCGACCTCAGTGGCCAAGACAAATAGTGCTCCCCACTCAGAAATACTCTATCGAATAAAACCCTTCTCCAAAAGCTCACACATTTGCTTACTCAGCTTTTTAAGTTCCTACGGAGCTATATGTCGAACTGGTAGTGCCACAGGCTTTGTACTCTCACTAAGATAAATCCGGAAATCAATTTCTAGCCCAAATGGCAATCCTCTAACTTCCTCAAATGTGTCCTGATACTCACAAACAACATGTATGGAATATATATCAACAGAAGAATCTAGGGAGTAAAGAATACTCAACATGACCGACCCTCATGGGTCGCAAGAAATTTCTATGGTCCTACCACTAAAAGTCATCAAATGAACGACCCTCCTCTCGCAGTCAATTACGGCTCCAAACATGGCCAACCAATCCATCCCTAAAATCACCTTGTACCCCGCAAATCCCAACATATAGGAATTGCAATCAAATTCTACGCCTAAAATAGAAATGTTCAAACCCCTGCAAATCATAGATAAGTGTACCGAACCACCTATAGGGTTTAAAACTATTATAGGATCGGTAAAAAGTGAGATATCTAAGTGCAAACAATCAACAAAAAACTGGAAGTAAACGAAACCGAAGCTCCTGAATCAAAAAGATTACGAACACGAAAATTATAGATATTGATCAAACCTTCCACGTAGACTTTCCTTCCCTTATCAGGGTCGCTATTGGTCGGTGCTACCTCCAATACGTGCACCTGAGCTAACGTTGCTAATGTACCAGCACTTTGTCCAGTCTTTTATGGACATGCCCTACTCAAATGTCCCAACTGCCCATAATTATAGCACTCTCCCTTAAACCTCCTACAGTCCTTGATGAGATGGTCTGGCACCCCATAACCATGGCACTTGATCTCATCCTTGATTGGTCCTTTCTACGGATTTCCACCCATCTTCTTCTTGTCTTTCTTATTCCAAAACTTTTTCTTAGGACCAGAGAACTTAGGAGCTCGCTCTTTTTTTCCTTGACTTCTTCTTTCTTATCCTCATGCATCAAAGTCATCTTGATCAAAGCCTCATATGTCGCTCCCAAAGGAATGTGAGTCATATCCAAGCCTGGGAGAGGTTGATTCAACCCTCTCGCAAATCGAACAGCCTTCTTGTGAGCAGTATTTACCAAATCCATGCCAAACCTTGATAACTCGTTAAACCGGTTGATGTACTTCTTTACTGACACATCTCTTTGCTTTAGATTTAAAAACCGTTCCAACTACATTCCCTTCTCAGCAGATGACAAAAATTTCCTTTTAAACCTATATCTAAATTGGTCCCAACCCATATTCTTTCCTTCAGCCTCTATAGTTTCCCACCAAAACGAAGCCTCCTCCTTAAGTTGCCAAGCTGCAAATCAAACCCTTATCCCGTCCTCAAGTTCCAACTACTCAAAAACCCTCCCGTCTCTACAATCCAGGTGCGCGCCTCCATGAATGTCTCATTACCCGAAAAGTCTTATTGTCCAAACAAGAAAAGTCCTTACAAATCTTAGAGAAATTTGCGGTTGTAGGTAGGTAAGGAGGAACCACTGCAGCGGGTGTTGGAAACTGCACATGTTCTTATCCCTTAGCAGGTGTCGTAACTTCTAAATATCTAATAAACTAACCAAGGATAGGAACTCCCTAAGGAAGATTAGGGGCTCCTGACATGCTGCGGAAAAGATAAAATAGAAATTTAGAGTTAAAAGGAATGACTAGAGAGGATATACTTTAATTTCAAAAATAACTTTTGGCTTTTGAAAAATAGATTTTCTTTCAAGAAGTCTTATTTAAAATAGAAAATTTTGTGATCTTGAAAACATTAGGCTCTGATACCAAATGTAACATCGTGCACCCCTTGACACTATCCTAATTAGAATCTCATTAAGAAATGCGGAGCATTTAAGGTATAAAGACAATAAACATCACATAAACTAAGATTTCACAAGACATAAAAGAATAAAATCCATAACTGAAGAAAAAACAATTCATATTAAAATGAAAAAACTATTAACCATACCAAAGTGTCATAAAAGTACCATTTCTCAATCTTAATCCTAGAAGAAATATCAGAGTACAAAACAAAAGTATCCTCAACTAGCCAAAAGAAAATATAAGAAAACCATGGAAAGAAAATAAAATGGACAATACATCTTCAAAAGGATCTTGCAAGAGAAGTCAAAAGAGAAATCCGAGCTAAGAACTTCCTCTCTGAGAACCTGAGGGAAGAAAAAGGAAAGAAGAAAAGGAGAAAATGAGTCAGACGAAAATTCTGGTGAGATATGGTAATTTCTAGCATAGCTAATAAGAGGAGACAAATAAATAAAAACAGTAGTCTAGTATAAATAAGGGGATAAGTGTCTATGCATAAATGGAAGTGAATAGAATAAAGTAGGGGTATAATAAAGGATGCTAAATCAAGATATTGAAAATGATACTGACTGTTTTGCACTTCTAAAACTAGAACAAATTAGGAATATATCCCTAATACTATCCAAACGATCGGCTGCATCGAATCATGGATAACCTATGCCCACTGTGGGTTTGGGTTTATCAGGTCCTAGCCCATCGGCAATTTGACATAACTTATCTATAAAGTTGAAAATGGCTTATGTCCCTAAATCAAGGTAGTGCACGCGCAATGACTTGCCAGAACGACACTTACATCCTCTCAATTAGACTAACTTACATATACAACGTAACATGGTGCTTGCCCTTACCTCAAATGAGGTCGAAATGATAACTAGGGTACGCTACATGGAATGGATCCCAAACAAATTGGCTTCAATCCCCAACCCTTGATTTGGCCAACAAAACAATTCTATTATATTAAGCTCGAAAACAAGTAGTACTGAGCTTAAATTTTATTTTTATTATGTTCATATCCAAAAAGCCCGACAACAAGGGGTACTGAGCTTTAAACCCGACAACAAAGGGTATTGGGTTCCGACTCCGAATTAACATGTTTATAGCCCGAAACAAGGAGTACAGAGCTAAAACCCGACAATAGGGAGTACCGGGTTAATATGTTTACAAATAAGCATGGCTGCATTATAATTCTCGTAAGTGTGTCATTTTTCTCAATTACAATCAATTCTATTAAATATGCACTTATTTTGTTCAATTTTCTTTATTTCAATTATTCTTTCCAATTTGCAGTTTTTGAACACATCCACATTTTAGCCTTAATTTTGATTATTTCATCAATTTCATGTATTTCATTCCCTAAACCAACGTAAGAGAAAGAAAAAGGAAAGAAAATATAATCCAACGCAAATATAAGGCTTACAGGTTCATGCATGTTTCAGCGTATTCATATGCTCTTTTAAGGCATATGCTTAACGCAACTCCAAAAATCAAAAGGAAAGGAAGGAGAAGGAAAAATGGAGATTCTAAATAACAAACCACAAGAATTCTGAATATAATTTTGCAACAGTAGATAGAAGAATTCAGAAAATAAATAGGACAATTGTATAATCAGAATCAAGGATACAGAATAATTCAAATCTAAAACAATTCCAACTACTATTTTATAGATTTGATCCCAATCTCAAAATGAATCTAAAAATTACTAAAAACTCACCTATGTGTTGCAAATCCAAAAAGGCCCCGGTAGAATAATCCTTCAAATCTACAAATAGAGAGTACTCTAGAATTTGTGCCCCCAACAATATTTTATTTTAAAGAAAAATGAAGCGGAGGCTGAGAAAATTAAGAAGGGGAAGTGTATGGGAAGAGGGTGGAGTTTAGGTCAATTTATAGGCACGAAAGGAAAATTTAAGCCTTAGGATTATTAGGTTTTCAATCACAACACTCAAAACCACGTCAGCAAGAAGTATCTAGGACCAACCCGTACGTTTGGCTCATGCCAAGCAAGAAATCGTGCCTGACAACATTATCTGGGTCGACTATATGATGGACCCAGCTGGGCCTGGGTCGCCCCAGTTACTATGTTAATTTAGCTCAATTAATTAGTTAACTTATATTTAAATTTCTAGTTTAGAATTCAGACCTCAATTGATCATAATTTAATCGTTTTAAGTCCGTTTATCGCAAACCAAAAGTCTATCCGAATTAGAAAATCTTGATGAACCCAATGGCACAACTCCCATTGCCCAATTCCTAGTTATTTCTCAACTTATTCTTAAATTAACAATTAGTTAATTATTGTATTGTTAAAATTTGGGTTGTTACAAATTCATTGCATGTTTCCTGGAATGCATCACTATTCGATTGTTAGTTGGTGTTTTGTTGGCTGGTTGCTGACTGTGATTTGTTTCAGTTATTAGTTAGTGAATTTCTTTAGAGTATTTTCAGGTGTGTATCTTTTGGTACACAGTCTTTTCCCCATGCTACAATGTATCCAAGCTTGGAGCTGACTGGTTTTTGATAGGATGTGCATCTTTCTTGATGGTACGGTGCAGCCATTGCTACAGTGTTGCTTCAGTGTACCTTTTATTGTTGTTCAGTCCCTGTCTTGGCTTTGTTTAATGTCAAATATAGTTAGGTTACAATTTTTGTTGCTTTTGGCAACTAAGTCATTAGACTCCCTGTGTGGAGTAGGTCGTATGTTTGTAAGTGTAGTCTAGTCTATATGCCTAGCTCCGGTGCTTTAAGCTAGTATAGATTCAATGGACGGTCCACTTTAAAAACCATCTGGGGTTAGACGGTTAAAAACCTATAGTAACAGATAAATGATTTATCTATCTCCTGTAATATTGTATTTATTATTTGTCATAATAAAACGTATTACAAATTACTTTAAAAACCGGTCAGCCTTGCCAAAAAATAAAGTAATAAACTTAACTTTTGAATAAATAAATATTGACTATTAACTCTTCATTTAAATAATAGTTAACTTAAATCATTGTTTATAAAATAATTGAAAATTCATTTAAATGAATAATTATTGACCTTTAAACATTATTCATAAAATAAATTAACTTTATTTTAAAACGTTATTATTGCTAAATAATGATTCTTCTTTCAAAGACATTATGAAATATAAATAAATAATGATTTGAGAACATTTATTTTTAATGAACCTAGTAACTGCAGTTACACGATGGTTAAATCTCGATCTAAAAGAAACCACAAGCAAATGTTGTCAAGGCTTATAGTTTAAATGTACCATAGGGCTTGAGAATCACAATGGTACCGAAATAAGCTATCATATATTCAATATATCCTTCCATTTCAAACTTGGTGTTTGCATAAAAATGCATATATAAATAAATAAACAAACAATTAGCAGTTAACGGGTAATACACCATTCATTATATATAAATTAACCGACATAAACAATATGTCTAAATTAATATAACAGTAAAATGGGGGTTTATTCTACTAACGTGATGTCAGTTAGAATAAGTATAGTTAATTTCTGAATGGTGTTTGTTTGAAAAATAGACAACAACAAGCATATATTAAAACTAATTAAGTTAGAATAAACAACATAAACAAATCAATATTGTTCAAGAATTCAAATATGATCAAATACTTGCAATAAGTTTGAGTACAAAAATTCATGTCTAATAGCAATTCGAGGGGCTATATTGTGATCCTAAATTAGATTCAAATCTAATAGTACTTTAAGGTGCTATATCGCGATCCTATATTTAATTCAAATAATTAACCAATTAAATTAATTACAACACACAAATTATAATATAATAATTTATCCAAACTAAACAAGCAACAATTTCCACTATTAAGCAGATAATATATATTTAAATCTATTTTATACTACACTAGTTAATCAGAAAGGTGAGTTTTACTCACCTTTATTCCAGTTGTCGTTTTCTTATCTTGGTTCCATTAATTTTCAAATAGGATTTCAAATTAGCCAAAATTCTTACTAGCTCTAAATGTAGTAAATTCAGTTTCAAATTGTCACTACACTAGAAATGTCGATTAGGCAGTGATTTGGGCGTATCTAATGCAACTAGGCAGTGCTATGGGCCGTATCAAATTTTGGCGTGTTTGTCAACTAGATACGGCTCATGGTCGTATCTAATTTTCAAATAGATACGGCTATGAGTCGAATCTAATTGATAATGAGATACGGCTCACGGCCGTATCTATTTGAAAATTAAACACGGTTCATGGTCGTATCTAAATTAAAAAAACAAAATTTTAAGAAAACATAATTAGCTTTCACTAATGATACATGCTGTTTCAAACTTCAGCAGTTCATACATTAATAGTTCAGTTCATACTTTAGGAATAAACGGTGCAATACATTACAAGCGTCATTAGTTCATATAATTAGTTAGAAAATACAAATTCTTCTTCCTTCTGCAATATTTAACAAGAGATATGCACTTTAGATAGTTATACAGCTATGTATTATGGCATTCCCCACTTTGGTATTTCGCACGGAATCAAAAGGAACCATGTATAGTCCCAAGATGCTAAAAAGCTCATTACCTTTATGACTCTAAGAACTGTCGTGAAGACTTGTTGCTTGCTGCTTATGATTGTTTTATCAAGTCCATCATGGGAAACATAGGTAAGAGGTATGTCTTTGCCGCTTGAATCAAGTAACCCTACTGCAATTGGCAAAAACATCGGTTCTTTTGGAGGATGGCCTGGCGTTGGAGGTACTTCTTGACTGACCTGCAAGGCGTCCATATGATATAGCAAGAGGCGGTGGAGAGGGAAGGAGATTCCATTAGATCTGGCAGCTTGGAGGTCGGATTTATTGATACAGCGTATGAGAAAATGTACGGGATCTGATTTGGGGGCAAAACCCTATTTTTTTGTATTTCGGCTGACATTGCATTGGGTCACGAAAAAAGAAGTTGACTGTGAGAAAGGAAAAATAGGGGAAAATATGATGCATATTTGATACGGCTCAAAGTCGTATCAAATGAACTGATCCGGAACTTTGGAGATGTAGGGTTAGATTTTAGATGTTGGGGGAGGTGTAGATCGGCTGAGCTGTAGCAAAGGAAATTTGATACGACTATGAGTTGTATAAAATTTGATACGGCTTTAAGCCATATCAAATCTCCGCATCCTGGTGTGTCAAATTTGTTGTTTTGGTGTAGTATGTAGCCTACATCAACATGAGTGCTACGACAGAAACGACACCTCAATTGGAACTCATATGAGAGAGTTTTTGAAATTATAATATATCAATTTTTAAATTATTAAATAAAACCTTAATTACGTAGTCTATTAAATAATAGTAAAGCAGAAACTTTTAAAACCCTCTCCTTACTTTTAGGAGTTTTCCCTCTTCTCCTTAAATCTCTTCCGATATTTTATTTTTAAATTACATTATCATTTTAAACTTATTTACAATTTCTCTTACATTATTTTTACTTTTTCTATCATTTTACGTTTTGACATGGCATTTCAAAGTTTACATAACAGTCATCCCCTAGCATTTTACATTTAAGTCTAGATTTTTAAATTAATTACAAAACCCAAAATAAATCTAATTAAGTAATATTTCTTTTAAATGCTAAAAATGACAGAATTACGTTTTTTGGCTCTAAATACCTTTACTTCAAATTTTCTATAATCATTAATGTCTCTTTCAATTCTTTCTTAACATTTTGCATTTAGTACCATATTTTATAATTAATTACATAATAATAAATCTATGTAAATAATTTTAGTAAACTATTATTGTTCATTGATTCATCTAATAAATCACATCAAGATTTACCACATTCATATTTACAAAATTGAAAAAAAAAATCAAATATATAAACACGTCAATCACAAAACATAAATTATACACATTATCACAAATTTAAAGTTAAACTCATTTACGTCAATATATTTAACGTATATTTCATTGTAATATTAAAGTCAAGTGTCTACATTTTAGAAAAAAATTAGTCATTTACAAAACACTGCACAAGATCAATTAACATTTAAATTAATATGTTTAAATTAACTGTGCAATTTTGAATTTAATCAATAAATTGTTGTTAATTCATCTAATTAATGTTAAGTGTGATGTTTTATAATGTAAATAATGCATATCAACAGAAATAGCAAAACTAATTTTTCTTTCAAATATAAAGTTAAATAAGTCACATAGTTTAAATAATATATTAAACAATAAAAAATTAATATCTTTTAAAATTGTCTCGATAAATTTATCATAAATTGAAGAAAAAAATTACGCTTTAAATACCTGCATTTTAATATTTTTATAATTATTTGTTGAACCTCTTCATTCTTCGTGATATTTTATATTTATGTCCATATATTTAAACTACTCATGAAATCTTAAATTTTAATTATTTAAATCATTTTAGTGAGTTTTTAGCCCATTTTTCTAAAATCTCTTAAAATTAAATGCCAATTTTACTATGTATATTCATATTAAAAATGGTAGTTCTCTATGCGACTATAAAGATGTATAAATCACATAACACGAACTATGTATATTAACAATAATGACAAAACTAATTAGTAAATTAGTTATGATTCATTTATATCAAGAATTTACCATATATTATCATAAAATTCTTTTGGAACATCATATAGCTTCGCAATAAATTTATACGTTATTTTGCAAATTTCTTTTCAATGCTTCCTACTATGTAATATGGTTAAACTAACTTCGTAATTTTACATTTAACTTGTTTAATCAAACTCTATTAAATTATATTTGCTGATTCATCAAATAAATTACTAACATACACCAGTTTCAACAGTTATATCTATATTAACAAAAATAATTAAAAAATTCTCTAATAAGATACATACATATTGTTTGTGTAAGTCATACAACATAAATTACACGCAAACAATAATAATAATTTTAATTAATAGCTTATGTATTTCACATCAAAATTTATGATAACAAAGTTCGCTTCTTAACATTACAATAATAAATACTATTTTTAATAATATTATCGTGTGCAACACACGTGTTATGCACTAGTTAATATTTAATTATCCAAATCCTTTTTTTAACGTTAAGCACGATTTTTTTTATTAATTTACACGAGAATTACAATACTCCTAAATATATAAAATCTTTACCCTCATCTAGATCTTCCCAGAATTTTCCTTTCAATTTTATGCTCTTAAGGAAGATGCCGAAACAGTATTTACATTAGGAAAAGTCAATCCAGCACCAGACACAGGTGGTAGCTGAATGAATGATGGTGGCTTCAAATGGGCATATGGGGATGCCTATATTGTTCTTCCTGCAGATGTATTGATTGTATATGGCACTTTGGAACTAAATGTAGATGAGCAAAACATGGTAGCATTAGAAGGTGTACTAGCTATTTTGACCTATTTGCTTAAACCAGAAATACTAGATACAAATGATGAGCTCCTACTCTCAGCAGATGTTTGTACATTATCAAAATTGCTAATATCTTCATCGAAAAGGTTTCCCACTAAAGAATCTTCATCATTCTCTATAGTCGTTGCCTTATCCACATTGGCCTGAACTTCTTTAATACCCCCACAGTTATGAATACATAACCCACTGACTTCAGAATTTCCTTTCGAACCAGTATCAACCTCATTATAAGTTACTATATTAAGCTCGTCACTGTTCCGCCCATGAACATTTGATCTATCATCTACGTCATTACCACACATATTAAGCTAGAACATCAAACGGATTCAAATTAACATTTCCAGCAACAGAGTCTTCTAAAGTATGATCCTTATTATCAGTCATTTCTTTCCTTTTCCATATTTTCTTTGTTATTGTATTAATAGTAGTCCAATTCCAATTATTATCAAATGAGAAATCCTTGTTGTTGTACAGACCACTAGGTGCATTATTTGTTGTATGAGTATTTATATAACTATCCTTCACTACTTTGTCCTGATTAGCCTTTGCACCAAATTCACACATAGAAGAATCATGTTCGAAAACTTAACAAAAGGTAAAAATATTAGGCCTCCAGGCATATGATATTTTAATAGAAGGATATTGATCACCTATACCAGCTATTTCTGTTGAATCAGGCACTTCAAAATCCAGAGAAACATCTACTAAAGCCTTTGCATATCTAAAACGGTGCATTTTCTCAATGCTAGAATCAAAACAAATTAAATTGCCAATGTGATAAACTAACCAATTTATACTAATTAGCGTCCAAAGTAACATAGGAATTCAATATAAATGAATCCATACTGGCACTTTTTTTATCATACATTGTGAATTACCAATTGAAGGATACCTTCTACTAATTATAAACATTCTACCTCTAATGAATATTGGATCAGATTCAAGTGTTCTTTCTCTATCAATATCATTAGAGAATTTAAAAAAGAAATGAATACTGTCTGAAGAAATATCAACCTCTCCGCATAATTTCCAGTGTCTTTTAAGAAAATTCACAAGAAACAGTAAAGAACCTTCCAGGAAGAAATCTACCAGGTAATTGCTCCAATATTTCAAGTCTTCATTTTTGACCAAATCTGGAATAGGATGTGGCCGTCCATTTCTTGGAATATCAAATTGACGTGGCCCAAAAACTCCAACATTGCGAGGAAGGGGATCAAAAAGTGACGCATAATCGGTTTTCTTGAAAGAAGGCCAGGACGATTTAGGTGAATTGAAAACTTCAGGAATTTCACCAGTATATGTGGAAGTGAATGGATCTAAAATCGCAGCGCCATCTCCAAAGAAAGGAGCTGAAGGTTTACTCGTTGCAACACTCCGAAATTTTAAATGAACATTAATGACAATAAACTAAATAATACTTAATTAAATATTGGGAATTATGTAAAACGGACTGTACCATTGCGTTCGTCTCGAAATTCTGATTAAGATAGACTCCGAGTTTGCATAAAACGGACATCGTATGAGGAAGTTATAAAGGTTAGAAGTTTGTATACATATAAGGAGGATATATATAAATAAGTCAAACCCGAAATTCAAAATAAATTGAATTAGAGGAGCGGGAAACCAATGCAGGAATAAGACCCGTTAGGGGTCGACCCACGCCCCTTGATCTGGGTAGATTCATTTTCTGAACCTGGACTTGTTTGTTTGTTGGATTCTTTGGAGATAGTCTGTATAAAGGCTAACAATTTTATTGTTTTCCTACATCTGAAACAATGGAGACAAAGAGATGTTGCCTTAGCTTAGATTGAATTAGACTATCTTTTACAACAACAGCCTATACATACATCAAAGACAATTCTTTTACTCTGATCCAATCTCTGTGAGTTCATGTTACTTTTAGATATAAAAATTTAACAGTAACCTTAACATGTTAATAAACCGGATCTGAGCCTATGCCTGTTAAGAAACTGATTTATATCTAAACAGATCTGTTATAATTACATGTTATTTTCCATACACATATTCTGTTGTTCGGTTGTTATTATATGCCTATTTCTGTTCTTCTCTTTAGTCCCTTTTTATATTATAAGCCTATGCTACCTTTGAGCCTAGGCCAATCTCGTAAGAGACATATGTATGAACAAAATTGGGAAAATTGGGGAATGTTCGGAAATGAAAATAGAAGAGGGAAATTTGGGGCATATCTTATACAGCGGAATATGACTGAAATTTAGGCTGTATGAACATGTAAATCTGTAGGATCACTTCAAAGATTAAGTGGAACATGTTAATGAAATTGTATATCACTTGTGTAACATGTTAAATATGCGGGGGGTTAAGTAAACCTATTTAATTTGTTGGGGTTATATGAACACTGTTAACCTGTGAAACTTAACCTGTTAAATCTGTAAGGGTTATATTGTAAGACTTAACCTGTTGAAATCCTAGTAGATTGGGGAAATAAGTTTAGAGATTTGATTTGTGTCATCTGTTGTGTGGAACCCATATTAGTCAGTAACCCATTCTTGTATTAAACGGTGACCCCGCACTAGGTAGGGGTCAGGGTACCCTTACTGAGCTAATTGTAAGAGGTTCATCTGGGAAGGGGTGTTTGATGGAGCGTTCCAATAGGTTCATGTGCATGCATGGATCCGGCCTGTCTGGGAAAATAATCCTTACTACGGAGCCGACACTGGGTATTTACGTGTTAGGGAGCTGACTGCTTGGGGGTAGTCTAGTCCTGCTTGTTTAGGTACCCGTTATTTCTGTTGGGGTACCTGTTATTTCTTTTTGAGGTAAAACCCATTACTAGAAGTACACCTAAATCTACCATTATGTTTCTATTGGGATCATTCTGTTTCTGTTAAGTAAATGGAAAACACCTAATCCAGTATACTAGTATTGGTGCAGAGAAAGCAATTGAGAAGCATAATTTATTCTGTTCATTCTGTTTATCTTGTCCATCCTGTTTATACCTGTTATATGTTACAGTTATCCCTCATCTAGTTTATTTTACTGTCTTGATACTTTTACTTCTTTATATGTTAAAAGTCAGTGGACTCGCCAGACTTTATGTCTAACCCATTTTGTTTCCTTTTCTCCCTTACCTTCCCGCCCCAACCAGGTTCTCAGGGTGGGAACGCTCAGGCGTGAATATGACTTTCTCTGTCTTATATTTCTGCTTGGATTTAGATCTGCTTCGATGTATCGCTTTGACTATTTATCTACTTTGTTATGGCTACTTATGGGGATTATAATTTTTCATTTATGTACTCTGATGGTTTTTAGCGCAAGATAAATGCTTTTTTTGATGTGTTTTATTCCAGTATTTTATTCTGATGTTGTAACTGAATTTGAGACCACGATGTTTTCTGTTGAAAAATAAAGTTTTAAAATTTCCCCTGCTATTTTATATATCTCTCTTGTGAGATTTTGTTTCTGTTTACTTATAACACTTCATGGAACTTAATGCATTCTGATAAAGAGTGACATTAACGGACGTGGGGTGTCACATTTGGTATCAGAGATGAAGGTTACAAGATCAGATAGAAGTTTTGAAAAATTGTTTTCAAAAGCAAAGTATTTTCAAAGAAAAGTCTATTTTTGAAAAACATGTTCCTCAAGGCTATATAGAATATCTTTCTGATTCTTTGTTTGAATCCCTTTTCCTATTCTTTCCAGTATGTCAGGGGAACCGAATCTTCCCGAGGGCGTTTAGATATCGACTTGGTTCCATAGATATCTTGAGGATACGGCGCCTACCGAAGTCCAAGGAGATACCCCTCCCCCAGCAGCAGTCGTTGTTCCTCCACCTTCGCGAGTAGATAATTTCTCTAAGATATGTAAGGACTTTTGTGCTATGAGAGGAAAACCATTCCGTGGAACTGAAAGCTTTATGGAAGCACGGAATTGGCTGCGAGAGACAGAGAACTTGTTTGGACTTTTTGAGGTCGATGACCGTAGAAAGATACAATTGGTCATATGGCAGCTTAAGGACGAGGCTTCGTTTTGGTAGGAAGTGACACAAGCAGGACGTCCAGTAGATACTTGGGCTGATTTCCGACAGAGATTTGAGATGAAGATTCTTTCTCAGGCAGAAGAGAGTATGCAGATGGAGAGATTCTTGGCACTTAAGCAAGCAAGTATGTCTATTAAAGAGTATGTCAATAAGTTCAATTAGCTGGCAAGGTTTGGTCTGGAACTGGTGAATACCCGTCACAAGCAAGCGTTAAGGTTTGCGAGAGGGTTGAATCAACCTCTCCAAGCATTGGAATTATCTCATATACCTATGGGAGCAACTTTTGAAAGACTTGTTGACATGGCATTGATGCACGAAGAGGGTAAGGATGAGAAGAAAGAGGTCAAGACCGATGAGATAAAAAACAAGAAAGTGTGGCCCAAGAAAACAACAAAATAAAGGTGGAAAGAATGACAAAGCTCAGATTAAGAGGAAATGTCATGGTTGTGGGAGCTTAGTTCATCTGCTCAAGGATTGCAGAAAAAGGAAGAATGCTTGTTTCAGCTGTGGTGAAGTCGGACATTATAGTAAGGAATGCCCAAAGAAGCAAGGACAGGGGCAAAGGGCGGGACCTTCTGGAGGGCAGATGTATGCTCTCAAGGCTAGTGGACATGACAGAGGTAGGAAAGTTTCCGTTGAAGGTTTGATTTCCCTTTCCGATCACCCAGTTAGGACTCTTTTTGATTCTGGCGCTTCTCATTCTTTTATATCTAATTCTGTGGTTAAGTCTCTTCACCTTAGTACTAGTATTGTTTCGGATCCCGTTATTGTCTCAAACCCCATTAGGGGCACGATTCATCTGTCTATGATATGTCGAGGTTTGAGGATACCTGTGTTCGGTGTCGAGTTCGAGTGCGACGCGTATGTGCTCGGTTTTATGCCCTATGGTCTAATTCTAGGGATGGATTGACTAACCATGTATGGTGCCATCCTAGACTGTGAGAGGAGGGTCATTAGACTTTCGACTTGCCGTGGAAGGACTCTAGCGATTTCTAGTGACCCAAGGTGGTCTGTCATGCTTAGCCTCCTAGAATCACTTGATGCTTCTGTCGATTATTTGCAATCTGTACCCATGGTCTATGAGTATCATATGTTTTTGATGAGGTTAGGGGCATGCCTCCGAGGCTTGAGATTGATTTTCGGATATACTTGGTGGATAATGCGAAGCCAGTCGCATTACCTATTCGCCACATGCCTCCTAGGGAAAGGAGGGAACTTAGCAAGCAAGTAGGGGAGCTACTTGAGAAGGGGTTTATTAGGCGAAGTATTTCTGAATGGGTGCTCTAGTCGTCATTGCAACCAAGGCGGATGGCTCACTTCGTTTATGTGTGGATTATAGGGAGTTGAATAAGCTCGCCAAGAAGAATAGGCACCCACTCCCGAGGATTGATGATCTGTTTGACTAACTTGTTGGCGCATCTGTTTTCTCACAGTTAGATTTGGCCACGGGATTTCATCAGCTGAGGGTGACCGAGGACAGTATAGATAAGATCGTTTTCAGAACTCCAGATAGCTTCTTTGAATGGCTAGTCATGCCTTTTGGGTTGATGAATGCACCCGTGTATTTTGTGGATCTGATGAGAAGAGTGTTTAGGGAGTTTCTAAATAAGTTTGTGGTGGTTTTTGTGGATTACATTCTAATTTTCTCAAAGAGCGAACAAAAGCATGCCCTACATTAGGAGAGGTCTTAAGGATTCTTAGAGCCCACTAGTTTAAGGCGAAACTCTCCAAGTGTCACTTCTGGGGAAAGAAGGTGAGATTTCTAGGGCATGTGGTCTCCAAGGATGGGATAGCGGTGGATTCTGCAAAAGTAGTTGTAGTTCAAGATTGGAAGGTTCCAAATAATACAACGGAGGTGAGAAGTTTTCTTGGTTTGGCGGGCTACTAGAGGAAGTTTATCAAGGACTTCGCAAAGATATCTGCCCCACTCACCAGACTAACGAAGAAGAATCTGACATTTGCTTAGAGTATTGATTGTGAGGATGCTTTCAGTGATTAACAACAGCCCCAGTTTTGACATTGCCTGATAGGAGCATGGTGTTCACAGTGTACATTGATGCATGTGGTATAGGGTTTGGATTTGTCTTTGTTGAATGGTGCTTCAAAGTTGTCCCACATCAGGAAATACTGAACTAAGATCTTGGATATAAACTAAGATGTTCCCCATCACATAGCCAATTGGTTTTGTGATAATAAGGGGATTAATAATAAATTCCAACATGGTATCAGAGCTCAGGATTTCAGTAGAGTTGAAGAGAAAGTGCTTCAACAATTGAAGGTGATGAGAAAGTGCATCACAAAATCGAAGAGAAAGTGCTTCGATCTCAACAACTTTGAAGCAAGGGGGTGTGTTGAATGGTGCTTCAAAGTTGTCCCACATCGGGAAATACTGAACTAAGATCCTGGATATAAACTAAGATGTTCCTCATCACATAGCCAATTGGTTTCATGAGAGGAACTACCCTACCCATGATCTAGAGTTGGCGGCTATAGGGTCCGCACTTAAGACTTGGCGACATTAATCTCTTGGGAGAAAGGTTCGAGTTATACACGGACCATAAGTCATTTAAGTATTTGTTTAAGCAGAAGGATCTCAATTTGATACAGCAAAGATGGATGGAGTTCCTAACGTCCTATGACTTTGAGATTGCTTATACCCCTGGCAAAGGTAATGTAGTGGCAAACGCGTTGAGTAGGCAAAGGATGGTCTTGAGTCCTCTATTCGTAGGGAGGCAGAGTTTGGAGTACATACCGACCTTCGATTATAGGCCATCTACGGATCGTACACCTGGTATGTTGACTTCTTTAGAAGTGTGGCCTACTCTTATGGATCAAATAGGATCTTCGCAACGAGAGGACCGACATATAGCAGACATCTTGGATATGCTCAGTAGAGGGGAGATTTCTAGTCACCTGAGTAGATATTCCATGGATGATAAAGGGTGGCTACGACGAGATGGCAGGCTTTGTGTTCCCCGAGTTAAAGAATTGTTGAGGACAGTCCTTGAGAAAGCCCATCACTCTATGACGACTATCCATCCAAGAGGCAATAAAATGTATCGAGACATAAGGAGGATTTTCTTTTAGGCTCGGATGAAGAAAGATGTAGCGGAATTTGTAGCTCGATGTTTAGTATGCCAACAAGTAAAAGCAAAACAGAAAAAGCCTAGCGGTTTGCTTCATCCTTTGGTAATCCCACAAAGGAAGCGGGATAGCGTCTCTATGGATTTCATTAATGGTTTCCTAGGTCGAGGAGAGGCAACACCAGTATCTGAGTTATAGCAGACATGCTTACTAAGCGTGCTCATTTCATTCCTGTTAAGAGCAAGAGAACGACAATATGGTTAGCATCAGTTTATCTTCGTGAGATAGTCCGTCTACATGGAGCACCTTTTAGCATAGTGAGTGATCGTGATCCCATCTTCACTAGTGAGTTCTGGTAGAGCCTGCAAGAGGCACTAGGGACACAGTTATGTTTGAGCATCGCATACCACCCTCAGAAAGATGGACGGAGTGAGAGGGTGAATAGAGTTCTTGAGGATCCTTTGAGGCTCTGTATCCTAGACTTCGGAGGGACTTCAGAGGAGTACCTTCCATGGGTGGAGTTCACCTACAACAACAGTTATCAAACTAGTATTGGCATGGCACCCTTCGAGGAACTATATGGATGACTTTGCGGATCACCGACTTGTTGGTGGGAATCCACGGATAGGCTTCTACTTGGACCTGAGATGGTTAGAGAGACTTCAGAGAAGATTGATCTTATCTGCAGATGTATGAAGATAGCTCAGGACAGGCAGAATTCCTATGTTGATAAGAGAAGGACTGACTTTGAGTTTGAGGTAGGAGACATGTTTTTCATCAAAGTATCACCTTTGAGGAATGTGGTTCGCTTTGGATCTATAGGGAAATTGGCACCAAGGTTTGTAGGGCCATTTCCCAAAGTGGAGAGGATAGGTCAGATGTCCTATAGGGTAAGATTACCAGAGAGATTGGCAGGTGTTCAAGATTTTTTCCACGTTTCCCATTTGCGAAAATGTCTTTGCGATTCAGTAAAGCTGGTTGAGTCAAACATGCTTAAGGAAGTGGAGGTAGAAAAGGAGGCAACAATTAGACGAGCCCATACTCATATACTTGAATAGAGGTTAAGAAACTGCGCAACATAGAGGTTAAGTTAATAAAAGTGCAATGGGGAAAAGACCGCGAGGATGCAATTTGGGAGACTGAAGACAAGATTCGTGCTTCATACCCTTTTCTTTTCGAGATTATGTTTTTAACTTCTTTTTCCAAGATTTTATTAGTACTTGCTTCTATCATTCGAGTATATCCTATCGATCGAACCTTTCGATCCTTAGGTAGAATCCAATGGGTGTAAACATGTGTTTGAGACATGTTATGTTTAATGGATGTAAGTGTTTGCTAGTGGTTGCTCGTGGATGCATATACACACACTAGGCACTAGATCGGCTCAATCACTTACGTATTGCATATAGATGTGTGTACCTTAGGATTTTATATGGATGAAAATGGATGTATAATCATATGGATGTTGCATTTGGATGAATGATTGTGCACACATATAGAGCTTGCATGTTATACTAGGATTATTTTCATACATTTTGGTTACATGACACGAACACAAATTGCATTAAGGAGGTCAACAGAATCAGTTGACCGCCTGATTTTCACATTAGTGTAAGGACATATACACACACCATTGCATATGTTCATACAAGCATTAGAAAAATCTTAAGGACAATGGATGCTTGTGGGTGGTGGATGAGTAGATTGTCGTGGTTGTTAGGATAATTACATTCTCCTTGACTTGGAGATTTCGGGTACGAAATCCTTTAAGTAGGGGAGAATGTAACACCTCGAAATTTCAAAAGAACATTAATGACAATAAACTAAATAATACTTAATTAAATATTGGGAATTAAGTAAAATGGACTATACCATTGCATTCGTCTCGGAATTATGGTTCAGATATACTCTAAGTTTGCGTAAAACGGACATCGTATGAGGAATTTATAAAGGTTAGAAGTTTGTATACATATAAGGAGGATATATACAAATAAATCAAACCAGAAATTCAAAATAAATTGAATTAGAGGAGCTGGAAACCAATGTGGGAATAAGACCCGTTAGGTTTCGACCCACGCCTCAAGGGGGTCGACCTATGGGTCGACCCACATAAGGGTGTGTCGACCTAGGGCCGACCCACCCCAGATCCGGGCAGATTCATTTTCTGAACCTGGACTTGTTTGTTTGTTGGATTCGTTGGAGATAGTTTATATAAAGGCTATCATTTCTATTGTTTTCCTACACCTAAAACAATGGAGACAAGAAGATGTTGCCTTAGCTTGGGTTGAAATAGACTATCTTCTACAACAACGGCCTATACATACATCAAAGACATTTCTTTTACTCTGATCCAATCTCTGTGAATTCATGTTACTTTTAGATATAAAAATTTAACAGTAACCTTGACATGTTAATAAACCAGATCTGAGCCTATGCATGTTAAGAAACTGATTTATATCTAAACAAATTTGCTATAATTACATGTATTTTTCCATACACATATTCTGCTGTTCAGTTTTTATTATATACCTATTTTTCTCCCTAGTCCCTTTTATTTTATAAGCCTAGGCTACCTTCGAGCCTAGGCCAGTCTCGTAAGAGACATAGGTATGAACGAAATTAGGAAAATTGAGGAATGTTTGGAAATGAAAATAAAAGAGGGAAATTTGGGGCATACCTTATACTGTGGAATATGACTGAAATTTGGGGTGTATGAACATGTAAATCTGTAGGCTTAATTCAAAGATTAAGTGGAACATGTTAATGAAACTCTATATCACCTACGTAACATGTTAAATTTGTGGGGGTTAAGTAAACATGTTTAATCTGTTGGGGTTACATGAACACTGTTAACCTGTGAAACTAAACCTGTTAAATCTGTGGGGTTATGCTGTAAGACTTAACCTGTTGAAATCCTAGTAAATTGGGGACACAAGTTTAGGGGTTTGACTCGTGTCATCTGTTGTGTGGAACCCATATTATTCAGTAATCCATTCTAGTATTAAACGAGGACCGCGCACTAGGTAGGGGTCAGGGTACCCTTACTAAGCTAATTGTAAGAGGTTCATCTGGGAATTGGTGTTTGATGGCGCGTTCCAGCAGGTTCATGTGTGTGCATGG
Organism: Allium sativum; assembly: GCA_030737875.1. NCBI lineage: Eukaryota > Viridiplantae > Streptophyta > Magnoliopsida > Asparagales > Amaryllidaceae > Allium > Allium sativum. The sequence continues at coordinate 292,705,726 of CM060909.1, forward strand.
ATCCGGCATGCCTGGGAAAATAAGCCATTATAGCACCTATAAATAGGTGTGTGTCCTTCTGTAGTTTGCCACTTTAGGAAGTAATACACCCTACTGTGGGGCCGACACAGGGTATTTACTTGTTAGGGAGTCGATCGCTTAGGGGTAGTAATTAGGGTACATATAGTCCTGCTTGTTTAGGTACCCGTTATTTCTGTTTGGGATAACACCCATTTGTTTGAGGTAAAACCCGTTACTAGAAGTACACCTAAATCTACCATTAAGTTTCTGTTGGGATCATTCTATTTCTGTTAAGTAATTGGAAAACATATAATCTGGTATACTAGTATTAGTGCAGAGAAAGTAATTGAGAAGCATAGTTTATTCTGTTTATCATGTCCATGTTGTTCATACCTGTTATATGTTACAGTTTTCTCTCATCCGGTGTATTTTACTGTCATGATACTTTTACTTCTTTATATGCTAAAAGTCATTGGACTCGCCAGGATTTATGTCTAACCCGTTTTGTTTCCTTTTCTCTCTTTCGTCCCTCCCCCCTAAACTAGGTTCTCGAGGTGGGAATGCCCAGACATGAATAAGACATTCTCTCTCTTTTGTTTCTGCTTGGATTTGGATCTGCTTCGATGTATCGCTTCGACTATTTATCTAATAAAACTCTTCATGGAAGTTGGCAACTCTTCAATGATTATATATACATCACAAATATGTTTTCCAAATCACTGAATCTTCTTATATTTTCTGATCTTAAACTCTATGCATTCTTGCATACTAAAAAGCTCTCCATTATTCAGATTACTTGTTGAATCGTTGAAATTATTTCATATCTCTTGATTCAATAAGTAATATACTTCCTTCAGTCTTCACATACACGTTAAATACTTGAGGATAAGACTATAGGAAGGGTGTACTCAACGGTTGGCTATTCAGTGTTATTCAAGACCACAATCAGAAGTCAAACTCTTGTTCATTGTTGAAGTCCTGTGTTGGTGCTCAGGCAGGATATCCGTGTTGGTGCTCGGGTGTATTGTAGACCTGTTCCTCCGAGTGAAGAGAGGGTGTTGATAGTGAATTCCAGAAGGAGTCTGGGAGTGGACGTAGGACGGGAAGTCCGAACCAGTATAAAATTCCTGGTGTCACTTTACTTACTTCATTTTCTTATTTTTGATATATCATATCATTTAATATTTATTTCCATAACTATTGTATTAGACAAGTCAGAATATCATATTCACTTCCGCATAATCCATATAGAAAGATCTTATCCTTAAGTCATACACACGGATCGTGTAATATGGTGTATAACACACAAGTATGAAATAATAGCTAATCACAAATATATATAAAACAGTAGATGCAGTAAACTAGAAAAATTACACCAGGAATTTTTATACTGGTCGGAGCACCGTCCTACATCCAGTCCAAGACTTCTATCTGGATTTTCACTAACAACCACCTCACTTCACCCGGAGGAACATGTATACAACACCCGAGCAGACGAACGGGATTTCACGCCTCTTACAACACTGAGGACTTCAACACGTGCCTCTTACAACACCGAGGACTTCAACTAAGATGAATATACTTTGTTGTTGATAGTATGTGTTCTTGATAACACTATTTTGTCACTTGTAGTACAAACTTCCTATAATTGTATCCTCAAATAATATATTTGTGTATATGAAGATTTGGAAGTGGATATCGTATTGAATCAAAAGAATGTTAAAAAGATTCTAGGATTCAAATGATATATGATAGAATATGAGCAATTTGAGCGCTTGTGAGTTCAAGATTGAGATCAAGAGAATAGAGATTAGATTGATAGAATCAGTGATTTGGAATGATAATCTCATGATGTTTATATAAGGAATAAACAGTTGTAACCATTTGTGAAAAGTTATAATCAATGGCCATGATTATTGGTGAAGAGAAAGAGAAGCAACCGTTGAAGAAATGGAAGTGTCTATACGAAAGGTTGCTTTCTGGAAGAAAACGGTCGACATGTCAAAAAGGACCAGTAGACAGGAATTTGAATATATATATATATACACGTTATATACCCTTGTGCATGTTAATTATACATTCTGAGCAGAACCGGTCGACCGCCTGGTTTCAACCGGTCTACCGGTTTAGCCCAAATTGCACAGTTAATATGCACTCATATATTCTTATATATATATATATATATATTCAAAGATTGGAGGTGTGAGATTATTTGAGGATAGATTTTAACATAAATAATACTACTAACATACCAAATAATCAACCTCTAATGTATAATACCATATGTAGCTCTTTGTGTCTCTTTAAACCAATGAATATCTTCTTTTTGTCGATCACGGCGTATCTTTTTGTCAGAAATCAAAACTCTACGAAAATCTTGATTCAACATTCTCCCCCTTTTTGATTGATGACAACATAATTCTGAATCTCCCCCTGTATATGATCTCCCCCTGAGATTGCGCGTGTAAATCTATATTTTCCTGCATATACACTGTTAGCACAATTCCCCCCCCCCCATTGTCATCGACAAAAAGGAGTTGATGAATAATCGAGAATGTAAATGATATGAGCATGATTATAAGCAACATAAACTACTACCATAGATCAAGAGTTATCAAGAGTCAAAAAATACGATCATACACATAAGTCTTGTACGAAATAAACTACGGCACTATTTAGATACAAGTGCCAGATCATGTCTGAAAGCAAAATAAAGTCGTAAGTACGTAGAAAGCCCATGACTAGTTTCTGAACTTGTACCTTCCTTCGAAGATGTCCAAGCAAAAGTAGGAGGAGCTAGACGTTTGCCGGGGTCTTGAGCTTGCATAGATGAGGTTGATGCTCCACATGATATTGCTTCCCATAATGATCCGAAGAAAGACTTAAGTTTGTTAAAGCGCTTATCCATCTTTGTATCCATACGCTTAAGTCGTGCTTCGAGGAGGAATTGATTGGGAGCAATAGTGTCAAGCGATTCCTTTGTAGAGGAAGACGATGGTAGAAGTTTAACTTCCTCAGGTTTTGGGCGGGACGATTGTGATGAAGCTCCTTGATGTCCTTGTTCTTTCCATTGTTCAAAAGGCATAATATTCACTACAACAAAATCTGTAAATAGCTATAGATTTTAGCACCGGAAAATTCTGCCGCTAATTTAGCGTCGGAATTTCGTGGAATCTGCAAGAGATAATATTTAGGATTTTCTATCTCTGTTTGTTTTATAATATTACCGTCGTCTTTAATTATCCATCGCTAAACCATTACGAGTTGCGTCACTTTACCGTCGGAAATGTTTCACCGCTAATTGCCGATGCAAATAGAGGCATTTTACCGATAATTTTTTGTTGAAGCTATTATGCAACAGATTTCCGAGGAATTTGCAAGAGACATTTATGTTAATTCTTTGAAAAGTATTATACTATTATTTTTATTATTAAGTATTTGATAATTAAAAATAAATTTTAAATAATTAATGTTAATAATGGTATATTAATAGTAGAAAATAATAATTACTATTTATAGCAGATGATATTAATAGTTAATATTGATTCATTAATTAATACTATAAAATAATTAATAAAATAGATTAATATTCATCATTTAATTCAATTTATTTTAATAAGGAATGATTAATACGCAATCTTTAATAATTAAGAAGTAACATATATCATTTAGTATTCGAAAATTTGTAATTATAATTATATTCAATATGCATAATTATAATCGAGGAAAATCTAGTTTTAAATTCTCATTTGTTTAAAATAATACTTCTACTTCATGTCTGCCCACTCCCCTCCTTTCCCGCTCAATCCCATCATCGTACCTGTCATACCTAACCCTTCCTCGAGCCAACCGCCCTCAGCCCCACCGTCGCCCGATCCTCCACCAACCCCACCTGACCCAACCCCAATCGCACCTCCTATTCCAGCGATTTCCTCTTCCTCAAATAATACCCAAACCAACGACAGAGTGTCTCAACAACCATGGACTTCCTTTTCGTTCAAGCGTAGGCCGTTAAACGCTGGGAAGTACATCCCTGTTGAAATGACTCCTACGATTGTGAATGGCGCGCTGAAATTGATTCATGGAGTTTCTGAGTCCAGCTCGCAAGTCTGGAATGATTCGGTGGTTGGTTTTTTCCTCGATAAACCACTCTCTTACACTGCGGTTGTGACCAAGCTTAATTCGCTCTGGATGTTAAAAGGATCGGTTAAGGTAAAATCGGATGGTGTCCTTTTTCTTTTTGATTTTTCATGTGAAGAAGATAGGAACAAAATTCTCCAATCTGACCCCATTATCATGAACAATAAGATCTTTATCATAAAAAAGTATGACCCTACTATTAGTAATGTTTGCGGTAATGTGAGATATGTTCCTGTTTGCGTAAAATTCTACAATATTCCAATTGCGGCTTGGTCCAACTACGACATCAACTGGATTAGCAGTATGCTTGGAAAATTGCCGTGCATAGACGAGATGACGAAGAGTAGGCAGCGTCTGCAATACGCAAAATGTCTGATCGAGGTTAAACCTGACAATGAACTGCCAAATGACTTTCTAGTTGAAACAATTGACGGAGGAGTTCAGCGCATTTATGTAGAATATCTCTGGAAGCCGGACATTTGGAGTCAATGCGTGTTTTTTGGCCATAGTAGTCTGAATTGCGATAAAGAAGGCAAAACAAGAGAGGAAGTAATTTACAAGAATAGAAGCCAGCAAAACACCACCAAGAATATAGAAAGAGAGACGGTTAAAAAGAATTTTCTAGTGCAATACAATCGAGACAAAGAAAAATGGCATTTTGTTGGCAGTAGAAGGAACAAATTTACTGTTAGCACGAGAGAAAAAGGAGTTGGTCAGCAAAGACAAGGCAGTTGGGTTCGAAAAAATGCAATGGGAGTCACGGACATAGAAAAGGCAAACAACTTTGATGTGCTTGAAGAAGGCGAGATTGAAAATGAAAAGGAACCTGAAAAGGCGATTAATGACATAGACGATGAATTCGCAAACTTTGACATGCAAGATATCGCTAATATGCCAATGCCCACTCTTGAAACATTATTGAACAGCAAGAAGCAACACACTTTGGCAACTGATCCTGACATTGATGTACATGAGGAACCTAATGATGAGATGTCGGCTGAGGCTGAAGTCTATGACTTCTATCACCAGCTAATTATGGAGGAATGTCTGAAAGATCGAAGAAGATACATAAAGAATGGAAAAGCTAAAGTGGATGAGGCATCCATCCAGTTAGCCAAGGAATTTAATATGCATAGTAAAGGCAAAGGCAACTCAACATCTATAGTAATAAATGATGGTACCCCCTCACCAAATGACGTGCCCAATCAAGTTATCATCAATGAAGCTGCATGCATGCCAAAAACCACACATCTTTCTGTTGAGCTCAACACAACTTCCAATTCGACAGCTGATCCTGATCCTTCACCTCCCTTGCCAAATGAAATCAACATTTACAATAAAATACCTCCACCGCTAGCCTTCAAAGCCCCTCCCCTTGATTCCTTCTGTAACACCCCGTGAATTCTATAACGTTAAGCTTCACAAATTAAAGTATAATTAATTTTAAATGATGAAATCAAGGGAAATGGGTTACGCCATTGCATTCGTCTCGAAATTCTTCTTGAGATAGAGTCCAGGTTTGCGTAAAACGAATATCGTATGAAGAAGATATGGATGAACGAAGTTGGGCAGAAAAACCAGAAAACGGGTCAGAATGCACTGGCGCACTTGGGAAGTGCGCCAGAACAAAGTTGAACTGGCGCACTTGGGAAGTGCGCCGGTACATTTTTAGCCTGGCGCACCTGCCAAGTGCGCCCAGGTCAGAATGACCTGTTGGTCAGGTCCTGGCTGGCCTGGTCAGGGTCTGGTCGAATTCTGATGCTTGGCTGAGTCACTAGGGCTTACGTGTCACCTCTTGATTGGCTCTTTGAACTTTGTATGGTCTAGATTCCTCCAATCTTTATCTAACGGCTCAAAACAATTTAAAATTCTATAAATACAACTCAAGTCTAACCCTAAATTCACACAAATAATAGAATACAAAAGCCGTCATGCTGCTGGAAAGGAACTAGGAATGGCCGTCAATTAGAAAGCCTAGAGACAAGCCAACACTAAAGCCTAAGAGACGAATCAAATTAAAGTTTAATCAAATCAATCAACGCAACGTTAGTCTACCCAAAGGAGCGCATCTCAGTTTCAGAATTCAGAATCCAGAATTCAAGATTCTGCATTCGTTGTAAGTATAGTGACCTTTCAGAATATGAATAAAAACTGTGATGTGATTCGATGTAAATGAAAATAGAATCGTGTTGTTATATCGTATAAATTTTGTGTATTGTAATGGTTCTATCATGATTTGTGTATTGATGTTTGTGGCATAAATTGATTGATGCAAGCCTGTTGAACAATTGTATATGAAAACAATGGCACTTGCAAGTTTGTGGCAAAAACTAGAAATTGATCCCTTTTTGTATATGTCGATGGCATGGACTATGTATATTCCCTTAGCCTAAATTAGAATTTATGTAAACATGTTATAGACCTTTAATGCCTACATGACCCAAAACCTATGATATCATTCTTATGTTTATTGGCAAGTATAATTAGATCTATGTTTGCAAGTATAATTGGATCTATGTTTCATAAACTATGCAAGTTCATGTTTATTTGCAAAATATAATTGGTTCTATGTCAAACATCGTTTGGGTTTCATAAACTATGCAAGTTCATGTTGAAATAGGCTATATGATTAGATGTAAAAATTGTACATTTTTGATGAATATATAACATGCTAGTTTTGTGGTCGATATTATGCCAAGTTAAATATGTTTAAACACAAGTTTGTATTTGCCTAAACTATGCCATTTCATATGTCACCTACTTAGTCATACTTTGATTTGAATGCAAGTTCACATGACCCATGTTATATGTTAGTGGAATCGCCAAATTGCAAGTTCATGCGCCACACACCTTTATGCATTACATGTTCTTGATTTCCCCTTTTCCTCACGTTTGTAAAGTTGGGCTGAATTGTGACAAGCCCAACACATGTTATAACGTTGCGAACAAACGGGGGCAATAACGTTGGGGGTAAAATATGAAAATATACATTGGCATGTTTGGCACATACCAATGATTATGACACATAAGCAGTATGAATTGAAATACCCAAAAATAAAAGATATGACCTTTACATATAGTTGAGAAGTAATAAAATATGTAAATATAGAAAACACAATATGCTTAACCCGAGGTTGGATTGAGTTGTGATGTAAACCTGCCCGGACCCGCCCGGCTCTCCAGTAGTCACAACAATACCTATCCAATGTGGGTGGTTAAGCATTGAGCCCAATAAGGACCCGAGGTTAGACTGAGCTACGGTGTAAACCTGCCCGGAACCGACCGGCACATCCAGTAACCGTAGCAATACCTGTCTAATGTGAGTGGTCTGGTGCTCCTAAGAGGCTAAGGACATATGGTAGGGTTAAGTCAATTATAACACTTAACCAAATTCAACATGTTAACAAGAATTGATGGGTGGGGTTAGGTAAATACAGACACTTAACCACTCAACACATTTGAATAGAAAATCCTGGTAACAAGGGACCCGTTTCAGTAGTAACCCAAAGTTAGGTATCAACGGTACCCTGAAACTAGGCAGGGTGGGGCACGATTACTGGGCTGATTGTAAGCGGTCAAACGATGGCGGTGGGTGCACAGTGCAGGTCTAACGGGGTGCGGGCATGCACACACTTCGGAGCAGACAACCAGGGCACTGGGGACACTAGTAGTATAACCTATGCCTTCTAGGATTTGTGTCGGGCCGCCACCATGGGTCTTGATACACCCCATGGTGGGACCAGCATAAGTATCTACAATTCTTGGGGGCCGTATGACACATGTTAACGCGAGTAGGAGCCGATCTTTTAACAAGAATGGGGATCACTTCACCCTCACCATAGGGTGCCAGTTAGAATAAATTCCAGTAGGTGCGGAGAGATAGTATGGTTATGACAGTACATTCGACACTTCCTTAGCTTGTGACACTTTCCTATTTTTAGTTCATGTCTATCATACCCTTTTCTTATTCACATACTGAAGAGTTACTATATTTACTCAGGCTTTATGTCTGACCCTATTTTCTTTTCGTCTTCTTTTCTTTCGTCCCCCCCCCCAGGTCCACAGGGAGGAAACAACTCAACTCAGTCAGACTCTTTACAAGCACCAAGAACGTAGATGTATGATTTGGATCTTTCTTGCTCGGATAATGGCTTTGGATATCACTATGGGGATTTTTGTCACTTTATTTATGTTTTCATGCTTCTTTAATAATCAAGGCAGTTATGAGGTTGTAATGTTGGAAGTATTTTGAGACAATTATGGAAATCTTTTGTTTGATACACGTATTGATGAAATAAAAGTTTGTTTGGTTTCTGCTGTTTAAAATAAGTGTATTTATATCTGTCTTGAGTTTATCTGTGGCTTTTACTTATAAATCTCCACCAAAGTTAAGGCATTCCCTTTGTGAGTGACCTTAATGGAGGTGGGGTGTTTCACTTGGTATCAGAGCATAGGTTTACCAGACAAGATAAAAGTTTTTGAAAATTGTTTTCAAAAAGAAAGTTTAAAGAAGCATTTAGAAAAAGTGTTATATTTATAAAAAAACAAAATCCCCCAAAGCCATGTGCCCTATCTATCCCTTTCTATCCTTCGTTTTGAATTTTTTCTTTCTGTTTCAGCATGTCTGGAGACCTTAACCTTCCAGAAGGAGTGCCGATTCCTGGCTGGTTTAGGAGGTACTTAGAAGCAAGGGCCAATGGCGTGGGCCCAGCAGACATCCCTCCTCCAATGGCCGCGGTTCCTCCTCCTCCTCCGCTCCCTCGTGGAAATGCCTTCGCAAAAACATGTAGAGACTTCAAGGCTATGGGTGGAAAAGACTTTTATGGGACAGAATCTTTTGTTGAAGCAAGAAACTGGTTAAAGGAGACTGAGGATTTGTTTGTCATCTTTGGAGTGGATGACAGGCAAAAGATACAACTTGCGGTGTGGTTACTTAAGGATGAAGCTTCCTATTGGTGGGAAGTTACCAATGCTCAGAGGGCAGTGGAAACATGGGAAGACTTCAGGACAAGTTTTGATATGAAATTCCTCTCCCAAGCCGAAAGAAGCCTGCAAATGGAAAAGTTTCTAACTCTGAAACAGGGAAGCATGACGATCAGGGAATATGTTAATCATTTTAATCAGCTGGCCAGATTTGGGCTAGACTTAGTAAACACCCAACACGAGAAGGCACTTCGCTTCGTCAAGGGTTTGAATGAGCCTCTACACAGCCTTGCCATGACCCACGTATCCACGGGAGCGACTTATGAAAGCCTGGTGGACATGGCGTTACTACACGAGGAAGACCACGACAAGAAAGAAACTAAAGGGGAAGAGAAGAAAGAAGGTCTACAAGCAAAGAAAACAGACTTCAAGAAAGGAGGGAAGAACAATAAGCCCCGTGAGAAGAGAAGGTGCAATTTCTGTGGCATTGTGGACCATATATCAAAAGACTTCCGGAAAAGGAAGGCGAAGATGGTTGGTTGCTTCCATTGTGGAGAGACTGGGCACCAAGCTAAGGACTGCCCAAAGAAGAAAGGGCATGGACAGAAAGCCGGATCCACTTCAGGGGGTCAGGTTCATGCGCTAGTGGCACCTCAGCAGGAATGAGGTAGTAATATTTCTGTAGAAAGTGTAGTCTATCTTTATGATCATCCAGTTCGTACACTTTTTGACTCTGGCGCATCACACTCTTTTATTTCATCTGCCTTAGTAGAATCTCTGCATCTAGACACTAGTATGGTAGAAGATCCCTTAGTAGTTTCAAATCCAATTGTGGGCTCCGCTTACTTGTCAATGGTTTGTTTAGGTTTGAAAATCACTATTCTCAGCGTTGAGTTTAGTTGTAGTGCCTTTGTTTTGGGCTTCTCGGGATATGGTTTGATATTAGGCATGGACTGGTTATCCAGTAATAGTGCCATTCTTGACTGTGAGAAAAGAGTAGTCAGACTTTTGACTCGGCTTGGTAACACTCTAGAAATCTCTTGTAATCCCTTGAATGTTGTTATGCTTAGTTATCTAGAGTCGCTTGATGCTTCTGATGAGAATTTGCAATCAGTTAGAGTAGTCCGGGAATATCCGGATGTCTTTGAGGAAGTGAAAGGCTTACCTCCGAGGCGGGAAATAGACTTCCGCATATATCTTGTGGATAACGCAAAGCCTGTAGCTTTACATGTCAGATACATGGCTCCAAGGGAGAGAAAGGAGCTCAGTAAGCAGGTTAAAGAACTTCTCAAAAAGGGGTTCATTAGACGGAGCATTTCGGAATGGGGTGCTCCAGTGGTGTTCGCAACCAAAGCAAACGGTTCGCTTCGCCTTTGCGTCGACTATAGGGAGTTAAACAAATTGACCAAGAAAAATAGGCACCCTCTTCCCCGAATCGACGATTTGTTTGATCAACTTGTAGGTGCGATGGTCTTCTCCCAACTTGATCTGGCAACTGGGTTCCATCAGCTAAGAGTAGCTGAAGACAGCATTGATAAGACAGCGTTCAGAACCCTAGACGGTTTCTTCGAGTGGCTTGTCATGCCTTTCGGCTTGACAAACGCACCCTCCTATTTCGTAGACCTAATGAGCAGGGTGTTCAGAGAATTTCTCAACAAATTTGTGGTTGTCTTCGTAGATGATATCTTAATCTTCTCAAAGAGTGAGGAAGAACATGCTCAGCATCTGAAAGAAATCAGGGATACTCTCCGTGCACATCAACTAAAAGCCAAATTCTCCATGTGTCACTTCTAGAGAAAAGAAGTAAGGTTTCTTGGGCATATAGTGTCCAAAGAAGGGTTGGCTGTGGACCCCGCGAAAGTGGTGGCAGTGCAAGATTGGAAGACACCAAGAGATGCAACCGAAGTTCGAAGCTTTCTTGGGCTAGCCGGTTTTTATCGAAAGTTTATTAGGGATTTTGCGAAAATCTCAGCCCCACTCACAAGGCTAACAAAGAAGAATCTGGCGTTCGCTTGGGATTGGGACTGTGACATTGCTTTCCAACGATTAAAAAGGGCTCTTACAACAGCCCCAGTTCTAACTCTTCCTGATGGAAGCAAAATGTTCATAGTATACACGGATGCATGTGGAACGGGACTAGGCGCTGTTCTAATGCAAGAAGGAAGGGTAGTAGCTTATGGCGGAAGACAATTGAAGGTTCATGAAAAGAACTACCCAACCCACGATCTTGAGTTGGCCGCCATCATCTTTGCACCTAAGTCTTAGCGCCATTATCTACTAGGTGAGAAGTTTGAATTATACACTGACCATAAATCGTTGAAATATCTCTTCTCCCAAAAGGATCTTAACTTGAGGCAGCAACGATGGATGGAGTTTCTTGCCTCGTATGATTTTGAAATTTCCTATACTCCCGGAAAAGGTAACGTGGTAGCAGACGCGTTGAGCCGAAAGAAACTGACCCTAAGCCCTCTCTTTGTGGAAAGGCAAAACTTGGAGTATATAGCCAGTTTTAACTTTAGGCCCTCCTCGGATTTTGTACCGGGTTTGTTAGCATCTCTCGAAGTACGCCCTACTCTCTTAGACTCAATAGGGGCTGCACAACGTGAAGACCCTCAGCTTGTTGATGTGATTGATAAACTTATTAGGGGTGAGACTTCTAGTCACCTCAGTAGATACGCCATCGATGATAAGGGTTGGCTGAAACGAGATGGAAGATTATGCGTCCCACAAGCAAGGGAGTTGACAAAGAAGGTTCTCGAGGAAGCGCATCATTCCAAGATGACTATACACCCTGGCGGTGATAAGATGTACAAGGATATAAAAAGGACTTTCTTTTGGAGCGGCATGAAGCAAGACGTGGCAGATTTCGTTTCTAAGTGCATGACCTGCCAACGGGTCAAGGCGGAACAAAAGAAGCCTGGAGGACTACTTCATCCTCTAGAGGTCCCACAGTGGAAGTGGGATAGCATTTCAATGGACTTCATTGATGGACTGCCTAGGTCGAGAAGAGGCAACACTAGCATTTGGGCAATAGTGGATAGGCTTACTAAGAGCGCCCACTTTATACCTATCAAAAGTAGAAGGACTGCCTCATCTCTAGCATCTCTTTATCTCAAGGAAATAGTTCGACTCCATGGGATACCCTCCAGCATTGTTAGTGACCGAGACCCTACTTTCACAAGTGAATTTTGGCGGAGTCTGCAAGAAGCTGTAGGCACACAACTATGTTTGAGCCTGGCCTATCACCCCCAAACAGATGGCCAGACGGAAAGGGTGAATAGAGTTTTAGAGGATCTTTTAAGACTTTGCATTCTTGACTTTGGGAGGACGTGGGAGGATCACCTTCCTTTAGTGGAATTTGCCTACAACAACAGCTACCAAGTTACCATCGGCATGGCACCCTTCGAAGCCTTGTATGGAAGACCGTGCAAATCACCAACTTGTTGGTGGGAGTCTACAGATAAGCTTATACTTGGGCCAGACATGATTCGAGAAACTTCAGAGAAAGTGGACTTGATACGTAGGAGAATGAAGACAGCCCAAGACAGACAGAAATCCTACGCCGACAAAAGAAGGACCGACCTTGAGTTTAAGGTTGGGGACAGGGTTTTCCTTAAGGTATCCCCTTTAAGGAACGTCGTTCGCTTTGGATCCGCAGGAAAGCTAGCACCAAGATTTGTAGGACCATTCTCTATCATCGAGAAGATTGGGAAAATGGCTTATAGAGTAGATCTGCCCGAAAGATTGGCTGGAATTCACGACGTATTTCACGTTTCTCATCTCCGGAAATGTCTACATGAATCAGCGGAAGTGGTGGAGCCAAGCATTCTAGAAGAAGCCGAAGTGGAACGTGAAGCAACTGTGAGGAGAGTTCCAACTCGAATCGTAGGGACTGAAATCAAAAAGCTACGCAACCACGAAGTGAAGCTCGTTAAGGTTCAGTGGAGCGACGCCGAGGAAGACGCGACTTGGGAAATTGAGGATAGAATACGCGCTGCCTACCCTCTTCTTTTTGAGGGTACATCTTTGACCTCTTTTTCTTCTTCTTAAGTTGTGCTTGTATCTATCTTTTTAGGTATATCTTCTCGATATTATCCTTTATCCTTAGGTAGAAACCCCTTTGGATGTAAACATGTATTTGAAACATGTTATGGTTGATGGCTTCAAGTGGTTGCAAGTGGTTGCTAGTGGTTGCTCGTGGATGCATATACACACACAATCTAGGTCTTAGATCGGCTCAATAACTTCATACTGCATATGCATATATGTATTCTTATTTGTATAGGGTTGAAAACTTGATATGCTGTCATATGGTCGTCGCATTTGTATGAATAGTTGTGCACTCATGTAGAATTATGAGTAGGAAAAATTTGCATACATAATGGATTCATGACACTTACATGATTCACATTAAGGAGGTCAACTGAATCAGTAGGCCGCCTGATTTCTGCATTAGATAAGGACATGTACACACACTATGCATATGATCATGAACCATTAGAAGTCTTTTAAGGACAGTGGATGCATGTGTTTGTTGGTTGAGTAGATGGACTGTTGGATGGTAGGATATACATTCTTCCTAACTTGAAGATTTCGGGGACGAAATCCTTTTAAGGGGGGAGAATGTAACACCCCGTGAATTCTATAACGTTAAGCTTCACAAATTAAAGTATAATTAATTTTAAATGATGAAATCAAGGGAAATGGGTTACGCCATTGCGTTCGTCTTGAAATTCTGCTTGAGATAGAGTCTAGGTTTGCGTAAAACGGATATCGTATGAAGAAGATATGGACGAACGAAGTTGGGCAGAAAAACCAGAAAACGGGTCAGAATGCACTGGCGCATTTGGGAAGTGCGCCAGAACAAAGTTGAACCGGCGCACTTGGGAAGTGCGCCAGTACATTTTTAGCCTGGCGCACCTGCCAAGTGCGCCCAGGTCAGAATGACCTGCTGGTCAGGTCCTGGCTGGCCTGGTCAGGGTCTGGTCGAATTCTGATGCTTGGCTGAGTCACTAGGGCTTACGTGTCACCTCTTGATTGGCTCTTTGAACTTTGATTGGTCTAGATTCCTCCTATCTTCATCTGACAGCTCAAAACTATTTAAAATTCTATAAATACAACTCAAGTCTAACCCTAAATTCACACAAATAATAGAATACAAAAGCCGTCATGCTGCTGGAAAGGAACTAGGAATGGCCGTCAATTAGAAAGCCTAGAGACAAGCCAACACTAAAGCCTAAGAGACGAATCAAATTAAAGTTTAATCAAATCAATCAACGCAATGTTAGTCTACCCAAAGGAGCGCATCTCAGTTTCAGAATTCAGAATCCAGAATTCAAGATTCTGCATTCGTTGTAAGTATAGTGACCTTTCAGAATATGAATAAAAACTGTGATGTGATTCGATGTAAATGAAAATAGAATCGTGTTGTTATATCGTACAAATTTTGTGTATTGTAATGGTTCTATCATGATTTGTGTATTGATGTTTGTGGCATAAATTGATTGATGCAAGCCTATTGAACAATTGTATATGAAAACAATGGCACTTGCAAGTTTGTGGCAAAAACTAGAAATTGATCCCTTTTTGTATATGTCGATGGCATGGACTATGTATATTCCCTTAGCCTAAATTAGAATTTATGTAAACATGTTATAGACCTTTTATGCCTACATGACCCAAAACCTATGATATCATTCTTATGTTTATTGGCAAGTATAACTAGATCTATGTTTGCAAGTATAATTGGATCTATGTTTCATAAACTATGCAAGTTCATGTTTATTTGCAAAATATAATTGGTTCTATGTCAAACATCGTTTGGGTTTCATAAACTATGCAAGTTCATGTTGAAATAGGCTATATGATTAGATGTAAAAATTGTACATTTTTGATGAATATATAACATGCTAGTTTTGTGGTCGATATTATGCCAAGTTAAACATGTTTAAACACAAGTTTGTATTTGCCTAAACTATGTCATTTCATATGTCACCTACTTAGTCATACTTTGATTTGAATGCAAGTTCACATGACCCATGTTATATGTTAGTGGAATCGCCAAATTGCAAGTTCATGCGCCACACACCTTTATGTATTACATGTTCTTGATTTCCCCTTTTCCTCACGTTTATAAAGTTGGGCTGAATTGTGACAAGCCCAACACATGTTATAACGTTGCTAACAAACGAGGGCAATAACGTTGGGTGTAAAATATGAAAATATATGTTGGCATGTTTGGCACATGCCAATGATTATGACACATAAGCGGTATGAATTGAAATACCCAAAAATAAAAGATATGACCTTTACATATAGTTGAGAAGTAATAAAATATGTAAATATAGAAAACACGATATGCTTAACCCGAGGTTGGATTGAGTTGTGATGTAAACCCGCCCGGACCCGCCCGGCTGTCCAGTAGTCACAACAATACATATCCAATGTGGGTGGTTAAGCATTGAGCCCAATAAGGACCCGAGGTTAAACTGAGCTACGGTGTAAACCTGCCCGGAACCGACCGGCACATCTAGTAACCGTAGCAATACCTGTCTAATGTGAGTGGTCTGGTGCTCCTAAGAGGCTAAGGACAGATAATAGGGTTAAGTCAATTATAACACTTAACCAAATTCAACATGTTAACAAGAATTGATGGGTGGGGTTAGGTAAATACAGACACTTAACCACTTAACACGTTTGACTAGAAAATCCTGGTAATGAGGGACCCGTTTCAGCAGTAACCCAAAGTTAGGTATCAACGGTACCCTGAAACTAGGCAGGGTGGGGCACGATTACTGGGCTGATTGTAAGCGGTCAAACGACGGCGGTGGGTGCACAGTGCAGGTCTAACGGGGTGCGGGCGTGCACACACTCCGGAGCAGACAACCAGGGCACTGGGGACACCAGTAGTATAACCTATGCCTTCTAGGATTTGTGTCGGGCCGCCACCATGGGTCTTGATACACCCCATGGTGGGACCAGCATAGGTATCTACAATTCTTGGGGGTCGTATGACACATGTTAACGCGAGTAGGAGCCGATCTTTTAACAAGAATGGGGATCACTTCACCCTCACCATAGGGTGCTAGTTAGAATAAATTCCAGTAGGTGCAGAGATATAGTATGGGTGTGACAGTACATTCGACACTTCCTTAGCTTGTGACACTTTCCTATTTTTGGTTCATGTCTATCATACCCTTTTCTTATTCACATACTGAAGAGTTACTAGATTTACTCAGGCTTTATGTCTGACCCTATTTTCTTTTCGTCTTCTTTTTTTTCGTTTCCCCCCAGGTCCACAGGGAGGAAACATGTCAACTCAGTCAGACTCTTTACAAGCACCAAGAACGTAGATGTATGATTTGGATCTTTCTTGCTCGGATAATGGCTTTGGATATCACTATGGGGATTTTTGTCACTTTATTTATGTTTTCATGCTTCTTTAATAATCAAGGCAGTTATGAGGTTGTAATGTTGGAAGTATTTTGAGACAATTATGGAAATCTTTTGTTTGATACACGTATTGATGAAATAAAAGTTTGTTTGGTTTCCGCTGTTTAAAATAAGTGTATTTATATCTGTCTTGAGTTTATCTGTGGCTTTTACTTATAAACCTCCACCAAAGTTAAGGCATTCCCTTTGTGAGTGACCTTAATGGAGGTGGGGTGTTTCACCTTCCGTCTGAACCTCTTGATATTATCCAGTTGCCCCCTGCACAACAACTCCTAGTTCTGCACAAAAGCAGTACTTATTAAGGAGTATGAAATATAAAGGAGCCCCTCCCCCTACTGTTTAATTTATGGTGAAAACTGTTTGTGTGTGGAACATCAGAGGTTGCCATCATGACACTAAACTCGATCAATGTAAAGCTCTGATCTCTGAAAACAAGTTAAGTATACTTGCTATTGTCGAGACGAAACTCAACCATGAGTTAACTCAAAGGGCTGCTAATTACATCAATCCTTCTTGGAATTATTTTCACAACCTAGTCGAAGCTCCTTACGGCCGTATTCTTGTCCTTTACAACCCGAAAACTTTAAGTCTAAATCCAGTTCACTCCTCTGACCAAAACATTCACTGCCATGCTATCAACCTCAATGACAGATCCTCCTACTACATTACTTTCATCTATGCTGCTAACAATATCCTTCCAAGACAGAGACTTTTCAAATCCATCCTTTCACTAAGACAAACTACACATGTTTGGTTCCTTCTGGGCGACTTCAACTGTTGTTATGACACTTCCCAAAGATTTGGTGGTAATCCCCTCTCCATTCCCGAAATTCTTCCCCTTAAAACTACTCTTGAACAAGCTAACCTTATAGACATCAAATGCTCCGGAATGCCTTTCTCCTAGAATAATAAAAAAAAGATGGTCCTAAAACCTTTTCCTTAATCGATCACGCCTTCAACAATTCAAAATCCTTCTCCCTTTGGCCTGCCTTTCACTGTTCTATGCCCCCGCCCCTCCTCTCTGACCATTCACCTATTATACTTCACTTACATGAGCTTGACATGAAAGGAAAATCTAGTTTTAAATTTTTTAATAACTGGGTTGATGACCCTGAGTTCCTTGAAATTGTGAAAGCTTCTTGGGCGAAACCTACCTTTGGCAACCCTCTTATTGTTTTGCAGGCTAAACTCAGGTGTTTGAAGAGCAAACTCAAAGTCTGGGCTAAGCAAAAGTATGGAAGTGGGAGCAAGCAGAGCTCGTTTTGGAAAGAGGAGCTAAGGAAAATTCAAATAGCTATGATGGATAACCTGTCAAACCCTATTCTTCCTCAAACTGAGAGCAACATGACAATATCAAAACGCACTTAATATTGAAGACACGATGACAAAGCAGAAAGCTCGTATTAGATGGAAGCTCGACGGTGACAGCAACTCTGCTTATTTCCATGCGTCTCTTAAAAACAAGCAATGCAAGGAGAACTTAGTTCGTATCATTGACAAGAATGGTGTGACTTTGGACAACCAAGGTGACGTTGAAAATGCTTTCCTTTCGCAATTTTCTAATCTGTTTGGTAATGAAAGCAAGTTCATCCCTAAAATTGAATTAGTTGATCCAAACATTCTTCCTAAACTGTCATCTACTGAGTACCTTTACTTGTGTATGGAAGTTACAGACAACGAAGTTAAAGCAGCATTGTTCTCGCTCAACAAGAACTCATCTGGCGGACCGGATGGTTTCAATGCCTTCTTTTACTACACTTGTTGGTCCATTTTAGCTCATGATGTTTGCAAAGCTGTGACACATTTCTTCCTCAAATCCTGTATGTTGCCTTCTTTCAACGCTACCAACATAGCTCTTATCCCGAAGACGAAAAACGCCACCACAGTCACTGACTTTAGACCCATTTCGTGTTGCAACACCGTTTACAAATGCATTGCAAAGATAATTGCTTCGAGACTGAAATCGTTTCTCCCTTCCATTATCTCTCCTAATCAAGCCACATATCTTCCAGGTCGAAATATTTTGGACAACGTCCTCCTTTCTCATGAGCTCTTGAATGGATACTCTTACTCCAACACCAGTCCGAGGGCTATGTTCAAACTCGATATCATGAAAGCTTTTGACACGTTGAAGTGGGATTCTATTGTCCGAATTATGGGTTTTATGAACTTTCCTTCCCATTTTGTTGCTTGGATTCTTGCGTGTATTTCTTCTGCTCACTTTTCTCTTATCATAAATGGATCTAATGTTGGTTACTTCAAAATCATGCAGGGAATTCGGCAAGGCGATCCGATTTCCGCCTATATATTCGTTGTTGTTATGGAGATGCTAACGCGAATGTTGAATGAAAAGATTGACAAAGGTCTGTTCAAGTTACACCCAATGTGTCATGAGCCGCGTGTCTCTTCTCTTATGTTTGTGGACGATCTCGTCATCTTCTGCAATCCTACTCCGCAAACTATCAACACGATATTTGAAACTCTACATGATTTCTATGTTATGACGGGTCTTAAAATCAATCTATTGAAGTCGAATATGAAAGTTGCGGGCATCTCAGATCTTCAGACTATTGCCATTCAAAATAGATCTGGTCTTTCCAATAGCTTGGAGTCCTTGTCCTACCTTGGACTACCGCTCACAACAACCAAGATCACCGTAAGCCAATGCTTACCCCTTTTTAATAAGATCACAGCTAAATTAAGTTCTTGGACTTCTAGATTGCTGAGCCAAGCTGGGAGACTTACTCTCATTAAGTCGGTAATCTTCTCCATGCAAGTATACTGGTCTCGGACTTTTATTCTCCCCACTAAATTGGTGTCTATGATTAGAACAGCCTTTATGAGATATTTATGGAAAGGAAAGAGTGAAGGAAGGTACTTATCTCCGATTGCTTTTAATAAAGTCGAATGTCCTATTAATAAAGGTGGACTGGGAATCGTCAACTTAAAGCAGTGGAACAAAGCTGCGTTCGTTAAGCATATCGATGATTTCCTTAACGACTACGACAGTTTATGGGTACAGTGGTCGAAGCGCAACATAGTCAAAGAAAGGAACTTCTGGAACATGAATCAGCCACAGAAAATCAGCTGGACTTGGAGATGCATTTTCAAGATGCGTGCTACTGTTCTTCCTTGGTTCAAGTACTCGATTTCTCTTACTTCAACTTTTCGTTTGTGGGATGATCCTTGGCTAAAAAACGGTTATATACTTAAAAGTGTCCTCACGCATCTTGAAGTGCTGTCCTCTGGTATCCCCTGTGACGCCAGAACTAGTGATTATGCTTGTGAAGGGAAAATCTGCTTTCCCCCTACGCATGTTGCAAGAGTTAATGAATTGTGGAATGAAGCTAGAAAAGTGAAATTAAATAATGCAGGAGAAATTGTAACGGTTTGGTGTGATTGTCAAAAGAAATACAGTATCAACAGATTGTATGAAAGCATTACTGGTATAAATGCCAAGCAAACTTGTGGTTGGAGCAGGAAGATTTGGTCAAAAGACAACAGTCAAAGGGAAAATCTCTTTATGTGGAAGGTTATAAACCGAGCTTTATTTACGAAGGATAAGCTCGCTCGTAGGGGTATCGAAAGTGACCAGGTTTGTGTGTTCTGTTCTTCTGAGAATGAGACTACGGAGCATGTGTTCTTCCAATGTCAGTACATCTTCTCCCTTTGGAGTGACTTGTTGACCAAAATTGGCAGTAGCAATGCAATACAAAACGCCACTTCTCAATGGAACATATTGCGCAATCAGACAAGCAGGAAGACTCAGAGAGGTAGACTTCATTGTTATGTTCTCAAAAAGTTCATGTATATGATTTGGATTAAGCGCAACAAGCACATATTCAACTTCAACAATGTGAAGACTAAGGAGCAGTTTAGCAGATGTGTGCGTCTGGCAATCATGGAAGAAATACGCTAATTAAGCTTCGCTTTCGATCCGGGCATTCTGATCACCCTTGCTTAATTGTGTTTTTGTGATCTTGTGTTGTGTTTGTCTTCTTCTGTTCGAAGAACCATGTTTCTATGTTTTTCTGTGTGCATTGGTTTTCTTTTTCTATGGTTCTTTAATAAAAGTGGTAGGGGTCCACTCAACCTCGTAAGCCTTGCAAAAAAAATATATGCATTATTTCAAAATATTAAAACTTTGTTATTTTCTAAAATAAAATTTAAAATTATTCGTAAAGTTCAAATATAATCTTTTGATGTTTTGTTGATTTTTAAATATATAAATTTTGTAAAATATTCAAAATTTAAGAAATTGGAAATTTTAAAAATTAATAATTGGTAACTAATAATTATTTTTGAATAATTAGTAACTAATAATTAAGGTTAATATTTAATAAATAATATTTAAGAATCAAAAAAATAATATTTATTCTTTAGTACTTAATATATAAAATTACATTTAACATGTAATATTGCCAAAAAACAAAAGTATTTTTTTCGTCAAATAAAATAAAAGAATTCGTAAATTTTGAATTTTGTCGGAGATTTTCTTAAAAGTCAAAAATTAAACATTTTAATATCATTTGCTATTGCATGGTTTGTATGTAGGCCTCCCTCCATGTTTTCCTCCAATTTTTCATTTCCCGCTTTAGTCCTTAACCCTAAATTAATTCAATTCCACCAGTGATCCCTATTCTTCGACCACCTCCCTCTTTTCACCCAAAATAGAAATCAATTTCAAAATATTCCTTCCTCCTCGTTTCATACGCACGTTAACTAATTGTCTCTGCCTCTGATTCTTCCCCCAATTTCACTTTCGCGTCGGCCTCTACTTCAAGCTCGGATTTACGCTCCTAAAATTCAACATACGGATCGGAGACTTGGTGTCTTCTTATGTTCCACCACTGCTTCCAGGTCTCTTTCGTGGATGAGGTACGAGTTTCAATTGCTGACCTCTTTCGCTCCGTTGCCCATACTGTTGTGTCATTTAGTGCTTGATTTCATTTTTATCTCTTCTAAGATGAATTGCGCGTACTATTAGTCTGTATAAGTTTTCTTTTCTTGACTGGTTAGTTTTCTAGTATTCTAAACGATGTATGCAGATTGACGTACAGATCGAAATCTGTGGATGCAATATTCTCTCTCGATTGCTTATTTCATTTGAGAAAGAAGGAAGTTGATCAATAACCACATACATTTCTTCCGCTTAGCGATTTCCTTGATTGTGCGCTTCTTCCATAGGTATCTTAATTTATTTCTCGTCTCTTAAATTTGTATTAATTATGCTTTATTGTTCGATGATTGCCCTCTCTGGAAGCTACATTTTTCTTTTCTTTATTTCGTGTGCAAGATATCTCTGGATTGTGTTTTGGATCTGAAAGAATTGAACATTAGGATTTTGTTTGCTAGAAAGTAATTAAAATGAAATCCATTTATCTGGAAGATTTCGGTTTCGTTATACGAATTGCATCATAACAGCTAATCTTCCTGAATGAAATGACATGTTCCATTAGTGAATAATAATATTTGTTGAACAATTAAAATGTGGATAGTGGATGTGTTGTTTTATGTTGTTATGACATGGTCAGTGATGTTTGTGTTCATAGACAGTTGGAGATAGCAAGAAATATCATGTAA
This sequence comes from Allium sativum, assembly GCA_030737875.1. Taxonomy (NCBI): domain Eukaryota; kingdom Viridiplantae; phylum Streptophyta; class Magnoliopsida; order Asparagales; family Amaryllidaceae; genus Allium; species Allium sativum. Next base: position 292,727,824 of record CM060909.1, read on the forward strand.
GACATGATAACCAATATGATTTACATTCATAGAACAAGCACCAGAAATCGTTGAGGCATAAATGATAAAACTGAATTGATTAGTTAAAGAGAGGACTTCATCTTATGCAAAGCTGAAATGAAAAGAAATGTTTTGTGATTTTAGTTAAAGAGAGGACTTCACCTTAAGTCAGCGGAAACGTTTCCATGAAAAGAAATGTTTTGTAATCTATGTTTTAGAAAAGAAATGCTTTCTATTTTATTCTAAAGCTATGTTTATGTCAATTTATTATGTTAAAAAAGGTGAATATTTAACCATTCTCATTCTTGATTCCAATTCATTCGCACTATCTCACAATTTCTAAAAAAGAATCTGCAGAACCAATTCTATGGAGTGCGATTAGCAACACCAAAATAAATATATGAGTTAATGAACATGATAGTGCATTAGTAATGCATGCCTCAATGAAAATATGACAAGCTAAAGTAGTATTTTTGTATTTAAAACTAACATGCAGTTGTCTCGGTCTGTGCATTAGCAATGCCTCAATGTAGTTGAGGCAATTGCCTCCATTTTAACCGAAGCAACGCAACATCGGTTCACCCGGTCTACATATGTTAAACTATTAAGCTGAGAAATTGCCAAAGTAATGTATTTATTATGTATCAAATAGTATATGCTTTATTAAGATCGACTCACTTTACACCTACAATGATAACTGCTTTGTTAACTTGCAGTATGAGGTGTAGCATATCAAATATATATTATGCATTCTTCTTGGTCATCACTTTTCCTCAGTATACATTCAAAATTGGCATGCTTTATGTAGTATGCTATTTAGTTTCAACATAGGCTTAAGATATTTTTTTGCCTAAATCACCCTACTGATCACATCTTTGGTTGAATTCTTTTCCAAAAAAAGAAGACAATGTTGGACTGGATAAAGAGTTAGCATTTGATGCTATTGGCAGATGTTCCTCACCTGTTTTCCCTTGTCAACAAGTTTGCTATTTAACATGAATATCAGTCAATTCTACTGCTACATTTGTTCCCAAATTTTATATTAACCTTCCATCATAACGAACAACTCAAGCTTTTGAGTTCCTGCATTCAATGTGTTTCAACATGATTAGAGTATTTCAGTTCTACAACACCATCGACTCTCTAAAATAAAATAAAAAAAAGCAAGAAGCTAATAAAAGCACTACTGGCTTTCTTGTTTTTTTTTTCTTTCTTTTTTTGTTGATGCGGTGATAGAATCATACAACATATAAGCCACACAGAGCGACTATATTTGATTTTCAGTGGATGTTCTCTATTCTTCACATTATATATTTTATTTTTCCTCCTTCTACATCAATGCTAACGGTCAACAGTCAATTAAAAGTACAAACAAATGGACGAGTTTAGCTCACATAAAAATGAATTAAGATATACAAATTACACATGTTTTAATATAAAAAAAATCTCTTTTAATCAGGAACCAACCCACTTAGCTCACCTGAAGAAGCATTCTCTTTGGCAACCTGTAATTATCAAGAGCGGTCGAGTCCATGTTTATATTACTTGAATTGGACCATATATAAATCCCTCTCTCTTCTTTGCTTCCAGGAACTGTATTGTCAAGAACAAATGCTACTAGGAGAGCCACTACCATGTTCATAGATAGCAGAGAACTTAAAGAGGAATTTAGCCATTGGCTACCATTGTCAACAGGCCCAACGGACCTAGCTGCAAAATTGAGCACCATGCAGCACTTACGAAACAGAAGGGAGGTTGAATGTGAACTTCTTGTAAGTTCAGGAAATAAAGATTGTTACATATATGTGCCTTGCTGTGTACAGTAGCATGTTGTTTATTTTACAAGTTCTGCTGGGTTGTGAGGTAATGGAGATGGTATATCAATTTGAACACACATGTTTGTATGTGGGATATGTTTAATGTTATTTTTGTATCTAGGATATGTTTGTATGCGAGATAATGTTATGTTCTTTTTTGATATTAATATTATTGCTTATGATACAACTTTATTTGTATATGTTTGGCGAATTTATCATTGTTTTTTTGTTATGCTATTTATTTTAATATTCACAGCTGAATGATTATAGTTGGTAAAGCTGAAAGTGAAATTTAGGTTGAATGTTTATTAGTAGATCATAAAGGGAATAGCGACAGATTACCGTCAAAATGGGTTTACTATTGTTTACTTTCTGTTGCTAATCTCTAGCTAATTAGCAAGGGTTTAACAATGTTTTTAATTAATAATAATTTATTATAAATTATTTTTCCGTTGGAAAATCGTCGGTAAATAAAATATATTAAAATGAATAAAATTAATAATAATTATTATTATTTTTATTATATATTTAGTGTAATGATGGAAAATTGTCGGTAAATTCACGCCAATATCTATCGCAAAATTTTGACACAATTACCGTCATGGTTTTTACCACCTACCATGATTTACAGGAAATCCGTCGCTAAAAGCAATATAGCGATGGATTAGCAGTTGATTTTGCCGCTGCAAAATCAACTTTTTCTTGTAGTGATTGAAGTATGGAGCAGGAAGCTTCATCCGTGTAATCGATGCTTTGTTAATGCATTTGGGCTTTGAAACAGTTGACTCAGGAGGTTTGATGCCACAATCAAGTAATAGACGCATGATATGTTCATTATAAAATAAATGCGGCCTAGAACTCTCATTAACTTGCAATATCTCACCAAAAATCATACCAATTCAGTTGATACGAATATCCCCGTAGATTGCATATAATGCCTTGAAATTTTCTTTATAGACGGGCATCAAAATTTCCTATTCTCGGTAAAAGGGAGTGCATAAGGGTGTGATGAATAACTCTCGCAGTAGGTCGTAAGCCTATGGATTTTGTACTATCCTTATCATCTTCAATGAACTGATGACTAACATGATCACGTACACGGATATTACAAAAGTTACTCGAGAATTTTTCACCTAAACAGAAAGAACCAAGGACATTTGTCATTCTTTCACATGAGATAAAGACTTGTTTGCCACATACTACGGACCAAAGGCATTGAGAGGGATTTTTGGGTTTGTATTTCTCTAAATTTAGGTTAGCATAGAATAACTTGATCATAACATGGTTAATTGCCACATTATTTCGATCAAAGTCAATTAGGTTTTCAATATCGGCACTCTTTGCTAAGCCAAGAACGTGATAACTAGAGAAATCAGCGAACGTAATGTACGAACCCGGATGGATTGTAAAATCTTTCATCTCATTCCACCTTTTGACTGCAACTGGATCTACAAGCCACTTCTTGACAGAGAGATCGGTTAGTTGTGATTCGGAGGATGAAGCTTGCTTTAATTTATTTTATGGAGGAGCCATTTGGAGAAGGAGTTGAATTCTAGTGTTATGGAGGTTTAGGAAGAAAAAACGTTTGGAGATAAAAATAAAGAGATGGAGTAAAAAACTGACCGTATATGTATGTTAAAAATAGAACTGCCCGAGACCGGTCGACTGCCTTAATTTCACCGGTCGACTGTTTTCAAACAGAAGATAAAACGGTCAACTGGTGGAATTTGGCTAGTCGACTGGTTTATCTGTGAGCTATTTTTTCTTCTTATGATTTTTGCTCTATTTCTATTGTTTAACGGTCCATATAATATTGAGTTTATTCAAATATGATATATATATATATATATATTAGTACATGAAAGAAATACAAAAAATACAATCACAATGTTAATTAAAAAAATCTAATGAGAGGTAGAGGAATTGTGATCGGTAGACTCTTCTTTTACATCGTTAATGCGTGGTTTCCATGGCGACCACTTTTCTTTTGCTCCTTCATTCTGCTTATAGTTTCTTTCCCATGAATTTGGGATCCTAGAGGATGAAGGTACGTATGGCATCTGCTTGTATACGCCATGTTTGTTTGAACCACAAAAGAATGTTGCCATTCTTTCTAAAAGAGATAGTAGTTCTGAGGTCAGTTGTTGCTCATAATGTAGCAGTCTTTGAAGATCGATCTGATGTTTTTGATAATGATGAATCTCGTCGATCTTCTCTCTGGTGCGGGGTGAACAAAACAACGCTTTTTTTGCCCGTTTCGAAGTTGGTGTATTGCCAGGAGTATGATTGCATTTGTGTTGCTTTGATTTGTGTTTTGGAGTTTTGGGAGAGCAATACTCTTCCGGCTCAGAACTTATGACAGAAATATGGGATTTTTGAGCACACTCATCACATATATGTGCCATGATCAGTTTGGGAGATTAAGATGGAGAGAATAGCAAGTTTATATATGTTTTTCTCTATATATAAACTTGAGGCTAGGAATTATTGGCCATAGAAGATTAAAAAGCTCATATTCAATTTTCCTAATATAACAAAAGCCAAAAATAGCTAATGTTTTGAGTAAACATAAACCGGATGTGAAAAGAACTAACAAAATATAACATTAGTGATAACATTACTTGTCAAGTTCTTTTCTAGAGATAAGACCAAGCTCTCTACATAATTTTATAAAGTTAGACTCTAGTAGAGGCTTAATAAAAATGTCCGCTAGTTGGTTATTAGTTTGGACATATTCGAGACATATATTTCCTTTTTCGATGTTGTCTCTAAGGAAATGATGACGGATATCAATGTGTTTGGTTCGAGAGTGATTCACTGGATTTTTAAAAAGATTTATAGCACTTGTGTTATCACAGTATATAATAGAATTTGATAAATGAATATCAAAATCTTGAAGTGTTTATTGCATGTAGATTACTTGAGTACAAGCGAGACTATTGATATGTATTCAGCTTCACACATTGATATGAAACACAATTCTGTTTCTTACTAAGCTAAGATACAAGTGATTTTCCAATGAAATGGCATGTACCACTTGTACTCTTTCTATCTGTTCGAAAGCCCCAGAAATCAGCATCGCTATATGATACTAATTCGAATGGACATTCTTTTGGGTAGGAAAGACCGAAATCTTTGGTATTATTAAGATAACGAATTATACGTTTCACTACTCATAGGTGTGATTCCTTTGGATCTGCTTGAAAGCGTGCACATAAACAAACACTCATCATTATATCTGGACGACAAGCTGTGAGATAAAGAAGAGAACCAATCATGCTTCGATATAGCTTCTGGTCAACGCTCTTACCATTTTCATCTTTTTTAAGATGTGTAGTTGTACTCATGGGAGTAGGTTTACCAGATGTATTTTCTAATCCGAAGCGTTTAATAAGATTTTCACAGTACTTTTCTTGATTAATAAAAATACCATTCGGAAGTTGTTTGATTTGAAGTCCAAGAAAATATGATAGTTCTCCCATATGAGACATTTCAAATTCTTTGGTCAAAATATTTGCAAACTCTTTGCAGAGTTTATCATTTGTTGAACCAAAGATGATGTCGTCTACATATATCTGGATAACTAGAATATCTTTTCGAGAATGTTTGATAAACAAAGTTTGATCGATTTTGCCTATTTGAAATCCTGAGTTAATAAGATAGCTACGTCATCGTTCATACTAAGCACGAGGTGCTTGTTTTAAACCATACAGAGCCTTCTTAAGTTTGTACACATAGTCAGGATATTTTTCATGTACGAACAAAGGAGGTTGTTCGACATATACATTCGCTTTGATAAATCCATTTATAAAAGCACTCTTGACATCCATCTGATAAAGTTTGAAATTATGGTGACAAGCAAAAGATAATAGAATCCTATTAGCTTCTAGTCGAGCAACTGGTGCAAATGTTTCTTCATAATCGATACCTGATTATACCCTTGTGCTACTAACCTTGCTTTATTTCTGGTAATATTACCTTATTCATCAGCCTTATTTTTAAAGACCCACTTAGTACCAATAACTAATTGATCAGTTGGTCTTGGAACAAGTTCCCAAACATCATTGCATTCAAACTGATTTAGTTCTTCCTGCATGGCAATGATCCAGTAATCATCAGTAGCAGCCTCTTTTGGATTCTTAGGTTCGATATTTGAAAGAAACGCGACATGACCCATTTGATGGAGTTGACTCCTTGTTCTGACTTGTGATGTTACTTCCCCGATTATATTTTGAGTAGGATGATCTCTTAATATTCTTGGTGGAGATGGTAACTCACATGGTTGAGGAATATTTTCAATAACTATTTCAGAGTCATAATCAACATTTGTGATGATTGGATTATCAGTGACTATTGTTTCGTCATCATCTGATATATTTTGAGGATGCTGATAGAATTAAACAAAAGAGACATGAAGTGATTCTTCAATAGTTTTGGTTCGTTTATTAAATATATGATAGGCCTTGCTTCATTCCGAATAACCGACAAATATTCCTTCATCGGCCTTTGGATCGAATTTACCGAGATGGTCTTTCGTATTTAAGATAAAGCACTTAGAACCAAATACTTTGAAGTATGAGATATTAGGATTTCTTTTGTTAAATAATTCATAAGAAGTATTCTTGGTGAGAGGTCGAATGGATACACGATTCAAAACATAACAGGCAACTGCAACGGCTTTTGCCCAGAAATGTTTTGGTAAAGTGGTTCCATTTAATAATGTTCTTGCACATTCTTGTAAGGTCCGGTTTTTCCGTTCTACAACTCTGTTTTATTGTGGAGTTCTAGGAAACGAAAAATTACGATGTATACCTTTCTTTGTACAAAAATGTTCAAACTCATTATTTTCGAATTCTCTGCCATGATCACTTCTTGTATTTTTAACCTTAAGCCCTTTCGATTTCTGAATTCTCTTGACGAAGGATTTGAAATGTTCGAAAGTGTCACTTTTGTTTTCCAAGAAAATTATCCAGGTGTAACGAGAGTAATCATCAACAATTACAAACACATATCGACTATGATTTATTGACTGAACCTTAGTTGGTCCAAATAAATTCATATGCAGTAACTCAAGTGGTTGTAATGTTGATATGATTTTCTTGGATTTAAAAGATGATTTGGTCAATTTTCCTAATTGACATGCGTCACATATGTTGTCAACTTTAAAGCTCATTTTGGGTAGTCCTCTAACTAGATCGTTTTTGGCTAGCTTGTCGATAGTTCTGAAGTTTATATGACAGAAGCGTTTGTGCCATAGCCATGGATCATTATCATTAGCCACAAGACACATATCTGAATTATGATTAATATTCATATTCAGAATATATATATTTCTGTCTCTATAACCTTCGAAAACTAAATTATGGTCTTCTAAGATACTACACTTATTATCTGAAAAGGAAATTGTAAAACCCTTGTCGCATAACTGACTAATACTAAGTAAATTGTGTTTCAAATTTCTAACCAGCATGACATTGGTAATAAGAGGTAAGTTAGATGTACCACAATTGGTCACATTGCCTTTGCCGATGATATAGCCTTTTGAATTATCTCCAAAAGTAACAGAGTCACCATCTGAGTATGTAATATTTGTCAATAAGCTCTTGTCTCCAATCATGTATTTTGAGCAACCACTGTCTAAGATCCACTTTCCTCTTTTCCTAAGTGGGACCTGCAAAATGTAAAATTAAGTCCATGGTACCCATTTTTTATGGGGTCCTATTAGGTCTTAGGAGTCCAAACTCACACGGGTCCGATATCCCCTTTATATATATAATTAGAACTAAGATGCACAGTATTCATGAAATGTTGAATATATCTGTTTCTAATCAAATTGTTATTTGTTTTAGGAACCCATATCTTGATAGTCTTGACATTTTTCTTTTGAAACTTCACAACTGGTTTTGGCTTGGAATATAATAAACTAGGATTTTTCTTAGCTTTATCTCTCTTCTTCTTGAGATGTTTCTTGGTTTCTTGTTTCTTATATCCCAAACCTTGTTTGTTTGAAGCAGGTATTGAGCTTTTAATGATCTTTGTCAAATTTTCTCGACCTTTGTTGAAGTTAGAAACGTTTTGAGTAATATCATCTAACTTAGTTTGTAAACTAGCCTTTTATAGGTCCAGAATTTTGACTTTTGCCTTAAGCTCATGATTTTCAGTAGTAAGAGCATCATTTTTCTCTTTTTAAGTTTCAATTTCTTGACTCAAAAGAGATAATTGAGAGTCAATATTAGAAGATGATTCTTGAAGTTTTTCAAGTTCTTCTTCTAATATTTTCTTCTTGTCTTTTAACATATCTCGTTCAAACTCCGCTCTACTCAAATCTGCTTTGGCTTCTTTTAATTGTCGTTTTATGTCTTTATATTTAACTATCAATTCTGCATTAATATCAAGTACTTCATCAAATGTAGGAATTAGTACCTCATCTTCTGCTATGATGAAACAAACGTTTGCTTGTTTATTTTCTGTATCATTTTCACTTTCTGATGAAGACGAGTTTGAATCATCCCATGTAACTGAGAATGCTCGTTTCTTTGATTTGTCCTTCTTCTATCTGAATTTGTCATTTTCTGACTTCTTCTTTTGCTCCGGATAATCCTTGTGCATGTGCCCTTTTTTGTGGCAGTTGAAACATTCTATAATGGATGAAGATGGTTTATTTGATTTAGTTTTCTTTTTGTTATATCGACTAGCTTTTCGTTGTTTCAAGAATTTTTTGAAACCTTTTGCAATGAATGCTAGGTCTTCATCTTCAGAATCTGATTCATCTTCATCTTTTTCTGCATGAAATGCTATATTTTTCTTTTCTTCTTTCTGTTCCTTTCTAGCCTGCAAATTAGCTTCATAGGACATTAGATTTCCTATCAATTCATCTGGCTTCATGACGGAAAGGTTATTAACTTCTTCAATTGCTAATACTTTTCCTTCACATTCACTAGTCAGAGAATGTAGGACTGTCGAAACAACATTAAAATCTGAATATTTTTGTCCTAAACCAATAAGACATGGTGAATAGTTTGAAACCGTGAATACATATCATTGATCGTCTCATTCGGCTTCATTTTGAAATTTTGAAACTGACTTTTCAGCATGGCTATTTTGGCTTGTTTAACCTTGTTAGTACCTTTATGAGTGGTTTTCAGCGTTTGCCAAATTTTATATGCAATGGTGCAGATACTAACACGGTTATATTCATTTTTGTCTAATGCACAAAACAACATGTTTATTGCTTTTTCATTTACGGCTGCTGCTGTTTTCTCAGCCGATGTCCATTCTAAATAATCAGTTGTTGGATTCACTATTTCTTTTTGTGTAGCATTCCAGGCATCAAAGCTATTTCACTGCATGAAGAATGACATACGTGTTGCCCAATAGCTATAGTTGAGACCATTGAAGAATGGAGGTCTTTATGTCGATTGACCTTCTGTGTAAGTGGTGTTTTGAGTGCTAGTACTTGCGTTATTTGCCATATTACAAGAATATATCAAATAATTGTGTTACGGTTATAAGATAACCTTGCTTTGATACCAAATTAAAATGCGTGTACATGCTAATATAATACACACAGATCGTGTAATATGGTGTATAACACACAAGTATGAAAATAATAGCTAATCACAGATATATATATATATATATATATATATATATAAAACAGTAGATGCAGTAAACTAGAAAAATCACACCAGAGATTTTTATACTGGTTCGGAGCACCGTCCTACGTCCAGTCCCAGACTTCTATCTGGATTTTCACTAACAACCACCTCACTTCACCCGGAGGAAAGGCATACAACACCCGAGCAGACGAACTGGATTTCACGCCTCTTACAACACTGAGGACTTTAACACGTGCCTCTTACAACACCGATGACTTCAACTAAGATGAATATACTTTGTTGTTGACAATATGTGTTTTTGATAACACTATTTTGTAACTTTTAGTACAAATTTCCTATAATCTTGTCATCAAATAATATATTTGTGTATATGAAGATTTGGAAGTGGATATCGTATTGAACCAAAATAATGTTAAATAGATTCTAGGATTCAAACGATATATGATAGAATATGAGCAATTTGAGCGCTTGTGAGTTCAAGATTGAGATCAAGAGAATAGAGATTAGATTGATAGAATCAATGATTTGGAATGATGATCTCATGATGTTTATATAAGGAATAAACAGTTGTAACCATTTGTGAAAAGTTACAATCAATGGCCATGATTATTGGTGAAGAGAAAGAGAAGCAACCGTTGAAGAAATGGAAGTGTCTATACGAAAGGTTGCCTTCTGGAAGAAAACGGTCGACAGATCAAAATGGACCAGTAGATAGGAATTTGAATATATGTACGTTATATACCCTTGTGCACGTTAATTGTGCATTCTGGGCAGAAACGGTCGTCCGCCTGGTTTCAACTGGTCGACCGGTTTAGCCCAGATTGCACAGTTAATGTGCACGCACATATTCTTATATATATATTCAAAGATTGGAGATGTGAGATTATTTGAGGATAGATTTTAACATAAATAATACTACTAACATACCAAATAATCAACCTCTAATGTATAATACCATATGTAGCTCTTTGTATCTCTTTAAACCAATGTATATCTTCTTTTTTCGATCACAGCGTATCTCTTTGTCAGAAATCAAAACTCTATGAAAATCTTGACTCAACAATGGCTTTTTATCGGGATTATGATTTTTCATTTATGTACTCTGATGGTTTTTAGCGCAAGACAGATGTTTTTGTTTGATGTATTTTATTTCAGTATTTTAGTTTGATGTTGTAACTGGATTTGAGACCACAATGTTTTCTGTTGAAAAATAAAGTTTTAAAATTTCTGCTGCTATTTTATATATCTGTCTTCTGATATTTTATCTCTGTTTACCTATAACACTTTATGGAACTTAATGAATTCTGATAAAGAGTGACATTAACGAACGGAGGGTGTCACACTCGCAGTGGTATTGACTCCAGGTGGTGGTGGATCTGGGGGTTTAGAGGAAGTACGACGAGATGGAAGAGGTGGAAAGAAGGAATCGAAGGCAGAGTAGATAGATGTCGAAGCCGCCATTTACAATGGTTTAAGGTTTTGAAACGTTCAATGTCATATGATACATGGTCTTTTTAATTATCCAAATCCTCCTTCTTCCTCATTTTAAATTCCAGCTCCAGTACAAAGGCAGAACCATGGCCGTGACTTTATTACCCTCTCTTCCACTCATTTCTCCACTAAAACTCAAATGGATTTTTCCATTAAGCCTCCTTTCTCGGACTCCACCTTCTGATACCCTATACTTCAACTTCGGCTCACTAGAAAAATCATGTCGCTTCCCTATTCTTGTGTGGCCCCGCTTGATTGAACCTCCCAAAGCTCCATCATGAGCCACAAATTTCGACCAAATGTGCTAAATGCTATGCTAAAACCAAATACAATAGCAGATTCACCTATTGCCTCATGATCCTTTGCTGCAAACAACACCACTGCACTGCCCCTTCACTGAATATATCCATATTCAAGCATTAGTTATATCTCTCCACAATGATTGTAAAGCCATTTGTTTGGGGATTTTCATTATGAAATGATTTTTCTTTCAACTTTTACAAATGAGGATATGCAATTTTCATCCCCTTTATTCTTCCTTTTAATGTTGGAGAAATCAAGAGAGCGAGTGAAGTACAAATGTCTTGTCTCATTTTTAGAAGTGAAGTTGTACTCAAATTTATAACAATTTCTCAGCATTCTCTCGTACAACGTTATATTCACATTAGAGCTCCAAATGACAAAACAAAAATACATCCGCATTCAGAATCATGGCTCGATTCCAAAATCGTAAAAATAAACAATGGTTATTGAATATAGAATAATCACAAAACCTGTTATTTGCTTTAAAATCGTCAATTTTAAAGCCTACATTTTCTAAACTAAATTTTTGGGAAAATCAATTAAATTAAGTTAAAAAACTTAAAAGAAATTGAGTCAAAATATTAACAGTAAATTCTTAGATTATTTATTCTGACCGATGAATACTGCAATTGAATCTACATATTGAATTCACCGTTAATTTTCAATTTCAAAATAATTAAATTAAGCAATCTAATCTATTAAATTCATATTCAATTTAAAATTCAATTATTTAAATCGTTATTCAAGGACTAATTCACAACATCAAATATTTAAATAGCTTCGACATTTGGATTCTAGTTATTAGCTTGAAATAACTCATATATTTGAGTACAAGTCACTAAACCCTTTTTACCCAATATTTTAATATTTAATCTTGATTAAGTATTCAACAAAAAAATCCAGGTTATTACAAAAATCTTAACTGCCATAATCTCTCTGCACTCGAACAGATCGACTGGAGCCACCCATAGGTCGATCGCTAGGTCAAAAGGCGGCCAACCGCCCTTCTGCTTGTGCATCCAATTTTGACTATTATTAAATGTTTTTTAACTATCTTATCTAATTCTTATTAATTACTAACTAATTTCTCAACTTTTTGTCCTACACTAATCTTCACAGTTAATCTTTCTTAAATTTGAATTTCAAACTTGAGAGTTTTATTAATTTATTCAAATTCAAATTTAAATTTAAATTCAAACCAGCTTTATTTTAAATTTGAAAACTTTGAATGCTCGTAACTTTTATATAAGGGAACCGTTTTCAACATGTTTTATATAGAAATGGATCAAAATCTCATTACAAACGCAACAATATAACTTTCATGGTCTAATTGTGAAAATATCAATTTTTGATATTTTGCTATATTATTATTTTTAGTTTTTTTTCTTATCTATGTCGATTTAATGTTCATTTTATAGGGTGTTACAGGGAAAATCAACCCATTGACACTTGACGTTTCAGATGTGTCGGACGTGTTGACCATCAGCAATAATGAATAACCTTCATCACCTACAATTCCTTCTTCCTTCCCTCGCTTTCTCCACACCAATCCACATCCATCTTTTATTGCTCCCTCCTCTTTCCCTCTTCATCTTATCTCCACTTATCACATTTACATTTATATCAATGATGTTTAATTCACAATCAAATTCTGATTGCGAAGACGCATAAGATTTGATCATCATAATTGTATGTTTACGTAGAGGAAGGAGCCATATCATCAGGATTCGTAGTCAGAATGTATTGGTTTAATGTGGGTATATATATATACATATACATATATACATATATATATATATACATATACATATATACATATATATATATATATATATATATATATATATATATATATATCGAACGACCATCAAGAACGCTCAAAGAAATTTCTGAGTAAAACCACTTTATTTTCTCTTGTTATGTGGAAGACTATAAAATTACAATCCGATTACAAGAAGGATTTAGTGTCCAAGAAACCGTTTTCATATTCGTATATGCTATAGTTGCATGACTTTCAAATCGACATACAAACGAAAGATTTTAAATGCCATGTAACACAATTTTAGTTCGTTTTTTACACTATCTCAGACTCTTGGATGATGTACAATTGCTCTTTCCTGTTATTAAGCTAGATGACCCTCAGTTTAATTTTGTTTCATTTCATACTAAAAGTTAAAATTGTAGCTATTGATATTTTAGAAGCTGAATTGGTGCTATAGACGATACACACATAACGACACATATAAGCAGTTCTTGCATAAGACGAAAATGTTACGCTACACAAAATATCTTAGCACTAAGCTAGTTCAATTTATAATTTACTTATGTGGTAGCTAGTTGGGAAGAATAGTGCATGACAGTACAGTTCTTAATTCAGTTGTACATCATAGAGTCTCTGACTTCCCTTGTCGTATATCTTGACAATGTTATGTGTTGATTTAAGACATCTACTTGAAAATTGTTATTTATTATTGTATTGTAATGTTATATATCATATTTCTTATTTTATTGATACAACAAATCAACGAAAACCGAATAATGAAAAATTTAATTTCTACCACTTGAGTTTGCATATAGCAGTTGAGAGAACCATTGGAACATGAAAGACAAATTTGTTATTTTATAAAATATGTCAACGTACTCGTTTGACACTCAAAGAAAAAATGTTGTTGCTACTATGTCTATTCATAGTTTCATACACAATTACAATAATGGTGGTCAATATACGATGATTTCGATCTTATTACGAAAGAATACATTGGGGAATGTTATAGTATGAGAAATGCAACATACAGAGTAACTGAGCAGATTCAATGACAAGTGAACAATGAAAGACAATAATTTGAGATATTGTAAGAAATGAAATTATTGCAGCAGAGCTACAATAATATTGTTTAATTATTTTACATATATTTCAATTGCTATATTGTTATTCCATTTTAATTAATAGCGCATTACACAACAAAACAAATAATTAATTAAAATATACTATAATTAAATGAAACAAATCAAATATCCCGCTCAAATACATTGTTTGTAGCTACAAATGAATACCCCGTTCATAACATTCCACATTCAATACCCCGCTCACGTTCACAACAAAAGCACCCTAAATAACAAAAAATGATTATCTTATTCTCTACGGGTGTGATTGGGGCGAATACAAGCAGGGTATTGAGCGTGATATTTTGGTGAACGTAGCAAGCATTTACAGCTATGAATGGCGTATTTGAGCATGATATTGAACATATTGTATAATTTATGATTTTTAATTTAATTGTTTTATAGTTATTTATTTATTCATTTTGTTGTGTAATATGAGATTAATTAGAAAGAAATAACATAAAAGAAATTGAAAAGCGTCCAAATTAACTACCTTAAAAATACAATGATAAAATGCATAGATAAGACAACAAATATACAACTATAATAAAAAAATACATTGTCGCTACCCTTGCTTATCAAATAATCTTAACACTTTCTTTCTTACTATTTTTGGGCAATCACTTGAGTCAACCGATTTGTTGCTCATTCATCAGAAGAGCACCGAACCATTTTATATGTTGTGGTTATGTAAGACTTGACATCGCTTCACTAAAAGTAATTTCTTCTCCTTGTGCAAGTTGTTGAATACAAACATATATTGTCCATAGTTTAAATGATTTTATGTTAAACTTACATTGTTTGTGTTAAAATTAGCCGACAATGTATGAAATTTTTCCATTAGTTGCCTGTTCAATTGCGTTTGTTCCGTTGAACGATTGTTGAATTAGTTCCAAAATTTTCAAGGTGCATTTTTATATTGGGAATGACCAACCCAATTTCCTTCAGGTAAAAAATAATAATAAAAAATAACAAACAAAGAAAATTTATATATGGAACATATCTTTACATGATCGCTCCACCACTCATCGCTATCTGCAACAATTTGTAGAAGATGATCTCAACCGACATCAGTTTTGCTGTACAAGCTTTTTCACGTGGCTCGCTATCTTCTAATACAGTCGTGTTTATTCTCAACTTTTGAATATCCCGATTGCCTTCTATAACTTTTTATCCATTACAACTTTGTGCCCTTTTTTTACTTTTACTGCAGATAAAATATGCTTTGATGACACGTTTCAAACAATCAACGATGCGGAGTCTTTCGGTTTGTCGTTTTAATTTTAAAAAATATTATGTAAAGAAAAAAAATCACAGACAATTGTATAAAACAATATTTGATTACCATTGCAGATTGACTGAAATTTGCTGTTCTTAGTCATATTGCACGCTCCAATGTCAATGACTCATTTTCTCTCAATGACTTGAACATGACATAAGAGAGAGTTTTGATGTTGGATTGTCTAAAGTGGAAAATGGAGGGAAGGACAAACTTAACAAAAAAAGTTGGTGAAAAATATGGAAAATTTAAAATTTAGTAAGATGGACAAATGTTAGAGTAAATGGAGAAAGGATAATAGTCTCCTGAATTCCACTTTTAGTGTAAATGTGTCATTCTCCCTGATTTTGAAACTTCTGATATTTTTCACCTTTTTTTTTAAATTTGTCCTTTAGAAGAAAATGCTTGTGGGTGGGAAAAACATTTTAAGAGTGTAAATGGAATCAACGTGTTCTAGGTAATCCCACCAACGGTTATATAACTTATATCCAGTAGGAGTTTGTTCACATTCTTTTAAGGAATGTGAACAAAACACTCACTCCCCATTGGTGGAAATGGAGTGGACCCATATGGACCCCCTGATTTCCACCAATGGGACCGAGTGTTATGTTCACGTAATGTAAACAAACTCGGACTCACTTATATCCCATTCGAACGGCCCATTTGGACGCTTCCGCGGCCCTATTTTCGGGCTCCTAAAGCAAACTCCTATCGGCCTACGCCTACCGTTGGCATTCGTTAAATCGGTTATAAATTCACTGAACTCGCTCGCGGTCTCATTCATCCACTAAAAAGAATACAAAGTTTAACTAGCCATGGCCTCGTCTCAAACTCAGAATAAAGATGAAACCCTAACCCCAGCTGAAGGCGGTCAGGAAGAGCAAAAGCTTCCCGATTCCACAAATGCAACTAACATTCAAAACGAATGCGCTCCTAAAACCCTAGAATTAGCAACCGAGCTTTTCAACAAGGGATCAAAGGCTATTGAGGAAGAAGATTTTGTTGAGGCGGTGGATTGCCTCAGTCGCGCCTTAGAAATCAGGTCGTATACCATTGCCCCCTTTTTCTCATTGTATAGTCCTTTATGAACGATACTAGCATCTGTTTTTGCGTAAGGCCGAAGCATTTTTCCCGATCCACTTATTTTCAAAAGTAGCTGCTGTTGTGTGCGTTTATAGTTCATATCCTGCTTACTCAATGTCAATGCTAGGATCGTATTTATGGGTTGTTGCTAGTGCACAATTGGCAACAACTAACTTTGAAGCTTTTTGCTTTAAATAGCAACAAATAAAAGTGTTTGGATACATTAGAAATGTTTGGTGAAACTACCTATGAAATTGCATACAAGTCGCATTCAACTAATATCTGCTTCTCAAATTTATACTTGCCAGTGACATTTGCAACTTTTTCAAGCTAGTTAAAATAACTTATTTACAGTGGAAGTTTGCCAAACACATTTTATTCTTATAACTTGGGAGATCTTCTTTCAAGTGTGATTTTTAGTTAGCAAAAGAATATATGGGCCTGTTGATTGGTTTAAGTTTTATTTAATAATTAAATTGCATTTAGGAAGGAAAAATATAGTGTACTATTAAAGTTAATAGATACCAAAGTAATTGTATCAGTTTTCATTAGTAGCGGCCTATTAAACGGATAGTTCTAAATTATTTTATGCTCCTTAACCGCCTCATTTTATCTTCATAATATTCTTCTAAAGTTAATTAATCCCAAAACAATTCGTTAAACCTTGGATCTTTTCAATTTAATGCTGAATCTTGAATCAAGCTCCAAATCTGCAGACATAAAATTCTCAAAACAAAAACCAAATCAGATTTGATATCCTGAAATTGTTTGTTACTGTATAAATCTTTAACATTTGCGACCAAAATCAATTTTGAATTAGATGAAAATTGCCGTGAAATCTTAAAATTTAAATAAAAAATTCTTGTAAGTTTATTCATTATTGTTAGGTCATGCTTAGAATTTGTCTTTGTATTGTTTATTCTAACCATTTTGCATATGTTCCTCTTGTCCTTTTGATATGTTAGTTTTTGTTTTTCACTTTTTTGTGAATACACATTTTGAAGGGGAACTAAAAATAGAAAGAAGTATTGATATGAAAAGGTATAACCAATACATATGTAAAACATACATTTCCGTTTAACATTTAGGTCACATGTGTCCTAATGAGATAACATCTGTCTTTTCGACATAGTTGATATGAGAGAGCTATACTTCATCGCAAATTGGAAGACTAATTTATGTTCTAGTGTAAGTGTGCTCTCTTATGTATAAACAATAAAGGTGTTAAATCAAATTAGGTCATATGCATTCTCTTGATAATTTCAATATTCAACAAGACACCTTGGAATTTCCCCCAAATTAGCATTTAAGTCCTTTTGTTAACATTCAAAAGTATGCATTATCTAGTGGAAATGCACTGTCATGCCATTCTTTTAGGCATACATATACATATACATACACACGCATACATACATGCATATTGTATGTGTGTGTGGAGAGGGAGGAGCGCTCCACACCCCTATTTAGAAAATTTCAATTTCAACAAGAAGTTGTATTTAAATAAGGGAAAGTTTATTTAAACACAAAATTTTGACATAATTGATTTGCACCATTGGATCGTCTCCTGAATTCCACCCCTTCATATACAGATAAAAAGATCCAACGGTTGAGACTTTGTGTACCTTTGATTGTGTCAAATTTTGTGTTTGGGGGGGGGGGGGGGGTTTCCATCCAGCTAGCCTTCTATCCACTAGTGTCAGTCAACATAATCGAATCCTCACGGTGCAATTTCTGTGGTCTTATGGTCATTTCTAAGCATGGCAACCGGGAATGAATTCAGTTTACGAGTTAAAGCTGCAGCTATACTTAGCATGCTTTTAGGTTCCTATATGCATGAAGGGCACAGACTCGCAATTGGAAAGTGGAAACACACAAATAGTCTTCCAAATTTTCAAGTAAAGTTCTTCCATCCATGTAGCCCTCTACCTACTATGTCAATCAATATAATCCGATATTCATGGTACCTTTTCTGTGGTCTTGTGGTAAGTATAGAATCAGGAACGAATTCAGTTCAAAAGTTAGAGCTGCAGCTATCCTCCGCGTTGCCATTTCTGGTTCCTTTCTCCTTTTACCTTGTTTTGCAGTTTCGGAGAATGTGCAGACTTTTTCCCAGAACCTTACCACTGTGTTAAACTTGTCACATAGTTAGTTACAAGTTGCAAAACCCTTGTCATCTTTACTAGAGTCTAATATTCTTTATGAACAATTAACATATTTATTTTTGTACCAAATCACAATTGCAGCAATATTCTTCATAAAAAGGTTGACCCTTTCTACTATTATTTACACATGGAAAATAGGCACAAGGACAATTTTTTTAAGAAAAATTGGATCTAAGGACCAAGTTTTATTTTTAGACTGAAGGACAAACTTTGAAGAAAAAAAAATGTTGAACGACAGTGCTAGATATAACTAGCGTTTTGTACAGTGCAAAACTAAATATAACGCTAGTTTTAACTAGCAATTTTATACAATTGAAGAACTAAGTATAATGCTAGTTATATTTAGCATTCACTTAAGTCTAATTTTTATTCAATGTTAGTCCTTCAACCTAAAAACGAAACATGGTGTCCCGCAGCCTAAAAACAATTAGTCTTCCAAATTTCCCAGTAAAGTAGCCCTCTACCTACTATGTCAATCAATATAATCCGATATTCATGGTACCTTTTCTGTGGTCTTATGGTAAGTATAGAATCGGGAACGAATTCAGTTCAAAAGTTAAAGCTGCAGCTATCCTCCGCGTTGCCATTTCTGGTTCCCTTCTCCTTTTTCCTTGTTTTGCCGTTTCGGAGAATGTGCAGATCTTTTTCCCAGAACCTTTTACCACTGTGTTAAAGTTGTCACATAGTTACAACTTGCAAAACCCTTGTCATCTTTACTTGAGCTCTAATATTCTTTATGAACAATTAACAAATTTATTTTTGTATCAAATCACAATTGCAGCAATATTCTTCATAAAAAGGTTGACTCTTTCTGCTATTATTTACACATGGAAAATAGGCACAAGGACAATTTTTTAAAGAAAGTTTGGATCCAAGGCAAGGTTATCACGACACCAAGTCGAGCCACTACCGTCTAGAAGACTAGTCGACAAGTCGTCTGACTAGTCGTGACTAGTCGACAAGTCTTTTATATACATATATTTATTAGACTTAAATATATAATATAATTAGATATAAATATAAATTTATAATAAGTTCAAATTCAACAAAGATAACGTAATAATAGGTTCAAATTCAACGAAGATAACATAATAATAGGTTCAAATTCAACGAAGATAACATAATAGATCCTAGTAACAACAAAATGAAACCCATAATATCCATAATAGATCATAAAATGAGTATGAACTCAAGCAAAATCATCCATCTCAATATCATCTCCATCTCCTTCAACATTGACATTGCTTGGATCGGGTAATGGTACACCATAATCATCCTCCATTTCTTTATCATTTTCTGTGACTCTCCATTTCAATCGCTGCGTATATAATTAAAATTTAATAACAAATCAGTTAATTATTTAATTAGGTTATAAACTTATCAGTTAATTAAAAACATTTCAATCAAAAAAAAAGTGATCAGCCGTTAATTATCAGTTAATTAAAAACCGATCAGACGTTAATTAAAAACAATTCAGTCAAAAAAAAAAAAAATCTGATCAGCCGTTAATTAAAAGCAATTCAGTCAAAAAAAAAAATCTGATCAGCCGTTAATTAAAAGCAATTCAGTCAAAAAAAAAAAACTTATCAGTTAATTAAAAACAATTCAGGGCTAATTCTTATGAACAAACCAGCTAATTAAAAACTGCTCAGTTAATTAGAAACAAAAGCTGCTACTGAAATAAATTTTTCGATGGAAAAAAAAAACAAATCGATTAACATACCTGGGCCGACGGCGGACGAGCAAGGAGGAGGAGCAGCAGCGAGATGCAATTAGGGTTTTTTTTAATCGATGCTCGATTTATTGATTTGTGAATTATACGAAGAGGAAAATCGATGTCGACTCAGCTCAATTAGGGTTTCTGGGCTCGAATTAGGGTTCTGGGCTCGATTTGGCCCACCATCGTGGAAATGCAAAAGTCGAGAGTCGTGGAATCCCTTCAGCCGACTTCTCGACTAGTCGACGACTAGTCGTCGCCAAGGACCAAGTTTTATTTTTAGACTGAAGGACAAACTTTGAAGAAAAAAAATGCTGAACGACAGTGCTAGATATAACTAGCATTTTTGTACAGTGCAAAACTAAATATTACGCTGGTTTTAACTAGCAATTTTATACAGTGTAAAAACTAAGTATGATGCTAGTTATATTTAGCATTTACTTAAGTCAAATTTTTATTCAATGTTCGTCCTTCAGCCTACAAACGAAACATGGTGTCCTGCAGCCTAAATACAAATAGTCTCCAAATTTTCAAGTAAAATTCTTCCATCCATGGAGCCCTCTACCTACTATGTCAATCAATATAATCCGATATTCAGGGTACCTTTTCTGTGGTCTTGTGGTAAGTATAGAATCGGGAACGAATTCAGTTCAAAAGTTAAAGCTGCAGCTATCCTCCACGTTGCCATTTCTGGTTCCCTTCTCCTTTTACCTTATTTTGCAGTTTCGGTGAATGTGCAGATCTTTTTCCCAGAACCTTACCACTGTTAAACTTGTCACATAGTTGGTTACAACTTGCAGCAATATTCTTCATAAAAAGGTTGACCCTTTCTACTATTATTTACACATGGAAAATAGGCACAAGGACAGTTTTTTTAAGAAAAATTGGATCCAAGGACCAAGTTTTATTGTTAGACTGAAGGACAAACTTTGAAAAAAAAAAAAAAGCTGAGCGACAATGCTAGATATAACTAGCATTTTGTATAGTGCAAAATTAAATATAACGCTAGTTTTAACTAGCAATTTTATACAGTGTAAAAACTAAGTATAATGCTAGTTATATTTAGCATTTAAGTCTAATTTTTATTCAATGTTCGTCCTTCAGCCTAAAAATGAAACATGGTGTCCTGCAGGCTATTTTTTTTTCCTTCAAACTTTGTCCTTCTCCCCAATTACCTCTATTTACACTCTAATTTATCCATGTTCGAAAATCACCACTTGCATGCGTTCGATTTCAACTTTGTTTTTTGTATGGAAAAATTAATCCAAATTGTCCCAGCTATAAATTTACTAATTTAGCATTACCACATAGGAACAAATATGCTAATTCAAAAAACGAGGTAGCTTTATTTTATTCTTATTTTTTATTAACTGAGTAGGGCTGAAAAATATGGAGAGCTTGCTCCAGAATGTGCTACAACTTACTATAAATATGGCTGTGCTCTGCTTTACAAGGCACAAGAAGAAGCCGATCCTTTGGGTAATGTGCCAAAAAATCCAGTAACAAAGGCAGAAATGGAAAAGCCACCTAAAAGTTTGGCCACTGGTGAAGATTTGGTAGCTTCTCCAAGTGATGCTAAAGAGCTGAGTAATAAAAATGGTACGACTTTATCATGGATTAATCTATTAAAATTGGTTGATATCCAGTAATTCAGATTATGTTTTACTTACCTATATGATTTGGAGTATTTGTCCGTGGTTTATTTTTTCTCTCCAAAACTAGACAGTCAAAATGTGTGTTACCGTTTTTGTGAACTTGCTACTACAACTGGGCCATTAAAATGTGTTTTTACTTTGTAGCATATATCTTTACGTAGCACGAAGTTTATGCTTTTTGATTTGCTTGATTGGAATTGAGTATTGAAGTAGTGTCAATAGAATGCAAATTGGATGAGAAAAAATAAACTGTGTTAATTAAGAAACATTGTTATGTATTTAATATTTGGATTCACTTGTTGGTTATTAAGTACGTTTGCGTTGATGCATAGAGTCACAAACACTAGACAATTAGAGCTTCACAACCAATGGCAGACACATATCTGGGCTCAGATGGGCCGCAGCTCAGGGTTAAAAAAAAATGATACTGGAAATAAACTTACCGGTCCTGCAAACTAACAGAAGCCCTGCCCAACAGTAAAGCCTACATCAAACTAATACATTTCTTCTTTATCAATATTATTCCTATTCCTGCTTCTTCACTTATTTGTACCCAATAAAATTCACATAGAACTTAAAAAGGTTCATTTGTTTAAATTAAGTTTAATATTTTAGTTTATTTTCTCAATCCACACTCCTTAGTGCGCTGTTCAACATTGTTTTGGGTAATTATTGGTTTATTCAAATTCAATAGTCGTTGGCAATGTTGGTGTAATTATTTTGATGAATAATACATATTTGGATCAACTTAGGAATAACTACTCAATCTTTTGATTGAATTTTGAGCAACTCGTAGATAGATGAATTTATCTGACTTAGTATTAAGGGTTACATGAAATTGAGAAGACAAGTTTATAAGGATACTTTAGTCTGTTCAATAGTAGAACGAGTTTAATTGTTTCAACAGTTGCATTAATAATTAGGGTTTAGTTCTAAGTTGCAATAGAATGATAGCATTTTTTTTTCTTCAAATCGTGTTTAATTGATTTGAATTTTACCGATTAATTAATTGTGTTTGATTTTTTTTAATGTTAACAGAGTATCTCAAATATATGTACTTGCACGTAGAAAATTTGCATGAGTGAATTCACCCTTGGTATTAATTTGTCTTGAAATCAATACCATTTGATTAACATTGAAATGGAAATAAAGCATTGAATGCAAATGATGTCCTTGTTATCGATGCCGTTTCTTCTCTCTTTCTTACTAGTAATATGAATTATCCTAAGAAATAATGGCTAAAAATCATTTCTAATACAACATTGAGTTAAATGTCATCAGATTTGACTAACAACGAGACAAAATTATCAATGCAACTAGTTTTACTGTGATAAAGCGAAAGATTTAGTATGAATGTTAATTTTGTATGAGGTTCGATGTTCGATCTAGTTCGAGATTGGAATACATTTGTTTGTGTTTGCCCGATATCCATTTAAGATGCGAATCAAGCCCGTAAAATGCATGGAATCACATTCACTTGTTTTTTCATGGTTTTCTCAATCCATCGTACATCATCTTATTTACCTAAAAAATATCCAGATTTAAATCTAGTTTGTTCTGTGATTATATGTTTTTCTTATAGGAAAAAAATTAAATACATCTACGGTCAGTTTGAAAGGACCAATTTAAAAACAATTATGCAGCTTTTGCAAACTCTTCGACAATGTTAAACTATAAGCAGCTAAGTCATGGATGGTCGGATGGTCGAAATCGATCTTCATTAGCATAAAAGGATGAATATCTAATATTTTAAAAACGTTACGGATGTGTATATGAAGGAATCCATGTTTGAAAATTATCCAGTCGCATTTCTCATTGTATTTTTATATTATTTTTGCTTTTATAATCATGAAAACCAAAGGATTTCATATTGAACAGAACTTTTCTATTTCATATCTTTAAATCCATTAGTGGATTGGATAATATCTGGTATCCAGCCGCATCTGTGGATGTTCAAAAATGTTTTCATGTACGAATGTGCGTATGATGCTATTTACATTCGGAAGTATCTGTTGACAGAGACATAAGTAGCAATTACAAAAGCAGACCAGCCCTACATCGGATTTGGATCCTGCAACCCCTTGGCCGATTGCAATCATGGCATAAAAATTTTATACCATACAAAAGTCTATATTATGCTTTTCTCCAAATATTTGCAATGTAATGTTGCATTGCCGCCTCCACTGGACGCTATGAAGTGCACTTAAATATTTATAGTGGTGTCACAGTGTAATAAATATATAATGTACCTAGCTTTCCATTAGCCTGAACTGAGCATGCTTATGTGAAATATAGTTCATTCTTTATTTGTACCCGTCACTATGGAGAGCAGTGATTGAACAAGAGGGCATGCATATGAAGATCTATGTCAAAAACTAAATACGGTCAATGATGTAAAAAACATCCATAGAATAGCTAAACTCAACAAGAGGAAGACCAGAGATTTCTACTAAGTTAAATGCATCAAAGATGAGAATAATAGACTTTTAAAAAAAAATTGGGTACCATATACAAGTATAACATACTACATGGCAAGTTGGTTTGACATTGCAAGGCGGGAATCGAACTCGTGACCTCTTGCACCATGTGTGTGTATATATCCTAAGCAGTTTGGACAAGGTTCTTGTCAAAATAATAGATTTTTGGTGAAGGACGATGAGATAAAAAAATAAATGAAGAGAATGCTTAGTCAAGTTATTCAACGAAGAAGGTGATACCACTATAATTGGGTTGGATGACTCTTTTGACGACACTAGTAGGCATTTTGCTTAGAAAATTAAGAGTCCGAGGTAAAGAATATGCTAAAATGGATGAAAGCAACGCTTGGGGTCTGATGACATCCTATTGAGGTGTGGAAATATCTTGGAAATGCAGAGATAAAGTGACTAAGTTGTTCAATAATATTTTCAAATCAAATAAAGATGTTACATGAGTGGAAGAGAAACATATTAATTCTTATATTCAAGAATAGACGAGATATTCAAAGTTGTACAAAACTATAAAAGAATTAAGCCTATGAGTTATATAATAAAGCTTTGGGAGAGAATTTTGGATCACATTTCAAAAAATTAATTTGATTTCATGCTTAGAAGATCCACCACAGAGGCGTTTCTTTGATGAAACAATTTATGGAGAGATTCAGAGAGCAACATAAGAATTTATCGGTGATATATATCGACTTGGAGAAAGCTTATGGTAAAGAACCAAGAAATATTATGTGGTAGATTGTGGAAAAGAAGTGCCTGGGTAAAGTATATTAGCCTACTACGCACATGTACGATGATGTTATGGCTAGCGTCAGTGCATGCGATAGGCAACTGGAGTTGTGAAAATAGACTTTAGAATCAAAGAGTTTCAGGTTTACTGTAACTAAAGCGAAGTATATAAAATGCGGGTTCTGCGATGTCAGATCAGAGGATGAAAATGTCACTCTAGTCGGATAGCTAATGCTAAAAAGAAATCCTCTCGATATTTAGGATCCACGCTGCAATGTAATGGTGAGATTGATGATGTTAGTTTTAGAATTCGAGCGAAATGAGTAATATGACGACCATCGTTTGACATTCAATGTGTGTGATAGGAAAGTCTCACAGAAGTTTAAAGGGAAGTTATACAAAACGACGCTCATACATGCAATGTTGTATGTTGTAGAATGTTGACCTAATAATATACATTCAAAAAATAAGCGTAGCAAAGATATGTGTGCTGCAATGGAGCTATCATCATCAATGTATTAAAAAACGCGCCTCAGGCGCGCCTCAAGGCGAGGCGGTGGCTGAAACGCCTGGAGGCGTGATTCAAAAGGCGGTTTCCCCCAAAGGCGTACGCCTCAGTGGTTTGAGGCGTGGAAAGCGTGAAAAAACGCACGCCTCAGACTGAGGCGTGCGTTTATATATTAAAAAAGAAAAAACACTAGCATACCTCGCTTAACTTCAGAGGTCGATTCGATGTAAAAAATTTGAATTTTCAATTGCAAGATGAATCGAAATCGATTCCTGTTTGGAATCGAACTCGATTCCTTAACTGGAATCGAGTTCGATTCAGAATCGAGCTCGATTCCAGTTAAGGAATCGAGTTCGATTCCAGTTAAGGAATCGAATTCGATTCCTGTGAAGGAATCGAACTCGATTCCAGAGGAATCGAGTTCGATTCCTCGATTCCATTCCTCTCTGGAATCGAAAGAGAAAAGGGTTTTTTTTCTTGTCTTTTTTTTTTAAATACATACTGCAGCAGTTTTATTTTATTTTTTATAACTCTCCAAGTATGGTTCACGTTTTGAGCTTACATTAGTGTTATGTGTGTGATAAAGTGGAGCTTACATCAGATTTTTGAAGACTTTGTTGCAGCAGTTTAAAAATGAGCAAACACTTGCAGCAGTTTAAAAATGAACAAACGCCTCATCTTTCCCTGAAAGGCTTACGCCTCAACGCGTCGAGGCTTACGCCTCGCCTCACGGACCCGAAAACGCCTCACGTACGCCTTTTGCGTTTTAAAACATTGATCATCATACAATACGAGACCGAATTGAAAATGATGATATACACGACAAACATGGAGTAGCACCAATCGAAGAGAAGCTTGCCCAACGTCGTTTAAGAATTAAGACGACGTGTATATCTCCAACGGAAGCCTCTCGAAGTACATGTGCGGGTATAGGTCGCACCAAAAACTCAAAGAAAGATGGAGGTTGACCATGAGTGACATGAGAGGTAACAGTAAAAAGCGACTTATGCATTGAAATACATTCAAAAAGCTGGTGTTGAACAGATGCATGTGGAAATTGGCTATCCATGTATCAGTACCATGATCATATGGTTGGTGTAGTGTTCAGTTTTAAATTATAAGATTAGCGAATATTAGCTTAAGATGTAGTGCTTGGTCTTCGGTCTCTCTCATTATTAGTACCACTATTACCATTAACGTTATTATTATTGTATTTCTATTATCTTGGTTTTTATTGGTACTTTTATTTGTTATTATTATTTGTTTAATTGTTTACATTATTTTATTTTTATCTTTATTTCTATTTTCTCCTTTAAATTCATTATTTCACTATTACTTTTAAATTGATTTTGTCATTTAGTTCTGGATTCCATTCCAACCAATCCCAACTTGTTTGTGAATTTATCATAATTACAAGCTCTTACGTTTTCCTTTGGTTTATATTTTTATTAGAATAATCTTTGATCAGTTCAGATATTTTGTGAGCCTTTAATATCATGATGTGTGGACGCTCCTATGCTGCACACACATATTCAAATGTCAAGCAATTATTTGAAGTGCTTTCTATGCTGCACACACATTTTGGCAAAATTATTAGGGAGGGATGCGACTTTACAAAATTATCTATACCAAAGGTTGAGATTACAGCAATATAGAGGAATTCTGCCAAAGGATACAAGAATCTTATTTTTTTTGTTTGATGATCAAGCTCTATGGGATAGTTGCAGTCATGTAGTATTTCACTATACAATTTTTTCTCTCTCAACGACGACGACATGGAGTTGAGTAACGTTAACATTGAAAAATTACGCTAAATGTACTATAAGTGCACACATTGCATTGATGCTTCCAAATCCTAACTGACTATTTTTCAGTTGTATTCCGAGCATTCTTTTACTGTTGTACCTTAGGTATGGGTTATTAGTTTACAGCGCTTGGTTCACCTACATTTTTTTGTTTGATGATCAAGCTCTATGGGATAGTTGCAGTCATGTAGTATTTCACTATACAATTTTTTCTCTCAACGACGACGACATGGAGTTGAATAACATTAACATTGAAAAATTACGCTAAATGTACTATAAGTGCACACATTAATCCTAACTGACTATTTTTCAGTTGTATTCCGAGCATTCTTTTACTGTTGTACCTTAGGTATGGGTTATTAGTTTACAGCGCTTGGTTCACCTACATTTATGGCATGGGAACTAGAATCCTAATTGCTGTTCAGTTGTATATGAGTGTGTCTTCTGCTTATTTGCAGAGCAGTAAATTTTGGTCTGTATCTGCACCAAGGTCCAATATTTGATTTTCTATTCCGGTTATTACAAATTTTTGAAATTTCAGTTGCTTTTCTAAAATTCTGAAAAACTTGTCTTGATTATATTTTTCAAATACTAGTATGTTTTCTTGCTTAATAAATATTTAAAGTTTGTAGAAGAATTTTATACAAAGTTTATCCAGGCTGGACAAATCATATTGTTGACAAAAATTCATTTACAAATCATTAATCAATACGAGTGTTTCAGTGCACGCTTCTTCGTGAGTTATTTGTTTACAAATCTTATATGTTAAAATGATTCACATGTATATTTTGATATTAAAATCATGGTTTTTTTAATATTGCAATATCTTAAGATTTTTAGGTATGTATCTTCAATTCTATTATTAATTAATTATAGAAAAATGAATATATATATATATATATATGTGTGTGTGTGTATATATATATATATATATATATAGGGAGAGGCTATTTGGACACAAATTAGAGGACACACAATCTTAACCGTTAGATTATTTTGTCTTTATATGAGGAGTGGAATTCATGGGATAATCCAATGGTGTAAATTCATTGTGTCACCAGTTGTGTCTAAATCTTGTGTCCAAACGGACTTTCTTATATATATATATATATATATATATATATATGGGAGTGGGCTACTGGGACACAATTAAACACAAGATTTAGAGACGCAAATTATGAACCATTGGATTCATTTGTCCTTTTGTGGCGAGTGAAATTCAGGGGAAATCCAATGGTTTAGATTGTTTGTGCCACTATTTTGTGTTTAAATATACATTCCTTACATATACATATACATACATACACACACACACACACACACACACACACACACATATATATATATATATAAATGGAGCGGCTATTGGGACACAAAATTAAACACAGAAACGGAGACACAAAGTTTGCACTGTTGGATTTGTTTGTCTTTATGTGGAAGGTGGAATTCGGGGGGAGATCTAGTGGTTGACATTGTTTGTGTTTATATTTGTGTCATCATTTTGTGTTTAAATAGACTTTCCCATATATAAAGGTTATTTGTTAGATCCTATTTTAAAGGTGATATTAAGATTTGTTAAAATTTATAGATGGATGTTTTGAATTTGTAAACAAAGTTTACGTGTAAGATCTTATTTTTAAGCAATATTATGATTTAATGATATTTGTAGATTGATATTTTGAATTGGTAAATGAGATTTATTTGTTAGACCCTATATTTAATAGTATTAAGATTTATAATATATGAGGACGTCTTCGGTAGTTCACGTTTACACCAAAAAAGTGTGACATCAAATGTACTACAATTATTGTTAAAGAATCTATAAGTCTCTTATGTTAAATAATATTAGATATTAAGTATTCTATACCAATTTTACTATCCCCACCCGACCAATTTTACTAGCCCAACCCAGCCTAATTGCAACCCCAGATGTAGAGAAAACAAAACCAACTTTTTTTTTTTTTTTGCTTGGTCGCGTTCTTACTTTGTCGAACCTATGCCGGAACATCAATCAAAAATTCATTCAAGATTTGATGGGGGAAAAATAATGATAATATCAATTATTGAAATCGATTAAGAGAGAAAGATAATCAAATTCAATTTTGATCCGTTGCTCGAAGTCGATGTTCCAAACCTAGGTAATTTTAAAATTTTCAGCTGTTTCTAAGTAATTTAGGCACAGTTAGGTATTTTAGTTTTTCTCTGTTATGTTTCAAAACAGAATTTTATTAACATTACGGTCTGGGTTATGGTGGAATCAAAACAGAAATACCGATTTTCCGGCTTACTGGCTGGAATTTAGAACCTTATTCTGCACCCACTCATGAAGCTTTGTATATACAATGTCCACATCAAGCTATTCAGTTATAAATACTCACATTATAACGTTTACATGGTTCTGTAAATGTAAAATATTATTTTTACTTGCTACCTATTCACAAGGTCAAGTTTTGCATAGCACCTTGACAACACTACTTATTTTTTCTATTAGGTCTTACATAACTTCATTTCTTCTTGTTGTCATTTCCACCCTTTTTTTGTAAACCGTGTCATGTTTGATCTTATTCTGTTTAAAAGGATCCGATGAGGAACAGGAAAATGATAGTGAGGACGATGCTGTGGAAGCGGATGACGATGAATCGGCAGAAGCAGATGGAGAAGAATCCGATCTGGAATTTGCATGGAAGATGCTTGATATTGCAAGGGTAATTATGGAGAAAAATCCAGAAGAGAGAATAGAAATTGTCAATGTTTACTCTGCATTAGGCGAGGTCTCAATGGAAAGAGGTGGTTAGCTTTTTAATATGTTCATGTTTTATCTGTATCAACATATGTAACTTTGAATTGTTGTTTTAACCTGCAGAGGATTTTGAGACATCCTTTAATGATTATCTTAAAGCTCTCTCCATTTGTGAACGCTTGGAAGTACCTGACAGTCGTCGAGTGATTGAGTTGTATCCTTTATAATTACAAACACATACACACACATACATGCACGCGCACGCGCGCGCGCGCGCACACACACACACACACACAACAAAATTACAGTCACAGTGGCCGTAGATAATTGCGTGCGCGCACACATATTGCATCAAATGAACGTCAGCACACACACACATATTGCATCAAATGAATGTCAGCATAACCCAAGTTACATGGAGTGAATTTCCACACGACTTTGCAAGTTAACTACAGTATACATATCTTTCTTGGTCCTCCTTAACGTACTTTGGTAGAAATTTGAGAATGTGCTTGGTATTAGAAGTTTGGGGAAAGGTGGAAGAATCCATTCCATATTGTGAGAAGGCTATCTCACTATGCAGGTCTCATTTAAATCGGCTCAGTGAACATGCTAATCAAACTGCTTTGCCTGGTGATATTGTGAATGGAAATAAAGCAGGCAGCGATGCTGCTCCAAGCAACGGTAAAAAGGATATAGAGGCGCTTAAGGATATCTTGAGTGATCTGGAGAGGAAGGTTAGTTACCTCGATCGTTTCTTTTTTCTGTTCTGACAAAAAAGTTTTAAATCCATTTGTCAAATTGTTTTTTGGAAAATCGTGGTGCATCAAAAGTTATGGGCGCGGTGCGTTCAGTTTACCCCTTCTAGCTTTTGGTTTTTTCTCATACAAAAGTGCAAACGAGCATGTATATCGGGAAAAATGACCGTTTGGAAAACGAAGTTATCACACAAAGCAGAAAACAACTTTTCTTATTTTTCTTGTTTTGGAAAATAACGAAAGTAAGAGAGACGATTCATTTTTTTGTCGTTTCTCCAACATCTCCGTCGTCCCTTCCATCTTCCTTCCATCCCATCTGTCGTCCCATCATTCTTTTTGTTTTTTATAATTAATATTGAAAACACAAAATATAAGGTGGTGTTTGGTTTACCTCGTTTATTTTTGGTTTTCGCTTATATAAAAATACAAACGTTGAAAGTATATCATGAAAAACGACCATTTTAGGAAATGAAGTTAACACACAAAATAGAAAACAACTTTTATTTGTTTTCCTTGTTTTGGAAAGTAGTGGAAGAACGTGAGATAGTTTATCCTTCCGTCGTCTCATTCTCACTTCCGTGGGTCCCCTCCATTCTCTTTTCCATGCCATCCTATATGCATCAACTCTTCTTATATTTTATTATTAATTTTGAAACTCAAAAACATATTTTAAACCAAACATCACCTAAGATAAACCAAATACCATCTAAAAGTGTTTTAGGACAATTTGTTTCAGTTTAAGAATGATCAAAACCTTAAATTCGATTTGTAAAGTTTTAATCTTGCGCATTGAGTACTTTGATTAAAAGGAGAAACCAAACTTGATTTTGTGACATCGCATATTTTCTGTATGTTTTTGCTTGCCCTCTCATTAACTCGCTATTCAAATATGTAGGTGAGAGATGACAGGTTTGAACCTGCCATCTGCGCAATCTACTAGGCCAAGTAAAAGAAAAGGCCAATCTTGATGGTATTCATAGTTTAAATATACTACGCCGAATGTTAAATGTTTGAGCACCACAAAATGCAAAATGATTTAATGCTACATGACAATAACGGTATTATCAAAACAATTTTCTTAGTTAATCTACTATCAGTATAGCTTGCAATTTTTCACATAATTCAACATTAAACCTTTTTTATATACAGATTTTACATTTACAATCCTATTCATAATAGTTTTTTTTTTATAAAGCCCATGTTGCATCTCTAACAGGTAACTAAATTTAAAACTGAAAATATAATGCTGTTTTTAAAGAACACTAAAAACCTAATAATTTAACAAAATTTCATACAGAGATTATTTCAATGAAATAAATTGGAAGTCTTTCTTCTTTTGAAATTGTGTACTGTACATGTTATTACTACAAGTCTTAGGTAGTATAACATCACATTACATGTCAATATATATGTTCAAATCACGTTATGCAAGTTTTGAACTTATGACATCTTGCATCAAAGTGGAAGTGCCTAACCACTGCGAAAATGTTGCTGATCAAGTTTAAATAATATGTTTTGTAATTTATATCTTTGGGTCACATTTTTTGTGTGCAGGCATGCACTTTTAAAAATGCTCTCATGTTGCGCATGTGGGATCATGAGTTCAAATTTCACTCTTCACAAAGTTTCTTTTATTTTTCATGACTTGACAACTTGCTCTTGACATTTTTATTTTTCAATACTTGACAACTCGCTCTTGACAAAATTTTCTATTTTTCATGCCTTGACAAACATTTTTCTTCCATTTTAATTAGGTCACTGCTTCAGATCCAAACACTAACGAAAATCATATTTTTCACATGATTCCAGTTTATTATTTTATGATCTAAGCGCCACATGGTATTTTGTTTATGATGTACATCCCTACTATTATATTTGATATTTTTTGGACATATATTTGATATTTTATTGAACTCTCCATCTATGTCTCAATACCACAATTATTTTTGTAGATATATATTCTTCCTGACTTTTTCACAAACTTATACCTGCTATTATTTAACTTTCTATCTTTAGAAACAATATTTATCTTACTAGAATCCATGATTAATCGATCTTCTCAGGTTTTTTTTTTCATTTCTATGATTGGGAAGTTGATATTATTGACTTGAATAAATTTGAAGCTAATCTAAACTATGTAATTCTTATGTATTTATTTCACAAATTTTACTATTGTTTTATCTTTAGAAGTCATTGTAATGTACACTTGTCATTCTTTTTTTATGCAGATGAACTTATAAATACGCTTAATTTGATTGAAAATATTAAATAAAACTAATAACTATAAAAAGAGTAAAATAAGAGAACAAAATATAGCCTGAATAATATTCAAAACAAAAATACTGATAAAATGGAAAAGAAAGAATTGGATATAAAATAGATATGGAATAATAATCAAAATAAACAATTTAATTGTAAATCTAAGAAATTATGTTTTGTTAAACATTCATGCATATCTTTGTGTTTATGCGAGAACATTGTCATTTTTTTAGATAGTCTTCCATAACAAAATTTTAAACACTAGGATAGTATATCTACTAAATATTAAAAATAATAATTCAAAGTTATTTATGCCTCTGGTTTTATCAGTATCTAATACCAACCATAATGATCTAATTGCAGCTTGAAGATCTGCGGCAGTCATTGTTGAATCCTAAACCTGAACTTGCAGAGATAATGAAAGTGATTGCCGATAAATTCGCTTCAAAAAATACTGAACCAGGATCATCTAGCTCTGCGTCTTTGAATTCTTCTCAAAAGGGTGCTGAGAATGTCAATAGCAGCTTTGATTCCCCAACATTGCCTGCTGCTGACAATGGTAATAGCAGTGGAAGCGCCGTGACTCATTTGGGTGTTGTAGGAAGAGGGGTGAAGCGTGCCAGCGTAGCACCTATAGCTCCCGAGCCTTCTTCAAAGAAGATCCCTTTGGCCTCCTCTGATAATGATGGCAGCGGTGTCACTCAGTCCGCCGACTCAATTGTTCAAGATGCTGAAACCCCAAAGTAGTTGGTCTGTTTCATCAGTTCCGTATATTCTATTTCGAATGTTGTGTTGCATTTGAAACGTTTCAGAAGTATTTCTACTTCAATCCTTGTATTGCTTGTTTGGGTTTTATGTTAGAGATGTCTTATGGATTTCTGTTATGTGCAGTTTTTTTTATCTAGAAGCACTATTGGTTTTACGCTTGTTTAGCTGCTGAGATAGTACTTGTCTTTCAAATGTTGCAAGATGTCGTATGAGTTTGTAGAAGTTTGGGTCTGGCTATGTGAGCTACGTTGAAAGGCATTTATATATTACCTATATTTTGATTCATGGTAGTTTAATCTTATGTGTTTTCTTTGATGAACTCATCCCATGTGTGATCTGTGATATTTGAAATCAGTTGTGTATTGCTTACGCTTTGTGGTGTTTGTAGGCTGTTCTTATGGTTTATTACATCGGATATAATATATCCTCCCCCTCTTCCTGAATAACGAGGCGATTTTTCAAATGCTCCTTGATTTCCACCACCCGTTTATATTAAAGAATGTGAGTGGGAAGTGAGAGAGTGAGTGAAAGGAGAGAGAATGGGAAATACTTGGTGGAGATTGTTGGGCATATGGGGTGCTGCACTGTTTAGGGTGCTCTCGAACCTGCCTCATATATATATATATATATATATATATATATATATATATATATATATATATATATATATATATATATATATATATATATGGGACCGGCTATTTGAACACAAAATTAGACACAAAGAGAGAGACACAGAGTCTCAACCGTTGGATCTTTTTGTCTTTACATGGAGAGGTGTAATTACTCCAATGGTGCAAATCAATTGTGTCACCATTTGTGTCAAAATTTTGTGTCTATATATATATATATATATATATATATATATATATATATATATATATATATATAGAGAGAGAGAGAGAGAGAGAGAGAGAAAAGGATAATCTAGTCATTCTTCAAAGGCTCACAAAAACAGATTATGTAGAAATAGCTACATGACTTGTGCAACCCCAAAAGCTTAAAAAAACAAGGAAACAGATAAAATAACTGCAGCAGATAGAAACCAATCAGCTTCGGTGAGACGGTGACAGGCGGGAAATCGCTGTGGGGCGCTGATGAAGGAGAGGCGCCACTCCAGCCTGAGAGCACCGGGCAGGCTGAAACCCGCTCGGCAGAGAGAGGCCATATCCTTCATCTGCTAAATAGAAAAGCTAGAGAATCAAGGTACCAACCAAAGCCTAAGACCCAGATCCTAACTCTGAAAGCCAGCAAAGCAAAAACCTGTATAACCAGCTTCTGCAGAACTAGCAAACGATGTAAGCCACAAAAAAAAGGAGGGGGGGGGGGGGGAGGTGTGGAAGGGATAACTGGACGAATCCCGATAACCCAGGGCTGCTGTTCAACCGATTCCCGCTCTGGAGGTTGCCGGAACCGATGATGCATCAAAGTTAATAGCAAGCCGCCGCGAGCGGGATCCGAAAGAACCTCTAAACGTTCTAGTACGGAAGGCAAGAAAAACGTCATTCCTTACCTTCCGGATGATAGATGAGGGAGGTGTGGCAGGGATAATGGGACGGATCCCGATAACCCAGGGCCGCCGTTCAACCGATTCCTGCTCTGGAGGTTGCCGGAACCGATGATGCATCAAGGGTAATAGCAAGCCGCCGCGAGCGGGATCCGAAAGAACCACTAAACGGTCTGGTACGGAAGGCAAGAAAAACGTCATTCCTTACCTTTCGGATGATAGATGGGGGGTCCATACACTACCTCGATAGAACACAGCGATTTTTCTGAGATTCCGGTCCACCAGATTCTCAGTGTATCAGCGAGGGAAGATGCACTACCTCGAAGATCTACTAAGTTGCCGAAGTAATTCCAAACACAGCTGGCAGCGAAGCCGAAGAAAAACAATTGTGAAATGGATTCCGAGTCAACAAGAAGTTAAAGAAATGCCGATTCTCTGAAGGTTCTCATCTAACTGTAGCCCCTCGTGGAGGGTCCGCCACATAAATAGAGAAACCTTTGGAGGAATACGGAAGTCCCAAATGAAAGAAAAGGAAGGAAGAAGAGGAGAACACATTCTAGCCGAATTCCAAGCAGCATGAATGGAGAAGGGCCTACCATCCCATCCCAACCCACCTCCGTGCGAGTTCGAAAAGGCCTTCACGGCTTGCATACGTTTCCACTTCTCACTTGCATAAGTTGGAATCCCGGTATAGCTATTGGCCTGTAGCCTACAGTACTTGGTGTGAAGAAACGATGCCCATAAGGAATCGTCCGCTTCAAACCTAGCCCAAAGTTTACAAGAAAAAGCTGTGCAGGTATCCTTTGGGTTTCTGAGACCTAAACCCGTTGGCTTCTGGGGCGACAGATAATGTCCCACGATACCCAATGGTGACGATTAGCGTTGTCTTTTTCCCCCCAGAAACACGAACGGTAAGATCTGAAAAAGCAGAGGTAGGAGTCATAGCAACAAAGACGTGCGATTCTATAGAGTCAAGCACAGACTTTAATAGAACCAGTCTTCCTGTCTGAGAAAGAAGCGTTGCATTCCACCTTATGATGATGACCTCAAACTTCCGTAGTACGAAAGCAAAGATAATCATTGGAATATAACATATTTACAACAGCAGATCTTAGATAACAGCATAACACATAAATTATTGCAGCGGAAATAGAAATGTCATCAACACCACAACATCAAAACATCAGAGTGACACAGTTACAGGATACAACTTAGCAAATAGAAAGTCTCAGCAAATAGAAATAAGTCTAAAACTCCATCAAGTACATCATAGATAAAGAATGTCTAAATGTCTCAAAGTAGAAATAAAAAGATAAAAATGTTCTTCATCTTCCTTCCATAAGTATGCTCCAATCCAGCATATGTCCATAATAACCTGAACCTGTCACTTGGCTGCCCGTGTGAAAAAGAGGGAACCCGAGTTTGCAAAGTGAAACAAACTACGAGTCAGTCGTGAGACTGGTATGAGAAATCTTCCCTAATTTATCTAACAATATGGCTAATCACAGGACAACGTCGGCCGCCGTTAACGCGGAACGGGTTTACTTCATTGGATTGTCAGTGCATAAATTAAATATATTTTCAAACAACGCAATGCTTTTTAGAAAAATGAAATCATTATAAGACTCAAGTCTCATCACACAATGCAACGCAAACCGGATGATAGAGTTTTACCTTATAATGATCAAACATGCTTGATACGTAGAAAATAATATTTTAATATTATTATTAGTGTCTAATCAGTTTTAAAATACTTCAAAGTAAATGTATCAATCCTAAACGGTATAGTACCCCATCCTACTATGTCGCTATATATAGATTTACAATCAAAACCGTAATGTCGTATTGGAAATCGAGTTTCCATCATGAGTCAAGGATAGGGATGATCTCCTTACCGATTCGAGACACTCTAGCAAATGTCTCAGGACTCGGACGCTGGCGAGCCCTTAGATCCTCCAAGGCCGATCCACAAATACTTTAGTGGATTAGTTATGCCTGAACACACGTTTCCCGGTCCTATTGAACCTATCAATTGGTCACTATCGACCAATATATCCGAGGCCTCGTAAATCCATCATCCACATAAGTAAAACGTCAGGGCTTGCAAAACCCTGATAACACTTCTACCTAAAAAGAAACGCATGCATTCCTTGGGTCCCTTATCCCGTTTTTGACTCCTATCGGGGTGTGAGGCTCGCGAAGTATCGCTATACACAAAGCTATGCATAAATGGGCTGTGCTTTGATCATCAACCACAAGGCTCTGCTTTTCAACAAAAGCTTCGATCATTTGCATCTTGGCATGCCACATTGACAATTCACGCCATGCGATCGATAACTACCAATATATAACCTCTGAGCTCGTGCATCTCAGAGAAGGGTGTTAAGAAAGAGAATAAATTCTTCGCCATCAAACAGATATATATTAGATAGAAATCAATTCACATAGAATGAAATCCAATGTCAGACACACATCCATTTACAAGTCCGTTCTGGGTCTGAACGAAACGGAGACACCTTATTCCTCGTCCCGTATGTCCAATACGGAAGAGAGGTGCTCGCTTATCCGGACAATCAACAAGTACATCCGGACAACTACCAGTTTAACCCTTTACTGGGAGCTACCCAATGCCGGACATCAGTAGTCATCCTTTCGATGTGAAGATTGTCGGTCTTCAATCAGCGTCTTCTATATTTTTGATTTAAATCGTCGTATAATTATTTGAAATGAGATTGAACTCGGTCTTTTCAAATAATTCACGCATATAGATAATTTAAACCATTACATATCGTTAATATTATTTTATAACGATTTATCGCTATTTTTATTTGTATAAAAATAGCTCAATTAAATTTAACAACGCTTCGGGTCAATGGGCGGCCCTGGCGCTGTTTTTATCAAAATTTGATTTACACATATCTCAAAATCTAACCGTTGGATTTTTAACAAAATTTATATCAATGGAAAGATCTTCCCAAAGTAGTCATAACGGTTCCAGTTTTGGGAAAATCCGACGGTCGGATCTTTCAGTATAATCTTTTAAAGTTACGATTCCGAAACGCGAACTACCGCGCGCGATTCATAAAATTTTTAATTTTAATATATATATATATATATAATTATATATAAAAATGTAAACCATTTGGACGATTTCACTAATGTGTTTGACACACCGAATAAAAGAACGTTTTATTGGCATATCATATCTACATGTTCATAATGTCAAATAAATATGTATTTTATTTACATGACATTTTTGCTAATGACAAATAGAAAGATAATTTTTATTTTCATTATTTGCATGCAACTTCTATTTTTGATTTTAACAAATAAAAAGAAATATTTTATTTGTATATATATATATATATATATATATATAATTTCAATGTATAACGTAACATATAAAATGTTTATTTAAATTTGCATACAAATTCTAATGTATGCATTGACAATAAAAACGATTCTTTAACTTGCATACAACTCTATTGTATGCATTGACAATAAAAATGATTCTTTAACTTTGCATATCAATTCTAATGTATGCATTGACAATAAAAATGATATTTTAACTTTTCATACCAATTCTAATGTATGCATTGCCAATAAATATGATTGTTTAACTTTGCATACTGATTCTAATGTATGCATTGACAATAAATATGATTCTTTAACTTTGCATATCAATTCTAATGTATGCATTAACAATAAATATGATTTTTTTAACTTTGCATACAAATTCTAATGTATGCATTGACAATAATAAAAATGATTCTTTCACTTGCATACAAATTCTAATGTATGTATTGCCAATAAAAATGATATTTTCACTTTGCATACCAATTCTAATGTATGCATTGACAATAAATATGATTCTTTAACTTTGCATACTAATTCTAATGTATGCATTGACAATAAATACGATTCTTTAACTTTGCATACCAATTCTAATGTATGCATTGACAATAAATATGATTCTTTAACTTTGCATACAAATTCTAATGTATGCATTGACAATAAAAATGATTCTTTGACTTGCATACAAATGCTAATGTATGTATTGACAATAAAAATGATATTTTTATTTTTATTGACAATTCTATTTCAACCAAATGATTAAAATGATATTTTCATTTTTGTTGACAATTTCATTTCGTTAACAATTCTGGTTTAATAAAATGATTAAAAAGTGATGATTTCATTTTGTTAACAATTCCAATTTAACAAAATGATTAAAAAACGATGATTTCATTTTGTTAACAAAATCTAATTTAACAAAATGATTAAAAAGCGATGATTTCATTTTGTTAACAATTCTAATTTAACAAAATGATTAAAAAGTGATGATTTCATTTTGTTAACAATTCTAATTTAACAAAATGAATATAAGTGATAGTGGCATTTATGTTGATAATCCTAGTTTGACAAAATTATATTTTTACTCAAACACAAATCTCTTTAACCAAAAATGTTATTTTTGTTATAACTCAAATCTTATTTAGCAAAAATGAAATTTTTGTTTAGCTCTAATCTTATTTAACAAAAATGTAATTTTTGTTTACTCTTATTTAACAAAAACGTTATTTTTGTTTACTCTAATCTTATTTAACAAAAATGTAATTTTTATTTACAACCATCATATTTTGACAAAATGTAAATTTTTATTTCAACTAATATATTTTGTTTCAACTAATGTACTTTGACAAAACTGTACATTTTGTTTCAACTAATATATATTGACAAAAATGTGTATTTTGTTTCAACCATTATGTTTTGACAAAAATGTACATTTTGTTTCAACTATTCTAATTTGACAAAATCTTCATTTTTGTTCAACTAAACTATTTTGACAAAAAGGAATATTTTTGTTTCAACAAAACCATTTGACAAAAATGAATAGTTTTGTTTCAACAAAACTATTTGACAAAAATGAATATTTTTGATTCAACAAAACTATTTGACAAAAATGAATATTTTTGATTCAACTAAACTATTTGACAAAAATGAATATTTTTGCTTCAACAAAACTATTTGACAAAAATAAATATTTTTGTTTCAACAATTCTAATTTGACAAAATGTTCATTTTTGTTTCAACAATTATATTTTGGCAAAAATGATAATTTTAATTCCATTATTCTAATTTGACAAAAATGATAATTTTTGATTCAGCTATTCTAATTAAAAAAAATGATGATTTTTGTTCAACTCCATTCTAATTAACAAAAATGTTAATTTTTGTTTAATTCAATTCTAGATAACAAAAATGTTTTTTTTCAACTAATCTAATAAACAAAAATGATAATTTTTGTTTAACTATTTTCTAATTAACACAAATGTTAATTTTTGATTCAACAAATCTAATAAACAAAATGATAATTTTTATTTAATCCAATTCTAATTAACAGAAATGTTAATTTCAACAGATCTACATAACACACCAATCACAGATCAAATCATGTATGAATAATACCACAATTATGATTAATAAATTTCAATTATAAAAAAAGTAGAATTTCTCACAGTGGTTTTAATTCTGAATAATTCAGAATTGAATTTTTGTCCAAAATCTGATCTACTCCAAATCCGATCTAATCAGTCTAGAAATGTAGATCTCGGGCTCACGATCGCAGCGATTCTGAAATCGTTCAATTCCGAGTTCGTATGCATTAGTAATGAATTAATTTAGATTGATAATAATTTAAAATAAATTAATTAAATAATAAAAAATAGGGAAATACCCTTTCTTCTTCCTCTCAGAATCCAGGCCGCAATTTTTCACTTTGGGTTCGATTCTAGGGTTAGATTTTTCGATCAATATAATGAGCTTTGCGATAATCGGAGATCACCACGCCAGAGAGGAAGGAGGCGCGCGCCAGGGCGGGTGGACGGCGTCGAACTCGACGGCCGTGGGAGGGCGGATTCCGGCCGTGAATGACACGACTTTGCGGGGCTGGTTCTCTTTCAGTTCGCAACTAAAAATTCTGGAATTTATATGGAATTAAAGCTTGTGAAGAGTACTTCAAAGTTCTCAAAAGGATGGATTGATTCCGGTGTGTGGTTTGAGAGGAATTGGAAGAGAAAGAAATGAACGATTTGCGTCGTTTGTGTATGATGGCGGCTACTGTTCTGATTAGGTTTTTGTTAATCTAATATTTATAATATAATAATATTAAATTCTCTTAATTATTGGTTTTAGCCCATTAATCCTTAACAACTCCAATTTCAGCCCAACGAAAGTTGTTCCTACCCAATTGCCCTCGTTCCGGACACAATGGGCTAGGTCCAATCAGCCCAATCGATCGTTTTCAGCCTGTTTTCTTAAATTTAAAATATAAATCATTTATTTATTTAATTCGATCGTACATTTAAATTTACCGGGGCCACATACGGACTCCGAAAATTCCCGAAAAATAAATCTAGCTATGTTTTGACGATACGGTCCTAAAAACATTAATTTCGTCGAATTTGGAGACCGTTTGAAAAATGGCTTTTTTAACGGATGACTAAATTCAGTAGAAATTATCGAACACGGTTTTAATTTACTACGCTCACATATTAATTCCAAAAATTCTGGAAAATTAAACTTAGCAATAATTTATCATTCCGGATCCGAAAAAATGGTTTCGTCGAAAACGGAGGTCGTTTGTATAATGGCCATTTATATGGGCTATAAATTATATTAAATTCCATAGCGACCATTTTGAATATTCAACTGGCCATAACTTTTTATTCCCGCTATAAAATTTCAATTTTTCGGATTCGTTGGAAAGATATTTTTAAACAGATTTAAATATTTTTGGTTTCACTAAAATCCGATTTATTTTGAATCTTGTACATTCAGTCAAAGTTCATATTCAAATTTTCAAAGTGCCGTGCTATTTCT
This sequence comes from Allium sativum, assembly GCA_030737875.1. NCBI lineage: Eukaryota > Viridiplantae > Streptophyta > Magnoliopsida > Asparagales > Amaryllidaceae > Allium > Allium sativum. The sequence goes on from CM060909.1 coordinate 292,770,275, forward strand.
AACACCTTTTAAAATTAAAATAAATATATTCGTTCTAACTTCGATTTAAAGAAATTTTAAATCGTTATTATTTGAAATAATTTATTTTAACTATTCTAAATTCATTAAAATAGCCAAAATAAACATTTTAAATTGGTTCTGATTTTCTGGGTTGTTACATTCCCCCTGGCTTTATCGGCGATGGGGTCGAAAATGACATTGAGCTTACGACCTCTGTATAAAACGATACCCAGGTACGACAAAGGAAGAGACGCCTCCTTGTAACCGGTGAAGGTTTCGATCCAAGAAGAACTAACCGTGGACAAGACCCTCGACGGGATGAAGCAACTTTTAGCAGTGTTAACAAGTTGACCAGAGCTCCTCTCGTGCTGCTGAATGAAGCCGACAAGACGATGAATAGAACGGCGGTTACCATTTGTGAAAATGATAATGTCGTCAGCAAAAGACAAGGAAGAAATGACCGGGCAACCAGAAGGGATGCCAAAACGGTGGATGTGATTAGCTATCGTCAGTGAATGCAATCCATGTACGAAAGCCTCTGCAGCGATAATGAAAAGCGATGGTGAGAGAGGATCTCCCTGACGGAGACCGCTTCCTGCCTTGAAGTACCCGTTGGCCGCTCCATTGATGAGAACAGAGAACCAACAGTTGGATATGAGCCTCCAAATAACATCGATAAGAGCCTCCGGAAAACCAAAAGCTCGAAGAACCTTGGTGATGAAAAACCAGGACATACGGTCGTACGCTTTCGCCATGTCCAACTTAACGACCACATTAGAACCCCTGACTTTCCTATCAATCTGGGAAACCATCACTTGGGATAAAAGAATGTTATCCGTAATCAAGCGTCCGTTAACGAACCCCACCTGAGAAGCTGATGTAAGACGCTGGAGAAAAGGAGCCAGCATGGTGGCCACAATCTTGGAGATAACCTTGTTAGAAAAGTTACACAAACTGATAAGGCGAAAGTCCGCACACGAACTGGGATTTTCACACTTTGGGATGAGGACCATGTTAGTAGAGGTCCAGACCTGAGGTAGATCTCCACCAGAGAAGAAGAACCGGACTGCCTGGCAGAAGTCCGATTGGATTATCGGTCAGATGCTTTGGTAGAAAACTCCATTGTAGCCATCAGGCCCACTAGCACTATCCTTACTAAGAGAAAAGATACAGGCGTGTATCTCTTCCGTAGTAGGTGAGGCAAAAAAGGTCGATACATTCCGGTGGTAAAAGCAACCTCGGAATGTAAGCGAGAAGAGACGGATTTGAAACCAAAACCGAAGGAGAACCAAGAAAGGAATGAAAGTGGGAGAGAACAATTTCCTTGACTTCTTCAGAAGTCGAAGCCATCGAAAGATCAGGTCGCTGAATCTGAAAAACCGTAAGAAGTCTATTCTTCTTACAGATGGAAGAGTGGAAGAACTTACAGTTCGAATCGCCATTGACTACCTATTTGATCCTCGCCTTTTGGTGAAGATAGTCGTTCTCGATATGAAGCTCCAAAGAGAAGGCGAGCTGGGCGAGGGCCCACGCTTCCTTGTTAGAAACAGAAGGATCCTCATCGAAAGAAGCCTCTGCAAGAACAAGAGACTCTTCGGCTGCTCTGTCACGGTCGAAAATGTTCTTGAACACAAGCACGTTCCAAGACTTGAGGCAGGTCTTAAGGCGCTTAAGCCTGCGGGAGAAGGAAACATAAGGCAAGCCTTCGATCGGAACGTTCCAGGAGTCTTCCACAACCCGATGGAACGAGTGATGGGATCTCCACATACTCTGGAACCTAAAGGAAGTAGGGCTCGAAAGCGAACGGGGAGAACAACTAAGAAGCATAGGGGAATGATCCAAGAAGGTCCAGTGCAGATGGGAAGTAGAGAAAACGAACGGGAGGGTGAACTAGCTCTCCGAGCCGAAAACTCTGTCGAGCCTAGAAAGAATACGATTCGTCCCGTCTTGGTTGTTACACCAAGTGAAGGCCAATCCGACAAAGGAGACTATTGTCAGGCCTGACTCAACGATGAAGGCGTTGAAATCAGCCACAGAAGCACAACTAACCACATTTCCACCCTGTTTTACTACTTGGCTGGCGACTACATTAAAGTCGCCACCCAAAACCGAAGCAAGAAAACCAAAAGCCGACAGGACGAGAACGTCAGATCAGAGAGTCAATCGTTCCAACCTATCGCATTTAGCGTAGACATCATAAAACAGAAATGAGGAAGAAAAAGAAGAGAGCGAGCAGGCTACCGACAGTAACTGATCGGAATCGAATATAGGATGGGCAACAATGTCTTTGGACCACAGGATCCAGATCTTACCCGATGCATTGGCTAAGCCACCACCAAAACCAAGAGAAAGAACCGACTTGGTGATCCCTTCCAAACCTAGCATAGGTTCCAGAAGAGCCACCAAGAGGACAGAGTGTTTCCGAACAATGCGCGTGAGCCTCACCATAGATGCGTCATTGCCAACACCTCGGATGTTCTAGAAGAGGAAGTTCGCCATCAACCCAAGGAAACAAGAAAAACCCGAAAACCAAGACAAGAAAACAGAGAGAACCGGTCCCGAAAATAGAGCTAACCCCGAACAGCTCAAACAAGATACAACGTGTGTCGAGTAGATCGAACGATCCGCTCAGACGCCGCTATAGAGCGTGTGCGGATGGTGCGAGGAGTGTGAGACCCAGCACTAGTTCTTCTATGCAGACGGTCAGATCTAAGCGGACGAGAGTTCTTAGTAAGATGAGATTGTCGATCATTAATGATCGCTATCTCGTCCGTACTAAGCATGGGGGGAGACAAATAAGCGGGACACAAAACAGAAACTAGGGGAGAACACGGAGAGAAGACCGGGGATGACGAACCGGGGGAAGATGTTGGATACGCCAAGAGGCGCATCACAAAACACTCTGTGAACTCTACCAGAGCCGACCTGTCATCAGATTGACATCCCCGCAAAGATGGTAAAGTTCGAGAAACCGATCGAGAAGACTCAACATAAAGTGCACGATTACACGATCGGCATTCTACCTGGCAACACGTATGTTGGCCCAATACTGACACCAACCTATGGCTACAACAGATAGAGCGCCAAAACTGGTAACCCAACACCGTATGATAAGTCCTACAACCGCACAGACAGCCCACAAACTGCTACAACAGATAGAGCACCAAAACTGGTAACCCAACACCGTATGATAAGTCCTACAACCGCACAGACATCCCACAAATTACAACCAAAAAGGAAAAGACTCTAATGACATGAAGAAGGCCTCGTGAAGACTAAAATGCCCCGGAAAACCCACGTGTACGGAAACATCACTGATACGCCCTAAAAGAAACAAGCCATATGGACCAACAACGAGCAACGGTCACAGAGTAAGGCAACATAAAGAACACAGAAAAAGGCACTGGTTTCCAAAGGAGCAACCCCAACCACGCAATCATAGTTTAATAACAACTGTGACGCAGCTGACCCAAAGAGAGGAGACACTAACTGGGAAGCAGCAATACGCAACAAATAGTACTGACTGTCTGAAGAAACAACATCTAAATAAAGAGATGAAGCAGATAACGTACGAACAACAGAAGGTAACAACAAAACAGAGTGCTCACAAAGAGAGGCGGTGAAAATGAAAAAGGAAGAACCCAACCCCGCAACTAAAACATGTCCAGTATCAAAATAAATCCGAAAAAAGAGAGGACAAGGTACCTGGTAGAGAAGAAAAAGGTCAACATATGCAACAAAAAAGCCCATACCATCATCCAACAGAGATGCCTCATCATCAACAACACCCTTCAGATCAACTGAGCACCCCAACGGCTTAGAACCAAGAAACTCCTAAACAGCATCACAACCAGCAAACGACACTAAATTGGACAAGCCAGCTGAGTCCACAACCACCATCAAAGCCTCCATTTCAGCACGTACTGCAGAAGCAGAGGTGGTGAAATCCTCCGCTTCACAACGCGCAACCTCCACTAACCTTTCAAGAGATGAAAAGCCATTACAAAGACAAATTGGGGGAGCAGTCTGTTTACCACCCGAGCACCGCACAAGAGAAGAGAACAAAGACGGAGGGAGACGGTCTCGAGCTATAGGAGATTCATCCTTCGTGTATATCCGACGACGTCGCGAAGAACGTCGTCGACGATACAAGCGAGGTTGCTAAACACCTACAGCCGGAGCTACCTCACCATAAGAGCAAGCACACAGTTTTGGGTCGCGTGGAGTGGTCAAATCTCTACCACAACCCGCTGTAGCCGCAACAACATGGCCAAAATCTGGGCCAAAAACACCTCTACACTAGATCGAACCAATCGAGAAGCCATGTACAGCTAAGAAACCAGAGGAGCTCGAGCCCTTGAAGATTAACCGAGGTTGGAATGGGGTGATGAAATCACCATTTTCTTGATTAACTTCAGAGCAGATATTCACTCCTCCAACAACCCGATCTGAATCGAAACCTAAGCAACGTCGTGGAGTCAAACAGGATACAAGAGTTACATTAAACTTCGGTGACAGTTCCACGAAGCTTCTATCTACAACTAGGAACTTGAATCTCGACAACTCCACAAATAATTTCAATGAAAACAGATGAACCTCAAACTCAGAACAACCAGTAATAAAGAGATACAGCGAAGGAGCCGCCACCTTCAATAGGGCCTCTGCAATCAAGGCAAAAGGAGAACAAGGCTTCAAGAAGGAACCTTGAACCATGAAGACGCCAATCGCAGATCCCATAGCGAAGCTTAGAGGACAACAGAAAAAGCAGAAGAAACCAACAATAAAGCACAACAGAGCATCGATGGAGAGAATGAGAGGATGCGAGGCGGAATCGCTGTTTTCAGAAGAAGATAGCCATTTTTTTACCGTTGGAATTTTTTAGCAGGCAGAATCACTGTTTTGAATAACGATGCGATTTCCTCTGAATCTCCTTAACTTTTGCTTTCTCGTTTGCTTGTCTCTTGTTTTCTCCGATCTCGAGCAGCTTGTGGCTTTGAGTTTTCTCATCCGTCTCGCCCTAAAATCTGATGGCGGCTTCGTCAGTCGTCATAGACGAATTCGTTGTTCGAGGCAGCTTCATTAAGCCTTGCATTCAATCCAAAGTCATTGCGAATTCAATTTTGGTGATTGCCAAGGCTCCGTTATCTCTTGTTTTTGTGAGTTATAGGCAGGTAGAGATTCACGTTTTCTCTCTCAGATCTTTCTCAGATCTGTTGTGGTTCCGGTTTGTTAATGTGGATGGATGCTTTTTAGAGCTTGCTCCCCACTACACGTCGGAGTTAATAACAAAATTTTCCCCGTGGGGAAGTTCTGCTCATCCTCTCACTTCGGTGGTTCCAGCTATGTGAAGCAGTCTATTTTCCAGCAGGCTAATTTAGGATTTCACCACCTGTTTTGTGCCTAATCTAAGTTTCTTAGGTTCTTCTTCCTTACTTGTGGCGGCAGTCCACGGTTTTAATGTGGGTTCTATTGCTTATGGAGGGGTATTTGGCCCTGATATTGCAAATGTGATTGACACTCTAGTTGCTGGTAAAGGGGAGTTGACCACCCCTATTCACCACGAGCCGATAGTTGTTGTCTGTGAGAGGCCGAGTGTTGTGTGCGTAGGGCGGCAGGCTGCAGCTCGTCGGGAGACATCGCCGCACGCGACGCTCGAAGACTGTTTGCCGTGCAGCTCCTCCTACATGCTCTGTCTTGTCCTCACCTTTGGTTATGCCTTCAATAGCATGCAAGCAGGTTCCTCTAGCTGTTTTTCTCTCTAATGCATTCGCTGCGGTAAGAGATGTGTTGTTCTACGATGTGGAGTCGTCTTCGGCATTAGCCTGCTCTATTTTGTAGGACAGTTGCCCTACTTTAGTTGAGAGTGAGTTAGCTTTTGCTTTGCCGTCGATTCCTTTGGCTGCAGTATTGGATTCTGAATGCTTGCTCTCTGAAGGGGTTGGTATGGGTGGGAATTGGTTAGGGGAGTTTGAGTCGGATCTGGTGGAAGAAGCTATGGGAAGTAGCAGTGCTCTGCGGCTTGGTTTGGTGACTTTCCTGTCATCACGGCAGAATGGTGATCGTCTAGATTGTGAAGTGGTGGCGTCAGCAAGTTCTTCCTCTTGTTGTAAAGTGCTGTGTAACTCTTTGATTCAGCAGCAAAGCTCTCAGGTTCGGTTTTGTCCTTTTTTTCTAGCTTAGTTGCCTTTTTTGTTGGTCCTGTTGTTCTTTCTTGGCTTTTCCATGGTCTGTTTTGCGGTGTAGTGAGCCTTGTCAAACTACCGTGTGAGCTCCTTGACACTGTTTTTCCTTCTTCGGAAGAAGCAGTGTTAGGTCATGTGTGCGTTGCCTCGCATGAGGTTGTGTTTGTCGATCAGTTTTCTCTTGTCTCGCTTGGTGGTTCCGGTCCGTACTCCTTTGTTAAAGGGTCTTGACATGTGTGTTCGACCATTCTCTCTGGCTTTGATCTATCTATGTATTGTTTTTGGTATTTTGGGCATAGGTGCATGGCGTGGTGGGCCTTTTATCGGCCTTACTCCTCATGGTTTGTAGGCTGTGTCGGGTGGTTTGCGAACGATCGCTTTGTCTGGTCAGCTTTGTTTCTCTACCTTCAGGTGGGATCTGTCTATCTATTGTGGGTTTTTAGATCGGTCGATCCTTCGAGTCATTGTGAGGCCGTTTCTGTGTCGTTAGTGACTCGCTCGGGTCATTACTGGTTCTCAGCCCTTTATCTATTTTTTAGTCGGCTTGTTCAGGTTTTGTCCTTTTAGGATGGGTGGCCTCACTGTTGTAGGCGTATAGCGGATCCTGATGCGGACCACCATACGGTTTAATAGGAAGATGGCATCCCAACTAGGACAAAATGGTCTATTGTTTTTCGGTGTCCCTTGCTGAGTTCTTTACCTACATGGCGGGACTGTCAGTCTAATGACAGTAAGGCTTCGGTAAAGCTTACACAATAGTTGGTGTTGCCTATCTTGTGCAACTCCACATTTAGCTCTGGTATTCTAGCGTCTTTTGTCCCATTGTGTTCTGCGTCTCCAGGTTTTGTTGTGCCATGTTGTTCTGCTTCCTCTGTTTCTGTATTTTTCTCCTTCTTAGTAAGACAGAGATAGTGATCATTAATGATCGTCAAGATCGACTAACTAAGAATTCTTGTCCCTCTCGTTCCGGGGTTCCTGTTCGTCGTAGTCGGGATTCTTTGGGGTTTCCAAGGCATAGTGAGGCTTACACCCGATCGACTGCTCGCTCCTCGCAGCATAGTCATCGAGCGGCACCTTGCACTCCCCGTACCATTCACACAGGCTCTATAGCGGCGTCTGAGCAGATTATTAGATCTACTTAACATACTCTTTATCGTATCTGAGTGGTGTGGTAGTTTTGCTACTTTTTCCTTGTTTTGCCTCTCTGGTTTCTTTGGTTTTTTGATGGCGAATTTCCTTTTCTGGAATGTCCGTGGGATAGGTAACGATACGTCGGTGGCTAGGCTTAGGCGCATTGTTAAGAAGCACTTTATCTATTTGTTGGCTCTCCTGGAACCATTTATGGGATCAGAGGAGATCACCAAGTCGATCTTATCTCTTGGCTTTGGTGGCGCCTTAGCCAATGTTTCTGATAAGATATGGATTCTTTGGTCCAAAGACATTGTCGTCCACCCTATCTTCGACTCGGATCAGCTATTTTCGGTAGCTTGCTCGATTCCGGCTTTTTCCGCGCCTTTTTAGTTTTCCGCTATCTATGCTAAATGCGATAGGATAGAGCGTATGGGTCTTTGGTCTGATTTACACGCTCTTTCCGACCTGGAGTTTTCAGCCTCGGTTATGGGGGGCGATTTCAATGTCGTCTCCTCCCAAGCTCAGAAATGGAGCGGGAATGCCGTCAAGCGAGTGGCGGTGGCAGATTTCAATGCCTTTATCGTCAGCTCTGGCCTCTTTGAAGTCTCTTTCGTCGGTTCGGCTTATACTTGGTGTAATAACCAAGATGGTTCAAACCGGATTCTATCTAGGATTGACAGAGTCTTCGTATCAGAAGGTTGGTTCAGCCTTTCGTTCAACTTCTTCGTTTCTTATTTGCATCGCACCTTCTCGGACCATTCCCCGATGATTATGAAATGTTCTTCCCTTTCAGTGTCTGGTCCTTCCTCCTTTTGGTTTAAGAGTATATGGAGATCTCACCATTCGTTTCATAGCGTGGTGGCAGACTACTGGAACTCCCCTGTTCTAGGCTCTCCTTGTGTTGTGTTCTCTCGCAAGCTGAAGCATCTTAAAGCTTACCTCAAGGAGTGGAACATTCTCTTTTTCAAGAATATTTTCGATCGTGTTAGGGGGGCCGAAGAATCTCTTGTTCTAGCATAATCGTCTTGTGATGTGAATCCTCTTCTGCTAATAAGGAGGCGTGGGCTCTTGCCAAACTAGCTTTCTCGTCCGAGCTCCGTATCGAACATGACTATCTTCGCCAAAAGGTGAGGATCAAGTGGATTGTCGAAGGTGATACGAACTCCAGAATTTTCCATTCCTCTATCCGTAAGAAAAATAAGCTTCTTACGATCTTCAACTCCAGCGTCCTGATCTTACTATAGCTTCCACGCCAAGTGAGGTCAAAGATACTATCCTATCTCATTTCCAAGATTTCTTGGTACCCAGTCTGTTGTGGTCTCAGACCCTACCCTTCTCGCTTTCATTCCAAGATTGGTGCTTCCTACGGATACCTCTGGTATTGTCGCACCTCCTTCTCCGAAGGAAATACGTTCTTGTGTATTTTCTCTTAGTAAGGATAGTGCGTGCGGCCCAGATGGTTTCAACGGGATCTTCTACCGGAGTGTATGGCCGATTATCCAGGCGGACTTCTGTCTTGCCATTCAGTTTTTCTTTTTCGGTGGGGGACTGCCCACGGGTGGACCTAAGTGCGAAATCCCTATTCTTGCGCTGATTTTTGCCCGATTAGCTTGTGCAACTTTTCTAATAAAGTGATTTCGAAGGTCCTAGCCTGTAGACTAGCACCGTTTCTCAAGCGTATTATCTCTTCTTCTTAGGCCGGATTTGTTAAGGGATGTTTGATTACCGATAACGTCCTTTTAGCCCAGGAACTGATCTTGTAGATTGATAGGAAGGTCCGCGGCTCGAATGTGGTAGTCAAGCTGGATATGGCTAAGGCATATGATCGCATGTCCTAATTCTTCGTCATTAAGGTATTGAGGGCTTTCGGTTTCCCGGAACCCCTTATTGACCTTGTTTGGAGGCTGATATCCAATTATTGGTTTTCTGTTCTCATCAATGGATCAGCTAACGGGTTTTTCAAGGTGGGAAGGGGGCTACGTCAAGGAGACCCCCTATCCCTATCTCTCCTTGTGATAGCTGCCGAGGCTTTCGTCCATGGTCTGCACTCACTCACGATAGCCGGCCAGATTCGTAGATTTGGGAAACCTGTTGGTTGCCCACTTGTTTCTTCTTTATCATTTGCCGATGACATCATCATTTTCACGAACGGTTGTCGTAGCTCTATCCACCGCCTTTTAACCCTGGTCCATATGTACTTGCGTAGCTCAAGGAAACTCGTAAACTCTAACAAGAGCTGTTTTGTTCCCGCGAAAGATTGGTCTACGATTAGATCTTCATATATTCAGACCTACACTGGATTCAGGGCTACCTCTCTTCCCCTCCCTTATCACAGTATTGTTTTATACCGAGGTAGAAAGCTTAACGCAATTTTCGACCCCTTGACGGACAAAGCCCGGGGGAAGATCATTCGTTGGAATGGGACTCTTCTTTCTCAGGCAGGTAGACTTGTTCTGATAAAATCTGTTTAGACTCAATAGGTTCGCATATCTTTGCTGCTATGACTCCAACGGCTTCCTACTTCCGCTCTTATCGTTCTTTGGCGTCGTCCTTTTTTGGGGAAACAAGGACAATGCACATCGTCACCACTGGATATCGTGGAACATCATTTGTCGCCCCAGGTGTAGGGGAGGATTAGGCCTCCCTGACCCTAAGGACGTCTGCACTATTTTTTCATGCAAGCTTTGGGCAAGGTTTCGGGCTAACAACTCCCTCTGGGCGACGTTCCTCCATGCTAAGTATCACAGGCTTTCAGGTGCGAACTTCTCCGGTGTCCCATCCTATGCTAGTGAGATGTGGAAACGGATGCAATCTGTGAAGGCCTTTTGGGAAACACATGGGGGTGGTACTAATCGGGATGAAAGTCCTTTCTCGATCACGACAGCGTGGAACTCGGTGAGGACGCTGGCTCTGCGTCTGTTTCTTTTCTCTTTCATTTGGGATGTTCGCCTTCCTTCGAAGGTTTCTTTATTTATGTGGAGAACCCTGCATGAAGGGTTAACCCTAGACGAGAATGTTCAGCAGATAGACATACCAATCGTTTCTCGTTGTAGGTGTTGCAGCTCTGGTTTTCTAGAATCCTACGGTCACTTGTTTTTCCTTGGCTATTGTGGCAAGTCGGTTTGGAATTACTTCGGGAATTTGGTTGGTTGCCGAGGTAACGCTGCGTCGCTAACGGATTTTCTGAGAATTTGGTGGACCAGCATCTTAGGTAAATCCGTCCGTTCGATTTTGTTTCGTCTGATACCTTGTCTAATATGCTGGCATATCTGGTGCTCACGGAATAAGGCAATATTCGACGAAGTGCCAATGGATGCTTCTACCATTATTCAGAGAGTAAGGAATGATGTTTTTCTTGCTTTTCGGGGTAGGCCATTCAAGGGTGTTATTGGTTCTCGGTCGCGGAGATTAGCAGGTGCTTTTGGTATTTCAGCGGCCTCGACCTCTCCTAGGGCGCGAATTGGTTGATTTCTATGTTGTCGGTCTTTCCTTCGCTTCAGCCACTTTTAACACACTCTCCCCCATCATCTCATGTTGTTTGCTAGTACTATAGGTTCAGGCCTTTTAGGTAGTCGGCTTTTGTTGGTTCATGGGTATCTTACGGCAGGAAGAGCTTTTATTGGATGGACATGAAGAACCAAGGGAACTGGAGCTGTTATAAGAGGTGTTAGCAACCGAGGGTCGTGGAAGTCTTTGTTTTGGGTTCCTAGGAGGACTCGTTTCTCGCCCTTCGCTTGTCCTTCTATGAGGATCTTACCACTTTCCGGTTAAGGCATTGGCTTAGGAGTCTGATTGATGAGGTTTCGTCATCCTGGATTGCTATGTGTTTTTCCTCTAGTTATGGAAAGACCGATTTTTATTATTGAGTTTGTTGTTTTTTTCGTCATTATCTGTTGTATATGTGTGTGCACGGTAACTGTTATTTGCAGTAACCGTTTTTGTGAGCCATTAGAGAATGGCTGGATTCTCCTTTTTGTTATATTATATTCTCATTTTGAAAAAAAAAAGATATGATATATCATGTGAAGATGCCAAGGGACAAGATAATTCTTGCATGGGAAAATCAATGGCAATGTTTGCTGATAGATCCCATGTTTTGCAGGGGACATTAGAGAAAAGCAAACAGCGGTTGGAATAAATTGTTAGGAGAAATAAACAGGCTGAGAAATGGGAAAGAGGACCAATATCTTTTATTAATGCCAGGTTATGCATTTCAAGACTATATGTTTGAGAAGTCGGTCAATAATGCCATTCATGAGCTTTAATTATGCTCTATCAAAGTGACAAATGAATCAAACAATGAGAAATCAGTTCTGGAGTGGACATTATTTTATCAAAAACGGTTGTTGACTGACTTGAACACAGGAATCTGAAATGGAACGACGTTTGAAGAATGTTTGGGCAAGAATTAACGAGTAACATGTTAAGTCAGTGGAAGCTCAATACATACAATAATAAGGTAATCCAACTCCTGCTAAATGCCTAGTTCCTCAACAGGCGGTAGAGTTCCTTGCACCTAGTGGTTACATAAGACCTTTCTTGGGCTAAGAGTTGTCTTCGATAACAGTGATTTAGGTTTGGAACTTCAATATATCCTGTGCATACGCACATCACTTTGATTAAAATCTACGGTTAATATAAACCCCAAAAAAATTTCTTCATTGGTCTTCTATCAAATATTTCCATCCTTGTATGGAGCCAACTTCTTGAGATCAATTCCTCATTCTTTTGAAAATTGTGTGCTCCATATCCTTTGAAATCAATCGTAGTAATATTTGGTTGTGATAACTATGCACAGTGAGCAGATGCAAGTGAAGGAGACAGGTATCAGTCCCAATTATTGGGAAATTGTACGAATTTCTTTATAATTAGATTTATGAAGAAAATAAATAAACTGTAGATGGATAAGATACACAAACCTGATATGGAGTTTGACCAACTATGTCTATGTTTTTGGGCTGCTGCAGAACTTTTCTTTTAGAGAATATTACAAAGTGGTTATAGAACACTTTCAACTCAACATTCAGTGTCACTCTTTCAAACCTTTTCTTGATAAGCTTGTTTCCCTTTTCTTGTTATCGGATTGAAGATGAGATGTATGTTATGAAGAAAAAGCAAGTTTTCATTGGATGAGAAAGTGATTGGTAAAGGTTGGTGACATGGTTGGTGGTAGCCCCATGTTGTTCTCATAAGCAGCTAAACACTGTTGTTGCCTACTAACAATCTCCCACTTAAGGACTGATTTCAGTCTGTTTTTATACCTTAATCAATGCAGCAGCCATTTTGATCTTTCTATTTTAGTAGACCAATTGAAGTTGAACAACTTTAGTTTATCGATAATTACTTTTTTATTAACATATTCGTTGGATTCTTGCTACATTCGATCTTCTTTAGTATTAACACATTATCTTCCAATAGAGATCTGGGAAACTGATAACAAAACCTAATATGCTTGGTTCTGGAATGAAATGCTAAATTCTTTGTCAACTGTATTACACTCTGACTATCACCATGCAAAACATTCTTTTTCCGTTTGAATCCCAACTCAGTTAAGAAACATTGAAGTCATATCATCTCGTTACTAGCCTTAGTGATTGCTACATTTTCATCCTTTGTAGATATGGTGACAATCTTCTATATTTGTGATATCCAACCAACAACTGTACTTCTAACAATGAATATATAACCAGTAGTGCTTCTTAATCGACTTCACCTGTAAAATCTGATTTTACATAGCTTTGAGCTTTTAACTTCCTTTTACCAAAATATAAATTGTTCTCTACGATTCCTCGTGGATACCTCAAAGTCCACTTGACTGCTTTCCAATGAACTTCTCCAGATTTGACATAAATCTGCTAAAAACTCTCACTGCATGGACAATGTTTGGTCTTGTACAGATTGTGGTGTACAACAAACTTCTAACAGCCGATGAATAAGGAACGCCAATCATAAAATTTCTCTCTTACTTCGTTTGAGGGGATTGATCCTTAGATAGACAAAAGTGACTGGCCAATGGTGTTGATTGGCTTAGCATCGTCCATGTTGAATCTCTATAAAACATTGTTGATGTACTCTTCCTGAATAGCTGCAAGAACCCTATCTGCTTATCTTGAGTGATTTACATTTGAGAATCTTCATTGCTAGTTTCATGTCATGCTTCTTTGATAATTGCTGCTTCAACCTTCTAATATCATCCATATTTGAACCTGCTACCAACGTGTCATCAATATAAAATAGTAAATTGATATAACTAAACCTATATCTCTTGAAGTTGCAACAATGATCAACATTGTACTTTTGGAAATCTTTCTTTTGCATGAATCCATCAAACTTTTTTTCCAATATCTTGGAGCTTGTTTTAGGTCATATAAACTTTTCTTTAGCCTGCACTCCATGTTATTCTTCCCTTCTCTAAAAACCTTTTGATTGGTGCTTGTATATCCCCTCATCCAAGCCTTCAGAAAGAAATGCAGTTTTGACATTTAATTGTTCAAGATGAAGGTCTACCATAAAAACAATATTTAATGCAGATCTGATAGTATCGAGCTTCGCAACGGAAGAAAAAATATCATTGTAGTCCACTCTTTCCTTCTATTGGAATCCTTTGATAATTAGTCGGACTTCCTATTTGTAGGAGCCATAATGCTCCTCTTTCATTCAATACACTCATTTAGTATGAAGTGACTTCTTTCCATTGGTAACTCAGCTAGTTTCCATGTCCGGCTAAAGATAAGAGACTTTATCTCATCTTTCGTGGTAGACTCCCACCTGCTAGCATCTCCAGTCTGATAAGCTTCATCGTAGCACTCGGGTTTTCATGTATCAATCGGCAACGAATAGTTCATGTATCTTTTGTTAGACACATAAGGTGGAGAAGACCTTCCCAATACAGGAGTTGGTGTAGGAAGTTGTTGTGTGTCAGACTGGTACACATCGCTCAAATCAACTAGTTCATCTGGCTGAATACTTGCTACAGTCGATTCTATTACGAGGCTGTCTGGAATATCATTTGTTGTCTCACTCTACTTTAGTTGTTAACTTCTATTTTACACCTGTCATTGCACATTACTCTTTCATTAAAAATCACATCTCGATTGCGGATCACCATCATCCCAAACGTGGTAGCCAAACTCATCCTTGCAATAGCAGATGAGAATGCATTTCTTTAGTTTGGAATCAATAATCACCAATATGCATATATGTTATGCAACCAAAAACTTTTAAATGTGATAGTTTTTACCTCTTTTCCACTCCATAGCTGCTTTGGTATTTTATGCTCTAATGGAACCAATGGACCTTAGTTGATCAAACAAGTCATTGTGGTCATTGTGTTAACTCTTTTACGTAGAACTACTTTGGTAAACCTAGTTGTATATGAATTCTTCTAGCTCTTTCTATCAATGTTTGATTTATATGTTCAGCTATACCACTGTGTTGAGGTGTACTCGACACGGTTCTCTGCATTATGATCTTGTGCTTGTTGCAAAATCTAGTACCTTCGTATTCATCCTCACTGTTTGTTATAAGCATTTTGATTTAAGATTTTTCTCATTTTTAACCATAGCTTTCATTCTCTTGAAAGTCTCAGATGCTTCAGATTTATGCCTTAAAGAGTAAACCAATTCCTTTCGCGAGTGATCATCGATGATAGTAACAAAGTAATGCTTTCCAACAAAGGATGAGATGGTCATTGGCCCCAAACATTGGAAGGAGGAAGCTCCATTCGGGATCTTCCATTTATTTAAAATTTGACCCTCTTTTCTTTTCAAGTATGCAATCTTCGCACAAGCCTATTTCCACTAACTATAGATATGGATGGTACGGTTGAACCATCAACAGCTCAATGACACCAACCATACACGCAGTTACCATCTGTAATGGTAACGGTATCGGTTGAAAAATTAGATTATCACGCTTACCATACTAGCCATAGATGATTGTTTCACGTAATATTTAGCACTGAAATATAAAAATTGGTAATTTAAGTCAAAGGAATAGCTTGCATATTAATAATATGTGTCTTCGTGAACTTATAATATATGCGGTTATGGTTATTATATATACAAATAAATACATTTGCAAAAAAAGTTACAACTATATGAATTTATCATAAATAATACATATAATTAAAAATATATGTACAAAATGCTTTAGAATTTGAAATACAATGGTTAACTATAATAGATGGTTGTGGTGACGGTTACTAGGATTTATGACCATCAATAATGATTAAGATTACAGTTGGTGAAAATAATGATTGTTACCATAACCGTAACACCCTTAACTATAGACATAGAAGTTTCCTCTTCAAGTGCATAATCGTTTTTACCTTCTCACCCATATGGCCTAGCCTCTAGTGTTATATGTTGGAATTTTCATTGGTAGTTGCAACGGTGATCGAACACCATGCTCCTATTATAGTGTAAAGGGTTACACTCTTTTTTCCTTGAGCGATCGTCATTGCACCCTTTGAATATTTCCAATTACCACCATGGTAAGTCACAATGTAGCCTTCACTATTCAATTGTCCTACGAGTATCAAATTCTTTCTCGGGTCAGGTATGTGCCTAACACTCTTTGGCTTTCAAACCGAGTCATTTAACATTATCTTCATAGCACCTTTACCAATGATATCATAAGATTGATCGACATCAAGATATACCTTATCAAGATTTCCATGGGCGTACCTCTCGAAGAATTCTTTCTGTGAAGTGGCATGAAATGATGCTCTAGAGTCTAACATCCAAGATTCTTCCTTTCTTTCTAAAGAGTATATCAACGCTTCATCTCCTCCTGAGGTGGAAATAAGAGTCGCCTTTGCCTTTGCCTCCCAGTCCTTTGAAGCACTTTTGCATTGATTTTTGCAGTGCTTGGGACAACGACCGACTTTTCGACCCTTAAAAATTCGACACTTACCGTATTTACATGCCAAACATCTAAGTTCTAGAAAACCAAATCATTGGGTAAAAAAGGAAGTAGATAAAGAACAAACTCTTATAGAGGAATGAATAATCTGTAATATAACAATAATCTTTACAAATAGAAAGACTTATGAATGCAACCATTAATTATACATCAGAGCACTAACTCAGTTTGTCTTCACAATTATTGATAAATACACAATCATATGCAATGGAAAATAAAAGAATATATGATTGTACATCTTTCCTTCCAGCTCGTCTCCCGAAGCTTTAGCAGTCCAAATTAATTTGTAAATACGCCCTGTCTGACCAGAGCATTATAAGTGAAATAACATCCGGATCAATCTGGTAAAACAACGTGAGAAACCACACCTCAATTAGATTTTATTTTTTCCTTTTACATTTTTTCAGATAAAATGTATCATAAGTCCACGTCGCATATAAACACAAACGGGTTTTTATCCAATGAATATCAAACCATTTCAAGATTTTTTTTGATTTTCCTGTGGAACCTAAGACTTCTCAAACCATTTGATATTAAAATTCAATAATATTATAACAATGTCTAAGGGAACAAATATTAATAATCAAGTAGCCATGATGCTTGTGAGTGTACATCACAATAATAATATGTATAATAAAAACGTGGGATTTCCATTTCCCCATGAGTCTCTGAATCTCACATAAATTCCAACATCCAAAATAATATCGATTCTCCTCCACACAACACACATATGGCTTTTAGAGTGGTTCCGGTTCTTATCATCTCTTACGAGTACACTCTTCCGATTACTTGGCGTTCCACAAAATAAATGATCGATTTTCCAATGCATTAAACTCCGGTCCTTTTTGAAATAAACAGACAATACAACCCCTAACTATTTAAACAGATGGATCTCCTTATCATTTGCTCTAGAAGAGCCACAAGCTTATACGTATGGTATAACACCAGCGACGGTAATTGTACCATATAATTCTCGTGTTTCTCCTAGATATTTCTTGAGTTAAACTCTTCAACGTTGAATATGGAAAACATTTCGCACCACCAATTTAAAAGAATTTTTCATTTAGGTAAATATTTGATAGTCGATTATTTAACTATCAATAAACATATAAACAATCACATAAATCATATATTTCATTTCCCATGGAAATTACTAAATCATATTTAATTAATTTATTATTAATTAAATATCTAGTATACATGGAAAATATTTCTATACATTGTGGTGGATATAATACCTTAAAAACCGAATGTAGTAGGTTGATAATCTACTAGTCTCCTGTAATATTTATAATTATTATTTGTTATAATAATAAGTGTTTGCGGTCATTTTAAAAACCGGTCGGCTTTGCCAAAGAAAAAAAATTTCCATACATTTATCTCAACGTTATAAGTATATTTATAAACTATTATACTTTTCAATACTTAAAAAGTATATTCATAAAATACTAAGGAGAGTTCCTTAACTTCAAATCATCATCTATGGATTTTGGACCCATTTTTTTTCAAAACGTGGTTTGCCAAACGTTTAAGTCAACATTTAAATATAAATATCATTTATAGGTTTCCTTTATATAGTATTAGATATAAAGAAAAATTCCTTTTTAAACAGTTTGCTAATTTTAAACACTTATTTAGATCATATTAAGTATCTTAAAACCACTACTAATAAATAAGTAATAAATTCAAAACGTTTGTAAATAGAATATTAAACTGGTTGTTTATCTTAATTACAGAATATATGGATAAAGTTAAGCCATTAGAAATTAAATAAATCGAGAACTTTTAAACATCATTAATAAATAAGAAATTTTCCTTTAAAACATTTATTAATTAAATAATAATTGAATAATCTTTTGAACCCTTATTACTAAAATAAATAATTTATTTTATGAAAATCAATTATTAACTTTTAATGTTATTTAATAAGAAAACCATTAAATTTTAAAACATAAATAAGTACATAATTTAATTTAAAATACTATAAATAAAATAATTTATGTTTTGACATCATTTTCAAATAGGCTTGACGACTGCAATCACCCAATAGTTACGTCTTTATCCCAGTGGAAACCACTAGTAACTGTAGGCTACAACACTCGAGATTAAAATAAGGGAACCCGATAGATCACAGTCAATGGACTGCAGGCATCAACCCCCGATTTATGTCATGACAACGCTATAGATCGTAGCTACGAGATGGTTACGTCATTATCCCAGCGAAACCATAAGTAGACTATACACAATCTCTGCCGCTCAAATTATGATATCCTAACAAAAAACACATGAATTGCAGTTACACGATGATTGTGATGCTATCGAGTGAAACCATAAAAAATCGTAGGTGTAACGCCCCACGATTTACGCTATTGAGTATCCCAAAGATTTATAATATTCAAAAGAAATAAAAATAATTTAACTTTAAAACATTATTTAAATAAGGTTCGACAATCACGGTGGTACTTAAGTAAGCTACCGTTTATTTAGTTCTCTTTCCAGCCATAATAGTGGCATTTACATAAACAAGCATATAAATAATCATCAATTAGCAATTTACAACTAATCTATCACATATCACAATTTATACTGACAATCACATGAATAATATCGCAGAAGGGGGTTTATTCTGCTCAATAGATGTCGTTAGACAAATTCATTCAATTTTATTAAGCGATGTTTATTTGGCCAAATATATTACACCAAGCGTATACTAAATTTTATTACGTTATAATTAAACAACGTAATTTATTCAGTGTTCCCTATAAATTTTCACATAAGCAATTATTCAAGAAAATTTAAAAAAGTAAACTCAAAAACATCTAATAGAAATTCGAGATGCTACATCATGATCCTAGATCAGGTTCATCCGAACTAATAACATTTCGAGATGCTATCTCACAAGTTTAGATTCAATTCAACCACCAATCAATTTATCAATCCAAAGATTAACCAAACCAATCAGCTAACAATTAAGGCAAAAAGTAATATTTTAATATGATTGTGCTACATTAGTTACATCAGAAAGGTAAGTTTTACTCACCATCGTTGTAGTTGTCGCTTTGTTTTTTTGTTATGCTAAATTTCGAACAACATTTAAAATTTGCAAAAATTCCAATAAACTCCCATAGCATCCAATCGGATCCAAGACCTAGATATCGTCGTTTCAAATCAAAAGCAATTGACTGCGTTATATCTGACCTAAAATGAGTTTAATATAGGATTTACAAATTATTATGAAATTTAATTATGATTAACTTGTATTAATTACATCCAGTAGGGTTTTAATAACCTTCGATTATCCTAACATCCTTCGTTAATATCTTTACCTTCGATTAAAACATCATCATTGCATTCATCTGCTCCTAGCCGTGCCATAACCTAGTTGACATTCCTTCATTCAAATCCCATTTTTTGCCACTGTGGTTGATTGCAATCTACCATACTTTGCATGAATGACGAGCTCCACCCCCTCTTCCACTTTGCTTTAGACACTAACCCTTGCCTCCCAATGATGATGACGTAATAGACCAAAAACCAAAGAAAAGTAGTTCGTTCAAATCAATTACCAGGTCTTTGCTAATGATGATGTTATGATTAACTCGGTTGATTGATGAATGACCTTCACCAATGTAATCACCACAGTTGGGCGCTCCTATCTCATGTTGAACATCTTTGCTAATACTGCCTAGATTGGTTGGTGAATTCGTGACTGTAGATTTTGATGAAGAAAAGAGTGGTGACCTTGACTTTAGTTTAGGGTTTGTAGAATGAATGTTATGATGTTATTTATAAGCAAAAATCTAAACATTATTCATGTACTATTTATCTCAAAATTTTCCCAAATTCCAATCGAGGTGTGTCGACCGACGTTCATAACTATTTACCTGTATTCCAAACGCAATGAAACTGGTTTCGAAAGTCAATTTGGTCATATTTAATAATTAATCTAAAAATCAAATTACCTATTACTTTAATTTCAATTCGTTTTACTTTACGCGTTTTTAGCACACACGTTTTCATGAAAATTGACATTTTATAATAATCACCATTTTGGATCCGATGAAACTGGTTTCGTCGAAATCTGAGATAGTTTGTAAAATTACTAAATTCTCACGTTAATTTAAAACGATTTATTACTAAACGATATTAATCATTTAAAATTTAATGATAATTTTATCTTATTTTCATTCTAATTCAATCGTAAATAAATTAAACTAATCAAATTTGTATTACACTGCAAATTCCATCAACTTACGAAGTCTTATCATTTCAATTGACCAACTAACTGATAAAATTTTAAATCTAAGTTAATTCATTTCTTAAACTAATACTAATATTTAACATTAATTTAATTTCAACCATTAAAATTTCGGGTTGTTACATTATTTCTCCCTTAAAATAATTTCAGCCTCAAATTCGTAAAGTTATAAGAATGCTACCAAATCATAAACAATTTTTAAGTATATATTTAAACTTAGGTAAAATATTCAAGTCATAATTTTATGGAAAATTTCGATAGCATCTTCGTTGCATGACTCGATCAGGGAAAACCACAAATGCCATAGAGGGCCCTAATCAATTAAATAGAAAATCAAAAACCAGGCGGCTACCCATATATGGGACATAAAAATCTCCCAATCCATGCGTACCCAGTTTTCAGGCAGTAAAACTTTAATTACGAAACCAAAAGCACTAATGGCTTTTGGTTTCACATACCTATTTTTACTTAAGTAACACAGAAGGATTATAAATGAAAATCAAATAAATATGATTAGACAACCAACATAATCTAAACATCTTAGTACACATATCAAATCAACACACATAATATAGTCAAATCCAGTTATGTAACTTGTATTTTAAATGCCTCAAACACACAATTCTATTTTAGGCTTGTACGATGCACATATGTCACCTGTACGCAATATCAACTTTGATCACTCGCATAATCACACATTTTCAGTTCTGAACTAATATTATTGTCCCAAACATTCTAGTACGGACCCAGATCTGGCTTCTTGATTAGAAACTATTGTTTCCTTGTATAGCCACACATTATGATAGAAAATTTCAGATTCACCTCAAAAATCCATATCCAACATTCGCCGTTAAGAATCAAGTGAAAAAACTAAACTCTGTTGACGTAAATAACCTCAAAATCATGCACCCGAATATAAATCAAACACATGCGAATAAAATGATATGCATACATCATAAGTACTTATTTGCAATTGGTTTGTTCCTACGCCAATTTATTTTATTCACCTTTATTACCCATTTAGTATATTTCCTTTTATACTAAAAATTTATTCCATACAAACCATCAGCAAGTTCAAAATTTATACAAATACTTAAAACCTTCCTATCATTTTAAAACTCAAGTTCTTATTAAGATTTACTGAATGACATTTTTATTCAACCAAATTATTTTTCGACTAAGTTATAAGTGCTGCTTAACAATTAGGCATTTCATACATAAGTTTACTTACACACAATGGCAAACGTACTTAGGTTTACTATCTGAATCTTAACGAACTAAAAAACAAATTTTTACGAGCTAACGAAACGTGGCGGTTTTGATAAATTGATTTGAACATATCTCAAATTCTATAGTATGAAATCTTAAAATTTCAGTTTATTTCAAAACTATACTCCAATGGATCCGAAATATTCTTGTTTCAAAGAATTCCGACTTATAATCATTCCTCTATAATGATTTGAAATTCAAATCAAAAAATTACGAACTGCCGCTATGCGACGAGCTTGATTTGGATTTATAATTTCGAATTTATAAATTATATTCATAAATCGTAAAATCATCTCTTATGTTTCCTCAATACTTAGATTTTATTTCCAATTTACGTCGCAAGTTCCAACTATCCAAAATCGTTGAAAATCTATTTCATTTTAATAGAACTAAATTTGTCGAACAACAGATCCAAAATCGTTATATCATTTCTTAATTGAAAACTTCAGAATTCAATCACCTGGATTTTATTACAACCATTTGGAAATAATAACAGTATGACACATATTTCTTTTGTACACCTAAATCATAATTCGATAATTTACACAAAGTTTGTTTTAAATCCAACCAGCTTTAAACAAAATTCCATGGTGGCAATCATTCACTTAGAAACTCAAAAATGAATACCATTGATGTTGCAATCATCATTGAAGTTATTTCCCAATGACCCAAATGAATTTGATGCTTTTTAACTCGTTGAAAATCCATTTATGCCCAAAATATTATCAAATAATAATAACATATTTTTTCAAACTTCTTTGTAAACCAATCTTTTTGAAATTCACAAATTTAAATTCTCAAATTCCATTTTACACCCATTCCCATTTACAAACCGTTCTTGTACTTATAAAATTTGCTTTACTCTTATTGAATTATTTCGTATATCATAAATTTGTCTAACAAAGTAAACACTCTGAATTAAAATTAAGTTTATTATTTCTATCAAATGACTTAGGAATCTAAATTCATAAGTGTTCGTACTTAATTCAACCTAATAATGAATGTTCGCAAACTAGTCGAGCATAGCCATTCAACCAATAATTTGATGATAATGAAATATTACCATCCTATAACAAACAACATATCATAAATATGGTATAATTAATGAAAAACTATTTCCTTTATAAAAATAGGTAAAATTATTTCATTTACTCTATTTCAAAACAACATATCAATTTTCCTTTTATAAGAGTTTAGAAATCCTTATTGATACCATAGGATCGCACATATCGGTCGTAATTTATAAATCACTCAACAAATAATCAACTTAATATAATACAATTTCATAGCATTTACAAATGTGCGCTCTCATATAAATACTTTCAAACTCATTTTCGGGTGTTATTAACTATATCTTTAACAAGTTAACGCCACCAAAGCCTAAGTGTTCTCTCAACCTAAGCTCTCATACCACTTTGTAATGACCCGACTTTTCGACCCTTAAAAGTTGACACTAATACAACCACCATATTCACATGCTAAATATTTAAATTGTGGAAAACCAAATCGTTAGGGGAAAAGTAATAACCTATCATAGCAGAATGAATAATCATAATATAACAATAATCTTTACAAATAGAAATATTTTTATGAATACAACTATCAATAATACATTAGAGCACTAACTATAAATCAGTCTGAACAGTTGTAATAGTATGTCATCAAAATTGCTGATAAATTCACAGTCAGATGCAGTGGAAAATAAAAGAATATACGAGTGCACATCTTGCTTTCTAGCTCTTCTTCCGAGGCTTTAGTAATTCAAACTAGTATGTAAATATGCCTGGTTTGACCTGATCATTATTAGCGAAATAACACCCGGATCAGTTAAGTAAACCGTCAGAAAACACACCTCAATTAGATTCTATTTTATCTTTTTAAATTCTTTCAAATAAAATGTATCATAAGACCATGCCGCATATAAACATAGACTAGCTTTTATGTTACGAATGCAAAACCATTTCATATCAAAATACAATGATATTATAATAATGTCTAAGGGCAGTAGATATTAATAATCAAGTAGCCATGATGCTTGTGAGTGTATATCACAATAATATTATGTATAATAAAAACGTGATATGGTCCGTTTGCTAATTGTGCAAGGTTTCCATGGGGATGCCCGTAGTACATCGAGAATGATCCTTCTACACAAACACAAGGATCAGAGTTATCCTTTCGAAACATTATACCTAACTATCCGGGGTACTATAGGAAAACCATGACTGGTCTTTCTAAGACCGAATGCATCGCCCTGGCATGCCAAACATCTAAGAGTGTTGCTATAACAACCCGAATTTCACAAATTGAATTTTTTTCAAAAATTCCAATCTACTGAAACTCGAATTGGCTTGTCTGAATATATCAGAGCTCATAAAACCATTCACAGCGGAATGAAAAAAAAACAATATAATCAAATATAGACTTACCAAAGTAATAGTACCGCCTAACCAATATCCAAAGCTATCATATCTCTATCATAAACCTAACCTGCGAGTATGTTATGAGGAGGGGACCAGAACACGAATTATGGCGATAGGACTAAATTACACATTCTGAAATAACCCTACATATACCGTTCAATTATGTTTTCTTATTTATTTGGTTATCATGGTTAATAGTACTCAAGGCTTTACACACACGTCGTACCCATCTACCTCCCAGTAGATTAACCTAATATAGCATATATATAGCTACCCCCAATATCAAGGTACTTCCCATGGTAACCTTCTCGCACGGTCTCCGCCGTCAAGCCTCAGAAGCGTATGCAAATCTCATCCTACGTCGAATGACGTACGAACTTTCATAATAATACGCCACATTCCGCATAGAACTATCCTTTCTATGCTACGTAAGCATAGGGACTTCCATATCCGAACTCCGCGATCGAATCGGGTCTCACTACAGAGTAATGCCCTAGTATTTCTGGTGCACCACCTGGTGCGGTGTAATTGTACCTAGATCATCACACGTACGTTCTCTATACTGTACACCAAGTCCCCTAATAGGGTTTCATCTGAATGCACGGAACTCGGTCGAGAGCCTTTCCATATCTGTATAGGTTTTCTAAGAAGGCCTAAAGTACATATATCTAAACTCTGGTCTGCATTTTTCAAGGTGGCTGTGGTCCACCTCGACCCCTCCCTCAAGTAGTGAAAGGCTATATCAAGAGCTAAGTGACGTTCCCCTAGCAAACAATCTACATCCAAATTGTCGTGTCCCGCAACCAAAGTCTCGGTAGTGAAAGATCGATGGTCTGCAGGTTTAACTCCAACCATTCCGCATCCCACTGACAGGTACCCGACGATTACTTCCCTTTATTTGGTCATGACCAACCTATTTGTAGGAAAATCATCGAATCAGCCTAATGCCATACCGCCACAGCCTTCTGACTGCCAATCTACTGTTGCAGTCAAGGTATACTCACCGTGTGGTAACGCGTAGACCCAACCTTTATGAGTAAAGCCTGAGCATGCGCTGCAACAGAGGACCACCATGTAATACCCTAACACATCCCTCGAAAGCCGTGTACTTCCTTCCAGTCCCGCAGAGCTAGCAAGCAGAATATCAAATAGAAGAATCGGATGGACGTGCTCTTCTCGTGCCTCCAAACACCTCGGTGATCTACCCCGTTGGGTTCTGCACCTTCCAACGTGTGGACTGGTCCAAGCGCATCACACCATCATGTTATTAGACCCTATGTCTAATCATTAAATCACACACTTGCTTTATCTTATTAGCTTACCAATTAACTTGGTTATTCAAGTTACCAGGTTTTCACCGAGCCTCTTATATCTCGAATAAACTGACCCTTCTTGCTTATTAATACAGTGATATAATTTAACCCGTTTAAGTTCATTAATAAGCCTACAATATGTTATTCCCTATATTGTAATTAATGAAAGTAATCTGCAATCCCTTTACATTATTGCCATGTAATTCGTTGTCCAATTTCGTGTTTACCAGTTACAATAACATGTTCTTAATGTATAATTAAGTATATCTTATCTCAATCCACATGTTTTCTGTTAACATGTTTCTTAGTATATATATATGATTAAATATAACTTATTTCATTACATAAGTATACCTCATTTTTTCGTATTTAACCATAACCTCGCCTTACACTGTCATTACAACTTGTTGTTATTTACTTGTTAACTTAGTTCTCTCAACTAAGGTTTATTAATAAGTTCCCTTTTTTATTTATTATAACCCACGTTATAATTCCACTTGTCCCGAGGACAAGCCTACCTATTATATTACATTCTCATTAATATAATTGATCATAATAGGTTATATTCCGCGTTCATCATATTTTCCATTGCATACATATATTTATATATATGTTTAGGCACTAGAACTCTCATGTTAAGTCGACCACTTGTGAATAATGGATTTGCCGGGTGGTTCCGGGCATACTTTTACCACAAGTTGAACTTAACCTCGTGTCTTAATGCAGTTATTTACATCTTTTCAATTATTGTAATTTTACATACAAATTAGGCATACCTATTCCTCTTCTGTTATTCCCAATTTTTCTGTTGTAATTCTTACTTTCTTTATTCATTATCATGCATGTTCCTTACTTCTTTAAGGAAAACATTTCATGCACCTTATTAGTTTGATTTATAGAAAGATACGGTGATTTATTTCCATAACGCACGCCTATCTAAATCTATAGTTGCAAGTTATTTCTTCTATTTTTCCATTGTGGCACTCTTGCAACTACGTTCTAAGAAAAAGGTTACTTAGGGAAATAAATCACTTTTCCTCCGAATCCAACTAACTCGATCCACTACATCCCTTCTTTTTCTTAGTTAGACATTTAGTTTGTGTTCCACACTACTATAATCTATTATCTTTAACCACAACAAGCATGTTAAATCTTACTTTCATGTTCACTTCTTAATTCAAGTTTTGTGATTACAGTATTACATAAGTTTCTCAATTTAAACAGAGGACATAATAAGATTTGTACCTATTACAACAATACTAATTTCAACATATTCCAAACATATTTAATAGCCAATTTCCATAATTGCCAATTGTTTATCATATTAAAAATAACGAGGAATGCAAATGATAGATATATCGTTATATAAAAAGGTATACTTAGATCCACTCACCTAACAACTTTCCAATCCATGAATCTGATCCACATATGTTATTTCATGGCCTTCCTAACTGAATCTATAATCCATACAACCATGGTTCACAAATCTAATACTAAAATAAGAGGGAAAAGGAAGAGAAACCTAAATAAATCAGATTCAAAAACTTACCTCATGTTGATTTGAATTCTGAACAACTATTTGTAGATTTACATTCTTTTATATTCAAATCTTGAATCAAAATTTCCTAAAACTAATATTCTAATTTTCTGAAAACATTTGGAGGAAGAAGATGGCAGAGCCTAGGCAGCATCTCAAAAAAATATGAGTTTAGAGCTAGGCCCTGCTAATCTATTTATAGGTGTACAAGAAAGTCTAGACCATCAGATTTAATCTATTAAATTCCAAATCGTACATATCATAATTACACGTCACAGCAAACAGAACTGAGTCCGCCCGAGTCGACCCTTGTGTCGACTTGCCCACATGTGGGTCGACCCATAGGTCGACCCAAGCAGAGCATGGGTCGACCCGTTCGAGTCCAGGCAAGTTTTTATGTGATGTAGTTATTTCTGATTTTAACGTTTAATTAACAACGTTAATAACTTGCTTTATATGCTTCTCTTGATTTATTTTATTTTTATTGTAAATAATGGTTAAGTTTGAATTTCAATTCTACTCGTATATATATATATATACATACATACAATCTTCTGATTATTTAATTCATTGATAACCTACCTTTCAATTCCTTGTCTATTAATCAATGCAATTAATAGTGCCATCAATTAGTTGTTTTATTTCTTTTAATGGATTATAATCCAAAAGCAGCTAATTTCTTTGTTCATTTCCATTTATTATGCATTAATTATATTCTGCTCTTAACTTGCATATTGTATCTCAACATTCGAACTTATATGTGTATATATATATATACGCTCAATTTTTATCTCGTTTTCAAAATTCAAACGACGTTAGGTCGTCATTCAATTCTTACCTGTTTTTATTGATTGCAGGTTTATTTTGGATTTCTCTTATATATATATTTGAACATACATACATGTATATTTACATATGCATGTATACTTGGTCAGCCGCCCGCCCCACCCACCCACCCCACGGGGGGCAGCCGATCGTTTCTCCAGTTGGGCCGACAGCGATACGGAACCGTCCGAGCCTCCGAAACGCGCGTTGTACCTGAAATTTCTGCACTCGGCTTCGCCATTCGGAAGGCCAGGAGGATTTGCTAGGAACGCCCGCGGAAGCACCATAGTAACCTTAAGTCCAGTTTGGTCAGCCGCCCGCCCCACCCACCCACCCCACGGGGGGCAGCCGATCGTTTCTCCAGTTGGGCCGACAGCGATACGGAACCGTCCGAGCCTCCGAAACGCGCGTTGTACCTGAAATTTCTGCACTCGGCTTCGCCATTCGGAAGGCCAGGAGGATTTGCTAGGAACGCCCGCGGAAGCACCATAGTAACCTTAAGTCCAGTTTGGTCAGCCGCCCGCCCCACCCACCCAACCACCCACGGGGGGCAGCCGATCGTTTCTCCAGTTGGGCCGACAGCGATACGGAACCGTCCGAGCCTCCGTAACGCGCGTTGTACCTGAAATTTCTGCACTCGGGTTCGCCATTCGGAAGGCCAGGAGGATTTGCTAGGAACGCCCGCGGAAGCACCATAGTAATCCATGTTAGGCAATTTCTACCTAGGATTGCCAGAACAGCCCTTGCATAAACTCCGTCTTCAATTTTCTTCATCATATTCGATTCGCAACGCTAATGCCCATACGCAGTGGTTTTCAGATAATAAATCCGATTCCGGTCTCTTCGTATTGAAGACGGAAAAATGGTCAAAACTTTGATAGTCGGTTATTTAACTATCAAAGGAAAACATCCATACACACAACGATCTTATTTCCAAATGGAAATTTTATCAATCAACCATCAAACAACATTTTTCCCTGAAATTTCTGCACTCGGCTTCGCCATTCGGAAGGCCAGGAGGATTTGCTAGGAACGCCCGCGGAAGCACCATAGTAACCTTAAGTCCAGTTTGGTCAGCCGCCCGCCCCACCCACCCACCTCGACCCCTCCCTCAACTAATGAAAGACTACATCTAGACTAAGTGACATTCCCCTAGCAAACAATCTACATCCAAATTGGCATGTCCCGCAACCAAAGTAACGATAGTGAAAGATCGATGGTCTGTAGGTTTAACTCTAATCTTTCCACATCCCACTGACTGCCGATGACAGGTACCCGGCGATTACTTCCCTTTATTTGGTCATGACCAACCTATTTGTAGGAAAATCATTGAATCACCCCAATGCCATACCGCCATAGCTTTCTGACTGCCAATCTACCATTGTAGTCAAGGTATACTCACCGGATGGTAATGCATAGACCCAACCTCTGCGAGTACAGCCTGAGGTTGCATTGCAACAGAGGACCACTATGGACTACCCTACCACGTCCCTTGGAAGTCGCGTGTTTCCTCCCAGTCCTGCAGAGCCAGCAAGCATAATATCAAACAGAAGAATCAGATGGATGTGCTCCTCTCGTGCCTCCAGACATCTCGATGATCTACCACGTTGGGTTCTTCACCTTCCAACGTGCGGACTTGTCCAACCGCATCACACCGTCGTATTATTAGACCCTATGCCTAATTGTTCAATCACGTGCTTGCTTTATCTTATTAGCTTACCAATTAACTTGGTTACTCAAGTTATCTGGTTTTCTCTGAGTCCCTAATATCTCAAAGGAATAGACTCCTCTTGCTTATTAATTCAGTGATATAACTTAACCCATTTAAGTTCATTAATAAGCCCACAACATTTTATTCCTTAGATTGTAATTAACAAAAGTAATCTACAATCCCTTTACATTATTGCCATGTAATTCGTTGTCCAATTTCCTGTTTACCAGTTACAATAGCATGTTCTACTTAATGTATAATCAAGTATATCTTATCTCAATCCTCATGTTTTTTTGTTAACATGTTTCTTAATATATATATATATATATATATATATATATGTATGCATAATTAAATATAACTTATTTCATTCCATAAGTCTACCTCATTTTTTCTTATTTAATCATAACCTTGCAAAACACTGTCATTACAACTTGTTGTTGTTTACTAATTATTAACTTAGTTCTCTTAACTAAGGTTTATTAATAAGTTTCCTTTTTATTTATTATAACCCATGTTATAATTCCACTTGTCCCTAGGACAAGCCTACCTCTTATATTACATTCTCATTAATATAATTAATCATAATAGGTTATATTCCCCGTTCATCATATTTTCCATTGCATATATATATATATATATATATGTTTAGGCACTAGACCTCTCACATTAAGTCGACCACTTGTGAATATGGGATTTGCCGGGTGGTTCCGGGCAGACTTCTACCACAAGTTGAACTTAACCTTGTGTCTCAATGCAGTTATTTACATATTTCCAATTACTGTAAATTTTACATACAAATTAGGCATACCTATTCCTCCTCTGTTATTCCCAATTTTTATGTTGTAATTCTTTCTTTCTTTATTCACTATCATGCATGTTCCTAAATTCTTTACGGAAAACATTTCATGCACCATATTAGTTTGATTTATAGAAAGATACAGTGATTTATTTCCATATACGCCTATCTAGATCCATAATTGCAAGTTATTTATTTTATTTTTCTATTGTGGCACTCTTGCAACTACGTTCTAAGAAATAGGTTACTTAGGGAAATAAATCACTTTTCCTCCGAATCTAACTAACTAAGTGCACTACAGCCCTTCCTTTCTCATTTTCTTAGTTAGACATTTAGTTTATGTTTCACACTACGATAATCTTTTATCTTTAACCATAACAAGCATGTTAAATCTTGCTTTCATGTTCTTTTCTTAATTCAAGTTTTGTGATTACATTATTACATAAGTTTCTCAATTTAAACGGAGGACATAATAATATTTGTACCTATTACAACATTACTAATTTCAACATATTCCAAACATGTTTAATAGCCAATTTCCATAAATACCAATTGTTTAGCATATTAAATATAACGGGGAATGCAAACGATAGATATACCGTTATATAAAAAGGTATAATTAGATCCACTTACCGAACAACTTTCCTATCCATGGATCTGATCCATATATGTTATTTCATAGCCTTCCTAACTGAATCTATAATCCAAACAACCATGGATTCAGAAATCTGATACTAAAAGAAGAGGGAAAAGGAAGGGAAACCTAAATGAACCAGATTCTAGAAATTACCTCGCATTGATCATAATTCTGAACACCTATTTGTAGATTTACATTCTTTTATCTTTAAACCTTGAATCAAAATTTCCTAAAACTAATATTCCAATTTTATGAAAAGATTTGGAGGAAGAAGAGAATGGCAGAGCCTAGGCAACATATCAGAAAATATGAGTTTAGAGCTAGGCCCTGCTAGTTTATTTATAGGTGTAAAAGAAAGTCTGGACCATCAGATTTAGTCTATTAAAATCTGAACTGCACATATCAAAATTACACGTCACAGAAAAAGATATAAGTCCGCCTTCGTCGACCCCTGTGTCGACCCGCCCATATGTGGGTCGACCCATAAATCGACCCAGGCAGAACATGGGTTGACCCGTCTAGGCCAGGCAAGTATTTGTGCGATGTAATTATTTTTGATTTTAACGTTTAATTAACAAGGTTAATAACTTGCTTTGTATGCTTCTCTTGGTTTATTTTATTCCTATTATAAACCTTGGTTAAGTTTGAATTTCAATTCTACGCGTACACACACACACATATATATATACAATCTTTTGATTATTTATTCCGTTAATCAATGCAATTAATATTGACATTAATAAGTTGTTTCTTTCCTTTTAATGCATTCTAATCCAAAGGCAGTTAATTTCTTTGTTCATTTCCATTTATTATGCATTAATTATATTCTTCTCTTAAATTGCACATTTTACCTCAACATTAGAATTTATATGTATATATATGCGCAACTTTTATCTCTTTTTAAAAATTCAAACGACGTTATGCCGTCATTTAATTATTGCTTATTTTTATTGGTTGCAGGTTTATTTTGGATTTCTCTATATATATATATATATATATATATTTGAACATACATACACATATATTTACATATGCATGCATACATATATTTTATACTCACTTTTATGTATAATTTTCCTTATATGTGCACTTATACATATTTTACTGTTAGAATATGTACTATTTTAGTCGTTCCTCTAAAATAAAAATATGGCGCCGGCGGGACTCGAACTTGCGCCACTCTTTTGGGAGAGACATGTGTTTACCAACTGAGCTACATAGGCTTTTGTTAATAAGACTAAAAAAATGGTGGTCATTGTTCTTTTCTAATACCTTCTTTTCATGTTTGTTGCAATATTTCATTCAAAGATACCTTTTTCATCTTAAATCCATTTCCTACAAACCATAGGTCTAAATTGATCAAAAGATTGCCATGGATACAATGCCGCTAATCACGTGATCAAATTCTGAAAGGTTTTCAAATTTTGTTTTATTATTTAATTTTAAAATGCCGAGTGTTACAATTGCTAGAAAAGGTCCAACTACACCCAAAAGGGTTTCCAAACCTTACTGGTCGTGTATCCTATCTTTGGTTTTGGTCATCTCCATTCATGAGGCCACGCACGACGTTCCAGCCAATGCATAACATCTAAAGATTGACCATGGAATCCCACTTGGAATCACTTACCCCAACAGGCTTGGGATCACACACGGATTCCCCACATATCATAAGATCTTGGAACCACATCGGGATTTCCATATCCCAATGGCTCTTGGAATCTCACATGAATTCCGACATCCAAAATAATATTGATTCTCCTCCATAGAAAACACATGGTTTTCGAAGTGGTTTCATGCATGTTATCTCTTACGAGTACAAATTCATGTTTACCTGATGCTCCATAAACCAAACAATATATTTTCCTGCGAGCTCAAATCCATTTCTTTTGGAAATAAACCGACAATATACAAGAGCGGGGATCACTCTTATCTGTTTAAGTGGATGGATCTCCTTATCATTTAACCTAGAAGAGCCACAAGCTTATACGTATAGTATAACACCACCGACGGTAGTAGTACAACATAATTCTCATATTTCTCCTTGATATTTCCTGAGTTAAATCCTCCGTTGTTAAGTATCGAAAACATACCACACTACCCATTTAAAAGGATTCCTCATTTAGATCAATATTTGATAGTCGATTATTTAACTATCAACAAACATGTTAACGATCACATAAATCATATACTGCATTTTACATGGAAATCACTAAGCCACATTTAAATAATTTCTTATTAATTAAATACCTTGTATACTTTGAAAATATTTCCATACACTTATTTCAATGATATAAGTACATTTACAAACTATTATACTTTCAATACTAAAAAGGTATATTCATAAAACGTTAAGGAAAGATCCTTAACTTTAAATCATTATTTATGGATTCTGAACCCATTTATTTTCAAAACATGGTTTGCAAAACATTCAAATATAAATATGATTTATAGACTTCCTTATATAAAGTATTAGCTATAAGAAAAATTCCTTTTTAACACACTTTTCTAATTTTAGACACTTAATTAGATCAACTTAAGCATCTTAAGACCATTATCGATAAATAATTAATAAATTCAAAACATTTGCAAATAAAATATTTAACTGAAAGTGTAACAACCCGTATTTTTAAAACCAATTTAAAATTTTGGTTTATGCTATTTTAAGGAATATGGAAATATAAATTGGTTATTTTTGCTAAATAAAATTTAAGAATAATTTTAAATTAGTTTTTATATTTTATTTGACTTAAAACAAACTCGGTAAAATTATTAATTTGATTTACAAGTATGAATTCAAAAATCAATATTTTGAGAGATATATCAATCACTTGAAAATGGACCATTTTTCTAACAATCTCGGAATTTGATGAAACAACTTTTGTTGGATCCGGAATGTCAAAATATGTCAGGATTCGAATTTTCAAGTCCAACAGAGTTCGTATGTAGAAGAATGACCTATGAACGTACGTTGAAAATTCAATTTGAATTTAACTCAAAATAATGTCATTTTTCGAATGGTCTCCAAATTCAACGTTGCTAGATTCATTGGAACCGTAATTTCATAATGTAGCGAGATTCCAAATTTTGTAATTTTTGGGGTTAACGTGTGGCCGTGCGATTAGAACGAAGTTTGCACGTTGGAAGTAATACATTGGCAAAACTAGTCAATTGGTGAATAGTAATGGACCAATTAGAATTAGTCACACAAGCACCACACTCTTCCACTTGGCACCCTCCCCTTAAATGGTGGTTCCATGACATGATTTAAGTTAATCTAGGTTTAATTAGTTTGAAGCTTTCATCCATTTTCTAAACCTAAGGTTAAAAGCTTAAAAACTCAAAAATGGTGGCACCCTCCTCTCTAGCCACCATGCCGCCACCCCTACGGCCACCACCACCGCCGGAGCTGCTGCTCCAGACCCTCCTCCGCCTCCTCAGGTTTGGCCGTGACCAACTCCCCCTCCCCTTTTGCTAAAAAAGCCTTCCACTTTTCTCCTTTTTGCAAAAGATTGCATTTTTATGCTTCTACACGACTTCTACCACCACCAACCACCTCGTGTGACCTCCACATCACTACGCCAATCCCCGCCATTCCATGTCAGGCCTCTCCCGCCGCTGTACCGCGCCAGAAAGCGATCCCTGTGGGTCCCACATGCCCGGAAACTCATAAAAACCACATTTTTGGTCAAGATCCCGTTTTGCATAAAACCCATTGTCTTTCTTTGCCTCATATCCTTCAATCTGTGTATTTCTGGCCAAGGCCCCATAAATGAAAGTCATAGATATCATTTTTCTCTATGAATTTGACATATCAAAATCAAATTTTGGAGTTCGGAGCTGCTCGGAAAGCACGATCAAAGTCTATAGACCTGATGCAAAGATTGGTGATTTCTGGCGAATTGGAGCATTTTGGGAAGAAAGTACACTAGGAAAAAGTTGTCCAGAATGACGTTTTTTGTGCCAGTGACAGTGTTTGGTGAAGATTAGAGGTCATATGCAAATTCTAGAGCTAGAAAAGTGAATTCAAGTAGCGGAGAGCGACAAACGGCAGGTGCGCGACGAGAGTTATATTTAAGAAGTGTCATGACGATTGGTTTAGCTTGGGTGAGAGCTCTCACTAAATTATTATTTCGTTAAGTCATTATTTTATAAAGAATAAGAATTTATATCTTAATTATTTGGGAGTTCAACACATGGACTATTCATGAAACACCCCACCTCCGTTAATGTCACTCACAACGGGAATGCCTTAACTTTGGTGGAGGGTTATAGGTACAAGACATAGAAAAATTTACAAGACAGATAAATATAAGCAGCGAAATTCAAATATTTATTGCATACGTGGTTCAATACAAAAGCATTACAGCAAATTGTCTCAAAAATAACTTCCAAAAAATTACACCATAATTTCTGTCTTGATTATTTAATAAAGAAGCATAAACCAGCTGCATAAATCCCCAAGTGTAGTGTCCAAAAGCCATAACCAAGGTGAGAGAGTCCCAATCATACATCTAATTTCTTGAAGCTTGCAAAGAGTCTGACTAAGCTGGAGTGTTCCCTCCCTATGGACCTGGGGGGGGGGGGGACGGAAGAAAAGAGGACGAAAGAAAACGGGTCAGACAATAAGTCTGGTAAGTTCAGTGATTACTAGTATTTAAACAAGGAAAGGGATCATGACAGTAATAACAGAACATAGGACAATACCCTAATATAAGATAAGAGGAACATGTGATCGCACCCATTACTATAGTCTCTACACCTACTTAACCATTGGTTCAACCAGCCCCACGTGTTCATAACAAACGATCCCCTTAATGATCGGCTCCTACTCGCATGCATTCATATCCTGCGTCATTCGGCCTCGCTTGACTGTAGATACCTGTGCTGGTCCCACCATGGGGTGTATCAGTCCCGCTGGTGGCAACCCGACACGATTCAAGATGCACAGTTGCCTGCTTTTTCCACTCCGGAGTACGTGCATGCCCATACTCCGTCGGAGCCTACACTGACACACCAACCGCCGATGTTTTGACCGCTTATAATCAGCCCAACAATCGTGCCCCACCCTGCCTAGTTTCAGGGTACCATGATACATCTATGTGGGTTACTGTTGAAATGGGTCCCCGTTACTAGGGTTTTCTAATCAACATGTTTATTTGGTTAAGTGTCCAAGTTTACCTAACCCCACCCATCCGTTTAGTTAACATGTTGAATCGGTTAAGTGTTTCCCTAATTGGCTTAACCCTACCAATCCTGACTTAGCTTTAATGTATTAATTAAAGCACCAACCACTCACATTAGACAGGTCTTGTTGTGGTCACTAGATATGTCGGTCGGTTCCGGGCAGATTTACACCACAACTCAGTCTAACCTCGGGTTCTTTTTGGGCTTGATGCACTAACCACCCACATTAGACAGGTCTTGTTGTGGTCACTGGATATGCCGGTCGGTTCCGGGCAGTTTTACACCACAACTCAGTCTAACCTCGGGTTAGGCATATTCATCTTTTCTATGTTCACGTATTTTCTATATATGTCTAATTTCTTTATGTAAATTAATTTTAATTTAATCATGCCATAATTATCCTTTGATTATGCTCACAATAAATGGTATATCAAATATACCATTTTATGAACAAATCTATGCCATGAATTTTCATATTTTCCCATCGTTATCCCCGTGGAACGTACGCATGAATCACATAAAATGTTGGGCTAGTAAATTAGCCCAAACCCATAAACAAAAAGGGGTAATAAACAAGGGACATGAAATAGACATAAAATAGCATACATTTAACTTATCACGTGTAACTTGGCATAGAAGTATCATTAACTTAATTAAACGAGTAAAGGTGAACTTGTGACTAAGTTGGATCTAATTGTCATGTAAACTTGATATAGGTTTAGCATGGAGGTTTAACATATAATCACAATTTTAAACCACAACTTAGCATATTAACTTATGTATGTCAAAACATAAGAAAGCTACTATAAACATATTTAAATCACAACTTAGCATATTAACTTATGTGTGTTAAACATAAGAGAACTATTATAAACATATTCGAATCACAACTTAGCATGATGACTTATGTGTGTTGAACATAAGAGAGCTACTATAAACATATTCGAATCACAACTTAGCATGATAACTTATGTGTGTTAAACATAAGAGAGCTACAAATCAAATCTTGCAACATAAATAGATTCAACTTAACATGGATCTAAATATACATGAGTGTTGATCTAACATATAAGCATGTGCTTTAGATCATACACTTGCAAGTAACCACCAAATTATAACATGACATGTTTCACCATTTAGTTGGCATAATAAATCCGTTACCAAATCATAATAGATTCAATAACATTCAATATGGTATGTTCATCATCACAAACATATAGACATGATCAATCACAACGGTAATTTAAGAGTCAAACTTTATTTTTCTAATACATAAGCATCATTCTATATTTGAAATACAACATGTCATGATTCATTTGAAAGAACGTTTAAATCTACGTAATAACCAACTTACAAAAAGGAATTCTTGATTTCTGAAATTGGTAAGCTCGCCTTTGATGTAGATCGTTGAATTTG
This sequence comes from Allium sativum, assembly GCA_030737875.1. Classification (NCBI taxonomy): domain Eukaryota; kingdom Viridiplantae; phylum Streptophyta; class Magnoliopsida; order Asparagales; family Amaryllidaceae; genus Allium; species Allium sativum. The sequence continues at coordinate 292,807,885 of CM060909.1, forward strand.
ATAATCTTTTAATTTGATTTTTGATTCAAGTTCTTATCTTGTCTTTGAATTGGTGACGGCTACTCCAAGTTTTCCATTGACAGCATGATAGTTCTAGGATTATTTTTGTGTGATTTTTAGGTTTGAGCATTGGGTTGTTTATACAGAATTTCAACTTAATTTGAGCCGTCAGATGATCCTAGGGTTAACCACAGCCATCCAGTGAAGATAGGGTGACACCTCAGCCCTAGTGACTCAGCAAGGGGTTAGAAAGGACTCAATAATAACTCACAGTATGGATCAGATCACACCAGAAAGTTGTGCAGGCTCTTAGCTCGGCCTGGGCGCACTTGGCAGGTGCGCCTGTGCAACTTTTGTACTGGTGCACTTCCCAAGTGCGCCAATGCATTTTTTTCTTCTGGTTTTCTATTTAACTTCGTTCATCCATATCTCCTTCATACGGTGTTCGTTTTACGCAAACTCGGACTCTATCTCAAGCAGAATTTCAAGACGAACGCAATGGCGTAACCCGTATCCCTTAATTCTCACATTTGAAATTAATTATTCTTTGATTCTTTACTATAACGTTAACAGAAAATACGGGGTGTTACATTCACCCCTCCTTTTAGGATTTCGTCCCCGAAATCTTCAAGTCGAGAAGAACTTATATCCTACCATCCACTCACCCATCTACTCAACCATCAAACACAGGCGTCCATTGTCCTTAAAAGATTTCTATTGCTTCATGATCATATGCATAGTGTGTGTACATGTCCTTATCTAATGCAAAATCAGGCGGTCTACAGATTCAGTTGACCTCCTTAATGCAAATTATGTCAGTGCCATGAGTCCATTATGAATGCAATTTTTTTTCCTCAAAATTTCCTATATGAGTGGACAATCATTCATATAAATGCAACATCCATATGATAACACATCAAGTTTCAATCCATATACAAATACATATATGCATATGCAATATGAAAGTGACTGAGCCGATCTACTACCTAATGTGTGTGTATATGCATCCACGAGCAGCCACTAGCAACCACTTGCAACCATCAACCATAACATGTTTCAATTACATGTTTCCATCCAAATGGGTTTCTACCTAAGGATAAAGGATAGGATCGAGGAGATATACCTAAAAAAAGATAGATACGGGCATAAACTTAAGGAAAAGAGATCAAGGATGTACCCTCAAAAAGAAAAGGGTAGGCTGCGCGTATTCTGTCCTTAGTTTCCCAAGTCGCGTCTTCCACGGCGTTGCTCCATTGAACTTTGACGAGCTTAACTTCACGGTTGCGTAGCTTTTTGACTTCTGTTCCCAAGATACGGGTTGCAACTCTTCTCACAGTTGCTTCTCATTCAACTTCTACTTCCTCTAGCATGCTTGGTTCTACCACTTCCGCAGACTCGTGTAAGCACTTCCGCAGGTGAGAGACATGAAAGACATTATGAACCCCAGAAAATCTCTCGGGCAGCTATACCCTATAAGCCATCTTCCTTATCTTCTTGATGATAGGGAACGACCCTACAAATCTTGGTGCTAACTTTCCTGCAGATCCAAAGCGAACGACGTTCCTCAAAGGAGATACTTTAAGGAACACCTTGTCCCCAACTTCGAACTCAAGGTCAGTTCTTCTTTTGTCTGCGTAGGACTTCTGTCTATCTTGGGCAGTCTTCATTCTTCTTTGTATCAATTCTACTTTCTCTGAAGTTTCCCTAATCATATCTGGTCCAAGTATGAGCTTGTCTGTGGACTCCCACCAACAAGTTGGTGACCTGCACGGTTTTCCGTATAAAGCTTCGAAAGGCGCCATGCCTATGGTGGCTTGGTAGCTATTGTTGTAAGCGAATTCCACCAAAGGTAGATGATCCTCCCATGTACCTCTGAAGTCAATAATGCATAATCTCAAGAGGTCTTCCAATACTCTGTTGACTCTTTCCGTTTGGCCATCGGTTTGAGGGTGATAGGCCGTGCTTAAGCATAACTGTGTGCCTATGGCCTCTTGTAAACTCTTCCAAAACTCGCTCGTGAAGATAGGGTCTCGATCACTCACTATGTTGGAGGGTATCCCATGGAGTCGAACTATCTCTTTAAGATATATGGATGATAGAGATGAGGCATTCCTTCCACTTTTGACGGGTATAAAGTGAGCGCTTTTAGTAAGCCTGTCCACTATTACCCAAATGCTGGTATTACCCCTTCTTGACCTAGGCAACCCATCTATAAAGTCCGTCGAGATGCTATCCCATTTCCACTGTGGGACCTCTAGAGGATGGAGAAGACCGCCAGTCTTCTTCTGCTCCACCTTGACTTGTTGGCATATTAAACACTTAGAAACAAATTCAGCTACGTCTTGCTTCATGACATTCCAAAAGAAAACTCTTTTGATGTCTTTATACATTTTGTCTCCGCCTGGGTGTATGGTCAGCTTGGAATGGTGTGCCTCTTCTAGAACCGTCTTTACCAAACCCCTTGCTTGTGGGACACATAGTCTTCCATCTCGTCTCAACTAGCCCTTGGCATCAATGGAGTATCTATTGAGGCGACCAGAAGTCTCGCCCCTAATTAACTTGTCCACCACATCGGCTAGCAGAGGGTCTTCTCTTTGTGCGGCTCCGATTGAGTCTAATAGAGTTGGCCGCACTTCTAACGTTGCTAGTAAGCTAGGTACAAGGTCAGAGGAGGGTCTGAAGTTAAAGCTTGCTATGAACTCCAAGATTTGCCTTTCCCCAAAGAGAGGGCTTAAGGTCAGTTTCTTTCTACTCAACACGTCTGCTACTGCATTGCCCTAGCCAGGAGTGTAGGAAATCTCAAAATCGTACGAGGCAAGAAACTCCATCCATCTTTGCTGCCTCAAGTTGAGGTCTTTCTGCGAGAAAAGGTATTTTAATGATTTATGATCAGTAAATAATTCGAACCTTTTTCCTAGCAGATAATGACGCCATATTTTAAGGGCAAAAACGATGGCAGCTAGTTCTAAATCATGAGTTGGGTAATTCTTCTCATGAACCTTCAACTACCTTCCTCCATAGCAAACTACTTTGCCTTCTTGCATTAGGACATCGCCCAACCCTGTTCTGCACGCGTCTGTATATACTGTAAACATCTTGCTTCCATCAGGCAATGTTAGAACTGGGGCTGTTGTTGGAGTCCTTTTCAAACGTTGGAAAGCAATATCGCAATCCAAAACCCAATTGAAAGCTAGGTTCTTCTTTTTCAACCTTGTAAGTAGAGCTGAGATTTTTGCAAAATCTTTGACGAACTTTCAATAAAAGCCTGCTAGCCCGAGAAAGCTTCGGACTTCAATTGCGTTTCGAGGAACCTTCCAATCTTGCACATCAACCACTTTCACGGGGTCCACAGCTATCCCCTCTTTGGACACCACGTGTCGAAGGAACCTAACTTCTTCTCTCCAGAAATGGCATTTGGAGAATTTCGCCTTCAATTGATGTGCAAAGAGAGTATCCATGACTTCTTTTAAATGCTGAGCATGCTCTTCCTCATTCTTTGAGAAGACCAAAATATCGTCTACGAAGACCACCACAAAATTATTGAGGAACTCTCGGAACACCTGCTCATTAAATCAACGAAGTAAGCGGGTGCGTTTGTCAAGCTGAAAGGCATGACAAGCCACTCGAAGAAACCATCTGGAGTTCTGAACGCGGTCTTATCAATGTTGTCTTCAGCCACTCTTAGCTGATGAAACCCGGTAGCTAAATCTAATTGGGAGAAAACCGATGCACCTACAAGCTGATCGAACAAATCATCTATTCTTGGGAGTGGGTGCCTATTCTTCTTGGTCAGCTTGTTTAGCTCCCTATAGTCAACACACAGGCGAAACGAACCGTCCGCTTTAGTTGCGAACACTACTGGAGCACCCCATTCAAAAATACTCCGCCTTATAAACCCCTTCTCAAGCAATTCGTTAACTTGCTTGCTGAGTTCTTTCCTCTCCCTTGGAGCCATGTGTCTAATGGGTAAAGCAACGGGTTTTGCGTTGTCAACGAGGTATATGCGGAAGTCTATCTTCCGCTTCGGAGGTAAGCCCTTTACCTCTTCAAACACATCCGAGTATTCACGGACTACCCTTACAGACTGCAAGTTCTCAACAGACGCATCAAGAGATTCTACATAACTAAGCATAACAGAGTTCATGAGATTACAAGAAATTTCGAGAGTGTTACCGAGGCGAGTCATGAGTCTAACCACTCTCTTTTCACAATCGAGGACGGCACCGTTACTGGATAGCCAGTCCATGCCTAGAATCAACACATAGCCCGTGAAGCCCAAAACAAAGGCATTACATCTAAACTCAACGCTTAGTATAGATATTTTCAAATCCAAACAAACCATTGACAAATAAGCTGAGCTCCCAATAGGATTTGAAACAACCAAGGGATCTTCTACTATACTGGTGTTTAGGTGCAGAGATTCCACTAACGCAGTAGATATAAAAGAGTGCGATGCGCCAGAATCAAATAGTGTACGAACAGGATGATCAAAAAGATAGACTAAACTTTCGACAGAAATATTTCTACCTCGTTCTTGCGGAGGTGCCGTGAGAGCGTGAACTTGTCCTCCAGAAGAAGGTCCAACTCCCTGCCCTAGCTTCCTTGGGCAGGCCTTAGCCAAGTGTCATGTCTCGCCATAGTGGAAACAGCCACCCATCTTCCTTTTCTTCTTCTTGCAGCCTTTGATCAGATGTCCAGGAATGCCACAGAAATTACACTTTCTTTTGTCACAGGGTTTGTTGTTCTTCCCGCCTTTCTTTGAATCAGCCTTCTTGTTCTGTGACCCCTCCCCTTCTTATCTTGAGGCACTTCCGCTTTTGCCACTTTCTTGCCCTTGTCTTCCTCATGTAATAGTGCCATGTCCACTAACCTCTCGTAAGTAGCCCCCATAGGTACATGGGTCATAGCTAGGCTGTGAAGTGGCTCATTCAATCCCTTGACAAAACGGAGAGCCTTCTTATGAGGAGTATTCACCAAGTCCAGTCTAAATCGGGCTAGCTGATTGAATTGGTTGACGTACTCCTTGACCGGCATACTTCCTTGCGTAAGAGATAAGAACTTTTCCAGCTGTAAACTTTGTTCAGCTTGTGAGAGGAATTTCATCTCAAACCTTATTCTGAAATCCATCCATGTTTCAACTGGTCTTTCAGCGTTAGTGACTTCCCACCAATAGGAAGCTTCGTCTTTGAGCAACCATACCGCCAACTGTATCTTCTGCCTATCGCCCACCTCAAAGATAACGAACAGATCCTCAGTTTCTTTGAGCCAGTTCCTTGCTTCTACGAATGATTCAGTTCCCTTGAAATCCTTTCCACCCATGGCCCTAAAGTCTCTACAAATCTTTGAGAAAGCATTTGCACGAGGAGGAGGAACCGTTGCAGCTGGAGGAGGAGGAATATCTGCTGGGCCTGCGTCGTTGGCCCTAGCCTCTAAGTACCTCCTGAACCAGCCAGGTATCGGTACACCCTCTGGAAGGTTAAGATTCCCAGACATGCTGAAACGAAAAAGAAAAGATTCAAAACGAAGGATAGAAAGATAGTGCATATGGCTTTGGGGATTATGTCATTTTAAATTTAAAACAACACTTTTTTCTTGTAAAATGCTTCTTTATATTTCTTTTTGAAAATAGTTTTCAAAAACTCTTATCTGATCTGGTAAACCTTTGCTCTGATACCAAGTGAAACACCCCACCTCCGTTAAGGTCACTCACAAAGGGAATGCCTTAACTTTGGTGGAGGGTTATAGGTACAAGACACAGAAAAATTTACAAGATAGATAAATATAAGCAGCGAAATTCAAATATTTATTGCATACGTGGTTCAAATAAAAGCATTACAGCAAATTGTCTCAAAAATAACTTCCAAAACATTACACCATAATTTCTATCTTGATTATTTAATAAAGAAGCATAAACCATAAATAAAACTGCATAAATCCCCAAGTGTAGTGTCCAAAAGCCATAGCCAAGGTGAGAGAGTCCCAATCATACATACTTTCTTGAAGCTGGCAAAGAGTCTGGCTAAGCTGGAGTATTCCCTCCCTGTGGATCTGGGGGGGGGGGGGGACGGAAGAAAAGAGGACGAAAGAAAACGGGTCAGACAATAAGTCTGGTAAGTTCAGTGATTACTAGTATTTAAACAAGGAAAGGGATCATGACAGTAATAACAGAACATAGGACAATACCCTAATATAAGATAAGAGGAACATGTGATCGCACCCATTACTATAGTCTCTGCACCTACTTAACCATTGGTTCAACCAGCCCCACGTGTTCATAACAAACGATCCCCTTAATGATCGGCTCCTACTCACATGCATTCATATCCTGCGTCATTCGGCCTCGCTTGACTGTAGATACCTGTGCTGGTCCCACCATGGGGTGTATCAGTCCATCTGGTGGCAACCCGACACGATTCAAGATGCACAGTTGCCTGCTTTTTCCACTCCGGAGTACGTGCACGCCCATACTCCGTCGAAGCCTACATGTAATGACCCGGATTTTTAGCGAATTTGGTTATCGACATAAACTCGATGTCGATAACCAAACATCGAAAAATACTGGTAATTAGTGAAAGAAATTAGAGGGTGAGGATAGATAAGATAGAAACTTAGAATAGAAGAAGAAGAACACAACATCAGAGTAACACGAATCTCACAGCGGAACGAATAACATATAATATATGTAACATAACTTTGAAATAAAACAGTTATGTATACAATAGCACTTATCAGAGTACAACACTTACAACACAGCGGAAATAAACTATAGTTATATGATCCTGAAGCCTCCTGCTCCAGCTCTTCAAGTATATCTGTAAATCCCGACTACTTGACTGCCCGTACAAATTTAGGCACCCAAGAGTTTAGGGATACAAAACAAAATAAACTCCGGGTCAGTCATGGGACTGGTATGAGTAAAACAGTTTAAAACAGTTTGAACAAGTAAACGATATCTCATAAGACCATGCCGTATAACGGAACGGGTTTTTCTCTTATGAGAATCCAAAATATCTTTATATCAAAAACCTTTTGATATCATAATAATGTCTATCAGCCACAATATATTAATCATCTAGCAGAAACGCTTTCATCTCACGTTCTACAGATATAGTATACAATAAAAACCGCAAGCACGTATTGGATAATGGGTTTCCAATTATGACAAGGTATGGAACCACCTTCCGATCAGTGTACTCTAGGAACAATACACTGGAGTTCAACAAGAACATCTTGCAACTCAGCCACACATGACCGACCACTCATTTAGCTTGAGTGTTTCGAATGTACATCACCAACGGTTGGGATCAGCAACCATTCCCGTATATATATGGGACAACATTGATAGATTAAAGAAGCAAATGAATATTCTCTAGATAGGTGATTATACACCCTACTTCGGTGCGACCGACTTAGCCATGCTGCCTGCCCAATTTCTGTCATTTACCGGATGTGAGGCTAGAAGCTACGCTTATCTTTTACACGCCACATCTTCATTCACTTAGAATGTCACATCGTCATACCCGCCAAATCACAAATTGACTTATCCAAAAATACCACGGGTATAAGCTAAGAGAAACGAATTCCTTCGCCACCAACGTAAATACGTTTAAAACGATCAACTTACGTGATCTATTAGATATACTCTGTCTGACATCCTTCCGTATAGGTCGTCCTGGGACTGGACAAACCGAAGGCACTATTCTGTAAACAGGACAGCCCTTGCACTTTACTCCGTCTTCACTTATCTTTGGCATATATGATTCACAACGCTTATGCCAAAACGGAGTGGTTCTTCGGATAATAATCCAACCGGTCTCTCCATATTAAAAACGTTAAAATGGTCAAAACTTTGATAGTCTGTGATTTAACTATCAAAGAAAAACACGTGTGCAAACAACGATATTATTTCCAGATGGAAATTCTATCAATCAATCATCAATCGTATATATATATATTCACATCTCCTTATTTTCTATGTTTAGAAAATATATGTTATTAACACTGGAAAACATTTCCATTTGTTTATTTGCATATCACCATCGTTCCACAACTATCGGTCCCTGACTGTAAACTCGTAGGAGAACAATTCTCTAAGTATAAACCCCGAAGGCCGAAACCAACATCAGATCGATACCCACAAAACTATTCAACTTATTAATCTCTAGTCAGTTTCTAATTTCTGTTTAACTCCATTTTGATTTACTCTAACTGAATAACTCTATTTGTTTAACTCCTATTCGAAAAACTAATATTGAATTTAACTCCATTCGCTTGACTCTAGATCGCAGCGATCACAATGGTTACGCCTGATTCCCTCAGGAAACATCCGACCGCCGTAGGCTATCTGCAGCCCTGCGAATTCCGCTAGCAGTCGTGCTAAATGGCGACTCATCTGCATTAACTCTTATTCGAATAACTAATATTCGATTAATTCTAATTGATTAACTCTTATTTTATTTAAACTCACTTTGATTAACACACTTGATTAACTCATTTGATTAACTCACTTTGCTAACCCACTTGATTTACTTCGACTAACTTAACTTGATTTACTTGGTTTGACTAACTCAATTGATCAACTCGACTTGATAAATTCAACTCGATTAACCTAACTTGATTTACTTGGTTTGACTAACTCAATTTATTAACTCGACTTGATAAATTCAACTCGATTAACCTAACTTGATTTACTTATCTCGATTAACTTGAACTAATCACTTTGATTAACTCGACTAATTCACTTTGATTAACTTAACCAATTCACTTTGATTAACTTAACCAATTCACTTAGTTTAACTTAACTTGCTAATTCAATTTGATTAACTTAACTAATTCACTTAGTTTAACTTAACTTGCTAATTCAATTTGATTAACTTAACTAATTCACTTAGTTTAACTTAACTTGCTAATTCAATTTGATTAACTCTACAACAATGATCACTATCATTCAAACACATATAATCCATACACATTATATATCACGTCATTTATCACAATATATGAAAAACGGTAAAATAAATGTTGAGGAATCCCGTCGGATTCCTACAACCTGTTTCCCTGCATCACAGATGTTAGACAATACGATTAACATCGATTTCACTTTGATATGAGATATTCTGATAGCAGAATCACATATAAATATTTAACGGTTTATATATATATATATATACACATATATATAATTTCCACTAACTGACTAGCAGTTCAATCAAACAGTCAACACACAGTTAAACAGACAATATTTAACAGTTCTAAGAATATGTTGTAAAAATAGAACTGTACAGAGTTGGTGAGTTTTACTCACATTGGCGCGTTAACCGTTAAATAATCGGTTTGCGTTATTTGACTCAGTTGGACAATTTATTTCACCATAAATTGTAACGAGCTCTGTTTCTCTCCCGGTTAGTCTCATTGTGTTGCTCCCGTCCATACGATCCCAACGGATCTGGTTTCGCTGAATTCCGTCCACGTATGACCCAAATATAAAAGTTACAAGTTATATACATTTTAATTTAAACAAATAAAATTCCACTTTTCAACAGTTGGGCTCACCCTTCACTATTTGGCCCGTTTCCTTTCAGACCCGCCCATTCTCTTCATCTTCCCCAAATACAAAATGCCGACGCCTGCTCCTAAAACCACTGGCCATTTCCCTTGCTTCCATCTCCTTCTTCATTCATTTTAAAATCCAACTAAAATCACCAAAATTCACTCCATCAAAATCTCTTCCAACTCATACCATCACTATTGAACTCGGTGGTCTTCTTCTTCGATGGGTTCTCAGGCACATGCACGACCACCAGTACATCACCTGTCCTCAACCCCAACCGCATACCCCAAAAATCCCTGCGCAAGTGCTATTTTCCAATCCGAACCCAGATATCCACTTTATTTTGCAAATCGTTTGCTAAATCAAAAGCAAACCGCAACCCTAGCCTTCACGGTGAACAGTAGGACGTTGAAAAACCCCATCGCAACCGATGATACTTAACTAGGATTTTAGAGAAACCTCTCAACATCACAAATACCTAAGTATTAAAATTTATGGAATTTATTTGCATTTGTTTGAGAATTTTGAAGGTTGAACTTTTTACTGGAAATGAAAACCGACGGCGGAACTTGGTGTTTGACCGAGAGAATGATTTTTCTAGGTTTAGAAAAATTTAAGGATTATTTATAGGATTTTTATAATATTATTTTATTCGATTATTTAATTTATTTTTAAGCAAACACGGTATGTATTTGTCTTTAAAAATTCGTACGACCACATACAATACCCAAAAATCACCAAACTGGACATGCACCTTCAGTTCGACATTACGGTCCCAACGAAACTGGTTTCGTCGAATTCCGACTTCGTTTGCTCACACAGTGTATTTTTAACTGTCAAAATACTGACTATTTTTCACTCTAAAAATCCGTACGGCCACATACTGACTCTAAAAATCACGAAACTTGGAATCTAACAATAATTTGATGTTGCAGATCCAACAAAATTAGTTTCGCCGAATTCCGACTTCGTTTGCAAAAGTGGCTATTTTTAAAGCTCTGGATGACTCATTTAAATATATAAATATATTTAAATATAATTAAATTAAATATAAATAAATTTATATTATCGTATATCTTCACATATGATATCGTACAGCTCCAGAATATCATATCAGAATTTACAGCTTGATCATTCAGATTCCAGATTATCTCGGTATTCAGTTTATACTGAAAATCTATTTATAACGTATATAAAGCGTCGCAAATTATAAAGGAATTCCACAGCGACTTTTCTGAAATTTGATTTGGACGTAAATCAAAATCTACACGACGAAATCCCCATTTTTCTCTTCCACTAGAAAGATATACTCCACCCGCTCCACACGTTTCTCGTTTCACAGAAATCCGATTTAAAACGGCCCATGTACATTCAGTTGAAGTTCGAATCGCCAAATAACGAACTACCGCGCCATTTCGAGCTCTATTTTAATTATATTATAATTATAAGTTCAAACTGACGTCGATTGAATATATTCGTTATTCAAATTCAATTCTAAACTGAATTATATATCACAGATGGTCCGGTTCACTCCATATCGTCATTTCAGCCAATTTTGATTATTTCAGAATTAAATATATTATTTAATTTATTATTTTAATTAAATATTCACCATTTATATAATTAAATAAATTAATTATAATACCTCTGCCAATGCGGGTCATTACAATCTTTCCCACTTAAAATAATTTCGTCCTCGAAATTGCTAAGTTAGAGGACGACCCTATCTATTGGAATTCCTAAGATTTGTTTACCCCTTATTTCTGATTTCAACTGAACCAATTAATATCGACTAAAATATTTATTCATTCCGACTAGCTAAAATTTTCAAAAATTCTGAAAATTTCTAACACTTTAAATTCTCGGAAAATTTCGCCATAACCTCCTTTGTACAGCCCTATCGGTAAAACCACAACTCGCCTCTCTAGGTTATCTCCAACGCAAAAGAAAATCAAACAGCCAAGCGGCTTGCCAATTCGGCTCATAAATCTCATGCTTATATCAAATATAAACTTGTACCTTTTTGTCGGGTATATCAACTTTATCACTTCACCTGTCATCAATTCAACATATACCAATGCAATTCCAACTTGATCCCAAATCAATTTATCTTTAACACAACCATCCGCTTATACCTAAGCCGAATTCAATTTCAAATTCGAGTTCCGTTCTCGATTCCTAAATTCTTAACCAACCTAATATTATTCAAATTCCTATCTTATAAATCCAATTTGTTTGATATTTCTATTTCAACTCAGTTTCCACTTAACTGGTTTCTAATTCCATCTCAATTATATTGGATTTTACAAAATTGTACTTTAATTTGTTTTAATTCAAACAACCTTTTCTTCCTGGGAGCTTTTAAACAGTTTACCTCTTTCAAAAATCAAATTTTCCTTTTTGAAATTCAAAAAACATGTTTTTTTTTCAAAACAAAATCTTTGGTAGTAATCCGTCACTTAACAACTCGAAAATCACACCGATGATGCTGCGCAGTCAACATCGGAGTTACTTTCCAGCGACCGTAGTGAGTTCAATACTATATCACTTTTCAAACCATTTCTGAATATTTCCATTTTGAAATCAGTTCAAAATATCCTTCACAATGCTTTAAACAATTTAAAATCTCCCAGGATCTTAAATTTCTCATATACTTAATCCAAATATGTTAGCAACAACTTTTCCCATTTCTGAGATTTTAATTCCAATTTTGATTTTAATTTCAGATTCAACTCATCTGATTTCACATATTTTACTTATATGAATTCTGATTGGTTATTTACATACCATTTCATATTTAATAATCTTATCTGATTATAATCACAACCAATATGTCCAATATATGATAATATATCAAATATCCATACTGTGTCGGTCCATCGTATTCAAGTGTTTATTTACTCCTACCGATACAGTGGATCAAACTGATCGACCATAACTCATAAATAGCTCAGCCAATGAATCTCCACAATATAAAACCATTTTTATATCAAATACAAACACGTACTCGTATATATACACTCAACTCAATCTCGGGTATTACTAACCCGATCTCTACCGAGTCACGCCACAGAGCCAAGGTAATAACTTAACCTTAAGCTCTGATACCAACTGTAATGACCCGAATTTTTAGCGAATTTGGTTATCGACATAAACTCGATTCCGATAACCAAACATCGAAAAATCCTGGTAATTAGTGAAAGAAATTAGAGGATGAGGATAGATAAGATAGAAACTTAGAATAGAAGAAGAAGAAGAACACAACATCAGAGTAACACGAATCTCACAGCGGAACGAATAACATATAATATATGTAACATAACTTTGAAATAAAATAGTTATGTATACAATAGCACTTATCAGAGTACAACACTTACAACACAGCGGAAATAAACTATAGCTATATGATCCTGAAGCCTCCTGCTCCAGCTCTTCAAGTATATCTGTAAATCCCGACTACTTGACTGCCCGTACAAATTTAGGCACCCAAGAGTTTAGGGAAACAAAACAAAATAAACTCCGGGTCAGTCATGGGACTGGTATGAGTAAAACAGTTTAAAACAGTTTGAACAAGTAAACGATATCTCATAAGACCACGCCGTATAACGGAACGGGATTTTCCCTTATGAGAATCAAAAATATCTTTATATCAAAAACCTTTTGATATTATAATAATGTCTATCAGCCACAATATATTAATCATCTAGCAGAAACGCTTTCATCTCACGTTCTACAGATATAGTAAACAATCAAAATCGCAAGCACGTATTGGATAATGGGTTTCCAATTATGACAAGGTATGGAACCACCTTCCGATCAGTGTACTCTAGGAATGGTACACTGGAGTTCAACAAGAACATCTTGCAACTCAGCCACACATGATCGACCACTCATTTCGCTTGAGTGTATCGAATGTACATCACCAACGGTTGGGATCAACAATCGTTCCCGTATATATATATATGGGACATCATTGATAGATTAAAGAAGCAAATGAATATTCTCTAGATAGGTGATTATACACCCTACTTCGGTGCGACCGACTTAGCCATGCTGCCTGCCCGATTTCTGTCATTTACCGGATGTGAGGCTAGAAGCTACGCTTATCTTTTACACGCCACATCTTCATTCACTTAGAATGTCACATCGTCATACCCGCCAAATCACAAATTGACTTATCCAAAAATACCACGGGTATAAGCTAAGAGAAACGAATTCCTCCGCCACCAACGTAAATACGTTTGAAACGATCAACTTACGTGATCTATTAGATATACTCTGTCGGACATCCTTCCGTACAGGTCGTCCTGGGACTGGACAAACCGAAGGCACTATTCTGTAAACAGGACAACCCTTGCACTTTACTCCGTCTTCAATTATCTTTGGCATATATGATTCGCAACGCTTATGCCAATACGGAGTGGTTCTTCGGATAATAATCCAACCGGTCTCTCCATATTAACAACGTTAAAATGGTCAAAACTTTGATAGTCTGTGATTTAACTATCAAAGAAAAACACGTGTGCAAACAACGATATTATTTCCAGATGGAAATTCTATCAATCAATCATCAATCATATATATATATCTATATATATATATTCACATCTCCTTATTTTCTATGTTTAGAAAATATATGTTATTAACACTGGAAAACATTTCCATTTGTTTATTTACATATCACTATCCTTCCACAACTATCAGTCCCTGACTGTAAACTAGTAGGAGAACAATTCTCTAAGTATAAACCCCGAAGCCCGAAACCAACATCAGATCGATACCCAGAAAACTATTCAACTTATTAATCTCTAGTCAGTTTCTAATTTCTGTTTTAACTCCATTTTGATTTACTCTAACTGAATAACTCTATTTGTTTAACTCCTATTCGAAAAACTAATATTGAATTTTACTCCATTCGCTTGACTCTAGATCGCAGCGATCACAATGGTTACGCCTGATTCCCTCAGGAAACATCCGACCGCCGTAGGCTATCTGCAGCCCTGCGAATTCCGCTAGCAGTCGTGCTAAATGGCGACTCATCTGCATTAACTCTTATTCGAATAACTAATATTCGATTAATTCTAATTGATTAACTCTTATTTTATTTAAACTCACTTTGATTAACACACTTGATTAACTCATTTGATTAACTCACTTTGCTAACCCACTTGATTTACTTCGACTAACTTAACTTGATTTACTTGGTTTGACTAACTCAATTGATCAACTCGACTTGATAAATTCAACTCGATTAACCTAACTTGATTTACTTGGTTTGACTAACTCAATTTATTAACTCGACTTGATAAATTCAACTCGATTAACCTAACTTGATTTACTTATCTCGATTAACTTGAACTAATCACTTTGATTAACTCGACTAATTCACTTTGATTAACATAACCAATTCACTTTGATTAACTTAACCAATTCACTTAGTTTAACTTAACTTGCTAATTCAATTTGATTAACTTAACTAATTCACTTAGTTTAACTTAACTTGCTAATTCAATTTGATTAACTTAACTAATTCACTTAGTTTAACTTAACTTGCTAATTCAATTTGATTAACTCTACTCGCTAATTCAATTTGATTAACTCTACAACAATGATCACTATCATTCAAACACATATAATCCATACACATTATATATCACGTCATTTATCACAATATATGAAAAACGGTAAAATAAATGTTGAGGACTCCCGTCGGATTCCTCCAACCTGTTTCCCTGCATCACAGATGTTAGACAATACGATTAACATCGATTTCACTTTGATATGAGATATTCTGGTAGCAGAATCACATATAAATATTTAACGGTTTTTATATATATATATACATATATATAATTTCCACTAACTGACTAGCAGTTCAATCAAACAGTCAACACACAGTCAAACAGACAATATTTAACAGTTCTAAGAATATGTTGTAAAAATAGAACTGTACAGAGTGGGTGACTTTTACTCACATTGGCGCGTTAACCGTTAAATAATCGGTTTGCGTTATTTGACTCAGTTGGACAATTTATTTCGCCATAAATGGTAACGAGCTCTGTTTCTCTCCCGGTTAGTCTCATTGTGTTGCTCCCGTCCATACGATCCCAACGGATCTTGTTTCGTTGAATTCCGTCCACGTATGACCCAAATATCAAAGTTACAAGTTATATACATTTTAATTTAAACAAATAAAATTCCACTTTTCAACAGTTGGGCTCACCCTTCACTATTTGGCCCGTTTCCTTTCAGACCCGCCCATTCTCTTCATCTTCCCCAAATACAAAATGCCAACGCCTGCTCCTAAAACCACTGGCCATTTCCCTTGCTTCCATCTCCTTCTTCATTCATTTTAAAATCCAACTAAAATCACCAAAATTCACTCCATCAAAATCTCTTCCAACTCATACCATCACTATTGAACTCGGTGGTCTTCTTCTTCGATGGGTTCTCAGGCACAGGCGCGACCACCAGTACATCACCCATCCTCAACCCCAACCGCATACCCCAAAAATCCCTGCGCAAGTGCTATTTTCCAATCCAAACCCAGATATCCACTTTATTTTGCAAATCGGTTGCTAAATCAAAAACAAACCGCAACCCTAGCCTTCACGGTGAACAGTAGGACGTTGAAAAACCCCATCGCAACCGATGATACTTAACTAGGATTGTAGAGAAACCTCTCAGCATCACAAATACCTAAGTATTAAAATTTATGGAATTTATTTGCATTTGTTTGAGAATTTTGAAGGTTGAACTTTTTACTGGAAATGAAAACCGACGGCGGAACTTGGTGTTTGACCGAGAGAATGATTTTTCTAGGTTTAGAAAAATTTAAGGATTATTTATAGGATTTTTATAATATTATTTTATTCGATTATTTAATTTATTTTTAAGCAAACGCGGTATGTATTTGTCTTTAAAAATTCGTACGACCACATACAATACCCAAAAATCACCAAACTGGACATGCACCTTCAGTTCGACATTATGATCCCAACGAAACTGGTTTTGTCGAATTCCGACTTCGGTTGCTCACACAGTGTATTTTTAACTGTCAAAATACTAACTGTTTTTCACTCTAAAAATCCGTACGGCCACATACTAACTCTAAAAATCACGAAACTTGGAATCTAACAATAATTTGATGTTGCGGATCCAACAAAATTAGTTTCGTCGAATTCCGACTTCGTTTGCAAAAGTGGCTATTTTAAAGCTTTGGATGACCCATTTAAATATATAAATATTTTTAAATATAATTAAATTAAATATAAATAAATTTATATTATCGTATATCTTCACATATGATATCGTACAGCTCTAGAATATCATATCAGAATTTACAGCTTGATATTTCAGATACCAGATTATCTCGGTATTAAGTTTATACTGAAAATCTATTTATAACGTATATAAAGCGTCGTAATTTATAAAGGAATTCCACAGCGACTTTTTCTGAAATTTGATTTGGACGTAAATCAAAATCTACACGATGAAATCCCCATTTTTCTCTTCCACTAGAAAGATATACTCCACCCACTCCACACGTTTCTTGTTTCACAGAAATTCGATTTAAAACGGCCCCTGTACATTCAGTTGAAGTTCGAATCGCCAAATAGCGAACTGCCGCGCCATTTCGAGCTCTATTTTAATTATATTATAATTATACATTCAAACTGACGTCGATTGAATATATTCGTTATTCAAATTCAATTCTAAACTGAATTATATATCACAGATGGTCCGGTTCACACCATATCGTCATTTCAGCCAATTTTGATTATTTCAGAATTAAATATATTATTTAATTTATTATTTTAATTAAATATTCACCATTTATATAATTAAATTAATTAATTATAATACCTCTGCCAATGCGGGTCATTACACTACACTGACGCACCAACCGCCGACGTTTTGACCGCTTATAATCAGCCCAGTAATCGTGCCTTACCCTGCCTAGTTTCAGGGTACCATGATACATCTATGTGGGTTACTGCTGAAATGGGTCCCCGTTACTAGGGTTTTCTAATCAACATGTTTATTTGGTTAAGTGTCCAAGTTTACCCAACCCCACCCATCCGTTTAGTTAACATGTTGAATCGGTTAAGTGTTTCCCTAATTGACTTAACCCTACCAATCCTGACTTAGCTTTAATTTATTCATTAAAGCACCAACCACTCACATTAGACAGGTCTTGTTGTGGTCACTGGATATGTCTGTCGGTTCCGAGCAGATTTACACCACAACTCAGTCTAACCTCGGGTTCTTTTTGGGCTTGATGCACTAACCACCCACATTAGACAGGTCTTGTCGTGGTCACTGGATATGCCGGTCGGTTCCGGGCAGTTTTACACCACAACTCAGTCTAACCTCGGGTTAGGCATATTTGTCTTTTCTAAATTCACATATTTTCTATATATGTCTAATTTCTTTATGTAAATTAATTTTAATTTAATCATGCCATAATTATCCTTTGATTATGCTCACAATAAATGGTATATCAAATATACCATTTTATGAACAAATCTATGCCATGAATTTTCTATTTTCCCATCGTTATCCCCGTGGAATGTACACATGAATCACATAAAATGTTGGGCTAGTAAATTAGCCCAAACCCATAAACAAAAAGGGGTAATAAACAAGGGACATGAAATAAACATAAAATAGCATACATTTAACTTATCACATGTAACTTGGCATAGAAGTATCATTAACTTAATTAAACGGGTAAAGGTGAACTTGTGACTAAGTTGGATCTAATTGTCATGTAAAATTGATATAGGTCTAGCATGGAGGTTTAACATATAATCACAGTTTTAAACCACAACTTAGCATATTAACTTATGTATGTCAAAACATAAGAAAGCTACTATAAACATATTTAAATCACAACTTAGCATATTAACTTATGTGTGTTAAACATAAGAGAACTATTATAAACATATTCGAATCACAACTTAGCATGATGACTTATGTGTGTTGAACATAAGAGAGCTACTATAAACATATTCGAATCACAACTTAGCATGATAACTTATGTGTGTTAAACATTAGAGAGCTACAAATCAAATCTTGCAACATAAATAGATTCAACTTAACATGGATCTAAATATACATGAGTGTTGATCTAACATATAAGCATGTGCTTTAGATCATAAACTTGCAAGTAACCACCAAATTATAACATGACATGTTTCACCATTTAGTTGGCATAATAAATCCATTACCAAATCATAATAGATTCAATAACATTCAATATGGTATGTTCATCATCACAAACATATAGACATGATCAATCGCAACGGTAATTTAAGAATCAAACTTTATTTATCTTATGCATAAGCATCATTCTATATTCGAATTACAACATGTCATGATTCATTTGAAAGAACGTTTAAATCTACGTAATAACCAACTTATAAAAAGGAATTCTTGATTTCTGAAATCTGAATTCTGAAATTGGTTAGCTCGCCTTTGATGTAGATCGTTGAATTTGATTACTTTAATTTGATTTTGATTCAGGTTTTTATCTTGTCTTTGAATTGGTGACGACTACTCCAAGTTCTCAATTGACGGCATGATAGTTCCATGATTATTTTTGTGTGATTTTTAGGTTTGAGCATAAGGTTGTTTATATAGAATTTCAATTCAATTAGAGTCGTCGGATGATCCTAGAGTTAACCACAACCATTCAGTCAGGATAAGGTGACACCTCAGCCCTAATGACTCAGCAAGGAGTCAGAAAGGACTCAACAATGACTCACAATATGGATCAGATCACACCAGAAAGCTATGCAAGCTCTCAGCTCAGCCTGGGCGCACATAACAGGTGCGCCAGTGCAACTTTTGTACTGGCGCACTTCCCAAGTGCGCCAGTGCATATTTTTTTTTCTGGTTTTTTGTTTAACTTCGTTCGTCCATATCTCCTTCATACGGTGTCCGTTTTACACAAACTCGAACTCTATCTAAAGCAGAATTTCGAGACGAACGCAATGGCGTAACCCGTATCCCTTAATTCTCACATTTGAAATTAATTATTCTTTGATTCGTTACTATAATGTTAACAGAAAATACGGGGTGTTACAATTCATAAATCATTTGCATTAGAAGCGTTATATGAATATGTGACATTCGTGTTTCATATTCCGTGGATGGACACTTGTGGCACCATAAATGACATTGGATGATTGAGTATTTATTTATTTATGACTACAGTGTGTGCATTGTATGCGAGTGATGATTCATTAAATAATTGTTGTTGGTTGAAAACCCCACACGGGTCTTGGGATGATATTTGACTTACTCATCTCCCTTGTGTGAAATTACGGTTAATGGTTGATTGACGGATTTATGTGAGCGTCAATTATTTGATTGAAACTCATATGAAAATGAAATGCACATTGGATGTCATTTTGGATGTTGATAGTTGTTTACAACTATTGTTTGATATATATGATGAATGAAATCCATATAAATTTATTTATATGGATACTGGTTGAGATTTTATTCGAATCCGGAATAAGTATGAATATTTTTATAACGTAATATTCAAGGAAAATGGGAAGTTGATTTTGATGTTCGATTTTGGAAGGATACGAAAATATAAACATGTGAAGCCGAGTTAAGTATGTAAACGCTATTTTGACTTGAACGGATTTTTATATCGATTTTATTCATTTTTATAATGAATATCGAGAAGTTTAATTTTCAATATATTACATTTTGAAAATATTATCATGTTGAGTTCATAATAAAATGGGATGTTCAATTTTAATTAAAAATTGAAATGAAAGTTGGAATCGTTTTTAAATGAATTTATAAGAATTTTATAAAATACATTTTTGAATGGGAATTTACGAAATATATTATATATTTTTAAATGTTTTGAATAGAACGCATCGCACATCGACCATTCTCGAATTTCAACATTTAACTTGAAATGGACGTAACGGGAGATCCGACCATCGGATTCTCCTTAATCCAGAACTGTTGGATCCGTATCAAAAAGATCTTTCCAATAAATATACGAGATTTAAATTTGAATGACTAGATTTTTAAATATGTCCAAATCAGTTTTGGAAAAAGGTCGCTATGGATGCCACTCAGTGGCCAATATTGGAAACCGACTGTTAGGGCCTTGATAAAATTGTTAAACATATGAATAAATTATGTAAAATCATAATAAATGATTTGGAAAGATTTTGGATGAAATATTCCACATTTGAAAAGATAAAAGGTATTTTTATTCGAATGAACTAGTTAATAACTAGAATAACAATCCAATAATTTTTAGAAATAATAAATTGGATATGCGAACGATTTTGTTATAATTAGAAATTTCCAACATATAAATTGGAATTAAATGGAGAACGGGATTTTTGGGTTTGTCGTGAATGGTATTTTCATTAATATTTTTCTTGAACCCATTTGTGAATAGAATGAACCTTTTGATAAGATTTAGAGAAGTTTTCCAATTTATTTAATTAAATTGGAATTGAATGGAATTCGAGTTAATTATAATTGAAACGAGCTTCTGTAAAGGAAGGCCTTTACTATTTTTGGAATATAAAAGGCTTCGCCACTATTCCACTTATAGTATTAGTTTGAAATGGAAATTTATATCGATAGTAAATTGCTCAGATTTCCATGAAGATTCTATAATAAATGGAAGATGATTTTGGGTTTATTGTGAATGGTGTTTTTACATGACATTTATTCTTTAACCCAAGTAAAGACAAAATTAATTTCCAAAGGTTGAATAATCATTAAGTAATGATTTTTGAAGATTAGAACTAAGTTGGAGTTTTAATGAATCTTTAATTAGATTTGAAATGTTAAGTTGTAATTAAGTTTACCGATAACACAATGGGTGTTAAATATGGAGTACCACCAGTTTTGCTCCATAGGATGAATAGGTTGGGATTGAGATAAACGAAATAAATGATTACTTTGGTAATGCTCGATAATCCCGACTAGTTATATAAACCTTAATTTGGTTTAAGTTGTGAAAAGATATAATAAAATCTTTTGCAAAGGTTTTCAAAGAAAGATTTAAACAAGAGGTTTAAATGAATTAAAATATTTGATAAAATTAATGGGAATCATTTCTAGAGTTATGAATATTTGAATAAAATAATATTTTGGATTGGAATGAGGCATATGATATGTTTATATATCACTTGATTATAAGATGCGCGAGTTATTCGGGAAAACTGGGTTTAACCCGTTCTGAATAAATGTTACGACAATTAAAACTTGAAGATATTGAAGACGGTCCAAGACCAACAATCTTCATATCAATTGGATTACTACTGACGCCCTGGATGGAGTTGCAGCAATGAAAGGGTTATAGTGGTAGTTGTCCGGACGTACTTGTTGATTGTTCGGATATGCGAGGGCCTCTCTCTTGTATTGGACATATGGGACGAGGAATAAGGTGCCTCCGGTTTCGTTCAGACCCAGAACGAACTTGTGAATGGATTGTATGTTTGACATTGTACTTCGCGCTGTATTCGTTAATCTCTGTTAAATATATATTTGTTTGGTGGCGGAGAATTTATTCTCTTGCTTAACACCCTTCTTTGAGACGTACAAGCTTAGAGGTTATATATTGGTGGAAATTAATGGTATAGTATGTATTGATAATGTGGCATGCTAAGATGCAAATGATCAAGGCTTTTGTTGAAAAGTAGAGTCTTGTGGATGATGATCAAAGTATGACTTTAAATAGCATAGCTTTGTGTTGTAGCATTAATTCGCGAGCTTCACACCCCAGTGTGAGTCAAAAACGGATGTGGACCTCAGGGAGGACATGCGTTTCTTTCTAGCCATGGGTTATGTCATGGTATGGAGCCCAGACATTTTTACTTATGTGGATGATGGATTGCGAGGCGCCTCGGATATGTTTGGTCGACAATGGCCATTTTGGAAGTCTGATAGGACCGGGAAATGCATTTTTCAGGAATAAATAATCCACAAACGTTAGGTGTGGACTGGCCCTGACACTAACCAAGGGTTGCCCATAGGTGTGATCCTGGACATCTTACTAGAGGTGACCCGAAACCGGTGAGGAAGATCCCTTGCCTCGACTCATAGATGGAATTCAATTTCCAATACGACATCGAACGGTTTTAGTTGTAAACCTATATGACGACATAATATATGGTACCTATGTCGTCTATGATTTACCCTATTTTCAAGTGAAAGTTTAATGACTATTTCAAGTTCTCACGCCAGTCCCATGACTGACCTGGAGTTTATTGTTTTTCATCTAAACTCTAGGTGCCCATATTATCTACACGGGCGGCTAGTAGTTTTGGTTTTGCAGATTTCTATTTAACAGGATCCTGGTTTATAGCTGGAGTTGTATTCAAAAAGCTTTGTATCCATGTATTTCTTTCAGTTGTGTTAGTTGATGTATTTCCGTTGCGCATTGTATTTATACATTTTATTTCCACTGCTTTGTAATTTAATCTCTGATAATGTATTTTCCACTGTGTATATTATTTATTTGCACTCTGATATTCTTGTACTCTGATGTAAATTGTTGTAATAGAAATGAAAAGTTCTGTCGTTCTATGTTCAGATGCGTTGTGTTCTCATACAATCCGTGCTTTTCCATCTCTTCGGAGATCGGGGATTTTCGGTGCGTAACAGATTGTTTAACCTTAGTTATAGAATATGTGGATAAAGTTGAGCCATTAAAAATGAAATAATTTGAGAACTTTTAAACATCATTAATAAATAAGATTTTCCCCTTATAAAACATTTATAAATAAAATTATAATTGATTAATGTTTTAAAACTTTATTACTAAAATAAATAGCTTATTTATAAAAATAAATTATCATAACCAAATCGTTAAATTTTAAAACATAAATAAGATATATAACTTTAATTTAAAACACTATAAATATCAAGAAATAGTAATAATAAGAAAACATAAACTTCAGCGAAACACTGGAAATGGCGATAAAATTTTCTTCTGTTTGCTACTTTTTCTTTCTTCTGCCTCACTTCTTTACGAATCCGCCTCTCTACTCCATCACTTTCATCTTCAATTTCATAGTTTTCTTTTTCTACGACTGGTATATTGCTGTGGCTCTTCACTCAAACCCTCAATCCGGATTCTTAGATCAGAAACTCTATAAGTCGTCTTTGACTCGTTCTTTGACTTAGATAATCCATGAGCTCTCAATCTTGAATGGTAACACCTACCTCCTCAAAATCTTGCTTGCTAATCACACACTATGTTTTCCCTCATACCTGTCGAGGGTGACGTATACTCAGGTGTTGGGGTCTCGACATTTGTTCTGTGTTCACTGTGAGTTGTTTCATCTTGTGATTTAGTCTTGTTTAATTTGGGGTTTAGAGCATGTTTTGGTGGTTCTTTGGTTTTGTTTATGCTAGTTTTGAGTGGATTTTGTAGTGATGTACGGTCTGACTATCCACGTCTTTTCGTCACTACGTACAACAATATTAGTGAAGCTTTATTCATGTTTTTGCTGTTTATGGTATCGATTTCCTTGTTTTTGCCAAACATCACCTACCCAGGTCAATGTCAGATACTATTGTGTTGAATGTGATAGTTTTGGCTTTGCTTTAGCCATATTTCTTTTGGATAAAGGCGCTGCCTCAAGGTTTGTCATAACATGTCTATCTCATCGACCTTATGGCTGTGATGGTTGTTCTGCTGTACTGCTTTTGGGTATGTTGTTGTTTCAAATCATATCTTCTATGCAATCTGGTTGATGCGGATGCATTTGTCTTGTGCCCTTTTCCTTGCCAAGTCTTGTATTCTTTGGTGTTATTGTTCACCAAGGAGTAATAGTGTAATGCTACAGTGTGTTATTCTTGTGTTATACCTTTGTCATGTATGTGTTTCGTCACTTCAGTTTGAAGTGTGTAATTAGGTCATGCTATGCCCTATGTCATTTTGCTTCCTGCATGGATTTTGAGATATTGTATTTTTAGATATTTTATCTAGCTCCAGCTACGTAAACTAGATAAGTATTGGTGGACGATTCACTATAAAAGCCGAATTAGTAGGTTGACCAACTGGTAATCTCCTGTACTTACTTTGTAATTATTATTTATTATAATAATAGGTGTATGGATCACTATAAAAACTGTTCGGCCTTGCAAAAAAAGTACTATAAATAAAATAATTTATATTTCAAAATCATTTTTCAATAAGACTGCAGTCACCCAATGGTTACGTCTCTATCTTAGAGAAAACCACATGTAACTATAGGTATAAACCTAACATTAAAATACGAGAACCCGATGGATTATTGTTAATGGACCGCGACATTAACCCACCGATTTATGCCATAACAACACAATAGACTGCAGCTATGCGATGGTTACATCGCTACCCCATGAAACCATAAGTAGACCGTAGATAATCTCTACCCCTTGAATTACGCTATCCTAATAACAAACACATGGAACACAGTTACACACCGGTTGTGCTGCTATATCCCAACAAAACCATAAGAAACTGTAAGTGTAACACTCCATAATTCACGCTATTGGGTTTCCCAAAGTTTTATAATATTAAGAAGAAATAAACATAATTTAACATTAAAACCTTATTTAAATAAGGCTTGACAATCACGATGGCACTTAAATAAGCTACCATTTATTCAATTCACTTTCCAGTCATAATATTAGCATTTACATAAGCAAGAATATATGTAAATAATCATCAATTAGCAATTTATAACTAATCTATCACGTATCACAATTTATACTGGCAATCACATGAATAATATATAAGAAGGAAATTTATTCTGCTCGACGGATGTCGTTAAACATATTTATCCAATTTAATTAAGCGGTATTTATTTGACTAAATGGATAACACCAAGCGCATATTAAGTTTTATTACATTATAATTAAACAATATAATTTATTTAGTGTTCCTTATGAATTTTCAAACAAGCAATTATTCAAGAAATTTGATAAATGCAAAAATATCTAATAGCAATTCGAGATGCTACATCGTGATCCTAGAACATGGTCATCCAAACTAATAACATTTCAAGGTGCAGTCTCGTAGTCTTCGATTTAATTCAACCGACAATCAATTTATCAATTCAAAGATGCAAATAACAATATGGTTATTTTAACCAAACCAATTAACTAACTATTAACCCAAATCAAGTAGATAATAATATTTTAATGTGCTTGTGCTACATTAGTTGTATCAAAATACGAGTTTTACTCACCATCTTTGTAGTTATCGTTTTTTTTATTCTGTTAAATTTCGGATAGAATTCAAAATTAACAGAAAATATGAAAGACACCCATAGCATCCAATCAGTTCGAAGACGTAGATATCGTCATTGTGAATCCAAAGCAACTGATTGCGCTGAATTCTGACCTAAAATGGGTTAAATATAGGATTTACAAATTATAATGAAACTTAATTATAATTAACTTATACTGATTACATTCATTACAGTTTTAATTACCCTTGATTGTCCTAATACCCTTCGTTAACATCTTTATCTCCAATCAAGACATCATTGTTGCGTTCATCTGCTCCAGCCGCGCCTCCATCCACATATAGGCCATCACACCACCACCATCATGAAGCCGATCCTCGCTGGCACCGAGTCCAACTTACCATGATCCCAACGGAACCCCTATGGTTGGGAAAACCCAACTGACATACCTCCATTCAAGTACCTTTTCTGGCTTTCGTGGTGGATTGCAATCTACCGAACTTTGCATGAATGTCGAGCTGATGTAACCCCTTTTCCGCTTTTCTTCAGACACCCGCCCTTGCCTCTCAACGAGGATGACATAATACGCCAAAAACTGAAGATGAGTAGCTCCCTTCAACTCAATTTCCAACCCTCCACACTCAAGATGAACATCCTTCACCGATGTAATCACCATAGTCGGGCGCTCCTTCTTCATGTTGAACATCTTTGTTAATACTGCCTAGATCGGTCGGAGAATTCATGACCGTTGATTTTGATGAAGAAGAGAGTGGATGCCTTGACTTTAGTTTAGGGTTTTGTAGAAAGAATGCTTATGATGTTATTTGTAAACAAAAATCTAAAACACTATTCATCTACTATTAATTTCAAAATCCTCCCGAGTTTAAATCGAAGCATGTCGACTGACGTTTATAACGAATTACCTGTATTCCAGGTGCAATGGAACTAGTTTCGAAAGTTAATCTGGTCACATTTAATAATTATTCTTGAAATCAAATTGTATATTACTATAATTGCGAATTGTTTAACTTTACGTGTTTCTAGCATGCACGATTACAAATTAAGTCTAATCGAGATGAAACTTGGCATATTACGATAATTCACCTTTCAAATTCGATGAAAATGGTTTCGTCGAAATCTGAGATAGTTTGTAAAATTACTAAATTCTCACGTTAATTTAAAATGGATTATTATTAAACAACATCAATCATTTAAATTTTAGTGATATTAATTTCTTGTTATCATTCTAATTCAACCGTAAATAAATTAATCCTATCTAATTCACATTACATTGCAAATTACATCAATTTACGAAATCATATCATTCAAATCGGCCAACTAACTCATAAAATTTTAAATCCAAGTTAATTAATTTCTTAAACTAATATTAGTATTTAAGACTAAGTAAATATTCAGCAACTAAAATTTCGGGTTGTTACAGCTCGGTTTTTTCATAGTTTTAACACTCAACAGCCTTTGAGCTATGAAAATTATTATGATTTCTAAGATCTCTAGTCCTTAAATGCACTTCAGTAGTTCGATCTGCTACGTCCGTTTTCTCTTGTTGAATTACTTCCTCTTGATAGTGAATGCAAAACTGAAAAGGTTGATGATTCAACTGAATCTCTCCGTTGGGTCTCTTTACTTAGAACTGTATTACAAATATCATTAATTTTAACTTACTACTTTTTGATGGGAAACCCACTACCGTGATAGTAACATTCTAACTTTTGGGCAAGGGGAACTATACTATCAATGTTCGTACTTGTTCTCAAATTCAGTTTCAACTAAAGTCAGCTGGGTTTTAACTATATTCAGTTCAATGAGATGTTGAGCTATCGATGTGCCTTCTTCCATCATCAAATTGGACAACCATCTTATTAAATGAACTTTGTTATAGGCTGATGTCTTCTCACACATGTTGGGGAGATCCTTCATAAGACCTGATGTGAAAGGGTGAGCACTTATTAGTCAAAATCAATTAAACCAACCAAACCAATTAAGTTTGGACGGTTTGGTTTGGTTTTGTAAGATGATTGGTCAGTTTTGGTTTTTATTTTTATATTACTTTGATTTATTGGTCGAGTCTGGTTTATAATATTTGAAAACCTCACCAACCAACTAAACCAAAATTAAAAATTTATTGCTTTTAAAGATAAAAAATTACCAATAACAATGTTATTATTTACAATATTTTCATAATAATATTACTTTTCTTTAATATCATATTAACATTTTCAGAATAAAAGTTTATTTTCTAATATATTTGCATCATGTGAACTCGATTAGTTGTTTTAATCATATGTGATACCAATAACTAGAAGAATAATTTCATTTAGGATAAATCGTATAAACCAACCAAAGCAAACCAAATACTATTGGTTTAGTTAGTTTTGGTTTCAAAAAATATTGGATTGTTTTGGTTCGGTTTATGTTTCGTGAATGGTTTTTTTAGTTTTAGCATTTTTGATCGGTTTCAAACCAAACCAACCATTTGCTCACCCCTACTGATATGGTCTTTTCCTTTACTATATTGAAAACAACACTACAAGATAACGTCAATTGAATAACTTTGAGGGTTTGTCTATAACAAAGAGTCCAACTTTTATTCTTCACATTTTTTGGCTTCATTTCTAAAAGAGGTTGATAAAGCTTTTTCTGGCATAGGTAGTCTTCAATCTGCATTTTTCAAAAGCAAAAATCAGCACCATTGAAAATTTCGATTTTCACCTTTCTTTCATCGTCGTCATTGCTCCCACTTGAATTTGATTTTTTTATGAAAAATTATGACTATGATACCAGCTATTGGAAAATCATGTAAGCTTTCCTATAATTAGATTTTCACAGAGAAGAATACAATGCAGAATGATAAGACACACAAACTTGATAATGAAGTTCGACAAATTACACCTACGTCTTCAAGCTACTATAGATCTTTTATTTACGAGCATATTACAGTGTGGTTACATAGCACTTTTAACTCAACACTCCATCTCACTATTTCAAGATTATTCTTCCTAAACTTATTTCCCTTTTATAGTTATTGGATTGAAGATGGGATGTATGTTGTGAAGTAGAATGATGTATTTATAGGGTAAGAAACTAGTTGGTGTGGGTTGATAAAATGATTGGTTGTGTCCAGGCCCAATTCAGGGCATAAGCCGCCTAGGGCCTTAGGCTGGAAGGGGGCCTCAAGATAGATTAATCTGCATGTATATATGATGATAGTACTATGTTTTTGAAAGTGAAAACGACTGGCTAGAAAGGGCAATTTGTTGCAAAGTTGAGGATGTAGGATTGATCCTAGGTAATGTTATTTCCAACATATTTTATTTTTCCCTCTACTTTTCTGTAACACCCCACACTTTTCTGGGCCCAAATTTCGACAAAAATCGAAACTTGAACACATCCAAGCATGCAGCATGTATATTTAGTACCTGCAATAAATGGGCATGAGCATAATCAGAGTACGATAAAAAAACTCATCGCGGAAACAAAATAGGATAAACTAGTATTATCTCAAGTAACTACCTTTTCAAAGTAAGTTACTTTGCAAATACCGAGCATGAGAGAGAATGAGAACCGAAAGCCAAACTTAAACACCTGTGAGAACCTAACCTTCTCTAGAAAACCTAGGTGGTTGTAATGATGAGGGGGTCAGAATAACAAAATTCTGGCAGGAAATGTACAATACAGATTATAATACACAGATGTATCCTGTTTGGTTCAACCTAAGATGTACACCTACCAAGGTTAGCGATTCTAGCCTAACCCCATAGTTGACTACACATGACCCAAACTACTGGTTGACCAACTCTTTGGAAAAAGCCATTCCAAACAATAGATGGAGCCATAACCAGATATCGAGCCGATCTAGACTTATTTTTGTTGTCTTAGGTCGACCAACCATAAGTCGACCCGAGGCCACAACAACATCAAACTAGTTGGCCAATCATCAACAGATCGACTGACCAAGACATCTACCAGTGGATCGGGCCGATCCCATAATATCAGGTCAAGCCTAAAGTCTTGGATCTCACCAGAAGTATTTGGAGAGTTATACGCTACCGGACAAAGTCCTACTCCCAAGGTTGCTGAAACAGATTAGCTTTTAAGTAGCTCTCCTTTTTATATGCCAAATACCAAGCTCCACGTCGATAGTGATTTATGAGGAGAACTATTCATCAGCTATAGACCGGGTCCTCCCGCCGCAACTACTTTAATGGATTGAGCTACACGTGTCCAAACTCTGAAAAAGAGGAGAGCCACGTGGCACACGGCTCATCCTACCTTCTTCACCTATAAATACACCATTGCTAAAAAGTAAAGGCAGGTTGAATTCTCCACCAACAATTTATGCTCGCTACTAGAAACATCCAACCGTGCACTTCAAACAACATAAGGATTTTGTAATCTCTACTTTCATCCACTGAAAAACTACTGTCACCTATAATCGATGGTATAAACAAAGATTATAAGTGGACGTAGTAATTGGTATAAGACGAACCACTATAAAAGATCGTGTCTCCCTTGTTCATTTACTTTTTCTCTCATTTCTGTGATTGTTTCTCATGTGTGTTTAGCACAAGTTGGGGGTTGATTGTCACTAGACCAACTTTTGACGTCAACACTTTAGCGCGCTAGGTAGGGAAGCACAGACATAACCTATGACCTTTGACTGCCTTCAAAAATTTCTAAGCAGACAATGGCAATCAAGCGGAAGAATGCTTCATCTTCCCGTCCTTTACCTGCCGATGATGCAGAAACAACCGCAACGAAGGCAAGCCATGAGGCTTCCCCCCACGAAAACATGTCCCAATATCTCACCAGGGACGACATGGATAAATTTTTGGCTAAGTTCAGAAATCAGATGGCATCTCAGGGTGAACATCTCAAACATCAGTAGGAAGTGATGAACAACCTCCTCGCTCGGATGGAAAAGGGATCTTACATTCCAGTATCATTGCCTGCACAGGGTGAGGCTAGGGCAACAATTGATCTTCGGTCTGCAGAGAATCAAGCTCCAAATTGGTTCACACCCTTGCTTCCTCCTGGCTCAACTTCACTTCCCAATCGGCCACTGCCAGGGGCATCACTTCCATCGTTATACGGAGCTTTGGTAGCTGCAGATTCTCAGGTCGACCTTGGCCAAGTCTAGAACCAGTCGACCAGTCTGCCTCCGGTCCAGGGATCGACTCAACTCCCTAGACAAACAGTCCAAAACTAGTGCAACTTGTGGGTCGGCCGGAACTAGGAACGTTGTTACATATGGTTCGACCTAATGTCTTACTACAAACTCGTCTTATGCAACCTCCCCTTCAACGGAGAGCTAGAGACAACAACCCTACGTGTCACAAAGACCACTCTACCATACCGGTCCCTAACGTAACGGAGAGAAACACTACCGTAAACCATTCTAACATCGCTCTGAGTGGGGGCAATGCCGATCCCCAGGTGGGTACCACTCACCTGAGCCCATTACTTCTAGCAGGAATGGATACGGTTCAGTCCAACAATAACCAAGCGACTTTAGCTACAACCGAACCAGGCCTTGACGCTAGAGTACACCCTCAGCCTACCCTTCACTCAACTATCGAAGGTCAAATCCAGCTGACCTTAAGACTTCCGAGCATGCTTTCTTCAGATCCTAGTAGTGGGATTCTCAACCATGTCCCCAATGCATAATTGGATTCATGGCAACGACTCCTCGGAGATGAAAGCCAGCTTGCAAGCATCATCAAACGCTTCATCACCTGGGGAACATCTTCTCAATAGGATGTGGATGACATCCACCATAGTCCATTCACACAGGAGATCAGGAATTCTCGAAATCCTCCAGACTTCAAGCTTCTGGTACTGGAGCCCTACAATGGTAGGACCGACCCGACCTTTCATCTCATGTGATACATGTGTCACATGGAAGTGCTTTCGGCATCGACCAATGTCATAGCCAAGTGCTTCCCTCTCTTCCTCACCGACATGGTTAGCATGTGGTTTCGGCAGTTAACAACTGAGTCGATCAATAACTGGAATATGTTGGTCACCCGCTTCATCGAGCAGTTCAGAGTCCACATATCCCGACCAAAGAGCATCATGTTCCTTACCTCCATCACGAAGTGGTCCGGCGAGACCCTTCGATCCTTCTTAGAAAGATTCAATGCGACTGTAGCATCAGTCGATCGACCCAAGCCATCGATGGTGCTTATGGCCGCCATGGCTGGTGTTCAGAACCGATCAGAATTCATGATCTCTTTAACCAGAGACCCTCCCAAGGACATTGAAGATTTCTATGCAGAAGCCGATAAATTCCTCCAGCAAGAAGATGCTAGCATTGAGATGGAAAGCCTTGAGGTGCTTGCTACCAAGGACGGGGCTCCATCCAACACCAACGGCCAGAAAAACGGAAACGGAATTTTTTTGAAAAAGAATGATCGCAACGTACGACTCCAGAGAGAGAACAAGTATGGTCAATACACTAAGCTCAACTCATCCCTTCTCAACATCTACCTTGACTTAAGAGGATCTATGCCTTTCACTAAACCTCCTCGAAGGGAGCTGAGCCAAAAAGAACTCGACTCTGGAAAGCACTGTATGTATCACATCATGGCAGGCAACAACACCAGCGAGTGCAGACATTTACGCGATCTCATCGAGGGTAAGGTTAGGCGTGGAGAACTACCCGAGTACGTCAAAAAACCTGTAATGGCCATACCACCACAACCTTCTTTCCAAGCTCCTCATGTTGATCCTCGAGCTCCTCGAAACGGAAAGGACCCTAAGCCCAACAATCGCGACATCATCATTAATTAATCAAGCTTAGAACATCACGGATTTTACCCATTTATTAGGACATAAGAAATGTACTTCTATTATTTCCTTCAATAATGTGATTATGTTGAAGTACGCATGTACGGGGTTAGGATCAAGCTTCTAGGCGTGCTCTGGATTCAACTATCACCAGCTTAGAATTTGTTTTAATTTCTCTGTAATAGCTCCTTAGCATCAATAAACTTCCTTTTTTGAACATGGATTATGTTTGAACAATTCGAACCGAGCATGATTGACGCTCACCGACCCAAATATGGTCAGTGCTAGCCACCATTTCTAAACTATGGTCGATATCCGCCTCCATATTTAACCAATTCTCTAAGCCAAGTATAGTTAATACTCACCAACACTCTAAGCCGAGTATGGTTAATACTCGTAAACTCTCTAAGCCAAGTATGGTTAATACTTGCCAACTCTTTAAGCCGAGTATGCTTAATACTCGCCAGCTCTCTAAGCCGGGTATGGTTAATACTCGCCAACTCTTTAAGCCGAGTATGGTTAATGCTCGCCAACTCTCTAAGAAGAGTATGGTTAATACTCGCCAACTCTCTAAGCTGAGTATGGTTTATACTAGCCAACTCTCTAAGCCGAGTATGGTCTACTTGCCAACTATTTAAGCCGAGTATGGTTAATACTCGGAAAACTCTTTAAACCGAGTATGGTTAATACTCGCCAGCTCTTTAAGTCAAGTATGGTTTATACTCGCCAAATTTGCAAAACCAAGAATGGCTTATGCTCGTCCCTCAGACTGTACCGTCTAACCAATAGAAAATAAGCATGGTTTATACTCGTATCCAGTTCTTTACAGGTATCATTTAACTGGTGGGATCCCGGTTCTTCTGTTCTAACAGGACCAATTCAGAATCGTCGAATCATTCCCTGCCATTCGCAAGTTTCCTTGTTTGAGAGCTAAGAACCTCTCCATCTGCATGCTTCTTTGTGCTTGGGAAAGATATTTCATTTTGAACCTCTGTCTAAAATCCTCCCAAGTTTCCACCGGACGTCTAGCTTGGGTGACTTCCCACCAAAATGAGGCTTCGTCCTTCAGTAGCCAGGCGGCTAACTGAACCTTCCTTTTATCCTCTACTTCAAAGATTACGAACAAGTCCTCAGTCTCCTTGAGCCAATTCCGTGCTTCTACGAATGTCTCGTCCCATGGAATGGCTTCCCGCCCATAGCACAGAAGTCCTTGTAGATCTTAGCGAAATTATCTGCTCCTGGAGGAGGAGGAGGAATGACTGGTGTAGTTGGGGGAGGAACGTTTCCTTGGCCTTCGGCAGGCGCCGTGGCCTCCAAATACATATGGAACCATCCGGGTATCACAGCGCCCTCTGGGATATTAGGAATGTTTTGTTTCCCAGACATGCTGAAAAAGGGAAAGGAAGAGATTTAGACAAAGGACCGAAGGATACTACGTATGGCTTTTTGGGGAATGTTTTTAAAAATAGACTTTTCTTTTTGAAAATGCTTTCTTTTAAAATCTGTTTGAAAATAATTTTCAAAAACTTTTATCTAATCTGGTAACCTTCAGCTTTGATACCAAGTGTGACACCCCACGTCCGTTAATGTCACTCACAAAGGGAATGCATTAAGTTTCGTGAAGCGTTATAGGTAAACAGACACAGAATTTTACAAGACAGACATAAATAAGATAGTAGCGGAAATTTAAATTTTATTTCAAACACAGATCATACAGCGTGGTTTAAAATACCATGAGTCTCAAAAACCATTACAACAACATAACTTCTGTCTTTTAACATCATAGTACATAAATACTTAAAAGAAAACATAATTCCCCGAATAAAAGAGACAAAGCCATAGTGGAGATAAAAACTTGAGCTATACTTTGAAAGCAGCTTTAGCAAGATGATATCTAAGTCCTGACTAAGCCTGAGTGTTTCCTCCGTGAGAACCTGAGGGAGGGGGAGGGAACGGAAGAAAGAAGGAGAAACAAGAGGGTCAAACATAAAATCTGGCGAGTCTAGTGACTTTTAGCAAGTAAATAAATAAAAGTAGCATGACAGGCATATAAAGTGGATAGGAGAGATCACTACATAAACGGCAGGTGTGACAAGGTAGACATGATAAGGTATATACGCTTCCCTAATGATTACTCTGCACTATTACTAGTATAACCAGAATGGGATGATCCCTTTCACTATAAGGTGGTAGACTTAGGCATACGTCCAAATGTACCCTAACTACTACCATAATCGATCGGCTTCCTACTCCGTAGATACTCTGTGTCGACCCCACAATAGGATGTATTACGTCCTAAAGTGGCAACCCCTCGTTGATGCGCACACCCCCATATCTACATGTGTCATGGTCGTCTTATCCCCTTCGGCCCGACTCATGCACGCGCATGGCCCGGTCGGTTTGCGCTGCCAACACCGCCTCCATGTTTGGATCTCTTACAATCAGTCAGTAAGCGTGCCCCACCTCTGACCTAGCTCGGAGTTCTCTACTCAATACATACTCCGGGTTACTGACTGAAACAGGTCCCACACAATATGATACAAGCTCTCACCATTGTCTTGTATCCCCTACTAGGTTTTCCACAGGTTATACTTACCCTAAGGGTGTCTTTAATTATATAACCCCAATATTTCTACCATTTATGCTTACCTTAAATGTGTCTTTAATTACATAACTTTATTATTTCCTTCGTTTATGGATACCACTAGGTGTCTTTAATTACATAACCTTATCGGGTTAAGTTTGTGGGCCTATATGTAAATATTACCCACCCCTTCTAGATTTTCTTAACCCATCCACTATCGAACAAATTTTACTTAACCCTAACTTTAGTTCATAATCATACAATCCCTATGGATTAGATTTGGTTAAGTAGTCCAATTTATTACCATGTCCATTTATGGTTTATAATAGGCTAGACCTTCCACATTAGGCCTACAATTTGTGGATGTTGGATATGCCGGTCGGGTCCGGGCAGTCTTATTCCACAATGGGCCTAACCTTGTGTTGTAGCCCGGTTCGTATTTGCGCACTTAGACTTCTCACATTAGGTTCCACATTAGTGGCTGCTGGATATGCCAATCGGGTCCGGGCAGACTTCTACCACTAATGTAACCTCACCTCGTGTCATAAGTGCAATTACAATTCCTAATTGTAATTACTAGACATTCCATTTTTATTCGATTCTTACCTATGTCTTAAAAGGTGATTATGTCCCCACTTTCCCCCTTTTTGAATTATATGTCCAACTTATGTTTATATTCAAATGATGTCAATATTAACCTTTTTCCCTCCCCGTTCCCTAACTAGCATGTTCGGACAATTTACGACATGCATAGGCTAAATAATAGCCTAATCAAAAATGATAAAAAGGGAAGGTAATGGAAATATGACAAAGGTGAATGTTCTAACATAACTAGCATAAACATATTCTAACATGGTGAACATATAGACATAGATCGAATGAAGTTGAGACGACCCAAAATCCCGTTCAGACGGAAACAGGGCTATCTTTGGAATATAACACAGAAACAGATAATAGCAGAACAGAATTAAATAAATACACCAGAATGAACAACAAAATATACTGGATAAAAGTATCATCAGAGTTACACAGTATACAGGATCTTACTTAGTACAAATACAGTTCAGCAATACATAAATGTCTACAGTGGAAATAAACAAAATATGTACAATAGGAGCTGAACAGCATAAAAAGAAATAAATGATAGAATCCATCTTCAGCTCCAGCTATCCAGAAAGAACCAGCTAAACCTGAACACAAGGCTGCCCGTGTGGAAAAAGGGGCACCCGAGTTTGAGAGTGAAACAAACTACGAGTCAGTCATGGGACTGGTATGAGAAATCCACTCAACACATATATAATTGGCTAATCACAGGACCACGCCACTTTCGTGGAACGGGTTTACTCCATTGGATTGCCAGTGCTTTAAAACAAATCTTTATTTTAAACATCGCTATGCTTTTTATAAAAATGAAGCCGTTATAAGACTCAGTTCCCATCACACAATGCAACGCAAACCGGAGGATAGAGTTTTTACCTTATAACAGCCAAAATATGCTTGATACAAATAAAACAAAGGCATTTGATATTATTGCTAGTGTTTATATGTTTTGAAAACAATTTCAAACCATAACTATCAATCATAGACGACATCAGCGTCCCATGCCACTATGTCGCCAAATATCTATACAATCGAAACCGCACGATCACGTATCTGGAAATTGGATTTCCGTCATGAACCGAGGCAAAAGATAGTCCTCACCGAATTCGAGACTGCCTAGCCCGAGTCTCAGGATCAGAGCTCGAGTGACCCTTGGATCGTCAGGGCCGGTCCACCGATGTGGATTAAAATTCCTGAACAATGCGTTTCCCCGCCCTTTGGGGCGTAAACGAGCCAACGAATGACTCCATCGGACCCGGATCGTCCGATCAAACCGAGGCGCCTCGCAACAGCAACAACCACTTAGGTGAAAAGTATATAAATGTCAGGGCTGGTAGGTCACTGACACCACCCTAGCTAGGAAGAAACGCATGTCCTCCCTGAGGTCCTTCCTCCCGTTTCTGGTTCATACCGGGGTGTGAGGCTCGCGAATTTACGTTATACACAAAGCTACGCCACACAGGCGGTGCTTTGATCATCACCACAAGACTTTGCTTTTCAACAGAAGCCCTGATCACTGCATCTTAGCATGCCACACAGGCAATTCACACCGTGCAACTGATGGCTATCAATCACACAGAACAAATTCCAATGTCGGACACACAGTCCATTTACAAGTCCGTTCTGGGTCTGAACGAAACCGGAGGCACTAAATACCTCGCAAACCCTTCGATCACCACGTACGTCTGGACGATCACCACTCATTATCCATATCTCGGGATGCCTCCCAATCGGGACCTCGGTTACCATCCAAACGAGGTGAAGATCTCCGGTCTTCGACCATCGTCTTCATCTTCGACTTTCAATCGTCGGTCAATTATTTGAAATGAGAATTAACTCGGCCTTCTCAAATAATTCACGTATATTTAGAATTTCAAATCAATTTATTTCAATGGTTAAATTATTCGACAACACCAATATTGTTCTTTAATGTAATTTTCACACCAAACACATTCAACCATCAAAAGCCACATAAATCAAGCAAATTCAGTTTATTTCCATTCCATATCGCTTATGATATTTTATAACTATTTATCGCTATTTTTATTTATTTTAAAATAGCTAATATATTCAAAACGACGTTTCGGGCCATAACGTGGCCGTGGCGCTGTTTTTCTTCAGATTTGATTTATACATATCTGAAAATCTAACCGTTGGATCTTCACAAAATTTACATCATTAGAAAGGTCTTTTCAAAACGAATCCAACGGTTCCAGTTTCGGGAAAATCCGACGGTCGGATCTCCCGGTACAATCGTTTGAAGTTTCGATTTCAAAATACGAACTGCAGCGTCGTTATTCGATTAAATATAATTATATTTATATATATAAATAAATATAATCGTTTCTGGCGCTGTTTTTCTTCAGATTTGAATTAAACATTCCAGACAATCCAACCGTTGGATTTCTACAAAGTTGGTGCCGTTGGGAAGATATTTCCAAGGCGAACCCGACGGTTGAGGTTTCGGGAAAATCCAATGGTCGGATTTCCCGCACTAGTCGTTTGAAATCACGGTTTCAAAATACGAACTGCACGGCCTCGTTTCGTTTTAATTTTATTTATATTTATATATTTATATAAATATAGTTCATTCAACAATTTCAATATCGTTTTCACTTCAAAAAATTTTCTAACGCCTTAAATTTTGGAAAAATTTCGCCATAACCTCCCCTGCACCGGGAGCATCGGGAAATCGCAAATAGCGTTCCCGGTCCTTCTAATCTCAGAAAGAAAAAGAAAAAGCCAAGCGGCTAGCCAACAGGCTCAAAATCATCACCCAAACAAATCAGTAAATGTGTACCTATTTGTCGGGCACAAAATTTTATTCCTCTTCTCTAGCCCCTTTGCTATAACCTGATCAATGAATATGCATATACATGTATATACAGTTCTTATCATTTATCCTTTTCTATTCAACTTCATATTTGATTTCTATTTGGTTTAAAAACACCATTCATTCTAATGTTACATAAATAGGTGCAAATCATTTCATTAGATAATTAATGAATATTTCAACTCATATATGTTTATTTTGAACAAGTGGCTATTTTTAACACTTCACATTTCAACGATTTATGCATACAATAGAAATGTGATTTTTATTGTAAAACAATTCATTTCAAAACACTATTTTTCTATATAGTTCATATAGTCGATAAAAGGTGATTTTTATTATCAAACAATTTATTTCAAAATATGAATACCATTCAACACATGAATTTCTAAACAACGAATGAATATCAATTCAACACATGAATGTTTTCTATGGTTTTTATATATAGATAAAAATGTGATTTTTATTATCGAACAATTTATTTCAAAATATGAATACCATTCAACACATGAATTTCTAAACAACGAATGAATATCAATTCAACACATGAATGTTTTCAATAGTTTTTATATATAGATAAAAATGTGATTTTTATTATCGAACAATTTATTTCAAAATATGAATACCATTCAACACATGAATTTCTAAACAACGGATGAATATCAATTCAACACATGAATGTTTTCAATAGTTTTTATATATAGATAAAAATGTGATTTTTATTATCGAACAATTTATTTCAAAATATGAATACCATTCAACACATGAATTTCTAAACAACGGATGAATATCAATTCAACACATGAATGTTTTCTATGGTTTTTATATCTAGATAAAAATGTGATTTTTATTATCGAACAATTTATTTCAAAATATGAATACCATTCAACACATGAATTTCTAAACAACGAATGAATATCAATTCAACACATGAATGTTTTCTATACAATGAATAAATATAGTTTAAGCATATGAAAATAATTCAAACACACAAATATTATTCAAAATTTCGGCAGCATAACGGCAGGGTAGTTAAACCGGCACCGTCCCTAGTACGGCTCCTCGCTCTACCTTAAAACCTCGCGGTTTTTGACAATGGGGTTCATGCATCTAGTTCGCACGCAGGCGGCATGTATATATTTATTTCATTTCCACAAACTAATCCTATGTGGTTTCAACCAAATAT
Organism: Allium sativum; assembly: GCA_030737875.1. Classification (NCBI taxonomy): domain Eukaryota; kingdom Viridiplantae; phylum Streptophyta; class Magnoliopsida; order Asparagales; family Amaryllidaceae; genus Allium; species Allium sativum. The sequence continues at coordinate 292,847,683 of CM060909.1, forward strand.
TTCACAACCACCAATGGGTATTTTTCAGCCACAATCAACCAATATCAATCACAAACAATCCCAAACAACCATTCGCTATCAATCAAATTTTCACAACAATTTCAACCAATAAATATCGTCCATGGTTTGTGGACGAGGGGGCGTATATATATATATATATATATATATATAGATATATATTTATAGATAGCAATTCACTTTCATTTCACACATATATAATATTTTTAAAACAGAAATCTCACCAATAGCTATCCAACTGCACGACACTTCCTTAGAGAAATCTCCGCCTTTTGTCGCTTTCGCCCGTATTCTCTACACATGTAAAAATCGAATTTTTACTACGCTATTCAATATATAAAAATATGATTTTTACTTTTACTTTCAATATATAAAAATCTGATTTTTACTTTTACTTTCAATATATAAAAATCTGATTTTTCCTTTAAAACAAAATCAGTTTTTATAGTTTTTTTTAAAATCAGTTTTAACTTCTTTTAAAAATCCGTTTTTACTTTTTAAAGTTTAAATCCTTTACTTTTTTTAAAGTTTAAATCCTTTACTTTTTTTAAAGTTTAAATCCTTTAAAACCCTTTTAAAAATCAGTTTTAAAATCATTCAAAATCAGTTTTTATTTTTTTTCCAAAATCAGTTTTTCAATACCTTTTATAAAATTCAGTTTTTAACTTTTAAAAACCAAATCAGTTTTAATTTCTAAAATAAAATCAGTTTTAATTTCTTTTATAAAATCATTTTAAATCTTTTTGAAAAAACAATTCAGTTTTATACTTTTAAAAATCAATTCAGTTTTAAACATTTTTTTTAAAAAAAAAATCAGTTTTATAACTTCTTTAAAAATCGGTTTTAAACACTTATAAAAATCAGTTTTAATCTTTAAAAAAATAAAATAGCAAAACGAAAAACTTACAGAGGGGGGGTGTTTTCTGCAGTTCGTCGGAGGCGGGGGCACTGGATCTCGGTGGTGGTGGCGAGGCTTCAGGGGGCTCGGTCTTCGTCGCGCTCGTGCGACCTGGGGAGGAGGGGTCTTCGGGGATTTCGCCCTGGGAGGAGGGAAGCAGTACGGAGGAGGGCGGCGGCAGGGTTCGTCGGCGTCGGGTCTCGAGGGGGCGGCGCTCGATTGGCTTAGGGTTTTTTTTTTTTTTTTCTCTGCCGATTGAATTTTGAAAAAGGGGGGGGGGGGCAGAAAGGATATAAAGGAGGGAAGGGGGAATTAAAATATATTTTTTATTATTTTTATTATTATTTAATTATGCAAAAAGTTGACTTTTACATACGACCTCTAAATGAGGCCCACCGCCTGCCGTCCATAGCGTTTTACCCCCATTTCGAACACAATGGGATATGTATTGCAAGCTGATTTGATCGTTACGATCAGTTCCCGTTGAATTTACATTTAAATCATTATATTGAATTTTAAACGTACATTTCAAATTACCGGGGTCACATACTAACTAGAAAAATTCCAGAAAAATATTTTCTAGCTTCGTATTGACGATACGGTCCTAACAAAACTAGTTTCGTCGAATTCTGAGACCGTTTGTAAAATGGCCAATTTCCAGTCGATTAAATTCAACAGAAACTGGTCAAACGCGTTTTCTTTTGCCACGCTCACATATTGATTCGAAAAATTATGAAATTTGAAACCTAGCAATAACTTGACACTGCGGATCCAAAAAAAGTGGTTTCGTCGAAATCCGAGGTCATCTGCAAAATGTCCATTTTTAAGGGCCTGAATTCCATAGCGACTATTCAGAATTTTCAACTGGACATATCTTTTGATTCCCGCTATCAAATTTCGATTGGTCGGATTCGTTAGAAAGATATTATCAATTAGATTCCATTATTTTTGGTTTCACTAAACTCCGGATTGTTTTGCACCCGGTATATTCAATTGAAGTTTGAAATCGAATTATCGAACTACCGCGCCATTTTCAATTCTATATATAATTATAATTAATTATAATGGTTTTCAAATGTCGATTTCAACTCAGTTTTCATCGCCATTATTTAAAATATTTATTTTAAATATTTAAAATCCATTATTTTAGCCAATTTAAAAATTTTAAATTGGTTCAGATTTTCTGGGTCGTTACAATCTCCCCCACTTAAAACTTTTCGTCCCCGAAAAGGAATAAAGTCGAAAGTGGTTTGATAAATCTACATTCACAAAATACAACAACCAATTTGTTTTTAATATTCAGAGTATAGAATAAATAGTGCACATCCATGAAAAGGAAATAACAACAGAATAGAGAATTGAATGGTAGTGCAAAGTAGGGTAAATGTACCTTGCACCGGAGTCAATCAGAGATATCTACTCGGCATCGGGGATAAGCTTTCTGAATGCTCTCCTCAGTTTCCCAAGTACAATCTCGCGGATCTCCACTCCATTGCACTTTGACTAAGTGAACCTTCTTGTTTCTCAGCTCTTTGGTTTCTTTGCCGATGATCTTCAGCGGCTCACGCCTCACAGCTAATTCTGGAGTAATTTCAATGTCCTGTTGAGCTGCTTCTTCCACGATCAAGTCTGGATCATGATAGTGCTTTCGAAGTTGAGATATATGAAATACATCATGAACTCCAGGCAACCAGTCAGGCAGTTTGACCCTGTAAGCGAGAGTTCCAATCCGTTCCAGAATAGGAAACGGACCAATGAATTTGGGTGCCAACTTTCCAGTTTTACCGAACCTGATAACTCCTCTCATCGGCGATACTTTCAAATATACATAGTCGCCAACTTCAAAGGATATATCTCTTCTTCTTCTATCGGCATAGCTCTTTTGTCGGCTTTGAGCGGCGAGTAATCGCTTCTTAATAAAATCGACTTTGTCGGCAGCTTCTCGGATCATATCAGGACCCAACACAAGTCTATTTCCTGGCTCGACCCAACAAGCAGGAGATCGGCACGGTCTACCATACAATGCTTCGAATGGCGACATTGTCAGACTCGCCTGGTAGCTGTTGTTATAAGAGAATTCAGCCAAATGCAGATGGTCTTCCCATGATCCACCGAAATCTAGAATACAAGCCCGCAATAGATCTTCTAAAATGCGATTCACCCTCTCAGTCTGACCGTCTGTCTGAGGATGATAAGCGGTGCTCATGTTTAACTTCGTTCCCAGTTCGACTTGAAATGCCTCCCAGAATTTACTAGTGAATATTGTATCTCTATCACTTACTATACTGAGCGGCACTCCATGTAGTCTAACTATTTCCCTGAAGTATATCTGCGCCAGACTCTGAGCAGTTCTGTTTGATCTGACAGGTATAAAATGGGCGGTCTTCGTGAAACGATCTACGATCACCCAAATACTGTCATTTCCTTTTCTGGTTCTGGGAAAACCATCAATGAAATCCATAGAAATATGCTCCCACTTCCAACCAGGAACTTCCAGTGGTTGTAATAATCCAGCCAATTTCTGTTGGTCACTTTTGACTAGCTGGCAAGTAGGGCATCTACTCACATATATCGAGATGTCTCTTTTTAACGACTTCCACCAGAATGTGCGTTTGATATCGTTATACATTTTATTCACACCCGGATGGATACTGAGCTTAGATTTGTGACATTCATCAAGCACCTCTCTTCTTAATTCAGGAATATCTGGAACGCAAATCCGCCCTTCTAACCTCAGAATCCCTTCGCTGTCTAACTGGAAATCCGAAGCATTGCCTTCACGAATTCGCCGACTTATTCCTTTGATAAATTGGTCATCTTCTTGGAGAGCCGATATCTTATCAATCAACGAAGTCGCAATGATGAAACTGGCGATCATTTCATTCTTCCGACTCAGCGCATCGGCCACGACATTGGCTTTCCCTGGAGTATATATAATTTCAAAGTCATATGCTGCAAGAAACTCCAGCCAACGCTGCTGCCTCAAATTTAAGTCCTTCTGAGTAAACAGATACTTTAACGACTGGTGATCTGTAAACAGTTCAAATCTCTCGCCCAGAAGATAGTGTCTCCAGATTTTCAAAGAGAATATGATAGCCAATAACTCAAGATCATGAGTTACATAGTTTTTCTCGTGTGGCTTCAGTTGACGGCTAGCATAAGCAATTACTTGGCCTCTTTGCATTAACACTGCGCCAAGGCCCTCTCTAGAAGCATCAGTCCAGACTTTTAAATCTTGGTTGCCATCGATGATGGTTAACACTGGAGCTATCGTTAATCTTAACTTTAGCTCTTCGAAAGCCTCCTCATTTTCTTGAGTCCATTTGAACTTAGAATGTTTCTTTGTAAGCTTTGTTAAGTGACCAGATATCTTCGAAAAGTCTTTAACGAACTTCCGATAATAGCTAGCCAATCCGAGAAAACTGCGGACTTCAGTGGGGGTACTGGGCTGTTTCCAATTCTGAATAGCTGTGATTTTACTTGGATCCACAGCGATTCCTTCTTTCGATACAACATGGCCCAGAAATTTCACCTCATCTTGCCAGAATATACATTTGGAAAACTTGGCTTTTAATACATTCCGTCTGAGAATTTCTAACACTTGTTCCAGATGCTTTTCATGCTCGGCTTTTGATTTAGAGAAGATTAGAATATCATCAATAAAAACCAGAACGAATTTATTCAAAACCCCTCTGAACACTCTATTCATCAGATCGACGAAATAAGCTGGAGCGTTACATAAGCCGAACGGCATTACTAACCACTCGTAGAATAAGTCGGGGCCTCTGAACGCTGTCATTGGAACACACTCTTCGGCAATTCGAAGTTGATGGAAACCTGTAGCTAGGTCCATTCGTGAGAATACTTGTGCTCCATTTAATCGATCCAACAAATCATCTATTCGCGGCAATGGATATTTGTTCTTTATTGTCTGTTTGTTCAGATCTCGATAATCCACGCATAGCTGTAGAGTACCATCAGATTTTGGGACAAATACCACGGCTGCACCCCAGTCAGAGAAACTAGGCCTGATCAGACCTTTCCATACTAGCTGTCTTGTTTGATTGTCTAATTCCTCTTTCTCTTTCAAGGACATTCTTCGAATAGCGTGAACTACCGGCCTTGCATTGGGAATCAAAGCAATCTTGAAATCTATTTCTCTCTGCGGAGGTAAGCGAACAACTTCTTCGAACACATCCGCATAGTTTTTAACGACCGGAATGTCTTTGATGAGGTCAGGAATATTCTCTGCGACTTCAGGAACATTTTCAATTTGGGCTGGAGAAACATTCAAAGCTGCCCAGAAGTCTTTCCTATTAGCATTCTGACCTTCACAGGGAATGGTTATATAATCGCCTGATTTAATCCTCGCCTTTACGACTCTGTCGGCGCATTTAACTTCAGCTTCATATTTGGTCAACCAGTCTAACCCCAAGATAAGATCAAACTCTTTGAAATTCATGACGACTGCGATGGTAGGAAACCGATAACGAGAGAAAGAAACCGGCACTCCGCAAACCCAACTGAGATCAATAGAACCCCCAACCGGATTCTGAACAGTCATTGGTTCCTTGAGCTTTTTCAAATTCAAATCCAGTTTCTTAGCTGCATCTTTGGCAATGAAACTTCATGACGCGCCTGTGTCAAACAGTACTTTGACTGGAATGTTTTTGACAGTAAGCGTGCCTTCTAAAACATCTGGTCTTTCCTGAGCAGACGAGGATGCAGGTACTTCTACCACCTCATTTACATGTACTGCTTTAGGTTTTCTGAGTAGCGGGCAGGCCTTTGAAAGATGACCGGACTGATGGCATTGACTGCACTTTCTATTCTCTTGGAACTTTTTACCAGATTTAGTTTCATCTTTCCTCAGCTTCTTCGAGGGTTTACAATTCCTAGTCAAATGCCCCTGTTTATGGCAGTTACTGCATACAGCTGTCGTTACTGGTTCTTTTCCGGATCTGGCCCTTTTTCGATTTACTTCGGGCTCCTTACTGACTTCAGACATTGTACTGGCCTCAGGACGATCAGTTTCAGACTCAATTCTATTACTAGAGCTGACTTCTTCTTCGTCGCATAACATTCCTTTCTTATGGAGATCTTCATACTGATAAGCCATATAAATCATTTCTGAGAAAGGAAGCTTCACATGCCCCAATACTTTATTCTGGTATTTCCTTTGAAGTCCGTGAATAAATCTCATATTTTTCCTCTTTGGATTTTGAATTAGATGAGGGGCAAAGTGAGAAAGTTCATTAAATTTCTTATGATATTCGGGAATGGTCATATCACCTTGTATCAAGTAAGAAAATTCATCACATAGTCGCTCGGTCGCTTCGGGAGGAGTAAATCTTTCTAAGAAAATCACTTTGAATCTGTCCCAGGTGATATCACCTTCTGGATTATCCTTAACAACAGAATCCCACCAGAACAAAGCTTCATCTTCGAGTGCCCAAGAGGCCAGTAATCTTTTCTGGTCATCCCTAAGCTTTAATGCTTCGAATATTTTCTCAGCCGAACGAATCCAAGCTTGTGTTCTCATAATAGATTCTTCGCCCGAGAACGGCTTTCCACCCAGATTTCTATATTTCATGAATAGAGCTTCTATATCCGGGTCAGTATTACTTCTTCTGTTCCTGGCACTCATTTTCTAGTTCTTCTGCAAATAGCAGATCAAGTGTCAGGTCAACAGAAAAGATATTTCAAAATATAGAGACAAATACTTGAATGTAAATGTGTCTATCGAGGTGTAATTTCATTCTGCTTTACTCATACTAGGATATTACTGATCCTATCTGTATTGAGTTACCCATCCTAGAACACTACTGGTTCTATTTCTGACGAGTTCGTTCAAATGTTATATTCCAGAACTAAGCTTAACCAAAGCTCTGATACCACGTTGAGACGACCCAAAATCCCGTTCAGACGGAAACAGGGCTATCTTTGGAATATAACACAGAAACAGATAATAGCAGAACAGAATTAAATAAATACACCAGAATGAACAACAAAATATACTGGATAAAAGTATCATCAGAGTTACACAGTATACAGGATCTTACTTAGTACAAATACAGTTCAGCAATACATAAATGTCTACAGCGGAAATAAACAAAATATGTACAATAGGAGCTGAACAGCATAAAAAGAAATAAATGATAGAATCCATCTTCAGCTCCAGCTATCCAGAAAGAACCAGCTAAACCTGAACACAAGGCTGCCCGTGTGGAAAAAGGGGCACCCGAGTTTGAGAGTGAAACAAACTACGAGTCAGTCATGGGACTGGTATGAGAAATCCACTCAACACATATATAATTGGCTAATCACAGGACCACGCCACTTTCGTGGAACGGGTTTACTCCATTGGATTGCCAGTGCTTTAAAACAAATCTTTATTTTAAACATCGCTATGCTTTTTATAAAAATGAAGCCGTTATAAGACTCAGTTCCCATCACACAATGCAACGCAAACCGGAGGATAGAGTTTTTACCTTATAACAGCCAAAATATGCTTGATACGAATAAAACAAAGGCATTTGATATTATTGCTAGTGTTTATATGTTTTGAAAACAATTTCAAATCATAACTATCAATCATAGACGACATCAGCGTCCCATGCCACTATGTCGCCAAATATCTATACAATCGAAACCGCACGATCACGTATCTGGAAATTGGATTTCCGTCATGAACCGAGGCAAAAGATAGTCCTCACCGAATTCGAGACTGCCTAGCCCGAGTCTCAGGATCAAAGCTCGAGTGACCCTTGGATCGTCAGGGCCGGTCCACCGATGTGGATTAAAATTCCTGAACAATGCGTTTCCCCGCCCTTTGGGGCGTAAACGAGCCAACGAATGACTCCATCGGACCCGGATCGTCCGATCAACCGAGGCGCCTCGCAACAGCAACAACCACTTAGGTGAAAAGTATATAAATGTCAGGGCTGGTAGGTCACTGACACCACCCTAGCTAGGAAGAAACGCATGTCCTCCCTGAGGTCCTTCCTCCCGTTTCTGGTTCATACCGGGGTGTGAGGCTTGCGAATTTACGTTATACACAAAGCTACGCCACACAGGCGGTGCTTTGATCATCACCACAAGACTTTGCTTTTCAACAGAAGCCCTGATCACTGCATCTTAGCATGCCACACAGGCAATTCACACCGTGCAACTGATGGCTATCAATCACACAGAACAAATTCCAATGTCGGACACACAGTCCATTTACAAGTCCGTTCTGGGTCTGAACGAAACCGGAGGCACTAAATACCTCGCAAACCCTTCGATCACCACGTACGTCTGGACGATCACCACTCATTATCCATATCTCGGGATGCCTCCCAATCGGGACCTCGGTTACCATCCAAACGAGGTGAAGATCTCCGGTCTTCGACCATCGTCTTCATCTTCGACTTTCAATCGTCGGTCAATTATTTGAAATGAGAATTAACTCGGCCTTCTCAAATAATTCACGTATATTTAGAATTTCAAATCAATTTATTTCAATGGTTAAATTATTCGACAACACCAATATTTTTCTTTAATGTAATTTTCACACCAAACACATTCAACCATCAAAAGCCACATAAATCAAGCAAATTCAGTTTATTTCCATTCCATATCGCTTATGATATTTTATAACTATTTATCGCTATTTTTATTTATTTTAAAATAGCTAATATATTCAAAACGACGTTTCGGGCCATAACGTGGCCGTGGCGCTGTTTTTCTTCAGATTTGATTTATACATATCTGAAAATCTAACCGTTGGATCTTCACAAAATTTACATCATTAGAAAGGTCTTTTCAAAACGAATCCAACGGTTCCAGTTTCGGGAAAATCCGACGGTCGGATCTCCCGGTACAATCGTTTGAAGTTTCGATTTCAAAATACGAACTGCAGCGTCGTTATTCGATTAAATATAATTATATTTATATATATAAATAAATATAATCGTTTCTGGCGCTGTTTTTCTTCAGATTTGAATTAAATATTCCAGACAATCCAACCGTTGGATTTCTACAAAGTTGGTGCCGTTGGGAAGATATTTCCAAGGCGAACCCGACGGTTGAGGTTTCGGGAAAATCCAATGGTCGGATTTCCCGCACTAGTCGTTTGAAATCACGGTTTCAAAATACGAACTGCACGGCCTCGTTTCGTTTTAATTTTATTTATATTTATATATTTATATAAATATAGTTCATTCAACAATTTCAATACCGTTTTCACTTCAAAAATTTTTCTAACGCCTTAAATTTTGGAAAAATTTCGCCATAACCTCCCCTGCACCGGGAGCATCGGGAAATCGCAAATAGCGTTCCCGGTCCTTCTAATCTCAAAAAGAAAAAGAAAACGCCAAGCGGCTAGCCAACAGGCTCAAAATCATCACCCAAACAAATCAGTAAATGTGTACCTATTTGTCGGGCACAAAATTTTATTCCTCTTCTCTAGCCCCTTTGCTATAACATGATCAATGAATATGCATATAAATGTATATACAGTTCTTATCATTTATCCTTTTCTATTCAACTTCATATTTGATTTCTATTTGGTTTAAAAACACCATTCATTCTAATGTTACATAAATAGGTGCAAATCATTTCATTAGATAATTAATGAATATTTCAACTCATATATGTTTATTTTGAACAAGTGGCTATTTTTAACACTTCACATTTCAACGATTTATGCATACAATAGAAATGTGATTTTTATTGTAAAACAATTCATTTCAAAACACTATTTTTCTATATAGTTCATATAGTCGATAAAAGGTAATTTTTATTATCAAACAATTTATTTCAAAATATGAATACCATTCAACACATGAATTTCTAAACAACGAATGAATATCAATTCAACACATGAATGTTTTCTATGGTTTTTATATATAGATAAAAATGTGATTTTTATTATCGAACAATTTATTTCAAAATATGAATACCATTCAACACATGAATTTCTAAACAACGAATGAATATCAATTCAACACATGAATGTTTTCAATAGTTTTTATATATAGATAAAAATGTGATTTTTATTATCGAACAATTTATTTCAAAATATGAATACCATTCAACACATGAATTTCTAAACAACGGATGAATATCAATTCAACACATGAATGTTTTCAATATTTTTATATATAGATAAAAATGTGATTTTTATTATCGAACAATTTATTTCAAAATATGAATACCATTCAACACATGAATTTCTAAACAACGGATGAATATCAATTCAACACATGAATGTTTTCTATGGTTTTTATATCTAGATAAAAATGTGATTTTTATTATCGAACAATTTATTTCAAAATATGAATACCATTCAACACATGAATTTCTAAACAACGAATGAATATCAATTCAACACATGAATGTTTTCTATACAATGAATAAATATAGTTTAAGCATATGAAAATAATTCAAACACACAAATATTATTCAAAATTTCGGCAGCATAACGACAGGGTAGTTAAACCGGCACCGTCCCTAGTACGGCTCCTCGCTCTACCTTAAAACCTCGCGGTTTTTGACAATGGGGTTCATGCATCTAGTTCGCACGCAGGCGGCATGTATATATTTATTTCATTTCCACAAACTAATCCTATGTGGTTTCAACCAAATATTTCACAACCACCAATGGGTATTTTTCAGCCACAATCAACCAATATCAATCACAAACAATCCCAAACAACCATTCGCTATCAATCAAATTTTCACAACAATTTCAACCAATAAATATCGTCCATGGTTTGTGGACGAGGGGGGCGTATATATATATATATATATAGATATATATTTATAGATAGCAATTCACTTTCATTTCACACATATATAATATTTTTAAAACAGAAATCTCACCAATAGCTATCCAACTGCACGACACTTCCTTAGAGAAATCTCCGCCTTTTGTCGCTTTCGCCCGTATTCTCTACACATGTAAAAATCGAATTTTTACTACGCTATTCAATATATAAAAATATGATTTTTACTTTTACTTTCAATATATAAAAATCTGATTTTTACTTTTACTTTCAATATATAAAAATCTGATTTTTCCTTTAAAACAAAATCAGTTTTTATAGTTTTTTTTAAAATCAGTTTTAACTTCTTTTAAAAATCCGTTTTTACTTTTTGAAGTTTAAATCCTTTACTTTTTTTAAAGTTTAAATCCTTTACTTTTTTTAAAGTTTAAATCCTTTAAAACCCTTTTAAAAATCAGTTTTAAAATCATTCAAAATCAGTTTTTATTTTTTTTCCAAAATCAGTTTTTCAATACCTTTTATAAAATTCAGTTTTTAACTTTTAAAAACCAAATCAGTTTTAATTTCTAAAATAAAACCAGTTTTAATTTCTTTTATAAAATCATTTTAAATCTTTTTGAAAAAACAATTCAGTTTTATACTTTTAAAAATCAATTCAGTTTTAAACACTTTTTTTTTTTTAAAAAATCAGTTTTATAACTTCTTTAAAAATCGGTTTTAAACACTTATAAAAATCAGTTTTAATCTTTAAAAAAATAAAATAGCAAAACGAAAAACTTTCAGAGGGGGGGTGTTTTCTGCAGTTCGTCGGAGGCGGGGGCACTGGATCTCGGTGGTGGTGGTGTAACACCCCACGCCCGCTAAGGTCACTCATACCAGGGGAATGCCTTGTTTCGGTGAAGTATTTTAAGTGAATATAGAACAGTAAAATTACAGCAAGACAGATATAAATAATACTTGAAAATTTAAATCATCATTTCATTGCAACGGAAAGTAATACATGTTTGGTTACATCACAAAACCATAAACCAGAGTCAAGTACATAATATCCATCTTGATAAAATAGAAGTACATAATCCCACTACATAACTAATAGCCATAAAAGGAAAGATAAGCTCGGCTTCACTTCAGAGGTCCAAGCTCCATAGGATAGATACAGCAATCAGATCAAAGCCCACTAGCACCAGGCCCACTCTAATAACCTGGGTTTGGGGGAAAAAGATAAAAACAACGGGGTCAGACATAAGTCTGAGTGAGTCCTATAACCCTAACAATACAATCATTAAATAACCAGAGAAGACATAAGTTGATATACGGTAACGACTGGGGATGAATGGCTACACTAAGCAGCTTGGTAAACTTAGGATAAACTAAGATCACCGTAAAGACGCATTTATCCACCCAAGGATAATTACTAGATTACACCGCCCCAGACTTATCCACCCAAAAGTAATTCCTACACTGCACCACACCAGTTTTACCTACCTAAGATTAATTCCTACTTAAAGGTTGATCCCACTAAATGTACTTAGTAATTTTTACCCAGTAGTTTCTGGTACCCCTACATAGGTGCCGTCTGCCCCTATCATTACTAGGTGTACCCACTACTCCCAAGCGATCGGCTCCCTAACGTAGATACCCGTGCTGGTCCCACAATGGGGTGTATCATTTCCCCAAGTGGCAACCTGATAATATCAACGGTGCACGGCTTTATACCTACACGATGCAACAACGATTTACTAACCAGCCCGGGTCCACACACGCATATGAAACCCGTTGGTCCTACGTTGCCACCGCTAACCCGTTTTTGGCCTCTTATAGTCAAGCCCAATATGCGTGTCCCGTCACTCGACTTGGGTCGAGCCCACAAAGATACGTTTGGGATATTGGTTGAGATGGGCCCCCACAAGCTACCACTTAAGCTTGTTAATTTTATCTAGTGTATCCCACTTAACCCCTTTAACCATGTCTACTTACATGTTATAAATACTTTGGTTAAGTCATTAATCATATTTTAATTACCTTTCAAGGCACCCACTAGATTTCCACATGACACCCAAGTCCTTTACTTAATTCCCACATGCCACCCGAGGCACTTACTTAACCCCTTAATCATGTTTAATTACATGTTCCACTTTGGTTAAGTATTCTAATCGTGTTTTCTATTGCCACCCAAGGCAACCCACTAGTTTTCTCATGCCACCCAAGGCACCCACTTAACCCTCAAGCCCCACTACATGCTTATATGGTTAAGTGTTTCTTAATTAATTAAGACCGTGATCCTCATAAAGACCTCTCACATTAGACTATCTTTTATGACCGCTGGTTAAGCCGGTTGGGTCCGGGCAGCCTTATGTCATAACCGAGTCTAACCTCGTGTCTTTACATTAATCACGTATTTAGTTTGTGCCTAAGACCTCTCACATTGGGCTAACATTTGTAGCAACTGGTTAAGCCGGTTGGGTCCGGGAAGTTTTACGCTACAACTGAGTCCAACCTCGTGTCTTAGTCGATTAATTACACCTAATTAATCACCCTCATAATTTATATTAATTATCCCTAATTAATATCAAGTTTTTCATAACATGGGTAGACCTAACTCAATAGGTAAATTCCCATGGGGTAGACCTAACTCAATAGGTAAATTCCCACTTATGTTAATTTATTTATTTTTATGGTATGCTTAATCATACCCAATCATACTTTAATTAACATATTTATTAACCCCATCGTTCCCCACGCAAATCGTTCTCATTTCACGACATAAATAAAGGGAAGATCCATCGCAAATATCATGGGTTTAACCAAATCTTAGTATATAACTTTGTCATGGGTTAAGAGGATGTCAACTTGCATATATGAGCATATATTAACCCAACTACATTTAACCCAAACTTGCATATTATCGCACATGACTTGCATAACATATCGCATATGAACTGGCATATTATTATACACATATCTTGCATAACATGTTGAACTTGCATATAAGCATTCACATAACTTACATAAGCACACATAACTTGCATAACATGTTGAACTTGCATATAAGCATTCACATACTTGCATATTAACAAACATGCAACTTGCATAGCATATCTTGCATATTAACATACATGTAACTTGCATATTAACAAACATGTAACTTGCATAGCATATCTTGCATATTAACATACATGTAACTTGCATAGCATATATTATCATACATGTAACTTGCATATGAACTTGTTAAACATGCATAAACCCACTTGTTAAATATGCATAAAACAACTTATTAATCATGCATATTATCACATACTTAGCATGCATAGAATCACATACTAAACTTGCATAATATCATATACTTAGCATGCATAGAATCACATACTCATTATGCATAATATCACCTACTTAGCATGCATAGAATCACATACTCATTATGCATAATATCACCTACTTAGCATGCATAGAATCACATACTCATCATGCATAAACCACATACTTAACTTGCATGAAATCAATTACTTATTATGCATAAACCCACATATCCAACTTGCATAAACTCTCATATAAACTTACATATTCAACATGGGATTAATATTATACATAGATTAGCATATCATTACAAATGATTCAAACTCACAAATCCGCATTCAAGACCATAAGTCTCATTACACCTAATCTACTTATCTTAACAATTGATCATCAAAGTGATAGAAACTCACCACTAGCAATTTGCACTCCAAATGAAGAAGATTAAGATGCTTAGAATGGATTAGAAGTTGATTAGAGAGGTTGATTAGCTTGCTTTCCTTCATTGATTTGTGGAGGCCATGATCAAGTTTCATTTTGCCATAGTTTAGTTACTAGGTTTAATTATGAATGAATTAGGGTAGGGTTGTGGTCTTATTTATAGGATTAGGTTGCATTTTAGACCCTTAGATTAACCCTAGATTAGATTAGGACCCTTAGATCTCGGAACTCTCCAGAAATCAGCCCTAAGACCAAGCCCAAACCCCAAACTGGTGCACCCAACCACAGAACTCTCTAGAAACTGTGCAGGTTTCTTGGCTCGGCACGGGCGCACTTCCCAAGTGCGCCAGTCTATTTTTGTACTGGCGCACTTCACAAGTGCGCCAGTGCATTTTTGTTCTGGCGCACTTCACAAGTGCGCCAGTGCATTTCTGGCCTGTTCCGGGTTCTTCTGCCTAACTTCGTTCGTCCATATCTCTTTCATACGGACTCCGATTCTCGAAAACTCGGACTCTATTTCGCGTATTTTTCCGAGACGAACGCAATGACGCAACCCGTTACCCTTGATTCCCACATCTGGGATTAGTTATTCTGTAATTAGTGAATTTTAGCATTAACCGAAATTCGGGGTGTTACATTCTCCCCTCCTTAAAGGATTTCGTCCCCGAAATCTCTAAGCTAAGGAGAATGCATATCCTTCCATCCAAACAACCATCTACTCAATCCACCAAACACGGGCATCCATTGTCCTTAAACAATTTCTAATGATGTATGAGCATATGCGAAAAGTGTGTGTATATGTTCCCTATCTAATGTACGAACATATGCAAACCATGATAGTGCCATGCATCCAATATGTATGCGAGATAACCCTATCGACACATACAGTATCTATATGAGTGCACAATCATTCACCAAAATGCATCATCCATATGATAACACAATCATTATACATCCATAAATATAGCTAACTACACACAATTTTATGCAATATGCAATATGAAGTGATTGAGCCGATCTAGTGCCTAGAGTGTGTATATATGCATCCACGAGCAACCACTAGCAAACACTTGCATCCACTTGCATCCATCAACCATAACATGTCTCAAACACATGTTTCAACCATAGGTTTTCCCTATCTAAAGGTCAAACAGGACTAACGAGAGGACCTACTAAAGATAAGATAAGTACTAGGCAAGCGATAAAGGAGAAGTTAAAAGACATACTCTCCAAAAGAAATGGATACAAAGAACGCATCTTCGCTTCCGTCTCCCAAGTAGCATTTCTTTCGTCATCTCCCCATTGCACTCTAGCTAGCTGAACTTCTCTGTTCCTCAACTTCCTAGCCTCTGACCCAATGATGCGAGTAGGAGCTCGTCGAATCGTCTCATCGCGCTCTAACTCTACTTCTTTAAGCAAACTCGGCTCTACCACCTCAGCGGTCTTATGTAAGCACTTCCTCAAATGGGACACATGAAATACATCCGGTACACCACTAAGTCTGTCAGGCAACTCCACTCTATATGCCATCCGTCCAATTCTTTCCTTAATGGGAAATGGCCCTACAAACCTTGGTACTCACTTCCTAACAGATCCAAAGTGAACCACATTCCGTAACGGAGACACCTTGATAAAAAGCATGCCCTAATATCAAACTCAAGCTCTGTTCTCCTCTTGTCCGCATAAGATTCCGCCGCTTTCATCCTTCTTCGAATCCAACCCATCTTCTCTGAAGTCTCTCTAACCATATCTGGCCCAAGCAAGATCTTATCCGTAGATTCCCACCAACATGTAGGAGATCGACAAGGCCTTCCATAAAGAGCTTTGAAAGGAGCCATACCAATACTGGACTGAAAGCTGCTATTATATGCGAACTCCACCAACGGAAGATGCTCTTCCCATGTACCTCCAAAATCCAAAATACATAACCTCAAAAGATGTTCTAGATACGGTTCACCCTCTTGGTCTGACCGTCCGTCTGAGGATGAGATGCGGTGCTCAAACACAACTGAGTCCCTACCGCCTCTTGCAAACTTCTCCAAAACTCACTAGTGAAGATAGGATCTCGATCGCTCACTATACTGGGAGGTACACCATGCAATCTAATACTCCCTTGAAGGTAAACTGAAGCTAGACATGGAATAGTCCTCTTGCTCTTCACGGGTATGAAATGGGCACACTTAGTAAGTCTATCTACCATAAGCCCAATCCCCGTATTACCCTTCCTTGATTTCGGTTATCCAACGAGGCACTATCCTACTTCCTATTTCGGAACTTCCAACGGGTGAAGCAACCCTCTGGGTTTCTTCTGTTCCACTTTCACTTGTTAGCATACCAAGCATCTAGCGACATACTTGGCCGCGTCTTTCTTCATATTAGCTCAAAAGAAAACTCGCTTCATGTCTTGGTACATCTTGTCCCTACTGGGTTGAATGGTCATCTTCGATCGATGTGCATCATCAAGTATAGCCTTCCTCAAATCCTCGTCTTGCGGTACACAAAGTCCACCGTCTCTACGCAACCACCCCTTACCATCTAGGGTGTACCTACTCAAATGGCTGGACGACTCCCCTCCTTATGAGCTTCTCTACTAACTCAACCAATTATGGGTCGTCCCGCTGTGCTCTGCCAATACGCCCCAAAAGAGTAGGCCTAACCTCCAAGGAGGCTAGCAAACCGGATACAGAATCAACGGAAGGTCTAAGTCAAACATAGAAATAAATTCTAAACTCTATAGTTCAACGGACAACCTTTTTCTTCTTAAGACGTCTGCTACCATGTTTCCCTTGTTAGGGGTATATGCTATCTCAAACTCATAAGATGCTAAGAATCCTATCCAAAATCGTCACAACTGTCCATCTCTCACGCAGACCACCCTAGTCGAATTCGACATCCCCCAAATGCAAGCCCCAAAGGCCGAAACCAATATCAGACAAACACCCAAGGGACATCTCCTTCGAGTTCAGGCAACCTACGTGAGATGATACTAAAAATAATAATAATAATGGCTAAACAATTAAGCCTTTGACCAACTTTGGATGTCCTCGCCAGTCTCGCTCCAAAACCACCGTTTATCCTATAACTGGCTTTGCTCACCCTATTGAGCACATACGAAAACTTATTACGCTCCTTGAAAAGACCAAGATGTCATTTACAAAGGCCATCACAAACTTATTTAGGTACTCCCTGAACACCCTTCTCTTCCAATCAACAAAGTATGCAGGGGCGTTCGTCAAACCAAATAGCATCACCAGCCACTCATAAAACCATCCGGAGTCCTAAAGGCAATCTTCTCTATACTATCGTCAGCCACTCTCAACTGACGAAACCATGTGGCTTAGTCCAACTGCGAAAATACTGAGGCGCCAACCAACTGATCAAAGAGATCATCAATCTTTGGCAATGGGTGTCTATTCTTCTTTGTGAGTTTATTTAGTTCTCTTTAGCCTACACAAAGTCTGAGGGACCCATCCGCCTTCATGGCAAAAACTACTGGAGCGCCCCACTCCGATATACTTCTTCTTATGAACCCCTTCTCAAGCAATCGCCTACTTACTTATGGAGTTCCCTCCTCTCACGAGGAGCCTTGTGGCACACTGGCCAAGTCACTGGTTTGGCATTGTTTACCAGATATATTCGGAAGTCAATCTCCCGCTCCGGAGGTAAGCCCTTCACCTTCTCAAACACATCTGAGTGTTCCCGGACCACTTCTAACAGATCGCAAACTCTCGACCGACGTGTCAAGCGATTCTAGATAACTTAGCATAACAGATTCTATGGGATTACAAGAGATCTGGAGAGTGTTACCCAAGCGGGTCATAAGCCTAACAACTCTCCCTTCAAAATCAAGAACGGCCCCCTACTGGATAACCAGTCCATGCCCCAAAACTAACCCATAGTCCGTGAAGCCCAACAAGCATCACATCCAAACTCAACGCTAAGTATAGAAACTTTCAAACCCAAACACATCATGGAGCCCCAATTGGGTTTGAAACAACTAAGGGATCATCTACCAAACTGGTGTCTAAGTGCAGTGACTCAACTAACAATGATGAGATAAACGAACTCGATGCGTCAGAATCAAATAAAGTTCGAATCAGATAATATAGAAATCCCAAATTCCAACCTAGACGGTCCTATCCCCATCTGGTACACTAGCCGTGAGGGAATACAACCACCCTCCAGGAGATTCCGAACCTTGCCTTTGCCCCTTTGGATAATCCTAATAAAATGTCCTATTCCTCCCAAAAGGATAACGACTAGCCTTCTTCTTCTTCCCATTCTCCACTCGTAACCTCCCA
The DNA here is from genome assembly GCA_030737875.1 of Allium sativum. Classification (NCBI taxonomy): domain Eukaryota; kingdom Viridiplantae; phylum Streptophyta; class Magnoliopsida; order Asparagales; family Amaryllidaceae; genus Allium; species Allium sativum. The sequence continues at coordinate 292,866,402 of CM060909.1, forward strand.
CCAATGAGGTTTCGTCCTTCATTAACCAAACAACTATTAGAGCCTTCCTCCCATCGTCCATCCAATAAGTACTTACAAGTCCTCCTCCTTCTTGAACCAACTTCTAACCTGATTTACGTCTAATTCCCTTGAAGCGGTTTTCCATTCTTATCTATCTTAGAAAGACCATCTACACACGGAGGGGAAACTCAAACCGAGAGAGAAAGAGATTCAAACGGAGAATTCGAAAGATAAAGATATGGCTATCGGGGATTACGCTTTTCTCTCAAAAACTTTTCTCTTAAAAGACATGTTTTTGAAAATACTCCTTCAAAAATTTTCTTAGAAAAATAGTTTTTCTAAAAATTTTATCTGTTCTGGTAACCTTAAGCTCTGATACCACGTGTAACACCCCACGCCCGCTAAGGTCACTCATACCAGGGGAATGCCTTAGTTTCGGTGAAGTATTTTAAGTGAATATAGAACAGTAAAATTACAGCAAGACAGATATAAATAATACTTGAAAATTTAAATCATCATTTCATTGCAACGGAAAGTAATACATGTTTGGTTACATCACAAAACCATAAACCAGAGTCAAGTACATAATATCCATCTTGATAAAATAGAAGTACATAATCCCACTACATAACTAATAGCCATAAAAGGAAAGATAAGCTCGGCTTCACTTCAGAGGTCCAAGCTCCATAGGATAGATACAGCAATCAGATCAAAGCCCACTAGCACCAGGCCCACTCTAATAACCTGGGTTTGGGGGAAAAAGATAAAAACAACGGGGTCAGACATAAGTCTGAGTGAGTCCTATAACCCTAACAATACAATCATTAAAATAACCAGAGAAGACATAAGTTGATATACGGTAACGACTGGGGATGAATGGCTACACTAAGCAGCTTGGTAAACTTAGGATAAACTAAGATCACCGTAAAGACGCATTTATCCACCCAAGGATAATTACTAGATTACACCGCCCCAGACTTATCCACCCAAAAGTAATTCCTACACTGCACCACACCAGTTTTACCTACCTAAGATTAATTCCTACTTAAAGGTTGATCCCACTAAATGTACTTAGTAATTTTTACCCAGTAGTTTCTGGTACCCCTACATAGGTGCCGTCTGCCCCTATCATTACTAGGTGTACCCACTACTCCCAAGCGATCGGCTCCCTAACGTAGATACCCGTGCTGGTCCCACAATGGGGTGTATCATTTCCCCAAGTGGCAACCTGATAATATCAACGGTGCACGGCTTTATACCTACACGATGCAACAACGGTTTACTAACCAGCCCGGGTCCACACACGCATATGAAACCCGTTGGTCCTACGTTGCCACCGCTAACCCGTTTTTGGCCTCTTATAGTCAAGCCCAATATGCGTGTCCCGTCACTCGACTTGGGTCGAGCCCACAAAGATACGTTTGGGATATTGGTTGAGATGGGCCCCCACAAGCTACCACTTAAGCTTGTTAATTTTATCTAGTGTATCCCACTTAACCCCTTTAACCATGTCTACTTACATGTTATAAATACTTTGGTTAAGTCATTAATCATATTTTAATTACCTTTCAAGGCACCCACTAGATTTCCACATGACACCCAAGTCCTTTACTTAATTCCCACATGCCACCCGAGGCACTTACTTAACCCCTTAATCATGTTTAATTACATGTTCCACTTTGGTTAAGTATTCTAATCGTGTTTTCTATTGCCACCCAAGGCAACCCACTAGTTTTCTCATGCCACCCAAGGCACCCACTTAACCCTCAAGCCCCACTACATGCTTATATGGTTAAGTGTTTCTTAATTAATTAAGACCGTGATCCTCATAAAGACCTCTCACATTAGACTATCTTTTATGACCGCTGGTTAAGCCGGTTGGGTCCGGGCAGCCTTATGTCATAACCGAGTCTAACCTCGTGTCTTTACATTAATCACGTATTTAGTTTGTGCCTAAGACCTCTCACATTGGGCTAACATTTGTAGCAACTGGTTAAGCCGGTTGGGTCCGGGCAGTTTTACGCTACAACTGAGTCCAACCTCGTGTCTTAGTCGATTAATTACACCTAATTAATCACCCTCATAATTTATATTAATTATCCCTAATTAATATCAAGTTTTTCATAACATGGGTAGACCTAACTCAATAGGTAAATTCCCATGGGGTAGACCTAACTCAATAGGTAAATTCCCACTTATGTTAATTTATTTATTTTTATGGTATGCTTAATCATACCCAATCATACTTTAATTAACATATTTATTAACCCCATCGTTCCCCACGCAAATCGTTCTCATTTCACGACATAAATAAAGGGAAGATCCATCGCAAATATCATGGGTTTAACCAAATCTTAGTATATAACTTTGTCATGGGTTAAGAGGATGTCAACTTGCATATATGAGCATATATTAACCCAACTACATTTAACCCAAACTTGCATATTATCGCACATGACTTGCATAACATATCGCATATGAACTGGCATATTATTATACACATATCTTGCATAACATGTTGAACTTGCATATAAGCATTCACATAACTTACATAAGCACACATAACTTGCATAACATGTTGAACTTGCATATAAGCATTCACATACTTGCATATTAACAAACATGCAACTTGCATAGCATATCTTGCATATTAACATACATGTAACTTGCATATTAACAAACATGTAACTTGCATAGCATATCTTGCATATTAACATACATGTAACTTGCATAGCATATATTATCATACATGTAACTTGCATATGAACTTGTTAAACATGCATAAACCCACTTGTTAAATATGCATAAAACAACTTATTAATCATGCATATTATCACATACTTAGCATGCATAGAATCACATACTAAACTTGCATAATATCATATACTTAGCATGCATAGAATCACATACTCATTATGCATAATATCACCTACTTAGCATGCATAGAATCACATACTCATTATGCATAATATCACCTACTTAGCATGCATAGAATCACATACTCATCATGCATAAACCACATACTTAACTTGCATGAAATCAATTACTTATTATGCATAAACCCACATATCCAACTTGCATAAACTCTCATATAAACTTACATATTCAACATGGGATTAATATTATACATAGATTAGCATATCATTACAAATGATTCAAACTCACAAATCCGCATTCAAGACCATAAGTCTCATTACACCTAATCTACTTATCTTAACAATTGATCATCAAAGTGATAGAAACTCACCACTAGCAATTTGCACTCCAAATGAAGAAGATTAAGATGCTTAGAATGGATTAGAAGTTGATTAGAGAGGTTGATTAGCTTGCTTTCCTTCATTGATTTGTGGAGGCCATGATCAAGTTTCATTTTGCCATAGTTTAGTTACTAGGTTTAATTATGAATGAATTAGGGTAGGGTTGTGGTCTTATTTATAGGATTAGGTTGCATTTTAGACCCTTAGATTAACCCTAGATTAGATTAGGACCCTTAGATCTCGGAACTCTCCAGAAATCAGCCCTAAGACCAAGCCCAAACCCCAAACTGGTGCACCCAACCACAGAACTCTCTAGAAACTGTGCAGGTTTCTTGGCTCGGCACGGGCGCACTTCCCAAGTGCGCCAGTCTATTTTTGTACTGGCGCACTTCACAAGTGCGCCAGTGCATTTTTGTTCTGGCGCACTTCACAAGTGCGCCAGTGCATTTCTGGCCTGTTCCGGGTTCTTCTGCCTAACTTCGTTCGTCCATATCTCTTTCATACGGACTCCGATTCTCGAAAACTCGGACTCTATTTCGCGTATTTTTCCGAGACGAACGCAATGACGCAACCTGTTACCCTTGATTCCCACATCTGGGATTAGTTATTCTGTAATTAGTGAATTTTAGCATTAACCGAAATTCGGGGTGTTACAGGTGGCGAGGCTTCAGGGGGCTCGGTCTTCGTCGCGCTCGTGCGACCTGGGGAGGAGGGGTCTTCGGGGATTTCGCCCTGGGAGGAGGGAAGCAGTACGGAGGAGGGCGACGGCAGGGTTCGTCGGAGTCGGGTCTCGAGGGGGCGGCGCTCGATTGGCTTAGGGTTTTTTTCTTTTTCTTTTTTTCTCTACCGATTGAATTTTGAAAAAGGGGGGGGCCAGAAAGGATATAAAGGAGGGAATGGGGAATTAAAATATATATATTTTTTTATTTTTATTATTATTTAATTATGCAAAAAGTTGACTTTTACATACGACCTCTAAACGAGGCCCACCGCCTGCCGTCCATAGCGTTTTACCCCCATTTCGAACACAATGGGATATGTATTGCAAGCTGATTTGATCGTTACGATCAGTTCCCGTTGAATTTACATTTAAATCATTATATTGAATTTTAAACGTACATTTCAAATTACTGGGGTCACATACTAACTAGAAAAATTCCAGAAAAATATTTTCTAGCTTCGTATTGACGATACGGTCCTAACAAAACTAGTTTCGTCGAATTCTGAGACCGTTTGTAAAATGGCCAATTTCCAGTCGATTAAATTCAACAGAAACTGGTCAAACGCGTTTTCTTTTGCCACGCTCACATATTGATTCGAAAAATTATGAAATTTGAAACCTAGCAATAACTTGACACTGCGGATCCAACAAAAGTGGTTTCGTCGAAATCCGAGGTCATCTGCAAAATGTCCATTTTTAAGGGCCTGAATTCCATAGCGACTATTCAGAATTTTCAACTGGACATATCTTTTGATTCCCGCTATCAAATTTCGATTGGTCGGATTCGTTAGAAAGATATTATCAATTAGATTCCATTATTTTTGGTTTCACTAAAATCCGGATTGTTTTGCACCCGGTATATTCAATTGAAGTTTGAAATCGAATTATCGAACTACCGCGCCATTTTCAATTCTATATATAATTATAATTAATTATATTGGTTTTCAAATGTCGATTTCAACTCAGTTTTCATCGCCATTATTTAAAATATTTATTTTAAATATTTAAAATCCATTATTTTAGCCAATTTAAAAATTTTAAATTGGTTCAGATTTTCTGGGTCGTTACAGAACTTGTGGCAGTTAACTAGTTGTAACATAGCAAAGGTGATAAGATGAACATGACAAGATCTAAATCTAATTTAGATGTCCAACAGGTTCAGATCTAATGTGAGAAGTACAAGGGGATTCAAATAATAACCTAGATCAGATTAATTTTTGTTGGACTCGTTAAAAGACATATTCTGGAGTCTGAGTTGCAGGACAACTTAGGGTTCAAATTTTGGCGTCCACATAATACATATCTAATAGATAAAAGTAGATCTAACTAAATTATAATATGGACATAAAACAGATCTAACATAATTAGGATGACATAAAACGGATCTAATAGGTAAAAGTTTAACTTAACCTCGTATTTTAGTACACTTATACATATGCATTAGACCCCTCACATTAAGCTTACTACCTGTGGATGTTGGATTTGTCGGTAGGTTCCGGGTGAACTTCTTGAATAAATTGAGCTTAACCTCATGTCTAAATGTGGTTATAATTCAAATTCCCTAATTGAGGTTTACAAGATTTATCCTAATCAATTTAGGAATTGTAAACGTTATCCTATCATTTTCACTTTTCCCCAATCAATGTTGGTTACAATTGTTATTTATTAATTTGTAGTCCCGTTTATAGCATTAAATTATATTAATTGCTACAATAGTCACCATAAATATATTAATTCAATATGAATTACATTTTCATATATAATTCCAATATTGAACATCATTCAAACATTCAATCATTTAGTACAATGTATATTTTACCGTTTACGCTGATTTGGATGGATAACATGTATATTTTTTATGCTTTCGTGCAGTCAACGTAATTATCTTCCTTTATTATAATTATTATTAAATTTAATGGTTTGGGTTAATTACTAACCAAACATCTCTTTTGCATTCAGTCTTGCCAAAAGGTTTCAATTCTTACAAAAAGACCATTAGCTGTAATTATTGTAAATTATGCCTGATTTTAAAAATAGGCACATTTCAAATTCACACGAAGTATATGTATATATGTTTTTTTGGAATAGTTGATGCAAACTACGCACAAATATTTATATTTATACATATGTTTGCACCACTTTTCCCCTTTTCAATCTTTTTGTCATATCTCTTGTGAATTCAAAATAATATCCTTTTTCTTCCAAAAAGAGGAAAATGATATATTTACAATAATTAAGCCAAAACCCAACAATATTGAACACAAGCAGGCATATTTCTTTTAAAGTTACAATCACACAATTTTACCATTTTATCCAAATTCACATAATTTATTATTCAACACTGAAATTAGAGATATGGAATATAAGTACATCTAAATGGTGTTTGAATGGGACTGATTTCCAGATCTATAGTGTTTTTCAACAACTGCACTGCATTTCACAACATAATTGTAGGAAATATATATATAAAAACAAATTCAAGAATTCTACAATTAATATTATGCCAAACCATAATTCACAACTTACAAGTTTTAACAATATTTACAATCAGATCTGATGGGTGTCATTTCAATTACAACAATATTATGAATAGATTTAATGAAAAATAGGCATATACTTTGAGATCTAATTCAAACGAGATAGTTATGTTATTATAACTATATATAAAAATTTCCCACTCACCTGAAAGCATCCAAATCCAAAGTTTGAATCTTTTAGGCCTACAATTCCCAAATTCTTATAAACCTACAATTTATCTAAAAAGGGGATAAATTTCAGATCTGCAGATGTGTAAGAAGACAGAAAGAGAGGAGCAAATCTGATTTGTGGAGTCAATTCATATTCTTTTCCATTGAATCTGACAATTCTTTCAATTCTATATGATTTGCTGTATATGAATATATTTTTAATTAAGAAATTAGGTTAGAAGAGGATGGAAAATGCCAGAGCTTCGCTGCTGCCCACATATTTGTGTGGAAAAGAATAAGGCCTTATCCCTTTATTTATAGGAGTGGAATTGGCCGTGAGCCATTAGATCTATTTTAATTAACATCCGTCCATTCGTTTAATATTATATTATAAACTAACCTCTTAACCCTAGCCGTCACTGCTTGGCTTGACCAAGCGGTCACAGCTAGCGGTCGACCGCTTGGTCAGCTTAGCTATGAGGTGGTAGGAGGATAATTAATTTCTATATATAAAATATTCTATTTATTTATTTTCCATCCGTTTTTGTATTTTGTCTGTAACTTTTTCATACGGACTCCGCTCGCGAAACTCTAAGTTAACCAGAATTGCGAGACGATCCCATCGGTTAAAGTTTCGTGGTCAAATTCCACCTTTTGCAAAAATTTCTATTTTTGAGAATCTAATTAAATGACTATTCTATTGTCAAAATTCCGGGTTGTTACATTTTCCCTGTCCGCCTCTTTGTCTTCTGCTGTTACTTTCCACACAAATTTGGCCTAGGGCCTCTCACTGCTCAGGGTTGGTATTGGTAGTGGCTTGGTTTGTGGCAACTCTGTGTTCTCATGGACCACCAAAGGATGTTGCTTCCTATTAACAATCCCCCACTTGAAGATTGATTTCAATCCGTCTTCACACCTTGATCAATGCAACCGCCGTTAGAAGGTTGCAGCAGCAGCCCGACAACCCACGTGATCAACATGGGTCTGCCACCAACTACGCCACCAACCCCCACCAACCATCTTCTCACCCTATAAGTACACCATTCTTTTTCATAATTCCCAAACCATCTCAAATCCCAAAAAAAACAAGCTTAGAGTGAGATTGAGTGTTGAGTGAAAAGTGTTTTGTGTAATCGGTTTGTAATATTCTCTCAAATAAAAGATCTGGAGCAACCCAAAGACGTAGGCATAATTTGTCGAGCTCCGTTATCAAAGTTTGCATGTCTTACCATTCTACATTTTGTTTCTTTTCCCCACAAAAGAAATTATAGGGAATTCGCGTAATTTCCCAACAACTGGTATCAAAGCCATTAATTTGTTAGAAAGAAAATCAAATTCGAGTGAGAGCAATGACGACAGATGAAGGAAAGGTGAAAATCAAGAAGTCTGATGGAGCTGACTTTAGCTTTTAAAAAATGCAAATTGAAGATTACCTATACTAGAATTTTGTTATCAACCTCTTTCATAAAAGAAGCCGGAGAATATAAAGGATGAAGATAGGGTTCTTCTTGAGAGACAAGCTCTTAGAGTTATTCGATTGACGTTGTCTCGCAATGTTGCCTTTAACATAGCAAAGGAAAAGACCACAGCAGGTCTTATGGTAGCTATCTCCAGTGTGTATGAGAAGCCATCGGCCTCTAACAAAGTTCATTTGATGAGACGATTGTTCAATTTGAGAATGACAAAGGGTGTATCGGTAGCTCAACATCTCAATGAATTAAATATAGTTACTTTTCAGCTATGTTTTTTTGAATAAATAGGGTACTTTATTTACATAAAGGAGAAGTACATGAAAGAAAGCTTGGCAAAAATAAAACCATACAACAAGTACATACAATACAAAAATAACAACAATAGCCAAGGTTTTCGATGACAGAACACTACACCGACACAAACAAAACACCATAATAAGCCCAACAAAGACACAACATATCAGACACATGCAAAAGAACCTCTAAACCATACCCCATCTTCAACAGCAGAAAACACAGCAAGAAGGAGATACAAATTCTTCACCAAAAACAAGCCCAGAAATTCCATCAGTAAGAAAAACTCTAAAACCCAATCCAACAGCAAAAAGCTACAAACCCCACTTAAAAGACCCACACCAAGAAACCAAGATGCACCTTCACAATCCATCCAGCCCATAAGAAAAGCCCAAGTCACCAAAAAAACCACCCAACAAGGAACAAAAGACGTCCAAAAGCAGAGCAACAACTTCATGGACCCAAAAAATAATAATAAAGAAATCAATCACTTCTTAGAAACATCTCCGTTGTTAAATCCACCTATATTTCCTCCTCCTCCTTTTGCTTTTCTGAATTTGGACCGATTTTGAATTTGTTGCATAAGTTTAGTCCATTCTGGATTTTCCTCAACCAAGGGTTCGTCATAAATTAATTTATTAATCTCTTTTTTTTACTTGGTTTAAATATTCTCCTTAAGTTGCTTGTAAAACTGTAAGAACTGTCGGACTCATTCATAAGAATATCCTTACTTACATCATCCTCAACATTTTTAAATTCGCTGCAATCCCTAAAAGCATCTATACTAACAGCCTTTCCAAAACTACCAATCTCTTTAACACATTCATAAGCTTGTTTGCCTCTCGTATTTTCAACTTGAAATCTTCCTGAAGCAGTTTAGGATCCTCCTTTGTCACCTCCATCATCATCCTTAAATCTGCTATCATGATTCCCTAATGTCTTACCAACTTCATTTACTACCTCACTTATAACTTTCATGCATTCAGTCTTTTCAATGGATCCACTATCATTAACAACCATCACTGCAGATTTAGAATTTCCATTTAACTTACCTCTTTCTACAGAAACATCATTAATCTTGTTCAGGTTAGCTACATTATCATTAATATCCATCCCAGTAAATCTATTCATATTATCTTTAGGCATCCATACTTTGGTAGATTTACATGAATTTATTGAATGGCCAAAAACTCTACAGTTTGAACATGTAGAAGGCTTCCATTTATATCGATTTTTTTTACCTAACTACATTCCTATTGTGACACAACATAGGTACAGTTTCAGGAAATTTAAAGTCTATACTAACTTCCACCAAAATTCTCGCATAGGCTATACGGAATTCTCCCTCAGTGATATTATCTAGTCTTATAGGTTTGCCCAAAACAAAAACTATCCTACTTATTACTTCAACTGACCAGAATTCCAAATCCAAGTTAGGTAATCTAATCCAAATAGGGAAGGAATTCAAAGATTCACGCTATAAACTCATACCTGGCTGCCACTTTTTCATATATATATAAGTCTTTTATTATAAAAATAAGGACCCTCAGCCAAAATTCTATCACAGTCCTCGACAAGATCACATTTCAGAATATATAAACCATTTTCTCTTGAAAAAAGCTGGTAGTTACCTTTTAATTCCCAGTTTCTATCAATGTAAGCTTTCAAATAATTATAATAAGGCTTAACTCCATAAACAAAGAAAACAATGGAATTAGACCACTTAACTTTAGCTATATTGACCAGATCTTCTGATATCATAGCAACCTTAACATCATCCTTAATTTCTGGCTCATAATAATGGAGGTGAAAAGAATTTTGATGCGAGTTGTTCTCTGTAATCACCTCCTTCCATGATTTCATCTGAATAATAGTAGCATTAATCGGATTTGCCTCAAGATTCGAGAGTGGATCTGGAAAATCTTATTTCAAATTGAGATCCATAGAACTGAGATTACCATGATTCGAAGGATTAACTCAGCTTGCATGTTGTTGATATGAAGATATATCAAGAGGAAGAGCCGATCTATAATCTGAATCGACGTTACGAATTGATTTCTTTTGAGAATTAGGGTTTATAAGGGGAGAATTTATGTTTTCTCTCTCCGTCGCCATTTTCTTCTATTTTTTTATTTTTGGAAAATTTGATGATATTCGTGATATGGTTCTCAGTGAAGAGATCCGAAGGATGGATTCTGGTGAGTCGTCAAACTTTTTAATTTTTGCATACACAATCAAGAGGAAGAAATTCAACAATAGGAAATGGACTTAGCAAATCAAACTACCGAGGTAAGTTAAAGGACTGGAGATCTAAATCCAAAAATCCCAATAATTCCCATAGCTCAAAGACCGTTGAGTGTTGGAACTATGGAAAGACTGGACACTACAAAAATCAGCGTAGAAGTGCACCAAAGGACTAGGAGGCGAACACAGAGGCAAATGTTACACCTACCTTAGGAGGAGATTAAGCGTTGATATACTCTTTGGAGAGCAAGGAAGAGACTTGGTTGCTAGACTCTGGAATATCATTTCATGCCACTTCGCAGAAAGAATTTTTCAAAAGATATGCCTCTAAAAATCTCGGAAAGGTATATCTTGGTGACGATCAACCTTGTGATATCATTGGTAAAGGTGCTGTGAAGATTAAGTTAAATGCGTCAGTTAGGGAGCTAAAGAATGTCACGCACATAACTGACTTGAGGAAGAATTTGATCTCCATAGGACAAGTGGCTAGTGAAGGCTGCACTAAGACTTTCCATGGTGATGATTAGAAAATTTCAAAGGGTGCAATGATGATTTCTTAAGAAAAGAAGAGTGGTTTACATGACAGTAGGAGCACGATGTTCAATCATTGTTGCAACTAGTAATGAAAATTCCAATAAATGACACCGGAGGTTAGGCCATATAAGTGAAAAGAGAGTGAAGATTATGGACTCGAAGGGGAAACTTCTAGGTCTACAGTTACTGGAAATAGGCTTGTGCGAAAATTGCATACTTGAAAAGTAGAAGTGAGTCAGCTTTTAAATAAATAGTAAAACCCCCAAGAAGAAAAGGCTGGAGCTTGTTCATTCCGATGTTTGGGGGCTAACAACTGTCTCATCCATTGGTGGGAATCATTACTTCATTAGTTTCATCGATGATCACTCGCGAAAGGTATTAGTTTACTTTTTAAAGCATAAATCTGAAGTGTTTGAGGCTTTCAGGATATGGAAAGCTATGGTTGAAAATGAGACAAATCTATAGATAAAAAGCTTAGAACTGACAATAGGGGGTAAATATGGGGATACCAGATTCAAGCAGTTTTGTTATGAGCACAGGATCAAAATGCAAAGAACCGTGTTGGGTATGCCTCAATGCAATGGTATAACTGAGCATATGAATCGAACGTTGAGAGAAAGATCCAGAATCATTCGTGTATAATCAGGTCTATCAAAGCAGTTCTGGGAAGAGGCAGTTAAAACAATAGCTTATTTAATCAATAGGGGTCCTTCGGTTCCATTAAAGCACAAAATACTAGAGGAGTTATGAAGTGGAAAAGAGTTAAAACTATCACATTTGATAGTTTTCGGTTGTATAGCATATGTGCATATCAGTGATCAAGGCAAGAATAAACCTGATTCCAAATCTAAGAAATGCACTCTCATCGGCTATGGCGAAACCGAGTTTGGTTACAACATTTGGGATGATGAAAACAATAAGGTGATCCGTAGTCAAAATGTGATTTTAACGAAAGAGTAATGTACAAAGACAGACATAAAATAGAAGTCAATGACGCAAAGCAGAGTGTGCCAGTATTTGCAGATTCAAATAATATTCCAAATAGTCACATAACAGAACCGACTATAGCAAATCGTCAACTTGATGAAATCGTTGATTTGAGTAGTGTGAACCAGTCTGACACAACACAACATCCTACTCCAGCTCCTGTATTAAGAATACCAAAAGATATGTGAACTATTTGTTGTTGACTGATGCAGGGGAACCTGAATGCTATGATAAAGCTTCTCAGGTTGAAGATGTTAGCAAGTGGAAGCTTGCCTTGAAAGATGAGATGAAGTCTCTTATCTCCAGCCAGATATGGGAACTAGCTGAGTTACCCACTGGAAAAATGACACTTCATAATAAATGGGTGTATCGGGTAAAAGAGGAGCATGATGGTTCCAAGAGATAAAAAGCTCGACTAGTGGTTAAAGGATTCCAAAAAAAAGGAATGAGAGGGATACATTGAAATTTTTTCTCCTATTGTGAAGCTCAATACTATTAAGTCGGTATTAAGTATTGTTGCTACTGAAGACATTCATCTTGAACAGTATGATTTGAAGACCTCATTTCTTCATGTAGACTTGGATGAGGAGATATACATGTACCAACCCGAAGTTTTGTTCGAGAAAGGGAAGAAGAACACGGTGTACAGATTAAAGAAAAGTTTGTATGGCCTGGAACAAGCCTCAAGCAATGTTACAAAAAGTTTGATGAATTCATGCATAAGGAAGACTTCCAAAAGTGTAATGCTGACCATTGCTGCTACTTTAAGAGATATAGGTCTAATTATATAATTTTACTACTTTATATTGATGAAATGTTAGTAGTAGGATCAAATATGGATGATATCAGAAGGTTGAAGTAGCAACTGTCCAAGGAGTTTAATATGAACGACTTTGGTCCAACAAAGAAGATTTTTGGAATGCAGACCACTAAAGATAAGCAGAGAGAGCTCTTGGAGTTATCTCTGGAAGATTACATCAACCGTATTTTGCAGAGATTCAACATTGACGATGCTAAGCCGGTCAGTAAACCGTTGGCCAATCACTTTTGCTTATCCAAGGACCAGTTCCCTCAAACGGAGGAAGAGAGAAATTTCATTATTGATGTTCCTTATTCTTCGGCTATTGGAAGTTTGATGTATGTCATGGTCGTACGGGACCAGACATTAGCCATGTAGTGGTAGTTGTTAGCAGATTCATGTCAAATTCGGGGAAAACCCATTGGGAAGCAGTCACGTGGACTTTAAGGTGTCTATGAGGCATCTTACAGAACAGTTTGTACTTTGATAAAGGGCAATTAAAAGCTCAAGGCTACGTAGATGCAAACTTTGAAGGCAAAGTCGATCATCGAAGAAGCACTATAGATTATGTATTCACGGTTGGAACTACAACTGTTAGTTGGATGTCACAAATATATAAGATTGTCACTTTATTCACTACAAAAGCTGAATATGTAGAAATCACCAAAGCTAGTAAAGAGATGATATGACTTCAATGTTTATTAGCTGAGTTGGGATTCAAACAGAAAAAGAATGTTTTATACAGTGATAGTCATAGTGCAATACACTTGGCGAAGAATTCAACATTTCATTTCAGAACCAAACATATTGGGATTCGTTATCACTTCATTAGATCTCCACTATAAGATGATATGTTAATACTGGAAAAGATCAAAAGAAGCAAGGATCCAATAGATATGTTGACAAAAACGGAAACTATCAACAAACTGAAGTTGTGTTCAACTTCAGTTAGCTTGCTAGAGTAAAATGATCAGAATGGTTGTTGCATTGATTAAGATATGAAGACAGATTGTAATCAGTCTTTAAGTGGGAGATTATTAGAAGACTGCAACCTGACAGCCTATGTGATCAACATGGGGTTGCCACCAACTAAGACACCAACCCTCACCAACCATCTTCTCACCCTATAAATACATTCTTCTTTTTTGTAATTACCAATCCATCTCAAATCCAATAAGAAAAAAAAGAAAACAAGCTTAGAGTGATATTGAGTGTTGAGTGAAAAGTGTTTTGTGTAATCAATTTGTAATATTCGCTCAAATAAAAGATATGCAGCAGTCTGGAGACGTAGACATAATTGGCCGAACTCCTTATCAAAGTTTGCGTATCTTACCATTCTACATTTTATTTCTTTTCTCTACAAATCAAATTATATGGAATTTGCATAATTTCCCAACAGCCGTCATTCTGATATTTTTACTGTAGCAAACCAACTGAAGTTGAACACAACTTCAGTTTATCGATAGTTACTGCCTTTATCAATATATCTGTTGGATTCTTGCTTCCTTCGATATTCTCTAGTATTAACACATTATCTTCCAATACATATTCGATGAAGTGATTTCGAAACCTAATATGTTTGGCTTTGAAATGAAATACTTAATTCATCGCCAAGTGCATTGCGCTTTGACCATCACTTTACATTACATTCTTTTCTTGTTTGAAGTATAGACAACGGGCCATTACAAGTAAGGGGGAGAGGTATTGGTCCCAAATTTTTTGAACTTTGATTCTTTACAGTACTAACTAAAAAATCTAAGTGTTCATACATTCACGTGTTACACTATTTCTCCAAGTTTATTGGTCCTAAGGTTTTTAATTAAGAGTATGAAATTAGTCGGTGTTTGCGATGCTTATGTACATGCACACATACATACACATGCACTTGCTTGTACACATGTGCGAGCGAGCACATGTTATGAGCTTTTAATGTACACAATGCACTACTGTTGAGATAAGTCCCACACCGAAGAATTTATAAAATAAACCCAGCATAAACATTAAGAATTACCCTTCACATTGTTAATTGGTTTTGCGATAACTTGGGGTTTTTATTAGAGCAAGAATAATCCATGTGCACGTTATCCACCTATGAATTTAAATCTTTAAGTGCAATGGTTGTCGCTCCCATTTAATCAGGCAGAATCAACATCTCAAGCTTTACCATCGAGATTTATTTGATTCTATCATGAAAATAGATATTTTCTTCTGTGAAACTTTATTCAAAGGCAACAACACCTTATCCGAATGGTTTAGGACATGCAAGAGGTCATGAGATTGATTCTTGCATCGCATGATCGGTCTTCCTTATCATGTAGTATGTTATATATCATCTAAAACAAAGTACCTGATTTCAACAACCAAAAAAAGAAAGAAAAACAAGGACCTTGGTTCCTAATTCTAAAGAAAATTTGGATCAGTAACACAAAATGTCATGTAGCAGTCGTGTACAAAACGAAAATAAAATTTCGAATTTTGTATTAATTTACTTATTTTTATATTTGGACTGCTTCCTGTACTTTGCTAAACTGCACATATCTTGCTAGATTTGTCTTCCAGTCCTTTTCAGTTAGGTTTGAGCAATGTGATATTATTGAAGTAATGGACCCATATGTCAGAACCTGAAACTGTAAATTCTGATGAAAGACCACTTTACACAATGTGTTTATACCATTCACGTTATTAAAATCAGATATTTATTTAGCTCTATGCCTTTTTACCTAAAAATGTACATGATTATGTGCTCTTTGTGAGTGAAATATTACTTCTATTAACAGAAACCTGCTAGGAAAACACATCACTCAGCTATCGTATTGATAAAAGTCCTATTCACACACACGTGTGATAAAAATTGATCTTAAGAGAAAGATATATAGTTAACTTGCATAGCAATATAGCATACCTTAATATTCATGCATCACAGTTGAATAACCTAGAAGATTTTGTATGTAATACTCAGTTGATTAGTCAATTGAACACGTACATTTAACTGTGACATAATAGTTGAAGTACATTGCGGTATGTTTTCTTGAAGTAAATTAACCATCGTCTGTAATCAAAGAATTGACATTGTGCAGGCAAGTAGGTAGGCTACTTCAAAAATCGACAGGTGCACGACAATGGTCCCCAATTGAAACAGTGTTCCAAATTTAACCTCACACATCAGACTATTAAGGATAGGATTTTAATGGTTGCCAGTGTCGATTTTCATGCTGTCGCTTACAAGAACTTCAAGTATGATTTTCCTTGATTGAAATGTATTTGGAAAATTACGTACCTTGCAGGCTGCAGCTGAAAAGCCTCCATGCATTTTATTGTAGTTTATAACAGCTTTAAGGCGTGTAGTGTTATACTGTAATTCTATAATACTATTCTGCATATCACTATATCAGATATTTCAGACATAACGCAGAAGTCAAAGGCTTCTTGTGCATGTATGGTTAAAGAAGTTGGAGCACTGAATGTTTAGAGTTAATTCTCATCTTTTTTCTTTTCAATCCGAAGAAAACTTGATGTACAAATTAGCAATGTTTGAACTGTTTCATGAACATGTTTATAATATGACTTTCGCTTACAAATAGTCTGACACGCCAGAGCAGTCAAAAATAAAACCACATTAACAAGTTCTATATATTAGGAATAGTAACATGAAACAGTTACTGTACACAATATACTTCTGAATAAAAAAAATTGACCCTCTAATCGTTTATTTTCAGAGGTTTCAGATTACGTTGTCCCTTGAACTATTTATTTTGTATAAGAACCACTAACAAATGATGACATATTCACAGAGGACGTCAGCTTGAAAACAAAGACTAATATATATAGTGTACTGGTTCAAGATATCAGAGACCAATATGAACGTATGGGTATCAGTTTCAAATTTTATCACATCCATTACCCAGGTCAATATCTCCACACCTAATTTGTTAACGCGATAACGCTTTTGAATTTCTGGCACAAGATCCATATTTATCAACTAAATCAACATATCTGAAAGTTCACAAGTCAAAGGCAATGCAACTGCTTTTTCTAGTTTTATATTTGTACAAGCTATCTTTTTCTCTAGAATCAGATTAACAAAACAAAGATGCTCTATATATACATGTTTCAAATGGTTCCTGACAAAGAAAGTCAGACAAGCAAACAAAAATGGGTAATTCCATCATTCTTCATCCTAAAAGGTCTGCTTGTTTTATCATTATGAAGGATTATTAACTGTAAATTAATTTTCCAGCTTGGTGGAACTCCAATTTTTTTTTTCTTCCTTTTTTTGTCTTACTGCAGAAAAATGAGTAATTTTAAGGATCAGAGATTGGATGTTATAGGAACAGATTGTTTCCCAGCTCACCGTGGTATAAAAACAGTAAGAGTCGATAACGACTGCTGTTTCTCAACCGATTCTGCTATCTGTGTCTGTATTTTGACATGGAACATGAATGGAAAGGTACTGCATCAATCTTCTCGTCGTTGTGATTGCAAAATGTGAACACTAAATTCTGTTCGCCTTACTAATTTTGTCGTTGTTGCTGCATGATCAAGGGATCCGCCAAGGATATAGCAGAGTTGATTGGGATGGATAGAAGATTTCATATATTGGCTGTTGGGCTTCAGGAAGTTCCAAACTGTAATGTTGCAAGTTTGTTGCAATCAGTTCTAGTCGAAACTCACATGTAACTTCTTACAAGACCTTGGTATTGTATATTATTCATATATTAAGTTTGTTGCAAGTTACAAAGATGCACTTTAAATTTTACTGCGATCAAATCAATTTTAGGCAATAACTTGGTATTGTATATTATTCAATTTTATTCTTACAAGACCTTGGTGGTATTGACGTTTATTCAGCCTCTTAGGTTCATCAATTATGGAGTCTCTACAACTGTATATCTTCGGACTGAAGAAATCAGATATCTATGTTAGCGGTAAGATATCATGTTTAACATGCCAAAGTTTACCAAATTCTAAGAATATGCTTGATTTGTAATTTTCAATTTTGGATTTTCATATGATAAAATGTATTGAATTTTCAGAAACGATCAAATTGAAAAATGGTTATAACGTATAAAACTAAAAATGATTTTTTTTTTTTGGTTTTCCATTGCTTTACTTCCTCTTTTTATTTCTCTTCTTCATGTCGTCCATGTTCTCCCATGCCATTCACTCTATCCTCTATAGCCATTTTATTCCACATTTTTTTTGATATATATAACATAAATGCAAAACTGAAAATTTCATTTTCAAGGCAGACAAGCATAATTCTTATATAATTTTTCTATGATTTTCAGACATAAGAAGCGACCAACATGCATTAGAAGGTTGGGGTGGACTCATTGGACGAAAAAAGGGAGCCGTGTCCATTTACATCAACTTTCATGGTGTTCGAATGGTATTCGTAACATGCCATCTTTCAGGTAAGTTTAAGTACCTGTATGTATGCAACTGGTCTGCACCATATCTAGATAAATTAATCCAGTCAATAGCATTTGAATATACAGGACCATTGATTATTATAGTGGTGCGCTGCATAGACAAATGCATTGAGTTTCGATTTTTCTTACCTCTGCATAAGATCTACTTTTTAAAAACATATGAGAAAATAATCAAATACAAAATGACAAAATTATACGAGAAGTACATATAGTAATGATATTTTGTGTAAATGTTATTTTTTGTAGCACATGAGAAGAATGTCAAAGCAAGAAATTCAGAGTGCAAGCAAATATCACATTCGCTTTTTTCAGAGGATAGAAATCCATATGCTAGACCATCTAATGTTACACTATGGTTCGGAGATCTCAATTACAGAGTTCAGGGAATAAGTAAGTCGCAAGCGAGGAACCTGATAAACGGAAATCTTTATAGGGTAAGTGTATTATATGTTTGCCAAAATAAAATATTCAGTAACATGGTTTAATGAATTCTGCAAGTAGCTGACTAAGGATCGAACAATTAAGAAAGCGCACATCGATGCTAAAGTAGCAACCGAACAAGAAATCATCCAAATAAACATCTTTGAAGAACTATTATTTCCACCATGTTATAAGCAAAATAGGTGAACAACTGAAAGACAGGTAGCTTAACACTTAACAGTATATATAAAAGCGAAGGACTTAACAAGATATGGGTGAGAATGAACTTTCTTCTTCTTTTACCCTTTCTTTGTTTCCTTTTGTGGCATTTTCCAAGGAAATACATGGTTTACATTTTATTTTTGCTATATTCATTGAAAGTAGCATACATTACTGAAAAATTATTGTGCTGCTGTATGAAAAAGAGCATTGCCTTTATCAAACCAGATACTGTGTTTTCAAACAAATATTTTGTAGAACTACTGAAATGAGAACTGATTTACATAATAACTCCTATGTCCATAGTGTATATATCAATTTTGTGTTTTATTCATGACAACAGCAGCTCATTAGTAAAGATCAGCTTTTAGAAGAGGCTGAAAAGGGGGAAGTATTTAATGGTTACTGTGAAGGGGTATTATCTTTCAAACCTACCTACAAGTACGACATTGGAGGCAGCATTTATGACACAAGCAATAAGGTGATAAAGACACCCCATTTTCATTATATGTTCTCTTAAAATGGCATTTTAGTTTAATATACATGTTCTTTGTCTGTGTTATTAGAACAGAATACCTTCGTGGACAGATAGAATATTGTTCAAGATTGATGGAAATTCAGGCATTGAGGCCTCGCTACGTTCATACAGATCAATAGAACATATTAACTGCTCGGACCACAAACCTATAAGAGCTCATTTATGTTTGAAACTGAAAACAGCATGAGCAGTGAAGGTTTATAAGCCTGACTGAAGCGTCATTATGTTCTAGCATGTATAGATTCTTCAGCATATCTGACCATAGAAGATTGTCAATAAAATGATCGCTTTCATGTAAATAATTATGGATTAGTATCATTGAATTGAGGCTACAGAGAGTATAAGATATCTCTTTTATCCTCTGTTATTACTGTTATAATTAAGAATGAGGGCCCATTGATACCAAATATTCTAGAAAGACTCAAGCTGCTATCATGAAATTTAAGTTGAGAGTTCAATATAATTGAGTCTTAATACCCGTCTTCACAACAAATAATGGGCCTAGCCCATAAGTCACTGAAATCAGTTTTCTCTGTAACATTTAGCCCACACTGTATTATATATATAAGTTCTCACTGTAACATTATTATTATCGATAGATGCAAGAAAATTGTCTACCTCAGTTTTTATGGTATCAGAGCATTTGCCCAACGGCCTGAAATTGATTCAAATTTGGTGATCTGCATCTCAGGTTACCTAAATCCAAGAATAGAAGTTGACTCACGGGAGTTTCTCTGTTTGAAGAATCCCCTCAGTATTGTATTCATCATCGGGGAGTTATACCTTTCCCACCGATCAAGAAGTGCTCCCGTTCATCAGTCTATCACAATTTGTGCCACGCCTGAAGGGTGATCCAGTTTACTGTCATCTCGTCCCCTGGCTGCATCAAATTGCCTACCCTCGGATCTTGGTATCACTGAGTTCTTGAAAGACATTTGCATCATATTACAGACTGCATCTACAGTGCCACGCCATCACCTGAGGCTGCAACAGTAGTGCCACGTCAAGTAATATTCATTGAATCTTGATCCCACATATTCTATTCTTCTCACTTTTCGACTACAATGGCCGGAAATGATGAACAAAGCACAGCAACGTCAAGAAACGACGGCACTGGACCTCCTACCACCACATGCACCCTCGTAAAACCCAAGAGTCAAGTAATCACGATTCCATTAGATGAAGAGAACTTCATCCTATGGAAATATCAAATCGAAACCGCTTTGAAGGGCTATGGTCTGCAGGACTATGTGAAAGGCACAAAGCCAATACCACCTGCAATGATAATTAAAGGAGGAGAAACAGTGAGTAATCCAGATTATGTCTTTTACCAAAAGCAAGATAGCTTGTTATCATCTTGGCTTCTTTCATCCATAGGTGCTAGTTTACTGTCTCAAATAGTTGGGTGTAATACCTCTTTCGAAATATGGTCCAAAATTGAGGACATATTCAATTCTCAGTCGTCTGCCCGCATTATGCAATACAGGAGAGAACTGCAAAATGCAAGAAAGGAAGATTCATCAATGAGGGATTATCTTACCAAAATAAAATCATTATGTGATAAATTGAATGCTGTCGGTCACAAAATATCCGACAGTGAGCAAGTTCTGATTATAACTAACGGCCTTGATCATGAATATGAATCCCTAGTCACATACCTAGCTACACAAAAGACATTACCTGATCTGCAATATGTCCATTCAGCACTATTGGCTCATGAAGGCAGGGTTGAGCAAAGAAAAGCCATGCAAGGAGAATTTTCAGTCAATTATGCATCCACATCAAGAAACAAGAATCAGCAGAGATATATTAATAATCAAGGCAAGCAAGAAAACCAATCCCAAAGGGGTCAACAACCTCAACGAGGAAGAGGACGTGGACGATGGAACAACAATAACAGGGTTAGGTGCCAAATATGTGAGAAACCAGGACACGTTGCAAGCAGATGTTATTTCCGATTCAATTCAGAATTTAATGTTGCTCAATCAAATCCTAATAATCAAAGGGCTCCAAGTGCAAACATGGCTCAAGCCAACACACAATCAAGCAATAGTACAACTAATACTGGAGGGAGTGAAGATGGTGCAAGAACCGAAGACACCAATGCTGAAGATTGGTATCCAGATTCTGGCGCCACCAACCACTTGACGAACAACTTGCAAAATCTTAATCTAGGGAACAGAACTTATACAGGTAAACAAACTATCTCCATGGGTAACGGTGAAGCGATAAGTATATCTCACGTTGGGGATGGCTACATCAAAGGTAAAAGACAACTTTACCTTAATAATCTATTAAGGGTACCACATATTAAGAAAAATTTGATTAGTGTATCTCAATTTGCCAACGACAACAAAGTATACTTTGAGTTTCACCCAAAATACTGCCTTGTTAAGGACTTGCTAAGTCATCAAATATTATTACAGGGTAGAATGGATCGCGGGCTATACAAGTTTACGGCTGGACCGACAAGAAAATTTAATGATCATGCTATGCGCTCAAATGATGCTCATGCGAGCTATTCTCATGACATGTGTAATAATGATAATGATAGTAACCCTAGTAGATGTAATAACTCTATCAATGCTGCTGACAATATTAATATGAATGTTTTGGATAATAATTGCAATAATGGGAATGCTGAAAAATTTGATACCAATGTTGTTTCTAATGCCACTACTGAAAATAAAGTTAATGATAATGTTATTGACATTTGGCACCACAAACTTGGACACCCCAGTCTTGACATAGTCAAGCATGTCCTTAATGAGTGCAATATTAATTACAATAAAGCATATGTTCCACAATTATGCACACACTGTCAACTCGGGAAAAGCCATAAACAACCATTTGGCCAGTCTACAACCGTTTACACAGAACCACTACAACTCATAGCAGCTGACTTGTGGGGACCAGCACCGGTTAATGCGACACAAGGATACAGGTATTATCTATCCCTAGTAGACTCATACTCTAGATACACATGGATTTTCTTTCTAAAACTTAAATCTGATGCGTGTAATGTTATCATGAGTTATATTACACATATAGAAAAACAGTTAAACCTAAGTGTCAAGATTTTCCAAACCGATGGCGGGACTGAATTTAAGACACTTAAGGAATTTTTTAACAAAAAAGGTATCTTACATAGGACTACTTGTCCACATACATCAGAACAGAACGGCTTGGTTGAAAGAAAACACAGACACATTGTCGAAACAGGTATCACTCTACTATCTCAAGCATCATTACCCATGAAATATTGGGGAGATGCATTCAGTACTTCCGTTCATTTAATAAATAGGATGCCTACAAGGGTATTGAAATACAAGTGCCCATATGAAAAGCTGTTCGGAATCAAACCTGACTACAAACAACTTAGGGTGTTCGGATGCTTGTGTTTTCCCTACCTTAAACCATTTAATCAACACAAGTTGAGCCTACGATCTAGTCCATGCACTTTCCTAGGCTATATGAATAATCAAAAGGGGTACAAGTGCATGGATAGCAGAGGCAAAATCATTGTATCTAGACATGTAATGTTTAACGAATTTGTTTTTCCATATGCAGGAAGAACGGAAAACAGCAATCGAAGGACTGAAAATACAAGAACAGAAGTTCCACCCATACCTATCCTACATGATGACCTATCTAACAACAATGATAGTGCACTCAGCAGACAATCAAGCATGAACCCAAGTATACCAAGCACAAGATCAGGATATAGTTCAGATTATGAAAACACGCATACAGATCAGCAATATAGTAGTGATGAAGAGCGTACCGAAAATGAAGCAAGCAGTAATCAAACACCTCATGAAGGGGCACATATAGAGCAAGATGATAATGAACATCATGAAACTGCACAACAAGGCCACCATATGATGACAAGATCCAAGCATGGGATATTCAAGCCAAAACTATTTGCTGCAACCCTGGAAAACACAGAACCAACCACATATGAACAGGCTATCAATCATGAGAAATGGAGAAATGCGATGGATGAAGAATACAATGCATTAATCAAAAATCAGACATGGAGTATTGTTAATCCGCCAAAGCATAAAAACATTATCGGATGTAAATGGACATATAAAATTAAAAGAGATGCCAACGGGAACATATCAAAGCATAAGGCGAGGCTGGTAGCAAAGGGATACTCTCAACAATATGGCTTTGATTTTACTGAAACTTTTTCCCCTGTCGTTAAACCAACCACTATCAGAATTATCCTAGCCATCGCTCTCTATAAACAATGGAGAATTAGGCAACTTGATGTGAATAACGCATTTTTAAACGGTGAACTTCAAGAGGAAGTTTATATGGAACAGCCTAAGGGGTATGAAATAAAAGGCAGCAATGACAAAGTGTGTAAACTTCATAAGGCCATTTATGGATTAAAACAAGCATCTAGAGCCTGGTATAATAAGCTCAGAATAACATTAACCGACATGGGATTCACTGCGACTAAGTCGGACAATTCACTCTACACTAAGTCTTGCAAGAATAACACCATATATATCTTAGTATACGTGGACGATATATTAATTACTGGAGACAACACTGATGACATTAACAAGATTGTTCAACAACTAGACCAGATATTTGCTATTAAGGACTTGGGTGAACTGAGTTACTTCCTTGGCGTACAAGTTAAGAGAAAATCAGATAATGAGATATTTTTATCGCAAAAACATTACATTCAGGAAATACTTGCAAGAGCTGGTATGGAACACGCAAAGCACATAGCGACACCCATGGTCAGCAATTTACAACTATCCAAATATAAAGGCGAAGCTATAGATAATGTCAAGCAGTACAGGAGCATTGTAGGCGCACTACAGTATGTAACAATTACTAGGCCAGAAATTTGCTACAGCGTGAACAAAGTATGTCAACATATGCAAACTCCACTAAGTGAACATTGGAAGGCGGTCAAACGCGTGTTAAGATACTTAAAGGGCACTATGGATTTTGGATTAACACTTAATCAAAGTAAAAATATGAATCTAGAAGCTTACGCTGATGCAGATTGGGCCAATGATCCAGACGATCGAAAGTCAATCACTGGATACTGTGTCTTTCTCGGCGGCAACCCCATATCTTGGTGCACAAAGAAACAAGGGACAATATCCCGATCAAGCACCGAAGCCGAGTATAGGGCTATAGCGAGCTGCACAGCCGAATTAATCTGGGTAGAAGCCCTAATTCAAGAGCTAGGGTTCCGCAATTCACGAAGCCCCATCATCTGGTGTGACAACTCCAGCGCCGTCTCACTATCTATCAATCCTATTCAGCACTCGAGAACTAAACACATCGAGGTCGACTTGCACTTTGTTCGTGAAAGGACGGATGGTGGAAAACTGACCGTGAGGCACATTCCAGCGTACTACCAGAAAGCCGACATATTAACGAAGGCCATTTCTTCTAAAAATTTCAGTAGATTAAGAGGGGAGCTGAAGATAGAGGATGGCGGCGGAGAGATGAAGGAAAATAAAAACCCTAGTTTGGTCTGACGGGGGGTATTGAGAGTTCAATATAATTGAGTCTTAATACCCGTCTTCACAACAAATAATGGGCCTAGCCCATAAGTCACTGAAATCAGTTTTCTCTGTAACATTTAGCCCACACTGTATTATATATATAAGTTCTCACTGTAACATTATTATTATCGATAGATGCAAGAAAATTGTCTACCTCAGTTTTTAAATTGTGTACACAAGTTTAAAAGGAAAATTATTGAACATGGAACTATATTTCAGAATAAGAGAAAGATTAATGTATGAATGTAAAACAATATCATGATGAGAAAATATTTCAGAAGAAAAGTTTAAGAGGTATTTAATGACACCCACAATTAGACTGATGGTTAGAGTAAAGATTTAAAATTTCATTTTCCGTTCCATTCCGGTCTATGTTCAAATCTAAAATTTTGATCCCAATTTGGAAATTTCGGCACTATTCACTGTAGCATTGTTTACGAATGGTAAAGGTCAAAAGCTTCGTTTGCTAAAAGTTTTTGCTTTGTTTTGTTTCATTTATGTTATTTACCAAACGTTATGCTCATGTGCACTGCTTGAATGTTGTGAAAAAATAAATAAATAGAGGTAGCTTTTTGCGGAAGCTTTATATCAATGGATATTTATCACCAAAATCACAAAGAGGGAACTTGGATTGAAAAACAAGACGGATATGTAATAAAAACACAAAATATTTCACTCAACCACCCACTTTATTGATTAATCAAAATTTTGTTTACACTTAATGGAACAAAACTAAAATAAACAAAAATACAATTGAACCAATAACCTAATTGAGAAATGGAGAGATACATCTATATGGCAAAAATATTGGAACAGAAAGGACGATGAAGAACAATGGCTGAAACTGCTTTTCACCAGCGATACACCCATACGAAGATGAAATTCCTTCATTTAAATAGACTTAAAAGGAAGAATTACTTGGAGATAAAGGAAATTAATTGTTCAATTATATGAAATATTTTCAATGTCCATGATTTGATTGCAATATAAATATGCAATTCAGACCTTGATTTCCATGCTTGCATTATTCTCCATTAACAATCTTTTGTTTTTCCATATTGCAAGATCAGTAAATTTCTTTCCATCCAAAATATTCTTTCAACCATTCCAAATATGACATAATTGATTGAAATGAATCAATCAATAATTTCCTTTCCTTCCTCATATACAAATCAAATTAATTGATTAATTAAATCAATTAATTGATTACTTTCCTCTTCAAAAATATTTGGATCAATAAATTTAACACTCCACCTTTATTCAAATATCACATATCTCCAACATATCAAGCATGACATATCTTAATCTATAACGTATCTTCATATCTCAATCAAACTACATTACAAACCCAACCACCGCCTACAAGTGATGCAACTCCTTTATGAGGTGCAACACATAGAACCGGTCTTAAAAGCGTTTGTAATACCACAAAAATTTCCATCCTATCTGTGTGGATTTTCCATGTCGACACCCGTCTATCATTTGATCCGAGCTCCTTCCCTGATCATCTTAGATCCCTCGAGCATCATCAATATGAAGACCCTTGTCTGAAACATAATCCTCAGTCTTAGAATCATAAGCAGTGGCTACATTAACCACTTCACATTGCTGTGGACTAGATTTTTTGACTGTCACTCACTTTTCACATTCGAATAGAACCAACCAAATCATTACATGACCACCTTTCTTCACCTTCAAAAATCCACCTTGAGTCTCATAAGTGCAACCACGATGATCTAATTAACCGATAGAAATAAGATTATGCGAACAAGTGGTACATGTCTAACTCTGGAGACTTCTCTAACCACACCGTTATGCATATGAAACCGTACAGATCCAATACCACAAATTGATAGCTCTACTCCATTTAATCATGTCGACATTCTTCTCGTAAGAAGAGAAAAAATTTACATCTCTATAATTATGAAAACTAGTTGACGAATCCATCTTCCAAGGCTTATTTTCACTAAAGAGGACATCGGAAGAAGAATCACTATCGGTACCTCCATCAAAATCTGCCTGTGCATCCTTTTTCCGACCCCTTTTATAGGCATTACACTTGCTGCGTATGTGACATTCTTTACCATAATAATGACGGACGATAACACCATTAGCTTTCTTCTTCTTCCACTTTGTATCTTTCCTTGAGCCCCTTGCCACTATAGCCTCACTTTGAACTAATTTCAAACTCGACCCTTTTCTTCTAAGCTCCTCATTCAAAAGGCTGCTTCGTATGGTTTTCAAAAAGATAGTTCCAGTAGCATTGGAATTACTCAATGAAACAACCAATGTCTCCCAACTTTCTAAAAGCAAACTCATCAATAAAAAAGCCTGCAACTCATCATCAAAATTTACCTTTAGATTAGCCAATTGATTGATGATATCTTGAAATTCATTCAAATGCTCTGCAACAGACTTTTTTTTCCATCCAATCGAAGTTGTGCCAACTTTCAAACTAGAAAAGCCTTACTAGTAGCGCTACTTGACTCATATAAAGATACCAACATGTCCCACAAATCCTTCGTGAATTCACAATTAGCCACATGTTGGAAAACTGAATCATCAAGGTACTAACGAATTAAAGCAATTGTCTTCTTATCCATCTTCTTCCATTTTTCCTATCTACATCAGAAGGCTTCATCCTATCTCCTTCAGTCGAATCATGAAGATCAATGAGGTACAAAACATCCTCCATCTTAGGCTTCTAAATACCCTAATTTTTTCCATCAAAAATAGCTATCTTCGAAAATGAAATCATAGCCAACATCAAAAATATATTTTTTCAAGCCAAAATTACTTTAAGCTTTGCGATAATCTGCTCTGGTACCAATCTGTTGTGAAAAAAATAGAGGTAGCGTCTTGCATAAGCTTTATACCAATGGGTCTTTATCACCCGAATCACAAAGAGATAACTTGGATTGAAAAACAAGACGGATATGTAACAAAAAAACAAAATATTCCATCCAACCACCCTCTTTATTGATTCACCAAAATTTTGTTTACACTTAATGGAATAAAGGCAAAATAAACAAAAATACAATTGAATCAATAATCTAACTTAGAGATGAAAAGAATATATATAGCAAAAATATTGGAGGAGAAAAGACAATGAAGAACAATGGCTGAAACTGTTTTTCACCACTGATACACCCATATGAAGATGAAATTTCTTCATGTAAATTAACTTAAGAAGGAAGGATTACTTGGAGATAAAGAAAATTAATTGTCAAATTATTTTGAAATATTTCCAAATGTCCATGATTTGATTGCAATATAAATATGCAATCCTGACCTTGGTTTCCATATGTTTCCATGCCAGAATTATTCTCCACCGGCAATCTTTTGTTTCTTTGTATTACAAGATCAGTAAATTTCTTTCCATTTAAAATATCCTTTTAACCATTCCAAATATGGCCAAATTGATTGAAATGAATCAATCAATAATTTCTTTTCCTTCCTCCCATACAAATCAAATTAATTGATTGATTAAATCAATTAATTGATTACTTTCCTTTTCAAAAATATTTGAATCAACAAATTCAACATTGAATATATGGTAAACATAATTCTTTTCTTAACCAACTTTCCCGTTCATATATACCACCTAAACGCTTGTGTTATGGAGAATAAACCATAACTAAATAGGTTAACGGTGCTTTCAACTGTTCGAAATGAATCGTTTCATTTCCGATGCGTCAAAAACGATAATGACCCATTTCGGACTGTTGTCCCAACAGCCAAAAATCTTGCCGGTGGGAGACGACGCATCCGACGCGTCTTCTCCCAACGACCACATTTTGGCCTCTCCCCCTCTATATTACTCCCTCCTCTCCATTCTCCTCCTTCACTATCTTCTTCTACTCTCCTCTCTTCTCCGTTTTCTTCTTCAACACACTTTCTTTAATGGCCAGTTCATTCTCAGACTCAGACGATTCAGATTCTAAAGATATAAAATATATCGCTATATTGGATCGTATTTACGTGAAAGACGCAATGAAAGAGATCGTCAGTTGCACACGTTGGAGTATACAGGTTTAATGTGGGTAAACGACATATTAAACGGTCATCAATAATGATGTCAACGAAATTTCCATATGAAACGACTATGTTTTCTTTCGTTATGTGATATGCTGAAAATTTATGATTTGGTTACAGTGGATCTGGTATTAGAGAAACGATTGCCATATTTTTGTACAATATAGTTGCAGCTCTTTCGAATAGACAAATGAGTGAAAGGTTTCAATGGTCACGTGGCACAATTTGTCATTGTTGTCATGTTTATTTGAATTCCGTTCAATTATTAGTTGTTGATATTATTA
Organism: Allium sativum; assembly: GCA_030737875.1. Lineage (NCBI taxonomy): Eukaryota > Viridiplantae > Streptophyta > Magnoliopsida > Asparagales > Amaryllidaceae > Allium > Allium sativum. The sequence continues at coordinate 292,895,868 of CM060909.1, forward strand.
AGCCAGTTGATCCTCAATTTAACACAATTCCAGATGAAATTATAACATCTGACCGTTATTACCCTTACTTTAAAAACTGTGTTAGCGTAATCAACGAAACACACGTAATGACACACTTAGCTCAAGATCGAGTTGTTTCGTATATAGGACGGAAAAGATACCATACATAATATTTTAGCTATATGCTCATTTGACTTACTGTTTACATATGCTGCAACCGGGTGGGAAAGGATTACGCATGACTGTCGAATTTTTAATTATGTTGTGAATGATAGACCATGTAATTTTCCTCATCCTCCTTCTGGACAGTATTATGTAGTAGAGTCTGTTTTTCCACTTACTGCTGGCTATTTGCTACCATAACGTAATGTTAAATATCATATCCCATAGTTTCGTGCAACTACAAATCAAGCAAAGTAAACTAATGAAATATCTAGTTTCTACCATTCGAGTTTACATATGGGAATTGAGAGAACATTTGGATTATAAAAGAAAAAAAAATCATACTGAAATAATGCCAACGCACGCATTCGAAACTCAAGTAAAAGTTAATATTGCTACAATGGCTATACACGATTATATACGCAAATACAACATGGGTGATCCAAATTTTTTGGTGTATGGTGAGGATCCAAATCTTACTCCAGAGGAGTACTTTGAAGAATATGCCAATTTGAGAATTACAGGAAATGGAGAACTTGCACCGACTCAACGAAATAAAAACATTGAGATGACAATACTTCGAGATAGAATAAGAGACGAATTGGTTGCAACAGGGTTGCACTGATTGATTTGTACTGTGTTGTATTTCTGCATTTGATCAGTTTTGGTATTATTATTTAGTGGACTGTTCTGTTTGGTTTACTGTATTATTCTGCTTTAATGATACTGTTATGTTATAAACATAAATTAATTTAATTAAGAAAACAAAAATAAAATGGTTGCTCAAACCTGTAGACGTGTTCTCAGCTTAACTGGTCTGCTAAAATTCCCCACTAAAATACTTCGCTTCTGCTAACCGCAAACGCACCCTCAATATATTAGTCTCACAGTTACGAATGTAATACAAAGAAAAATATACGATACTCATCAAATATAATATTAGTTATCCATAGATTTTTTATACCAGCTCATGTATACAAGAACTTAGTCTAAACAAATTACTGATCGACCAAGTATTATGTGCAGCTATTCATTTATAATTTAAGCAATAATTTACAACATTCCAGAATTAAAACAATGCATTATAACTTTCCAGGCCTACTCACTAGGAAGAAATTATATTATAACCTTAAGTATCCAATTTCAAGATAAAAAAGAGGATATATGCGTAATAAACATAAAATAATATCATATTCAAATTTATGCTTTAGTTATATATGAAAATTTATAGTTTAAATAATGGTCGATTGTTGTGTTCATTGGGTTTTGAGCTGATCTCGTTTGAGTAACCAATGCATTTCAGACTTGAGTAATTCTAACGACAGTCGCTTCAAATACACAGTCCGTTATACTCACGCTCTTCCATTGACCACATTTTTTCATTTATTTTTATTTATTCTTTCATCAATATAAAGTGGGTTCTAACTTAAATATTGCAACCAATAAGATAGTAAGTGCTGGTATAGTAGCTAGCATTGCTTTTCAAACTTTGCAATCATACATGAGCAATGCTAAGCACACTCCTCTAAAAAGAGAGTGTGTTTGTACTTGATCTATGATTGGTTGAGATTATGGGTCCATCAATCATTAATCAATGTTGTCAATGATTACCCACCACTCTGCATCAATCATCGAGTAAGCAACAATTTATTCTCCCTAGCATTGCTATCATGCACAACTATTATTAAAGAAGTTGTCATTATATTTAGGAAATAAATGAACATAAATCATATGAAAATAAACACAATGACTATATTATACCCTTTTTAGGAACTTCAAAGATGTGAAGTTAATATTAGTCAATTTTATGCTAAATATTATGGAAACCGTTAATATGTGTCATAATGACGAGACATCAATAATTATTGTGCATGGTGCATTATTGAAGGCTGATGGAGTTAGAATGTTGATGATGGCTAGAGATAGGTAATTGTTGATGGTTATTTTTTGTTGTTTGAAGCAACATCAAAAAATGCTAAATATGATTAACATCATTTTGACTACAAAAACATGAATATACATCATTATGCTAGTTTAATTTAGTTTATTTTGTACTATAAAAATATATGTAATTTTGTATATTCATGTGATGTTTGTTTAATTTAGTTTTTTATGAACTATAAAATTGAGTGCAGCTTTACCTTTATTTAGTGATATCTTAAATTAACATTTTTTTTTGAAACATTCCCGTGATTATAGTATTTTGTTTTTCCAAAGCTAATTTAATTTAGCAACATTCTTTGTTCTTGCTCGTTTCAATTTATTTTGGCGTCGGTGTATGGTAGAGCAGTCATTGATTAAGGTTTGGTGAAGTGGTGTGGTGTGGTGGTGTGATGATTGATAGTGGCTAGGACTAAAAAGTCAACGATGTGTTCTAGGGATAATTATGTAATTGTTATATATATTTAACTCTATGATCAACTGTGTTGGTAAAAAATATATATTTGTTTCTCTCATGTACACTTCATTATATAGTGATATAAATAATTAATGATTAATTCATGATATATAACTAAGAAAATTCTTAGTTGGAACGTTATGCGAGTGTAGTTGCAATAATGAGTAATTAATCACGAAATGAAATAATATTTTATTTTAAATATAGTTTGAGAAACGATATTGATGCATTATTTAAGACTAGGATGCGTAACGCTCTTCACTTGGTGGGCAATGTACTAGTCATAGCTACTGGAGCACCAATGGTTTACGTCTAGTAGGTATTGGATAATTATGCAATGACTTGTTCCAGAGTTTCAATTAGTTACTAACAATGAGTATAAATAGGAAATCCCAATGGGATGATGCCCAGTGGAGTTGAGAATACGTTGAAACTTCAATGTGAATGCTCTACACTGATTATAGTTAAATCATGGTATGATGATCCATCAAATGACTATAAATGAGTCTAAGTTGAAGCATTGAAAGCGAGTCACTACTTGATGGAGAATTTTCCTCTTTCGTTGTATGTTGTTAGTATCATGGTCAATTGTTGTCAACTCAAAACCAAAATCACTAGCTAGAGCAGTAAAATTGTAAATAGCAATGACTTGTTCATGAACTAACTGAGTAGAATGTAGGTAATACAAAAATCAATACCAAATTCCATATACTCTAAAGTGATATAACTTTGACAAAGAGGACGTATTTACATAGCCGTTACTGAAGGTGCCGCTTAATAAAATGCGATATTACATTTTTTTTTGAAAAGATCTTTAAGTATTGAGTTCAACCAAACTATCACGTCATTAGCTAAGGTGGTATGTAAATATTAATATTTGAGTTTTTCCGAATGAATCATTGAATGAATTCACATATTTGAGTCTCATAACCGAATTTGTGAATTCTCCATAAAACAGCATAAATTAATTAATTATGAAGTATTTAAAACTAAGTAAGTTAATTAATATTTAAGAAATATGTAACAACCCGGAAAATCAGAACCAATTTAAAATTTTTATTTTAGCAATTTTAATGAATTTTGAATATTTAAAATGATTTATTTTAAATAATAACGACAAGAAATTTATTTTGAATAGAATTGGAACATACTTATTTATTTAAATCGAAGTTGGAATATAAATATTTAATTTAATTATAAGAGGAATTGAAAATGGCGCGGTAGTTTGAAAATTCGATTTCAAATTTCAAATGAATGTACATAATTCAAAATAAATCGGATTTCAGCGAAATAATAAATATTCGAATCTGTTTAACTATATCTTTCCAACGAATGTAAGAAACTGAGATTTCGTTTTAAAAGTTGAGGGTTACGTCCAGTTTAAAATTTAGAAAAGTCACTGTGGAATTTATATATATTTTAATATATGTAAAGCCCTTAAAAATAGCCATTTTGTAAACAACCTCCGTTTTCGACGAAACCACTTTTGTTGGATCCGGGATGTCAAGTTATTGCTAGATTCCAATTTCCATAATTTTTGGGATCAATATGTGGGCGTGGAAAAAGAAAACGTATTTTGATAGTTTCAGTCAATTTGGATCGACCAGAAAATGGCCATTTTTCAAACGGTCTTCAAATTCGATTAAATTAGTTTTGTTGGGACCGTATCGTCAAAACATAGCCAGACTTACTTTTGGGAATTTTTAGAGTCAGTATGTGGCCCTAGTAAATTGAAATGTGCGTTCAAATTGAATATATACTGATTTATATTTTGAATTTAGCGGCAACTGATTGTAACAGCCGAATTGAGTTACGAAACATATCCCATTGTGTTCGGAATGAGGTTATTTGGTTAGGGGCGGCAGTCGTTGGGTTTGATTGGGAGTTCGCTGTATTAAACAAGTATTTAACGAATTACAATATTATTAAATAATAATATTTCTATATAAATAACAGAAGAAAAGGTCAAACCCTACAAATCCTCGTTCGTTGGTCAATACTGGTCATAGCCACCGTTCATTTTCTCTTTGCAGTAAAAATGGCGAGTTTTAAAATTAATAACAAACCAAATAAATTTCTACAAATTACTAAATATATGTATTTTGATTCCTAGAGTACTTCTCTTCGATCCCGTATGATTTTCTTCAAGTTCGAACATTGTTCTTCTCACTGGAATTGTACAACGCATTTCTAGGGTTAGCGAAAACTTGGAATCAGAGCTCTGAGGCACAAATTCGAGTATTGCTTTGGATTAGCGAGTGTAAGAGATGCTTGTTTGCAAAATTTTGAGGATCTTTATGACAAAAAGTGACGGGCGTCACTGTTGCCTGCACGGTGGATGCCGAAGTCGGCTTCATCCATGGGGCTGCGAGGTGGAAGCTTAGGGTATGGCGAGGTAGGGTGTTCAAAGAGAAAGCTAGTGGTATATTTAGTTTGAATTATCACAAGAAGATGGATGGAGAAAAGGAAGCATGAAGTTGGGGTAATGGTGCATTTAAAGGGAGGGCACAACGGTTTTGTACAGGGGAGAAGAAGAGGATGAGTGGGCAGGTGACGTGGCGGAGTGGATAAAGGGTATTAATTAGTTTGTTATGTAAATTAATTACTTATTTAATAATCAAAAGTTCAAAAATTCATAACTATTTCATACAGGCATAGAATCAGATGATTTCAGATGCGTTAGGTTCATCTTGACATGATCTACGCAATGGAACTGACTAGAATCAAAACGGAGTAAATTAGAATTTTAGGGAAATTTGAACGTGAACAGAAATTCAGAAAATAAAACCAACCACTGTGAGAACTTCTCACTAAAATAATTTCTGTACATTTAAATTATTTTGTATCTGCGTATATGAACAGCTCCCCGTCGTCCACAGACCATGGACGACTTGTTTGATTGTATTGCGTTGTGGTTGTGATGTGGAAAATATATATATGAAGTGTGAGAATAATATATATATATATATATAAAATGTATATACGATATGAAATTATATATAAATGCAATGTGAATCGAATGTATATATGATATGAAATTATATATAAATGCGATGTGAATGAAATGTATATATGATATGAAATTATATATATATGCGATGTGAATGAAATGTATATACGATATGAAATTATATATAAATATATATATGAAATGTATATACGATATGAAATTATATATAAATGCGATGTGAATGAAATGTATATACGATATGAAATTATATATAAATGCAATGTGAATGAAATGTATATATGATATGAAATTATATATAAATACGATGTGAATGAAATGTATATACGATATGAAATTATATATAAATGTGATGTGAATGAAATGTATATACGATATGAAATTACATATAAATGCGATGTGAATTAAATGTATATATGATGTGAAATCAATATGTATATATGAAATGAAATATATATATATATGTATATATATATATACAAAATGAAAAATAACGTATATATGAAATGAATTATATATATATAAGAAATAGAAAAATATATATATGAAATGAAAAATAATGTATATATGAAATGAATTATATATATATATAAGAAGTGAATAATATATATATGAAGTGTGAATGAAATAAATGTTAATGGTTAAAAATATTATTTTTAACATATATATGAGATGTATAAAATTATCATGTAAAGGAATATGCAATTTTGATATAAAATTGAAAATGAAGTTGGAATCGTTTTTAAAAACGAAATTAAAAAGATTTATAAAATTGTTTTAAATGGAAATCGATGAAATATATATATATATATATATATATATATAATATATATTTAATGGCCTGAATAGAACGCGCCGCGCCGTAGTAGTTCGCGAATTTCGATCATTGACTTCGAGTTGACGTTACGGGAGATCCGACCGTCGGATTCTCCTGAAACCGGGACCGTTGGGTTCGTATCGAAAAGAGCCTTCCGTAGAATATACGAGATTTGAAATCTAATGGATAGATTTGTAATTATGTCCAAATCAAATTTGGAAAAGGTCGCTGTAAGTGCAGTTCGATGACCGTTTATGGAAATCGACTGTACGGGCCTTGATAAAATTATTAAAAATATCAATAATTTGTGTAAAATCATAGTAAATGATTTGGAAAGAATTGGGCTGAAAAATTCCATATTTGAAAAGATAAAAATATATTTTTATCGAAATGAACTAGTTATGAACTAGAATTATAATCCAGTATTTTTAAAATAAATAAATTGGATTTGAAATGGTTTTAAAAATAACCGGAATTTCCAATATATGAATTGGAATGGATTTGAATCGAAATTATCTTCGGAATGTTTCGATATTAGATTCCGTGATTATACGGATATTGTGGAGGAATTTGGAAGATATATATATCGTTATTCCAATACGATGTTTGTTGATTTCAGAATTTGATATTGAATATAAGCCGATATATTTTCTATTCAGAGCCTTGTATTTAATATCAAATTGGATTTGGGGTTTGTTGTAACACCCCACGTCCATTAATGTCACTCTCAAAGGGAATGCATTAACTTTCAGGGAATATTATTTGTGCATAGAACAGAATATAACAAGACAGATACATATATAGGTACTTGAAAAATTGAAACAACTTTTATTGCAGCGGGGAAATAGTTTGGTTACAACAACATCAAAAACCAACAATAAAACCAAGTACACTTAATATCCATCTTGACAAATTATTTTCTGAATATATAAAGTAAAAAAGCATAACCCCAACATAAGTAGCCATAAAAGAGATGAGCTGAACTTTACTTTCAGCAATCCAAGCACTTCAAAAAGAGAGAGAAAGGGATCCAAATCAAGCTCCACTAGCACTAGTCCCACCCTGAGAACCTGGGGGGGGGGGGGGAGGAAGAAAAGAGGCGAAAACAAAGGGGGTCAGACATAAAATCTAGCGAGTATAATAACTTTAACAATATAATTATTAAAGTAATTAGGATAAGGCATAAACTGGTAAAATAAGGAATGACTGTGAAGCAAGTGGGCAAGACAAAACAAATAAGAGGAATATACTGGTATTAATCGCGCTCCTAATCACTATAGGATAATTACTATACTACACCATTACTAGTCACCCTAAAAGTTGATCCCGCCTTCTGAACATAATAATCATAATGGTAGTTTCGTGTACCCCTAGCTGTCTTCATAGGTGTCGCCTGCCCCTATCTCCACTAGTTATACCCACTACCCTCATGCGATTGGCTCCCTAACTCATAGATACCCGTGTTGGTCCCATAGTGGGGTGTATCACTCCCCAAAGTGGCAACCCGATACCACTAAAGATGCATGGCTTATATCTACACGATGCAACAACCTCTTACCTACCAGCCCGGGCCCACACACGCACATGACCCTGTTGGACTTGCGTTGCCACCGCTAACCCGTTTTGACCTTTTACAATCAAACCCAGTAAGCGTGTCCCGTCCTCGATCTAACTCGAGCTCACAAAGATACTTAATGGATTACTGGTTTGAAAAGGGTCCCCCATGCTTGATACAAGCTTTCCACCTATGCTTGGTCCCCACTAGTATTTCCCACTTAATCCCTTCTTATTCATGTCTTCTTACATGTTTCAATTTGGTTAAGTGTTTCTAATCGTATTTCACATGTCACCCACTTAACTCCCATGTCCCACCACATGTTTATCTTGGTTAAGTGTTACTTAATTCATTATAACCGTAACCTTGTAAGACCTCCCGCATTAGACTACCGTTTGCGGTTGCTGGATTTGCTGGGCGGGTCCGGGCAGTCTTATACCACAAACGAGTCTAACCTCATGTCTTTACAATTGTTACGCATTTAATTTATGCCTTCGACCTCTCACATTAGACTACCGTTTGTGGTTGCTGGATTTGCCGGGCGGGTCCGGGCAGTCTTATACCACAAACGAGTCTAACCTCATGTCTTAAGCGTTTATTATTACACATAATTATTTCACCCCAATATGAATTAATTATCCCTATTCAAATTGTCAATAATTTCCAAATTAAACTATGTCCATAATTGTCACCTAAATTATGTCCATACTTTTTAGGTATATAAATTATACCAATTAATGTCTCAAATTAATTATACGCCTTTAAAGCCATTTTATGCCAATTCACAATTTTGCATAATTAATGTTTTCCCATTGTCCCCACGCTATTCGTACGTTTTAATATGATATATGTTAGACTCGCAAATAGTCTAACTCATAAAAAGAAAAGAAACATCACAACTTGCATAACACATAAAATAGATGTAACTTGCAAATAAGAATTTTAACATAAGTTTGCATAGCCAATAACTTGCATAGGCAATGGACATATAGAACATAAATTTACATAAACTACCATGGATCTAAATATAGATATAAATATGAAATTGTGAACTTGCATATATGAATATGGGTTTTCACCTAAACTTGTATATATGGAATATGGTTTCCACCTAAAGTTGCATATGTGAAAATAGTTTTCACCTAAACTTGCATATGGATTCCTACAAACTTCCATATGAATTTAAACATGTAAACTAATATTACATGTTTTGCATATAAACTAGCATATGTATATACTTGATTCACATTTAAACTTGTGTATAATCCGCATACAGATTTGCATAAGATTCACATACGAACTAGCATATGTAAAAACAGACTTGCATAAGATTCACATACAAACTAGCATATGATTTAACATCCCAAACTTGCATAAGATTCACATACGAACTAGCATATGATTTAACATCCCAAACTTGCTTAAGATTCACATACGAACTAGCATATGATTTAATGTAACACCCCGTATTTTCTATTAACGTTATAATAACGAATCCAAGAATACTTAATTTAAAATGTGGGAATTAAGGGAAACGGGTTATGCCATTGTGTTCGTCTCGGAATTCTGGTTGAGATAGAGTCCGAGTTTGCGTAAATTGGACTTCGTATGAAGAAGTTATGGCTGTCGGAAGTTTCCAGAAAATTCAAATAAATTCAAACAACTCGAAAACGAATTCAAATTCAAATTCAGAAGCGGGTTGGGCGGGAAAATTCCCGCCCAGGACCCAGGTCGACCCTAGTGTCGACCTCCCCCCTACAGGTCGACCTGGGGGTCGACCTTCCCCCATTCCCCCTCCCCCCCGGGCAAATCTGGATGGTGACGATTTTGTGACTCAGTGCTGAGTCACTAAGGCTGAGGTGTCACCCTATCTTCACTGGATGGTTGCGATTAACCCTAGCATCATCCGGCGGCTCAAATTGAATTGAAATTCTATATAAGCAATCCAATGCTCAAACCTAAAAATCACACAAAAATAATCCTAGAACTATCATGCTGTCAATTGAGAACTTGGAGTAGCCGTCACCAATTCAAAGACAAGATTAGAACTTAAATCAAAAATCAAATTAAAAGATTATCAAATTCAACGATCTACATCAAAGGCGAGCTTACCAATTTCAGAATTCAGATTTCAGAACGCAAGAATTCCTTTTTAGTTTGTAAGTTGGTTATTACCAAGATTTAAACATTCTTTCAATTGAATCATGACATGTTGTAATTTGGATATAGAATGATGCTTATGTATAAGATTTGATTCTCGTTTATCTTAAAGTATCGTTGTAATTAATCATGTCTATATGCTTGTGGCGATGAACATATTGTATATTAATCATGTCTATATGCTTGTGGTAATGAACATATTGTATGTTATTGGAATCTATTATGATTGGGTAATGGATTTATTTTGCCAATTAAATGGTGAAACATGTCATGTTATAAATTGGTGGTTATTTGCAAGTTTATGATCTAAAACACATGCTTATATGTTAGATCAACACTTATGTATATTCATGTTAGGTTGAATCTATTTATGTTGTAAAATTTGGAATTGTAGTCCTCTTATGTTTTAACACATAAGTATCATGCTAAATTGTGATTCAAATACGTTTATGACAGCCCTCTTATGTTTAACACACATAAGTTATCATGCTAAGTTGCAATTTTAAAATGATTATAGTAGCTTTCTTATGTTTTGACATACATAAGTTAATATGCTAAGTTGTGGGTTTGAAACTGTGATTATATGTTAAACCTCCATGCTAGACCTTTGTCAAGTTTACATGACAATTAGACCCAACTTAGTCACAAGTTCACCTTTACCCATTTAATTAAAGCTAATGATACCTCTATGCCAAGTTACACATGACAAGTTGAAATGTATGCTATTTTATGTTTATTTCATGTCCCTTGTTTATTACCCCTTTTCTTGTTTAGGGGTTGGGCTAATTTACTAGCCCAACATTTTATGTGATTCATGCGTACGTTCCACGGGGTTAGCGATGGGAAAAATGAAAATTCATGGCATAGATTTGTTCATTAAATGGTATGTTTGATATACCATTTATGGTGAGCATAATCAAAGGATAATTATGGCATGATTAAATTAAATTTAATCTACATAAAGAAATTAGACTTATATAGAAAAATGTGAATTTAGAAAAGACGAATATGCCTAACACGAGGTTGACTGAGTTGTGGTGTAAATCTGCCCGTAACCGACTGACATATCCAGTGACCACAACAAGACTTGTCTAATGTGGGTGGTTAGTGCATCAAGCCCAAAAAGAACCCAAGGTTAGACTGAGTTGTGGTGTAAATCTGCCCGGAACCGACCGGCACATCCAGTGACCCCAACAAGACCTGTCTAATGTGAGTGGTTGGTGCTTTAATAATTAAAGCTAAGTCAGGATTGGTAGGGTTAAGTCAATTAGGAAAACACTTAACCGATTCTACATGTTAATTAAACGAATAGGAGGGGTTAGGTAAACTTGGACACTTAACCAAATAAACATGTTGATTAGAAAACCCTAGTAACGGGGACCCATTTCAGCAGTAACCCAGATTGATGTATCATGGTACCCTGAAACTAGGTAGGGTGGGGCACGATTACTGGGCTGAATTATAAGCATTCAAAACGTCGGCGGTTAGTGGGCCAGTGTAGGTTCCGATGGAGTAGGGCGTACACGTACTCCGGAGTGGAAAAAGCAAGCACTGGGCATCAGTAGTATACATTGTGCATCTTGAATCGTGTCGGGTTGCCACCAGAGGGACTGATACACCCCATGGTGGGACCAGCACAGGTATCTACAGTCAAGTGGGGCCGAATGACACAGGACATGAATGCATGCGAGTAGGAGCCGATCATTAAGGGGATCATTTGTTATAAACATGTGGGGCTGGTTAAACTAATAGTTGGTAGGTGTAGAGACTATAGTAATGGGTGCGATCACATGTTCCTCTTATCTTATATTAGGGTATTGTCCTATGCTCTGTTATTACTGTCATGATCCCTTTCCTTGTTTAAATACTAGTAATCACCGAACTTACCAGACTTATTGTCTAACCCATTTTTTTCGTCCTCTTTTCTTCCGTCCCCCCCCCCAGGTGCACAGGGAGGGAATACTGCAGCTTAGTCAGACTCTTTGCAAGCTTCAAGAAAGTAGATGTATGATTTGGACTCTCTCTCACCTTGGCTATGGCTCTTGGACATTATCCTTGGGGATTTATGCACTTTTATTTTTGGTTTATGCTTCTTTATTGAATAATCAAGACAGAGATTATGTTGTAATGTTTTGGAAGTTATTTTGAGACAATTTGATGTAATGCTTTTGTATTGAACCACGCATGGAATAAATAATTGAATTTCGCTGCTTATATTTATCTGTCTTGTAAAGTTTTCTGTGTCTTGTACCTATAACCCTCCACCAAAGTTAAGGCATTCCCTTTGTGAGTGACCTTAACAGAGGTGGGGTGTTACACTTGGTATCAGAGCAAAGGTTTACCAGATCAGATAAGAGTTTTTGAAAATTATTTTCAAAAAAAAAAATATAAAGAAGCATTTTACAAGGAAAAGTGTTGTTTTAAATTTAAAAAGGCATAATCCCCAAAGCCATTTGCACTATCTTTCTATCCTTCGTTTTGAATCTTTTCTTTTTCATTTCAGCATGTCTGGGAATCTTAACCTTCCAGAGGGTGTACCGATACCTGGCTGGTTCAGGAGGTACTTAGAGGCTAGGGCCAACGACGCAGGCCCAGCAGATATTCCTCCTCTAGCTGCAGCGGTTCCTCCTCCTCCTCCTCCTCGTGCTAATGCTTTCTCAAAGATTTGTAGAGACTTTAGGGCCATGGGTGGAAAGGATTTCAAGGGAACTGAATCATTCGTAGAAGCAAGGAACTGGCTCAAAGAAACTAAGGATCTGTTCGTTATCTTCGAGGTGGACGATAGGCAGAAGATACAGTTGGCGGTATGGTTGCTCAAAGATGAAGCTTCCTATTGGTGAGAAGTCACTAACGCTGAAAGACCAGTTGAAACATGGATGGATTTCAAAATAAGATTTGAGATGAAGTTCCTCTCACAGGCTGAACGAAGTTTACAGCTGGAAAAGTTCTTATCTCTTAAGCAAGGAAGTATGACGGTCAAAGAGTACGTTAATCAATTCAATCAGCTGGCCCGATTTGTACTGGACTTATTGAATACTCCTCATAAGAACGCTCTCCGTTTTGTCGAAAGTTTAGTCTATCAATTCAATCAGTTCACGCTCTCACGGCACCTCCGCAAGAACGAGGTAGAAATATTTCTGTTGAAAGTTTAGTCTGTCTTTTTGATCATCCTGTACGTACACTATTTGATTCTGGCGCATCGCACTCTTTTATATCTAATGCCTTAGTGGAATCTCTGCACTTAGACACCATCATAGTAGAGGATCCCTTGGTTATTTCAAATCCAATTGGGGGCTCAGCTTATTTGTCAATGGTTTGTTTGGATTTGAAAATATCTATAATAAGCGTTGGGTTTAGATGTAATGCCTTTGTTTTGGGCTTCACGGGCTATGGGTTAATTCTAGGCATGGACTGGCTATCTAGTAATGGTGCCGTCCTCGATTGCGAAAAGAGAGTGGTTAGACTCATGACTCGCCTCGGTAACACTCTCGAAATTTCTTGTAATCCCATGAACTCCGTTATGCTTAGTTATCTAGAATCTCTTGATGCGTCTGTTGAGAACTTGCAGTCTGTAAGGGTAGTCTGTGAATACTCGAATGTGTTTGAAGAGGTAAAGGGCTTACCTCCGAAGCGGGAGATAGATTTCCGCATATACCTCGTGGACAACGCAAAGCCCATTGCTTTACCCGTTAGGCACATGACCCCAAGGGAGAGAAAGGAGCTCAGCAAGCAAATCAAAGAGCTGCTTGAAAAGGGGTTCATAAGATGGAGTATTTCTGAATGGGGTGCTCCGGTAGTGTTTGCGACCAAAGCTGATGGTTCACTCTGCATGTGCATTGATTATAGGGGGCTAAATAAGCTGACCAAGAAGAATAGACACCCACTCCCAAGAATAGATGATTTGTTCGATCAACTTGTAGGTGCATCAGTTTTCTCCTAATTAGATTTAGCTACCGGGTTTCATCAGCTAAGAGTGGCTGAAGACAGCGTTGATAAGACCGCGTTCAGAACTCCAGATGGTTTCTTCGAGTGGCTTGTCATGCCTTTCAACTTGACAAACGCACCCGCTTACTTCGTTGATTTAATGAGCAGGGTGTTCCGAGAGTTCCTCAATAAGTTTGTGGTGGTCTTCGTAGACGATATTTTGATCTTCTCAAAGAATGAGGAAGAGCATGCTCAACATCTAAAAGAAGTCATGGATACTCTCCATGCACATCAGTTGAAGGCAAAATTCTCTAAATGCCATTTCTGGAGAGAAGAAGTTAGGTTCCCTGGACACGTGGTGTCAAAAGAGGGGATAGCTGCGGACCCCGTGAAAGTGGTTGTTGTGCAAGATTGGAAGGTTCCTTGAAACGCAACTGAAGTCCGAAGCTTTCTCGGGCTAGCAGGCTTTTATCGAAAGTTCATCAAAGATTTTGCAAAAATCTCAGCTCCACTTACAAGGTTGACAAAGAAGAACCTAGCTTTCAATTGGGATTTGGATTACGATATTGCTTTCCAATGTTTGAAAAGGGCTCTAACAACAGCCCTAGTTCTGACATTGCCTGATGGAAGCAAGATGTTTACAGTATACACAGATGCATGCGGAACGGGACTAGGCGTTGTTCTGATGCAAGAAGGGAAGGTAGTGGCTTATGGTGGAAGGCAGTTGAAAGTACACGAGAAAAACTACCCAACACACGACCTAGAGTTGGCAGCCATTGTTTTTGCATTTAAGTCTTGGCGCCATTATCTCCTAGGTGAGAAATTTGAACTGTATACTGACCATAAATCTTGAAATACCTATTCTCGCAGAAAGATCTCAACTTGAGGCAGCAGAGATGGATGGAGTTTCTTGCCTCGTATGATTTTGAGATTTCTTACACTCCTGGCAAGGGCAATGTAGTAGCAGACGCTTTAAGTAGAAAGAAGCTGGCTTTAAGCCCTATCTTTGTGGAAAGGCAAAGCTTGGAGTTCATAGCAAGCTTTAATTTCAGACCCTCCACTGACTTTGTACCTGGCTTGCTAGCAACGTTAGAAGTGCGGCCAACTCTATTAGACTCAATCGGAGTCGCGCAAAGAGAAGACCCTCAGCTAGCCGATGTGATGGACAAGTTAGTTAGGGGTGAGACTTCCAGTCACCTCAATAGATACTCCATGGATGCCAAGGGCTAGTTGAGACGAGATGGAAGACTATGTGTCCCACAAGCAAGGGGCTTGGTAAAGGCGGTTCTAGAAGAGGCACACCATTCCAAACTGACCATACACCCAGGCGGAGACAAAATGTATAAAGACATCAAAAGAGTTTTCTTTTGGAATGGCATGAAGCGAGACATAGCTGAATTTGTTTCTAAGTGTTTAATATGCCAACAAATCAAGGCGGAGCAGAAGAAGCCTGGTGGTCTGCTCCATCCTCTAGAGGTCCCACAGTGGAAATGGGACAACATCTCGATGGACTTTATAGATGGGTTTCCTAGGTCAATAAGGGGAAATACCAGCATTTGGGTAATACTGGACAGGCTCACAAAAAGCGCCCACTTTATACCTGTCAAGAGTAGAAGGACTGACTCTTCTCTAGCATCCATATATCTTAAGGAGATAGTTCGACTCCATGGGATACCCTCCAGCATAGTGAGTGATCGAGACCCTATCTTCACGAGCGAGTTTTGGAAGAGTTTACAAGAGGCTATAGGCACACAGTTATGCTTAAGCACAACCTATCACCCTCAAACCGATGGCCAGACGGAAAGAGTCAACAGAGTATTAGAAGACCTCTTGAGATTATGCATTATTGACTTCAGAGGTACATGGAAGGATCATCTACCTTTGGTGGAATTCGCTTACAAGAATAGCTACCAAGCCACCATAGGCATGGCGCCTTTCGAAGCTTTATATGGAAGACCGTGCAGGTCACCAACTTGCTGGTGGGAGTCCACAGACAAGCTCATACTTGGACCAGACATGATTAGGGAAACTTCAGAGAAAGTAGACTTGATACGAAGAAGAATGAAAACTGCCCAAGATAGACAGAAGTCCTACGCAGACAAAAGAAGAACTGACCTTGAGTTCGAAGTTGGAGACAAGGTATTCCCTAAAGTATCTCCTTTAAGGAACGTCGTTTTCTTTGGATCCGCAGGAAAGTTAGCACCAAGATTTGTAGGGCCGTTCCCTATCATCGAGAAGATTGGGAAGATGGCTTATAGGGTACAACTCCCCGAAAGATTGGCCGGGATTCATAATGTCTTTCATGTCTCTCACATGTGGAAATGCTTACACGAGTCTACGGAAGTGGTAGAACCAAGTATGCTAGAGGAAGTT
The DNA here is from genome assembly GCA_030737875.1 of Allium sativum. NCBI lineage: Eukaryota > Viridiplantae > Streptophyta > Magnoliopsida > Asparagales > Amaryllidaceae > Allium > Allium sativum. The sequence goes on from CM060909.1 coordinate 292,912,225, forward strand.
GAACGAGAAGCAACTGTGAGGAGAATTCCAACCCGTATCTTGGGAACAAAAGTCAAAAAGCTACGCAACCGTGAAGTTAAGCTCGTCAAAGTTCAATGGAGCGATACCGAGGACGACGCGACTTGGGAAACTGAGGACAGAATACGTGCAGCCTACCCTTTTCTTTTTTAGGGTACATCCTTAATCTCTTTTTCCTTAAGTTTATGCTCGTATCTATCTTTTTAGGTATATCTCCTCGATCCTATCTTTTATCCTTAGGTAGGAACCCATTTGGATGTAAACATGTAATTGAAACATGTTATGATTGATGGTCGCAAGTGGTTGCAAGTGGTTGCTAGTAGTTGCTGGTGGATGCATATACACACACATTAGGTATTAGATCGGCTCAGTCACTTCCATATTGCATATGCATATATTTATTGGTTTATGGATTAAATCTTGATGTGTTATCATATGGACGTTGCATTTGCATGAATGATTGTGCACTCATGTAGGAAATTTTGAGTAGGAAAAATGCATTCATAATGGACTCATGGCACTGACATAATTTGCATCAAGGAGGTCAACTGAATCAGTAGACCGCCTGATTTTGCATTAGATAAAAACATGTACATACACAATGCATATGATCATGAAGCATTAGAAATCTTTTAAGGACAATGGATGCCCGTGTTTGATGGTTGAGTAGATGGGTGATTGGATGGTAGGATATAAGTTCTTCTCGACTTGAAGATTTCGGGGACGAAATCCTAAATGGAGGGGAGAATGTAATACCCCGTATTTTCTATTAACATTATAATAACAAATCCAAGAATACTTAATTTAAAATGTGAGAATTAAGGAAAACGGGTTACGCCATTGTGTTTGTCTCGGAATTCTGGTTGAGATAGTGTCCGAGTTTGCGTAAATTGGACTTCGTATGGAGAAGTTATGGCTATCGGAAGTTTCCAGAAAATTCAAATAAATTGAAACAGCTCGAAAACGAATTCAAATTCAAATTCAGAAGTCAGAAGCGGGCTGGGCGGGAAAATTCCCGCCCAAGACCCAGGTCGACCAATGGGTCGACCCTAGTGTCGACCTCCCCCCTACAGGTCGACCTGGGGGTCGACCTACCCCCCCGGGAAGATCTGAATGGTGACGATTTTGTGACTCAGTGCTGAGTCACTAGGGCTAAGGTGTCACCCTATCTTCACTGGATGGTTGCAATTAACCCTAGCATCATCCGGCGGCTCAAATTGAATTGAAATTCTATATAAGCAACCCAATGCTCAAACCTAAAAATCACACAAAAATAATCCTAGAACTATCATGCTGTCAATTGAGAACTTAGAGTAGCCGTCACCAATTCAAAGACAAGATAAGACCTTGAATCAAAAATCAAATTAAAAAATAATCAAATTCAACGATCTACATCAAAGGCGAGCTTACCAATTTCAGAATTCAGATTTCAGAACGCAAGAATTCCTTTTTAGTTTGTAAGTTGGTTATTACGCAGATTTAAACATTCTTTCAATTGAATCATGACATGTTGTAATTTGGATATAGAATGATGCTTATGTATAAGATTTGATTCTCGTTTATCTTAAAGTATCGTTGTAATTAATCATGTCTATATGCTTGTGGCGATGAACATATTGTATATTAATCATGTCTATATGCTTGTGGTGATGAACATATTGTATGTTATTGGAATCTATTATGATTGGGTAATGGATTTATTTTGCCAATTAAATGGTGAAACATGTCATATTATAAATTGGTGGTTATTTGCAAGTTTATGATCTAAAACACATGCTTATATGTTAGATCAACACTTATGTATATTCATGTTAGGTTGAATCTATTTATGTTGTAAAATTTGGAATTGTAGTCCTCTTATGTTTTAACACATAAGTATCATGCTAAATTGTGATTCGAATACGTTTATGACATCCCTCTTATGTTTAACACACACAAGTTATCATGCTAAGTTGCAATTTAAAAATGATTATAGTAGCTTTCTTATGTTTTGACATACATAAGTTAATATGCTAAGTTGTGGGTTTGAAACTGTGATTATATGTTAAACCTCCATGCTAGACCTTTGTCAAGTTTACATGACAATTAGACCCAACTTAGTCACAAGTTCACCTTTACCCATTTAATTAAAGTTAATGATACCTCTATGCCAAGTTACACATGACAAGTCGAAATGTATGCTATTTTATGTTTATTTCATGTCCCTTGTTTATTACCCCTTTTCTTGTTTATGGGTTGGGCTAATTTACTAGCCCAACATTTTATGTGATTCATGCGTACGTTCCACGGGGGCAGCGATGGGAAAAATGAAAATTCATGGCATAGATTTGTTCATTAAATGGTATGTTTGATATACCATTTATGGTGAGCATAATCAAAGGATAATTATGGCATGATTAAATTAAATTTAATCTACATAAAGAAATTAGACATATAAATTAAATTTAATCTACATAAAGAAATTAGACATATATAGAAAAATGTGAATTTAGAAAAGACGAATATGCCTAACCCGAGGTTAGACTGAGTTGTGGTGTAAACCTGCCCGGAACCGATTGGCATATCCAGTGACCACAACAAGACCTGTCTAATGTGGGTGGTTAGTGCATCAAGCCCAAAAAGAACCCGAGGTTAGACTGAGTTGTGGTGTAAATCTGACCAGAACCGACCGGTACATCCAGTGACCACAACAAGGCCTGTCTAATGTGAGTGGTTGGTGCTTTAATAAATTAAAGCTAAGTCAGGATTGGTAGGGTTAAGTCAATTAGGAAAACACTTAACCGATTCAACATGTTAACTAAACGAATAGGCGGGGTTAGGTAAACTTGGACACTTAACCAAAAAAACATGTTGATTAGAAAACCCTAGTAACGGGGACTCATTTCAGCATTAACCCACATTGATGTATCATGGTACCCTGAAACTAGGCAGGATGGTGCACGATTACTGGGCTGAATTATAAGCGGTCAAAACGTCGGCGGTTGGTGGGCCAGTGTAAGTTCCGACGAAGTATGGGCGTACACTACTCTGGAGTGGAAAAAGCAGGCACTAGGCATCAATAGTATACACTGTGCATCTTGAATCGTGTCGGGTTGCCACCAGAGGGACTGATACACCCCATGGTGGGAACAACACAGGTATCTACAGTCAAGCAGGGCCGAATGACACAGGACATGAATGCATGCGAGTAGGAGTCGATCATTAAGGGGATCGTTTGTTATAAACACGTGGGGCTGGTTGAACCAATATTTGGTAGGTGTAGAGACTATAGTAATGGGTGCGATCACATGTTCCTCTTATCTTATATTAGGGTATTGTCCTATGTTCTGTTATTACTGTCATGATCCCTTTCCTTGTTTAAATACTATTAATCACCGAACTTACCAGACTTATTGTTTGACCCGTTTTTTCATTCTCTTTTCTTCCGTTCCCCCTGGTCCACAGGGAGGGAATACTGCAGCTTAGTCAGACTCTTTGCAAGCTTCAAGAAAGTAGATGTATGATTTGGACTCTCTCTCACGTTGGCTATGGCTCTTGGACATTATCCTTGGGGATTTATGCACTTTTATTTTTGGTTTATGCTTCTTTATTGAATAACCAAGACAGGTATTATGTTGTAATGTTTTAGAAGTTATTTTGGGACAATTTGATGTAATACTTTTGTATTGAACCGCACATGAAATAAATAATTGAATTTCGCTGCTTATATTTATCTGTCTTGTAAAGTTTTCTGTGTCTTGTGTCTATAACCCTCCACCAAAGTTAAGGCATTCCCTTTGTGAGTGACCTTAACGGAGGTGGGGTGTTTCATTTAACATCCCAAACTTGCATATAAACTGATGTCATAAAATAAATCAAGTTAAACATATGTGATTGGACATATGAAATAGATCTACCAACATAAGATAACAAAACTGTCATATGTTCACCAATAGACGATAACAAAGTTAAATATCATCACATGATTCAACAGACATGTTCTCATAATCCAAATTATAACTAATCATAATTAATTTATTATTTATTTTGTGAAAGAAATTGTACTCACAAAGACAGGTTAGAGTAGAGAATAGTTCGTTCGTCTTTTGTATTAGAATTATGACTTGCCAATCCTTAAGCTTTAGGAAGAAGAACTATTCTAGCAGCAGCATGGAGGCCAAGAGACTAATTTAGTTTAGGTTTAGGGTTTGAGTCTATGCGTGCTTATATAGAAGTTTTAATCAACCTAAGCCATTAGATTATCATAGGAGCAATCACAATCGTCCAGACTAGATAGAGTTATCTAAAATTGCCACCTCTGCCCTAGTGACTCAGGAACAGGTCAGGCAAGACTCAGCAACAAGTCAGGATCGTCACATTTTAGATCTGCCCCTGGGGGTAGGTCGACCCCCAGGTCGACCCCCAGGTAGACCTGTATAGGGGAGGTTGACCCCCTAGTCGACCTGGCCTTGGGCGGGAGAGATCCCGCCCAACCCGCTTCCTTGTTTGAATTTGAATTTCGAATTTTTATTCTGAACTGTTTTAATTTATATAAAATTGCTGAAACTTCCGAGGGCCATAACTTCCTCATACGAAGTCCGATTTACGAAAACTTGGACTCTATTCCAAGCAGAATTTCGAGACGAACGAAATGGCGTAAACCATTTACCTTAATTCTCACTTTAACAATTAAGTATTTTTAAAATTGTTAATTTTATTATTTAAAATTACGAGGTGTTACATTCTCCCCTCCTTAAAGGATTTCGCCCCCGAAATCTCCAAGTTAAGGAGAATGTATATCCTAACATCCAATCATCCATCTACTCAACCATCAAACATAGGCATCCATTGTCCTTACAAGATTTCTAATGCCATATGAACATATGCAAAAAGCGCGCATATATGTTCCTTATCCATTGCAAAATCATGCGGTCCACTGATTCAGTTGACCTCTTTAATGCAAACCATGATAGTGCCATGCGTCCATTATGCATGCAAAAGAATCCTAACGATACATATTACTTCTACATGTGTGCACAACCATCCATCAAAATGCAACATCCATATGATAACACAACCATTATTCATCCATTAATTTAAATATGCACACATATTTATATGCAATATGAAAGTGATTGGGCCGATCTAGTGCCTAATGTGTGTGTACATGCATCAACGAGCAATTACTTGCAACCACTCGCAACCATTAATCATAACATGTCTCAAACACATGTTTACAACCATAGGGTTTTTCCTAACTAAAGATCGAAGATATCATCGCAGACATATTAAACGATAGGACAATTATCAACATAGTAGAAGATAAAGGAGAAGTTTAAAAACATACCCTTAAAAAGGAAAGGGTACAGCGTACGCATCTTGTCTTTCGCCTCCCAAATCGCGTCTCCTTGATCATCACTCCATTGCACTTTGACCAACTTGACCTCTTTGTTGCGTAGCTTTTATAGCTCGTCTAATCATGGCATCTCACTCTACTTCCACTTCTCTAAGCATGTTCGGCTTCACTACTTCTGCGGTATCTTGTAACACTTCTGCAAATGCGATACGTGAAACACATCGTGAACACCACTAAGTTCGTTGCCTCTTCTCATGTCCCTCCAAAATCTAGGATACATAACCTTGAAAGATCTTCAAGGATTCTGTTCACCCCTTTTTGTCCGTCCATCCATCTGTAGATGATAAGCGATGCTCGTACTTGCCGCCTTTTGCATATCACCTTTTCCTCTTGCATCGAAAACTGCTCCAAGCCCTGTCCCGCAAGCACCGGTATACACCGTGAATGGCTTACTCCCATCTGGCAAAACTAAAACTGGAGCTGTCGTCAAAGCCCTCTTCAAACACTGGAAAGCATCGTCATAGTCAACATCCCAAGCAAAAGTCAAGTTCTTCTTCGTTAACCGAGTAAGTGGGGCTGATATCTTCACGAAGTCCTTAATGAACTTCCTATAATAGCCCACCAGTCCTAAAAAGCTTCTTACTTCTGTTGCGTTCTTAGGAATCTTCCAATCTTGGATTGCCACCACCTTTGCGGGATCCACAGCTACCCCCATTCCGAAATGCTCCTTCTTATCAACCCCTTCTCTCAAGCAACTCTCTCACCTTCTTACTGAGTTATCCTCTCTCTCGGAGCCATGTGGCCTACTGGTAATGCAACTGGCTTTGCATTATCTACTAGGTATATATGAAAGTCTATCTCGCGCCTCGGGGGTAAAGCCCGAACTTCATTGAAGACGTCACCATATTCATGGACCACACGAACAAATTCCAAATCATCGTTGGACACGTCCAGAGATTCTAGGTAGCTAAGCATCACCGGACCTCTAGGGTCACAAGAAATATCAAGGGTCTTGCCACAACGAGTCAACAATCTAACTATCCTTCTTTCACAGTCTATGATGGCACCGTATCTAGCTAGCCAATCCATGCCTAGAATCAAGCCATAGCCCATGAAGCCAAGAACGAAGGCGTTTCATTCAAACCCAACGCCCAAGATAGACACTCTCAATTCCCGACAAATCATCGAAAGATGAGCCGAACCACCAATAGGATCTGAGACTACTATGGGATCCATAATTAGACTAGTATTTAGGTGCAGTGTTTTAACTAACGAAGCAGATACAAACGAGTGTGAAGCACCAGAATTCAAACAAGGTTCGAACAGGATGATCAAAAAGAAAAACCAAACTTCCAACCAAGATATTTCTACCTCTATCAAGTATGCCAGCCGTGAGGGAATGCGTCTTCCCTCCAGAAGATCCTGTACATTGTCCTTACTTTTGCCTTTTGCTTCTTTGAACGATCCTAATAAGATGTCCTGTTTCTCCGTAACGATAACAACTAGTCTTCTTCTTCTTTCTAACGTCTTTATTTAAGTAGTAAGGTATTTCACAAGTGTGGCCCTTTCTTTTCTCTTGGCCCCTTGTTATCCTTACCGCCTTTCTTTGAATCTACTTTCTTATCGTGTGTCCTATCCATGTCTCTCCTACACATTCTCCATTCGCGACCTCCTACCAAAATGAGGCTTCGTCCTCCATTAACCAAGCAGCTAATTGAGCCTTCCTTCCATCGTCTATCTTAAAGGTACCAACAAGTCCTACACTTCCTTCTAACTTTGACAAACGTTCCAGTCCCATGAAGCGGTTTTCCGCCCACCGTACGGAAGTTCTTACGTATCTTAGAAAAAGCGTCTATACGTGGAGGTAGAAATTCAAAAAGTAAAGAGGAAGAGATTTAAAATGGAGAATCGAAGGAAAGATATATGGCTCTTGGGGGTTATGTTTTTCAAAATAAACTTTTCTCTTAAAAATACTCTCCTTAAGACATATTTTTGAAAGTATTTCTTTATAAAAATGCTTTTGAAAGCGGTTTTTCAAAATCACTTATCTGCTCTGGTAACCTTCAGCTCTGATACCACGTGTAACACCCCACGTCCATTAATGTCACTCTCAAAGAGAATGCATTAACTTTCACCGAATATTATTGGTGTATAGAACTGAATATAACAAGACAGATACATATATTGGTACTTGAAAAATTAAAACAACTTTTATTACAGCGGAGAAATAGTTTGGTTACAACAACATCAAAAACCAACAATAAAACCAAGTACACTTAATATCCATCTTGAAAAATTATTTTCTGAATACATAAAGTAAAAAGCATAACCCCAACATAAGTAGCCATAAAAGAGATGAGCTGAACTTTACTTTCAGCAATCCAAGCACTTCAAAAAGAGAGAGAAAGGGACCCAAATCAAGCTCCACTAGCACTAGTCCCACCCTGAGAACCCTAGGGGGGAGGAAGAATAGTTTGGATTTGGGGTTTGTTGTAACATCCCACATCCATTAATGTCACTCTCAAAGGGAATGCATTAACTTTCATGGAATATTATTGGTGTATAGAACATAATATAACAAGACAGATACATATATTGGTACTTAAAAAATTAAAATAACTTTTATTGCAGCGGAAAAATAGTTCGGTTACAACAACATCAAAAACCAACAATAAAACCAAGTACACTTAATATCCATCTTGATAAATTATTTTCTGAATACATAAAGTAAAAAGCATAACCCCAACATAAGTAGCCATAAAAGAGATGAGCTGAACATTACTTTCAGCAATCCAAACTTCAAAAAGAGAGAGAAAGGGATCCAAATCAAGCTGCACTAGCACTAGTCCCACCCCGAGAACCTAGAGGGGGGGAAGGAAGAAAAGAGGCGAAAACAAAGGGGGTCAGACAGAAAGTCTGGCGAGTCCAATAACTTTAACAATATAATTATTAAAGTAATTAGGATAAGGCATAAATTGGTAAAATAAGGAATGACTGTGAAGCAAGTGGGCAAGACAGAACAAACAAGAGGAATATACTGGCGTTAATCACGCTCCTAATCACTATAGGATAATTACTATACTACACCATTACTAGTCACCCTAAAAGTTGATCCCGCCTTCTGAACATAATAATCATAATGGTAGTTTCGTGTACCCCTAGCTATCTTCATAGGTGCCGCTTGCCCCTATCTCCACTAGTTGTACCCACTACCACCATGCGATCGGCTCCCTAACTCGTAAATACCCGTGCTGGTCCCACTGTGGGGTGTATCACTCCCCAAAGTGTCAACCCGATACCACTAAAGATGCACGGCTTATATCTACACGATGCAACAACGTCTTGCCGACCAGCCCGGGCCCACGAACGCACATGACCCCGTTGGACTTGCGTTGCCACCGCTAACCTGTTTTGACCTCTTACAATCAAACCCAGTAAGCGTGTCCCGTCCTTGATCTAACTCGAGCTCACAAAGATACTTAATGGGTTACTGGTTTGAAAAGGGTCCCCCATGCTTGACACAAGCTTTCCACCTATGCTTGGTCCCCACTAGGATTTCCCACTTAACCCCTTCTTATTCATGTCTTCTTACATGTTTCAATTTAGTTAAGTGTTTCTAATCGTATTTCACATGTCACCCACTTAACCCCCATGTCTCACTACATGTTTATCTTGGTTAAGTGTTACTTAATTCATTATAATCGTAACCTTGTAAGACCACCCACATTAGACTACCGTTTGCGGTTGCTGGATTTGCCGGGCGGGTCCGGGCAGTCTTATACCGCAAATGAGTCTAACCTCGTGTCTTTACAATTGTTACGCATTTAATTTATGCCTTCGACCTCTCACATTAGACTACCGTTTGTGGTTGCTGGATTTGCCGGGCGGGTCCAGACAGTCTTATACCACAAACGAGTCTAACCTCGTGTCTTAGGCGTTTATTATTACACATAATTATTTCACCCCAATATGAATTAATTATCCCTATTCAAATTGTCAATAATTTCCAAATTAAACTATGTTCATAATTGTCACTTAGATTATGTCCATACTTTTTAGGTATATAAATTATTCCAATTAATGTCTCAAATTAATTATACGCCTATAAAGCCATTTTATGCCAATTCAAAATTTTGCATAATTAATGTTTTCCCATTGTCCCCACGCTACTCGTACGTTTTAATATGATATATGTTAGACTCGCAAATAGTCTAACTCATAAAAAGAAAAGACACATCACAACTTGCATAACACATAAAATAGATGTAACTTGCAAATAAGAATTTTAACATAAGTTTGCAATGCCAATAACTTGCATAGACAATGGACATATAGAACATAAATTTACATAAACTACCATGGATCTAAATATAGATCTAAATATGAAATTGTGAACTTGCATATATAAATATGGGTTTTCACCTAAACTTGTATATACGGATTATGGTTTCCACTTAAACTTGCATATGTGAATATAGTTTTCACCTAAAAATGTGAATATAGTTTTCACCTAAACTTGCATATGGATTCCTACAAACTTGTATATGAATTTAAACATGTAAACTAATATCACATGTTTTACATATAAACTAGCATATGTATATACTTGATTCACATATAAACTTGTGTATAATCTGCATACAGACTTGCATAAGATTCACATATGAACTAGCATATGTAAAAACAGACTTGCATAAGATTCACATACAAACTAGCATATGATTTAACATCCCAAACTTGCATAAGATTCACATACGAACTAGCATATGATTTAACATCCCAAACTTGCTTAAGATTCACATACGAACTAGCATATGATTTAACATCCCAAACTTGCATATAAACTGATGTCATAAAATAAATCAAGTTAAACATATGTGATTAGACATATGAAATAGATCTACCAACATAAGATAACAAAACTGTCATATGTTCACCAACAGACGATAACAAAGTTAAATATCATCACATGATTCAACAGACATGTTATCATAATCCAAATTATAACTCATCATAATTAATTTATTAATTATTTTGTGAAAGAAATTGTACTCACAAAAACATATTAGAGAAGAGAATAATTCGTTCGTCTTTTGTATTAGAATTCTGACTTGCCAATCCCTAAACTTTAGGAAGAAGAACTATTCTAGCAGCAACATGGAGGCTAAGAGACTAATTTAGTTTAGGTTTAGGGTTTGAATTTATGCGCGCTTATATAGAAGTTTAAATCAACCTAAGCTGTTAGATTATCATAGGAGCAATCACAACTGTCCAGACTAGATAAAGTTATCTAGAATTGCCACCTCTGCCCTAGTGACTCAACAACAGGTCAGGTAAGACTCAACAACAAGTCAGGTTCGTCACATTTCAGATCTTCCCCGGGGGGTAGGTCGACCCCCAAGTCGACCTGTATAGGGGAGGTCGACCCCTAGGTCGACCCGGCCTTGGGCGGGAGAAATCCCACCCATCCCGCTTCCCTGTTTGAATTTGAATTTTGAATTTTTATTCTGAACTGTTTTAATTTATATAAAATTTCTGAAACTTCCGAGGGCCATGACTTCCTCATACGAAGTCCGATTTACGAAAATTTGGACTCTATTCCAAGCAGAATTTTGAGACGAACGCAATGGTGTAACCCATTTCCCTTAATTCTCACTTTAACAATTAAGTATTCTTAAAATTGTTAATTTTAATATTTAAAATTATGGGGTTTTACATCTGTCGTGAATTGTGTTTAAATGACATTAGTTCTTTAACCCGAGTAAAAGCAGGATTAATTTGCAAATAGTAGAACAATCAATATGAAATTATTTTTGAGATGAAACCAATTGGAGTTTGAATAAATCTTTAATTAGATTTGAATGAATGAATGGTGATTAAATTTACCAAAACATGAGATGTGGTGTAAACCAAATATACGTGGTTGTTGATATTGGTTGTGACTGATTGATTGTTTATATGGTGCTCGGCCAGTTTATGAGCAGAATATGCTTTTATATTTAGCATTGGGTTGGGTAGGAAATATATGTGTGCTAATGCCTTGTAAAACACTTTACGATTTGACGATAAGGCGTTTAGCGAGTTGTGTTCATTTCAAATTTAATGAATGATTTTGAAATGATATTTTTCTTAAGTGAAAAGAAATGTATTCCCGATTTTAGACAGGGAATGTTTTATAAATATGTTTTATAAAACAGAAAGGATTTCGAGGCCTGAAACCCGATGATTTAAAAATGATGGAAATGTATTTTGGTTTTACATTGTAGTTCATCACATATTCGATTAGTTGCTATTAATGTTGTATCTGTTTGGTGGCGGAGAATTTATTCTCTTGCTTAACACCCTTCTTTGAGACGTACGAGCTCAAAGGTTATGTGATTAATAGTGACTGATCATATGTGTGAATTGCTGATGTGAAGTACTATAGATTCGATTATACTTTTGATTATGTTGTGAAATGATTTTCCCTACTTCGGGATATGAAATGATTTGGTATGTGGCTAAAGATTTGGTAACCCGGTCTACTAAAATTATGGGTGGGATCCAGTGCCTTAGGGTGAGTGGTCAGTGTGTAGCCTGCTCCATGCGTGGGAGGTGCATATATATATATATATATATATATATATATATCGAGTTGCTTAGGTACATGCCCTTTGCCTTGTCTGAGGGGAGCCCGATATTTGGTTGCATACTTGGTTGTATGCATTGTTATGTTTTGGAATTCATATTTCCAAATATTTTGGTTTGAAATCCCGAAGTGAAATCTACTTTGATATAAAAGTTAGATATGTATTTCAAATGATTTGAAATAGAAATCGGGAAATAAATTCCAAAGGAATAATTTCTGTAAATTGAATTGATTTGGAAAATCTAAGTGTGGTGATTAATCTAAATGGGTAGATTGGGATATTGCATGTTGATTGATGCATAGTAGATCCATATCTCTATTATTGATTGTTATTTATACACTGGCATTCATGGGGGTAAACCCGTTCCGCGTTAGCGGCGTGGTCCTGTGATTTGCCTCATCATTTATATAAGTTTATAACTGTTTAGAGTTTCTCACACCAGTCCCATGATTGACTCGTAGTTTGCTTTTCCGTTACAAACTCGGGTGCCCCTATTTTCCACATGGGTAGTCGAGTAGTTTGTTTTGCAGATATATAAGCAGGATTCTAGATTGAAGCTTAAAGGTGTGTCCAGAGCACTGATAGTCTTCCGCTGTGTTACTTTATTTATTTTCCGCTGTGCATTGTATTACATTTATTGTAAATAAATCTTCCGCTGTATTATTATTTTTCGATATTCTGTACTCTGATGTAACATTATTATGATGTTTATAAAAGTCTTCTATTATTTGTTCGGATGTGTTGTATGCCTAGAGTTAGTGTATCCGGGTTTTGAACGGTCTTGGTCGGTTTGGCGATCGATTAGGTCCGGGCGAAATCCGTATCGTTACAGCTGGTATCAGAGCTTTGGTTAACTCAAATCTTTGGGGGTACAACTCGTTAGAACAGAATAAAAGACTCATCAGAGATAGGATAGTAATATCCTATTGAAGAATCCTCATTAGAGGTAGAATCAGTAGCATTCTAGAATGAGTGACTCGTTAGAGATGGGGTTAGAAATGCCCTAGAATGAGTTGAGAGTCATACGTTTATAAATATCGTATTTGTGATTATATATACTCTGGTTTTAAAAATATGATTTTGATAAAAGTTATATGAATTTTAAAATTTAATCAACAAATTTATTGTTGACTGTGTTGTTTGATTATTAGATTAACTAATAAAATTGTTGAAACTAATATGTACCTGAAAGGTAAAATAGCCAAATTGAATTTATTACTGAACTGAATTGAAAATTTGTTAGAAATTACACGCATATACATGTATATATATTGAACAGGTCATAGCAAGGAGGCTAAAGCAGAGGAATAAAATTGTTTGCCCGACAAATAGGTACATATTTACTGTTTTGTTTGGGTTTGATTATTTTATGAGCCGATTAACTAGCCGCTTGGCTTTTTCTTTTTGAGATGAGAGAGCCTGTGTGGCGGTTTGGGGATTTTCCCGGTGCTTCCCGTACAAAGGATGTTATGGCGAAAATTTTCGAAAATTTAGGGTGTTAGCCAAATTTTTGAAAAATTAGAAAATTCTTAGAAACTGAAAAGTTGAAGAATGAAAGCCAGAATGAAAGTTGAGTTGGTTAGTAAAACAACTTTCAGCTCCGTTCCTTTTTGAGGACGAAAAGATTTGAAGTGGGGGAGATTGTAAAAACCCGGAAAATCAGAACTAATTTAAAATTTTTATTTTAGCAATTTTAATATATTTTGAATATGAACAATGATTTATTTTAAATATTAACGACAAGAAATTTATTTTGAATAGAACTGGAACGTATATATTTATTTAAATCGAAATTGGAATATAAATATTTAATTTAATTATAAAAGGAATTGAAAATGGCGCGGTAGTTTGAAAATTCGATTTCGAATTTCAAATGAATGTACATGATTCAAAATAAATCGGATTTCAGCGAAACAAGAAATATTCGAATCTATTTAACTATATCTTTCTAATGGATGTAAGAAACTGAGATTTTGTTTTAAAAGTTGAGGGTTAACTCCAGTTTAAAATTCAGAAAAGTCGCTGTGGAATTTATATATATTTTAATATATATATATATATATATATAAAGCCCTTAAAAATAGCCATTTTGTAAACGACCTCCGTTTTCGACGAAACCACTTTTGTTGGATCTGGGATGTCAAGTTATTGCTAGACTCCAATTTCCATAATTTTTGGGATCAATATGTGGGCCTGGCTGTCTTCAATTTCGACAAAATTAGTTTTGTTGGGACCGTATCGTTAAAACATAGCCAGATTTATTTTTTGGGAATTTTTAGAGTTAGTACGTGGCCTTAGTAAATTGAAATGTGCATTCAAATTGAATATATACTGATTTATATTTTGAATTTAGCGGCAACTGATCGTAACAATTGAATTGGGTTACGAAACATATCCCATTGTGTTCGGAATGAGTTATTTAGTTAGGGGCGACAGTCGATGGGTTTTATTGGGAGTTCGGTGTATTAAACAAGTATTTAACGAATTAAAATATTATTAAACAATAATATTTCTATATAAATAACATAAGAAAAGGTCAAACCCAACAAATCCTCTGGTCAATACTGGTCATAACCACCGTTCATTTTCTCTTTGCAGTAAAAATGGCAAGTTTAAAATCAATAACAAGCCAAATAAATTTCTACAAATTACTAAATATATGTATTTTGATTCCTAGAGTACTTCTCTTCGATCCCGTATGATTTTCTTCAAGTTCGAACATTGTTCTTCTCGTTGGAATTGTACAGCGCATTTCTAGGGTTAGCGAAAACTTGGAATCGGAGCTCTAAGGCACGAATTCGAGTATTTCTTTGGATTAGTGAGTGTAAGAGAAGCTTGTTTGCAAATTTTTGAGGATCTTCGTGACAAAAAGTGACGGGCGTCACTGCTGCCTGCACGGTGGATGCCGAAGTCGGCTTCATCCATGGGGGTGCGAGGTGGAAGCTTAGGGTATGGCGAGGTAGGGTGTTCAAAGAGAAAGCTAGTGGTATATTTAGTTTGAATTATCACAAGAAGAAGGAAGGAGAAAAGGAAGCTTGAAGTTGGGGTAATGGTGCGTTTAAAGGGAGGGCACAACGGTTTTGTACATGGGAGAAGAAGAGGATGAGTGGGTAGGTGACGTGGCGGAGTGGATAAAGGGTATTAATTAGTTTGTTATTTAAATTAATTACTTAGTTAATAATCAAATGTTCAAAAATTCATAACTATTTCATACGGGCACAGAATCAGATGATTACAGATGTGTTAGGTTCATCTCGACACGATCTACGCAATGGAACTGACTAGAATCAAAACGGATCAAATTAGAATTTCAGGGAAATTTGAACGCGAACAGAAATTCAGAAATTAAAACCGACCATTGTGAGAACTTCTCACTAAAATAATTTCTGTACATTTAAATTATTTTGTAACTGCACATATGAACTGCTCCCCGTCGTCCACAGACCATGGATGACTTGTTTGATTGTATTGCGTTGTGGTTGTGATGTGGAAAATGTATATATGAAGTGTGAGAATAAAATATATATATGAAATGTATATACGATATGAAATTATATACAAATGCGATGTGAATGAAATGTATATACGATATGAAATTATATATAAATGCAATGTGAATGAAATGTATATACGATATGAAATTATATATAAATGCGATGTGAATGAAATGTATGTACGATATGAAATTATATATAAATGCGATGTGAATGAAATGTATGTACGATATGAAATTATATATAAATGCGATGTGAATGAAATGTATATACGATATGAAATTATATATAAATGCGATGTGAATGAAATGTATATACGATATGAAATTATATATAAATGCGATGTGAATGAAATGTATATACGGTATGAAATTACATATAAATGCGATGTGATTGAAGTGTATATACGATGTGAGATCAATATGTATAAATGAAATGAAATATATATATATATATATATATATATATGATATGAAAAATAACATATATATGAAATGAATTATATATATATAAGAAGTAGAAATATATATATATATATATGAAATGAAAAATAATGTATATATGAAATAAATTATATATATATATAAGAAGTGAATAATATATATATGAAGTGTTAATGAAATAAATGTTGATTGGTTAAAAATATTATTTTTAACATATATATGAGATGTATAAAATTATCATGTAAAGGAATATTCAATTTTGATATAAAATTGAAAATGAAGTTGGAAACGTTTTTAACAACGAAGTTAAAACGATTTATAAAATACGTTTTAACTGGAAATCGATGAAATATATATATATATATATAACATATTATATATATTTAATGGCCTGAATAGAACGCGTTGTGCCGCGGCAGTTCGCGAATTTCGACCATTTACTTCGAATTGACGTTACGGGAGATCCGACCGTCAGATTCTCCTAACACCGGGACCGTTGGTTTCGTATCAAAAAGAGCTTTCCAACAAATATAATAGATTTGAAATCTAATGGATGGATTTGGAATTATGTCCAAATCAAATTTGGAAAAGGTCGTTGTAAGTGCAGTTCGATGACCGTTTATGGAAATCGACTGTACGGGCCTTGATAAAATTATTAAAAATATCAATAATTTGTGTAAAATCATAGTAAATGATTTGGAAAGAATTGAGCTAAAAAAATCCATATTTGAAAAGATAAAAATATATTTTTATCGAAATGAACTAGTTATAAACTAGAATTATAGTCCAATATTTTTAAAATAAATAAATTGGATTTGAAATGGTTTTAAAAATAACCGGAATTTCCAATATATGAATTGGAATGGATTTGAATCGAAATTATCTTTGGAATGTTTCGATATTGGATTCCGTGATTATACAGATATTGTGGAGGAATTTGGAAGATATATATCGTTATTCCAATACGATATTTGTTGATTTCAGAATTTGATATTGAATACAAGCCGATATATTTTCTATTCAGAGCCTTGTATTTAATATCAAATTGGATTTCGGGTTTGTTGTAACATCCCACATCCATTAATGTCACTCTCAAAGGGAATGCATTAACTTTTATGGAATATTATTGGTGTATAGAACATAATATAACAAGACAGATACATACATTGGTACTTAAAAAATTAAAACAACTTTTATTGCAGCAGAAAAATAGTTTGGTTACAACAACATCAAAAACCAACAATAAAACCAAGTACACTTAATATCCATCTTGACAAATTATTTTCTGAATACATAAAGTAAAAAGCATAACCCCAACATAAGTAGCCACAAAAGAGATGAGCTGAACTTTACTTTCAGCAATCCAAACTTCAAAAAGAGAGAGAAAGGGATCCAAATCAAGCTCCACTAGCACTAGTCCCACCCCGAGAACCTGGAGGAGGGGGGGGGGGAAGGAAGAAAAGAGGCGAAAACAAAGGGGGTCAGATAGAAAGTCTGGCGAGTCCAATAACTTTAACAATATAATTATTAAAGTAATTAGGATAAGGCATAAACTGGCAAAACAAGGAATGACCGTGAAGCAAGTGGGCAAGACAAAACAAACAAGAGGAATATACTGGCGTTAATCGCGCTCCTAATCACTGTAGGATAATTACTATACTACACCATTACTAGTCACCCTAAAAGTTGATCCCGCCTTCTGAACATAATATTCATAATGGTAGTTTCGTGTACCCCTAGCTGTCTTCATAGGTGCCGCCTGCCCCTATCTCCATTAGTTGTACCCACTACCCCCTTGCGATCGGCTCCCTAACTCGTAGATACTCGTGCTGGTCCCACAGTGGGGTGTATCACTCCCCAAAGTGGCAATCCAATACCACTAAAGATGCACGGCTTATATCTATACGATGCAACAACGTCTTACCTACCAGCCCGGACCCACGCAAGCACATAACCCCGTTGGACTTGCGTTGCCACCGCTAACCCGTTTTGACCTCTTAATTTCAAACCCAGTAAGCGTGTCCCGTCCTCAATCTAACTCGAGCTCACAAAGATACTTAATGGGTTACTGGTTTGAAAAGGGTCCCTCATGCTTGACACAAGCTTTCCACCTATGCTTGGTCCCCACTAGGATTTCCCACTTAACCCCTTCTTATTCATGTCTTCTTACATGTTTCAATTTGGTTAAGTGTTTCTAATCGTATTTCACATGTCACCCACTTAACCCCCATGTCCCACAACATGTTTATCTTGGTTAAGTGTTACTTAATTCATTATAACCATAACCTTGTAAGACCTCCCACATTAAACTACCGTTTGCGGTTGCTGGATTTTCCGGGCGGGTCCGGGCAGTCTTATACCGCAAATGAGTCTAACCTCGTGTCTTTACAATTGTTACACATTTAATTTATGCCTTCGACCTCTCACATTAGACTACCGTTTTTGGTTGCTGGATTTGCCGGGCGGGTCCGGGCAGTCTTATACCACAAACGAGTCTAACCTCGTGTCTTAGGCATTTATTATTACACATAATTATTTCACCCCAATATGAATTAATTATCCCTATTCAAATTGCCAATAGTTTCCAAATTAAACTATGTCCATAATTGTCACCTAAATTATGTCCATACTTTTTAGGTATATAAATTATACCAATTAATGTCTCAAATTAATTATACGCCTTTAAAGCCATTTTATGCCAATTCACAATTTTGCATAATCAATGTTTTCCCATTGTCCCCTCGCTATTCGTACGTTTTAATATGATATATGTTAGACTCGCAAATAGTCTAACTCGTAAAAAGAAAAGAAACATCACAACTTGCATAACACATAAAATAGATGTAACTTGCAAATAAGAATTTTAACATAAGTTTGCATAGCCAATAACTTGCATAGGCAATGGACATATAAAACATAAATTTACATAAACTTCCATGGATCTAAATATAGATCTAAATATGAAATTTTGAACTTGCAAATATGAATATGGGTTTTCACATAAACTTGTATATATGGAATGTGGTTTCCACCTAAACTTGCATATGTGAATATAGTTTTCACCTAAAAATGTGAATATAGTTTTCACCTAAACTTGCATATGGATTCCTACAAACTTGAATATGAATTTAAACATGTAAACTAATATCACATGTTTTACATATGAACTAGCATATGTATATACTTGATTCACATATAAACTTGTGTATAATTTGCATACAAACTTGCATATGATTCACATATGAACTAGCATATGTAAAAACAGACTTGCTTAAGATTCACATACAAATTAGCATATGATTTAGCATCCCAAACTTGCATAAGATTCTCATACGAACTAGCATATGATTTAACATCCCAAACTTGCTTAAGATTCACATACGAACTAGCATATGATTTAACATCCCAAACTTGCATATAAACTGATGTCATAAAATAAATCAAGTTAAACCTATGTGATTGGACATATGAAATAGATCTACCAATATAAGATAACAAAACTCTCATATGTTCACCAACAGACGATAACAAAGTTAAATATCATCACATGATTCAACAGACATGTTCTCATAATCCAAATTATAACTCATCATAATTAATTTATTAATTATTTTGTGAAAGAAATTGTACTCACAAAGACAGGTTAGAGAAGAGAAAAATTCGTTCGTCTTTTGTATTAAAATTCTGACTTGCCAATCCCTAAGCTTTAGGAAGAAGAACCATTCTAGCAGGAGCATGGAGGCCAAGAGACTAATTTAGTTTAGGTTTAGGGTTTAAGTATATGCGTTCTTATATAGAAGTTTAAATCAACCTAAGCCGTTAGATTATCATAAGAGCAATCACCACCGTCCAGACTAGATAGAGTTATCTAGAATTGCCACCTCTACCCTAGTGACTCAGCAACAGGTCAGGGAAGACTCAGCAACAAGTCAGGATCATCACATTTCAGATCTGCCCGGGGGGAGGTCAACCCCCAGGTCGACCTGTATAGGGGTGGTCGACCCCCTGGTCGACCTGGCCTTGGGCGGGAGAAATCCCGCCCAACCCGCTTCCCTGTTTGAATTTGAATTTTGAATTTGTATTCTGAACTGTTTTAATTTATATAAAATTCCTGAAACTTCCGAAGGCCATAACTTCCTCATACGAAGTCCGATTTACGGAAACTTGGACTCTATTCCAAGCAGAATTTCGAGATGAACGCAATGGCGTAATCCATTTCCCTTAATTCTCAATTTAACAATTAAGTATTCTTAAAATTGTTAATTTTAATATTTAAAATTATGGGGTGTTGCATTCTCCGCTCCTTAAAGGATTTCGCCCCCGAAATCTCCAAGTTAAGGAGAATGTATATCCTAACATCCAATCATCCATCTATTCAACCATCAAACACATGCATCCATTGTCCTTACAGGATTTCTAATGCCATATGAACATATGCAAAAAGTGTGTGTATATGTTCCTTATCCAATGCAAAATCAGGCGGTCCACTGATTCAGTTGACCTCCTTAATGCAAACCATGATAGTGTTGTGCGTACATTATGCATGCAAAAGAATCCTAACGATACATATTACTTCTACATGTGTGCACAACCATCCATCAAAATGCAACATCCATCAGATAACACACCATTATACATCCATTAATTTAAATATGCACACATATTTATATGCAATATGAAAGTGATTGAGCCGATCTAGTGCCTAATGTGTGTGTACATGCATCCACGAGCAACCACTAGCAACCACTTGCAACCATCAATCATAACATGTCTCAAACACATGTTTACAACCATAGGGTTTTTCCTAACTAAAGATCGAAGATATCATTGCAAAGACATATTAAACGATATGACAAGTATCAACAAAGAGGTAGAGAAAGGAGAAGTTAAAAAACATACCCATAGAAAGGAAAGGGTATAGTGTACGCATCTTGTCTTCCGCCTCCCAAGTCGCGTCTCCTTGATCATCTCCCCATTGCACTTTGACCAACTTGACCTCTTTGTTGTGTAGCTTTTATACCTCCGACCCAAAGATGCGTGTAGTAGCTCGTCTAATCGTGGCATCTCACTCTACTTCCACTTCTCTAAGCATGTTCGGCTCCACTACTTCCGCGGTATCTTGTAACACTTCTGCAAATGCGATACGTGAAACACGTCGTGAACACCACTAAGCTCGTTGCCTCTTCTCATGTCCCTCCAAAGTCTAGGATACATAACCTTAAAAGATCTTCAAGGATTATGTTCACCCCTTTCTGTCCGTTCATCCGTCTGTGGATGATAAGCGATGCTTGTACTTGCAGCCTTTTGCATATCACCTTTTCCTCTTGCATCGAAAACTGCTCCAAGCCCTGTCCCGCAAGCACCGGTATACACTGTGAATGGCTTACTCCCATCTGGAAAAACTAAAACTGGAGCTGTTGTCAAAGCCCTCTTCAAACGCTGGAAAGCATCGTCACAGTCAACATCCCAAGCAAAAGTCAAGTTCTTCTTCGTTAACCGAGTAAGTGGGGCTGATATCTTCACGAAGTCCCACCACATGTTTATCTTGGTTAAGTGTTACTTAATTCATTATAACCGTAACCTTGTAAGGCCTTCCACATTAGACTACCGTTTGCGGTTGCTGGATTTGCCGGGCGGGTCTGGGCAGTCTTATACCGCAAACGAGTCTAATCTTGTGTCTTTACAATTGTTACGCATTTAATTTATGCCTTTGACCTCTTACATTAGACTACCATTTGTGGTTGTTGGATTTGCCGGGCGGGTCCGGGCAGTCTTATACCACAAACGAGTCTAACCTCGTGTCTTAGGCGTTTATTATTACACATAATTATTTCACCCTATTATGAATTAGTTATCCTTATTCAAATTGTCAATAATTTCCAAATCAAAACAATGTCCATAATTATCACCTAAATTATGTCCACACTTTTTAGGTATATAAATTATACCAATTAATGTCTCAAATTAATTATACGCCTTTAAAGCCATTTTATGCCAATTCACAATTTTGCATAATTAAAGTTTTCCCATTGTCCCCACGCTATTCGTACGTTTTAATATGATATAAGTTAGACTTGCATATAGTCTAACTCATAAAAAGAAAAGAAACATCACAACTTGCATAACACATAAAATAGATGTAACTTGCAAATAAGAATTTTAACATAAGTTTGCATAGCCAATAACTTGCATAGGCAATGGACATATAGGACACAAATTTACATAAACTACCATGGATCTAAATATAGATCTAAATATGAAATTGTGAACTTGCAAATATGAATATGGGTTTTCACCTAAACTTGTATATATGGAATATGGTTTCCACCTAAACTTGCATATGTGAATATAGTTTTCACCTAAAAATGTGAATATAGTTTTCACCTAAACTTGCATATGGATTCCTACAAACTTGCATATGAATTTAAACATGCAAACTAATATCACATGTTTTACATATAAACTAGCATATGTATATACTTGATTCACATATAAACTTGTGTATAATCCGCATACAAACTTGCATAAAATTCACATACGAACTAGCATATGTGTAAACAGACTTGCATAAGATTCACATACAAACTAGCATATGATTTAACATCCCAAACTTGCATAAGATTCACATACGAACTAGCATATGATTTAACATCCCAAACTTGCTTAAGATTCACATACGAACTGGCATATGATTTAACATCCCAAACTTGCATATAAATTGATGTCATAAAATAAATCAAGTTAAACATATGTGATTGGACATATGAAATAGATCTACCAACATAAGATAACAAACTGTCATATGTTCACCAACAGACGATAACAAAGTTAAATATCATCACATGATTCAACAGACATGTTCTCATAATCCAAATTATAACTCATCATAATTAATTTATTAATTATTTTGTGAAAGAAATTGTACTCACAAAGACAGGTTAGAGAAGAGAATAATTCGTTCGTCTTTTGTATTAGAATTCTGACTTGCCAATCCCTAAGCTTTAGGAAGAAGAACTATTCTAGCAGCAACATGGAGGCCAAGAGACTAATTTAGTTTAGGTTTAGGGTTTGAGTCTATGCGTGCTTATATAGAAGTTCAAATCAACCTAAGCCGTTAGATTATCATAGGAGCAATCATAACCGTCCAGACTAGATAGAGTTATCTAGAATTGCCACCTCTGCCCTAGTGACTCAGCAACAGGTCAGGTAAGACTCAACAACAAGTCAGGATCGTCACATTTCAGATCTGCCCGGGGGGTAGGTCGACCTGTATAGGGGAGGTCGACCCCCTGGTCGACCTGACCTTGGGCGGGAGAAATCCAGCCTAGCCCGCTTCCCTATTTGAATTTTGTATTTTTATTTTGAACTGTTTTAATTTATATAAAATTCCTGAAACTTCCGAGGGCCATAACTTCCTCATACGAAGTCCGATTTACGAAAACTTGGACTATATTCCAAGCAGAATTTCGAGACAAATGCAATGGCGTAACCCATTTCCCTTAAGTCTCAATTTAACAATTAAGTATTCTTAAAATTGTTAATTTTAATATTTAAAATTACGGGGTGTTACATTTGTCGTGAATTGTGTTTAAATGACATTAGTTCTTTAAACCTAGTAAAAGCAGGATTAATTTCCAAATAGTAGAACAATCTATATGAAATGATTTTTGAGATGAAACCAATTGGAGTTTGAATAAATCTTAATTATATTTGAATGAACGAATGGTGATTAAATTTACCAAAACATGAGATGTGGTGTAAACCAAATATACGTGGTTGTTGATATTGATTGTGACTGATTGATTGTTTGGATGGTGCTCGGCCAGTTTATGAGCCGAATATGCTTTTACATTTAGAGTTGGGTTGGGTAGGAAATATCTGTGTGCTAACGCCTTGTAAAACACTTCACGATTTGACGATAAGGCGTTTAGCGAGTTGTGTTCATTTCAAATTTAATGAATGATTTTGAAATGATATTTTTCTTAGGTGAAAAGAAATGTATTCCCGATTTTAGACAAGGAATGTTTTATAAATATGTTTTATAAAACAGAAAGGATTTCGAGGCCTAAAACCCGATGATTTCAAAATGATTTGGAAATGTATTATGGTTTCACATTGTAGTTCATCACATATTCAATTAGTTGCTATTAGTGATGTATCTGTTTGGTGGCGGAGAATTTATTCTCTTGCTTAACACCCTTTTTTGAGATGTACAAGCTCAAAGGTTATGTGATTAACAGTGACTGATCATATGTGTGAATTGCCGATGTGAAGTACTATAGATTCGATTATACTTGTGATTATGCTGTGAAATGATTTTCCCTACTTCGGGATATGAAATAATTTGGTATGTAGCTAAAGATTTGGTAACCCGGTCTACTAAAAGTATGTGTGGGTTCCAGAGCCTTAGGGTGAGTGGTCAGTGTGTAGCCTTCTCCATGTGTGGGAGGTGCATATATATATATATATATATATATATATCGAGTTGCTTAGGTACGTGCCCTTTGCCTTGTCTGAGGGGAGCCCGATATTTGGTTGCATACTTGGTTGTATGCATTGTTATGTTTTGGAATTCATATTTCCAAAGATTTTTTGTTTGAAATCCCAAAGTGAAATCTACTTTGATATAAAAGTTAGATATGTATTTCAAATGATTTGAAATAGAAATCGGGAAATAAAGTCCAAAGGGATAATTTCTGTAAATTGAATTGATTTGGAAAATCTAAGTGTGGTGATTAATCTAGGATAGATTGGGATATTGCATGTAGATTGATGCATAGTAGATCCATATCTCTATTATTGATTGTTTTTTATACACTGGCATTCATGGGGGTAAACCCGTTCCGCGTTAGCGGTGTGGTCCTGTGATTTGCCTCATCATTTATATAACTTTATAATTGTTTAGAGTTTCTCACACCAGTCCCATGACTGACTCGTAGTTTGCTTTTCCGTTGCAAACTCGGGTGCCCCTATTTTCCACACAGGCAGTCGAGTAGTTTATTTTGCAGATATATAAGCAGGATTCTGGATTGAAGCTTAAAGCTGTGTCCAGAGCACTGATAGTCTTCCGCTGTGTTACTTTATTTATTTTCCGCTGTGCATTGTATTACATTTATTGTATATAAATCTTCCGTTGTATTATTATTTTTCGATATTCTGTACTCTGATGTAACATTATTATGATGTTTATAAAAGTCTTCTGTTATTTGTTAGATGTGTTGTATGCCCAGAGTTAGCGTATCCGGGTTTTGAACGGTCTTGGTCGTTTTAGCGATCGATTGTGTCCGGGTGAAATCCGTATCGTTACAGCTGGTATCAGAGCTTTGGTTAACTCAAATCTTTGGGGTACAACTCGTTAAAACAGAATAAAAGACTCATCAGAGAAAGGATTAGTAATATGCTATTGAATAATCCTCATTAGAGATAGAATCAGCAGCATTCTGGAATGAGTTACTCGTTAGAGATGGGGTTAGAAATTCCCCAGAATGAGTTGAGAGTCATATGTTTATAAATATCGTATTTGTAATTATATATAATCTGGTTTTAAAAATATGATTTTGATAAAAGTTGTATGAATTTGAAAAATTAATCAACAAATTGATTGCTGACTGTGTTGTTTGGTTATTAGATTATCTAATAAAATTGTTGAAACTAATATGTACCTGAAAGGTAAAATAGCGAAATTGAATTTATTACTGAAATGAATTGAAAATTTGTTAGAAATTACACGCATATACATGTATATACAATTAACAGGTCATAGCAAGGAGGCTAAAGCAGAGGAATAAAATTGTTTGCCTGACACATAGGTACATATTTACTGTTTTGTTTGGGTTTGATGATTTTATGAGCCGATTGACTAGCCGCTTGGCTTTTTCTTTTTGAGATGTGAGGGCCTGTGTGGAGGTTTGGGATTTTCCCGGTGCTCCCCGAACAAAGGAGGTTATGGCTAAATTTTTCGAAAATTTAGGGTGTTAGCCAAAATTTTGAAAAATTAGAAAATTCTTAGAAACTGAAAAGTTGAAGAATGAAAACCAGAATGAAAGTTGAGTTGGTTAGTAAAACAACTTTCAGCTCCGTTCCTTTTCGAGGACGAAAAGATTTTAAGTGGGGAGATTGTAACAACCCGGAAAATCAAAACTAATTTAAAATTTCTATTTTAGCAATTTTATTGAATTTTGAATATTTAAAATTATTTATTTTAAATAATAACGACAAGAAATTTATTTTGAATAGAACTGGAACATATATATTTATTTAAATCCAAGTTGGAATATAGATATTTAATTTAATTATAAAAGGAATTGAAAATGGCGCAGTAGTTTGAAAATTCGATTTCGAATTTCAAATGAATGTACAGGATTTAAAATAAATCGGATTTCAGCGAAACAAGAAATATTCGAATCTGTTTAACTATATCTTTCTAACGGGTGTAAGAAACTGAGATTTTGTTTTAAAAGTAGAGGGTTAACTCCAGTTTAGAATTCAGAAAAGTCGTTGTGGAATTTATATATATTTTAATATATATATATAAAGCCCTTAAAATAGCCATTTTGTAAACGACCTCCATTTTCGACGAAACCACTTTTGTTGGATCCGGAATGTCAAGTTATTGCTAGATTCCAATTTCCATAATTTTTGGGATCAATATGTGTGCGTGGCAGTCTTCAAATTCGACAAAATTAGTTTTGTTGGGACCGTATCGTCAAAACATAGCCAGACTTATTTTTCGGGAATTTTTAGAGTCTGTATGTGGCCCTAGTAAATTGAAATGTGCATTCAAATTGAATATATACTGATTAATATTTTGAATTTAGCGGCAACTGATTGTAACAGCCGAATTGGGTAACGAAACATATCGGAATGAGGTTATTTGGTTAGGGGCGACAGTCATTGGGTTTGGTTGGGAGTTCGGTGTATTAAACAAGTATTTAACGAATTAAAATATTATTAAATAATAATATTTCTATATAAATAACTGAAGATAAGGTCAAACCCTACAAATCCTCATTCGTTGGTCAATATGGTCATAGCCACCGTTCATTTTCTCTTTGCAGTAAAAATGACGAGTTTTAAAATCAATAACAAACCAAATAAATTTCTACAAATTACTAAATATATGTATTTTGATTCCTAGAGTACTTCTATTCGATCCCGTACGATTTTCTTCAAGTTCGAACATTGTTCTTCTCGCTGGAATTATACAGCGCATTTCTAGGGTTAGCGAAAACTTGGAATCGGAGCTCTGAGGAACGAATTCGAGTATTGCTTTGGATTAGTGAGTGTAAGAGACACTTGTTTGCAAATTTTTGAGGATCTTCATGACAAAAAGTGACGGGCATCACTGTTGCCTGCACGGTGGATGCCGAAGTCGGCTTCATCCATGGGGGTGCAAGTTTGAAGCTTAGGGTATGGCGAGGTAAGGTGTTCAAAGAGAAAGCTAGTGGTATATTTTGTTTGAATTATCACAAGAAGATGGAAGGAGAAAAGGAAGCTTGAAGTAGGGGTAATGGTGCGTTTAAAGGGAGGGCATAACGATTTTGTACAGGGGAGAAGAAGAGGATGAGTGGGCAGGTGACGTGGCGGAGTGGATAATGGATATTAATTAGTTTGTTACTTAAATTAATTACTTATTTAATAATCAAATGTTCAAAAATTCATAACTATTTCATACGGGAACAAAATCAGATGATTTTAGATGCGTTAGGTTCGTCTCGACACGATCTACGCAGTGGAACAGACTAGAATCAAAATGGAGCAAATCAGAATTTCAGGGAAATTTGAATGCGAACAGAAATTCAGAAATTAAAATCGACCACTGTGAGAACTTCTCACTAAAATAATTTATGTACATTTAAATTATTTTGTAACTGCATATATGAACTGCTCCCTGTTGTCCACAGACCATGGACGACTTGTTTGATTGTATTGCGTTGTGGTTGTGATGTGGAAAATATATATATATGAAGTGTGAGAATAATATATATATATATATATATATATGAAACGTATATACGATATGAAATTATATATAAATGCGATGTGAATGAAATGTATATACGATATGAAATTATATATAAATGCGATGTGAATGAAATGTATATACGATATGAAATTACATATAAATGCGATGTGAATGAAATGTATATACGATGTGAAATCAATATGTATATATGAAATGAAATATATATATATATATGAAATGAAAAATAATATATATGAAATGAATCATATATATATAAGAAGTAGAAATATATATATATATATATATATGAAATGAAAAATATTGTATATATGAAATGAATTATATATATATAAGAAGTGAATAATATATATATGAAGTGTGAATGAAACAAATGTTGATTGGTTAAAAATATTATTTTTTAACATATATATGAGATGTATAAAATTATCATGTAAAGGAGTATTCAATTTTGATATAAAATTGAAAATGAAGTTGGAATCGTTTTTAAAAACGAAGTTAAAACTATTTATAAAATACGTTTTATGTGAAATCCGACAAAATATATATAATATATATATATTTAATGGCCTGAATAGAACGCGCCGCGTCACGGTAGTTCGTTAATTTCGACCATTGACTTCGAATTGACGTTACGGGAGATCCGACCGTCGGATTCTTCTGAAACCGAGACCGTTGGGTTCATATCGAAAAGAGCTTTCCAACGAATATAAGAGATTTGAAATCTAATGGATGGATTTGGAATTATGTCCAAATCAAATTTGGAAAAGGTCGTTGTAAGTGCAGTTCGATGACCGTTTATGGAAATCGACTGTACGGGCCTTGATAAAATTATTAAAAATATCAATAATTTGTGTAAAATCATAGTAAATGATTTGGAAAGAATTGGGCTGAAAAATTCCATATTTGAAAAGATAAAAATATATTTTTATCGTAATGAACTAGTTATGAACTAGAATTATAATCCAATATTTTTAAAATAAATAAATTGGATTTGAAATGGTTTTAAAAATAACCAGAATTTCCAATATATGAATTGGAATGGATTTGAATCGAAATTATCTTCGGAATGTTTCGATATTGGATTCCGTGATTATATGGATATTGTGGAGGAATTTGGAAGATATATATATCATTATTCCAATATGATATTTGTTGATTTCAGAATCTGATATTGAATGCAAGCCGATATATTTTCTATTCAGAGCCTTGTATTTAATATCAAATTGGATTTGGGGTTTGTTGTGAATTGTGTTTAAATGACATTAGTTCTTTAACCCGAGTAAAGCCAGGATTAATTTCCAAATAGTAGAACAATTAATATGAAATGATTTTTGAGGCGAAACCAATTGGAGTTTGAATAATTCTTTAAATAGATTTGAATGAATGAATGGTGATTGAATTCACCAAAACATGAGATGTGGTGTAAACCAAATATACGTGGTTGTTGATATTGACTGTGACTGATTGATTGTTTGGATGGTGCTCGGCCAGTTTATGAGCAGAATATGCTTTTACATTTAGCATTGGGTTGGGTAGGAAATATCTATGTGCTAACGCCTTGTAAAACACTTCACGATTTGACGATAAGGCGTTTAGCGAGTTGTGTTCATTTCAAATTTAATGAATGATTTTGAAATGATACTTTTCTTAGGTGAAAAGAAATGTATTCCCGATTTTGGACAGGTAATGTTTTATTAATATGTTTTTTAAAACATAAAGGATTTCGAGGCCTAAAACCCGATGATTTCAAAATGATTTGGAAATGTACTATGGTTTTACATTGTAGTTCATCACATATTCGATTAGTTTCTATTAATGATGTATCTGTTTGGTGGCGGAGAATTTATTCTCTTGCTTAACACTCTTCTTTGAGACGTACGAGCTCAAAGGTTATGTGATTAATAGTGACTGATCATATGTGTGAATTGCTTATGTGAAGTAATATAGATTCGATTATACTTGTGATTATGTTGTGAAATGATTTTCCCTGCTTCAGGATATGAAATGATTTGGTATATGGCTAAAGATTTGGTAACCCGGTCTACTAAAAGTATGGGTGGGATCCAGTGCCTTAGGGTGAGTGGTCAGTGTGTATCCTGCTCCATGTGTGGGAGGTGCATATATATATATATGTATATATATCGAGTTGCTTAGGTACGTGCCCTTTGCCTTGTCTGAGGGGAGCCCGATATTTGGTTGCATACTTGGTTGTATGCATTGTTATGTTTTGGAATTCATATTTCCAAAGATTTTGGTTTGAAATCCCGAAGTGAAATCTACTTTGATATAAAAGTTAGATATGTATTTCAAATGATTTGAAATAGAAATCGGGAAATAAAGTCCAAAGGAATAATTTCTGTAAATTGAATTGATTTAGAAAATCTAAGTGTGGTGATTAATCTAAATGGGTAGATTGGGATATTGCATGTTGAATGATGCATAGTAGATCCATATCTCTATTATTGAATGTTGTTTATACACTGGCATTCATGGGGGTAAACCCGTTCCGCGTTAGCGCCGTGGCCCTATGATTTGCCTCATCATTTATATAAGTTTATAACTGTTTAGAGTTTCTCACACCAGTCCCATGACTGACTCGCAGTTTGCTTTTCCGTTGCAAACTCGGGTGCCCCTATTTTCCACATGGGCAGTCGAGTAGTTTATTTTGCAGATATATAAGCAGGATTCTGGATTGAAGCTTGAAGCTGTGTCCAGAGCACTAATAGTCTTCCGCTGTGTTACTTTATTTATTTTCCGCTGTGCATTGTATTACATTTATTGTAAATAAATCTTCCGCTGTATTATTATTTTTCAATATTCTGTACTCTGATGTAACATTATTATGATGTTTACAGAAGTCTTCTGTTATTTGTTTTGATGTGTTGTATGTCCAGAGTTAGCGTATCCGGGTTTTGAACGGTTTTGGTCGGTTTAGCGATCGATTAGGTCCGGGAGAAATCCGTATCGTTACAAAATATTAATTATTAATTTTTGTTCCCTCTGTTAAAATAAATCCTCCAATTATATATTAATGTTGCAGTCATCAATGGTATTATTCTACGGTTTCAGATTGAGATCAATTAATTGTATCTTTAACACCAATGGCATAGGAATATGATTTTTTTAATCAAATTTCATTAATTAAAAAATTTAAATTCATAACATAATTTTATTTGTAAACCACATTTAGAGAGAATACAAATCATTACAGGTTCCCCCATATTCAATAAAAATTTAATATTAATAGAAAATAATATAATTTTCCAATATGTACATTTGATTAAAAGAAATAGTATAGTGGATAAATAAGAACTCCTAAAATAGCTAGACTACTTCTTGCAATCCTTCGTAAGCCTATCCATTAAATTGAAAATTGATACCCTCGAACTACTCAAAGCGAGCACCCAAGAGTTTAATGGAGAAACAAAAATTTTGGATAAGAAAAAATCTTAATCATCTACCATCCCGAATCAAATAGATGTCTAGTGGGATCATGCTGTGGAGTAGAATAGGTTTATATTTCACTAGAATTTTATCAAAATATGTCAGTAACGAATGTGCACTTGCAACCATAATGGTCAGAACATCATAACATATACATATGCATGTGTGTAATGAGAGTAAGTCTGACTACTATGTTAATGTAGGCTATGCATTCCTATGGTTTATCTAACTCTCTTTCATAGACCAACTATGCAACTTCATAGTTTTTCCAAGGTTAAGAAACTATTATATTTCACAAGCCAAAACCTATCTCCGATTATGGATAGGAGGCATCAGACTATCTATCCTACTTTATATCAAATTCTCCAAATATGGATAGGCAAAACAAAAATTCCTACTAATATTTAGATTCAATTAGGAGAAATAATCTACACACCAGATGCGGTTAAGAGTTACAAATCATGCTCTAGGTACAGTTAGGAATCTTTCATCATCTTATGTAATCATATAGGGCTACAAGTTTCTCTGTGTGCATTACCATCATTTCATCTCACCAAGCCCTACGCATTGGAATCGTAGACCTTTACCAATCAAGGGCTAATGGTTGAAGCATAAGACAAAACCGTACACCAGTCCCACGTTCTAATTAATACCTAATTTTAATATTATCTTTTGATCAATCCAAGATATCCAAACGCAATTTGACATTTTTGGTCTCTTAGATGCATCTCTACTCAATTAAGGGTTTAGTCCAACCATACTCACTATTAGGACAACCACTACACCAAAACAGACGATTTCCAATGAGTATAAGCGTCGCAAACAATTTCAACAATGCTTATTAGTGTTGCTATGGGGGCGTGGCAGTTTATTTCCAAAGCATATAAGCGTTGGTAGATTTTTGTTTGCAACGCTTATAAGCATTGGTAGATTTTTGTTTGCAACGCATATAAGCGTTGGTAGAATTTCTCTCCCAACGCTTATAAGCGTTAGTAGATTTTCGTTTGCAACACGTATACATGTTGCAATATTTTTGTTTCAAACGCTTATACATGTTGCAATATTTTTGTTTCCAACGCTTATACATGTTGCAAGATTTTCATTCACAACAAATATAAATGTTAATAATAACAAAAATATATATTAGTAATTTACATATTGTAACATTAATAGTCAATTAATAACTAACATGATTATAATATAAACGGTATTTAATATGAATCCAAAACTAATATTATTCTCAATTCAAAATGTATAACTCAATGAATACCAATAGACAACATTCATGACCAAGTACAGACATAGAATATCAGTTAACAACAGACAAGTACAACACATTATTAATTTGCTAAATTCAATACATAAATGAAATTTTATAGATACCGAATAAGAAACTCCGATCATATAACGAAGCCTCCATTTGAAAATTCACATAACTTGTACATTCCATCCTACCGACCATCATAAATTGGTGCATCCGGTTCATAATCTTCTACTGCACCATTGGAACTACCATTCAATTTTCTCTTTTATTCCGTGGCTTCTAGAAGTGTCTGCATTCATTTAATAT
The DNA here is from genome assembly GCA_030737875.1 of Allium sativum. Lineage (NCBI taxonomy): Eukaryota > Viridiplantae > Streptophyta > Magnoliopsida > Asparagales > Amaryllidaceae > Allium > Allium sativum. The sequence continues at coordinate 292,945,144 of CM060909.1, forward strand.
CACATTAAATTGAAAATTTCAGTTCCTTGTTAAAAACATGAGCATGCCATCACATATAAAAAAACATTAAATTGTAGGCTCGATTTAAAACTGAGCCAACAAGGCTCAATAAAATTGGGCCAGGCTTAGTAAAATGAGCCAGCTCAGATTTAAAACAGGGCTCAGTTAAACTGAGCCCAGGGCCGGCCTTTTGCACAAGCAGCAGAAGTCGCTGCTTAGGGCACCAAAATTTGAGGGGCACCATCGTCGCCGCTTCTTTCTACCCATAAAAAAAATATCGTGATCCTCTTCTATAGCATAGCAATCCAATTTAACCCATCTTTTTAATCGCGGTTCCTAATCCTTGAGACAGCCTCCTCATCGCGACTTTTATTCCAAATCTGAAAGCTCCTCCGGCGGCGGCGGCTATCTTCATCTTCTTCTTCGTTCAGGCAACGGGTTAGTAATTCAATAACCTAAATTATGCAGCTATATGAAAATTTATTTGTATTGTATAATAATTATTAATTAATGCATGCGGTTTCACTCTTCAGACATACTGAATTCAAATTTGTACTGAATTAGCGAATCAACGATTAGTGATTCTTATTTGGTGAATTCGTGAATTGATGTAGAAATTAAATTACTGCGGTACTGCCTAAGCCTGTTTTTGGTCCTCTAATCAAATTATAGTTTATTGTTCAATTTTTTTTAAGTTCAGTCTGTTCAGACTTCAATTTCCCTGTAGTTGTATGCTCGGTCTCTGACTCAATACTCATATTGGATTGGATTGTGGATTGTTTGGTCTCTGACTTCAGTTTCCATTGTGGTGTTGAACTGTTGATAACTATTTTGTACAAAACTTACCAATTCAAATGGATTGACTCAGAAATTGGTTGAACTTGAAGTTTATCTACATTCAAGTTAAAATCTGCTACTGTTCTTTTCTGATGCTCTTTTTTTTTGGGGCTTTTTTTTGTAATCGTCTGTAATTTCAAGCATAAATCAAATAGCTTAGGCTTAGATTACAGCTTAGATTTGTTGGCTTTCTTAAGTTCAAATGTATAACATTCAACGGTATTTTGAAAATTTTGCATTGGATTTGGAAGTACTATAAAATTTTGACTTTCGTATTTCAATTTTCCAAATTTAATTAATTATGATTAATTTAAATTTGTTAGCGGTTTATGAATTTGTACTGGCTGGTTAACATACAATTAGTCGATAAATAACTATGTTTTTTATATAATAATCATTAATGTGTGTTATTATTCAATGTTTATTTTGTAGTGTTTAAAAATGCGTAAACAAGAATCTGGACACGCTAAAAGAGTTAGAAAAAGAAAGTTAGAGGAACTTACTAACTCACAGAGAGGTGCGCTTAATAAATTTTTCACCAAAAGTAGTCCAGAAGATGGTACGAGTTTGAATGTGGATAATACCCCTATTACTGAAGAGAATGATGCTAATATCGATGATGATATTTTGATACGCGAACATGATAATGAAAATATAAGCAAAGAGGAAGGAAACATTGATTCGTCAGCACCTACGGAGAATGTTGGTGTGGTTTTAAATGACCCTGGTACATGGAAAAAAATTGATCAAAATTTGAGAGACTTGCTAGTTGAAAGAGGTCCTTTTCGTGTAATAAAGAATAATGATTCTGATTTTCCAAAAGACGCTATTAATAGACATTTTTCCTCTACATTATATATCAGACATTTGCCCAACGGGGATAAACAAGACAGAAAATGGTTGGTATATTCAAGTTCACTTGATAAAGTATTTTGCTTTTGCTGCAAGTTATTCACGAACCAAATGACGGCCAGTCATCTTGCTACTGAAGGAATTAATGATTGGCGCAATCTTAGTACTAAGTTGAAACAACATGAAAGTAGTAAAGACCATCTTTTGAATACGAGCAGTTGGATTGAATTGGAAACAAGATCGAAAGTCAAAACAACCATTGATCAGAGTGTATTAGATCGAATAAATAAAGAAAGAGAGCGTTGGAAGAAAGTGTTGTTAAGAATAATTGCTGTTGTGAAAACGCTTGCTTCCAATAATTTAGCATTTCGTGGAAAAAATGAAAAACTTTACGAAAAAAATATTGGTCTTTTTTGCAAATTAATTGAAATGATAGCAGAATTTGATCCAGTAATGCAAGAACATGTTCGACGGGTTGAGCAAAAAGAAATTCATATACATTACCTTGGGCATAAAATTCAAAATGAGCTAATACTTACCTTGGCGAATGAAATTAAAAATGAAATTCTTAAGAAAATAAAAAAAGCCAAGTATTTCTCAGTTATTTTAGATTGCACTCCAGATATTAGTCGTGTTGAACAAATGTCTCTGGTGATAAGATGTGTTGATGTTTCAACTATCCCTGCAAAGGTGGAAGAATTTTTTATTGAATTTTTGAAAGTAGATGATACCACTGGACTTGGACTTTTTAACAAGCTTAAAGAAGTATTAGAAGATATTAAGCTTGATATCTACGATATTAGAGGACAAGGTTATGATAATGGATCAAACATGAAAGGAAAACACAAAGGAGTGCAACAAAGACTACTAGAAATTAATCCAAGAGCTTTCTACACACCTTGTGGTTGTCATAGTCTTAATCTAGTGCTATGTGATATGGCTAAATCGTGTCCAAAAGCATCAAACTTTTTTGGGGTGATCCAACGGATATTTAATATATTTTCTTCATCAACACAGAGATGGCAAGTTTTTAAAGATCATGTACCGGGCTGTACGGTTAAACCATTATCAGATACACGTTGGGAAAGTCACATTGAAGCAGTAAAATCTATAAGATATCAAAGTGCGGAGATAAGAGATGCTCTAATTTCGTTATCAAATAACACCAAAGATTCTATGGCGAAGAGTGAAGCAAGAAGTCTTGTAACAAATGAGATTGAAAATTTTGAATTCTTATTCGGATTGTGCATTTGGTATGAAATTTTGAAAAATGTAAACAACGTTAGCAAAATTCTTCAAAGTGAAGATATGCAAATTGATGTTGCTATTACCAGATTACAAGAGCTTATTGATTTTTTTGAAGATTTCAGAAACACGGGTTTTAATTCTACGATGGTTGATGCTAAAGAGATAGCCCGAATGTTGGACGTTGAACCGGTTTTTGGTCAGAAAAGAATTATCCATAGAAAAAACAATTTGATGAAGATGTGAATACTGAAGAATTAATGCAAACACCAGAAGAATCTTTTAGAATCAATTATTTTCTGCAAATTGTGGATAAAGCTCGTGTTTCGTTAATGGCTCGGTTTGAGCAATTCAAAGAATATGACGATAAATTTGGCTTTTTATTTGATTTAAAAAAATTAAATTCTTTGGATGATGAGATATTGAAGGGGAATTGTTTGCAACTTGACGAATATTTGAAACATGATTTGCACTCTGATATTGATGGAAGAGAGCTATTCTCAGAATTAAAAGTAATAAAAGTTATCTTGCCAAAGGAAAAAACAAAAGCAATTGAATTGTTGAATTTCATAAATTCTTGTTCGAGAGAGTTAAATTTTCCGAATGCTTGGATTGCATATAGAATAATTCTGACTATACCAGTTACAGTTGCCTCGGCCGAAAGAAGTTTCTCAAAGCTAAAGTTGATAAAGTCTTATCTTCGCTCCACTATGTCACAAGAAAGGCTAAATGGTTTGGCACTTTTATCGATTGAACAAGATATGGTCAATGAACTTGAATATGATAATGTTATTAGCAATTTTGCAAGTCAGAAGGCTAGAAGAATGTTCATAAGTAATTAGTATATTTTTGTTATATAACTTGGATTATTGTCACGAATAAAGTTATTTGTTTTTTTTATCTTTTCGTTATTTTTTAAAAACAATAAATTGTTTTGATGTCATATATTAGCATCTGCAGAAGGGCCTCTTTTCCGCTTTCCGCTTTAGGTACCAAAAGTCCTAGGACCGGCCCTGGTCTACGTTAAAAAACAGTTTTGAACGTGAAGTTAACCATGCTTACTTTAACTGTGTTCCCCACGAAATCAGTAATGATTTGTTGGGACCTCCCAATATCACCAGTGAGAACTCCGGGAACTCTATCCGAAACAAATACAACAAGCTACAAAGTAAACTATCTCACTTAGTCAGAATATTTGAACTGCAAATCACATTAGAATATACAAAAAAACCAACTGTCTTCTTCATAAATTATAATTAGCTATCAATTCAGCTTCGTTGGTTATTAAAAAAATTAAATTAATTATAAAAAGTATGTGTGCACACATAACATAATTACCACCGTTCTCTCTTGACTGCGAAGAGAATAAAGATAGCACATCATCTAGAATGGATCACACATCAAATGGTACTGCCTCAAGTTCTAATTTCCCAGCGTCAATTTTGGGTCTGTCAAGCACTTCATTGATTAATGATATCAAAGATTTCCCACATATTTGAGCAGTCAGAGCATATCCTTTTTGAGTCAGGTTCATATCAGTATCCGACAGCATATTCAACATACCTGGGAAACACAGCTCTCTTAATTAAAACATGGTATATACAATTTCCTTTTCTCCTTTTTCCCTTTCTGGATTGAATCTCAAGTTAAGCACCTCTCTGGTGAGAAATGTATACAATTTCATATGTACTAATTAGTTTTCATGATTAAATATTAAAATAATACTCCAAATTAAACCTAGGTTGGAACATCTTGGGTGACAATATAACATTATAGACAATATTCATCTGGTCTTTGCATGAAAAGAAGGCTCTCATAAACTGTGAAATGGTCAAAAGAATAGTAATCTAAATTTTGATTCCATTTTAGTCATTCCAAAATTTTAAAAAATACAAATGTGCATGAAGATAAAATAATAATCAAAATACAATCTTGTTTCACAGTCCTCGTTATTTGCATTAAATATGGAAAATATGAAATCAATTAGAGGAAAGAATTGTTGTTTGATAAACTTGAGGGAAAAACCGAGGAAGTTTATTTATATAACAGAACAAGCTTAAATGGACAGTCTATGGTGTAGTAACACAAATAACAATTTAATGATGAATCAAACCACTGACAATTTATCGACCTTCCATCTCTATGGTGATTTTAGATACCCAAAGTATACCAAACTCTAAAACAAATGTGTGAGTTAAAATGAGCAATAATTATTCATCATTAAGCATATATGCAATAATATACAATAAGCATTATTGTCAAACATCCATTTCTATGGTTTTTTTACGCACTTGAAAACGTACCATACCTTAAAACGAATGTAAAAATAAGCAGAAGAGATCGAACCTTATTAATATTAATAAACCTCAGCAATGCTCACGTTATTTCAAATTAATAACAATCATTTACGTAAGTTCAATGATTCGACCTTTGTTATGCAAAAATTGCGCGAATGCGGAAGCGCAATAAATAGGATCTAGATTTGCCAATTGAACACCAATCTAATCTGATATCAATTATTCTATTACATCAACAAAATAGTAAATAACTATAGCAAAGAAACAAAGAGACACAATATTTATACTGTTTCCACTATCCTCGAGATAGTGTACGTCCAGTCCAACAGAGAGAGATTTTATTCCACATGAGAGAATTACAAGAGATTACAAAATAAGAGTTTACATATCCAAACCTCAATCAGGTTTAACAAGAAGAGACACCATTGGGGATCAGTGGCTCCAGGCCAGGATGGGTTTACACTAAAGTCTACCCCTCAATATATAGCTAGTGCAAATCTATGTGAGTCATCAATTAAATTACCAACATAAGGTAATAATATAATGGAGGCAAATTACCATAACAACAAATGTGCAAACATAGGAAGTAAATAAATCCGTTTCTTTAGCATAGATGGAAGAAATTAATCCCTTCATTTATTTCTCTACCACCTCATCAAATGTAGTCAATGCATTCCCATTATAAAAATATTTACTTTCCATTCTTTGCAAATTTGTTCCAATCAATTTGTGATTTTGTATCACCAAATTTAACACTCCACCTTGATGCAAAATCACATATCTCCAGCACCCCACCTTGAGTCAAATTCTCTTCTCATCATAAACTCTTCAACCGAACTCCACCTTCAATCAAAATCTCACAACGAGATACACTAAAAAATGAATATTTACCAAATGGGTTCCAGCAAAGCCAACCCCCATCACACAATTGTTAACGAGCTCAGACTACGTCCCCGCCCGCCAATAAAATGTTGCAAATATCCAAAATAAAAAAGGCAGATTCCAAAGTAATCTCAATACCACCAAAACCACAAAATTATTCTCTCAATTAAAACCAACCTCGATTTCAGGGCAACGAGATACACCCAGTCGATTTGAAAGGACTACGACCATACCTCAATTACAAACACAACCCACCGCCTGCAAAAGATGCATCTACCACCTGAGATGCACCGTGCATCAACCAACGGTCTAAAAAAATGCTTGCAATACCACAAGATCTCCATCGTCTTTGTGGATTTCAAAACTCAACATTCGTCTTCCGTTTGACATGATCTCTTCATCTCCGGGATCCCTCGAGCATCATCAACATCTAGACCCTTGTCGATACCATGATCCTCCACCTTAGGACCATAAGCAGCGACCATATTAACCTCTCCACCTTGCTGTGAACTAGGTTCTTCAACCGTCACCCGCCTTCTTCTTCGTCTTCTTCCATATTCCCTCATCCATTTCAGAGGGTTTCTTTACAATAAACTTCATATCACGTCAAAGTTCCCAGATTGGAATGCTCTTCACTCTCGACATAATCTCCTCCACCAAAGTCTCCTTTTCTCCAAAATAGTAATAGCATAATCACCACTGAATCTACCAACATTTGTAGAAATAATTGATGCACAATTTAAAACAAATCGCCCCGTTCTGATACCAATCTATTATGCAAAAATTGTGCGAATGCGGAAGTGCAATAAATAGGATCTAGATTTTCCAATTGAACACCAATCTAATATGATAGCAATTATTCTATTACATCAACAAAATAGTAAATAACTATAGCAGAGAAACAAAGTGTAACACCCCGTAATTTAAATATTAAAGTTAACAAATTAAAGAATACTTAATTTCAAATGTAGGAATTAAGGAAAACGGGTTGCGCCATTGCGCTCGTCTCGGAATTCTGCTTGAGGTAGAGTCCGAGTTTGTGTGAATTGGACTTCGTATGAAGAAGTTGTGGCCTTCCGAAGTTTCAGAAATTAATTAAATTAAAAACAGCTCAGGATTCAGGAATTCAAAATTTGAATTCAAAAATAGGGACCAGGTCGACCAGGGGGTCGACCCTAGTGTCGACCTCCCCTATACAGATCGACCTTAGTGTCGACCTAGGGGTCGACCTGCCCCCTCCCCCCTGGGCAGATCTGAAAGATGACGATTTTGTGACTCAGTGTTGAGTCATTAGGGCTGAGGTGTCATTCTATCTTGACTGGATGGTCTTGATTGATTCTAGGTTAATCTGACGGCTCTTAATTAACTAATCTTCTATAAAAACACCCTAAAACCCCTAACCCTTATCACACAAATTCATGACAAGAGCCGCCATGCCGTCAATGGAGAACCTAGAGTAGCCGCTATACACTTTCAACCCTAAAGCAAGATAGAGGCTTGAATCAAAATCGAATCAAATCTAAATAACAACTTAGTCTACATCAAAGGCGAGCAATTCCGTTTTAGAATACATATCCCAGAAAGACAAGACTATTCTTTTTAATTGTGAGTATGATAGCTTTCACAAAATAATTCATTAATTTAATTATGATAAGATATAATTGGGATTATGAGAATATGATTTTGAATCATGTGATGTAAATTGTATGTATGTTTGTGGTGTTGGATCATATGTTAGTTCTTATGTGAATTTTATGCAAGTTGGAACATATGTGAATCTTATGCAAGTTGAATCATATATCTTATGCAAGTTGAATCATATATCTTATGCAAGTTGAATCATCTATCCTATGTAAGTTTGTGATGATTGGATCATATATATATGTATGAATCTTATGCAAGTTTGGGTTGTTGAAATATATGTGAAACATGTATATGCATATGCTAGTTTATGTGACATTAATCTACATGTTTAGATCTATATGCAAGATTACACCTTTATGTTTAGATCTATATGCAAGATTACACCTTTATGATTAGATCTATATGCAAGTTTACATCTTTATGTTTAGATCTACATGAAAGATTACATCTTTATGTTTAGATCCATATGCAAGTTCACACCTTTATGTTTGGATCTATAGCAGTACATAAGTTATGCAAGTTTATGCCCATTACCTATGCTAGTTTCCAATCATATGCTAGTTTGAATGAAATTCATATGCAAGTTTATGTCATGATCCTTAGATCTATTTTACGTGTTATGTGATGTTGTTTTTCTTTTTATAAGTTAGACTATTTGCGAGTCTAACATATATCATATGAAAACGTATGAATAGCGTGGGGATGATGGGATAATATTGAATATACATAAAATTGTGAATTGGCAATAAAATGGCCTTAAAAGGCATATAATTAATTTGAGATATTAATTGGCATAATTGGTATTTATGAACATAATTTTAAGAGACAATTATGGACATATTTTTTTTTCGAAATTATTGACAAATTTGAATAGGGGTATTAATCCAATTTGGGGTTAAATAAAGATGTGTAATAATAAACCGCCTAGGACACGAGGTTAGACTCTTTTGTGGTGTAAGACTGCCCGGACCCACCCGACAAATCCAGCAGCCACAAATGTCAGTCTAATGTGAGAGGTCAAAGGCACGAATTAAATGCGTAACAATTGTAAAGACACGAGGTTAGGCTCATTTGCGGTATAAGACTGCCCAGAACCGCCCGACAAATCCAGCAACTGCAAATGCCAGTCTAATGTGGGAGGTCTTTACAAGGTTAAAGTTCTAATGAATTAAGTAAAACTTAACCAGATAAACATGTGGTGGGACATAGGGGGTTAAGTGGGTGCTTTGGGTGGCATGTGAAATTAAGGGGGTTCCTTGGGTGGTATGTGAAATACGATTAGATGCACTTAACCAAGATTGAAACATGTAAGAAGACATGAATAAGAATGAGGTTAAGTGGGGAAACCTTAGTGGGGACCAAGCATAGGTGGAAGGCTTGTGTCAAGCATGGGGGCCCTTTTCAAACCAGTAACCCATTAAGTATCTTTGTGAGCTCGACCCAAGTCGAGAACGGGACACACTTACTGGATTTGATTGTAAGAGGTCAAAACGGGTTAGCGGTGGCAATGCAAATCCAACGGGGTCATGTGCGTGCGTGGGCCCGGGCTGGTAGGTAAGACGTTGTTGCATTGTGTAGATATAAGCCGTGCATTTTTGGTGGTATCGGGTTGCCACTTTGGGGAGTGATACACCCCACTGTGGGGCCAACACAGGTATCTATGAGTTAGGGAGCCGATCGAATCGGGGTAGTGGGTATAACTAGTGGAGATAGGGGCAGACGACCCCTATGAAGGCAGCTAGGGGTACACGAAACTACCATTATTATTATTAAGTTCTATAGGCGAGATCAACTTTTAGGGTGACTAGTGGTGGTGCAGTATAGTAATTATCCTATAGTGATCAGGGACGAGATTAACGCCAGAATATTCCTCTTAACTGCTTTGTCATGCCTACTTGTTTCATGATCATATCTTATCTTACCAAGTTTATGCCTTATCCTAGTTACTTTAATAATTATATTGTTAAAGTTATTATACTCGCCAGACTTTATGTCTGACCCCCTTGTTTTTGCCTCTTTCCTTCCTTTCCCCCCCAGGTTCTCAGGGTGGGACTAGTACTAGTGGAGCTTGATCTTGGATCTCTTTCCCTCTTTTGGAAGTGCTTGGATTGCTGAAAGTAAAGTTCAGCCCATCTCTTTTATGGCTACTTGTGTTTGGGTTTATGCTTTTATTTTATGTACTCTGAAACAATTTATCAAGATGGATATTAAGTGTACTTGGTTTATGAAGTTGTTGTAATCAAACTATTTCTCCGCTGCAATAAAAGTTGTTTTAAAATTTTCAAGTAACATTATTTATATCTGTCTTGTTATATATTGTTCTATACACTAAATATGCTCCATGGAAGTTAATGCATTCCCTTTGTGAGTGACATTAATGGACGTGGGGTGTTACATGTGGTATCAGAGCTGAAGGTTACCAGACCATATATGAATTTTGAAAAACTATTTTTCAAAAATCATTTTATAAAGAAATACTTTCAAAAGTATGTTTTAAGGAAAGTATTTTCGAGAGAAAAGTTTGTTTTAAAAACATAACCCCCAAGAGCAATATATCTTTCTTTCGAATTCTCCGTTTTGAATCTCTTCATTTTCTTTTCAGCATGTCTGGAATTCCCGAGATACCCGAGGGGATACGGATACCAGGATGGTTTAGAAGGTATCTGGAAGCTAAGGACAATGTCGTAGGCCCAACAAATGCTCCTCCACCTCCCCCCTCCTCCTCCTCCCCGTGTTGATACTTTTGCAAAGATATGCAAAGATTTTAGGGCAATGGGCGGGAAACCTTTTCGCGGATCAGAGACATTTGTGGAAGCTCGAAATTGGCTTAAGAAGGTGGAAGATCTATTTGGTATTTTCGAGGTGGAAGATGGAAGGAAGGTCCAATTGGCTGCTTGGTTAATGAAGGACGAAGCCCCGTTTTGGTGGGAAGTCACGAACGGAGAGCGTCCGGTGGAGACATGGATGAATTTCAAGCGTAGGTTCGAAATGAAGTTTCTCTCACGAGCCGAAGAAAATTTATATATGGAAAGGTTCTTAGCGTTGAAGCAAGGGGATTTATCAATAAAGGAGTACATCAACAAGTTCAATCAGTTGGCGAGATTTGGCATGGAATTGGTAAACACACCTGAGAAGAAGTGTAGCTCCCCGCATTTTTAATATAATTAAAAATGTATATATATGCATAGATAGGTTAATAATGGTGATGTACAATGAAAATTACTTAACATGAAAGAGAAGGAAAGATTAATTCAATGGCAATGTACGTAACATAGAAGATAATAAAATAAGGATACTTAATTTAAATATCAGGAATTAAGCAAAATATACATCACCATTGCGTTCCTCTCGGAATTCTACATTAAATAGAGTCCAAGTTTTCGAAAATCGGACTACGTATGAAAGAGTTATGGCCTTCGGAAGATTCAAAATAGTTCGAAATTCGACCCAGGCAGTTGGGCGGGAAATTTCCCGCCCAGAACAAGGCAGGTCGACCTGGGGGTCAGGTCGACCAGGGGGTCGACCTACCCCCTAGGAGGTCGACCTATCCCAAATCTGGGCATTTTATGTCCCTGTGACGTGGTTTGACGTGCTGTACGGACCGAATGGCTTCTAGGTCAATCCTAGGGCTCTAAAACGCTCTCTACACCTATAAAATAGTGCCTAAACCTAACCTAATTCATAAACAATTCCTTTTGACGCCTCCATGCCGCCAAGCTTCAACCAAACATGGCCGCCGCCCCCAAAACCTTAAACTAAATTGCAAGTTCTTCAGCAACTTTGGAGTTTAATCAAATCAAGAAGCAAAATTCTTCATCAACGATTCAAGCTCTTTACCAATAATCAAATAAAAAGATTAAATCAGCGTTCTACATCAACAACAAATCGCTTATTTCTCTAATCCAGTCAATGTGAGTGGATTTAAACTATATTTGTTGTATAATGTTGCTTCTATCGTTTACCATTCCCCATAATGAATATGATGTTAATTTAATAAGATCATTTATTTTATTTATGCCTACGTTTGAGTTCTCTCCTTTTTATCCTTTCCCCTTTTTATTTTTGGATCTAGGTTATCTCGAACCTAGACGAAATCTTATTATACAATACGCACGATTGGAATATGGGGATATTGGAATATAATATGTAATTTTGGGGTTTGTGGCATAACAATTGTTATTGCATATATTGGGCAAAATCTATTTTATGCAGTCGAGGAATATAATCTATAATGTTGAATTTATGTAAGTTTGACATAATTGTCATTGGATATGGAATTGGTATAATTCAATATTAACAACATGTAATTGGATAACATGGATTAGTGAAATTTATTCGTGACTTGAAAAGTAAGCCTAGAGGGTGAATTATATTATATGTATGAACGTGGGAATGTTGGGGTATATATATTGGGAAAATATTGATTATATGAAATTGGGTATAATTGGATATTGGAAATTGGCATGTTTGGGTATGAATTGTTGGATCTAGATTAACCCTAGAGGGGGGGGGGGTGAATAGGGTTTATCACAGTTTTTTAACTGAATTAAAATTCTAACGAGATATATAATAATAAACAGATCACAGAATATAGCTGAAACAGAAATGCAGAAAATAAATCACACACAGATATACCCAGCTTTGGAAAAACCCTGCCTACTGCTGCATTTCTAAGGTTTCTACTAGGTGATAGAACAATTCCCGCATACAAGACCATGTACACTCGCAAACCATGCTCCTATTCTAACCCTATGCACAAAACCATAGACTGACCGATATCCCCACAATCAGATTTCTCCTAGTTACAACCCCGTAACCAGTAACTCAGATTTTACAGACTCTGAAACTGACAGTCAACACTCTGACTGATATCCTAGACTTTACAGATCTAGACACTGTTTCGGTTCGGTTACAAAAGAAATTTAAAACAAAACAATAAATGAAAAAACAAATTAAACTTGAAAACCCCTAGGATTTAAAGAAAGGGGTCATCCCCTTTAACACAATTTATCGGCCCATTTGCAAAGTGTTGCACCCATGTTCATTTGGTTAGCCCGATCCCTCCTTTCACTCTTTTGCTCTGGAAAATAAAAATGGCGACATGGCGATTTGAAAACTAGGATTTTCTGATTCCCTCTGGATCGAAATCGATTGCTTGATGGATTTATTGTCGTGGTTCTCTGATTCCTTCAACTTGATGATGTCGATCGATTCCTTGCTTCACTGGTTTGGGATTGCGATCGAATTCTGCTGAAACTTGTGAGTTGCTCCAAAATTTATTTAATTCTTGCTTTGAAAATGGTTGAATTGATTTTTGTGGGTTTCGATCTATATGCTTGTGATGTAAATGCGTGTATAAATAGGGTAAATGAAAAACCCTAGTCTCTGATTTCATCATATGATCTTGATCTGATTGCGTGCTTTCCCCTTTTGAATTTCTCGACTTTGATTGAGTTGGTATCGGCCTTGATTGTTTTGGCACATGTGTGAAATCGAACTGATGAACCTGGATATGATTTTATAAACAATTCTGAACTTTGGCAAAACATAATTTCGATTTCCATAATTGCTTTCCATCTTTTGCTGTAAACACCAATCTGTTTCTTCTTGCCAAAAATTTGCTTGCCAAATATAAAACAAACTGATTTTTCCTTTTGTTGATTTGCACGACTTAAAAACCCTTGCCAAAAATGAATTGTCTGACATTTGAAAATGGTAAAACTCTTGCCAAAACAAAATGCATTGTGATTTCTTGAATCAGTTTAATACTTGCCAAATAAAGTCAGACCAATAGTGCAAGTTCTCATGCAGATTTTATTTCTTGCCAAAGAAAATTCTTGATTGAATCTGCACAAAACTTTCTGACTTGAATATGAAACATTTGATTGATGTTTTATGGAAAACATATGAGTAATTGTTGCCCATAATCAATTTTCCAATTCTGCAAACTTACTCCTTGCCATAAAAACAAACCTTAGATTTTTGCCTAAAAATAATACTGATCATTGTTGTGTATACTTGAAATAAGGCATTGCATTTACACTTGTTCATGCATATTCTAGTTTACCAGAATTTGAGCAGACACAATCTTTGGCCTGATTTGTACTCTGCCTTGTTAGTTTCCATGTCATCTTCTCTATGCTCATTAGCTTGTGCACCCATCTTTGCTTTGATCTATCTGTTTGTACATGTACGTTTCCCTGTTTTGAATATGCCTGCACTTGAAACTTCTCGCGTATGCTTGCCACATGTACTTCCTTGAATGTGAGAACTTGATTATAAAAAAACTGTGTATTTCAATGCTTGAGAGCTGCACTGTCATTTGTATACATATGTCCCTTGTTCCATTCTATGATACATACCATACTTGCTCTAGCAATATGTACAAGTTCGAGCTGCCTTCATGTATATTGATAGCTTACGTATAAACAAAATTACACATGATGCTCGACTATAAAAAAAAAACTGAACTGGACTTTGCACTGACTCGACCATGTGTTGATATCAAACCTTCAATTGTATGTCAACCTGTTTTGACATTCCTCTTTGTTGCTGTCATGCTTTATTCTTCACACTGCCTGCATGTGTACACACTTGCTCGACCATTCTATGCTGTGTTGACATGCTTGCTTGACTCATGAGTTTGCTGTTGGCTTTTCATTTAATGTTAGTTAAGTATACACTGAGTTGAGTTGGTCATTACGGCTGCTCCTCAGTTGCTCGCTACATTCTGATTGGCGTGGCAGTGCACACATGTATACACGTGTGTATATGCAGCCAACAGATGAATTTTCTTGTCCCTGTACTATATACTGTCTAGACACAGTCGGATTAACAAATCAGATCAAGTCAGAAAAAGGATGAGAAACACACCAGAAAACTGAGGCAAATAAAATTTTAAAAATAAAATTTATATTCACATGTATTCAATATTATTTCTATTGCAGTGTACTGTGTGTGTGTTCATTTGTATGACAGGTATGAAGACTAGACTGACTGTGAAGACTGGGCTGTCTTGTAAGCTGTGAAGACAGAAGACAAGAAGACAGAAGGCAGAAAACAAGAACAGTGTGTGTAACAGTGAAAGTGTCTGTATATTGAGTCTGTGAATGTATAAGTGAAAAAGTACTGAGTGTTGAGTGATATAGTGAGGAGCTAATGTATATAAAAAAGTGATTGTACTGATTATTTGAAATAAACAAAATCTGTTTGAAATAAAATAGTATTTCATAGTTGTCAAACAGACTTGTCTATTCTATTCTGTTTATTTATAAGTACAAATATGTGAAGTGATTAAATAGTGGAGTTAAAATAGATGTACTGTTTGAATGTTAGAAATATAATATTTATATTTTAAATAAAATACAGTAAATATTTGAATTTCTGTACAGATGTATTTTATTTAAATATAAATATTACATTCCTGTCTGTGATGTAAATATAGAACATTACAGTAACAAACACATTTATAGAATATATTTGGTTGTTATCATCAAACAAAAATCATATAATTGTGTATACAACACCGTTATATACAACATGAATAACATGGAATTAGTGAATTTGGCTATAATCGGATAATTTGGGTAATATGAAAATTGGCTAATTATTATGTAATTGGTGTAGTGAATGGAAAATTGGAAATAGGCATAAAAATGAAATGTAATTAAGTTAATTTTGGAACATATGACATGAATTTGGGGTTTGGGTGAAAGACGATTGTTAATGAACGCCTATGACACGAGGTTAGACGCGTTTGTGGTGTAAGACTACCCGGAACCGCCCGGCAAATCCAGCAACCACAAGCGGACTTCTAATGTGAGAGGTCAACGACAAGAACTAGAGGCATAACGGTTTATGACACGAGGTTAGGCGCGTTTGTGGTGTAAGACTGCCCGGAACCACCTGGCAAATCTAGCAGCCACGAACGAACGTCTAATGTGAGAGGTCATACATCGTTACGACATTATAAATAAATTAAGAAATACTAACCATAGTAAGACATGTGGATGACATGGGTATGGTTAGAGGGTTAAGTGGGTGATATAAATGACATGTAAAGCATAACTGATGTGGACTTAACCGTTGTGAGACATGTGATGTAAGACATAACCAAGGTAGACTTAACCGTAGTAAAACATGTGTAAGACATGGAAACTGTAATAAAAAGGGGGTTAAGTGGGACACATGTGACATGTGAAACAGAATTTAGATATGCTTAACCAAATGGGACCCGTAACGGTATCATAAATTAATTGAATTGGGTAAAGTTTAAGTAACAAGTTAAGTAAAAAGAAGGGTTAATAACACAGTAATGGGGGAATGATAATTACCTATTATAAACTTGAGTTGCGGTGAAGTAAAATTAAATAATAGGCGAACTTGTCATAGGAACAAGGGAAGGTTATGATTTAAGATGTAGTACAAGACTTGAAGGGTGGGATGACTTATACTATTAAATAAGTCAAATCTAAAATTAATGACAAGAAATGGGGAATGATAAATAACCTATTATGAATAAACTTGAATAAGGAAAGAAAGGATAATAGGTGGAAATTATAACTTATGGGACATGATAAGTTATAGGAAACGATAAGGAAGACGAGATAACTTATATGTAAAGATATACTTAAATTAAGTGGTTTGGAAAGGAGAAATGTGAAATTAAAAATGACATAAGTTATATGAGTGGAAAAGAGGTAAATTAGAATCATATATGTTGGTTGGGTTGAGTAATTCTCTGGGTACCAGTCTGATGTTGATTTCGGTCTTCGGGGCTGGTGTTTAGAGGGTTATTCTCCTAATCAGTATTTATTTGGGATAAGGCATACTTAACTATGAATTAAGTATAACATGTTGTTATAACCCAAAAGGGAATAATTTATGAGATTGGAAAATAACATGTTGTGGGCTTATTAATGGACTTAATTGGTTAAGTATAAATTGAATTAATAAGCAAGGGTAACTTGGTGAATACGGGGAAAAAAAAAGGAAGCTAATGTGAATAACCAAGTTAAATGAGAAAGTTGACGAGGTGGCACAAGCGTGAAATAAATGGTTAGACTTAGGGTCTAATGACATATAAAACTAAGGCGCTTGAAGCAGTCCGTACGTTGTAGGATGAATAACCCAACGAGATAGTTCATGATGGTGTCATAAGGGACGAGGAGAGCGCACGTTCGCTATTTTGGTGGCTCCAACGGACTGGAAGGGGAAGCACGCGGCTTCCTGAGACACTAAAGGTGCTCCTGGTAGTCCTCTGTAGTGGTTTAGCTTCGGGCTAGGATTACAGAGGTTGGGTCTGCGCAAAACTACTAAGTGGGTGGGCCTTGACTGCACAAGTAGGGGGCAGTCAGAATGCTATACGCGGTGGCATTAACGGTGGTTCGGCGATTGCCTCAGGCGGAGGTGGAGGGTCAAGACCAAACGATAGCAAGGTCGTCGGACGTCTGTCACCAGCAGCCTAAGGAATGCGAAAAGACAAGAGCTAACCCCTGGAGATCGTTAACCTTTGCTATCAAGGGACGGGTGCGGGGAGACCCCACATGGATGTTTAGATTGTTTGCTTGTTAGGGGTGGTCGCTTAGCTCGTGTGGTCTTTACTAGTTGAGGGAGGGGCTGAGGTAGGGCCATAGCCACCATAGAAAAACCAGACCCGAGGGATATCTGTACCTTGGACACTCTTGGAGGCGGACCCGTACAGATATAGAAAAGCTCCCGACTGAGTTCCGTGTTTTCTGGTGTAGCCTTGCCACGGAAGTTGGGTGCACAAGTAGAGGTTATGTGTAGTAGAAACATCGAGTACGATTGATGATATGTACGTGGGAATGTCTAGGTACAACCATGTCTGCTCTGGGTGGTGTATCGTAGACTAGAGGGCATTATTCGGTGATGGAACCAAACTCGATCGAATAGTTCGAGGATAGCAGTCAGTACGCTTACGTAGCACAGCGATAGCGGTTCTATGCGGATGTAGCGTTGTACGTTACTATGGCATGGGATGAGGGACTGCACATATTACTGTGGCGATACGGAGGAGAACGTGCGAGTGGGGTATCACGGGGTGTACCTCAGTTTGGGGATATCTACATATACACTATATTAGGTTAATCTACTAGGGGGTAGATGGGTGTGACGTGTGTGTAAGCTTTGTGTGCTAATAACACGTATAACCTAATAAATAAGAAAGTGTAATTGAACGGTATATGTTGGGTTATTCAAGAAGTGTAGTTTAAATTCATTCACATAGAACTTATGTTCTGACCCCCTCCTCATAACATTCGCCGGTTAGACAGAGACTTATAGCTTTGGGAATACTGCTTTAGCAGTTTTGTGATTAAGGTAAAGCTACATTTTAAAATATATATTTTTATTCCTTCCGCTGTGAGGTGTTTTTCCCGTACTCTGACCTATCTCTTTTCTCTGTCTTTTTTGCAGGATACCAGAGCAACCAACTCGGGTCTTGATGGATTGAATTTTGGTGTAAAAAATCGGTCTTTCGGAATCCAGGTTGTTACATCTGGTATCAGAGCTTCGGTTTAGTGATCTTAGGGAGATATTGAGTGAACGTATTTGTATTTTCTAAAATATAAATATATTATATATAAACCTAAATCCATAAAGTGGCCCACTAGGTAGGGAAAGAGTTGGGATATTTAGTTTGTACACTAAAGTAATAAACATAGAAATTTTTGAGACCCTTAGGTGGTTTGGTTGGAAAGTGTACAATATGAATTGGTATTTGAGAAAGAAAGTATCCCATAGAATTAAAACTGGAATTTTTTTTCCAGAGTAGTGGGTTCGGAAGTGAAACCTTATAGATTGGAAAAGGTTAAGATGTGGAAAATGGATTAGGAATATATATAGTCGAGAGAATTGAATTTGCATAAGTGCCTAGGAAAGCCTAGTCGAGTTGAAGACCCGCTTTGAGTCTAACCCAATGATAAGCTTTTAAGAACTTGAATCTATAAGAGAGTTTGTGGTATTTTTTCCAAGTTTTGATCTTAAAAGTATTTTGATGTTTTTAGTGCATGATGGGTTTTAAAGTAAAGTGAGGTATATTGGGTAAAACAATGATTTCTTGTTTTAAAAGAATTCTCGCATGAAAGGTGCATATTATGGAGCATAAATAGCTCGCTAGTTTTCATATATGAAAAGAAGTTTTGAAATCTCTATTCGGTTAACAATAAATTTTGATTATTGTTTTAAAAAGAAATTTTGTTGGGTAAACAAAATAAGCGGTAGAGTGCAAGAATATAGTAGATATTTGCGCCTTAGCAACCGAAGTTAACATTGTAAATAGGAACAGTGTAACTCATTAGTCATCCTTGTTTACTCTAGTTTGTGATTTGAAAAAAAAATTATTTTAGCAATTTTACTTTGTAACATGTTTTTATGGTTTGGCAAAAGCTAGTTTTTGAGAAAAGAATAAAAGTTTTACCACTTTAGTTTTTTTTTTGAAAGAAGAATGTAATAAAAAGAAAGAAGGCCAAACCATGTTTTAAAAATGGAGTAGTTAAGGATTAAGGCCTAGAAAGAACGAGATAAAGTTAAAGCTATTAGAACCAACTGGGAATTGGTTGAGATGAGAAATTATCTGAGTATCAATCTGATGTTGATTTCGGTCTTCGGGGTTGATACTTAGAGAGTTATTTTCTTGCCAATTTACAGTCAGGGATTAGATAATATTAAACTAATGGAAAATTTCCCGTAGAATGCATAAGCATTGAGAAACCTAGGTTTGTTGCTTGAGAAAAAGAAAAAGGATTGTTGCTTGAAAGAGAAGTATAGGCAAGTAATACACAGCATGGACTAGTGGTGACTACTAGGTAGTGAAGGGCAAGCAAGTGTATAGATCCTGTTGAGTGGACTCGTTGACATAAGTCCTAAGATTCTTGGCCCATAGTAGTAGCTATGTAGGATGCTGTTTGAGTTGAAAACGAAAAGGCTTATTTGAAAATAATAAACTTAAGTAATTTGATTTACTCAAATAAGCTAAGAAAGAAACTAGCCTAACTAAAAAGAAAACAACAGAATCAATCAAGCAGCAAAACAAGACGGAAAAAGAAAATGGAAATCTTAAGAAAAAGATGAATAAATATTAAATTTTTCCAAGATAAGTGGAAAAAGAGAAGAAATTTTCTTATGTGATTGTACTTGGATAGGAAAATAGGAAATCTTCATAGAATAGTCATATAAAAATCCAAGTACGATTAGAAAAGAAAAACGGAGGATGTGAATTTTTCCGTTTTACACTTTTTCGTAACATAAGAAATCAAATTTGGAAAATTAGATTTTTCTAAATTTCGAATTTAATGATGGTTGGTAGGATTTTGGATGCGAAAATTGGATGAACTATGCTCTTACTCTGTAAGAGTGTAGGAAAATGTAGATGAAAAACGTTTTGATTTTTCAAAAATATTGCATTCATATAGAATTGCAAGTATATTTAGGATGTGAGCATCATGTTTTGAAAGAGTTTTTAAGATTTGCATACATATAGGTGGATCCAAGTTAGGCATACATACTTTACTATGATGTATCTCACTTTGCACATGTGCACAACGTTTGCAAGAATTGGATGCACACTTGATGGATGGATGTAGCGAGGGATTATCTATTTTACTCTTATCGAATTTCGGGGATGAAATTCTTTAAGGGTGGGAGAGTGTAACACCTCGCATTTTTAATATAATTAAAAATGTATATATATATGCATAGATAGGTTAATAATGGTGATGTACAATGAAAATTACTTAACATGAAAGAGAAGGAAAGATTAATTCAATGGCAGTGTACGTAAGAGAGAAGATAATAAAATAAGGATACTTAATTTAAATAACAAGAATTAATTAAAATATAAATCACCATTGCGTTCATCTCGGAATTCTACATGAAATAGAGTCCAAGTTTTCGAAAATCGGACTCCGTATGAAAGAGTTATGACCTTCGGAAGATTCAAAACAGTTCGAAATTCGACCCAGGCAGCTGGGCGGGAAATTTCCCGCCCAGAACAGGGCAGGTCAACCTGGGGGTCAGGTCGACCAGGGGGTTGACCTACCCCCTAGGAAGTCGACCTATCCTAGATCTGGGCAGTTTTTGTCCCTATGACGTGGTTTGACGTGCTGTACGGATCGGATGGCTTCTAGGTCAATCCTATGGCCCTAAAACGCTCTCTACACCTATAAAATAGTGCCTAGACCTAACCTAATTCATAAACAATTCCTTTTGATGCCTCCATGTCGCCAAACTTCAACCAAACATGGCCGCCTCCCCAAAACCTTAAACAAAATTGCAAGTTCTTTAGCAACTTTGGAGTTTAATCAAATCAAGAAGAAAAATTCTTCATCAACGATTCAAGCTCTTCAACAATAATCAAATAAAAAGATTAAATCAGCATTCTACATCAACAACAAATTGCTTATTTCTCTAATCCAGTCAATGTGAGTGGGTTTAAACTATATTTGTTGTATAATGTTGCTTCTATCGTTTACCACTCCCCATAATGAATATGATGTTAATTTAATAAGTTCTATTATTTTATTTATGCCTACGTTTGAGTTCTCTCCTTTTTATCCTTTCCCCTTTTTATTTTTGGATCTAGGTTATCTCGAACGTAGACGAAATCTTATTATACAATACGCATGATTGGAATATGGGGATATTGGAATATAATCTGTAATTTTGGGGTTTGTGGCATAACAATTGTTATTGCATATATTGGGCAAAATCTATTTTATGCAGTCGAGGAATATAATCTATAATGTTGAATTTATGTAAGTTTGACATAATTGTCATTGGATATGGAATTGGTATAATTCAATATTAACAACATGTAATTGGATAACATGGATTGGTGAAATTTATTCGTGACTTGAAAAGTAAGCCTAGAGGGTGAATTAGATTATATGTATGAACGTGGGAATGTTGGGGTATATATATTGGGAAAATATTGATTATATGAAATTAGGTATAATTGGATATTGGAAATTGGCATGTTTGGTTATGAATAACATGGAATTAGTGAATTTGGCTACAATTGGATAATTTGGGTAATATGAAAATTGGCTAACTATTATGTAATTGGTGTAGTGAATGGCAAATTGGAAATAGGCTTAAAAATGAAATGTAATTAAGTTGAATTTGGAACATATGACATGAATTTGGGGTTTGGGTGAAAGACAATTGTTAATGAACGCCTATGACACGAGGTTAGACGCATTTGTGGTGTAAGACTGCCCGGAACCGCCCAACAAATCCAGCAACCACAAGCGGACGTCTAATGTGAGAGGTCAACGGCAATAACTAGAGGCGTAACAGTTTATGACACGAGGTTAGGCGCGTTTGTGGTGTAAGATTGCCCGGAACCACCTGGCAAATCTAGCAGCCACGAACGGACGTCTAATGTGAGAGGTCATACATCGTTACGACATTATAAATAAATTAAGAAATACTAACCATAATAATACATGTGGGTGACATGGGTATGGTTAGAGGGTTAAGTGGGTGATATAAATGACATGTAAAGCATAACTGATGTGGACTTAACCGTTGTGAGACATGTGATGTAAGACATAACCAAGGTAGACTTAACCGTAGTAAAACATGTGTAAGACATGGAAACTGTAATAAAAAGGGGGTTAAGTGGGACACGTGTGACATGTGAAACAGAATTTAGATATGCTTAACCAAATGGGACCCGTAAAGGTATCATAAATTAATTGAATTGGGTAAAGTTTAAGTAACGGGTTAAGTAAAAGGAAGGTTTAATGACACAGTAATGGGGGAATGATAATTACCTATTATAAACTTGAGTTGCGGTGATGTAAAATTAAATAATAGGCAAACTTGTCATAGGGACAAGGGAAGGTTATGACTTAAGATGTAATACAAGACTTGAAGGGTGGGACGACTTATTCTATTAAATAAGTCAAATCTAAAATTAATGACAAGAAATGGGGAATGATAAATAACCTATTTTGAATAAACTTGAATAAGGCAAGAAAGGATAATAGGTGGAAATTATAACTTATGGGACAAGATAAGTTATAGGAAACGATAGGGAAGACGAGATAACTTATATGTAAAGATATACTTAAATTAAGTGGTTTGGAAAGGAGAAATGTAAAATTAAAAATGATATAAGTTATATGAGTGGAAAAGAAGTAAATTAGAATCATACATGTTGGTTGGGTTGAGTAATTCACTGGGTGCTAGTCTGATGTTGATTTCGGTCTTCGGGGCTGGTGTTTAGAGGGTTATTCTCCTAATCAGTATGTATGTGGGATAAGGCACACTTAACTATGAATTAACTATAACATGTTGTTGTAACCCAAAAAGGGAATCGTTTATGAGATTGGAAAATAACAAGTTGTGGGCTTATTAATGGACTTAAGTGGGTTAAGTATAAATTGAATTAATAAGCAAGGGTAACTTGGTGAATACGGGGGAAAAAAGGAAGCTAATGTGAATAACCAAGTTAAATGAGAAAGTTGATGAGGTGGCACAAGCGTGAAATAAATGATTAGACTTAGGGTCTAATGACATATAAAACTAAGGCGCTTGAAGCAGTCCGTACGTTGTAGGATGAATAACCCAACGAGGTAGATCATGATGGTGTCATAAGGCACGAGGAGAGCGCACGCTCGCTATTTTGGTGGCTCCAACGGACTGGAAGGGGAAGCACGCGGCTTCCTGAGACGCTAAAGGTGCTCCTGGTAGTCCTCTGTAGTAGTTTAGCTTCGGGCTAGGATTACAGAGGTTGGGTCTGCAGAGAACTACCAGGTGGGTGGGTCTTGACTGCACAAGTAGGGGCAGTCAGAATGTTGTACGTGGTTGCATTAAGGGTGGTTCGACGATTGCTTCAGGCGGAGGTGGAGGGTCAAGACCAAACGATAGCAAGGTCGTCGGACGTCTGTCACCAGCAGCCTAAGGAATGCGAAAAGACAAGAGCTAACCCCTGGAGATCGTTAACCTTTGCTATCAAGGGACGGGTGCGGGGAGACCCCACATGGATGTTTAGATTGTTTGCTTGTTAGGGGTGGTCGCTTAACTCGTGTGGTCTTTACTAGTTGAGGGAGGGGCTGAGGTGGGGCCATAGCCACGATAGAAAAACCAGACCCGAGGGATATTTGTACATTGGACACTCTTAGAGTCGGGCCCGTACAGATACAGAAAAGCTCCCGACCGAGTTCCGTGTTTTCTGGTGTAGCCCTGCCACGGAACTTGGGTGCACAAGTAGAGATTATGTGTAGTAGAAACATCAAGTACGATTAATGATATGTACATGGGAAAGTCTAGGTACAATCATGTCTGCTCTGGGTGGTGTATCGTAGACTAGAGGGCATTATTCGGTGATGGAACCAAACTCGATCGAATAGTTCGAGGATAGCAGTCAGTACGCTTACGTAGCACAACGATAGTGGTTCTATGCGAATGTAGCGTTGTACGTTACTATGGCATAGGATGAGGGACTGCGCATATTACTGTGGAGATACGGAGGAGACCGTGCGAGTGGGGTATCACGGGGTGTACCTCAGTTTGGGGGTAGCTACATATACACTATATTAGGTTAATCTACTAGGGGGTAGATGGGTGTGACGTGTGTGTAAGCTTTGAGTGCTAATAACACGTATAACCTAATAAATAAGAAAGTGTAATTGAACGGTATATGTAGGATTATTCAAGAAGTGTAGTTTAAAATCATTCACATAGAACTTATGTTCTGACCCCCTCCTCATAACATTTGCAGGTTAGACAGAGACTTATAGCTTTGGGTATACTGATTCAGCAGTTTTGTGATTAAGGTAAAGCTATGTTTTAAAATATATTATATTTTATTCCTTCCGCTGTGAGGTGTTTTTCCCATACTCTGACATGTCTCTTTTATCTGTCTTTTCTGCAGGATACCAGAGCAACCAACTCGGGTCTCGATGGATTGAATTTTAAAAAAAAAAAATCGGTCCGTCGGAATCCGGGTTGTTATAAGAAGGCCCTGAGGTTCGTTAAAGGGTTGAATGAGCCGCTACATGGGTTGGCTATGACCCACGTTCCGATGGGGGCTCCCTTTGAGAGATTGGTTGACATGGCGCTTATGCATTAAGAAGAGAAGGGTGCTAATGCTAATAAGGCATCAGAAAAGAAAGGAGACCAAAAGAAACCACAACAGCAAAACAAGAAAGGCGGGAAGAACAATAATAGCAAGGGAAAGAAGAAGTGCTTTAATCGTGGGACACCAGGCCATCTGAGCAAAGACTGTAGGAAAAAGAAGAAGACTGGCTGTTTCCACTGTGGAGAGAGGTCATCTAGTTAAGGACTGCCCAAGGAAACAAAGGCAAGGGTAAAGAACTTCTAGAGGGCAGCTTCAGGCTCTGATGGCACCAGGGCAGGCAAGAGGGCAGATTCAGGCTCTCATGGCACCAGGACAGGAGAGAGGTAGAAACATTTCCGTTGAAAGTTTAGTTTTTCTGTTTGATCATCCTGTTCGTACTTTGTTTGACTCTGGCGCTTCACACTCGTTTGTATCTGCTTCATTAGTTGAAACACTGCACCTAAAAACTAGTCTAGTTGCGGATCCCATAGTAGTCTCAAATCCTATTGGTGGTTCGGCTCATCTTTCTATGATTTGTCGGGATTTGACAGTGTCTATCTTGGGCGTTGGGTTTGAATGCAACGCCTTTGTTCTTGGCTTCATGGGCTACGGCTTGATTCTAGGTATGGATTAGCTAACTAGATATGGGGCCATCCTAGATTGTGAAAGAAGGGTAGTTAGATTGTTGACTCGTTGTGGAAAGACACTTGATATTTCTTGTGACCGTAGAGGTCCGGTAATGCTTAGCTACCTAGAATCCCTTGACGCATCCAATGATGATTTGAAATCTGTTCGTGTGGTCCGTGAATATAGTGACGTCTTCGATGAAGTTCGAGGTTTACCTCCGAGGCGTGAGATAGACTTTTGAATATACTTGGTAGATAATGCAAAGCCAGTTGTATTACCAGTGCGCAACATGGCTCCGAGAGAGAGAAGAGAACTCAGTAAGCAAGTGAAAGAATTGCTTGAGAAGGGTTCATAAGAAGAAGTATTTCGGAGTGGGGTGCTCCAGTCGTTTTTGCTACGAAAGCTGATGGTTCACTTAGATTGTGTGTGGACTATAGAGAGTTGAATAAGCTAACGAAGAAGAACAGACACCCATTGCCGAGGATAGACAATTTATTCGATCAGTTGGTGGGTGCTTCGGTTTTCTCGCAACTGGATTTGGCTATAGGGTTTCATCAGCTAAGGGTGGCTGAAGATAGCATCGATAAGACTGCATTTAGAACTCCTGACGGTTTCTTTGAGTGGCTCGTCATGCCTTTTGGTTTGACGAATGCACCTGCATACTTTGTTGACTTAATGAGTAGGGTGTTTAAGGAGTTTCTAAACAAGTTTGTGGTAGTCTTTGTAGACGATATTCTGGTTTTCTCTAAAAATGAAGAAGAGCATGCCCTACATCTTAGGGAAGTCTTAGAGACCCTATGAGCGCATCAACTTAAAGCTAAGTTCTCGAAGTGCCATCTTTGGAGAAAAGAAGTAAGGTTCTTAGGACACGTGGTTTCCAAGGAAGGGATAGTTGTGGATCCTGCCAAAGTAGTTGTAATCCAAGATTGGAAAAGTCCCAAGAACGCAACAGAAGTAAGAAGCTTTTTAGGGCTGGCTGGTTATTATAGGAAGTTCATTAAGGACTCCGCGAAGATATCAGCCCCTCTCACTCGAATAACGAAGAAGAATTTGATTTTTACTTGGGACGTTGACTGTGATGATGCTTTCCAACGTCTGAAGAGGGCTTTGACGACAACTCCAGTTTTAGTTTTGCCATACGGGAGTAAGACATTCACTGTATATACCGATGCTTGCGGGACAGGGCTTGGCGCAGTTTTAATGCAAGAGGGAAGGGTGATATGCTATGATGGAAGACAGTTGAAAGCCCACGAGAAAAATTACCCTACCCACGACTTAGAGTTGGCATCCATAGTTTTTGCACTTAAGTCATGGCATCATTATTTGCTTGGCGAGAGGTTTGAGTTGTATACAGACCATAAATCGCTAAAGTACTTATTCTCTCAGAAGGACCTAAACTTGAGGCAACAAAGATGGATGGAGTTTTTGGCATCCAACGATTTTGAGATTGCATATACCCCTGGCAAGGGTAACGTTGTAGCCGACGCCTTAAGTAGAAAGAAGTTAACTTTAAGTCCTTTGTTCGTAGAGCGACAGAGTTTGGAGTATATGTCTACTTTTGACAAACCCTCTGTCGATTATGTACCAGGATTGTTGGCATCATTAGAGGTGCAACCTACACTTTTGGGTCGAGTTTGAGAGGCATAGCGAAACGACCCACAGTTGGTTGAGATAGCAGGCAAGCTTATAGGAGGGGAGTCCTCAAGACATCTTGATAGATATGCTATAGATGAGAGAGGTTGGCTACGTAGAGATGGGAGACTTTGCGTACCACAAGACGAGAGTTTGAAGAAGGAAATTCTTGAAGACTCACATCGCTCTACGATGACCATACATCCCGGTGGTGATAAGATGTATAGGGATATGAAACGAGTTTTCTTTTGGGCCGGAATGAAGAAGGACGTAGCCAAATTTGTTGCTAGATGCTTAGTGTGCCAACAAGTCAAGGTGGAGAAAAGGAAGCCCGGAGGTTTGCTCCATCCCTTAGAGATTCCGTTTTGGAAATGGGAAAGCATTTCCATGGATTTTGTAGAAGGGTTACCAAGATCAAGGAAGGGTAATACGGGGATTTGGGTAATTATAGACAGACTTACAAAAAGTGCCCATTTTATTCCTGTTAAGAGTAGAAGGACCGCCGCATGGTTAGCATCCGTTTACCTTAGAGAAATAGTTCGTTTGCACGGCATACCCTCTAGCATTGTGAGCGATAGAGATCCCATTTTCACAAGCGAATTTTGGAAAAGCTTACAAGAGGCGGTTGGGACGCAGTTATGCTTAAGTACCACTTATCATCCTCAGACGGACGGCCAGACCGAGAGGGTGAATCGGATTCTAGAAGATCTTCTGAGGCTATGCATCCTAGACTTTGGAGGAACATGGGAAAAGCACATTCCACTAGTAGAGTTCGCCTATAATAATAGTTTTCAGGCTAGCATTGGCATGGCACCTTTTGAGGCTCTTTATGGACGACCGTGCCGATCACCTAATCCACGGATAAGGTTTTGCTTGGACCCGACATGATTAGGGAGACTTCGGAGAAGATAGACCTGATTCGACGGCGAATGAAGACGGCGCAGGATCGATAGAAGTCATATGCTGATAGGAGACGAACCGATCTTGAGTTCGATGTTGGGGACATGGTTTTTATTAAGGTGTCACCATTAAGAAACGCAGTCCATTTTGGATCAGTAGGGAAGTTGGCACCAAGGTTCGTAGGACCCTTTCCAATTACAGAGAGAATGGGGTAGATGGCGTATAAAGTAAAGTTACCGGAAAAGCTCAGCGGCGTTCATGACATGTTTCACGTTTCGCATTTGCGTAAGTGTTTACACGATACAGCAGAAGTGGTAGAGCCGAGCACGCTCGAAGAAGTGGAAGTAGAGCGCAATGCCACGATCAGATGAGCTCCTACACACATTCTCGGATTGGAGGTCAAAAAGCTTCACAACAAAGAGGTCAAGTTGGTCAAAGTGCAATGGGGAGATGATCAAAGAGACGCGACTTGGTAGACGGAAGATAAGATGCGTACGTTGTACCCTTTCCTTTTTGAGGGTATGTTTTATTTCTCCTTTTTCTACCGCTTTGTTGATACTTGTCCTATCTTTTAGTATTATCTTTGCGATGACATCTTCGATCTTTAGTTAGGAAGAACCCTATGGTTGAAACATGTGTTTGAGACATGTTATGTTTGATGGATGCAAATGGATGCAAGTGGTTGCTAGTGGTTGCTCGCGGATGCATGTACACACACCTTAGGCACTAGATCGGCTCAATCACCTTCATGTTGCATATAAATGTGTGTGCATATTTAAATTAATGGATGTATAATGGTTGTGTTATCAAGTGGATGCTGCATTTTGACGAATGGTTGTGCACACATGTAGAAATAATATGTATCGATAGGATTCTTTCTCATACATAATGGACGCATGGCACTATCATGATTCGCATTAAGGAGGTCAACTGAATTAGTAGACCGCCTGATTTTGCATTAGATAAGGAACATACACACACAATGTATGTCTGTGTTTGATGGTTGAGTAGATGGATGATTGGATGTTAGGATATGCATTCTCTTTAACTTGGAGATTTCGGGGGCGAAATCCTTTAAGGGCGGGGGGGGGGGGGAGGGAGAATGTAACACCCCATAATTTTAAATATTAAAGTTAAAAAATTAAAGAATACTTAATTTCAAATGTGGGAATTAAGGGAAATGGGTTGCGCCATTGCATTCGTCTCAGAATTTTGCTTGAGATAGAGTCCGAGTTTGTGTGAATTGGACTTCGTATGAAGAAGTTATGGCCTTCCGAAGTTTCAGAAATTAATTAAATTAAAAACAGCTCAGGATTCAGGAATTCAAAATTTGAATTCAAAAACATAGACCAGGTCGACCTTAGTGTCGACCTACCCCCTCCCCCCCCCCCCCCGATCTGAAAGATGACGATTTTGTGACTCAGTGCTGAGTCATTAGGGCTGAGGTGTCATTCTATCTTGACTGGATGGTCTTGATTGATTCTAGGTTAATCCAACGGCTCTTAATTAACTAATCTTCTATAAAAACACCCTTAAACCCCTAACCCTAATCACACAAATTCATAACAAGAGCCGCCATGCCATCAATGGAGAACCTAGAGTAGCCGCCATGCACTTTCAACCCTAAAGCAAGATAGAGGCTTGAATCAAAATCGAATCAAATCTAAATAACAACTAAGTCTACATCAAAGGCGAGCAATTCAGTATCAGAATACAGATCCCAGAAAGACAAGACTATTCTTTTTAATTGTGAGTATGATAGCTTTCACAAAATAATTCATTAATTTAATTATGATAAGATATAATTGGGATTATGAGAATATGATTTTGAATCATGTGATGTAAATTGTATGTATGTTTGTGGTGTTGGATCATATGTTAGTTCTTATGTGAATTTTATGCAAGTTGGATCATATGTGAATCTTATGCAAGTTGAACCATATATCTTATGCAAGTTGAATCATATATCTTATGCAAGTTGAATCATCTATCCTATGTAAGTTTGTGATGATTGGATCATATATACATGTATGAATCTTATGCAAGTTTGGGTTGTTGAAATATATGTGAAACATGTATATGCATATGCTAGTTTATGTGACATTAATCTACATGTTTAGATCTATATGCAAGATTACACCTTTATGTTTATATCTATATGCAAGATTACACCTTTATGATTAGATCTGTATGCAAGTTTACATCTTTATGTTTAGATCTATATGAAAGATTACATCTTTATGTTTAGATCCATATGCAAGTTCACACCTTTATGTTTGGATCTACAGCAGTACATAAGTTATGCAAGTTTATGCCCATTACCTATGCTAGTTTCCTATCATATGCTAGTTTGAATGAAATTCATATGCAAGTTTATATCATGATCCTTAGATCTATTTTATGTGTTATGTGATGTTGTTTTTCTTTTTATAAGTTAGACTATTTGCGAGTCTAACATATGTCATATGAAAACGTATGAATAGAGTGGGGATGATGGGATAATATTGAATATAAATAAAATTGTGAATTGGCAATAAAATGGCCTTAAAAAGCATATAATTAATTTGAGATATTAATTGGCATAATTGGTATTTATGAACATAATTTTAAGAGATAATTATGGACATAAATAAATTTGGAAATTATTGACGAATTCGAATAGGGATATTAATCCAATTTGGGGTTAAATAAAGATGTGTAATAATAAACCGCCTAAGACACGAGGTTAGACTCTTTTGTGGTGTAAGACTGCCCGGACTCGACCGGAAAATCCAGCAGCCATAAATGCCAGTCTAATGTGAGAGGTCAAAGGCACGAATTAAATGCGTAACAATTGTAAAGACACGAGGTTAGGCTCGTTTGCGGTATAAGACTGCCCGGACCCGCCCGGCAAATCCAGCAACCGCAAATGCCAGTCTAATGTGGGAGGTTTTTACAAGGTTACGGTACTAATGAATTAAGTAACACTTAACCAGATAAACATGTGGTGGGACATGGAGGGTTAAGTGGGTGCCTTGGGTGGCATGTGAAATTAAGGGGGTGCCTTGGGTGGTATGTGAAATACGATTAGATGCACTTAACCAAGATTGAAACATGTAAGAAGACATGAATAAGAATGGGGTTAAGTGAGGAAACCTTAGTGGGGACCAACCATAGGTGGAAGGCTTGTGTCAAGCATGGGGGCCCTTTTCAAACCAGTAACCCATTAAGTATCTTTGTGAGCTCGACCAAAGTCGAGGACGGGACACGCTTACTGGATTTGATTGTAAGAGGTCAAAACGGGTTAGCAGTGGCAACGCAAGTCCAACGGGGTCATGTGCGTGCGTGGGCCCGGGCTGGTAGGTAAGATGTTGTTGCATCATGTTGATATAAGCCATGCATTTTTGGTGGTATCGGGTTGCCACTTTGTGGAGTGATACACCCCACTGTGGGGCCAGCACGGGTATCTACGAGTTAGGGAGCCGATCGAATGGGGGTAGTGGGTACAACTAGTGGAGATTGGGGCAGACGGCACCTATGAAGGCAGCTAGGGGTACACGAAACTACCATTATCATTGTTAAGTTCTATAGGCAGGATCAACTTTTAGGGTGACTAGTGGTGGTGCAGTATAGTAATTATCCTATAGTGATTAGGGACAAGATTAACACCAGAATATTCATCTTAACTGCTTTGTCATGCCCACTTGTTTCATGATCATATCTTATTATACCAAGTTTATGCCTTATCCTAGTTACTTTAATAATTATATTGTTAAAGTTATTATACTCGCCAGACTTTATGTCTGACCCCCTTGTTTTCGCCTCTTTCCTTCCTATTCCCCCCAGGTTCTCAGGGTGGGACTAGTACTAGCGGAGCTTGATCTTGGATCTCTTTCCCACTTTTGGAAGTGCTTGGATTGCTGAAAGTAAAGTTCAACCCATCTCTTTTATGGATACTTGTGTTTGGGGTTTTGCTTTTTATTTTATGTACTCTGAAACAATTTATCAAGATGGATATTAAGTGTACTTGGCTTATGAAGTTGTTGTAATCAAACTATTTCTCCGCTGCAATAAAAGTTGTTTTAAAATTTTCAAGTACAATTATTTATATCTGTCTTGTTATATTCTGTTCTATACACTAAATACGCTCCATGGAAGTTAATGCATTCCTTTTGTGAGTGACATTAATGGATGTGGGGTGTTACACAAAGAGACACAATATTTATACTGGTTCCACTATCCTTGAGATAGTGTACGTCTAGTCCAACAGAGAGAGATTTTATTCCACATTAGAGAATTACAAGAGATTACAAAATAAGAGTTTACATATCCAAACCTCAATCAGGTTTAAAAAGAAGAGACACCATTGGGGACCACTGGCTCCAGGCCAGGATGGGTTTACACTAAAGTCTACCCCTCAATATATAGTCAGTGCAAATCTATGTGAGTCATCAATTAAATTACCAACATATGGTAATAATATAATGGAGGCAAATTACCATAACAACAAATGTGCAAACATAGGAAGTAAATCAATTCGTTTCTTTAGCAGATGGAAGAAATTAATCCCTTCATTTATTTCTCTACCACCTCATCAAATGCAATCAATGCATTCCCATTATAAAAATATTTAATTTCCATTCTTTGCAAATTTGTTCCAATCAATTTGTGATTTTGTATCACCAAATTTAACAGCCTTATTAATATAATTTTTAATAAAAACGAGTTGAAGAGATCGTATCTTGAAAAGAGTACAAGATACCGAGAAGATTTTGGGCAGTAAGAACTTTTCCAATTTCTATCTTGCTTAGTCCCTTTGCGCATTCATTTTCCTATAAAGAACTATGAAAACATTAGTTGACGTACGTAGACATATATGGCTTACAAGCGACCGTTGATAAATATTCACAATGGCTAGGATTATAATACAAATCATTTTGATATGTGGTAGAGGTGTTGACCGTACAAGGCTAGACATTCGGCCCATCAACAAGCACTAATGTAATAGACTAAAATAAGGGTGCGGTGTACTCTCAGGGACAACATAATAGGATGGTCGGTGGATCAACACTGAGTAGGCACCCAGAAAAACAACAAGGCAAAGATGCATCACAAATAGACAAAGATAAAAGCATATTATGAGTAAACTTGTATAAGGCAACAAGGAACACACTAACTAGAGTATAATGCTACTAGTAGGATACACGCACACAAAACATCCATGCACACTGGTACATACTCTACCCAGCACATGGGCAAACTTGCCTCTCCTTCTATTTTCTGATGTTACTTCTTCTCAAATAAAATAAAAAATATTTTATTTTTTCCTTTTTTTCTGCATGCGTGCAGCAGCCTGCTGTTGGAGGCAACAGCAGCCTCTGCTGCTTTCTTGCTTTTTTTCTTTTTTGGTACACTTTCTTCATCTTGACAACCTCTTAGTACACTGTAATACTAACACTCCCGTTTATCAGGTGAGACATAATGACATTCTAGTTTATATTTTATAGATTAAGGCATAAAACGGGTATACATACACTTAAATGGATAATAATTTCTGAAGCATACTGTCTCAGATCTTCGGAAATACCATTTTATAAACTATGCCAACTAGAAAATTTTTTAAAACAAAATTAAATTGAATTGATTAATTAAATTAGACAATCGGATAATCACATAGATTCCATATTTATTGTTTGTTTAAAAAATAATTATAAGAAGAAATAACATATTAAAACTTACGTTTCATGACTCATTTTGAACTAAAAACTTAAATTAGTAAGTTTCAAACTGTAGACCATCACATGTAAATAGTTGTGCATGTTCTTAGAACATAGACATAACCGCAGGTAAGAGAAATATGATACTAGCCTTTATCTTGTATGTAAGCTAACTGGTGCTCTATAAAAACAGTCCATGCCTTTAGTGTCAAACTCTACATACCAACCAAAGTTGTTATGTGGTTTAAGCAGCTGTGCTTGAGGAAAGAACAACCTGGCTCAGTAAACCTGAGCCTACAAGGCTCAGTTTACCTGAGCCGAGTGGCTCAATTTTATAGCGTACTCACTCTTTATAATCTCTAATTTAAACCTGCAATGCTTACATTCCTCAATTTTACAGCATACTCACACTTCATAATCACTAATAAACTCCTCAAAAGCAATAATGATTTCTTAGGTCGAAGAAAGAATGAAATGACGATTACTTGTCGGTTCAAGTCAAAAGGAATGAGAATGGATAAGATTCAGAAGATGCGTAAGGGTTCAACTGAAGTAGAAATTGCCAAAAGTCGAATAAGGTGTTGATTCTCCCGAAGTAGCAGCTGAAATCGAATCGCTCCACGTAGCAACCGAAATCGCTTGAAGGAGAGACCGATTCTGGTTTGCTTGAGCGAGAGGCTGAATCCGTTCTGATTCGCTTGAAGAAGTCGAATGAAAATATGTGAACAAGCATTGAGAAAAGGGGGATTAGGTCTAACTATAAACATTTACTTTTTTGCCCCCACTTTAACCGCATGTCCCACGCAAATATGCGTTGGCGAATAAAAAAACTATAGTTTTGTATTTTCAACAACGCTTTTTCTTGTAGTAAAGCTTATTGAGGTGACCGTCTTACAACAGAAATATGTGTTGGCAATTGAAAAAAATAAGTGTTACCAAATGACTATTATGGTGTAGTGAACCTAACTGGTTCGTCTGCCCTTAAACTTCCCTAAATTCAGTTATGGGTCATGATAATATAAATATGGTACTAGTAAATAGCAAATACAATTGATCGATAACAATAGTTATAATATATATAACATCCATTATTCAAACTTGTTCAATCAACATCATATAATTACCTAATCTTAGGTAATACTTCTCTTTGGTAATTTCATATTAAAACTTGGGTATACAACAATTTATTCCTTGAAAGACTTGTCATAATATAGAACTTATCCCTTTAACTCATATTTTTAACCAAGTAAAATATAGCCCCTACTTTACCAATTTATCGTGCTAATTTATATTTCATTTTCATATTGTAACAACCCACCTTTTCCGTATCATTTCAACCGACATTTAACCATACACGTCAATTTAAACTACGTAGGAAAATAGATAGTTAGAAGAAAGAATTTAGAGGGTGAGAAAATAGAAAGAAAGAAAAGTTAGAATAGAAGAATAAGAAGAACATAAACACATCAGAATTATATTTATTATCTCACAATTCAAATTAAATTAATAACTCAAAATCATTTAATGCGAGTTACTTAAATTTCCAAATCAATATTTAAATAAATAAATTATTCATCCATTAAAAATCTAGGATGTTACATTATTCCCTTCTTAAAAGAATTTCATCCCTGAAATTACTTAGGCAGGAAAAATACTACAAGCCTTCTAATTTTCACTAATCCACTTAGTTAAAATCTCCCGCTCCGCTATCTAAACTTTTAGTTCCAACTAATCCAATTAGTTTAAATTAAAACACCAATTCATTTCTGTTAACAAAAAATTTCAAAAATTTTCTAATACGTTTAATTTTTTGGAAATTTTTGCAGAGTCTCCTCTGTACGGAGGGATTTTCGCAATATCAAAAGGAAGATAAAAATGTATACATCGACCCACATGGTCGGAAAACACAATTCATAAACCTAATTTTGTATTTTGCATAGGCGTACCTTATACAAGCGTTATTAAGCGAACTCGCTACATTTTTATGGAATCTATGCAAGCAAATCGAGCTGCTTAGCTTCATATGCCTGAACTTACTCATTTAATATTTACTATTAGAAAGTTATAAGTGGTAATTATATTTAATATTAATATGAAAAAAAATGAAAATTGATAAATAATATTGATTATTTAATAATAATAATATTAATTAATTAAGAAATTATAATTAATAAAAAAGAATAATATTTTATAATACTATTAAACAATTAATTTTATTATTTAACATTAAGAAGCTATATTTAGGATCTGATATTCATAATCAATATTTATATTCGATATTTAAACAGTAATAATTAATATATTATATTGGTTACTCAATAACTAATATCAAATAATTTAAAATTAATAATTTTATTTAATATTCAATATTTTGTTAAAAAATTTAAAATTTCTAAAATAAATTAAATAATATTTAATAATTCAAGATGATAGTTTAGAATTAATAGTTTATAAATTAAAGCTTAGATAGATATTTATTTATAGTTGTTAGCCAATGACTATTAATAAATGGTCCGCTCGGGTACCTCTAAAATTGACTAAAACATACGTTAAAAAGTTTATTGAGTTACCTTGAATTGTATTTCGTTCTCCCGCCTTGCAGAGAGTAAACATTCCGGTGTTTCCATTCACTGCATCTTAACCTTTTTTTTGATAATTTCCGCACACCGCTTCATTTTCAAACACCACTTCCCCAATTCCAAATTGAATCTTTCTAAATCTCAGATTTCCTCAAACTAAACCTAGTCTAATAAATCTGTGTTCCAAACAAAGGAAGCTTAATCAAATGGAAAAAGCCATGGTGGCAAACAAAAAAACGAGAGCAATATGCTTAATGAGTTAGGAGACACACCCAAATTCTCTAGTTCATGGCTATCTCCTTTTGATCTAAAGTGAAGCTCTGATCTACCACTAGATCTATCAGATCAGCAACGC
Source organism: Allium sativum (assembly GCA_030737875.1). Classification (NCBI taxonomy): domain Eukaryota; kingdom Viridiplantae; phylum Streptophyta; class Magnoliopsida; order Asparagales; family Amaryllidaceae; genus Allium; species Allium sativum. The sequence continues at coordinate 292,981,779 of CM060909.1, forward strand.
GACAAAGCATTCCCGCGCGCTTCTTCGCCGACATTGTTAGATTAATTGATTCAATTTTTAGCTTTTCAAATCTTTAAGACTTGCTAGAATCTTCCAGTTCTTTCAGCGTCAGGTCGTGTGGACCTTATATGGGAAAGACGTTGGCCTGAGGGCTTGAAATCTCTCGATGGTTACTGCTTTCTCCTATTTCCCAATCCTTCAGTATATTTCGCTGAATCTTTGAATGATTTGATCTGACCAAATATATTTCTCGCCTTTAGATGGTAGATTCCCTCCAGAAACACTACTCAAAGCAAGAAAATCCATCCAGTCAATTTCAAGTTAAAGACTAGAAACTAAAAGGGGTGATAGCCTCCACCTAGGAGGGAGTTCGGGGGGAGGTAGAGCATCATTAGCAAAAAAAGTGCTCAGCAAACTATCTTATAATTCGAATGCTGACGAAATAGAGCATGTGCTCGTAGCTGGTGGAGCTAGAGGCGGAGGCAGTGAAGCAGGCCAGAGAATTTCACTGTCGAATTCGAATGTTGACGAAAAGTACGGGGGAAGGGAGAGCAGCATCAGCCGAAAAGTGGGGTAACCACTCTTTTTTAAAATGTTGGATTATGCTTCTTATATATGTTGCATGTATGGCTTTGCTGAATACCAGAAGTAACACGGCTAGCATTTATGGTTAGCTACTAGTTTCAGTTTACTTAAAACACATCACTACAAGAAAAAGCGCATATAACAGCGGCAGTTTCCGCTTCTAATCCGTCGCTATATTGGCTTTAGCGACGGGTTTCCCGCATATCACTGTGGTAGGTAAAAACCATGATGGTAATTATGTCAGATTTTACGACGGAATTTAGAATGAGTTTTCCGTTATTTTAATAATTATATAATAAAAATAAAAATTTATTTGTTAATTTAAATTTAATTTATATACCGACTATTTACCGACGAATAAATAATTTATAATAAAATATTATTTATAAAAAGCGTTGGTAAACCCTTACTAATTGCCAAGGGATTAGCAACGGATTTTAATTTATGTAAATATTTAATCTAGCATTATCTGCTAGTAATCCGTCGTTGTTTCCCTTCTAATCTACAAATATATATTATATATATTTATATATATATATATATGTAGATATGCATATTCATATATATGTATGTATGTGTGTATATATATATATATGCACTTACATATACACACATAAATAAAGGTATATTTATCGAACTAATATCAATCAACTATGAACACTGAAATAAATAACATATCCAAAAATACAAAGATAAATTTGCAGTTATGGTTTATTTCTTCGTTCGGTACATTCAACTTTGACGACTGCATATGTCTTGAACTTTCTAATATGTCCAAGCATAAACTAGTAATATACATTTAAACAAAAGCAATTTGATCGATAACCACCTAACGTTACACCTAAAATTATAAGAGACTGCTCTATTATCATCCAAAGAAGTTGCTTTTTGACTTGGGATCTTGCTTTTAAAAGAACAACAAATATAGTAGCTCTTTCATTTTGTGCTTTCGTACCTCCAATATGTAAAGCTGCATGTCTCCCTTTTTCGGTCCCAAGTTCTTGAAGCATTTGCTCTACATCACCTATAGATAAGCAATAGCATGTCAACTAAAGCTAAATTCATAGTGAATTCAAAAAGATGATTTCACAGTGCTGTAAATACAAAATAAATCAAATGAATTAAAAGACAGCTGATGCAAGTTAATGTAAGAACCCGTAACTTCCCCGTTAAGGAAAGAGCAGATACTTTGAGAACAACACACAAATGAACGCAGACGGAAGAACATTTCATTGTTATTACAACAATTCCATCAGATACAAGAATATACAGAGTATAAATGAATAAATTACATTCGATAAATATCAGAGATTACAATAAATTACATAGCAGCGGAAAATAATACGAAGCACAACTGAAGGTGATATACAGATACAGAGCTTTCCGGATATCATTCCAGCTGTAAACCATGATCCTGTGAATATAAATCTACAAAACCAAAACTACTAGCTGCCCGTGCGGAAAATAGGGGCACCCAGAGTTTAGGTTAAAACAATAAACTCCAGGTCAGTCATGTGACTGGTGTGAGAACTAAAACAGTTATTTAAAGCTTTACTTTAAAAGAGAGTAATTCAAGGGACCACGCCGTATAACACGGAACGGGTTTTCTCCCAAGAATACCAGCGCATAGAATAAACAGCGCAATGCTTTTTCGAGAAATGAAGCTATTATAAGACCCAGGTCCCATCACACAATGCAACGCAAGCCGGAGGATAGGGTTTTCCCTTATAATAGCCAAACATGCTTGGTACGTTTAAAACAAATCATTTGATACAATAATAAGTGTATAGTGTCAAAACAATTTCAATCATAAATATAAATCATAGACGGCATGGGTACCATATATCATGTCGCCATACTAGTTCTACAATTAAAACCGAATCACACGTATTGGAAATTGGATTTCCGTCATGAGTCAAGGCAAGGGGCAAGCTCCTCTCCGCGCTCGAGACACTCTAGCAAATGCCTCAGGACTACACACTCTGGGCAATCCTTGGATCGGTTGGGCCGGTCCTCACTTACGTTAGAGGATTATTTATGCCTGAACACACGTTTCCCGGTCCTTACAGACCTATAATCGAGGCGCCTCATTCCAACAACCACAAAGGTGAAAAGTATATAAATGTCAGGGCTGGTAAGTCACTGACACCACCAAAGCTAGAAAGAAACGTCGTGTTCTCCCAACGGCCCGTATCCCGTTTTTAACTCATACCGAGGTGTGAGGCTCGCGAATTCACGTTATACACAAAGCTGCCATGTAGGTGTGCTTTGATCATCAACCACAAGACTTTGCTTTTCAACAGAAGCCTTGATCATTGCATCTTAGCGTGCCACATAGGCAATTCATGCCATGTGATTGATATCTATCGATATATAACCTCTAAGCTCGTACGTCTCAGAGAAGGGCGTTAAGCAAGAGAATAAATTCTCCGCCGCCAAACAAATATATATTTAACAAAAATCAATCAACACAGAATAAAATCCAATGTCAGACACACAATCCATTTACAAGTTCGTTCTGGGTCTGAACGAAACCGGAGGCACTTTCCTCGCATATCCATCCATCTCCAAGTACGTCTGGACGACCACCAACTATTTCCATCCTCTTGGGTGTACAACCCAATCAGGATCGTCAGTAATTAACCAAACGATGTGAAGACTTCCGGTCTTCGACCACCGTCTTCATCTTCGACTTATCGTCGAGTCGGTTATTCAGAATGGGTATAAACCCGGCCTTTCCGAACAACCCGCGTATATTAAAACAAATGTTACATAAACACAACATACGCCTCATTCCAATTCAGAATATTCTTTTATTCACAAAATCACATTTTTAGGGAAAGGTTCCCATTAATTTTATCCAAGATAAATTCTTTAAAATTTATCCTTTAATCTTCCTTTGGATGACCTTTCAAACCAAATTATGGTTTTCTAAACTAGTCGAGATTAGCGAACCACAACGAAGTAATTATTTATTTTATTTCCCAATCCCAACCTATTCATCCCATGAAGCAAAACTGGTAATACTCCATATCTAACACCACAGTATTATCGGTAAAATTAATTACCATTTCACGTTCAAATCTAATTAAAGATTTAACTATCGCTTTGGAGCAAAACTGGTGATACTCCATTCTCGCTTATTTCCTAAATTTGATAATTTAGATTATCCACTCACATTTCAATTAAATTGCAGATTCGTTAAAACTCCTTTTTCTGGGTTAAAGGACTAGTGTTATTTAAAACACAGTTCACGATAAACCCATGAATCAGTTCTATTTAAAATCGGGTTAAAGAACTAGTGTTATTAAAAACACCGTTCACGATAAACCCATTTCAAATCCAATCAAATATATTAGAAATTCCGATTATTTAAAACCCCTTTTTAAATCTAATTTATTTATTTAAAAATAATAATTGGGTTTTAAATTTAGTTCAAAACTAGTTCATTTTGATAAAAATCCATTTTTATCTTTTCAAATATGGAGTTTTTCACCCCAATTTTTCCCAAATCATTTCTTATGATTTTACACAAATTATTGATATTTTTAATAATTTTATCAAGGCCCGTACAGTCGATTTCCATCAACGGCCATCGAACTGCACTTACAGCGACCTTTTCCAATTTTGATTTGGACGTAACTCCAAATACAACCGTTAGATTTCAAATTTCTAATATTCGTTAGAAAGCTCTTTTCGATACGAACCCAACGGTTCCAGTTTTAGGAGAATCCGATGGTCGGATCTCCCGTAATGTCCGTTTGAAATAAATGGTCAAAATTCACGAACTGCCGCGGCGCGGCGCGTTCTATTCAGGCCATTATATATATAATATATATATATATGTATTATATATTTCGTCGATTTCTATTTAAAACGAATTTTATAAATCGTTTTAACTTCGTTTCAAAAACAATTTCAACTTCCGTTTCATTTCAAATCAAAATTGAATTCTTCCTTATAAATTCGTTTTAAAATTCATTTCTATTCAATTCAATTTGAATTCATTTCAATTTGTTTCCAATTCAATTCGAATTCGTTTTCAATTCAATTCGAATTGGTTTTATATTCAATTCAAATTCGTTATCTATTCAATTCAATTCGAATTCGTTTCGTTTGCTATTCAATTGAAATCAAATTCGTTTTCCATTCAATTCGAATTCATTATATATTCAATTCATTTCGAAATCATTTTATATTCAATTCATTTCGAAATCGTTATATATTCAATTCATTTCGAAATCGTTATATATTTAATTCATTTCGAAATCGTTTTATATTCAATTCATTTCGAAATCGTTTTATATTCAATTCATTCGAAATCGTTTTATATTCAATTCATTTCGAAATCGTTCTATATTCAATTCATTTCGAAATCGTTCTATATTCAATTCATTTCGAAATCGTTCTATATTCAATTCATTTCGAAATCGTTTTATATTCAATTCATTTCGAAATCGTTCTATATTCAATTCATTTCGAAATCGTTCTATATTCATTTCATTTCGAAATCGTTTTATATTCAATATTCATTTCGAAATCGCTTTTCAATATTCATTTTAAAATGAGTAAAATCGATATAAATATCGTTCACGTCTAAATGGCGTCAATCTAATCAACACGGCTTCATATATTTCTATTTTCAAATGTTCTGTTTCAAATTTTATTTTTCAAATATTTCTATTTCAAGTATTTCGTTCAACACATGACTAATCTCAACGGATGAGTACGGTCAACACATGAACCTTTATATTATATTGATAAAGATGTAAATTTTATTATACAAATATTTCGTTCAACACATGACTAATCTCAACGGATGAGTACGGTCAACACATGAACCTTTATATTATATTGATAAAGATGTAAATTTTATTATAAAAATATTTCGTTCAACACATGACTAATCTCAACGGATGAGTACAGTCAACACATGAACCTTTATATTATATTGATAAAGATGTAAATTTTATTATAAAAATATTTCGTTCAACACATGACTAATCTCAACGGATGAGTACAGTCAACACATGAACCTTTATTTTATATTATCCTTTATTTTCTAAATGGGAATGAGGCCCAATCAATCACCATATAATATTAATTATATGGATTTTCATACATCACACGTATACAATAGCATTGAAAAATAATCAACCATCAACCAAAGTGCACTACACTGTATAAGCATCAAATATAGATATCTAACGCTTATAACAGCCTGTCAATCGATCGATCGACACATTTAATCAATCAGGATGAGTGAACTTCAAATTTCATCCCAACACCCGTGTGGGGTTTCAAACAATCAAACACAGATTTTATTTGTGCAGTTGGGCGATGTGTAAAATTTATCGACCCAATCAATGTCCTTCGAATAGGTGTACATCAACAAACCGTCCGGTTTGTAAATGAATATTTATTTATTCACATTCACGTTAAAAATTTATATTTTTAACGATAAAATATTTTATTTCAACACATGAATTTCTATTCAGTTCATTTACACAATAAAAATGATATTTTTATTTTTCTAACATATTTTAGAAAATTTCGGCGGCATAACGACACGATACTAGAAACGGGACAAGGCCTAGCCTTATCCCCGGTCTAGTGAAGGCCCACGCCATTCACACATAAATCAAATCAATTCCATTTCAACAAACAATTCAATTCAAACCAAATAATCTAACTAATCTATGCAACCAAAAAAACAAGTCCATGGTCTGTGGACGATTGTGTCGGGTGCTACTAAGCACCGTCTGCATCCTAGTATATATATATATATATATATATATATAACTAGAAAAAGAAATTGAAGAGTGAGAAGTTCTCACCAATAGCTATCCAATCATCTTGACTCTACTTTGATCGAAATCTTCATCGTTATCGCATTTTTTTCATCTTCGTTGCTGTAGCCACTACATATGTAAAAATCGAATTTTTACTTCGCTATTCAATATATAAAAATCGAATTTTTACTATGCTATTCAATATATAAAAATCGAATTTTTACTATGCTATTCAATATATAAAAATCGAATTTTTACTACGATGCCATATAGATAAAAATTCCATTTCAAAAATATAGATTTCGCCTTTATAAAAATAAAGATTTCGCCTTTTCAAACATATCATTTTTAAAAATCACATTTCTATTTTCTACACATATAAAGATGATATTTTTAATATTTCTATCATGTAAAAATTATATTTTTAATATTTCTATCATGTAAAAATTATATTTTTAATTCTCTACACAAACAAAATTCATATTTTTACACCTTCTACACAATAAAGATTTTATTTTCATTTCATCACTATAAAAATCACATTTTTATCCTTCTACAATATGAAAGATTATACTTTAATACTTTAAAAACCACTTCTTTTTCCTAGCTAATGAACGAATAAAAATCTTTCTTTTACTTCGATAAAAATCATAGCTTTGCTTTAAAATAAAAAATCATGTTTTTATTTACACTTCTATATAGAAATCACGCTTTCTTCTATATAAAAAATCATATTTTTTCTACCACCAAATCATATATTTTAAAAATTGAATTTCTATTTCAAAATCCTATATAAAAATCAAAACTTTGGTAAATAGAAATCAGTTTTAAAATCTATATAATTTCAGTTTTAAACAAACTATATAATTATAAAAATAAATAGAAAGAGCGAAAAAAGGAAACTCACTGTAAAAATCAGAAGAGGAAGGGGGGAAGAGTTTTCAGTCGAAGGAGAAGAGGGGGGCGTCGGCGGTTGTCGCGCCGCTGGGGGGGGGGAGGTCTTCGCGAGGCGGCGGCGGGTTCAAAACTGGGGGGGGCTGCGTCGCGATAGGGGGGTGTGCTGTTGCGGCGGTCTTCGATGGAGGGGAGGGGGTTCTGTCGCGCCACCGCGACGACGGCGAGGAGATCATCGGGGAGGGCGGCGGCTCCTCCCCGCTTCGACTTCTTCTTCTTTTTTTCTATTAAAAATCGATTCTGAATGATAAGAGGGGGGGCAGCGTATAAGGGAAGAGGGTGAGGAGAGAGAGAATTTTAATTTAATTAATTTAATTGCAAAAAGTTGACTTTTATATACGACCTCTAAACGAGGCCCACCGCTTGTCGTCCATAGCGTTTCACCCACATTCCGAACACAATGGGACATGTTTCGTAGGTTGATTCGATCGTTTGAATCAGTTTCCGTTGAATTTACATTTCAATCACTATATTGAATTTTAAACGTACATTTCAAATTACCGGGGTCACATACCAACTCTAAAAATTGCAGAAAAATATTTTCTAGCTTCGTATTAACGATACGGTCCTAACAAAACTAGTTTCGTCGAATTCTGAGACCGTTGGAAAAATGGCCAATTTCCAGTCGATTAAAATCAACTGAAACTGGTCAAACGCGTTTTCCTTTGCCACGCTCACATATTGATTCGAAAAATTATGAAATTTGGAATCTAGCAATAATTTGACATCATGGACCCAACAAAAGTGGTTTCGTCGAAATCCGAGGTAATTTGCAAAATTCCCATTTTTAAGGGCCTGAATTCCACAGCGACTATTCAGAATTTTCAACTGGATATATCTTTTGATTCCCGCTATGAAATCTTGATTTTTCGGATTCGTTGGAAAGATATTACCAATTAGATTCTAATGTTTTTGGTTTCACTAAAATCCGGATTATTTTGCACCCGGTACATTCAATTGAAGTTTGAAATCGAATTATCGAACTACCGCGCCATTTTCAATTCTATTATAATTATATATAATTATTTATATTCTAACGACGACGTATATAATATATACGTCGAATTCTATTCAAAATAAATTTCTCGTCGATTTTATTTAAAATAATCTATTTTAAATGTTCAAAATTCGCTAAAATTGCAAAAACAAAAATTTTAAACTGGTTCAGAATTTCCGGGTTATTACTAATAACCATTCAATAGTGGGTTTTGAAATTGATATATATATATACCTTCAATATTTTGGTCTTGCTCATGATATCATAGAAGAATACAGGGGATATCTTAGGCTAGAAAATACACCAAAATAACTCATTCAACCAATTCCATTCAATTGACAAAAAACAGAGCTAACATAGTTCATCTACCAAACAACGAATAAATTAGTTACCGTAAAAAGAATGGTACTGCTCTACTCTCAGAGTAAACATACATACGAGCAACAGCCAAAGGTGCATGAGTAGTACCTGAATATGTATTACATATATGGTAAACTCCTATTTTCCAAAAGCTGGTCAGAACGCCAAGTTGCACTATGTCGGATTGATCAGTAGATATGTGAGCCAAACCCGCTTTCAGTTTATATATTATGTAAGTACATTTTTTTTTCATGTACAAAACATAATATATATTATGTAAGCACATTTTTATTAGATATATGGAGTGAGGAAGTATAAGTTGTGATGTTTTGCTACCAAGAAGAATGGGGCAATCATATGCGTGTGATAGGCATTCTTTACTGAACGGTGAAGCCTTTGCATTTGTTGCGTGTAACAGTATGCGAATATATGATAAACAATAGATAGAATAGTAATATAATATATGCTGCTGAAGAAAGTAAACAAAGTGACGGTACCAATGGAAAGAGACAATTCATGTGAAGGGCTATGCGTGATCTACGTAGATTGTGGTCGAATCAAACGTGATGTTTAGCTGATGCTACCTCTCTGCGTATTGTGCCATCCTGAAGCAACTGCATCCAAAGTTGATCCAATTACTCGATTTGGATTCCATTCTCAACGGCCTTACCTAGTATCTCTGGCTTTTTTTCTTTTTCTTTTTACTTTCCCCTACGACTACCCAAAATCAAACATATCTAACTGTTACCAAAATACAACAGCGAAATAGCTACAATAATTTATCTTCAATATACATCTAACTTTGTAACCCTTTATCCCAATAAATGAATTAGACACCAGCTTGCAATTCCACAATTAACGCTTTTTCTTTACCATTTTAGATTATAAATTTGAAGCACTTTACGGATAACATAGAGCATGTTTTCTATAATAAATTTATGTAAATGTTAAGATGTCTTTAATTAGTAAATTTTAGATGGAGCAAATTTATAGTAATAACAATTAATAATCTTAGCACATGTACAATCAACTGGAAAATGGAAACAAATAATGCATGTTTTATTTGATATTATAATCTGCCAGTGTCATCCTCTATTTCGATGCCCTTGATTAAAATTTGAGAAGAAAAAAAGAAAAAAAGTGATAGAATGAAGTGACTATGAACCCTTGTGCTATTGACCTACAAATGGCAACTATACTTTGGTGTATATATCTAGTGGCACAATTTTTGCATGCACATTAAAACACAAAAAAGGGTAGAAGTGGTTGTGATCCCTTACATCATAGACGCTCTACAGGTGTCCCAGACAAACTAGACATAAATGTACTTCTACACACCCACTCACACAATTTTTGCTCACCAGATGACGAATATATTGTGAGCGTGCATGTTCAAAAGTAACATTCAATCAACTTGCTGCTCAACAAATCAAACCATGCAAGCTATAAGCCAATGGAGATAGTATTGTCCATGTCACGCCTACTGTTAATAAATAATTAACCACGTCACGCTTAGAAGTTTAAAAATAATAGAGGTGTTATCGTGAATATGAGTTTAAATCATCTGCTATGGAGAAATTCAAAGCATGAATACACTAGAGAGATGGGTTCCATAAAAAGCAAATGCTAAGATGTGGAAAGACAAATAATAATTAAAGGTGCAGAGATTAAAAAGAAAGGACTAACATTTAATAAGTGTATGCCTGCGTGGATGCTTTGAATGTGTGTATTACTCCTGCTCTCATTGAGCACCAAGAAATCAAAACTCGCCAAATTATTATGATTTTTCTTCTAAGGGTGAAATAGGTTAGACGATCCACCAAATGTTACATATATTTACAATTTATTAACAGTAAAATTTATTTAGATCTAAATTCGTGGGTGCTCGCAAATTCACTTGTTCAACTATTTGTTGTAGACATGTTTGTTCGATCCAAGGTATGGTTTAAAAATACTCGATTTGGATTCCATTCTAAACGGTCTTACCTACTATTTTTGTATTTTTTCCCTACGACTACACAAATCAAACAAACCTAACTGTTACCAAAACACAACAGTGAAACAACTGCAATAATTTATCTTAAATCACCAGCCAGTCGCTACGGAGATTTTCCTAGATCTAGGTCCCTCCTTGAATCATTTAGTACAACATAAAATGGAATAAAACCATTTTAATATTTACTGATGTTATCAGATTAACAGGAAAAAACACAAGGAAATCAAGGGAAAAACTGAAGAAAATTGGGGAAAATACGCACCTTGTAGATCGAATTAGGGCAATCGGAAATAAAAAAACAGTGCAATGAGAAAACGTGACTAAGAAACCCAGGTTGATGACCCAAGCTGTCAACGATTTAAAAGAAAAAAGAAAAAAACATACATGGATAGTCCCAGGGTGCGATGGAGTAGATCTGGGTCTCGACGTAAGGGGGAGACTAAGAATATGAGCGAGGAAAACGAAAGAAAACTAGAGAAGGAGGCAGGAACCCTAGTCCCAGGGTTATCATTTAGGGATTTTCGGAGTTTTCCTTTGAAGCGGAGTTAATTTTTGATGGAAGAATAATACGCTAGCAGGAAAGAGAGGGGCTTAAGCTAAGAGTTACGATGAGAAATTGGACTTTGAGCCAAATTACCTTCTGGCTTCTGGTTTTAGATCCAGAAATTAAAAATCACTGGAAAAGGGACAATCCTCCATAGAAAAAAAAACTAAAATTAATTATAAAATTTAATTAGTTAATATTAGTTACTGATTAACGAACATATTTTTTCAACCTTTTAGAAAATGTCAGGGACAAATAGATACTTTTAGAAAAAAAAGTTGCTGAATATTTATAAGCAAAATCACTTAACAAAAAAGTAATTGTAAATAATTTACAACTTTTAGAAAATAGTGAAAATAATAACTTGTATGGTAATGTTTGAATTTTATGAATTTCGAAATTCTTTAATATTTATTCAATTTATTATTTTTCAACTCTGAACATTCTGTTTTTCTTAATTATTACTTATTTATTAATTAATACATACTAATCAATTTCTTAAAAGTAAATATTTATTAATAATTTCTCGATAGTAATTTCTTTAGTCTTATGAAAGATTACTTATTAATCATTGATTAACATAATAAATTCAATTAAATAGTGAATATTAATCTATTTTATAAATTATTATTGCCTCTTATTTATATTTTATAATAACCAATAATTAATCAACACTAACTATTGAATATTATTTACTTTTAATAGTAATTATTTATTATTAATATATTATTAACATTAATTATTTAAAATTTATATTTACTTATTAATTACTAAGTAAAAACACAAATGTAAAACATTTTACAAATAATAAATATTAATGTCCTTTTCAAATCTCTTGAAAAACTGCTGCAAAAATAGCGTCAAAATTGTGACGACGGTAAACAACCTCTATCTACAACGGAATTTAGCGTTAAATTTTTATGACGGTAAAGTACTGCAATTTCCAATGATTTAGCGGTAGATTTTATATTCGACGGTAATAATTTAAAATAAGTTGACATATAAAATCCAAAATATTATCCTTTACAAAGTCCACGAAAATTCGTCGCTAATTTGCGATGGAATTTTCCACTGCTAAAAATCTGCCGCTATATACAGCTTTTCTTGTAGTGCATTAATCAATACTTGCATATATTGAACCTTCTACTTAGTTTGAAGTTAGGTTCATCAATTTGTTCCTCTACTTGGGATAAAGATTGCTATTGGTCAGTGGAGTTGGATGCAGTTCCGTGGAAGGCGCAGAGCGGGAAAGTGTTGTTTCATGTCAAACAAGGGAAAATCTACTTGAACATGTTCTTTGCTTTGACATATAGGTTTGGATTTACCACAATTGGAAATAAAATGCCCCTAAAGTCTTTTTTTTGCAGTTGAATTTACATGCAATAAGGTAAGCATCAAGTTTTTCTTTACTGATTTAATGCAATTGCAACTTGATCTGCAGTTGCATTATGTGATTGGTTGAATTGAACCATAAGCCCTAATCTCGTAATTTTAATAAATTTTATCGTTGGTGAACGATAAAGTGTTTCGTAACATTGTGCCGTCTTCTTCATCAACTGGGAAACCCAATGATTTGGAAGGTAAGTTATCTGTTTGATTTTGTAGGTATATAGCTTAATCATTGTTTAACTTATTGAAGTTAAGATTCTTCGGTTTCAAATTTAACATTGAACATAATTGCAATTAATGTATATATTCTAAAACGAAGTTTGTTTCATAAGATGTTTAAAATATTAGTGTCGCTTCTCATGTGTATATTCTAAAACAAAATGCATGTGTATATTCTGAAATAAATTTAACATTTAAGTAAACTTATTTAGCATCTGATTCTGAAACAAATTTAACATATAAATTGAACAGAATTGCATGTATATATTTTGAAACAAATTTAATATTTAAGTTTTGAAACGACCCAAACTTCCTCGTAAAGAAAAGTCGGATTGCTTTGAGAACAACACACATCAGAACACAAAACAGAAGAACATTTTATTGCTGTTACAACAATTACATCAGAGTACAAGAATTTTCCAGAGTATGAATAATAATATACATTGGAAATACAATAATATCAGAGTTTAAATTACATTTAAATAGCAGCGGAAAAAAAATAATACAAAATACAACTGAAAGAAATACACGGATACAGAGCTTTCCGAATATCGCTTCAGCTGTAAACCAGGATCCTGTGAATAAATATCTGCAAAACCAAAACTACTAGCTGCCCGTGTGGAAAATATGGGCACCCAGAGTTTAGGTTAAAACAATAAACTCCAGGTCAGTCATGGGACTAGTGTGAGAACTCAAAAACAGTTATTAACTTTAATTTTTAAAGTTAGGTAAATCAAGGGACCACGCCACTTTCGCGGAACGGGTTTCCTCCCAAGAATACCAGTGCATAAAACAACGAAATGCTTTTTAGAAAAATGAAACCGTTATAAGACTCAATCCCTTGCATGTACGCCGAAGGATAGAGTTTTTCCTTATAATGGTCAAAAATGCTTAATACGCGAAATTCATCTTTTATACTATGAGTGCACAGTGTAGAAAACAATTTCGAATATAAAAGTATCAAAATTAGGTGGCATAATATGTTATTTAAGCGGCATAATATGTTATGTCACCATATAAGTATACAACTAAAAACCGTAAGATCGTATTGGAAAATTGGATTCCATCATGATGGCTACTGATTCGAAAGATCAATCGCGAATGTATCTCCACGGCTTACGTCTCGGCAAGAGAAAACACCGAAATACATATACTGCGCACTTTGGATGAGCAGTAATCTGATCTATCCTCATGAGATTCGGCTGAAATGACCTATCCCACTTCTAGGGTGGAGCGACCACCCTAGCCCATCGGCCGACCCCAAATCCGTATAAAGTATATTGGTCAAACCGAACATTATCAAACAAATCATTCACCATCATACCATGGTGTGTGAGGCCCGCGAAGTCACGTTGTATCCAAAGCAGCGCTATATAAAAGCTATGCTTTGGTCTTCATCCACAAGGCTCTGCTTTTCAATAAAAGCCTTGATCATATGCATCTTAACATGCCACATTATCAGACCATACCATATCATTGATTCATCTATTGATATATAACAGGGTGTTAAGCAAGAGAATAAATTCTCCGTCACCAAACAGCTATATATTAAATAGAGATCAACGAATACAATATAAAGGAATACAATGTCAGACACACAATCCATTTATCAGTCCGTTCTGGGTCTGAACGAAACCATATCCGGTAGATCTCCAAATACGTCTGAATGATCATCAATTTTTCCCTCATTTTGGGTGTACGGTCCAATCAAGATATCAATAATCATCCATTCGATATGGAAATTTCCCGGTCTTCAATAACCGTCTTCATCATCGATCTTCAATCGTCGTATGAATTATTCAGAATGGGTTAAACCCGGTCTTTCTGAATAATTTGCGTAATTTAAAATCATGTGCTTTAAAACACAACCAACACCTCATTCCAATCAAGAGTATTCTTTGATTTTAATTTAAACCAAATTAAGGTTTATTCAACTAGTCGGGATTAACGCCTTACCGAAGTAATCATTAATTAATATCCTATTCCCAACCTACACAACCCATGGAGTAAACTGGTGGTACTCCATATCTAACACCCAATGTGTTACGGTAAACTTAATTACCGTTTTATCGATCAAATCTAATTAAAGATTTAACTACCGCTTGGAGTAAAACTAATGGTACTCCATTATCGTTTATTTCTTGAATTAAGTAAATTTGATTATTTTTATCCTCATTCAATCCAATTAAATATTTATTAAAACTATATTTAGTTTTAATCTTCAAGAATCATTATTTAATGATTATTTAACTTTCAAGAAACAATCTTGCCTTTAACTGGGTAAAAGAACAAATGTTGCCTAAAACATCGTTCACAATAAACCCAAAATCGTATTTCAATTTAATATGTTAAATTGAAACTTCTCTTTAGAATATTTCACTAAATCTTAGTTAAAATATTTATTAATTACCAATCTAAATTTCACTGTCAATCGGGTTTAAAGAACTAATGTCATTTAAAAACATTGTTCGCAATTAACCCAAAAGCCAGTTTCACTTAATTTCAATTATGTTTAATAATTGGAAATCTTATTTAAATCTTAATTAAAAGATTTATTCTTTCCCAAATGGGTTTAAGAACAGTGTTATCTAAGACACTATTCACGACAAACCCAAATTTTAATCTGATATTAAATATCATGCTTTGAATAGAAATTATATCGATTTATGTTCAATATCAAATTCTGAAAATTAACGTATATCAAATTGGGAATAACGATATTAATATCTTCCAAATTCCCACAATAATATCCGTATAATCACAAGATCCAATACTGAAATAATCCGAAGATTATTTCCATTCAAATCCATTCCATTATATGTAACAACCCGTATTTTCAATAACCTGTAATAACATAAATCGAGGCAGAATTTAATTCTAAAATGGGAATCAAGGGAAACGGGCTATGCCATTGCGTTCGTCTCGGAAAAATACGCGAAATAGAGTCCGAGTTTTCGAAAATCGGAGTCCGTATGACCAAGATATGGCCTCGCGAAGTTTCACGAAAATTCCCAAATTAAAGTATACTTAATTAAGTGAAATGGGTTGTGTAGATATATATATATATATATATATATATTGATATATATATATATATATATAATTGAAAATTTAATAAATAAATATGCAAAAATGCTCAAAACAGCGAATTGGGAGAGGGGAATAACCGAACCGGCCGATTTTTGAAGTCGACCCGAGCCCGCTGGGTCGACTAGGGGTTAATCCAGGGTGTTTGGCTGTCAACCCGTGGGCCGATTCGCTCAAGTGCAGATTTTGCATTTGAATGGTTCTCATGGTCCATCTTTAATCTAAAGGCCCTAGATGGTTCCTACACTTGACTTCTTCCCCAAGACATGCTTTGATGGCTTGGATTGAATCTAGGGTTAATCCTATGGCCTAAAACACTTGCCTAATCTATAAATAAGACCCTAACCTACCCTAATTCATTCATAATTAAACCTAGTGACTAAACTATGGCAAAATGCTAGCTCTCATGGCCTCCACTAATTTTATGAAGAGGGTTGCATACTAATCACTCTCTAATCAACTTCTAATCCCTTCTTAGCATCTTAATCTTCTTCATTTGGTGTTCAAAGTTGCTAGTTGTGAGTTTCTATCACTTTGATGATCTTTTGGTAAACTAATTAGATGAGATGTGATGAGATTTATGGTTTTGTATGTGGGTTAATGAGCTTTGAATCATATGATATGATGTTAGCATTAATCTTATGTTTATGCATGTTGAGTATGTAAGCTTATGCAAGTTTAATATGATGTATGTTATGTTTGCATGATGCTAAATATGCAAGTTGTGGGCTATGTAATCATATGCATGTTATGCAAGTTCATGGTAATATGCTATGCAAGTTACATGTTTGTTAATATGCAAGTTACATGTTTGTTAATATGCAAGTTACATGTATGTAAATATGCAAGTTACATGTTTGTTAATATGCAAGTTACATGTTTGTTAATATGCAAGTTACATGTATGTAAATATGCAAGTTACATGTTTCTTTATATGCAAGTTACATGTTTGTTAATATGCAAGTTACATGTATGTAAATATGCAAGTTACATGTTTATTAATATGCAAGTTCATGATGACACATTATGCAAGTCTATAAGCTAATATGCAAGTTTGTTATGCAAAATGAATATGTAAGTTATGTGACATATTATATGCAAGTTATGTGACATGTTATGCAAGTTCATATGCAAGTTATGTGTTTGTTAATATGCAAGATGGCACCTTTGAAACATGTTCATTCATATGCAAGTTGACACCTTTTATATGTGTTATATCATGAACGAAATTACGTGGGAACGATGGGGTAATTAAATGCATAAGTTAATAAGATTGTGTGAAATTAATATAATTATGCATAACACAAAATAAATAGACATAGTATGGGAATTTGCCTATTTGGTTAGGTGTACCCATACTATGTGTTGGGAATTTACCTATTGAGTTAGGTCTACCCCATGGGAATTTACCTATTAAGTTAGGTCTACCCATGTTAAGAAAACTTGATTAATTAGGGATAATTAATATAAAATTATGAGGGTGATTAATTAGGTGTAATTAATTGACTAAGACACGAGGTTGGACTCAGTTGTAGCGTAAAACTGCCCGGACCCAACCGGCTTAACCAGTTGCTACAAATGTTAGCCCAATGTGAGGGGTCTTAGGCACAAACTAAATACGTAATTAATGTAAAGACACGAGGTTAGACTCTGTTATGACATAAGGCTGCCCGGACCCAACCGGCTTAACCAGCGGTCATAAAAGACAGTCTAATGTGAGAGGTCTTTACAAAGGTTACGTTCTTAATTAATTAATTAAGAAACACTTAACCACATTAGCATGTAGAGGGACATGAGGGGTTAAGTGGGTGCCTCGGGTGGCATGAGAAAATCTAGTGGTTGCCTTGGGTGGCAATAGAAAATACGATTAGAATACTTAACCAAAATGGAACATGTAATTAAAACATGAATTAAAGGGTTAAGTGGGATATACTAGAAAAAGGGACAAGCTTAGGTGGGTAGCTTGTGGAGGCCCATTTCAACCAGTAACCCATACGTATCTTTGTGGGCTCGACCCATGTCGAGGACGGGACACGCATACTGGGCTTGACTGTAAGAGGCAAACGGGTTAGCGGTGGCAACGCAAGTCCAACGGGCTTCATATGCGTGAGTGGGCCCGGGCTGGTAGGTAAGCCGTTGTTGCATCGAGTAGATATAAGCCGTGCACCTTTAGTTTCATCAGGTTGCCACATTGGGGAATGATACATCCCACGGTGGGGCCAGCACGGGTATCTACGTTAGGGAGCCGATCGAATGGGAAGTAGTGTGTACACCTAGTGGATTGTAGGGCCCCGTGGCGCCTACTTGGTCACCTAGGGGTACGCAGGTACTAATTAGTAAATTTTATAAGTCCTTGGGTGGGATCAACCTTTAAGTTAGGAACGACTGGTGTGGTGCAGTTTAGTAATTTACCTTAGGGAGGGTAGATGCGTCTTTATCCTTTATCTTCGTTTAGTTGACTGCTTAGGGTAGCCATTCATCCCTATATGTTACCGTATATCAGTTTATGTCTTCTCTGGTTACTTTAACGATTGTATTGTTAAAGTTATAGGACTCGCTCAGACTTATGTCTGACCCCGTTGTTTTTATCTTTTTCCCAACCCTCAGGTCCTACGGTGGATCCTAGCAGTAGTGGAGCTTGATCGGATTGCTGTTCCAGTCTTTAGGAGCTTGGATAGATGTAAAGCTCCAGTTATCCAGTTATCTTTTCTTTTGTTTGGCTATTGTATGAGAGTGGGATTATGTACTTCTTTATTTTGATGGATATTGTACTTGACCTTTATTGTGGTTTTATGATGTAACCAGACATGTTTTACTTCCGCTGTTATGAGATGATGTTTTAAAATTTCAAGTACTATTTATATCTGTCTTGTTGTAATTTTTCTGTTCTATATTCACTAAAATACTCCACCGATGCTATGGCAT
Source organism: Allium sativum (assembly GCA_030737875.1). Taxonomy (NCBI): domain Eukaryota; kingdom Viridiplantae; phylum Streptophyta; class Magnoliopsida; order Asparagales; family Amaryllidaceae; genus Allium; species Allium sativum. The sequence goes on from CM060909.1 coordinate 293,000,627, forward strand.
TCCCTTAGTGAGTGATCATAGCGGGAGTGGGGTGTTACACGTGGTATCGGAGCTTAAGGTTACCAGAACAGATAAAATTTTTGAGAAAAACTATTTTCTAAGAGTATTTTCGAAGAAAGTATTTTCAAAAGCATGTCTTCTAAGAGAAAAAGTTTTTGAAAAAGAAAAGCATAATCCCCAATAGCCATATCTTTATCTTTCGGAATCTCCTTTTTGAATCTTTCCTCTTTCGTTTCAGCATGGCTGAAGATCTTAACATCCCGGAGGGTTTAGTTATACCACTATGGTATAGGAGGTTGCAAGAGGCTAGGGCCGCGGCTGCGGGTCCGGCCAATGCTACTACACCAGAGACAACCGCTCCTCCTCCTCAGCCTAGAGTGGATAATTTTGCTAAGGTTTGCAAGGAGTTCAAGGCTATAGGAGGAAAACCTTTTCTTGGTTCAGAGACTTTCGTAGAGGCTAGAGATTGGCTTAAGGAAGTGGAAGAGTTGCTAGATATCTTTGAAGTGGAAGAGGGAAAGAAAGTCAAGTTGGCGGCTTGGTTAATGAAGGGAGAGGCCTCATTCTGGTGGGAGGTCACTATTGGAGAACGCCCTGTTGACTCTTGGGCAGATTTTAAGCAAAGGTTTGGGGCTAAGTTTCTCTCAAGGGCGGAAGAGAATCTGTTTATGGAGAAGTTCTTGAATTTGAAGCAAGGGAATCTCACGGTGAAAGAATATGTCAACAAATTCAATCAATTAGCAAGGTTTGGCATAGAGTTGGTGAATACACCGGAGAAGAAGGCTTTGAGGTTCGTTAGAGGCTTGAACGAACCATTGCAAGGAATAGCTATGACTCACATTCCTATGGGGGCCACTTTTGAGAAGCTTGTCTACATGGCACTTATGCATGAGGATGATAAGAATTCTAAGGCACCAGAGAAAAAGGGGGATCAGAAGAAACCGCAACAGCAACAACAAGGCAAGGGCGGAAAAGGCAATGGTGACAAAAAGAAGACGAAGAAGAAGTGCTTCAATTGTGGAACACCAGGACACCTTAGTAAGGATTGTCGCAAAAAGAAGAAGACCGGTTGCTTTCATTGTGGTGAAGTAGGGCATCTTGTGAAAAACTGCCCAAAGAAGGGGCAGAAGACGGGGTCTACCTCAGGAGGCCAGGTGCAAGCTCTTATAGCACCACCTCAGTCAGGGGGGCAAGTTCAGGTTCTCTCAGTTCCACCGATTCAGCAGAGAGGTAGAACTATTTCCGTTGAAAGTCTGGTTTTTCTGTTTGATCATCCAGTTCGTACTTTGTTTGACTCTGGCGCATCGCATTCTTTTATCTCATCATCGTTAGTTGAGTCACTGCACTTAGACACCAGTCTAGTTGATGATCCCTTGGTTGTCTCAAACCCAATTGGGGGCTCCATATATCTGTCTATGATATGTTTGGGTTTGAAGATTTCTATACTTAGCGTTGAGTTTAGATGTGATGCTTTTGTATTGGGCTTCACGGGCTATGGGTTGATCTTGGGCATGGACTGGTTATCCAGTAATGGTGCCGTTCTTGATTGCGAAAGGAGAGTTGTCAGGCTCATGACCCGCTTGGGTAACACTCTCGAGATCTCTTGCAATCCCATGGAATCTGTTTTGCTAAGTTATCTTGAATCGCTCGATGCTTCGGTCGAGAGTTTGCATTCTGTCAGAGTAGTCCGGGAATATCCGGATGTGTTTGAAGAAGTAAAGGGTTTGCCTCCGAAGCGGGAGATAGATTTCCGAATTTATTTGGTGGATAATGCCAAACCAGTGTCTTTGCCAGTGCGCCACATGGCTCCTCGGGAGAGAAGGGAACTTCATAAGCAAGTAGGGGAGTTGCTTGAGAAGGGGTTTATAAGGCGAAGTATATCGGAGTGGGGAGCTCCAGTAGTGTTTGCCACGAAGGCGGATGGGTCCCTCAGACTTTGTGTGGATTATAGGGAACTTAATAAGCTCACAAAGAAGAATAGACACCCATTACCGAGGATAGATGATCTCTTTGATCAGTTGGTTGGCGCCTCAGTGTTTTCGCAAATGGATTTAGCTACAGGGTTTCATCAGTTGAGAGTGGCGGAGGACAGTATAGAGAAGACTGCTTTCCGGACTCCGGATGGTTTTTATGAGTGGCTAGTGATGCCATTTGGGTTGACAAACGCCCCTGCATACTTTGTGGATCTCATGAGTAGAGTGTTCAGAGAGTATCTGAATAAGTTTGTAGTAGTTTTTGTGGATGACATCTTGGTCTTTTCCAAGAATGAAGAAGAGCATGCCTTACATCTCAAGGAAGTGTTGGAGACTCTTCGAGCGCATAGTCTTAAAGCTAAATTCTCTAAATGCCATTTTTGGAGAAGAGAAGTGCGATTCTTAGGGCATGTGGTCTCTAAGGAAGGGATAGCTGTGGATCCCGCAAAGATAGTATCTATCCAGGATTGGAAAGTTCCTAGAAATGCTACCGAGGTAAGAAGTTTCTTGGGGTTGGCAGGATATTATAGGAAGTTCATCAAAGACTTCGCGAAGATATCAGCCCCATTAACCCGCTTGACGAAAAAGAATCTGGTTTTCTCGTGGGATGTAGATTGTGATGATGCTTTCCGACGGTTAAAGAGAGCTTTGACCACCGCTCCAGTTTTAGTGCTCCCGGATGGGAGTAAGCCGTTTGTTGTTTATACCGATGCTTGTGGAACAGGATTAGGCGCAGTCTTGATGCAGGAGGGAAGGGTAATAGCCTATGGAGGGAGACAATTGAGAGTGCATGAGAAGAATTACCCTACCCATGATCTAGAGTTGGCCGCGATTGTTTTCGCACTTAAGTCTTGGCGCCATTATCTTCTTGGTGAGAGATTCGAGTTGTTCACCGACCATAAATCATTGAAGTACTTATTCTCTCAGAAGGATTTAAACTTAAGACAGCAAAGGTGGATGGAGTTCTTAGCATCCTATGATTTCGAGATAGCGTATACCCCTGGTAAGGGTAACGTGGTGGCAGACGCCTTAAGTAGAAAAAGGCTATCTTTGAGTCCATTGTTCGTGGAACGACGAAGCTTGGAGTTTCTTTCTTTGTTTGACTTCAGACCTTCTGTTGATTTTGTACCTGGTTTGTTGGCATCCTTGGAGGTTAGACCTACTCTTTTGAGACGGATTGGCGAGGCTCAGCGAGACGACCCACAGTTGGTTGTGTTGGTAGAGAAGCTTATAAGAGGGGAGTCGTCCAGCCATTTGGGTAGATACACCATAGATGATAAGGGATGGTTGCATAGAGACGGTAGACTTTGTGTACCGCAAGATGAGGGTTTGAAGAAGGCTATTTTGGATGATGCACATCGTTCAAGAATGACTATTCATCCCGGTGGAGACAAAATGTACCAAGACATGAAGAGAGTTTTCTTCTGGGCCGGTATGAAGAAAGATGTGGCCGAGTATGTGGCTAGATGCTTAGTGTGCCAACAAGTTAAAGTGGAGCAAAGGAAACCCGGTGGGTTGCTACACCCATTGGAAGTTCCACAGTGGAAGTGGGATAGTGTCTCGATGGATTTCATCGACGGGTTACCGAGATCGAGGAAGGGCAATACGGGAATTTGGGTTGTGGTAGACAGACTTACCAAGAGTGCCCATTTTATACCCGTAAAGAGTAAGAGGACCGCTCCATGGCTTGCTTCAGTCTATGTTAGAGAGATTGTTAGATTGCATGGCGTACCATCCAGCATTGTGAGTGATCGAGATCCTATTTTCACTAGTGAGTTTTGGAGAAGTTTGCAAGAGGCGGTAGGGACTCAGTTGTGTTTGAGCACCGCATATCATCCTCAGACGGACGGTCAGACTGAGAGGGTGAACCGTATCTTAGAAGATCTTTTGAGGCTCTGTATCTTGGATTTTGGAGGTACATGGGAAGAACATCTTCCTTTGGTGGAGTTCGCATATAATAACAGCTTTCAGTCCAGTATTGGTATGGCTCCTTTCGAAGCTCTTTATGGAAGGCCTTGTCGATCTCCTACATGTTGGTGGGAATCTACGGATAAGATCTTGCTTGGGCCGGATATGGTTAGAGAGACTTCAGAGAAGATTGATTTAATTCGAAAAAGGATGAAAGCAGCGCAAGATAGACAGAAATCTTATGCGGATCGGAGAAGGACGGATCTTGAGTTTGAGGTTGGGGACATGGTTTTTGTCAAAGTATCTCCATTGAGAAATGTTGTTCGCTTTGGGTCCGTAGGGAAGTTAGCACCGAGATTTGTTGGGCCGTTTCCTATTAAGGAAAGGATTGGACGGATGGCATATAGGGTGGAGTTGCCCGACAGACTTAGTGGTGTTCATGATGTATTCCATGTATCACATTTGAGGAAGTGCTTACATGAGACCGCGGAGGTGGTAGAGCCGAGCTTGCTTAGAGATGTAGAGGTAGAGCGTGATGCGACGATTCGACGAGCTCCTACTCGCATCCTTGGGTCAGAAACTAGGAAGTTGAGGAACAGAGAAGTCCAGCTAGTTAAAGTGCAATGGGGAGATGACGAAAGCAATGCTACTTGGGAGACGGAAGCGAAAATGCGTTCTTTGTATCCATTTCTTTTTGAGAGTATGTCTTTTAACTTCTCCTTTATTGCTTGTCTAGTACTTATCTTATCTTTAGTATATCCTCTCGCTAATACCTATGACCTTTAGATAGGGTAAAACCTATGGTTGAAACATGTGTTTGAAACATGTTATGGTTGATGGATGCATATGGATGCAATTGTTTGCTAGTGGTTGCTCGTGGATGCATATACACACACATTAGGCACTAGATCGGCTCAGTCACTTCATGTTGCATATTGCATAAATGGATGTGGTAGTTAGATTGATGGATGTATCATGGCTGTGTTATCATATGGATGATGCATTTTTGTGTATGGTTGTGCACGCATGTAGAAATTTGTATGTGTCAATAGGGTTTCGCATACATATTGGATGCATGGCACTATCATGGTTTGCATTAAGGAGGTTTACTGTATCAGTAACCGCCTGATTTTCGCATTAGGTAAGTACATATACACACACTTTTGCATATATCCATCCAGCATTTAGAATCTTGTAAGGACAATGATTGCTCGTGGATGATGCTTTGAGTAGATGGATGATTGGATGGTAGGATACGTTCTTCCTAACTTGAAGATTTCGGGGACGAAATCCTTTAAGGAGGGGAGAATGTAACAACCCGTATTTTCAATAACCTGTAATAACATAAATCGAGGCAGAATTTAATTCTAAAATGGGAATAAAGGGAAACGGGCTATGCCATTGCGTTCGTCTCGGAAAAATACGCGAAATAGAGTCCGAGTTTTCGAAAATCGGAGTCCGTATGACCAAGATATGGCCTCGCGAAGTTTCACGAAAATTCCCAAATTAAAGTATACTTAATTAAGTGAAATGGGTTGTGTAGATATATATATATATATATATATTGATATATATATATATATATATAATTGAAAATTTAATAAATAAATATGCAAAAATGCTCAAAACAGCGAATTGGGAGAGGGGAATAACCGAACCGGCCGATTTTTGAAGTCGACCCGAGCCCGCTGGGTCGACTAGGGGTTAATCCAGGGTGTTTGGCTGTCAACCCGTGGGCCGATTCGCTCAAGTGCAGATTTTGCATTTGAATGGTTCTCATGGTCCATCTTTAATCTAAAGGCCCTAGATGGTTCCTACACTTGACTTCTTCCCCAAGACATGCTTTGATGGCTTGGATTGAATCTAGGGTTAATCCTATGGCCTAAAACACTTGCCTAATCTATAAATAAGACCCTAACCTACCCTAATTCATTCATAATTAAACCTAGTGACTAAACTATGGCAAAATGCTAGCTCTCATGGCCTCCACTAATTTTATGAAGAGGGTTGCATACTAATCACTCTCTAATCAACTTCTAATCCCTTCTTAGCATCTTAATCTTCTTCATTTGGTGTTCAAAGTTGCTAGTTGTGAGTTTCTATCACTTTGATGATCTTTTGGTAAACTAATTAGATGAGATGTGATGAGATTTATGGTTTTGTATGTGGGTTAATGAGCTTTGAATCATATGATATGATGTTAGCATTAATCTTATGTTTATGCATGTTGAGTATGTAAGCTTATGCAAGTTTAATATGATGTATGTTATGTTTGCATGATGCTAAATATGCAAGTTGTGGGCTATGTAATCATATGCATGTTATGCAAGTTCATGGTAATATGCTATGCAAGTTACATGTTTGTTAATATGCAAGTTACATGTTTGTTAATATGCAAGTTACATGTATGTAAATATGCAAGTTACATGTTTGTTAATATGCAAGTTACATGTTTGTTAATATGCAAGTTACATGTATGTAAATATGCAAGTTACATGTTTCTTTATATGCAAGTTACATGTTTGTTAATATGCAAGTTACATGTATGTAAATATGCAAGTTACATGTTTATTAATATGCAAGTTCATGATGACACATTATGCAAGTCTATAAGCTAATATGCAAGTTTGTTATGCAAAATGAATATGTAAGTTATGTGACATATTATATGCAAGTTATGTGACATGTTATGCAAGTTCATATGCAAGTTATGTGTTTGTTAATATGCAAGATGGCACCTTTGAAACATGTTCATTCATATGCAAGTTGACACCTTTTATATGTGTTATATCATGAACGAAATTACGTGGGAACGATGGGGTAATTAAATGCATAAGTTAATAAGATTGTGTGAAATTAATATAATTATGCATAACACAAAATAAATAGACATAGTATGGGAATTTGCCTATTTGGTTAGGTGTACCCATACTATGTGTTGGGAATTTACCTATTGAGTTAGGTCTACCCCATGGGAATTTACCTATTAAGTTAGGTCTACCCATGTTAAGAAAACTTGATTAATTAGGGATAATTAATATAAAATTATGAGGGTGATTAATTAGGTGTAATTAATTGACTAAGACACGAGGTTGGACTCAGTTGTAGCGTAAAACTGCCCGGACCCAACCGGCTTAACCAGTTGCTACAAATGTTAGCCCAATGTGAGAGGTCTTAGGCACAAACTAAATACGTAATTAATGTAAAGACACGAGGTTAGACTCTGTTATGACATAAGGCTGCCCGGACCCAACCGGCTTAACCAGCGGTCATAAAAGACAGTCTAATGTGAGAGGTCTTTACAAAGGTTACGTTCTTAATTAATTAATTAAGAAACACTTAACCACATTAGCATGTAGAGGGACATGAGGGGTTAAGTGGGTGCCTCGGGTGGCATGAGAAAATCTAGTGGTTGCCTTGGGTGGCAATAGAAAATACGATTAGAATACTTAACCAAAATGGAACATGTAATTAAAACATGAATTAAAGGGTTAAGTGGGATATACTAGAAAAAGGGACAAGCTTAGGTGGGTAGCTTGTGGAGGCCCATTTCAACCAGTAACCCATACGTATCTTTGTGGGCTCGACCCATGTCGAGGACGGGACACGCATACTGGGCTTGACTGTAAGAGGCAAACGGGTTAGCGGTGGCAACGCAAGTCCAACGGGCTTCATATGCGTGAGTGGGCCCGGGCTGGTAGGTAAGCCGTTGTTGCATCGAGTAGATATAAGCCGTGCACCTTTAGTTTCATCAGGTTGCCACATTGGGGAATGATACATCCCACGGTGGGGCCAGCACGGGTATCTACGTTAGGGAGCCGATCGAATGGGAAGTAGTGTGTACACCTAGTGGATTGTAGGGCCCCGTGGCGCCTACTTGGTCACCTAGGGGTACGCAGGTACTAATTAGTAAATTTTATAAGTCCTTGGGTGGGATCAACCTTTAAGTTAGGAACGACTGGTGTGGTGCAGTTTAGTAATTTACCTTAGGGAGGGTAGATGCGTCTTTATCCTTTATCTTCGTTTAGTTGACTGCTTAGGGTAGCCATTCATCCCTATATGTTACCGTATATCAGTTTATGTCTTCTCTGGTTACTTTAACGATTGTATTGTTAAAGTTATAGGACTCGCTCAGACTTATGTCTGACCCCGTTGTTTTTATCTTTTTCCCAACCCTCAGGTCCTACGGTGGATCCTAGCAGTAGTGGAGCTTGATCGGATTGCTGTTCCAGTCTTTAGGAGCTTGGATAGATGTAAAGCTCCAGTTATCCAGTTATCTTTTCTTTTGTTTGGCTATTGTATGAGAGTGGGATTATGTACTTCTTTATTTTGATGGATATTGTACTTGACCTTTATTGTGGTTTTATGATGTAACCAGACATGTTTTACTTCCGCTGTTATGAGATGATGTTTTAAAATTTCAAGTACTATTTATATCTGTCTTGTTGTAATTTTTCTGTTCTATATTCACTAAAATACTCCACCGATGCTATGGCATTCCCTTAGTGAGTGATCATAGCGGGAGTGGGGTGTTACATTATATGTACAGGAAAATATTGGTTTTATTAAAACCGCTTTAATCCTTTTATTTATTTTAATTAACTTATTAAAATAAACAAATCACTCATTCTTTTACATTGAAACGTATATTTACATTAAAATGAATCTTTTTCATTCTTTTGAAACAAATTAACAAAAAAAAAGTATTCTTTCTAATGTAATCAATCTTAAATAAAAATGAAATCTTTTTAGTTCAACCTTTATTACATTAAAAAATGTAATATTTTCATTTCAATCTTTATTACATTGGAAAATGTAATGTTTTCATTTCAACTTTATTACATTGAAAAATGTAATACTTTCATTTCAACTTTATTTTCAATTCAGTCTTTATTACATTGAAAAATGTAATATTTTCATTTCAACTTTATTACATTGAAAAATGTAATATTTTCCTTTCAAACTTTATTCTAAAATGTTTATAAATTCGTTTATAAAACGATTCCAACTTTTATTTCAATTTTAAATCCAAATTGAATATTCTATCTATTATCATATTAAAATAATATTATTTCCAAAATATTTATTTTGGAATAGGCTCTTTAAACATGCATTATAAAATGTATAAAATAAATCGATAAACACGTTCGGATTAAAATGGTGTTGCTATTTAAAACAGATTAAATAGCTCAATCCATTATCTTATTCATTTATATTTTACACTGGGCCAGACCTCCCACATTAAGCCTACGACTTGTGGATGCTGGATATGCCGGTTGGTTCCGGGTAGACTTATCCCACAAGTTGGGCTTAACCTCGTGTCATGGCCCAATTCGTATTTGCGCACTTGGACCTCTCACATTAGGCCCAACATTTGTGGCTGCTGGATAAGCCGGTTGGTTCCGGGCAGACTTCCACCACAAATGTGACCTAACCTCGTGCCCAAGTACAATTATAATTTTATAATAATAATTAACTTTTCTAAAACGCACTCTTTGAAAATATCCTTTCCATTAAAGAATCTAAAATTTAAATATTCTTTAATTCTAAAATGACGTGATTTCAAATGTCTTAACTTACCTTTCAAATCTTTATAAATGTCTGAACTTTCCATATTATTATAACAATTAATAATAATCTTCCCAAAATGTCTTATTTTGAAATCAAATCTATTTATTGCCACATAATGACGAATAAATGTAATCTTTCCAAAACGTTCAAATTTCGAAATCAAACTTTCTTATCTTAACATGTGGATAGTAAATATGTAATCTTTATAATTAAATCTCCTTTATTATAACTTTTAAACAATAAAGATATAATCTATTTAAATCAACGCCAATTAATTCCATTAATTGAGTATAAATTAAAATATTCATTAATTCAAAATTGATAACAATAATATTAATCTTTTCAAAATGTTCAGTTTTGCAACAAATCTTCTTAATTTAACATGTTGACAATTAAAAAGGGTATCTTTTTAATTCTAATCTTTTATTGTAATTTTTTTTTACTAATAAAAATGTTATCTTTCCAATTCACTCTTTTTATTGTAACTTTGACAATACGTACCTTCCCATTTGAAAACATGGAAACCATCCTTTGGTTCTTTTAGTTGAATACTGGATTATAATATTCTTTAACTCAAAATTGGAATGAGACTCACACAATTTCCATGTAATTTAATTACACGGATTTCAAACATTGCACTTATTCTATAATAATGTCAACCATTCACATAACAGCCAAAGTGCAATTTACACTAAACACAAGGGTGATGTGTAGTCAAATATCAACCCAAGACCCGTGTGGGGTTTCAGCCAACACATAATTTTGTGCACTTGGGCGAGGTGTAAAATAATCGTCCCAATCAACATCAACAAGTCAAGTAACTTGTCAATGGCAGTGTAACATCATTTTAAATTATCATAAATAATAAATCATTAGTTTAACCTGTTGAATATTTTCAATTTCAAACATAACATGACATGACATCCAAATCCACAATTCGTTCAACAAACAATTACTTCCATCACCAATAATTTATTTATATTTAATTATAAAAATAAATAACTATTCGAAAATTGAGTGAGCAAAAGAGTTCTCACCTTTGCCGGCTTTAAATGACGGTTCGGGCTCAATTTTAGCCCAAAATTCAACATGCTCCAAATTTGATGAAATCAGTGTCTACGCGTAGCTCTCGACTCACTGATCGCAGCAAATCCTGTTTCGTGCAATTTCGAGTTCGTATCAAAAAGATATGAATTTTCGAAGTTTGTAATAATTAAAAAATTAATTTAAATTATGAAAATTACCCAAATTTTCAACTTGCTCCAAATTGGACAAAATTACTGCTCGCTCGAAGCTCTGGACATAACGATCTCAACGGATTCAGTTTCATGCAATTTCGATAACGTGACAAAAAGTTATGCACTTGCGAAGTTAACAAATCGATTAAAATAATATTTAAATTTGTAAAAATTACCCAAAATTTCAATTTTCTCCAAATTGGACAAATTTGGTGTCCACGCGAAGCTCTTATCGCCACGATCACAGCAGACCTGAAATCGTCAAATTTCGATCTCGTATGTAAAAGATATTGCATTACGAACATAGAACATAAATGTTTCGCGTTTAAGCCCCTAACCTTTTTTTTTCAAGCAGCACCCTGAACTTAAAATGCTCGCCACGGCCAAACCGTAAGTCGGAATTGGACAAAACCAGTGCCATTCTCTCCGGCTTCTCCCCCTCTTTCCACGGCTGGTGGTCGCCTCTCCAATTCGCCACGTGGGGCCCACGATCTGCAGATGAACGGAAAAGTACAGTTTCCGTTCATCTTGGTGCTGCGTCCGCCTCGTTGCTCTAAATGCCCCCAAATTTTTACAGTAGCTTGGTCTCGACCTCCCGAACAACTTCTCTGCTTGTCACTTCGCCTGAAAATGCACGGATTGGCGGGAAATTGCTCATCTTTGCGACTGTCCTGTTTTCAGCACCCCTCCAATAAAATTGACATTACGGCCAACTCCGACCACTTGAGACCATGCAACCACCTCCAAAAGAACCGTATGGTTCCCCTCTACCTCTGCCTGAAGTCGCTCGACCTAACTCTCTTCGTGGGGCCCGCAATAGCCATAAAACGAAAATATGGCTGCTGCCTTTGGATTGAGATTCCGGCGAATCCGTGCGACGATAGGTCTTGAATTTTTCGTGGTAGATAGAGGATAAGAAGATGAACAAAACCCAGAAAGGGTTTGGTCTGATTTGGTTTGGATTGAGAGTTATAAATTGTTTTTTTCAGGGGCTTATTTGCAAAGAATTATTTAGAGTGGAGGCCATGAAAATGAAGAAGGAGAAGGTGGCTGGTAGGTTTAGGGTTATGATTAAGCTAATGGCTGAGGAAAAGATATTTTATATGGGGTTAAGAATGTTATTAGGCCCAATTACCCTTTTATGTATTTATTTATACAATTTGCACCCATTTTCATATTCTAAAAATTCGTGTTAACACCTACGAATTCCAATTTTTATGAAAATTGAAGCATAAATATTTCTTGACATTACGGATTCAAAGAAACTGGTTTCGTTAAATTCCGAGTCCGTATGAATAAATTATGAATTTTTAAAGTCTGAAAATTGACCGTTTTTCACTGTAAAATTAATAACGACCACATACTGACTCCAAAAATTACGAATTTTGGAATCTAGTAATAATTTTATATTCCGGATCCAACAAAAGTGGTCTCGTCAAAAACGGAGGTCGTTTGCAAAATTTCCATTTTTAAGACGTATATATTTAATATTAAAAATACATTTTTAGATCAATAATTTCCGAAACTCGAAATATATAAGTGTTTATACTTTTTCAATGCAGAAACATCATTTTGAACTCAATGGAAGTGGTTTCAAGTCTAAATTCATTCGTATGTAAAAATTAGCGTTTTGGGCCATATATATTATATATAAATCCATAGCGTTTTCCTGAAAATTTAATTTTGTCATAACTTACAAATTATAAACTGGAATCTTGATTTCTAAAATTCATTAGAAAGATATTGTCAATACGGTCCTATCATTTCTTGTTTCGTCCAATTTCGATTTATAATTAATTTTATATAATTTCTCAAAGTTTAAAATCGAATTCTGAAATTACCGCGCCATTTCAGGCTCGAAATATAATTAATATAATTTTTAACTTTAATAAAATAAATTTTTAATCATTATTATTTAAAATAAATTATTTTAAATATTCAAAATCCATTAAATTAACCAAAAATAATATTTTATTTCTGTTCCAAAATTCCGGGTTGTTACAATCTCCCCCACTTAAAATCTTTTCGTCCTCGAAAAGGAATTGAGAAAAACGTTGTTCAACTAATCAACTCAACTTTCAATCTTAATAAATTTTCAATTCAGTTCAATATTAAATTCCGATTTAACTAAGTTTATCATTCTTTAATATATTGGTCTTATTAATTATCATTCCCAACCAGCAATCAATTAGGTGATTAACTTTTCAAATAAATATAGCTTTTATATATAGTCAAAAATCATATTTCATTGCAATTTACAGCAATAAACCCTAACTAAATTTTTGGTTCTCACACCAGTCAATTGGAAATATATAGATATCCCACTTTCGAAAACTCGAACATAAACACTGATGACGCTAGCAATCATCAAAATCATCTCCAGGCGACTAGAGTGTGATTCTATATCCATCCAGTATATCTGAGACTTCAAATACACGTAGATCAGACGTATATTAAAATCTCTATATGCCGGATAGTCCAAATCAAAATAAAATAGTATACAAATACGTATAATAAGGTTTAAAATTTTCAAAACAAAGTTTATTTTCATTTTTAAAATTAACACTCTTCACACTCGTTCTAGGATACTACTGATCCCATCTCTAACGAGTCATTCTTATTGGATATTACTAATCCAATCTCTGATGAATTCTTTTGTTCGGTTCTAATATGTTTTGTTCTCGAGCTCTGTAAACTAAAGCTCTGATACCAAATGAAACGACCCAAACTTCCCCGTAAAGAAAAGCCGGATTGCTTTGAGAACAACACACATCAGAACACAAAACAGAAGAACATTTTATTGCTGTTACAACAATTACATCAGAGTACAAGAATTTTCCAGAGTATGAATAATAATATACATTGGAAATACAATAATATCAGAGTTTAAATTACATTTAAATAGCAGCGGAAAAAATTAATACAAAATACAACTGAAAGAAATACACGGATACAGAGCTTTCCGAATATCGCTTCAGCTGTAAACCAGGATCCTGTGAATAAATATCTGCAAAACCAAAACTACTAGCTGCCCGTGTGGAAAATATGGGCACCCAGAGTTTAGGTTAAAACAATAAACTCCAGTATAGTCATGGGACTGGTGTGAGAACTCAAAAACAGTTATTAACTTTAATTTTTAAAGTTAGGTAAATCAAGGGACCACGCCACTTTCGCGGAACGGGTTTCCTCCCAAGAATACCAGTGCATAAAACAACGAAATGCTTTTTAGAAAAATGAAACCGTTATAAGACTCAATCCCTTGCACGTACGCCGAAGGATAGAGTTTTTCCTTATAATGGTCAAAAATGCTTAATACGTGAAATTCATCTTTTATACTATGAGTGCACAGTGTAGAAAACAATTTCGAATATAAAAGTATCAAAATTAGGTGGCATAATATGTTATTTAAGCGGCATAATATGTTATGTCACCATATAAGTATACAACTAAAAACCGTAAGATCGTATTGGAAAATTGGATTCCATCATGATGGCTACTGATTCGAAAGATCAATCGCGAATGTATCTCCACGGCTTACGTCTCGGCAAGAGAAAACACCGAAATACATATACTGCGCACTTTGGATGAGCAGTAATCTGATCTATCCTCATGAGATTCGGCTGAAATGACCTATCCCACTTCTAGGGTGGAGCGACCACCCTAGCCCATCGGCCGACCCCAAATCCGTATAAAGTATATTGGTCAAACCGAACATTATCAAACAAATCGTTCACCATCATACCGTGGTGTGTGAGGCCCGCGAAGTCACGTTGTATCCAAAGCGGCGCTATATAAAAGCTATGCTTTGGTCTTCATCCACAAGGCTCTGCTTTTCAATAAAAGCCTTGATCATATGCATCTTAGCATGCCACATTATCAGACCATACCATATCATTGATTCATCTATTGATATATAACAGGGTGTTAAGCAAGAGAATAAATTCTCCGCCACCAAACAGCTATATATTAAATAGAGATCAACGAATACAATATAAAGGAATACAATGTCAGACACACAATCCATTTATCAGTCCGTTCTGGGTCTGAACGAAACCATATCCGGTAGATCTCCAAATACGTCTGAATGATCACCAATTTTTCCCTCATTTTGGGTGTACGGTCCAATCAAGATATCAATAATCATCCATTCGATATGGAAATTTCCCGGTCTTCAATAACCGTCTTCATCATCGATCTTCAATCGTCGTATGAATTATTCAGAATGGGTTAAACCCGGTCTTTCTGAATAATTTGCGTAATTTAAAATCATGTGCTTTAAAACACAACCAATGCCTCATTCCAATCAAGAGTATTCTTTGATTTTAATTTAAACCAAATTAAGGTTTATTCAACTAGTCGGGATTAACGCCTTACCGAAGTAATCATTAATTAATATCCTATTCCCAACCTACACAACCCATGGAGTAAACTGGTGGTACTCCATATCTAACAACCAATGTGTTACGGTAAACTTAATTACCGTTTTATCGATCAAATCTAATTAAAGATTTAACTACCACTTGGAGTAAAACTAGTGGTACTCCATTATCGTTTATTTCTTGAATTAAGTAAATTTGATTATTTTTATCCTCATTCAATCCAATTAAAGATTTATTAAAACTATATTTAGTTTTAATCTTCAAGAATCATTATTTAATGATTATTTAACTTTCAAGAAACAATCTTGCCTTTAACTGGGTTAAAGAACAAATGTTGCCTAAAACATCGTTCACAATAAACCCAAAATCGTATTTCAATTTAATATGTTAAATTGAAACTTCTCTTTAGAATATTTCACTAAATCTTAGTTAAAATATTTATGAATTACCAATCTAAATTTCACTGTCAATCGGGTTTAAAGAACTAATGTCATTTAAAAACATTGTTCGCAATTAACCCAAAAGTCAGTTTCACTTAATTTCAATTATGTTTAATAATTGGAAATCTAATTTAAATCTTAATTAAAAGATTTATTCTTTCCCAAATGGGTTTAAGAACAGTGTTATCTAAGACACTATTCACGACAAACCCAAATTTTAATCTGATATTAAATATCATGCTTTGAATAGAAATTATATCGATTTATGTTCAATATCAAATTTTGAAAATTAACGTATATCAAATTGGGAATAACGATATTAATATCTTCCAAATTCCCACAATAATATCCGTATAATCACAAAATCCAATACTGAAATAATCCGAAGATTATTTCCATTCAAATCCATTCCATTATATGTACTGGAAAATATTGGTTTTATTAAAACCACTTTAATCCTTTTATTTATTTTAATTAATTTATTAAAATAAACGAATCACTCATTCTTTTACATTGAAACGTATATTTACATTAAAATGAATCTTTGTCATTCTTTTGAAACAAATTAACAAAAAAAAAGTATTCTTTCTAATGTAATCAATCTTAAATAAAAATGAAATCTTTTTAGTTCAACCTTTATTACATTGAAAAATGTAATATTTTCATTTCAATCTTTATTACATTGGAAAATGTAATGTTATCATTTCAACTTTATTACATTGAAAAATGTAATACTTTCATTTCAACTTTATTTTCAATTCAGTCTTTATTACATTGAAAAATGTAATATTTTCATTTCAACTTTATTACATTGAAAAATGTAATATTTTCCTTTCAAACTTTATTCTAAAATGTTTATAAATTCGTTTATAAAACGATTCCAACTTTTATTTCAATTTTAAATCTAAATTGAATATTCTATCTATTATCATATTAAAATAATATTATTTCCAAAATATTTATTTTGGAATTGGCTCTTTAAAACATGCATTATAAAATGTATAAAATAAATCGATAAACACGTTCGGGTTAAAATGGTGTTGCTATTTAAAACAGATTAAATAGCTCAATCCATTATCTTATTCATTTATATTTTACACTGGGCCAGACCTCCCACATTAAGCCTACGACTTGTGGATGCTGGATATGCCGGTTGGTTCCGGGCAGACTTATCCCACAAGTTGGGCTTAACCTCGTGTCATGGCCCAATTCGTATTTGCGCACTTGGACCTCTCACATTAGGCCCAACATTTGTGGCTGCTGGATAAGCCGGTTGGTTCCAGGCAGACTTCCACCACAAATGTGACCTAACCTCGTGCCCATGTACAATTATAATTTTATAATAATAATTAACTTTTCTAAAACGCACTCTTTGAAAATATCCTTTCCATTAAAGAATCTAAAATTTAAATATTCTTTAATTCTAAAATGACGTGATTTCAAATGTCTTAACTTACCTTTCAAATCTTTATAAATGTCTGAACTTTCCATATTATTATAACAATTAATAATAATCTTCCCAAAATGTCTTATTTTGAAATCAAATCTATTTATTGCCATATAATGACGAATAAATGTAATCTTTCCAAAACGTTCAAATTTCGAAATCAAACTTTCTTATCTTAACATGTGGACAGTAAATATGTAATCTTTATAATTAAATCTCCTTTATTATAACTTTTAAACAATAAAGATATAATCTATTTAAATCAACGCCAATTAATTCCATTAATTGAGTATAAATTAAAATATTCATTAATTCAAAATTGATAACAATAATATTAATCTTTTCAAAATGTTCAGTTTTGCAACAAATCTTCTTAATTTAACAAGTTGACAATTAAAAAGGGTATCTTTTTAATTCTAATCTTTTATTGTAATTTTTTTACTAATAAAAATGTTATCTTTCCAATTCACTCTTTTTATTGTAACTTTGACAATACGTACCTTCCCATTTGAAAACATGGAAACCATCCTTTGGTTCTTTTAATTGAATACTGGATTATAATATTCTTTAACTCAAAATTGGAATGAGACTCACACAATTTCCATGTAATTTAATTACACGGATTTCAAACATTGCACTTATTCTATAATAATGTCAACCATTCACATAACAGCCAAAGTGCAATTTACACTAAACACAAGGGTGATGTGTAGTCAAATATCAACCCAAGACCCGTGTGGGGTTTCAGCCAACACATAATTTTGTGCACTTGGGCGAGGTGTAAAATAATCGTCCTAATCAACATCAACAAGTCAAGTAACTTGTCAATGGCAGTGTAACATCATTTTAAATTATCATAAATAATAAATCATTAGTTTAACCTGTTGAATATTTTCAATTTCAAACATAACATGACATCCAAATCCACAATCCGTTCAACAAACAATTACTTCCATCACCAATAATTTATTTATATTTAATTATAAAAATAAATAACTATTCGAAAATTGAGTGAGCAAAAGAGTTCTCACCTTTGCCGGCTTTAAATGACGGTTCGGGCCCAATTTTAGCCCAAAATTCAACATGCTCCAAATTTGATGAAATTAGTGTCTACGCATAGCTCTCGACTCACTGATCGCAGCAAATCCTATTTCGTGCGATTTCGAGTTCGTATCAAAAAGATATGAATTTTCGAAGTTTGTAATAATTAAATAATTAATTTAAATTATGAAAATTACCCAAATTTTCAACTTGCTCCAAATTGGACAAAATTACTGCTCGCTCGAAGCTCTTGACACAACGATCTCAACGGATTCAGTTTCATGCAATTTCGATAACGTGACAAAAAGTTATGCACTTGCGAAGTTAACAAATCGATTAAAATAATATTTAAATTTGTAAAAATTACCCAAAATTTCAATTTTCTCCAAATTTGACAAATTTGGTGTCCACGCGAAGCTCTCATCGCCACGATCACAGCAGACCTGAAATCGTCAAATTTCGATCTCGTATGTAAAAGATATTGCATTACGAACATAGAACATAAATGTTTCGCGTTTAAGCCCCTAACCTTTTTTTTTTCAAACAGCACCCTGAACTTAAAATGCTCGCCATGGCCAAACCGTAAGTCGGAATTGGACGAAACTAGCGCCATTCTCTCCGGCTTCTCCCCCTCTTTCCACGGCTGGTGGTCCCCCCTCCAATTCGCCACGTGGGGCCCACGATCTGCAGATGAACGGAAAAGTACAGTTTCCGTTCATCTTGGTGCTGCGGTCGCCTCGTTGCTCTAAATGCCCCCAAATTTTTACAGTAGCTTGGTCTCGACCTCCCGAACAACTTCACTGTTTGACATTTCGCCTGAAAATGCACGGATTGGCGGGAAATTGCTCATCTTTGCGACTGTCCTGTTTTCAGCACCCCTCCAATAAAATTGACATTACGGCCAACTCCGACCACCTGAGACCATGCCACCACCTCCAAAAGAACCGTATGGTTCCCCTCTACCCCTGCCTGAAGTCGCTCTACCTAACTCTCTTCGTGGGGCCCGCAATAGCCAAAAAACGAAAATATAGCTGTTGCCTTTGGATTTAGATTCCGGCGAATCCGTGCGACGATAGGTCTTGAATTTTTCGTGGTAGATAGAGGATAAGAAGATGAACAAAACCCAGAAAGGGTTTGGTCTGATTTGGTTTGGATTGAGAGTTATAAATTGTTTTTTTTTCAGGGGCTTATTTGCAAAGTATTATTTAGAGTGGAGGCCGTGAAAATGAAGAAGGAGAAGGTGGCTGGTAGGTTTAGGGTTATGATTCAGCTAATGGCTGAGGAAAAGATATTTTATATGAGGTTAAGAATGTTATTAGGCCCAATTACCCTTTTATGTATTTATTTATACAATTTGCACCCATTTTCATATTCTAAAAATTCGTGTTAACACCTACGAATTCCAATTTTTATGAAAATTGAAACATAAATATTTCTTGACATTACGGATTCAAAGAAACTAGTTTCGTTAAATTCCGAGTCCGTATGAATAAATTATGAATTTTTAAAGTCTGAAAATTGACCGTTTTTCACTGTAAAATTAATAACGACCACATACTGACTCCAAAAATTACGAATTTTGGAATCTAGTAATAATTTAATATTCCGGATCCAACAAAAGTGGTCTCGTCAAAAACGGAGGTCGTTTGCAAAATTTCCATTTTTAAGGCGTATATATTTAATATTAAAAATACATTTTTAGATCAATAATTTCCGAAACTCGAAATATATACGTGTTTATACTTTTTCAATGCAGAAACATCGTTTTGAACTCAATGGAAGTGGTTTCAAGTCTAAATTCATTCGTATGTAAAAATTAGCGTTTTGGGCCATATATATTATATATAAATCCATAGCGTTTTCCTGAAAATTTAATTTTGTCATAACTTACAAATTATAAACTGGAATCTTGATTTCTAAAATTCATTAGAAAGATATTGTCAATACGGTCCTATCATTTCTTGTTTCGTCCAATTTCGATTTATAATTAATTTTATATAATTTCTCAAAGTTTAAAATCGAATTCTGAAATTACCGCGCCATTTCAGGCTCGAAATATAATTAATATAATTTTTAACTTTAATAAAATAAATTTTAAATCATTATTATTTAAAATAAATTATTTTAAATATCCAAAATCCATTAAATTAACCAAAAATAATATTTTATTTCTATTCCAAAATTCCGGGTTGTTACAAGTTTACTTTTGGTGACTACAATATTATTGTCTTTTCTCATGTTTAATATTTTGAAGCAACTTCCATGGTGGGGCGTGCTCTTTGACATGTGCCATGGCATTTCTTTTCACCTTTCCTATCACTATCATTACTACAACCATAAATTAGGTGTTTTTTCTTCATATTACTTGTCACGCTATTTAACTTATAATACATGAAATTATGTATTGCTAACTTCTTGGTATTATATTTTCAAATTAGATTGCTGGACTGAATATAATCACAAAGTATGTCATGGGTCTTTAAAGAAGGCAGTTTTGCATTAGAAGGTTTTTGAATGTTTTGTTGCAAGGAGGATTCTGTTGGGGGGTGAATAGGGTTTATCACAGTTTTTAACTGAATTAAAAATCTAACGAGATATATAATAATAAACAGATCACATAATATAACAGAAACAGAAATGCAGAAAATAAATCACACACAGATATACCCAACTTCAGCAGAACCCTGCCTACTGCTGCATTCGTAAGGTTTCTACTAGGTGATAGAACAGATCCCGCTTACAAACCCTGTAAACTTGCACTCCCTGCTCCTGTACTAACCCTACGCTCAAAACCCTAGACTGGTCGATATCCCCTCGACCAGATTTTCCCGTATTACAAACCCGTAACACGTAACCCAGATTTTACAGACTCTGTCAACTGTCAATCAACACCTTGACTGAATTACCTAGTATTTTACAGACTCTAGAAACTGTTTTGATTCGATTCAAAAAACAATACAAATAAAATAAATCTAAACCCTAGTTTAAAATGAAATTTAAACTCCCCTTTAAACATTAAAGCTAGACTTGGCTTAGTCAATATGAAGTAGGTCGGCTCGCTCTCTTTTACATTTGCCCCGTGCTTTTCTCGCTTGCTTTGGAGATTAAAAATGGCGGTGCGGCTAGGGTTTCTTCCCCAAATCGAACTAGGGTTTTTCTTGATTCCCAAATCGCAGCTTTGAATGATGGAAACGATGATTCTATGATGCTTGAATACGTTCGTTTCTCTGCTTGGTGATTTGGGAAATATCGATTGATAAATAGTGAGTTCTCTGTATTTTTCTCTGAGTTTGCTTTTTGAATTGTTGAGTGTTTTTTTTTCGATCATGAACGCTAGTGATGAATTGGTGTAGTTATAGGGTTAAAACAAAAAACCCTAAACCTGATTTCACTGTGTGACTTGGCTGATTTGGCTCGATGCTTTCCCCTTTTGGATTTTGTAATTCTCGGCTTAAAAATGGTTTCCTTGATTAACAAACATGCTGTAAATTCTGATTTGAATTGTTACCAAGAATTTATCACTAATTTGTTACTGTGAAACATTTCCCCTTTTAAAATGTAGCCAAAGCAATGCACGCTTATTTTCTGGAAAACTTCTTGCTTGATTTTTGGAAATTAAATTTCCCCTTACCAAAAAAAAAATGCCAAGAATGAATTGCTGACAGTTGAATCGACTGATTTCTCGCCAAACAATCCTGAATTGAAATTATGCATCTGAATATCTGAAAATCAAATTCTTGCTAAGTTTGGATTCTCTGATTGATTATATACCCTTTGAATTCCTTGTTATCATATAGATGTCGAGTTGATTACATGCCAAAACATTATTCCATATATGATTTAATCCTTGGCATTTGAACTGAGATGATTTTGGACATGCTTGGTTTTCTGGCAATAAAAATACTGAAAACAGATTAAAAACTTTCCCTTTCTGATCACTGAATTTTTGGACACTTTAAAATTCTTGTCCTGCTTGGAAAAATTTAATTGATTGAGAGTTATTGTAACACCCCGCCTCCACTAGGGTCACTCGCAAAGGAATGCACTAGCTTTGGAGGGGCATTATTGGTAAACATGCATAATGATATAGCAAGGCAGGACATGACATATATATATATGTAAGTAAACAGAGTGAGTAAATAAAACAGCGGAAGATTTATAAACCATTTCAAAACACAAGTCTGGTACATCAAAATGTCAATTTCCCAAAATTACAAGTCTAGATAAATACATCATCTGATAAACTGAAAATACATAAGTACTATCCCCAAATAAGAGTGATAAACCATAGCGGCTCAAGTCCAAAGCATACTTGAGCTATCCAAGGAAGCGGCTAAAATCCAAGCTAGGCTCCAGTATTCCCTCCCTGAGAACCTGGGGGGGGGGGGGAAACGGAAGAAAAGAGGCGAAAGAAAACAGGTCAGTCAAAAAGACTGAGTAAGCCCTGCTACGATCAGTCTATAAACTAATAAAGTTAACATCATGATGGAAACTGAGATGATCATAAACAACATACTGGCATGATAAATCAACTACAAGATAGATAGAGGTGTCATCGCATAAAACAAGGTTAAGTTTTTGCACCACGGTGTACTAGCAAACCAACATAACAGGTATTGATCCCTTAGCCCAACTTTGGCCCAATAACATGAAGTGACCTTAATAAAAGGTTCAGCCCACGGTCTAGTCGATCGGCTCCCTATAAACCTAACACGTCAAGTGTTGGTGTCCATATGGCCCACATATGGTTGTAGTTAGTCTGTGCTGGGTCCACCTTTGGGTGTATCAAGCCCTCGGGTGTCAACCCCGGACACTTAAGCAATAATGCACAGCCCTAACCTACTGGTACCCGTGCCTCGAGTTTGTCCAACATCGGACTACGTACACGTCCGTAGCCCGCCGGACCCGCACCGCTGTACCACTCGGCCATCGCCCTTTGGTCGCTTACATCCGTCCAGTAATCGTGCCCCGCCCTAGCCTAGTCCTCTAGGGTTGTGAATGATACCAAACTGGGATTACTGCTGGAACAGACCACGTTGCTAGGGTTTCTAAGAGGGTTAAGTGTGATTTAACCCTTCACTAATCCTGGATTAAACTGGTTAAGTGTGGCTTAACCTCATTCTAATCCCTTGAACTCCCAAATTGGTTAAGTATTAGTGGACCCTGACTTAACCCTAATCATGAGGCATTAATTAATTTAATGCACCTTAACCTCTCACATTAGACCTTGTTGTGGTTACTAGTTAGGCCGGGCGGGTCCGGGTAGCTTTACACCACAACTTGGTCTAACCTCGGGTCTTGGGCCCTATGACCAACTTCTCACATTGGGTCCTATTGTTTGTAGCCACTAGTTAAGCCGGTCGGTTCCGGGTAGAATTACGCTACAAACTCAACCCAACCTCGAGTTGGCCACACTTATGTTTTCTAAGTGTCATGTCCACTTTATTTCAAAACATAATTACAAGTCAACAATTACTTGGGTAGACCTAACTTAATAGGTAAATTCCCAAGGGGTAGACCTAACTTAATAGGTAAATTCCCAATCTTATATTTTCATGTATTTTAAGTTTACCCAAAACCCCCAACGTCATTCTATCGCTTACATATTCGTAATAACGCATAAAGGATAGGAAGAGGGAACTTGGCACAACATACATGATAAACTTGCACAACAACCATGCATAACATGTTAGACTTGTACAACTTAGCATAGTGAACTTGCATATTGCCATAAACATGCATAACATGTTAAACTCGCATAACTTAGCATAGTGAACTTGCATATTACCATAAACATGCATAACTTGTCAAACATGCACAACTTGTCATTTTAAACTTGCATAAGCATGCACAACTTGTCAAACATGCACAACATGGCCTAATGAACTTGCATGAACATGCATAACTTATTTAACTTGCAAATTATGGCATAGCGGACTCGCATAAACATGCATAACTTATCAAACTTGCAAATTATGTCATAGTGAACTTGCAAAACATGCATAACTTATCAAACTTGCAAATCATGTCATAGTGACCTTGCAAAACATGCATAACTTATCAAACTTGCAAATCATGGCATGGTGAACTTGCATAAACATGCATAACTCAATAAACATACAAATCATGGCTTAGCAAACTTGCATAAACATGCATAACTCATTTAACTTGCAAATTAAGACTTAGCAAACTTGCATAAACATGCATAACTCATTTAACTTGCAAATCAAGGCTTAGCAAACTTGCATAAACATGCATAACTAAATAAACATACATAAATCCCAACTTGCATCACATATTAACTTTAGAGTTTCTAAAATGAAGGTAAGAGGGCTTACAATGCTTATGCGGACTCAAATAACTATAGCAAATGTAAAGAACCCCTTATGCAACTAATTAAAGCCCCCAAATGCAAGCAAACTTGATCAAGACTCCTTCTTTATGATGGCAATAGAAAAACAAGCCTTTAATGCAAGCTAAGGAGGATCATACAAGCCTAAATATGCTTGTATGCATGGAAAATCACTTAGGAATCAAATTAGGAATTGTATGAAGAGGGTGGAGGCCATGAGAGTTTGGATTTTGGCATAGTTTTGTTGCTAGAATGATTAATGGGGTTTTAGGGTAGGATTAGGGGTATATTTATAGAAGATTAGAGTGTTTTTAGCCCTAGGATTAACCCTAGGATAGTTTTGGCCCGTCAGATCTCGGAACTCTCTAGAACCAAGCCACCCAATCAAGCCCAAATCAGAAATGGTGCACCAGGCTAGACTGCCTGGGCACCCCCTGTCGACAGGGCTGTCGACAGGGCAGTCGACATGCCTAGGACCCTGTCGACAGGCCTGTCGACATGCGGGTCCTGGCGGGATTTTTCCCGCCTTGGCCCAGCTGGCCCAAATCCTTGTTTTTAATTTAAATTTAAATCTGTTTTTAGCATAGAAATTTCTGAAAACTTCAATGGGCCTTAACTGGGTCATACGGACTCTGATTTTCGAAAACTCGGACTCTATTTCGCGTATTTTCCGAGACGAACGCAATGGCATAGCCCGTTTCCCTTGATTCAGATTTTATAATTAAATTCTGCCTCAATTTTCATTATTACAGGTTATTGAAAATACGGGTTGTTACATTCTCCCCTCCTTAAAGGATTTCGTCCCCGAAATCTTCAAGTTAGGAAGAACGTATCCTACCATCCAATCATCCATCTACTCAAAGCATCACCCACGAGCAATCATTGTCCTTAAAAGATTCTAAATGTGGTATGAACATATGCAAAAGTGTGTGTATATGTACTTATCTAATGCAAAGATCAGGCGGTTACTGATACAGTAAACCTCCTTAAGGCATATGTATGTTAGTGAAAATCAGGCGGTTACTGATACAGTAAACCTCCTTAATGCATATGTATGTCAGTGAAATGAATCCATATGTATGCAAATTCCTACCATAATTTATGGTATCTATATGAGTGCACATAACATTCATCCATATGCGACATCCATGTGGTAGCACAACAAGTTTCAATCATGAATAAGCATAAACACTCATGCATATGCAACATGAAGAGTGTGTGAGCCGATCTAGTGCCTAATCGTGTATAATGCATCCACGAGCAACCACTTGCAAACACTTGCAACCACTTGCAACCATCAAGCATAACATGTTTTAAACACATGTTTCATCCAAAGGGTTTCTACCTAAGGTTCACATGACAAGATCGACACGATAAACTAGATAAACTCCAAGAAATCCACTCAAGCTTTGACATATAGTACTAACCGATGAGTCTTAACCCCCTTATGGAGTTTACAACAGAAATAAAATCGAGAATGGGACCGAGAGGACATATACAAAAGATAACTTGCAAGCAAGCTCCACAGGAAAACAAGGATCAAAGATGCACTCTTAAAAAGAGATATGATGCGCGTATCTAGTCTTCACTCTTCTTAGTCACGTTTCCTTGAGCTTAACTCCACTGTGCTTTGACTGTCTTTTCACTTCATGATTCCTTGGCTTCCTGTAGGTTATTACAAAACTGGCCAACTTCTTGAGGATAAACCGTTGCTAACCATGATGCAGTCCTCTCGCCCTTCACCAGACTGAAATGAGCACTCTCCGTGAGTCTACCCACATACCCGTATTCCCTTTCTTTGATCTAGGTAGTCCATCCACATAATCTATCGAGATGTTTTCATACTTCCCTTGCGGAACCCCCAATAGAGGTAATGGCCCACTGGGCTTCTATGACTTGGCCTCAACCTGGTGGCACAACATGTATCCTGAAACCAACTCGGCCACCTCCTCGAGTGATGCGCATCTTCAAGAACCTTCTTTACCAAGTCTTTCACTCGAGGAACACATAATCTCTCATTGTGCCTTAGTCATCCCTTGTTATCTATAATATATCTAGTGAGGTGACTTAACATTTCGCCTCGAATCATCTGGTCCATGTTCTTGACTAACTGCGGATCTTCTTCCTGCGAAACCCCCTTCTTGATCCAGAAGAGTAAGTCTAAGCTCCGGGAATGCTAATCTAACTAGCCAAACAGAGGAGGCTTCTTACTTCAATTGCCCTCCTCATAGTTTTCCGGTTTTAAACCGTAACCACTTTAGCGGAATCCACCGCTAAGCCTTACCTAGGAACTATGTGCCCAAGAAATCCAACTTCTTTCCTCCAAAGTGACATCTGGAGAACTTGACCTTTAACTGGTGGCTCTAAGCGTATCCATCTCCCCCTTGAGATGTATAGCACGTTCTTCCTCGTTCTTTTGAGGAGATCAAAATATCATTTATGACGACCATGACAAACTTGTTCAAGGACTCCCTAAACACCCTACCCATCAAGTTTACGTAATATGTGGGTGCGTTAGTCAAGCCAAATAGCATGACTAGCCATTCTTAAAAAAAATCCATCTAGAGCCCTAAACGCAGTCTTGTCAATTCCATCCTCAGCCATCCTAAGCTGATGGAATCCGGTAGCTAGATCAAAAGAAAAATAGGTGCTCCTACAAGCTGATCAAACAAATCATTGATCCTTGGTAACGGTTATGATAATCAACACATAAGCGAAACAAACTGTCCACATCAGTAACGAATACTACTGGAGCACCCTACTCGAAAATGCTTCGTCTCAGGAAGTTCTTCTCAAGCAACTCCTTGACTTACTTTCTTAATTCTCATCTCGTGAGATCACGTGCCTAGCCGGCCACGAAACTGGCTTGGTATTACCAACCAAAAAATGCGGAAATCTATCCCACGTCTAAGGGTAACCCCTTCACTTTTCCCCAAGATATCAGGATATTCTCGGACCACCCCCACAGATTGCAAACTATCGATAGACGAGTTGAGGGATTCAAGATAACATAACATGACGGGACCCATAGGGTTGCTAGAAATTTCTAGGGTATTACCGAGGCGAGACATGAGCCCCACACCCTATATACAAAAACCCAGAATGGCCCAAAACAGGACGACCATTCCATGCCCAAAACCAACCCATATCCCCTGAAACCGAGAATATAAACATCCCACGAGAATTCTATACTCAAGATAGAAATTTTCAAATCCACTCAGACCACAGACAAGCGGGCAGAACCCCCAATAGGATTTGAAACACATACGGGATCATCAACTAGACTAGTACTTAGGTGCAAACTTTCAACTAGATCAGATGAAATAAAACTATGCGATGTGCCAGAATCGAACAAAGTTCGAACAGGGAAAATCAGAAAGTGCAAACAAGATTTTCAACAGAAACACTACCTCTATCCTAAGCTGGAAGAACGGTGTTGAGGAGATGAACTCGCCCTCCAGATAGTCCTGCACACTGAGTCTGACCTTGCCCTTGTTTCCTCGGGCAATCCTTGCTGAAATGTCCAAACTCACCACAATCAAAGCATTCGCCCCGCTTTCTCTTCTCCTTCTTCCTGCATTCCCTGGCTATATGTCCAATTTCACCACAGAAGTTGCATTTCATATTCTTGCCCCGTTTCCCGGAATTTACTCTCTTGCCTTGAGACTCATTCGCCTTGACCTCTTTCTTGTCATTGCTACCTTCTTCTTGAAGTAGGGCCAAATTCAGTAAACTCTCGAAAGTCGCCCCCAAGGGTATATGAGACATGGCCAAACCATGTAATGGCTCGTTTAATCCTAGAGCAAAGTGTAGGGCCTTCTTCTGAGCTGTATTAACCAAGTCTAAATCGTCCTGAGCCAGTTGATTAAACTTATCTATGTATTCCCTAATAGTCATGTCCCCTTGCTTCAGTGATAAGAATCTCAGTCCAAACCTTCCTCTAAAGTCATCCCAAGTCTCAATTGGCCTAGTAGCGGTGGTGACTACCCACCAACGTGCAGCTCCTTCCTTTAGCAACCATACCGCCAATAAAACCTTCCTGCGGTCACCTATATCAAAGGTGGCTAAAAGATTTTCGGTCTCTTTCAACCAATTCCCTGCTTCTACAAAAGTCTCTGTTCCATTAAAATTCTTGTCACCCATCCTCTTAAAGTTCTTACAAGTTTCCGCAAAATCCGCTTGTGGAGGCTGAGGGAGAAGAGGAACATCAGCTACGGAAGGAGGAGGAGGAGGAACAGCAGCCTCGGCTGGGGAGACAATATGAGGGACACCCGGGACCGGTGCCGTGACTTCCAAGTACCGACGAAACCAATCGGGTATCGTTACTCCTTCGGGCAAGATGAGATTATCAGACATGCTGGAAACGAAAAGAAAAGAGTTCAAACGAGGGATCAAAGGATAGTGCTAATGGCTTTTTGGGGAATAGCCTTTTAAAAATAACTAGACTTTTCTTTGGAAAATACTTAATACTTGGTTTTGAAAATAGTTTTTCTTTTCAAAAGTTTTAAAAACCTTTTTATCCCTTCTCGTAAACCATATGCTCTGATACCAAATGTAACACCCCGCCTCCACTAGGGTCACTCGCAAAGGAATGCACTAGCTTTGGAGGGGCATTATTGGTAAACGTGCATAATGATATAGCAAGGCAGGACATGACATATATATATATGTAAGTAAACAGAGTGAGTAAATAAAACAGCGGAAGATTTATAAACCATTTCAAAACACAAGTCTGGTACATCAAAATGTCAATTTCCCAAAATTACAAGTCTAGATAAATACATCATCTGATAAACTGAAAATACATAAGTACTATCCCCAAATAAGAGTGATAAACCATAGCGGCTTAAGTCCAAAGCATACTTGAGCTATCCAAGGAAGCGGCTAAAATCCAAGCTAGGCTCCAGTATTCCCTCCCTGAGAACCTGGGGGGGGGGGGGAAACGGAAGAAAAGAGGCGAAAGAAAACAGGTCAGTCAAAAAGACTGAGTAAGCCCTGCTACGATCAGTCTATAAACTAATAAAGTTAACATCATGATGGAAACTGAGATGATCATAAACAACATACTGGCATGATAAATCAACTACAAGATAGATAGAGGTGTCATCGCATAAAACAAGGTTAAGTTTTTGCACCACGGTGTACTAGCAAACCAACATAACAGGTATTGATCCCTTAGCCCAACTTTGGCCCAATAACATGAAGTGACCTTAATAAAAGGTTCAGCCCACGGTCTAGTCGATCGGCTCCCTATAAACCTAACACGTCAAGTGTTGGTGTCCATATGGCCCACATATGGTTGTAGTTAGTCTGTGCTGGGTCCACCTTTGGGTGTATCAAGCCCTCGGGTGTCAACCCCGGACACTTAAGCAATAATGCACAGCCCTAACCTACTGGTACCCGTGCCTCGAGTTTGTCCAACATCGGACTACGTGCACGTCCGTAGCCCGCCGGACCCGCACCGCTGTACCACTCGGCCATCGCCCTTTGGTCGCTTACATCCGTCCAGTAATCGTGCCCCGCCCTAGCCTAGTCCTCTAGGGTTGTGAATGATACCAAACTGGGATTACTGCTGGAACAGACCACGTTGCTAGGGTTTCTAAGAGGGTTAAGTGTGATTTAACCCTTCACTAATCCTGGATTAAACTGGTTAAGTGTGGCTTAACCTCATTCTAATCCCTTGAACTCCCAAATTGGTTAAGTATTAGTGGACCCTGACTTAACCCTAATCATGAGGCATTAATTAATTTAATGCACCTTAACCTCTCACATTAGACCTTGTTGTGGTTACTAGTTAGGCCGGGCGGGTCCGGGTAGCTTTACACCACAACTTGGTCTAACCTCGGGTCTTGGGCCCTATGACCAACTTCTCACATTGGGTCCTATTGTTTGTAGCCACTAGTTAAGCCGGTCGGTTCCGGGTAGAATTACGCTACAAACTCAACCCAACCTCGAGTTGGCCACACTTATGTTTTCTAAGTGTCATGTCCACTTTATTTCAAAACATAATTACAAGTCAACAATTACTTGGGTAGACCTAACTTAATAGGTAAATTCCCAAGGGGTAGACCTAACTTAATAGGTAAATTCCCAATCTTATATTTTCATGTATTTTAAGTTTACCCAAAACCCCCAACGTCATTCTATCGCTTACATATTCGTAATAACGCATAAAGGATAGGAAGAGGGAACTTGGCACAACATACATGATAAATTTGCACAACAACCATGCATAACATGTTAGACTTGTACAACTTAGCATAGTGAACTTGCATATTGCCATAAACATGCATAACATGTTAAACTCGCATAACTTAGCATAGTGAACTTGCATATTACCATAAACATGCATAACTTGTCAAACATGCACAACTTGTCATTTTAAACTTGCATAAGCATGCACAACTTGTCAAACATGCACAACATGGCCTAATGAACTTGCATGAACATGCATAACTTATTTAACTTGCAAATTATGGCATAGCGGACTCGCATAAACATGCATAACTTATCAAACTTGCAAATTATGTCATAGTGAACTTGCAAAACATGCATAACTTATCAAACTTGCAAATCATGTCATAGTGACCTTGCAAAACATGCATAACTTATCAAACTTGCAAATCATGGCATGGTGAACTTGCATAAACATGCATAACTCAATAAACATACAAATCATGGCTTAGCAAACTTGCATAAACATGCATAACTCATTTAACTTGCAAATTAAGACTTAGCAAACTTGCATAAACATGCATAACTCATTTAACTTGCAAATCAAGGCTTAGCAAACTTGCATAAACATGCATAACTAAATAAACATACATAAATCCCAACTTGCATCACATATTAACTTTAGAGTTTCTAAAATGAAGGTAAGAGGGCTTACAATGCTTATGCGGACTCAAATAACTATAGCAAATGTAAAGAACCCCTTATGCAACTAATTAAAGCCCCCAAATGCAAGCAAACTTGATCAAGACTCCTTCTTTATGATGGCAATAGAAAAACAAGCCTTTAATGCAAGCTAAGGAGGATCATACAAGCCTAAATATGCTTGTATGCATGGAAAATCACTTAGGAATCAAATTAGGAATTGTATGAAGAGGGTGGAGGCCATGAGAGTTTGGATTTTGGCATAGTTTTGTTGCTAGAATGATTAATGGGGTTTTAGGGTAGGATTAGGGGTATATTTATAGAAGATTAGAGTGTTTTTAGCCCTAGGATTAACCCTAGGATAGTTTTGGCCCGTCAGATCTCGGAACTCTCTAGAACCAAGCCACCTAATCAAGCCCAAATCAGAAATGGTGCACCAGGCTAGACTGCCTGGGCACCCCCTGTCGACAGGGCTGTCGATAGGGCAGTCGACATGCCTAGGACCCTGTCGACAGGCCTGTCGACATGCGGGTCCTGGCGGGATTTTTCCCGCCTTGGCCCAGCTGGCCCAAATCCTTGTTTTTAATTTAAATTTAAATCTGTTTTTAGCATAGAAATTTTTGAAAACTTCAATGGGCCCTAACTGGGTCATACGGACTCCGATTTTCGAAAACTCGGACTCTATTTCGCGTATTTTTCCGAGACGAACGCAATGGCATAACCCGTTTCCCTTGATTCAGATTTTATAATTAAATTCTGCCTCAATTTTCATTATTACAGGTTATTGAAAATACGGGTTGTTACAGTTATTGCCAAAATATACTTCTTCATTTCAGGAAACAGATTTGATCCTTGCCATGTATGACACATTTGATTTCAAACACATGTATTGCCTGCATTGATTGCACCATTAAACAGTTTTCAAGAAAGCTTTGCCATTTATTTGCTTCATGCATTTTATTCTTGCCAAACTTCCTGCTTTTCCATTTACTGTTTGGACAAATTCAAACACTTTCTGTCCATATTTTTTACTGTCACGTGAATTTGTGTATTCCATTTTGTTGAGCTCTATGTTTGAATACATACAGTTTTGCTGTGTGATGTCATATGCTATACTTGCATGTCATTTGTGCTTCTGTGCCATTTCATTGTGTAACTTTGCTCTGGCTATTGTACATGATATATGAACCTGCCTTAATTCCTGCTTCATCATACTCGAGCAGTCCTTGTAATGTTGTACACTTTGGCTTTATTCCAATGTATATATGCAGGCACCCTATTTATGACTAGTGATTCATGTATGTATATACATATATAGATAAGTATATGTATATATGTATGCATGTGACTAGCATTGCTGTATGAACCTATCTTGTTCACCTGCATATTCACATCCCTGAGCTGTTTTGTCTCGACCATGCAGACATGTTTCTACTTGCACTATGCTGCTATGTATACTCCCCTGACTTTCACTATGCTTGCTGCATGTTTGGTATCCATGTATTTGAGCTTGCCCTTGAAAACAGTTTGGTTTTGTGTGGATCGACCAATTTTGACATGTTCCATGTAGCTGGTTTGAAACAAAATTGTCTTCATGCTTTGTCCATTTGTAAATTTGCTTGTTGTTTGGTTCGACCATGATTGACTTTGTGCACTGTCTTCATGCTTGACCATGCTGCATTGAGTCGAGATGGTCCACGTGGCTACTCCTCAGTTGCACGCTGATTGGCGAGGCAGTGCACACATGTATATTTGTACACGTGTGTATATCATCCATCAGAAGAAAAAAATTATGTCCCTGTTCATATACAAACTAGCTGCCTAGACACAGATGAATCAGATCAAGTCATGAAAAATGATGAGAAACACACTAGAAATCTGAGGCAAATAAAAGTTTAAAAATAAAATTTATATTCGCATACATTCAGTTTAAATTCTATTGCAGTGTACTGTGTGTGTGTTTCATTGTGACAGATAGGAAGATGAGACTAGACTGAAAGTTGTGAAGACAGAAGACAAGAAGACAGAAGGCAAAAACAAAGAACAGTGTGTGTAACAGTGAAAGTGTCTGTATTTGAGTCTGTGAATGTATAACTGAAAATGTATAATCGAATGAGTGTTGTAGGAGCTGTGAATGAAAAATAATATTGTGCTGATATTTGTAATAAACAAATTTGTTTGAAATAAAATATTATTTTATTGTGTTTAAACTTGTGTTCAAACAAAATTGTTTATTGTATTCAGTTTATATACAAGTACAATTTTAAGTGAAGTGTTTAAATAGTGGAGTTATAAATAGTTGTACTGTTTGAGTTTTTAAATATAATATTATAATAG
This sequence comes from Allium sativum, assembly GCA_030737875.1. NCBI lineage: Eukaryota > Viridiplantae > Streptophyta > Magnoliopsida > Asparagales > Amaryllidaceae > Allium > Allium sativum. The sequence continues at coordinate 293,034,189 of CM060909.1, forward strand.
TACAATAACAAACACATTTAAAATAATATATACTTGTTTGTTATCATCAAACAAAAATCATATAATTGTGTATATAACTCCGTTATATACAACAATCTCCCCGTTTTGATGATGATAAACAAATAAAAAGATTTTGAATATAATAAATGTGTTTGTTCGAGAATAGTGAAACTCCCCTATTTGAATGCTTCCCCTACAACTAAACTCTCCCTATAACTGTGCATGAGTGAATTGAACTGAATAACAATAAATTTTCAAAATTATTTTTTTTTATAAAATATTCACTCATAAATCAAAATCTCAATCCATTCTCCCCCTTTTGTTATCATCAAAAGGATACAGAATTTAAAATATAGATGAATACTGACTAGGAATATAATTTCAGCTAAAGAGGAAGAATGATCATCATAAATCTCAATCAGCCAAACAAAAATCATAATATTCAAAGAACTGGTGGCATATTTCACATTGTAGAGAATGACGGATTTACGATGAATTTTATATAAAATGGAGAGAGTTTAAAAAAATCATTTCCAATTATTTTCAAAAGATTCTTTATAAAAATAAAGCACAAAAACAGTGATGGATTTGGACTATAATTAATAATTCAATTTAATTGACAAAATCAAATAATCTCAAATCCCATTAGCTATCAATCAACAATTCATAATACGTCATAAAATATTAACACACTTCACAGATTAGAAGGATGGATTGATAGGCTGGTTTTTATATGCCATGGAGAATTTCAGATTAATTTCAATTTATAGCACATTATTTCCTTTTCTTTTTTTTTATTTAAGAGCATACTGACCATGCATAACCAGAGCTTGGATTTTTAAATGAGGTCAGTCGCAGCTTAAATTACAAGTTGTCTCTTAACCATGCATGACTAGAGCTTGGATTTTTAAATGAGGTTAGAGACACACTTATATATTATATATATATTTATCGTTTCAGCTTTTAAAAGGAAAAACTCCTCAGTATATAAAACCAATATATGGATGATAGAAGATGGGGTAGATACAGAAATGGACTGTGAAATAAATTTATAAATTAATTATATTATGAAATATGATCAACTGTACCAAGATCATTGAAAATTTTCAATTGTCACTAATTCTGAAAAATAACATAGTCCTATTTCTGTCACAAATATTTCCACTGTTTATTCAAAAAGATTTTAAAACATATTAACTCTCCACATTAATATAAAATTATCATGGATGGCAGAATGATGATAGATAAAGGAGATGGTCGTGAAATAATTCCCAATTCAAAGATATTATAATAAATGTTCAACCATTATGAAAAATTTAAATAAAATCTCCTCTTATTGTGAAATATACTGCAGTCATAATTCATCACAATTTCAAAATCTGTTAATTATTTTGATGAATTATAAATATAGTTCAATTTGGATATAGATTTCAATTTCTGAATGAATAATCAATAAATAATTTTACAATTGAAAATCAATTCCAAGAGGAAATTGAAAAGTTCTATACAAAGCAAGAGGGAATAGAAAAAATATATACAAAAAAATCAGCACTTCTGATACCAATTGGTGTCTCAATTAATGAGGATTGTATGGAGGCACTCGGGACAAACCAGAATATCATATACAAACAGAATTTCAATCATAAGGCCCAAGCGGACAAGACAAGCCCATTAATTTCATTTATCATAGCAGCAGTCAAAACTAAGCAGATTTTTGAAAACATTTGTCAAAAAACAGTATCAGAGCAGCACATAAAACAATAGCACAACAGACTAGTCAAAAGATGATGGTCATGTAAATATGATTCATGATTCAAGATTTAAAATACCGTTTATTTGAAATCATTTGAGGAAATATGACAATATCAGAATTTAATGAATCAATCACACCAGGTTATAAACTTTTGATTTGAGATATGTGTGTGATTCAGTAAATCAATAATTTCAAATGATTTTAAACAAACAAATATTCAAATCAAATAATCATGAAGAAACAGTAGTTCCAAATTTTTCAAAGGATTTTTCACAAAATTTTCTAATAGGCACACATGAATGATTTCAGATCATTTACATCAGGATAGAGAGATATTCACGAACCAAAAAATTAAAAATAATTTATTTGAAATCACTTGAATCAATGTCAAGTTTTGAGATATAATGAATCAGTCACACAAGATTGATAATTCCAAATTTAAGAGGTATGTGAGATTCAGAATATCAAGAATTTCAGATGATTTCAAACAAATAGATTTTAACCATAGAATGATCATGAATATAAGATGAATTTTTAGATGTATCACCGATTCAAGACATTTCAAAATATTCAAGTCAATCTGAAAATTTCTGAAATTATCACAACTGAGAAATAACAAAGTGCTGTAATGAGTATAAATTTTCAAGTCCTTCCAAACTGAAATAGAAATAACTCAAAACAGCAGATATATGTGAAATTTCATTAAATATTCAGATCTTCAAAATTTTTAGAATTTATACTAACAATGTTCAAGATATGATATGAATACTTCAGCACTGTTAGAAATTCATAAAACAGAAAATAAACTTCAAAAGAATTGCAGATATTTACAAGATTAAAATCAAAATCTGGAAATGATTAAAACATTAGAGTTCTATTTAAATGAAGTGAATTTCTAGAAAAAATATAAATTCTACAATTTGAAGTTAATGAAGCACAAAAAGTTACAAAGATATGACAGTGACAAATCAACAAATCAACAAAAAAAATCAGAAGAGGTAGAAGGAAGAATACAAAAAAGGAAAATATTTACAAAGATGAGTTTAGAGGTTATACCTGAATCCAATGTAAATCAGAATCTCTAACTCAACAAACTTGGCTAAGGAACTGTGGATGATACAGGAATATTGAGCAGCTCGAATTCAATTCTCTTTTGCAAAGCAGTTCCTCAGCCTCCTTCGGTACCTAACAATTCTGGAGATCGAGTGGTCTAACAAAGTTTGTAAAACCACTCACAACTATATTCATATGTTTTGGTACCCAGACTTGTTTATATAACAAACCATTAGAATTAACTTTCGTACCCTTAGGAACCCAAATCTGTTTAAACTTGACGAAGCCCATTTTATTTTTTGGGATCCAAGAATGTTCAAATGGTTTATTATAAAACGATTTCTCATCACAATTTTGACTCAAAAGACCTTTGAAATTTTTAGTGTTCAAATTTTCTAAGCAGTTCTTTCCAAAGCAGTTTGAGGGATTTTTCAAATCATTTGGATTTTGTTTTCCAAAAACATCATTTTTCCCGAAGCCAAGACCATATTTATTTCCAATAGAAACTTGGTTTTGTAACAGCATATTCAACGATTTTTCCCCATTAGAAAACTTATACAAAGTTGATTCGAATCATTGAATTTTGGATTTTAGATCGCTATTTTCTTTTAGTAAATTTGAGCAATTATTTATAGCGATCTTCTATTCAGCATTGGACTGTTTCAAAACCAAATTCTCATTTTCAAGAAATTTAATTTTGGCTTGGGATTCGGAAATTACAAGTTCAAATTGTTCTTGTTTTCCAGACTCAAAATTCTGGATTTTTCAATCTCATTTTCAAGTTCTTTCAAAATCAAACCACTTTTCACCAAATTTTCATTTTCAGCAATTTCAAATTTGGAATATATACCAGTCTAAAAAATTTCAAATTCGTTTTGTTAAAAGTTATTCAAACTTGATAACTCAATCTTGTTTTCTTTTAAGATCAGAATTTCCTTTTCAAACTTTTGAATATATTTATTGAGATGAACAAGATTGGTTTTCAATTTCAAACAATTTTTGCAATCTTAATTTGAAGAATTTTTAAAATGTTCAAGTTGTGATTCCAAATCATCAATTTTGCTGGTCAACTCAAGATTTTTAGATTTCAGAGATTTTTTTTAGATTGGAGTTTATCAACAGACTTAGTTAGATCAACACACATATAAACTAAATCTTCATATGAGAAATTTCTTGTCTCATCGTCTGTTGAATCTCCATACACTGATCCATCTGAATTTTCATTTGTAAATCCTGTTAAGCAGAACTCTGAATCTGAGTTGATTTTATCTGGTTTTGAGTTGTGGTTGTCAGATCTTCCATACTTCGTATTGAGAGTATCCAGATTTCCCGTGCAGATAAACAATGACAGAAAAGATTAAACTGTTCAGTATTAAGATAATCAAATATGATTTTCATAGCATGAACATTGAAAGTAATATCTACACTATTAAACCCATTGATAACAACATCCCAACATTTAATATTAACAGATTTTAAATAAAATTCCATTTTGGATTTCCAGTTTGAAAAATATGTTCCATCGAAAATAGTTGGAAATGAACTGGACTAACTCTCTATCAGCTGACAAATAGGATCCATGATTCTAGGGTTAATGAGATTACCAGGCTCTGATACCACTTGTCGGATCTAGATTAACCCCAGAGGGGGGGGGGGTGAATAGGGTTTATCACAATTTTTAACTGAATTAAAAATCTAACGAGATATATAATAATAAACAGATCACATAATATAGCAGAAACATAAATGAAGAAAATAAATCACATACAGATATACCCAGCTTCGGCAAAACCCTGCCTACTGCTGCATTCCTAAGATTTCTACTAGGTGATAGAACAGATCTCGCTTACAAACCCTGTAAACTTGCACTCCCTTCTCCTGTACTAACCCTACGCTCAATACCCTAGACTGGTCGATATCCCCTCGACCAGATTTTCCCGTATTACAAACCCGTAACACGTAACCCAGATTTTACAAACTCTGCCAACTGTCAGTCAACACCCTGACTGAATTACCTAGTATTTTACAGACTCTAGAAACTGTTTTGATTCGATTCAAAAAACAATACAAATAAAATAAAGCTAAACCCTAGTTTAAAATGAAATTTAAACTCCCCTTTAAACATTAAAAGCTAGACTTGGCTTAGTCAAATTGAAGTAGGTCGGCCCGCTCTCTTTTTCATTTGCCCCGTGCTTTTCTCGCTTACTCTGGAGAAAAATGGCGGCGCGGCTAGGGTTTCTTCCCCAAATCGAACTAGGTTTTTTCTTGATTCCCAAATCGCAGCTTTGAATGATGGAAAAGATGATTCTATGATGCTTGAATACGTTCGTTTCTCTGCTTGGTGATTAGGGAAAAGCGATTGAAAAATAGTGAGTTCTCTGGATTTTTCTCTGAGTTTGCTTTTTGAATTGTTGAGTGTTTTGTTTTTCGATCATGAACGCCAGTGATGAATTGGTGTAGTTATAGGGTTAAAACACAAAACCCTAAACCTGATTTCACTATGTGACTTGGCTGAGTTGGCTCGATGCTTTCCCCTTTTGGATTTTGTAATTCTCGGCTTAAAAATGGTTTCCTTGATTAACAAACATGCTGTAAATTCTGATTTGAATTGTTACCAAGAATTTATCACCAATTTGTTGCTGTGAAACATTTCCCCTTTTAAAATGTAGCCATGTATGACACAGATTTTCTCCTTGCCATGTATGACACATTTGATTTCAAACACACGTATTGCCTGCATTGATTGCACCATTAAACTGTTATCAAAAAAGCTTTGCCATTTATTTGCTTCATGCATTTTATTCTTGCCAAACTTCCTGCTTTGCCATTTATTGTTTGGACAAATTCAAACACTTTCTGTCCATATTTTTTATTGTCACGTGAATTTGTGTATTCCATTTTGTTGAGCTCTACGTTTGAACACATACAGTTTTGTTGTGTGATGTCATATGCTATACTTGCATGTCATTTGTGCTTCTGTGCCATTTCATTGTGTAACTTTGCTCTGGTTATTGTACATGATATATGAACCTGCCTTAATTCCTGCTTCATCATACTCGAGCAGTCCTTGTAATGTTGTACACTTTGGCTTTATTCCAATGTATATATGCAGGCACCCCATTTATGACTAGTGATTCATGTATGTATATACATATACAGACAAGTATATGTATATATGTATGCATGTGACTCTACATTGCTAAATGAACCTATCTTGTTGCATCTACATATTCATATCCCTGAGCTGTTTTGTCTCGACCATGCAGACATGTTTCTACTTGCACTATGCTGCTATGTATACTCCCCTGACTTTCACTATGCTTGCTGCATGTTTGGTATCCATGTATTTGAGCTTGCCCTTGAAAATAGTTTGGTTTTGTGTGGATCGACCAATTTTGACATGTTCCACGTAGCTGGTTTGAAACAAAATTGTCTTCGTGCTTTGTCCATTTGTAAATTTGCTTGTTGTTTGGTTCGACCATGATTGACTTTGTTCACTGTCTTCATGCTTGACCATGCTGCACTGAGTCGAGATGGTCCACGTGGCTACTCCTTAGTTGCACGCTGATTGGTGAGGCAATGCACACATGTATATTTGTACACGTGTGTATATGCAGCCATCAGAAAAAAATTTCTGTCCCTGTTCATATACAAACTAGCTGCCTAGACACAGATGAATCAGATCAAGTCATGAAAAATGATGAGAAACACACTAGAAATCTGAGGCAAATAAAAGTTTAAAAATAAAATTTATATTCGCATACATTCAGTTTAAATTCTATTGCAGTGTACTGTGTGTGTGTTTCATTGTGACAGGTAAGAAGATGAGACTGGACTGAAGTGACTGGACTGAAAGCTGTTAAGACAGAAGACAAGAAGACAGAAGGCAGAAACACAAGAACAGTGTGTGTAACAGTGAAAGTGTATGTATTTGAGTTTGTGAATGTATAACTGAAAATGTATAATCGAATGAGTGTTGTAGGAGCTGTGAATGAAAAAGAATATTTTACTGATATTTGTAATAAACAAATTTGTTTGAAATAAAATATTATTTTATTGTGTTTAAACTTGTGTTCAAACAAAATTGTTTATTGTATTCAGTTTATATACAAGTACAACTTTAAGTGAAGTGTTTAAATAGTGGAGTTATAAATAGTTGTACTATTTGAGTGTTTTAAATATAATATTATAACAGTACGATAACAAACACATTTAAAATAATATATATTTGTTTGTTATCATCAAACAAAAATCATATAATTGTGTATACATCTCCGTTATATACAACAAATTCGTTGTGCATTAATAGGATTCTAATTATAAATGCTTGGGAGTTTGGTGATTGGACCAAATTGGATTCCTGTTTTGAGACTTGAAGTAGGGGTAGATTATGGACCCGTTTGTGTTGTTGACTATAATCTGAACTTATTTTTTGTGTATGTATTTATGGATTATGTGTTGTATTACTTGTAATTTTGGAAATGTAACTTTTGTAGAATGTTTTGTAATGTATGTTCGAAATTTACGAATTTTATTTTGCTTAACCTTGTGAAATGTATGTTTTTGGTTGTTTTATGACGATATTTGTTTTAGTTCTTGAATTGCTACACTTCTACATTCGTACTATTATAGATAAGCTACAGTTATTTATTATTATTATTTTTAAATTTATGTTGCAACTGTCAGAAATAGTTGTAAAATATCAAATGACAACTGATATTAACAGTTGCAAAGGTCTTATAACAACAGTTGTCGACTGTTGCGATAAATTAAGCTATAACTACAAATAGCACTTGTAAAAGACCTTTTAACAAGAACATATGGTATCGGCTTGCCCTTTCATGAGCGGGGACAAAATGAAATGACCATAATAAAGACACATACTGTCTACTCTTGATTCAACACATTTCCATTGTAGTGTTCGAGTGGATCCTGCTATTTCCTCTCGAACGTGGTTGGATGTGGAGACACGTTTGGTTGGGAATTTCAACGACCTGAAAGTAGTTGTAAAAAGATATTTTACAATTGCCAAAGGTAGTTGTGAATAAATATTTTACAACTTCCATGAACAATTGTAAAAGGATCCTTTTGCAAGTGTCCAACATAGTTGTAAAGTAATTCTTCTCTATTGCAACTGTGGATATAAGGACCGACCAGCGTCAGTTGTAATCGTCCTATTACAACTGTTTTTATCAGTTGCAAAAAGGTGTTTTTATTGTGGTAAGGTGAATAAATCACATAATTTCCAACCAATATCTCACACTCAACCCATATTCTTTTCAGTTCAGTTTTAAACCAATTTATTTACTTTTCATGGGGTTCACACAATTTTTTTTTGGTTCAGTTTATGTCAAATGACAACCCAATTCATATCATTTACTTATGAGTCATTTCATAAATTTATTTGGCTAAATTTACATTTAATTGCAACCAAATTTCTTTTCAATGGATTTCAACAAATTTTAGTTTCCTAAAATCCCTTCATTTTATTCAACTAAGCTTAAGTTAAACTTTTTTAATCCATTTGATTTATTCTTACCATTTCAATCCATTTAACTTGCACAAGTTAAAGTTAAATTCAGAAATTCAAATTCCCGGCTTTTATTCCGAACTCTTTTAAAATAATACAAATATGTGCAAATATTTATAACCATTTGCAAATTCAAAATATTTGAATTTTTAAAACAACTTTTTCTCAAACAAATTTCCATTAACCAATTTACTATGGTAGCAATCCACCACTTAGGGACTCAAAAATGAACACCAATAATGTTGCGATCCATTATTAGAACTATTTTCCAGCGATTGAAGTGAGTTTAGTGCTTTACTCTTTATAAATTCATTCAAAATGATTTTTATTCAAAAGTTTCTTCAAATAATGCTATATTACTTATAATACTTCAGGAAATATTTTCTAAGCATTCGGGATTTAAATTCTCAATTCTGGTCTGAATGAAATTTTGGTTTACCTCATTTGTATATTCCATTCTTGTACAAATTCCATTTGGTTATATAGAACCATCTCAATATTGTATCTCACTTGATTATAATAATAACAACCAATTACATCAATATTTTTAGAAAATTATTCCTTTAAATCAAAATATAACTCTGGGTAAAATTATTTTATTTACCCACTTAAAAACAATATTATGTCAAATTGTTCTGCTCAAATGTTTAGAAATCTCTATCGATGACATCGGCTAGACGTGTAGATTTGGAATCTATATACCACTCAAAAAACCAACCAACACAATATAAACAATTTTTATAACACTAACAAGTATGCTCTCATATATATATATATATATGTATGTATGTATGTATGTATGTACACACACACATACACTCAAACTCAATCTAAATTATTACTAATGTCATCTCTATTAAGCTATGCCACAGTGCCAACATTATTTCTCAACCTTCAGCTCTGATACCAAATGTAATGACCCATTTTTTCCATATAGTTTAAGCCAACATTTAACCACACACGTCAACTCAAAATGCGCAGAAAAGTAGTCAGTTAGAAGAAAGAAGTTAGTGAGTGAGAAAACAGAAAGAACGAAAAGTTAGAATATAAGAATAAGAAGAACATTAGCACATCATAATTATATTTATTATTTCACTACTCAAATTGAATTAATAATTCAAGATCATTTAATTTGAGTTACTTAAATTTTTAAATGAATATTTAAATAATTAAATAAATTAATTATTCGACCGCTAAAAATCTGGGATATTACACATATTGTCATTTATAGTTTCAGCAAAAATGAGTATATAATGCTCTCCGCTATATAGCATAACACCATAAAAAGAATGTGTTTGTAATGAAACTAGTGGCATTAATATACACACATACACACATACGATTCTATAAAGCATAAAGCAAATAGACTGATGTTATCATACAACACAAATATAAGTTATCGCGCTTATTTGATACTGGTTTATACTTAAAAAGTATGGATGTCGACATTGATAGAGTCAGCATTGCTAATCATGGATACCATGTGCCTTTAAATAGCGGCTACTATGCCATATAAAAGAGTGTCGAAACTATATAATAGCAACATCATTGCAACCAAACATTTTATATTGAAAATGATGCTTAACAATAGGTGCCATAGAGTAGTTTAATACCGAAAATAGTGGGATGCTACATCAATATGATTGGTAAAGGTTGACATCATTATGATTGCGAGATAACTATGTCTCATTAATCTCAATACTGAAAGCCTTTATTTATGTGCATCAACCTTATTAGAATCACTTCGTATTAATAAAGTTGACATCATTTCTTTCTTTGGGGATTTTTCTCACAAGGACAAACTCACCAAATTATTTGCCCAAAAGGACAACCAACAAAAAACTTGCCCAAAAGGACAAGTTTTAGTGCAAATGGTGAATTTCAGGGGGTCCCATGTTTTTCCACTTTGCACTAAAACTTGTCCTTTTGGACAAGTTTTTTGCCCCTTGTCCTTTTGGACAATTTTTTTGGTTTTTTTGTCCTTCACAATTTTTTCCTGTCTTGGTAAATACCATAAAATTTCTTTCCATTAAAGCAGTTATTTTTCATCAACTCCTAACCCTTGTCGATTCTTTGGTCAAAAACAACTTCAACTTGTTTTCCTTTTGAGAAAACCACCACACCATAATTCTTTCCAAAAAAAATTTCATGCAATAAATAATCGTTAGTTATTTAATATTAATTATTTTCTTTATTAGCTAATTAAATTCGTAATAAATCGTATATACTTAGGAAAAGTCCCCAAAATCCTATAAAATTAGAATTTACCTATTCTTTATGAAATAAAAATTTTGAGATCAAAATCGATATTTAATAATTAAAATCCAAAATAAATGCCTTTTCCCGCTTTGGAAATTCATAAATTATTCATGTTAATTCGAAGAACTATGGAATTAAAACTCAGCTTTGAAATTATATTTTACGTAACATATCTAAAAATCAAATCATTTTGAGTAGGGTTTACTCATAATCATATAAACTTCATAAAAACTTTGATAGATCATTATTAAATATTTTTTTGCATAATCATGCATGGCATATCATAAAGTCATTAAGTAATTCAGAAATCCATAAAATCTGAAATCAACAAACATAAATGAGATGTTTTTGATTATTATTCACTATGATTTAATAAAGAGGCTTAAGATTTAAAGATTGTTTTGGTTTCAAAAAAAAAATTCCTTTTTATTTTGCAAGCTTTCTTCCACTTTCATTCTTGTTTAATGATCGATCTTTGTTTTCTTTTATGTATATGAATGAATCTGAGTGAATAAATGAAGTGAAATAATTTTTATGTAGGAAATGATGCACATTCTTATTTTCCCATATGCATTAATTTTCTCCTTCTCACTTAGGTTAAAAACATTCTTATTAATTCATTTATTAAGGCATGATTTTGTTAATTATCAAATCTCAATCTCTTTATTACCCTATACACCATTCTATTCTATTTAATCTATTTAATTGAATTTCCTAAATGATATTGATCAAAATTAAGGGAAAGCTCTCCTCACTAAAAAAAAACCATCCTTGAAATTCAACAAGGACTACATAACAAGCATATCATCCATTCAAACATTTATAACAAAAAATGCTAGTATGCTTATCAACTACAAAGTCTATATATGAATAATATAGAACACACCATTATAATAACTTAAGGTAAGCAATTCTAATTATGTCCTTTATTTTCTAAGTACATTCTTTCTTTTTGTTTTCCTATTGAATTTCCACTAATCTGACTATCATATTCCTTATCTTTTTTTTGATCTCTGGCCACAATACGAACTGGTTTCCTAACAAAACATAGAATATGTTCTACTACTAGTCTTTTAATGTGCTCAAAGTAATAGTATTCTCTAGATAATGTACATACTTCTAAAGATAAGAAATACGAAGAACTCTATACACCCTAGCTAAATCAATTGGTAACCCTACCGATATATGAGCTTTTCGATCCTTTCTATAATTGGGAACAATCTAACATATCTACTTACCAATTTCTCTAAGTTGCAAAATCATACAGTGTGCTTAGTTGTTGATACTTTAATGAAAACATGGCCTTCGACTGAGAACTTTAGATCCTTACGCCTTTTATCAGTGTGACTCTTTTGTCTAGGCCAAGCTTCCTTCGTCATAACTCGAATCCACTCAATCTTCTCTGCATCTTCTCTCACTAGTTCTAAACCAAGAATTAATCTGTGTTTGGTCTTTAACCAACACGCTGGTGACATGTACAATCCTTCTTACAAATCTTTGAAAGACACAATTGCTATACTAGTCTAAAAACTATTGTTATAGGAAAAAACAACTAGGTGTAAATGGTCTTCCTTTAACATACCAAAGTCTAGTAAGAAAGCTTTCAATAAGTTTTCAGGTACCTTATTGACTCTCTCTGTCTGCCCAACAGTTTAAGAGTGATAAGCGGTGCTCATCTTGAGCTTGGTACATAATTAATCTTATTGTAAACTCTTCCAAGATGCACTACTGAATCAAGTATCTCTATCACCGGCTGTACTATTGGGAAACCTATGTTGTCTAACAATATTTCGATAAAATAACTTAGTCAATACAGATCTCGTCCTGGTTGACTTAACACGAATGAAATGAGAACTTTTGGTTAACCTATATAGACCTACATACTTTCTTTTCCTCTACTTGACGTTGGAAACCTGTTGATAAAATCCATGGTATAGATTCTCATTCCCAAACTGGTATATCTAATATAAAGTAATCCACTTGGCTTTCGATAATTATCTTTAACTTGTTGGTCATTCAAGCACGTTTTTACCCATAGGTCTACATCCATTTTCATATATTTCTAGAAGAAACTTCTCTTCATATCATCTTGATCCCTCTATGATTAACTATAGACTTAGATTGATGACACTTTATAAGGACTTCCTTCATTATGTTTTCAATATTTGAAATGCATAACCATCTCTTTTTTATCAACTATCCCTTCTAGTTAGGACTAAAATCCTTTAAATCATTAATATCCATACTTTTTCTAAACATTATGATCCATTCAATTAGTTATGGACCTTTTTTTGTTTAAAGAAATTCTCTTGATCTGTACCAGTCTAACTTCCAAAAAGAGATAATATGGTAGTCTTTCAATTAGAAACAACAATCGATCATAATTGTATGTTACAAGTGATCAACGCCCCTAAGTCTTCCAATTTTGCCAACATAGCTAACAACACATCTTGATAATTTTAAAAGAAAATAAAGGGAAGGTATGGAAAAGTAAGGTAAAGGCAATTAGAGGGACAAAAGAAAGATACCTTAAAGAGCTAAATGAGCAATACTATTCTCATTTTACGGTACCCAAATATTTTATCTCAGTATGTTTTTATAAACTATTATATATATAGTTTCATGTGATTTTTTGTGAATCGAAAAGTGTTTAGTAATTATTTTAGAGGGTAAACTGATGAACATGGGATGTTAAGACATATTTACCTATCCCAAAGATTTCTAAATATCATGAAATTTTTATGTCAAGTTCTAACCTTGATTTAATGTACTTGTACTTTAACAGATTTCTTATTCCAAGATAAATCATTATGATTAATCGAAGTAGCATGAAAAAGGAAATTATCTTTAAAATCAAAGTAAAAGATAGAGTATATTAGAGAAATTGTTGATGAATTTTGTGGAATTTTAGTAAGGTTTGTTTTTGGAGGAAAATAAGGTAACCTAAGATAGGTTTTGCATAGGGATAGTTGCGTTGATACTTGTAATACAAAAATAAAACAAGTGTTAGATAAATAGGATACAGATCCAAATAAAATAATGTACATAAATAAAAGACACTGCAAATAATAGAAATTAAACCATACGTATCACGTAGCGGCACAAGTACAGATATTATTGGACATTCATACCTTACATGGTATGAATCTAAGGTGGCAACCTAACAATTATTTAAATAACTGTGGATGCAGGGAAAGAAGGTAAAGATTTTCCAAAGGAGGCCCGGAGATTTTCTGGAAAATGTAAAATTGCACTGCAGTAACGCATCTAATTAGAAGTATTATTTTAATGAGTAAAGAATGAACTATATTCACAAGACTGGGCAGAGTTGTACTATGCCAAAGGTGCGAATTGAACCTAATAAAAGATAATTATGTAGGACTCGAAGAAAGTTGAGAACTCTCGCATTAGAGATATGGTTGGAAAGGTTATTGATACCAAGTGGGGACTCTCACTTGAATGCACAACTTGGGAAGGTGAGGAATGACATTCAACTTTCAGGGAGGTAGGCTTGATTCTAGTAGTTATAAGGTAAACTGATGTTTAGAGACTGAGGTGGTATATTCCAAAGTATATGAATACATATATAGAGGCTAAGGTAGGTTTATCCAAAGTCAGGGATGAAGCTAGGATTTAAGATCGTCCCGGGCTATGATTGTACTTATAAGAATGACATCGAATGTAAAACCACAAAATCAATATTATTACTGCATTTGTTGATTTTTGACATATTTGTAATTCTTTAATAATGAAACGATATAATTGGTAAATGATTTCATGCAAATATAAAATTGCAAAAAGATGTTCTTTGCCTACGTGAACATAAACCAAGCAATGATTGGGTTTGAAATTTTGTATAATTGTCCTACGATCGACTTGGTCCTAGGTTGAAAGACCCAAGTCCGTATCTTATGTAGGACACATATTATTACAAAAAAAGTATAGAAAACATGTTCATTGGAAAATATTTTGACGTTTTTCTATTGTATGAACATTACCTGTTTGTTATTTAGCCCGTACGAACAATGTCCAAGCTTAATGCTTGTGCAGTCCTTGTTGACTTGAACCTCTTACGGATTAAGACTAGACAAACTTTTGTTTAGTCTGATCCATCCCAATTCAATATGTTGCCACTCCTAAATAATAAAACTAATCCAGAAATAAAAGATAAACTAGTTTTACTAGGGATAAATGAGAAATAAAAGTATAACTGGGCCAAGATTACTATGCAGGGTTATAATTATGGATGACCCATGTTTTCAAATCCTACCCAAGTATAATTATGTATGTTCCATATTTACAAATCCTGTAACGACCCAGAAAATCTGAACCAATCTAAAATTTTTAAATTGGCTAAAATAATGGATTTTAAATATTTAAAATAAATATTTTAAATAATAGCAATGAAAACTGAGTTTGAATCGACAATTGAAAACGAATATAATTAATTCTAATTATAAACAAGGCCTGAAATGGCGCTGCAGTTTCAAAAATTGAATTCAAACTTTGTCGGACTGTACCGGGTGCAAAACAAAACGGATTTGAGTGAAACTAAAAATATTTAAATCTGTTAGTGAATACCTTTCTAACGAATCAGAAAAATCGAATTTTCATAGCGGAAAGCAAAAGTTATGACCAAATGAATTTTCAGAAAGGTCGCTATGGAATTTATATAGCCCGTGAAATTGGCCATTTTGCATACGACCTCGGAATTCGACGAAACCACTTTTGTTGGATCCGGGATGTGAAGTTATTGCTAGGTTTCAAATTTCATAATTTTTGAAACTAGTATGTGAGCGTGGCAAAGGAAAACGTGTTTTGGTCAATTACAGTTAAATTGAAATGTACGTTCAAATCGAATATTGAATGTTATATATTTTAAATTGAATGGAAACTTACTGAAACAGTCGAATGGGCCTACGAAACATATCCTATTGTGTTTGGAATTGGGGTAAAACGCTAGGGACGACAGTCGTTGGGTTTAGATTGGTGGTCGTGTCAGAAAACTCCTTTAAAATTCCCCCGACCAATCATAATTTTTTTTTTAAAATAAAATAAAAGAAATTCTCTCTCCTCCCCCCGATAAACGACGGAAGCTGCTTAAAGCTTCCCAGTCCGATCGCCGCCGCCACAGGCGTTTTCGCCACCCCCTCCAGTTCAACTTTTTGAAGATCTCGATCCCCTCTCCACATCCATACCTGACTCGACCCCTGTAGCTGCGCCATCGTCGAGAACCAACGCTTCAAAGTCAGCGAATTTCAGCCGCCGCCGTGTTCGCCAGAGGCCACCGAGTGGGACCCCCCTTACCTCGTTTTGCGTGCCTCTCCAAGCACTGCGACGTGGTGTTGGCCGATCTTCATATCGCTTCACGGATTCGACGAAAATCAAAGACCTAGTTTCAAAGAAAAAAACGAGGTATTCGGCTGAATATAATTTAAACTATATTATAGCAGTTCTAAACGCTATGGTTTTTGTTTTCACTATAAAAATCATATCCTTTTCGTTTCTTGATGAAATTCAGTGAAACAAGAGACATTGGACTCGTGTGGACGTCTTCTACCTTCTAGAAGAGACCGCATATTTTTCTGAGCCTTCTGCTATTTTTGGTGGAGTGGAACCCAATGTGAGATTTCTAATTTATAAACGATATGGAAAACGACGATGTATAAATTATATGATCGATGTATGAGTTATATAAGCGTTGTACACCTTATGTATAAGCGTTGTATAAGTTGTACGTTCGATGTATAAGTTATATATGCGTTGTAAAAATTATATATTTGTTGAAATAGAAGTGAATTGCTATATATATATATATACGCCCCTCGTCCACAAACCATGGACGATATTTATTGGTTGTGATTGGTGTGAAAATTGATTGATAGCGAATGGTTGATTGGGATTGTTTGTGGTTGATATTTATTGATTGTGGTTGAAATACCCGTTTGTGGTTGGGAAATATTTGGTTGAAACCACATAGGATTAGTTCGTGGAAATGAAATAAATATATACATGCCGCCTGCATGCGAACTAGATGCATGATCTCCATTGTCAAAAACCGCGAGGTTTTAAGGTAGAGCGAGGAGCCGTACTAGGGACGGTCCCGGTTTTAACTACCCTACCGTTATGCTGCCGAAATTTTGAATAATATTCATGTGTTTGAATTATTTTCATTTGTTGAAACTATATTTATTCGTTAAATAGAAAACCTTCATGTGTTGAATCGATATTCATTCATTGGATAGAAATTCATGTGTTGAATGGTATTCGTGTTTTGAATATAAAAATCACATTTTTATCTATATATACAAACTATAGAAAACCTTCATGTGTTGAATCGATATTCATTCGTTGGATAGAAATTCATGTGTTGAATGGTATTCGTGTTTTGAATATAAAAATCACATTTTTATCTATATATACAAACTATAGGAAACCTTCATGTGTTGAATCGAAATTCATTCGTTGAATTGAAATTCATGTGTTGAATGGTATTCATATTTTGAAATAAATTGTTTTATATTAAAAAGCCTATTTTTATTACCTATATAAACTATATAAAATAATCTTGTTTTGAAAGAAATTGTTTTATAATAAAAAATCCTATTTTTATTACCTATATAAACTATATAAAATAATAGTGTTTTGAAATGAATTGTTTTACAATAAAAATCACAATTTTATTATATACATAAATTGCTAAATATAGTGAAGTGTTGAAATAGAAGACAGTTAGATAAAAATATCATTTTTATCAAATGTATGAAAAGAATATAGCTTTGAAATTGAAGAATCGATATATTTATATAAATAGAATTAAAATATATCGAATAATGACGCTGCAGTTCGTATTTTGAAACCGTGATTTCAAACGATTAGTACGGGAGATCCGACCATCGGATTTTCCTGAAATCGCAAACGTTGGGTTCGCTTTGGAAATATCTTTCCAACGACACCAACTTTGTAAAAATCCAATGGTTGGATTGTCTGGAATGTTTAATTCAAATCTGAAGAAAAACAGCGCCAGAATCGATTATATTTGTATATAAATATAATTATATTTAATCGAATAACGACGCTGCAGTTCGTATTTTGAAATCGAAACTTCAAACGATTATACCGGGAGATCCGACCGTCGGATTTTCCCGAAACTGGAACCATTGGATTCGTTTTGAAAAGATCTTTCTAATGATATAAATTTTGTGAAGATGCAACGGTTAGATTTTCAGATATGTGTAAATCAAATCTGAAGAAAAACAGCGCCACGACCGCGTTATGGCCCGAAGCGTCGTTTTGAATAAAGTAGCTATTTTAAAATAAATAAAAATAGCGATAAATCATTATAAAATATTATAAACGATATGGATGTGAAATTTAGAAATTAACTGAAGGTTAGCTAAGTCGAATGGTTTCTTGGGTATTGATCTGATGTTGGTTTCGGCCTTCGGGGTTAATATTTGGGAAATCGCTCTCTTACTGACTGACGGTTAGTGACTAATGAATTGAAATGATGCGTATGTGTATTTATGTTGCACTTGTTTATCATATACGCGAGTTGCTTAGAAAGACCGGGTTTATCCCATTCTGAATAACTGAATCGACGATAAGAAATCGAAGATGAAGACGGTGGTCGAAGACCGAAGATCTTCACCTCGTTTGGATGGTAACCGTGGTCCTGATTGGGAGGCATCCCGAAATATGGATAATGAGTGGTGATCGTCCAGACGTACGTGGTGATCGATGAGTTTGCGAGGTGTATGGTGCCTCCGGTTTCGTTCAGACCCAGAACGGACTTGTAAATGGACTGTGTGTCTGACATTGGATTTTATTCTGTGTTGATTGATCTCTGTTAAATATACACCTGTTTGGCGGCGGAGAATTTATTCTTTTGCTTAACGCCCTTCTCTGAAACGCACGAGCTCAGAGGTTGTATATCGATGGACATTAGTCGCATGGCATGAATTGCTAGTGTGGCATGCCTAAGTGGCAAATGATCAGGGCTTCTGTTGAAAAGCAAAGTCTTGTGGTGATGATCAAAGCACCGCCTATGTGTCGTAGCTTTGTGTATAACGTGAATTCGCGAAACTCACACCCAGTATGAACCAGAAATGGGAGAGGACATCAGGGAGGACCTGCGTTTCTTTCTAGCTAGAAGTGGCGTCAGTGGTTTTACATGCCCTAACGAGTTTGACTTATGTAGTTGTTACTGTTGCGAGGCGCCTCGGTTAGATCGGACGATCCGGGTCCGATGGAGCCATTCGTTGGCTCATTTACACCCCAAAGGGTGGGGTAACGCAGTGTTCAGGAATTTTAATCCACATCGGTGGACCGGCCCTGACGATCCAAGGGTCACTCGAGCTCTGATCGTGAGGGGCGAGCTAGAGCGTCTCGAAGTCGGTAATGACTATCTTTTTCCTTGGTTCATGACGGAAATCCAATTTCCAAATACGTGACTGTGCGGTTTTGATTGTATATATATGGCGACATGATATATGGTACCCATGCCGTCTATGATTGATAGTTAATTGAAATTGTTTTTGAAACATATAAACACTAGTAATAATATCAAATGCTTTTGTTTTATTCGTATCAAGCATATTTTGGCCATTATAAGGTAAAACTCTATCCTCCGGTTTGCGTTGCATTGTGTGATGGGAACTGAGTCTTATAATGGCTTCATTTTGATAAAAAGCATTGCGATGTTTAAAGGAATGATTTGTTTTAAAGCACTGGCAATCCAATGGAGTAAACCCGTTCCACGAAAGTGGCGTGGTCCTGTGATTGACCATATATTCAATGTGTTGAGTAGATTTCTCATACCACTCCCATGACTGACTCGTAGTTTGTTTCACTTTCAAACTCGGGTGCCCCTTTTTCTACACGGGCAGCCTTGTTTTCAGGTTTAGCTGGCTTTCTCTGGATAGCTTGAGCTGAAGATGGATTCTATCATTTATCTCTTTTTATGCTGTTCAGCTCCTATTATACATTATGTTTGTTTTTCCGCTGTAGACATATATGTATAGTTGAACTGTATTTGTACTAAGTAAGATCCTGTATACTGCGTAACTCTGATGATTACTTTTATCCAGTATATTCCATTTGTTCATTATCTGGTGTATTTATTCAATTCTGTTCTGCTATTATCTGTTTCTGTGTTATATTCCAAAGATTACCCTTGTCTCCGTCTGTACGGGAAATGGGGTCATCATAACGTGGTATCAGAGCTTTGGTTAAGCTTAGTTCTGGAATATAACATATTAACGAACTCATCAGAAATAGAACCAGTAGTGTTCTAGGACGGGTAACTCTTTACAGATAGGATCAACAATATCCTAGTATGAGTAAAGCAGAATGAAATTACACCTCGATAGACACATTTACATTTGAACTATGTGTTTCTATATTTTAAAATACCTTTTCTGTGACCTGACACTTGATCTGCCATTTGCAGAAGTACTAGAAAAATGAGTGTCAAAAACAGGAGAAATGCAGAACCCGATCTAGAGGCTCTATTAAAGAGATATCGAAATCTGAACGGAGCACAGTTCTCGGGCAATGAATCTATTATTCAAATTCAAGCTTGGGTGAGCTCTGCAGAAAGAATATTTGAGCGTATCCAGTTGAGAGATGATCAGAAAAGATTAGTAGCCTCTTGGGCGCTCAAAAAAGAAGCTTTAATCTGGTGGGAAACAATCATCAAAGATAATCCAGAAGGTGATATCACCTGGGACAGATTCAAAGAGATTTTCCTAGAAAGATTTACTCCTCCTGAAGCAACGGAGCGATTATGTGATGAATTTTCTTATCTGATACAAGGTGATATGACCATCCCAGAATATCATAAGAAATTCAACGAACTTGCTCACTTTGCTCCTCATCTGATTCAAGATCCAAAGAGGAAGAATCTGAGATTTGTTCATGGCATGCAAAGAAAATATCAGAACAGTGTAATGAGGAATGTGAAACTTCCTTTCTCTGAAATGATATACATGGCTTATCAGTATGAAGATCTCCATAAGAAAGGAATGTTACGCGACGAAGAAGAAGTCTGTTCTAGTGACAAAGAAGAGTCGGAAACTGATATTCCCGAAGCCAGTACGAGGTCTGAGGTTAATAAGAAGCCCAGTACCAAGAGAAAAAGGGTTGAACCTGGAAATAGACTTGTGTTAGGGCCAGATATGATCCGAGAAGCTGCTGACAAAGTCGATTTTATTAAGAAGCGATTACTCGCCGCTCAAAGCCGACAAAAGAGCTATGCCGATAGGAGAAGAAGAGATATATCCTTTGTTGTTGGCGACTATGTATATTTGAAAGTATCGATGATGAGAGGAGTTATCCGGTTCGGTAAAACCGGGAAATTGGCACCCAAATTCATTGGTCCGTTTCCTATTCTAGAACGGATCGGAACTCTCGCTTATAGGGTCAAATTGCCAGATTGGTTGCCTGGAGTTCATGATGTATTTCACATATCTCAACTTCGAAAGCACGTTCATGATCCAGACTTGATCGTGGAAGAAGCAGCTCAGCAGGATATTGAAATTACTCCAGAATTAGCTGTGAGAAGAGAGCCGCTAAAGATTATTGGCAAAGAAACCAAAGAACTGAGGAACAAGAAGGTTCACTTAGTCAAAGTGCAATGGAGTGGAGATCCGCGAGATTGTACTTGGGAAACTGAGGAGAGAATTCAGAAAGCTTATCCTAGATGCCGAGTGGATATCTCTGATTGACTCCGGTGCAAGGTACATTTACCATACTTTGCATTACCAATTAGTTCTCTAGTATGTTGTTATTTTCTTTCCATGGATGTGCCCTTTTAATTCTATAGTCTGAATGATTTTAAAAAGAATATAGGAATTGATTTGTATGATTTTGAAAAGTTAAAAACAATTTGATTTTTGTTTGTGTTGTGTGATAGTAAATTTGATTAATTGAATTATTAAAACGATAGTTAATTTAATCAATAATAGAATGAATAGTAGAATTTATTCGATTATATCACCCATTGAACTGAGTAGAAAATAGATAGAAATATATATACTTGTGCATTATATATGTTTGAACAGGTAAATGGATTAGCTGTTGAGTAAAGATTTTATTTGCGTGCCCGACAAATAGGTAAACCTTAATGAGTTGGATGCGAAATATTATTATATCAACTCCTGTGAATGCCATTTGATGCGGAGTGCTGGTTATTCTGTGTGAAATAATAAACGTCGCCATAGGATAGTAACAATTAATTTTTAACTACACTGCATGGCATACTTCTGAAATAGGCATACTTCATCATATACCACATAAGCATTTGGGGCTTGTGTGACGAGGTGGAAGATTTACCATACGAGCGAGAGGCTTGTATGGCGATGACTATATTTTACAGGTTGAACTGATGACTAATATGGACTATTTAAATTGTAACGATTAAGTTGCCAGATTAATAAAAACCCCACATGGGTCTGGAGTTGACAATAATCACGTCTCTCTAGTTATTAGATACGGCACATGGACTATTTATTTCCCACATGGGACGAGGTGACGAGGATTTATCCTCTGGAGCATTTAAAATACACACTCCCTCAGGCTTTGACAGGGTGACGAGAATTTATTCTCTGGAGTTATTATCTATACACGCCCCCCTGTAAACACCAGAATATATCACTATAAATATGTGTATGCTTATTAGGATTTATTGGGTACCTAATACGGCCCAATAAATTTCCAAACCCCTCCTCGTACAAAGGAGGTTATGGCGAAATTTTTCGAAAATTCCGGGTGTTAGCCAAATTTTTGAAGAATTTGAAAATTCTCAGAAACTGAAAAGTTGGAGAATTGAAGCCAGATTGGACGTAGAGTTGATTAATCAAACCACTTTCGACTTTGTTCCTTTTCGGGGACGAAAAGTTTTAAGTGGGGGAGATTGTAACGACCCAGAAAATCTGAACCAATTTAAAAATTTTAAATTGGCTAAAATAATGGATTTTAAATATTTAAAATAAATATTTTAAATAATAGAAATGAAAACTGAGTTTGAATCGACAATTGAAAACGAATATAATTAATTCTAATTATAAACAAGGCCTGAAATGGCGCTGTAGTTTCAAAAATTGAATTCAAACTTTGTCGGACTGTACCGGGTGCAAAACAAAACGGATTTGAGTGAAACCAAAAATATTTGAATCTGTTAGTGAATACCTTTCTAACGAATCTGAAAAATCGAATTTTCATAGCGGAAAGCAAAAGTTATGGCCAAATGAATTTTCAGAAAGGTCGCTATGGAATTTATATAGCCCATGAAATTGGCCATTTTGCATACGACCTCGGAATTCGACGAAACCACTTTTGTTGGATCCGGGATGTGAAGTTATTGCTAGTTTTCAAATTTCATAATTTTTGAAGCTAGTATGTGAACGTGGCAAAGGAAAACGTGTTTTGGTCAATTATAGTTAAATTGGATCGACCAGAAATGGGCCTTTTTGCAAACGGTCTCAGAATTCGACGAAAATAGTTTTGTTCGGACCATATCGTTAAAACATAGCCAGATCTATTTTTCTGGAATTTTTCGAATCAGTTTGTGGCCCTGGCAAATTGAAATGTACGTTCAAATCGAATATTGAATGTTATATATTTTAAATTGAATGGAAACTGACTGAAACAGTCGAATGGGCCTACGAAACATATCCCATTGTGTTTGGAATGGGGGTAAAACGCTAGGGATGACAGTCGTTGGGTTTAGATTGGTGGCCGTGTCAGAAAACCCCTTTAAAACTCCCCCGACCAATCATAATTTTTAAAAAATAAAATAAAATAAAAGAAATTCTCTCTCCTCCCCCCCGATAAACGGCGGAAGCTGCTTAAAGCTTCCCAGTCCGATCGCCGCCGCCACAGGCGTTTTCGCCACCCCCTCCAGTTCAACTTTTTGAAGATCTTGATCCCCTCTCCACATCCATACCTGACTCGACCCCTGTAGCTGCGCCATCGTCGAGAACCAACGCTTCAAAGTCAGCGACTTTCAGCCGCCGCCGTGTTCGCCAGAGGCCACCGAGTGGGACCCCCCTTACCTCGTTTTGCGCGCCTCTCCAAGCACTGCGACGTGGTGTTGGCCGATCTTCATATCGCTTCACGGATTCGACGAAAATCAAAGACCTAGTTTCGAAGAAAAAAACGAGGTATTCGGCTGAATATAATTTAAACTATATTATAGCAGTTCTCAGTGCTACGGTTTTTGTTTTCACCATAAAAATCATATCTTTTTCGTTTCTTGACGAAATTCAGTGAAACAAGAGACAGTGGACTCGTGTGGACGTCTTCTACCTTCTAGAAGAGACCGCATATTTTTCTGAGCCTTCTGCTATTTTTGGTGGAGTGGAACCCAATGTGAGATTTCTAATTTA
The DNA here is from genome assembly GCA_030737875.1 of Allium sativum. Classification (NCBI taxonomy): domain Eukaryota; kingdom Viridiplantae; phylum Streptophyta; class Magnoliopsida; order Asparagales; family Amaryllidaceae; genus Allium; species Allium sativum. Next base: position 293,058,172 of record CM060909.1, read on the forward strand.
TAAACGATCTGGAAAACGACGATGTATAAATTATATGATCGATGTATGAGTTATATAAGCGTTGTACACCTTATGTATAAGCGTTGTATAAGTTGTAGAAGTGAATTGCTATATACATATACATACATATACATATATATATATATATATATATATATATATATATATATATATACGCCCCTCGTCCACAAACCATGGACGATATTTATTGGTTGTGATTGGTGTGAAAATTGATTGATAGCGAATGGTTGATTGGGATTGTTTGTAACAACCCGTAAAATGCGAGCCAGTTTGAAATTTTTATTTTGGCAATTTTAGCGAATTTTGATTATTTAAAATGAATTATTTTAAATAATATCGACGATAAATTTATTTTGAATATAATTCGAACGTATATATTTATACGCGTCGTCGTTAGAATATAAATATTTATATATAATTATAAATAGAATTGAAAATGGCGCGGTAGTTCGATAATTCGATTTCAAACTTCAATTGAATGTACCGGGTGCAAAACAATCCGGATTTTAGTCAAACCAAAAATCATAGGATCTAATTGATAGTATCTTTCCAATGAATCTGACCAATCGAAATTTGATAGCGGGAATCAAAAGATATGTCCAGTTGAAAATTCTGAATAGTCGCTATGGAATTCAGGCCCTTAAAAATGGACATTTTGCAAACGACCTCGGATTTCGACGAAACCAGTTTTGTTGGGTCCGTGATGTTAAGTTATTGCTAGATTTCAAATTTCATATTTTTTCGAATCAATATGTGAGCGTGGCAAAGGAAAACGCGTTTGCCCAGTTTCGGTTGATTTTAATCGACTGGAAATTGGCCATTTTTCCAACAGTCTCAGAATTCGACGAAACTAGTTTTGTTAGGACCGTATCGTCAATACGAAGCTAGAAAATATTTTTCTGGAATTTTTAGAGTTAGTATGTGACCCCGGTAATTTGAAATGTACGTTTAAAATTCAATATAGTGATTTAAATGTAAATTCAACGGAAACCAATCGAAACGATCAAATCAGCTTGCGATACATATCCCATTGGTTTCAAAATGGGGGTAAAACGCTATGGACGACAGGCGGTGGACCTCGTTCAGGGATCGTATGTAAAAGTCAACTTTTTAGGAAATAAAATAATTAAAATAAAATAAAAATAAAAACCTTTTTCCCCCCTTAATCTCGTTCTGGCCCCCCGAGGAGTTCATTCTTCAGAAAAAAAAAAAAACAAAAGAAAAAGGGGATCGGACCTGCCACCGCCTGCCTCCGTCCGCCCCCTTACCTCGAGCGCCCCTTTTCCGTTCTCCCCTAGCCGCCGCCTGAGCCACCGCCCAAGACGACTGTCGAACCCCCCACCGCCCACCTCGAAGCCCTCGCGACGCGAACCGAGCACCCACCCCCCCCCTGAAGCCTCGACGCCACCACCCTGCCACCGACGGCATCTTCTCCCCCCCCCCCTCGCAGCAAATCGGTGAGTATTTTATTTATTTTTCTTTTAATATTTTATTTTATTTATTCTGTAAATACCGATTTTAGGAAGTAATTTAAAAACAGTTTTTTTTTAAAAAGGATTAACTACTTTTTTTTGATTTAGAATACCGATTTTAGAAAGAATTTGAAACTGATTTTATATAAAGTTTAAAACTGATTTTATATAAAGTTTAAAACTGTTTTTATTTTTTTTTAAGTTTAAAACTAATTTCGATTTTTATTTTAAAAACTGATCTATAAAGAAAATAAAAACTGATTTTATCTTAAGGTTTAAAATAAGAAAAAAAAGGTTTTAACTTTAAAAGGAAAAAGATTTGATCTTTATTAGAAAAGAGGAAAACTTTTTATTAGAAAAGAGGAAAACTTTTTATTAGAAAGAGGAAAACTTTTTATTAGAAAAGAGGAAAACTTTTTATTAGAAAAGAGGAAAACTTTTTATTAGAAAAGGCGAAATCTTTATATGGAAAATAGCGTGATAAAAATATAATTTTTATCTATACAACATAGTAGTATAAAAATTCGATTTTTAGATATTGAATAGCGAAGTAAAAATTCGATTTTTATATATTGAATAGCAAAGTAAAAATTCGATTTTTATATATTGAATAGCAAAGTAAAAATTCGATTTTTATATATTGAATAGCAAAGTAAAAATTCGATTTTTATATATTGAATAGCAAAGTAAAAATTCGATTTTTATATATTGAATAGCAAAGTAAAAATTCGATTTTTATATATTGAATAGCAAAGTAAAAATTCGATTTTTATATATTGAATAGCAAAGTAAAAATTCGATTTTTATATATTGAATAGCAAAGTAAAAATATGATTTTTATATATTGAATAACGAAGTAAAAATTCGATTTTTACATATGTAGTGGCTACGGGCAACGAAGATGACGAAGATGCGAGAACAGTGAAGATTTCCTGCATTAGAAGAGCCGTGAAGCTAGGATAGCTATATGTGAGAATTTCTCACCTTTCAATTTCTTTTTCTAGTTATATATATATACTAGGATGCAGACGGTGCTTAGTAGCACCCGACACAATCGTCCACAGACCATGGACTTGTTTGTTTGGTTGCGTAGATTAGTTGGATGATTTGATTTGAAATTGAACTGTTTGGTGAAATAAATTGATTGATTGATGTGTGAATGGCGTGGGCCTTCACTAGACCGGGGATAAGGCTAGGCCTCGTCCCGTTTCTAGTATCGTGCCGTTATGCCGCCGAAATTTTCTAAAATATGTTAGAAAATAAAAATATCATTTTATTTGTGTAAATGAATAATAGAAATTCATATGTTGGAATAAAGTGTTTTATCGTTAAAAATATAATTTTTAACGTGAATATGAATATAGTGAAAGTAAATAAATATTCATTTACAAACCAGACGGTTTGTTTATGTACACCTATTTGAAGGACATTGATTGGGTCGATAAATTTTACACATCGCCCAACAGCACAAACTAAATATGTGTTTGATTGTTTGAAACCCCACACGGGTGTTGGGATGAAATTTGAAGTTCACTCATCCTGATTTATTAAATATGTCGATCGGTTGATTGACAGGCTGTTTTAAGCGTTAGATATCTATATTTGATGCTTATACAGTGTAGTGCACTTTGGTTGATGGTTGATTATTTTTCCATGCTATTATATACATGTGTTGTATGAAAATCCATATAATTTAACTTTATATGGTAATTGATTGGGCCTCATTCCAATTTGAAAAATAAAGAATAATATTAAATAAAAGTTCATGTGTTGACAGTTTCATCCATTGAGATTGGTCATGTGTTGAACGAAATATTTTAATAATAAAGTTTACATCTTTATCAATATTAAATAAAGGTTCATGTGTTGACAGTTTCATCCATTGAGATTGGTCATGTGTTGAACGAAATATTTTAGTAATAAAGTTTACATCTTTATCAATATAAAATAAAAGTTCATGTGTTGACAGTCTCATCCATTGAGATTGGTCATGTGTTGAACGAAATATTTTGATAATAACAACTATTTTGAAAAAGAAATATTTGAAATAGAATATTTGAAAATAGAAATTTATGAAGCCGTGTTGACTAGATTGACGCCATTTTGACGTGAACGATATTTATATCGATTTTAAACGATTTCAAAATGAATTGAAAACGAATTCAAAATGAATTGAAAACGATTTCGAAATGAATTGAATTGAAAATGAATTCTAATTGAATTGAAAGCGAATTGAAATGAATTCAAATTGAATTGAAATTTGAATTGAATAGAAATGAATTTTAAAACGAATTTATAAAGAAGAATTCAATTTTGATTTGAATTGAAATGGAAGTTGAAATTGCTTTTGAAACGAATTTTAAAACTATTTATATAATTCGTTTTAAATAGAAATCGACGAAATATATATTATATATATTATATATATAATATAATGGCCTGAATAGAACGCGTCGCGCCGCGGCAGTTCGTGAATTTCGACCATTTATTTCAAACGGACATTGCGGGAGATCTGACCGTCGGATTCTCCTAAAACCGGAACCGTTGGGTTCGTATCGAAAAGAGCTTTCTAACGAATATTAGAAATTTAAAATCTAACGGTTGGATTTGGAATTATGTCCAAATCAAATTCGAAAAAGGTCGCTGTAAGTGCAGTTCGATGGCCATTGATGGAAATCGACTGTACGGGCCTTGATAAAATTATTAAAAATAGCAATAATTTGTGTAAAATCATAAGAAATGATTTAGAAAGGATTGGGATGAAAAACTCCATATTTGAAAAGATAAAAATAGATTTTTATCGAAATGAACTAGTTTTGAACTAGAAATATAATTCTATTTTTTTTTTAAATAAATAAATTGGATTTGAAAAGGGTTTTAAAAATAACCAAAATTTCCAATGATTGCATTGGAGTGGATTTGAATCGAAATTGTCTTCGGAATATTTCGATGTTGGAATTCGTGATTACAGATGTTGTTATGGAAATTTGAAAGATATATATTTATATCGTTATTTCCAATACGACATTTGCTAATCGTAGAATTTGATATTGAATATAAGCCGAGATATTTTCTATTCAGAGCCTTATATTTAATATCAAATGTGATTTGGGTTTGTCGTGAATGGTGTCTTCACTAACACTGTTCTTGAACCCAGTTGAGAAAAGATTAAATCTTTTTATTTAGATTTAATGAAGTGTACCAATTAAATAATATTTAATTGGAATTGAATCGATATTGATTTTTGGGTTTATCGTGGACAGTGTTTTAAATAACACTCGTTTTTTAACCCGATCATTGATGAAATGTGATTTTGGGTTGTCGTGAACGGTATCTTCAATAATACAGTTCTTAGACCTAAAGGAGTTAAGAAAATCAGAAACTAACTGGAGATTAGTTAAGTTGAATAGTTTCCGAGGTATTGATCTGATGTTGGTTTCGGCCTTCGGGATTCATACTTAGGGAATTGCTCACTTGCTAATTTACAATTAGGGACTGATTGAAATGTGATGTGATTTTGGGTTTATCGTGAACCGTGTTTTAAATGACACTGATTCTTTAACCCGGTCACAGATTAAAACTAAGTGGAGTTTTAATGAATCTTTAATTAGATTGAAATAATCGAAATGGAGTATCACCAGTTTTGCTCCAGGCGATAGTTAAATCTTTAATTAGATTTGAACGTGAAATGGTAATTGAATTTACCGATAACACTGTGGTGTTAGATATGAAGTATTACCAGTTTTACTTCATGGGATTAATAGGTTGGGATTGGGAAATTAAAGCAAATGATTACTTCGGTAAGTTTCGTTAATCCCGACTAGTTGAATCGAAATTCAAAAGATAGAATAAAGAATAAATTCAAGGAATTTATCTTGGATAAAATTAATGGGAACCTTTCCCTATGAATGTGAAATTTAGAAACTAATTGTCGGTTAGCCAAGCAGAATGGTTTTCTGGATATTGATCTGATGTTGGTTTCGGCCTTCGGGGTTAATATTTGGGAAATTATTCTCTTGATTAATTTACGGTTAGTGACTAATGAATTGGAATGAGGCGTATGTTGTGTTTGTGTAACACTTATTTAAAATATACGCGAGTTATTCGGAAAGACCGGGTTTATCCCATTCTGAATAACTGATACGGCGATAAGTCGAAGATGAAGACGATGGTCGAAGACCGGAGTTCTTCACGTCGTTTGGGTAATTACTGATGATCTTGATTGGGCTGTACACCCAAGAAGATGGAAACAGTTAGTGATCGTCCAGACGTACTTGGAGATCGATGGATATGCGGGGTACTAGGTGCCTCCGGTTTCGTTCAGACCCAGAACGGACTTGCAAATGGACTGTGTGTCTGACATAGGATTTTAGTCTGTGTGATTGATTTCTATTAAATATATATCTGTTTGGCGGCGGAGAATTTATTCTCTTGCTTAACGCCCTTCTCTGAGACGTACGAGCTCAGGGGTTATATATTGATGGATATCAAACGCATGGAGTGAATTGCCTGTGTGGCATGCCTAAGTGGCAATTGATCGAGGCTTCTGTTGAAAAGCAAAGTCTTGTGGTGATGATCAAAGCAAGGCCTTTGTGGCGTAGCTTTGTGTAACGTTTCCTTCGCGTGTTTCACACCCGGTATGAACCAAAAACGGGAGAGGACGTCAGGGAGGGCATGCGTTTCTTTCTAGCTAAAAAGTGGCGTCAGTGGTTTTACACGCCCTGACGAGTTTGACTTATGTGGTTGTTGCTGTTGCGAGGCGCCTCGGATTGATCGGTCGTTCTCGAACCGATGGAGTCATTTAGTTGGCTCATTTACGCCCCAAAGGGCGGGGAAACGCATGTTCAGGCATTTTAATCCACATCGGTGGACCGGCCCTGAGGATCCAAGGGCCCACCTGAGTCTGGGTCCTGAGGCTCGGGCTAGACAGTCTCGAATCGGTTGAGGACTATCTTTTGCCTCGGTTCATAGACGGAAATCCAATTTCCAAATACGTGACTTTGCGGTTTTATTTGTAAACCTATATATGGTGACATAGTGGGATGGGGCGCTCATGCCGCCTATGATTGATACTTATGATTTGAAGTTGTTTTATGCACTATGCACTTATCTTAGTATCAAATGATTTGTTTTAAACGTATCAAGCATTCTTTGGCTGTTATAAGGGAAAACCCTATCCTCGACTGCGTTGCATTGTGTGATGGGACCTGGGTCTTATAACAGCTTCATTTTTCTTTATTTTTAGCATTGCGCTGTTGTTTTATGCACTGGTATTCTTGGGAGGAAACCCGTTCCGTGTTATACGGCGTGGTCCCTTGATTTACCTAAAGATTTAAAATAAAGATTTATAACTGTTTTAGTTCTCACACCAGTCCCATGACTGACCTGGAGTTTATTGTTTTAACCTAAACTCTGGGTGCCCTTATTTTGACACGGGCAGCTAGTAGTTTTGGTTTTGCAGATTTATATTCACAGGATCCTGGTTTACAGCTGGAACGATATCCGGAAAGCTTTGTATCCGTATATCTCCTTCTAGTTGTGTATTGTATTATTTTCCGCTGATATGTATTTAAATGTAATTTAAATCTCTGATATTTCTGTGTAATATTTATTTGTTTATACTCTGTATATTCTTGTAATCTGATGCATTGTTGTAATATAGAATGAAATGTTCTTCTGTACGCGTTCTGTTTTGTCCTGTTCTCAAACGATAGGGTGTTTCGAACGGTCTGGGTCGGTTTAGCGACTGGTTCGGACCGAGCGAAATTCCTTGCCGTCACAGTTGGTATCAGAGCTTTGGTTTACAAAGCTAGAGAACAAGACACATTAGAAACATACGAAAGAATTCATCAGATATTGGATTAGCAATATCCAATGAGAATGACCCGTTAGAGATGGGATCAGTAGTATCCTAGAACGAGTGTGAAGAGTATATTTTTAAAGTGAAAACAAATTTTGTTTTGAAAATTTAAATCAATTATTCGTAGTTGATTATTTATTTATATTGATTTGGACAGTCCTGTATATAAAGAATTTGCATATACGCCTTGCAAACGTATATTCGAAGTTTTAATATACCGGGTAGATATAGAACCGCACTCTAGTAGCCCGACAATGTTCTGATGGTGGTTCGAAACATCATCAACATTTATTTTCGAGTGACGAAGGTGTGATTTCTATATATTTCCATTAGACTGGTGTGAGAACCAAAACTAATATAGTTAGAATACATTGTTGTGATTTGGCATCAAAACATGATTTTTTGTATATATATCAAATTATGAATTTGAGACTCTAATTCAACTAATTGATTGATGGTTGTGTTGTTTGTTTATTTGTTTGCTAATTTTTAGCCATTTAGCCTAATTGAACCGAATATTGGATTATATTGAAAATTGGTTGCATTTGCTTGCATATGCATATATATCATTGAACAGGTCATAGCAAGGAGGCTAGAGCCGAAGAATAAAATTTGTTTGCCCGACAAATAGGTACATGTTTACTACATAATTTCCTGTTTTGTTTGGGTGATGATGATTTTGTGAGCCTATTGGCTAGCCGCTTGGCTTTTTCTTTTTCTTTTTGAGATCTGAAGGACCGGGGAAGCTATTTGAAATTCCCCGATGCTCCCATTGCAGGAGAGGTTATGGCGAAATTTTTCGAAAATTTAGGGTGTTAGCCAAATTTTTGAAATTTTGAAAATTCTCAGAAACTAAAGAGTTGGAGAATGGAAGCCAGATCGAATGTAGAGCTGATTAATCAAACCACTTTCGACTTTGTTCCTTTTCGGGGATGAAAAGTTTTAAGTGGGGGAGATTGTAACAACCCGTAAAATGCGAGCCAGTTTGAAATTTTTATTTTGGCAATTTTAGCGAATTTTGATTATTTAAAATGAATTATTTTAAATAATATCGACGATAAATTTATTTTGAATATAATTCGAACGTATATATTTATACGCGTCGTCGTTAGAATATAAATATTTATATATAATTATAAATAGAATTGAAAATGGCGCGGTAGTTCGATAATTCGATTTCAAACTTCAATTGAATGTACCGGGTGCAAAACAATCCGGATTTTAGTGAAACCAAAAATCATAGGATCTAATTGATAGTATCTTTCCAATGAATCTGACCAATCGAAATTTGATAGCGGGAATCAAAAGATATGTCCAGTTGAAAATTCTGAATAGTCGCTATGGAATTCAGGCCCTTAAAAATGGACATTTTGCAAACGACCTCGGATTTCGACGAAACCAGTTTTGTTGGGTCCGTGATGTTAAGTTATTGCTAGATTTCAAATTTCATATTTTTTCGAATCAATATGTGAGCGTGGCAAAGGAAAACGCGTTTGCCCAGTTTCAGTTGATTTTAATCGACTGGAAATTGGCCATTTTTCCAACAGTCTCAGAATTCGACGAAACTAGTTTTGTTAGGACCGTATCGTCAATACGAAGCTAGAAAATATTTTTCTGGAATTTTTAGAGTTAGTATGTGACCCCAGTAATTTGAAATGTACGTTTAAAATTCAATATAGTGATTTAAATGTAAATTCAACGGAAACCAATCGAAACGATCAAATCAGCTTGCGATACATATCCCATTGGTTTCAGAATGGGGGTAAAACGCTATGGACGACAGGCGGTGGACCTCGTTCAGGGATCGTATGTAAAAGTCAACTTTTTAGGAAATAAAATAATTAAATAATAAAAATAAAATAAAAATAAAAACCTTTTTTTCCCCCCTTAATCTCGTTCTGGCCCCCCGAGGAGTTCATTCTTCAGAAAAAAAAGAAAAAAAAAAGAAAAAGGGGATCGGACCTGCCACCGCCTGCCTCCGTCCGCCCCCTTACCTCGAGCGCCCCTTTTCCGTTCTCCCCTAGCCGCCGCCTGAGCCACCGCCCAAGAAGACTGTCGAACCCCCCACCGCCCACCTCGAAGCCCTCACGACGCGAACCGAGCACCCACCCCCCCCTGAAGCCTCGACGCCACCACCCTGCCACCGACGGCATCTTCTCCCCCCCCTTCGCAGCAAATCGGTGAGTATTTTATTTATTTTTCTTTTAATATTTTATTTTATTTATTCTGTAAATACCGATTTTAGGAAGTAATTTAAAAACAGTTTTTTTTAAAAAGGATTAAATACTTTTTTTTGATTTAGAATACCGATTTTAGAAAGAATTTGAAACTGATTTTATATAAAGTTTAAAACTGATTTTATATAAAGTTTAAAACTGTTTTTATTTTTTTTTAAGTTTAAAACTAATTTCGATTTTTATTTTAAAAACTGATCTATAAAGAAAATAAAAACTGATTTTATCTTAAGGTTTAAAATAAGAAAAAAAAGGTTTTAACTTTAAAAGGAAAAAGATTTGATCTTTATTAGAAAAGAGGAAAACTTTTTATTAGAAAAGAGGAAAACTTTTTATTAGAAAAGAGGAAAACTTTTTATTAGAAAAGATGAAAACTTTTTATTAGAAAAGAGGAAAACTTTTTATTAGAAAAGGCGAAATCTTTATATGGAAAATAGCGTGATAAAAATATAATTTTTATCTATACAACATAGTAGTATAAAAATTCGATTTTTAGATATTGAATAGCGAAGTAAAAATTCGATTTTTATATATTGAATAGCAAAGTAAAAATTCGATTTTTATATATTGAATAGCAAAGTAAAAATTCGATTTTTATATATTGAATAGCAAAGTAAAAATTCGATTTTTATATATTGAATAGCAATGTAAAAATTCGATTTTTATATATTGAATAGCAAAGTAAAAATTCGATTTTTATATATTGAATAGCAAAGTAAAAATTCGATTTTTATATATTGAATAGCAAAGTAAAAATTCGATTTTTATATATTGAATAGCAAAGTAAAAATTCGATTTTTATATATTGAATAGCAAAGTAAAAATATGATTTTTATATATTAAATAACGAAGTAAAAATTCGATTTTTACATATGTAGTGGCTACGGGCAACGAAGATGACGAAGATGCGAGAACAGTGAAGATTTCCTGCATTAGAAGAGCCGTGAAGCTAGGATAGCTATATGTGAGAATTTCTCACCTTTCAATTTCTTTTTCTAGTTATATATATATACTAGGATGCAGACGGTGCTTAGTAGCACCCGACACAATCGTCCACAGACCATGGACTTGTTTGTTTGGTTGCGTAGATTAGTTGGATGATTTGATTTGAAATTGAACTGTTTGGTGAAATAAATTGATTGATTGATGTGTGAATGGCGTGGGCCTTCACTAGACCGGGGATAAGGCTAGGCCTCGTCTCGTTTCTAGTATCGTGCCGTTATGCCGCCGAAATTTTCTAAAATATGTTAGAAAATAAAAATATCATTTTATTTGTGTAAATGAATAATAGAAATTCATATGTTGGAATAAAGTGTTTTATCGTTAAAAATATAATTTTTAACGTGAATATGAATATAGTGAAAGTAAATAAATATTCATTTACAAACCAGACGGTTTGTTTATGTACACCTATTTGAAGGACATTGATTGGGTCGATAAATTTTACACATCGCCCAACAGCACAAACTAAATATGTGTTTGATTGTTTGAAACCCCACACGGGTGTTGGGATGAAATTTGAAGTTCACTCATCCTGATTTATTAAATATGTCGATCGGTTGATTGACAGGCTGTTTTAAGCGTTAGATATCTATATTTGATGCTTATACAGTGTAGTGCACTTTGGTTGATGGTTGATTATTTTTCCATGCTATTATGTACATGTGTTGTATGAAAATCCATATAATTAACTTTATATGGTAATTGATTGGGCCTCATTCCAATTTGAAAAATAAAGAATAATATTAAATAAAAGTTCATGTGTTGACAGTTTCATCCATTGAGATTGGTCATGTGTTGAACGAAATATTTTAATAATAAAGTTTACATCTTTATCAATATTAAATAAAGGTTCATGTGTTGACAGTTTCATCCATTGAGATTGGTCATGTGTTGAACGAAATATTTTAGTAATAAAGTTTACATCTTTATCAATATAAAATAAAAGTTCATGTGTTGACAGTCTCATCCATTGAGATTGGTCATGTGTTGAACGAAATATTTTGATAATAACAACTATTTTGAAAAAGAAATATTTGAAATAGAATATTTGAAAATAGAAATTTATGAAGCCGTGTTGACTAGATTGACGCCATTTTGACGTGAACGATATTTATATCGATTTTAAACGATTTCAAAATGAATTGAAAACGAATTCAAAATGAATTGAAAACGATTTCGAAATGAATTGAATTGAAAACGAATTCTAATTGAATTGAAAGCGAATTGAAATGAATTCAAATTGAATTGAAATTTGAATTGAATAGAAATGAATTTTAAAACGAATTTATAAAGAAGAATTCAATTTTGATTTGAATTGAAATGGAAGTTGAAATTGCTTTTGAAACGAATTTTAAAACTATTTATATAATTCGTTTTAAATAGAAATCGACGAAATATATATTATATATATTATATATATAATATAATGGCCTGAATAGAACGCGCCGCGCCGCGGCAGTTCGTGAATTTCGACCATTTATTTCAAACGGACATTGCGGGAGATCCGACCGTCGGATTCTCCTAAAACCGGAACCGTTGGGTTCGTATCGAAAAGAGCTTTCTAACGAATATTAGAAATTTAAAATCTAACGGTTGGATTTGGAATTATGTCCAAATCAAATTCGAAAAAGGTCGCTGTAAGTGCAGTTCGATGGCCATTGATGGAAATCGACTGTACGGGCCTTGATAAAATTATTAAAAATAGCAATAATTTGTGTAAAATCATAAGAAATGATTTAGAAAGGATTGGGATGAAAAACTCCATATTTGAAAAGATAAAAATAGATTTTTATCGAAATGAACTAGTTTTGAACTAGAAATATAATTCTAATTTTTTTTAAATAAATAAATTGGATTTGAAAAGGGTTTTAAAAATAACCAAAATTTCCAATGATTGCATTGGAGTGGATTTGAATCGAAATTGTCTTCGGAATATTTCGATGTTGGAATTCGTGATTACAGATGTTGTTATGGAAATTTGAAAGATATATATTTATATCGTTATTTCCAATACGACATTTGCTAATCGTAGAATTTGATATTGAATATAAGCCGAGATATTTTCTATTCAGAGCCTTATATTTAATATCAAATGTGATTTGGGTTTGTCGTGAATGGTGTCTTCACTAACACTGTTCTTGAACCCAGTTGAGAAAAGATTAAATCTTTTTATTTAGATTTAATGAAGTGTACCAATTAAATAATATTTAATTGGAATTGAATCGATATTGATTTTTGGGTTTATCGTGGACAGTGTTTTAAATAACACTCGTTCTTTAACCCGATCATTGATGAAATGTGATTTTGGGTTGTCGTGAACGGTATCTTCAATAATACAGTTCTTAGACCTAAAGGAGTTAAGAAAATCAGAAACTAACTGGAGATTAGTTAAGTTGAATAGTTTCCGAGGTATTGATCTGATGTTGGTTTCGGCCTTCGGGATTCATACTTAGGGAATTGCTCACTTGCTAATTTACAATTAGGGACTGATTGAAATGTGATGTGATTTTGGGTTTATCGTGAACCGTGTTTTAAATGACACTGATTCTTTAACCCGGTCACAGATTAAAACTAAGTGGAGTTTTAATGAATCTTTAATTAGATTGAAATAATCGAAATGGAGTATCACCAGTTTTGCTCCAGGCGATAGTTAAATCTTTAATTAGATTTGAACGTGAAATGGTAATTGAATTTACCGATAACACTGTGGTGTTAGATATGAAGTATTACCAGTTTTACTTCATGGGATTAATAGGTTGGGATTGGGAAATTAAAGCAAATGATTACTTCGGTAAGTTTCGTTAATCCCGACTAGTTGAATCGAAATTCAAAAGATAGAATAAAGAATAAATTCAAGGAATTTATCTTGGATAAAATTAATGGGAACCTTTCCCTATGAATGTGAAATTTAGAAACTAATTGTCGGTTAGCCAAGCAGAATGGTTTTCTGGATATTGATCTGATGTTGGTTTCGGCCTTCGGGGTTAATATTTGGGAAATTATTCTCTTGATTAATTTACGGTTAGTGACTAATGAATTGGAATGAGGCGTATGTTGTGTTTGTGTAACAATTATTTAAAATATACGCGAGTTATTCGGAAAGACCGGGTTTATCCCATTCTGAATAACTGATACGGCGATAAGTCGAAGATGAAGACGATGGTCGAAGACCGGAGTTCTTCACGTCGTTTGGGTAATTACTGATGATCTTGATTGGGCTGTACACCCAAGAAGATGGAAACAGTTAGTGATCGTCCAGACGTACTTGGAGATCGATGGATATGCGGGGTACTAGGTGCCTCCGGTTTCGTTCAGACCCAGAACGGACTTGCAAATGGACTGTGCGTCTGACATAGGATTTTAGTCTGTGTGATTGATTTCTATTAAATATATATCTGTTTGGCGGCGGAGAATTTATTCTCTTGCTTAACGCCCTTCTCTGAGACGTACGAGCTCAGGGGTTATATATTGATGGATATCAAACGCATGGAGTGAATTGCCTGTGTGGCATGCCTAAGTGGCAATTGATCGAGGCTTCTGTTGAAAAGCAAAGTCTTGTGGTGATGATCAAAGCAAGGCCTTTGTGGCGTAGCTTTGTGTAACGTTTCCTTCGCGTGTTTCACACCCGGTATGAACCAAAAACGGGAGAGGACGTCAGGGAGGGCATGCGTTTCTTTCTAGCTAAAAAGTGGCGTCAGTGGTTTTACACGCCCTGACGAGTTTGACTTATGTGGTTGTTGCTGTTGCGAGGCGCCTCGGATTGATCGGTCGTTCTCGAACCGATGGAGTCATTTAGTTGGCTCATTTACGCCCCAAAGGGCGGGGAAACGCATGTTCAGACATTTTAATCCACATCGGTGGACCGGCCCTGAGGATCCAAGGGCCCACCTGAGTCTGGGTCCTGAGGCTCGGGCTAGACAGTCTCGAATCGGTTGAGGACTATCTTTTGCCTCGGTTCATAGACGGAAATCCAATTTCCAAATACGTGACTTTGCGGTTTTATTTGTAAACCTATATATGGTGACATAATGGGATGGGGCGCTCATGCCGCCTATGATTGATACTTATGATTTGAAGTTGTTTTATGCACTATGCACTTATCTTAGTATCAAATGATTTGTTTTAAACGTATCAAGCATTCTTTGGCTGTTATAAGGGAAAACCCTATCCTCGACTGCGTTGCATTGTGTGATGGGACCTGGGTCTTATAACAGCTTCATTTTTCTTTATTTTTAGCATTGCGCTGTTGTTTTATGCACTGGTATTCTTGGGAGGAAACCCGTTCCGTGTTATACGGCGTGGTCCCTTGATTTACCTAAAGATTTAAAATAAAGATTTATAACTGTTTTAGTTCTCACACCAGTCCCATGACTGACCTGGAGTTTATTGTTTTAACCTAAACTCTGGGTGCCCTTATTTTGACACGGGCAGCTAGTAGTTTTGGTTTTGCAGATTTATATTCACAGGATCCTGGTTTACAGCTGGAACGATATCCGGAAAGCTTTGTATCCGTATATCTCCTTCTAGTTGTGTATTGTATTATTTTCCGCTGATATGTATTTAAATGTAATTTAAATCTCTGATATTTCTGTGTAATATTTATTTGTTTATACTCTGTATATTCTTGTAATCTGATGCATTGTTGTAATATAGAATGAAATGTTCTTCTGTACGCGTTCTGTTTTGTCCTGTTCTCAAACGATAGGGTGTTTCGAACGGTCTGGGTCGGTTTAGCGACTGGTTCGGACCGAGCGAAATTCCTTGCCGTCACATTGTTTGTGGTTGATATTGATTGATTGTGGTTGAAAAATACCCGTTTGTGGTTGGGAAATATTTGGTTGAAACCACATAGGATTAGTTTGTGGAAATGAAATAAATATATACATGCCGCCTGCGTGCGAACTAGATGCATGATCTCCATTGTCAAAAACCGCGAGGTTTTAAGGTAGAGCGAGGAGCCGTACTAGGGACCGTCCCGGTTTTAACTACCCTGCCGTTATGCTGCCGAAATTTTGAATAATATTCATGTGTTTGAATTATTTTCATTTGTTGAAACTATATTT
The DNA here is from genome assembly GCA_030737875.1 of Allium sativum. Taxonomy (NCBI): domain Eukaryota; kingdom Viridiplantae; phylum Streptophyta; class Magnoliopsida; order Asparagales; family Amaryllidaceae; genus Allium; species Allium sativum. The sequence goes on from CM060909.1 coordinate 293,073,824, forward strand.
ATTCGTTAAATAGAAAACCTTCATGTGTTGAATTGATATTCATTCATTGGATAGAAATTCATGTGTTGAATGGTATTCGTGTTTTGAATATAAAAATCACATTTTTATCAATATATACAAACTATAGAAAACCTTCATGTGTTGAATCGATATTCATTCGTTGGATAGAAATTCATGTGTTGAATGGTATTCGTGTTTTGAATATAAAAATCACATTTTTATCTATATATACAAACTATAGGAAACCTTCATGTGTTGAATCGAAATTCGTTCGTTGAATTGAAATTTATGTGTTGAATGGTATTCATATTTTGAAATAAATTGTTTTATATTAAAAAGCCTATTTTTATTACCTATATAAACTATATAAAATAATCTTGTTTTGAAAGAAATTGTTTTATAATAAAAAATCCTATTTTTATTACCTATATAAACTATATAAAATAATAGTATTTTGAAATGAATTGTTTTACAATAAAAATCACATTTTTATTATATACATGAATTGCTAAATATAGTGAAGTGTTGAAATAGAAGACAGTTAGATAAAAATATCATTTTTATCAAATGTATGAAAAGAATATAGCTTTGAAATTGAAGAATCGATATATTTATATAAATAGAATTAAAATATATCGAATAACGACGCTGCAGTTCGTATTTTGAAACCGTGATTTCAAACGATTAATACGGGAGATCCGACCATCGAATTTTCCTGAAATCGCAACCGTTGGGTTCGCTTTGGAAATATCTTTCCAACGGCACCAACTTTGTAAAAATCCAACGGTTGGATTGTCTGGAATGTTTAATTCAAATCTAAAGAAAAACAGCGCCAGAATCGATTATATTTGTATATATATATAAATATAATTATATTTAATCGAATAACGACGCTGCAGTTCGTATTTTGAAATCGAAACTTCACGGCCGCGTTATGGCCCGAAGCGTCGTTTTGAATAAATTGGCTATTTTAAAATAAATAAAAATAGCGATAAATCGTTATAAAATATTATAAACGATATGGATGTGAAATTTAGAAATTAACCGAAGGTTGGCTAAGTCGAATGGTTTCTTGGGTATTGATCTGATGTTGGTTTCGGCCTTTGGGGTTAATATTTGGGAAATCGCTCTCTTACTGACTGACGGTTAGTGACTAATAAATTGAAATGATGCGTATGTGTATTTGTGTTGCACTTGTTTATCATATACGCGAGTTGCTCAGAAAGACCGGGTTTATCCCATTCTGAATAACTGAATCGACGATAAGAAATCGAAGATGAAGACGGTGGTCGAAGACCGGAGATCTTCACCTCGTTTGGATGGTAACCGAGGTCCTGATTGGGAGGCATCCCGAAATATGGATAATGAGTGGTGATCGTCCAGACGTACGTGGTGATCAATGGGTTTGCGAGGTGTATATAGTGCCTCCGGTTTCGTTCAGACCCAGAACGGACTTGTAAATGGACTGTGTGTCTGACATTGGATTTTATTCTGTGTTGATTGATCTCTGTTAAATATACACCTGTTTGGCGGCGGAGAATTTATTCTTTTGCTTAACGCCCTTCTCTGAAACGCACGAGCTCAGAGGTTGTATATCGATGGACATTAGTTGCATGGCATGAATTGCTAGTGTGGCATGCCTAAGTGGCAAATGATCAGGGCTTCTGTTGAAAAGCAAAGTCTTGTGGTGATGATCAAAGCACCGCCTTTGTGGCGTAGCTTTGTGTATAACGTGAATTCGCGAACCTCACACCCAGTATGAACCAGAAACGAGAGAGGACATCAGGGAGGACCTGTGTTTCTTTCTAGCTAGAAGTGGCATCAGTGGTTTTACACGCCCTGACTAGTTTGACTTATGTGGTTTTTACTGTTGCGAGGCGCCTCGGTTAGATCGGACGATCCGGGTCCGATGGAGCCATTCGTTGGCTCATTTACACCCCAAAGGGTGGGGTAACGCAGTGTTCAGGAATTTTAATCCACATCGGTGGACCGGTCCTGACGATCCAAGGGTCACTCGAGCTCTGATCCTGAGGGGCGGGCTAGAGCGTCTCGAAGTCGGTAAGGACTATCTTTTGCCTTGGTTCATGACGGAAATCCAATTTCCGAATACGTGACTGTGCGGTTTTGATTGTATATATATATGGTGACATGATATATGGTACCCACGCCATCTATGATTGATAGTTATGATTGAAATTGTTTTTGAAACATATAAACACTAGTAATAATATCAAATGCTTTTGTTTTATTCGTATCAAGCATATTTTGGCCATTATAAGGTAAAACTCTATCCTCCGGTTTGCGTTGCATTGTGTGATGGGAACTGAGTCTTATAATGGCTTCATTTTGATAAAAAGCATTGCGATGTTTAAAGGAATGATTTTTTTAAAGCACTGGCAATCCAATGGAGTAAACCCGTTCCACGAAAGTAGCGTGGTCTTGTGATTGACCATATATTCAATGTGTTGAGTAGATTTCTCATACCAGTCCCATGACTGACTCGTAGTTTGTTTCACTTTCAAACTTGGGTGCCCCTTTTTCTACACGGGCAGCCTTGTTTTCAGGTTTAACTGGCTTTCTCTGGATAGCTGGAGCTGAAGATGGATTCTATCATTTATCTCTTTTTATGCTGTTCAGCTCCTATTGTACATTATGTTTGTTTTTCCGCTGTAGACATATATGTATAGTTGAACTGTATTTGTACTAAGTAAGATCCTGTATACTGTGTAACTCTGATGATTACTTTTATCTTGTATATTCCATTTGTTCATTATCTGGTGTATTTATTCAATTCTGTTCTTCTATTATCTGTTTCTGTGTTATATTCCAAAGATTACCCTTGTCTCCGTCTGTACGGGAAATGGGGTCGTCACACTACCCGGACTATATCCCAGGGTTTCTTCCATATAGATCCATCCCTATCCAAAGCAATATAAATAAAATGAATGTACAAAGACTATAGTGGTGTTATTCCAAGCAAACAAAGTATAAATGAATGAAATCAAAGGATATCGCAATGAGCCAGCTTCAAGCAATGTAAGATTATGAACAAGATAAAATGAGAGTTTAGTGGGAATTTGTGTTAGGGACATTGCTTAAAATGGGTATGGTTGATTAAATAATAATCTAACTAGAAGCTTTATAGAGGTTGCGCTAGAGGTGCAAAAGTTGATCAGAATATTAGATTAAAGAATTATCCAAATAGGAGCATAACAGGGACTGTGTTAGTGTGCACAAATATTGGGAACCTTTTATGTAGTGCCGGCCTTGAGAAGCACGAGAACCTTGGCTAGATGTGTTCATCAAGGAAGAGTGGAAGAAAATAAGGCCCAAGAATAGGAGTAAAGGTCAAAAATTTAGCTGTGCCAAACATATTCAGCTTGGTAGCATTACATCACACCACCATGCCTCAATAGCCTTTTGTATAACTGTAATATAGCATATTATATATACATAAAAAAGTTGAGGCCCTATTCAGGTCCGAGGTCCTAAGCAACTGCCTAGCAGGCCTATGCCCAGGGTCGGGCCTGCTTTTATGATTGTGTTAGTGAAGTAATAAATTGAAACCACTGCTGTCAGTTTCTTTGCAATTGATATTATGATAGCGAGGGTAAACCTATTCCGTTCGGTACTGTGATGACTGCTCCACACCACCTATATAATAGTGGAAAAGATGTGCTACAAATGTGCGAAGATGATATGGGACGGTCATTGATGAAGAAACAAAAGAAAATTGTTGTATATCTCATGGCGGATGGATAAAATATTATAAAAATAGATACAACAAAATAGTAGGGAAACTATTAAAGTGAAACTCCATCTTCATGAACCACAGAGTTATATACATCAAGTAGCAATATCCAATACATACAGTCTTCACTACATTTCTTCAAAACATATGTAAGCAAACAACAAAAACAAAATATTTACAAATAGTAGTACATCAAGCTCTCCTCCGATCATTGTAAGCACCACCAAAACCTGCTATCAAGTGTACTCATCAACAATGTTAATGATTACCAATAGAAACCCCAATGAGATCCCAAGATGATAGGTGGAAACATAAAATATTGAACCGGACATCAGCCTGGTGTGAGCGATAACTAACTATTGAAAAGTTACGTACGTTGTAAAATATGTAATTATATAGGTTTAAGTCTCATACCTGACAAGTCCCTATGATAAAAAAGGTAGCACATAATTACTAAGTAATATATGCTACTCAAGTAAACAAACAATTAAGGATAATGATCAAGATAAAAGATTATATCAACATATATCACCATCTTTATTGTCTATTTTCTTCCCAAGAATCAAGTAGGTGATGGATTAACTAAAGAAAGAAGATAAGAACATCCATATCAATTATAACATCCATTAACAAATCCTAACCATTACCTTCTAAAGCCTTGAATACATTGATAACACATATAATTATCCTCGCATATGCCAAGGGGTAATGGAAAACCTCGTTTCTAGTCAAACTCCATGTTTACACAAACACGTTTCTTAAATCGGCATTAGAATGTCACTACCATTCCTACTTGACGTCTGCATGATATTCCTGATTTGAGTCAACTAGAACACTCCGAGCTATCAATGATTCCTTAGCACACCTAAACACAATTGAAATCCCTATCTCCATCTTTAGTTTGAGTACTTCCTCAAACAAATCCATTATCCTCTAACCTCGTTCCATCCCGAGTTGTCTATCAAACTCCTTCAATTCCACTTTCCCTAAGTCTTCGAATCAAAGAGTCAATAATGCATAGCCTTGAGCACACCATAAAGACTTCATCATTCTATTCCATGGATTAACAATCCTTCTTTGCCGCATGACAAAACACCTGCCTTGATTCTCATTAAATATTGATTCGCTTCAAAGTTACTCCTCTTCGAATGTTTGCTCCACTTCAAAGGTACTCCACTTCCAAGATTCTTCTTTGAGCATTTAAGCACTCTGTTACAAAGATATACCACTTCAAAGCACCTGGCTTCGAACATCATGCTTTGAATCTCGAAGCACACTGCTTCAAATATATTCTTCTTTTAAGCACTTAGCTTTGAACTTTAAATCTCTTCTTGAAATTTTGAGTCCTTCTAGAGTTTTTTTTGCTACGAACATCATTCCAAAGTTTCAACACTTCGAACTTCAATTTAAACAAACTGCTTCGAATATAAACACAATTCATAAGGGTGTTTCAAATCATTTCTTCGCTTCCTTACTATACTCCAAGTTATATATTCTTGCTTAGACCCATATTATTACTTTAAAAATCCTAGTTATTGCATCGAGCTTATTTTTTTCTACGTTTCTTTTCTTTGAATCACCAGGTCGATTCGAAGTACACTCCATTCTAACTGCATTGAAACAATGCTTCACTTCGAATTGCTAGTCAATTTAAAGAATTCTTTTGTACTCTAAGCAATGTTGTAAATCCAAAGAACCGGTTTTGAACATAATAACTCGTGTCTTCCTTCTTTGTTTTGAAGCAACCGTCAACCCTTGAAGCACTTCACTTGGCCCCTTAGCTCCGATCCTTCGTGTATTTTTGAAACCAAAGCCTTCGAGCTTGCGCGTTGTCTTCGAGCCTATTTAAAGCAAATCTAGATACTTAGTAAGCTCTAAATTCAATTAGAAATCCATTTGAATTCTAAAACATGCAAAACATTAAAAAAATAAGATCGAGTGTAACAAGTAATTCAGTCAATTGAATCAGCGAACTTAGGTATTCAAACATCGAATTTAATCAATTTCAATCATGCATAACCGTTCCATATGCACGAACATGACTAAAATCACAGATCCACATCAAGTGTGATAATTTACTCAGTAATTACATATTATCTAACATTTTCATCATCATATTTGATGTGCTTGTAAATATGCACATTAATATTTACACATTTATTCTTGTTTTAATTAAATAAATAACATATTGTGCTATTTTTACATGTTTTAACCAAAAATCCAAAATTCTTATATTATCTTGCATTCATCTTTATATTAGGGCAAAACGATCATTTCTACATGTATTTACTTTTGATAAAATTTACTTGTTCATTTTCATTTTTCTGTAGGAATTTAGGAGCAAAAATGATGTATGCACATGAAGTTTACATGGAGATATGCATGCATAAAGTGGATACAAAGGAATGGAGATGGAATTAATTTACACACAACATAGTGGAGGACCCTACCATTATCACATTTTATTTAATGGAACATTTAGAAGCTAATATATTGGCAAGTGGAGACAAAAAAGACTACATGAACTTTTAATGATTAATTAGAGGCTAAAGACAAACGAAAGCTTCATGAAGGGGTGTTTTTGGTCATCCCCAACAAAAAAGGATTAGGGTTTCAAACATGAGTGTAAATAAATTAATATAAGTGATCAATTTGAATCAGCATAAATTATAAATGAGAAAGGACAACTAAACTATTTGCTTAACAGTATGTTTAGAAATCAAACCCCACGTAAGAAATTTGAAGGTGATTTGGACTTAGGTTAAGAAATTGTATAATGGCAATTTAGATAATAAAGAACTGTATAAATGAATATAGTCGCTTATGATATAAAGGAAGAAAATTATGCAAGAGAAAAATAAATGGAAGAAAAAAAATCGAGTATCCCATGACTGAACTGTTGATATTTGCATCTGTGGCTTTCTTTCTTGGCCTAGGCTAACCATATAAAATTCGAACCATTTGTTCTTGAGTAATGTAATTTGCGCAATTTGATATTGAACTTTCTTTTTGGGTAATTGGAGATTGACTTGATCCATGTATTTATCCCTAGTGACAATTGTTGAGCGAAACCAAGTCGAATTCAAACTAGATAGCTTTGATTTATCTGAAATGTTATGATTAACAGAACCTTAAGGAAAGAACTTTTTATAATATTAAAGTGTTGAAATATAGAATCCAACTTGTGAAAGGGAATTGGATCTTTACAGTTTGAATCTTGAGGGTTTGGTTCTGGAAATTTGTTGAAATTAATGTTTGGAACAATTCTAGTTTGAGCATGTATGTACTAAACCAGAGTAGCATAGCGGCAACATAATGGTATTTGTGAATAAAAATGTTTCAAGGGACTTCTTCAGACTAGTTGACTATAGTAACAGTTTCAACAAGAAGTGATGTTTGAAATAAGTATGAATAAAATAAAGTCCTATATTTTGTGTGAAGGATTTTTGAATAATGTTGAAAGAAAGGATCATTTGACTATATGAATGGTAAATGATTTCTAAGATAATCATTTAAAGCTCTTGAAAATATTATACTATGAGGACATGAAATATTTTGGAAAGTGTATTGCTAAAAACACCCAAATTTCTTCTTCCTAATACCATGAATGGTATTAGGAAGTATAAAACTGGGTGCTTTTAGCATTGCACCACCATGTAAAACTAAAGGCACCTAGTTTTATACTTCCTAATACCATTCATGGTATTAGGTAGAAGAAATCGAGGTGCTTTTAGAAGCACTCTTTTGGAAATCTTGAAAACATTTTGAAACTATTTGAAATGTAAATTTGGTTGAAAGAAAAATGAATATGATTTAGATAGACTACAAATGGTTTTTTAAAGCTTTTAAAAAGTGGAAAGCTTACTTGATTTGGAAAGTTGATCGTATTGATCAAATTTGGTTTCCAATTATTAAATGAGAATCTAATTTCCAGCTACTTTGGATATGTTGAACGACTTGTAAAAGTGGTTTCGACGACTAGAATCCTGATACTTTGAAATGATTAGAAACAACAAGTATTGGTAAATTCTGATTGCAAAAAAATTATAACTTTGGGATGTGAAATGATTTGGTTTGTTTATATAACCCGTGATAAAACCGAGGTGTCACTGGATTGCGTGCGATGGGTGGTACTCAGTGGCCCGTCATGTGGGAGAACTTCTCAAACTAATATATAGTTGATTCAAATTCATTATAATATGTTTGAATTTTGAAAGCGATGTTGGTTTTGAAATCCCGAATTTTGAATGCGATGTTGGTTTAAAATGAAAATGGGATTCAAGGTTCGAAGAAATTATTTGAAGCTTTCAAATGTTTTGAATTTAGAGCAAGTTATATAGTATTTTAATTTTACTTATCTAATTTATTCATTTTACTTAACTTCCGTCTCACTAAACTATTATACTTTACGCTGAATATATGATTTATCAATTACAAGTTCTTTTACCTATATGATTTTACTATTTATTTGTATTATCTATTTTCTACCAATTTTTTTTCCATATTTAACCATTTTATTGTAACTTTTAAAGACTAACTTTATAGCTTTCTTTTACATTTTATAGCAAATTTCCTTATTTACAGTAATTTAAGTTTTTCTTAAAATAGTTTTGATGTAAGAAGTTTTACTAATTTAGTTGTATGGTAAATTTTGTGTTTAATCTATTAAGAACCTTTTGATAAATTTTCAAGCTTAGTAAAATTTTAGTACTTTGTTTTCTGACTTAGTAAAAAGGGAAAGTATTTTTATTTAGTAAGTTTATTTTATTTATATATATTTGGTTTCAATAAATTTTATAGGTAAAATTTATTTTACTTAAGCATAAATTTTACAACTCTCCTTTTCGAGGACGAAAAGATTTAAGTGAGGGAGATTGTTACGACCTAGAATTTTCGACGCTTGAAATATAAATTAATTTATTGTTAAAAATAAATATTTATAGTGGGGTTGAATTCAATTCGAAATTTTATGTATTTTGAACATAGTTGACTATATCTATTATTTGAATTTCAAGTATAATTTGGACCTTTAATTTTGTTTTTACGTATAAGTGAAAGAAAAAAAATTCTTTTTGTTGAATGTTTATTAAAGGGAACTTTATTGACATTTGTTAGATAATTTGAATTTATTGGGAAATTAATTAAGATTTAATGTTGAAGTAAATGTTTATATTTTACGTGAAATTTGTAATTTATTTATTTGAACGTAATTTGAGTTTACTTCTAATTTAACCCTTTTGTAAATTTATAGACGGTTTGACATTATTAACTAATTTCTACTTGTAGTCTTGAATTCTTCTCATTTAATTTTAATATGAACGTTTGTTGAAATGTGAAGTTTAAATTTTTTTGTTACACCGTCTACGGTCCTATTTGTATTTAGCTATTTTCTATTTTCTAATTATACCAAAGTTTCCAACTTTTTAAAATACTTTGTATTCAACGGATTTATATAAGTTTAGCTTTAATTTCTTATATTTAGTTATTTATTTTGACTATCTATATTTAACCATTTTATTGCAAACAATGTTAGAAAATTTTGAGTTGTTGAAATATTTGAAATGTAGCTTTTAAACTAATATAAACTTTGAAAAATATATTTTGTAATTTGACGAAGAAACGTTTATTCCTAATATGGGTTGATTGTTCCTGAAATTTGTTGGAAGTATAGCGTAATAAAATAAGTGAACAACGTCGCTCATTTCACCTGTGTCCCGGTTGCTAGTGACGTTCGTTAATACTTAGTTTGTGTTAAAAAATTGAAATGAGCAAAACAACATCGTTTAGACGAACCGTGCTTTGGCCTAACCTGCATTCAAACCATCTTCATAGTTCCATAGCTCAACCAACGTTTGAATTCAAAAATGATATCTAAGAAAATCTACTCCAAGATTTGGTCTGGACATTGGGATGTTTTGTGCTAGATATATTTGCCACTTGTATCTTCTTTACTGTGTATTATTGCATCTGGCCTTGTTTCTCTGTAAACAAATTATTCGCTGAGATTTCTCTTGGATACTGGTTCCTCTTCCTACATTATAAAGGAACGTACCCTCTTTCATTCACAACATAAACACTTGCTCTCCCCTAATTGGTTCAACAGCCGTTAGCTTCCCCGTCCCCAAATCAAAGTTTTCGTTTTCCCCAAATTAAATAATTCCCAAATCGAGGAAATGGCCATCAGCCAATGTTGCCTTCTCCAGCGTCATCGACTCCCGCATCTCATCACCATCAAAGAGGCATCGCCTTGGTTGAGCTCCTCTGCACCACCGCAAATACAGTACAGGCGGAGCCTTCAAGTTTGGTGCTTCATTAAATCACCTCCTTTCAGCACCTCGCACCCAAATCCGGTGGCTTTAGAAGCCTTATCCCATCTAGTTCGCCTGCTCCAGTCCATCTGCTAGCGGTGCGTCAGTATTTCTGGAACTTTTCCAGCGTTGACCGTAAGCTGTGAGCACCCAAGGCTCCGCTCCTAGTTCAGCATACGAATCGTGATGGGGGAAACAGTCGCAAACACTCATTCTGCTCCTCCGCTGTCCGCTACCACAAATAAAGGTAAATTTTCTTATAGATTAAACTTTCTTCAAGTTTGCGGTTTTGGTCTCGCTAAGTATGGTTGTTTGTCTTGTTGCTTGTGCACCCTGTCTTGCATGTATTCATTTTGGGTACGAACGCTTTGAATTGTTTTTCCACTTTGTCTTGGGTTTTACCACTTGCTGCTACATTGATTTTGCCACCTTAATTTTCCTATGCGTGCATTCACCCGGTTATGATCCTGTGTAACACTCGGACATGCAGACCATCCTCATGCATTGTCTGTCACCTTACTGCATGATGGTTGCATAATTCTGCACCATTGTTTTGTCACTGGTAAAGTTAATGCTTGATTTTTTTTCCTGTTCATATTTGTCCGTCAAAATTTTTAATGTGCATGTGAGCTTCCCATTTGGTTTCATAGAAGGAAAATGCATGTTTGCATTTGACTTTGGTTGAGTTCTCCTTGTAAAATTTCATATGTAAGTACTGTACATCTCACATGCAGTGTAGTTAGAATTTGGTCTCCCTTATTTTTGGCAAACTTGGTTTCTGGACAAATCTAGCCTACACAATTTACTTAATACTTGTGTGACACCCCACGTCCGTTAATGTCATTCACAAAGGGAATGCATTAAGTTTCATGGAGCGTTATAGGTAAACAAAACATAAATATTACAAGACAAATATAAAGCAACAGCGGAATTTAATTTTTTATTTCAAACATAAATCATAACATCGTGGTACAAAATAACATAAGTCTGAAAACTACATAAAACCCATTACAATTATATAACTACTGTCTTGAGCCATCATAGTACATAAATACTTAAAAGAAAACATAATTCCCCAAAAATAGACAAAGCCGTAGTAGAGATAAGAACTTGAGTCATACTTCGAAAGCAGCTCCTAGCAAGATGATAACCGAGTCCTGACTAAGCCTGAGTGTTCCCACCCTGAGAACCTGGGGGGAAACGGAAGAAAGAAGAGGAAACAAAAAGTGTCAGACATAAAGTCTGGCGAGTCTAGTTACTTTTAGCAAGTAAATAAATAAAAGTAGCATGACATGCATATAAAGTGGATAAGAGAGAGATTACTACATAAAAGGCAGGTGTGACAAGGTAAACATGATAGAGTGATATGCTTCTCTAAAGATTCCTCTGCACAATACTAGTATAACCAAGTACGTAACAGGATTACATACTCCCTAATTGCTTAACAGAAACAGGATGATACCAACAGAAATATAATGGTAATTTTCGGTGTACTCTAGTAACGGGTTTTAACACAAACAGAATTAGCCAGTACCTAAATAGGAATAATGGGTGTTAGCCCCAACAGAAACACAGGTACCCCACAGAATAAGACAGGACTAGATGTACCCTATTTACTACCCTAGTCGATCGGCTCCCTACTCTGTAGATACCCTATGCTTGCCCCCACAGTAGGGTGTATCATTCCCTAAAGTGACAAACCTTCGTTTCCTGGATGTGCACAACCATATATAATGATGTCATAACGTCTTATCTTCCCGAGCAGGCGGAGTCATGCACACACATAACCCCGTTGGAACGCGCCACCAACACCGCCTCCACGTTTGGATCTCTTACAATCAGTCCAGTAAGCATGCCTCTTCTCTAGGGCCGTCAATGGATACTTTCGGATGCGGATAGTGCCGTATTCGCATCCGCATCCGAAACCATTTTTGGATATCGGATATCCGCATCCGCGGATACAGACGGATATCGGATAATTATCCTCTCCGCCAACGATAGATAAATCAATGAACATTAATGAATTTTTTTAGCTTAATATTAAGCTTTTTCAACCTAATTAATTACTAAAGTGCTAAAAATAAATAAATATGATGATAATATATAATTTTGAGCAATTAACATGCATTTAGTAGACTTTTAATTCTGCAAAACAATAAATTATTATCCTTAATTATGCTAAAATACACATAATTTAAGTTGTAATCGTGAAAAAAAGCGGACGGATAATTTTTGGATGCGGATATGCCTATATTCGCATCCGCATCCGCTTTTCCAGATATCGGATATTTATCCGCTTTTCGGATGCGGATGCGGATGGATTTCGGATTTTTCGGGTAACCATTGACAGCCCTACCCTTCTCCGACCTAGCACGGAGTACATGTTTGATACCTACTCTGGGTTACTAGATGAAACGGGTCCCACACAATATGATACTATCTCTCCCCTTTGTCTTGTATCCCTCACTAGGTTTTTCATTGGCTATGTATACCACTAGGTGTCTTTAATTACATAGCCCTATCATTTCCACTAGATATGCTTATCCTAAAAGGTGTCTTTAATTACATAACTTTATTATTTCCACCGGTCATGTATACCACTAGGTGTCTTTAATTACATAACCATATCGGGTTAAGTTTGTGGGCCCATATGTAAATATTACCCACCCCCTCCAGATTTGCTTAACCATCCTATTGATTCAAGCATGTTTATTTAACGGTTAAGTTTGTGGGCCTATATATACTAATATTACCCACCTACCCAAGATTTACTTAACCCTCCTACTGATTCAACCAAGTTTACTTAACCCCTGTTCATGTTTGTGTTCACACAATCTCTATGGATTCAACTAGGTTAAGTATTAATAGGTTATCCCCATTCACATTGACTGCTTTTTACTTGCCAAGGCTTCACTTGATTATTAATTTCATATAAATATAACTTAATCCATTTAAGTTCATTAATAAGCCCCATTACATGTTATTCTTCAGATTGTAATTAATAGAAGTAATCTTACAATCTTTCACCCCTGGATAGTAATTAACGGAAGTAATCTTACAATCCCTTTTGTATTTTCTGTTTCCATAGTTATAATAACATGTTTTACTTAATATTATTACGTATACTTCTTCTCGGTTCACCTGTTTCTTGTTTAACATATCACTACAACTTGACGTTGTTTACTTATTAATTTATTTTTCTTAATTAAGGTTTACTAATAAGCTTTCTTTCCTTTTATTATAACTTATGTTATAATTTTCCACTTGTCCCTAGGACAAGCCTACCTATTATATGACATTAAAGTAATTAATGATAATAGGTTACTATCATTCCTTGTTTACTCCAATTCATTACCAAATCCATTATGGTTATAATGGGCTAGACATCCCACATCAGGCCTACAACTTGTGGATGCTGAATTTGCCAGTCAGGTCCGGGCATATTTCCATAAGTTGGGCCTAACCTCGTGTCTTAGCCCGTCTCGTATTTGCGCACTTAGACCTCCCACATTAGATTCAACATTAGTGGCTGCTGGATATGCCGGTCGGGTCCGGGCAGACTTCCACCACTAATGCAACCTAACCTCGTGTCATAAGTGCAATTACAATTTCTAATTGTAACCATTAAACATTCCATTTTTATCCAATTCTTACCTATGTCTTTATATGTGATTATGTCCCCACTTCCCCCTTTTGAATTATATGTCAAATTCATATAAACATTATTTAAATTATGCCAATTCTAACATTTTTCCCCCGTTCCCTAACTGACGTATTCACATATATTTGGCGGCATCTAGGCCAGAAAATAGCCTAGTCATGAACAATAAAAGAGAAAGGTGATGGGAAAAATGACAATAGTGATCATTTTAAAAGTGACATAAACATATATACTGGCATAGACAAGTAATAGGCATAATAAGGTGGACATAAAAACAGATCTAGTAAAAAGGGTAATGATAAAACTAGATCCAATACTTAGGATGAACAGATCCAATTAAGAATTCATATGTCCAATAATAACAGATCTGAATTAATCACAATATGATAATTAAGGTGGACATAAAAACAGATCTACTAAAAAGGGTAATGATAAAACTAGATCCAATATACTTAGGATGAACAAATCCAAATAAGAACTCATATGTCCAATAATAACAGATCTCAATTAATCACAATATGATAATTAAGGTGGACATAAAAACAGATCTAGTAAAAAGGGTAATGATAAAGCTAGATCCAATATACTTAGGATGAACAGATCCAAATAAGAATTCCTATGTCCAATAATAACAGATCTCAATTAATCACAACATGTTGATCTAGATCTAAACGAAGGTTTAACTGTCCAGAAAATGATAATCTAAAATTAACCGCAAACTTAGAGAAAAGGTAAGATCCACATATGTTATATGTTGAATAAACCACAAAAGGATTAGATCTAAAGAAAATAGATCTAACATAGTACAAGTTAAGATCCAAGGATATCATAGATTCAAAATTTACAATAGATCTAATACGATAAATATTGAGATCCAAGCCATAGAATATTTTAGATTCACAAGATATGATAAATCCAAGATGATTTAGTCATAGGGGTATATCCAAATCATAGTCATAACATGTTTACTTTTAATCATTTAAACCTAAAATAACTATACTCACAAGGATCGGTTCTATGAGAATAGAAGGAGAAAACTGAAATTTGAATCTTAAATCTATACTTGAGGCGCTTGATTTGAAGAAGAAGAAAGGGTTAGATTCAGTTCAAGCACTGACGGCATCTAGCCTCCATTGTTTTTCATATGAGAAAACAAGAGAAATGAAGATATATTTATACCTGCCAGCCTCCAGAATTCGAATGCCACCTCAGCCCTAGGGTGAATCGGGTCATGGGTCAACACCCGCATGGAAAAAGGTCCGGAAGCCCAAAAACCACTATGGGCGCACTTGTCAGGTGCGCCAGTGTAAAATTGCCTTGAAGCACTTGTCAAGTGCGCCAGTTATCCTTGTTTGGATCGCCAAACTTCTACCATTCATAACTTCTTCATACGTTATCCGTTTTACGCAAACCAGGTGTTTATCTTGACCAGAATTTCGTGACGGACGCAATGACGTAGTCCGTTTCCCTTAATTCTTAATATTAAATTAATTATTCTTTAATTTATCCTCTTTAGTGTAGTTGAAATATGGGGTGTTACAATTTGGATTCACGTCTGCCTTTAAATCCCAAACTTAGCCATCATAATATTTATAATTGGGGTCCCTTTTGCATCTACGAACTGCTAAGTGTTGCACTTTCGATTTATGATGGTTCCGTGTCTAAATAGCTAGATTACATGCTTTCCAGTTTCTGTTTGCCTTCATTTGGTACTCTGCAGATTTGCCCTAGTGTCGCGGTATATAAGTATGCATATGATTTTATCCTTGAACCTTTTCAGTAATTAAACAATATCACTTACTCACGCACGTGTATAACTGCTTAAATAGGATATACATACATACATACGTACATATATATATATATATATACACATATACATATACATATACATATACATATATATGTGTGTGTTTTTCACTCATAAAGATTTAACTCAGTAAAAGCAACCATATATATATATATATACACACACACACACACATATACAACATATGTAACTAGTCTTGGGCTTCTTGTCTTTCACGCATGCTATGTTTCTACTTTTACTCTTGCCGCAACATTCACCTTCCCTTTGATGAGTGTTAGCTTCCCAGTCAATACGATTAGTCCCTCTTTTTGCTGTAGCATCTTTGATGGAAGTACTTTTATTTGTGTATTGCTCGCGTGGCACTATAGGTACAACCACTTTGCATGAGATTAAATGCGCACACTGTATAGGTTGTTTCCATTCGTGCTTGGATGGTCTTGCTATTTTTCTATCACCATTGTTCATTCCTTGGCGCTATGATTTGTCGCAT
The DNA here is from genome assembly GCA_030737875.1 of Allium sativum. NCBI lineage: Eukaryota > Viridiplantae > Streptophyta > Magnoliopsida > Asparagales > Amaryllidaceae > Allium > Allium sativum. The sequence goes on from CM060909.1 coordinate 293,089,844, forward strand.
TTCTCTTGTCTTTATGAATCATTAGATGTAGTGTTGCATGAAACCTTGTTGCTTAACCAAGTGGATTCTTGCCATTTTTTTCACCTGCGCATGTAGGCATTATTTTTCCTTGCAGCAACTTACAAACGTCCTTTATAATTATTGTTACTTGGCACCCATTTCTTTATTGATGCATGCAAGTAAGTCAAACTTATATGGTACATATTCGACAATCTTTTCACGGGTTATTATACTCGAATTATTTAATAATTTAATGGGATCAAACAATTATACTTATGTGCTCATCGAAGTTTGCTAGTTTGAAATAAGTTTAATCCTGACTCGAGTGTTTTGTGTATTTTGCATAGGACGCTCAAGTCAGGCCCTTATTGTTCTAGGTTTAAAGATATCAGCTTGCAAACTGGAGAGGATGTGAAGGCGTATAAACACATGCGCGCGCTAAGCTCGGAAAAAAGTAAATTTGTTTAAAGGCATTTATGTATAAAATTTACATTATTCTTCCGCTGGGCAAAATTTTTTATACAACTCTGATATTTATATTAAATTTTTATTCCACTGCAATTATTATACTTGGAAATTCTGTTTAAACCATGTAAATATGTCGTTTTGAATGTTTCGAGTTGGTTTAGTTACCGACTTAAGGTGGTCAAAATGACAGGTCGTTACAATTGTTGACACAAAATAGGCTATGCTTAGTCATGTGTTCATTAATTACCTCTTCATCTACATATGATGATAGTGATTAAGTGGAGGTTGAAATAAAAATTTGATGGTCTATAATTCTAATTAATAGTTCATAGACCATGTTTAAAGTATATTTCACTTTCATCTTGTTGTCAATTTTCATTAGAAATAGTAAGGTGATTTAGTGGATTTGTTATAGTTTGATAGTTTATTTTGTGCTAATTAATAGCATGAATAAGCTATACTTATAATAATCATATCAACTAAATTCACAAATGACTAAAAAAGAGAGACCATGGTTTCATTTTATGTTGATTCATGTGATCTAGAGAGTGGATTTATTCCTAAGTTGTAATTTAATCTTATAGTTTTTATCTATCTTAGTTTGTTAGTTTAGTTTAGTTGTAGTTAACATCACTCGAATTTGGTTTAATTTGGTTGAATATAATTAAAATTACTTCTTTCCCCGTGGATCGACCCATACTCACTAATGTACTACAAGTGTACGCTATGCGCTTGCGGTCTATTGCACTTCGCAACAGTTTTCTAATTCGATAGAATATTCGTCGTCGAACAGTATTTATTAATTTGATTATTATAAGGTATGTAGATTTGAAATTACTATTTCTAATCAAGTTATAAGGTGAATTTAACATGTGGACAATTAAACTATTTATCAACACATATGGTATATTATACTTGGTTGAGGAATCTTAATCACTCACCTAATCAAACAGTCTTGTGAATTTGCACCTAAAATAGTGATATCTAGCCAACCGACGTAGATCTAATCATAAATTTACAATAAAAAATGATTTAGTAAAAATCTTGATGTAAAATTGTGAATTTAGGGAAAAATTAGAGCTGCTGTAGGATTAGGCATACTGAAGGAATGAGAGGAAAACTAGAAATAATTTCTCTTATCCTTTATTTATAGCCAAGAATGACAGAACTAATGGGCTTCCTAATTTCACCCATTAGCACTACTCTAACTTTAGCCAACAACTTTCTAAATTTAAAGATGCCTTTTCTCTTACTACTTATCTGATTTCTTAATGTGATCAACCTACAGAATAAGGAATCACCATTTTGAAGCAATGAGACAGATTAATCTAGGATTAAATTAACCCTCGGTCGAAGTGAATAACGTTTATTAAAAACTCATAAAATAATAATAGAATAATTTTTTTAGCATAGATAATAGCAAAGTAATTTTAGAAAATAAGTAAAACACAGATTTTACCCAGCTCCGACAAAGCTCTACCTATGGCTGCCCCCAAGGTTTCTATTAGGAAATAAAAAATTCAATCATTATAGACATTATAACTCACGACCTTCGCTCACTTGATTGTTCTAACCTTATGCACAAAGGCAGGCCTTAAGGTTTTTACTAGGAATTAAATAATTCTTTGTTTATAGACACCATAAACTCGCGACACTCGCTCACCTTATTCTTTTAACCCTATGCTCAAAACCCACCATAGCTCAGTCACTGAGTTGCGAATTCTCAAACTATGCCCTGTAGCTTGTAACCTAGTTAACACAAGAGTTTTTAATAACAATGAAAAGGCAATTACAAAATAAATCTAGACAAATTCTAACACTATACCCTATATAAAAAGAGCAAGGTCCATTTTCTTTCTTCAAAAGATAGTGTGTTGCTAAAAGCATCCGAAAAGTGCTTCCTGACACCATTGCTAAACAACACCTATATTATTTTGTTTATATGCTTTCAGCTACCATACGATTAAAAATGAGGAACATAACCCTAATTTAATCTCGCCTTTTCGTTAGACATTTCAACTCCACAGATTGCAGCCGCTCTCAATCGTTGCCACCCTAATCAATTTTGCTGGTAATAATGTCGAAATCAGCAGGCCCATGAGCAGAATCTCTAAAAGACGTGACAAAGCAACCAGTATGTAAATCACAATTCTTCCTATTATTTTATTTCTATTTTCTGTTACTACTTATGATTGCAGGAGCGATTAGGGTTTGGGGTATTGATTTTTGAGGTGTACGGTAAATACATACAGTGGATTTCTCAAAATACAAAGATTTTGGGTTTTAGGTTTTTAGAAGAATGAATTGTAGCAAAATAAAAAGTTAGACTGATCAGGCAAAGAAACAAAAAAATTAGGGTTTATGTCTGAATAGAGGGAGGGAGCAAGGAATATATTTGGTGGTTAATTAGTGAATGAGTAGAGATATAAATTAGGTGTTAGGTAGTAGATCAATTAAATTAAAAATGATTAAATTTGTTATGGTGTTAGGTAGCACTTTTTCGGGTGTTTTTAGCAACAAGCAAAAGATAAGCTGTGTCCTTTTTAATTCCTTTAGATCGACCACTTTCATTCTTCTCAACTTGGGTTTCTATCGAAAAAGAAATTAAGTAGGCGATTCATTCTGTTCTTCGTTCAAACAGGTATGGTTTGCTTCGACTGCCTTGTCGATAATTCTCCCATGTCTGGTTGTCCTTGGTAGCTCTTATCAAGACTAAATACGATAATAGATCGATACGATTTCCATCCTTTTTTTGGTTTAATTTTGGTCAATTCCTTCTTTGATTTAATGCCGATGATGATTGGACATATATAGGAATTAAAAACCTATATTTTCGTATTGATTTTCTAATTTGAATATTTCAGTTGGATTTCGTATGTATCTTTGACCTTTTTGGATCTGAAACACGACCAATATCTTTTGTGCATTTCTATGATTACTTGCTTGAATTTGTTGATGCTTGCCAAAACTTTCCTATGTGGTATACTCGAATATATTATCTCATACTTTTTTATTTGGTCATATTTTAATTCAGTTCTGATTTATTTTACTGGACATTTTTGACTTATTTAAATTGCACTTTGGTTCTGGAAATTATTTACCATGTTCATTGTTTTAACATTGGACCATTGAATCCTTTACTTCGGTCTAGATTACATCCACCGAATATCCCCTTGTTATTTCAAGTTTGGTCTTTCTTATTGCACTTACTTGGTGACTTTACACATACTTGCTTCATGATGATCATGTTGCACTTGTATCAGTTCAATTGTTGTGTTGCTTTGCATCAATTTAATCTATCGGTGCATAGTTATATTCTATTCTTTATTATATCCTAAGGTTGTCGGTTCATATTTGTTACTAATACACTGCTTCGTAGTTTATCTTAAGCCTATTTGCACTTGTGGAAAGTCTGAAAACATGTTATGTACATTTGTGTTGATGGTGTACTTGTGTATATGGTCAGTTTTCCTGGTGAACTTGTGTCAATATGTGCATGTGCTCCTTGTTGAACTGAGTTTGGTTGTATACTTGTTTGTTATGCCTTGTAGTTGTACTGGTCTTGCTTGTGATCTGACTAGGTTGACTGTTTACCCTTGTATTATCCACTCTCTAATGCATTCCTCTGCTTGTGCACAATTGTTTCTTTTTCTTGCTCGACGATGTGAACTGCTCTTGATTGGTTTAGTGTCCTAGGCAGGCTGAACTGGATTATTTTTTCATCATTGCAATTATATATGTTTTGCATGTGCTTGTGTCGAGGTAGTTTGTATTATGGCAGTTTCGTTTGAACCAACATGTGCTAATTCCCCTTTATTAGTCGGTATGAGTTGTTGTACTGTTTAATGTTTTGGTTGATCAGTTTTCTTATGCTGCTTGTTTCACTTTGAATCGGTTCCTTATGTTTGCATGTTCTGGTTCACCTTTTTTGTTGAACTAAAATTTCCGCTCTTGAAACTTTGGTCTTAACTGTCATATGCAACACTTCAACTGAATTCAAGCTTGCTTGAATTTGACCTCGTACTCATTAGCACTGAATTAAGCCATCGGCCTTGACCTATGCAGTTGTTTATGAGATTGATACAAAGCATGGCCTAATGGTATTTATAGCTTGTGAATGTCATAAGTTGTCCGAGCACACACATGTATATTTTTCGTTGTTAAAAAACATGAAGAGGAACAAAGCCATATACTAAGGTACTTAAAAAATTCAATTTTAAATTACTTTTGCAATTTAGGTTTGTTTCTTTTTCCATTTTACAATGTTGTTTAATTGATAGGTATAACGGATGACTGGATAGTTATTGAAGCAAGCAAACAAAGATTTAAAATCGAGCGTCTGTGAGTAGGAGTTTTTTGTATTAGTGTGTAGTAAAGATGTGTATGTAAGAATAAATGAGAATTTGTATAGGAATTTAGAATTGTAATTGTATAGTGGAAGCAGAAATGTGTACTATGCAAGTTTATAACAAAATATTTAAATCAAATATTTTTGAATAAATTCCAAGTTTAATTATCTTATTCTACAAATATTTATTTGTTTTTGTGGAAATTAAAATAGTATAGTAATAAACACGTTTAACAAATTTATTATGTTTATTATCATTAAACAAAAACCATATCGTTATACTCAACAATCTCCCATTTTTGATGATGACAAATATGTATTAATATTTCTGAATTTTAGATAAATATGTTTGATGTGATATGTTTACGCTCGCTTTATATAAATGTTCCCACCCACAATTGAGCTCTCTCTGCATAAATGTTTGTATCTGAAATTGGGAAATTGACATTTAAAAACAATTTTCAAAAATTTGAATTTTGAATGATAAAAAAAACTCTCAAATATTTACTCGTTCATCAAAATCTTAACCTCACTCCCCATTTTATTATCATAAATAATAATACTAGTTGAAATGGTGATGAATTTTGACTGAAATGTATAAACTCGAAACATGAGGGAAAATATACATAGAGAATCCCAATTAATCAAACAAAAATCATAATATTATTAATTAGAAACAAATCTCACCTTTAAATGAATGGTTAGATTATGAGAAACTTTATAAAAAATAAAATTTTGTCAATTTTAAATAAAGAAACGAGATTTAAAACCTATCCAAGTCAATACTATACGCAAATTTAAGCACTTTTTAATCATGCATAACCATTAGGATTCTTCAATGAATTTAGAACCAACTCAAAAATTATCAAGTATTTTCTAACTACGCATAATGTGAGGACTTTTAAACAAGATTAACAAACATTTATTCCTTTCTAATATGAGTTCCATCCATGCATAACCATGAGGATTTTTAAATAATACTGGAAGCACATTGTAATAACCCGGAAAATCTGGGCCAGTTTGAATTTTTTTATTTTGGCAATTTTAGCGAATTTTGATTATTTAAAAATGAATTATTTTAAATAATATCGACGAGAAATTTATTTTGAATATAATTAGAACGTATATATTATATACGCCGTCGTTAGAATATAAATAATTATTTATAATTATAAATGGAATTGAAAATGGCGCGGTAGTTCGATAATTCGATTTCAAACTTCAATTGAATGTACCGGGTGCAAAACAATCCGGATTTTAGTGAAACCAAAAACATTAGGAACTAATTGATAATATCTTTCCAACGAATCCGAAAGATCGAAATTTCATAGCGGGAATCAAAAGATATGTCCAGTTGAAAATTCTGAATAGTCGCTATGGAATTCAGGCCCTTAAAAATGGACATTTTGCAAACGACCTCGGATTTCGACGAAACCAGTTTTGTTGGGTCCGTGATGTAAAGTTATTGCTAGGTTCCAAATTTCATAATTTTCGGAATCAATATGTGAGCGTGGCAAAGGAAAACGCGTTTGACCGGTTTCAGTTGATTTTAATCGACTGGAAATTGGCCATTTTTCTAACGGTCTCAGAATTCGACGAAACTAGTTTTGTTAGGACCGTATCGTCAATACGAAGCTAGGAAATATTTTTATGAAATTTATAGAGTTGTTTTGTGACCCCGGTAAATTGAAATGCGCGTTTAAATTCAATATATAGAGTTAAATGTTGATTTTAACGGAAACTGGTCGTAACGTCCGAATCAACCTACGATACATATCCCATTGTGTTTGGAATGGGGGTAAAACGCTATGGACGACAGGCGGTGGGTCTCGTTTTGAGGTCGAAAATAAAAGTTGCTTTTTGAAAGTAATTAAATAATTAAATATATATATATATATATATTTTTCATATAACCCCCCCCCCCCCGTTCTCTGTTTTCACGATTCAGGAGATAATAAAAAAAAAAGGAGAACGAAGGGGGGGCGCGATCGGTGCTGCCGCCCCCCGATGAGCCGCCGCGCCTAGGCGGCGCAGCCACCACAGCCGCCCTCCCCCTCCTCTTCTTCCCCCTCCCTTCTTCTTCCTCCTCACCTAATCCGCATCGAACCCTACCCAGACCCAAACCCGCAAACCCCCCCCCCCCCGTTCTCTGTTTTCACGATTCAGGAGATAATAAAAAAAAGGAGAACGAAGGGGGGGCGCGATCGGTGCTGCCCCCCCCCCCCCCCCCCCCCGATGAGCCGCCGCGCCTAGGCGGCGCAGCCACCACAGCCGCCCTCCCCCTCCTCTTCTTCCCCCTCCCTTCTTCTTCCTCCTCACCTAATCCGCATCGAACCCTACCCAGACCCAAACCCGCAAACCCCCCCCCCCCCCCAGCGCCACCGTGAGCCGCGACCGCCCTCTCCCCGTCGAGCGCCCCTCCGACAGTTCTCCCCCCCCTTTTTTTTCACCGATGGCTGTAAGTCCCCTTCCTTCTTTTTATTTATTATTTTTGTTCATATAAAACTGTTTTTTATATATATATATATATTAAAATCAGTTTATATAATTGGTATTATTTTTGAAATAAAATAAAGAGATGATTTTTACTACAAAGATATGATTTTGAAAATAAAGGTATGGTTTTTATATGTAAAATTAAATTTTAAAAATGCGATTCTATTATATATGTGGAGAGGAGAAAAAGAAATGATTTTTATGAAAGGAAAGAAGTGATTTTTAACGTGGAAAAGAATTGATTTTTAAATTGTAAAAGAAGGGATTTTAATTTAAAAGGGAAAGTTCGAATTTTTAATAGTTTAAAGATTTGATTTTGAACACATAGAAGAGAATTAAAAATATGATTTTTATATTTTTAAAGTATTAAAAATATAGTCTTTACTATATAGATGATGTCAAAATATGATTTTTGTTTATGTAGAGGGTTAAAAATATAATTTTTACATGATAGGAAAATATCATCTTTATATGTGTAGAAGATTAAAATGTGATTTTTAGAAATCTATATTTCTGAAAAGGATAAATCTATATTTTTGAAAAGGATAAATCTATATTTTTGAAAAGGCGAAATCTTTATTTTTGAAAAGGCGAAATCTTTATTTTTGAAAAGGCGAAATCTTTATTTTTGAAAAGGTAGAAACTTTATATAGTGAATAACGAAATAAAAATTCGATTTTTATATATGTAGTGGCTACAGGCAACAAAGATGCGATAACGATGAAGATTTCTCTAAAGGAAGTGCCGTGGAGCTAGGATAGCTATCTGTGAGAATTTCTCACCTTTCAATTTTTCTAGTTATATATATATACTAGGATGCAGACGGTGCTTAGTAGCACCCGACACAATCGTCCACAGACCATGGACTTGTTTGTTTGGTTGCATAGATTAGTTATATGATTTGATTTGAATTTGGTTGTTTGGTGATTTTGATTGATGTGTGAATGGCGTGGGCCTTCACTAGACCGGGGATAAGGCTAGGCCTTGTCCCGTTTCTAGTATCGTGCCGTTATGCCGCCGAAATTTTCTAAAATATGTTAGAAAATAAAAATATCATTTTATTGTGTAAATGAATAATAGAAATTCATATGTTGGGATAAAATGTTTTATCGTTAAAAATATAATTTTTAACGTGAATATGAATATAGTGAAAGTGAATAAAATAAAATATTCATTTACAAACCAGACGGTTTGTTTATGTACACCTATTTGAAGGACATTGATTGGGACGATAAATTTTACACATCGCCCAACAGCACAAATAAAATATGTGTTTGATTGTTTGAAACCCCACACGGGTGTTAGGATGAAATTTGAAGTTCACTCATCCTGATTGATTAAATATGTCGATCGATCGATTGACAGGCTGTTATAAGCGTTAGATAACTATATTTGATGCTTATACAGTGTAGTGCACTTTGGTTGATGGTTGATTATTTTTCAATGCTATTATATACATGTGTTGTAGAAAATCCATATAATTAACATCATATGGTAATTGATTGGGCCTCATTCCAGTTTTGAAAAAGAAATATTTGAAAAAGAAATATTTGAAATAGAATATTTGAAAATAGGAATATATGAAGCTGTGTTGATTAGATTGACGCCATTTTGACGTGAACGATATTTATATCGATTTTAAAACGATTTCGAAATAAATTGAATTGAAAATGATTTCGAAATGAATTGAATTGAAAACGATTTCGAAATGAATTGAATTGAAAATGATTTCGAAATGAATTGAATTGAAAACGATTTCGAAATGAATTGAATTGAAAACGATTTCGAAATGAATTGAATTGAAAACGATTTCGAAATGAATTGAATTGAAAATGATTTCGAAATGAATTGAATTGAAAACGATTTCGAAATGAATTGAATTGAAAACGAATTCGAATTGAATTGAAAGCGAATTGAAATGAATTCAAATTGAATTGAAATTTGAATTGAATAGAAATGAATTTTAAAACGAATTTATAAAGAAGAATTCAAATTTGATTTGAATTGAAAAGGAAGTTGAAATTGCTTTTGAAACGAATTTAAAACTATTTATATAATTCGTTTTAAATAGAAATCGACGAAATATATATTATATATATTATATATATAATATAATGGCCTGAATAGAACGCGCCGCGCCGCGGCAGTTCGTAAATTTCGACCATTTATTTCAAACGGACATTACGGGAGATCCGACCGTCGGATTCTCCTAAAACCGGAACCGTTGGGTTCGTATCGAAAAGAGCTTTCTAACGAATATTAGAAATTTGAAATCTAACGGTTGGATTTGGAATTATGTCCAAATCAAATTTGAAAAAGGTCGCTGTAAGTGCAGTTCGATGGCCGTTGATGGAAATCGACTGTACGGATCTTGATAAAATTATTAAAAATAGTAAAAATTTGTGTAAAATCATAAGAAATGATTTAGAAAGAATTGGGATGAAAAACTCCATATTTGAAAAGATAAAAATAGATTTTTATCGAAATGAACTAGTTTTGAACTAGAATTATAATTCTATTTATTTTTAAATAAATAAATTGAATTTGAAATGGTTTTGAAAATAACCAGAATTTCCAATGATTGCATTGGAATGGATTTGAATCGAAATTGTCTTCGGAATATTTCGATGTTGGATTTCGTGATGATACAGATATTGTTATGGGAATTTGAAAGATATATATATATATCGTTATTTCCAATACGATATTTGTTAGTCGTAGAGTTTGATATTGAATATAAGCCGGTATATTTTCTATTCAGAGCCTTGTGTTTAATATCAAATGTGATTTGGGTTTGTCGTGAATGGTGTCTTCACTAACACTGTTCTTGAATCCAGTTGAGAAAAGATTAAATCTTTTTATTTAGATTTAATGAAGTGTACCAATTAAACAATATTTAATTGGAATTGAATTGATATTGATTCTTGGGTTTATCGTGAATGGTGTTTTTAAATAACACTCGTTCTTTAACCCGATAATTAATGGAATGTGATTTTGGGTTTATCGTGAACCGTGTTTTAAATGACACTGATTCTTTAACCCAGTCACAGATTAAAACTAAGTGGAGTTTTAATGAATCTTTAATTAGATTGAAAAGATCGAGAATGGAGTATCACCAGTTTTGCTCCAGGCGATAGTTAAATCTTTAATTAGATTTGAACGTGAAATGGTAATTGAATTTACCGATAACACCGTGGTGTTAGATATGAAGTATAACCAGTTTTACTTCATGGGATGAATAGGTTGGGATTGGGAAATAAAATAAATGATTACTTCGGTGTGGTTCGCTAATCCCGACTAGTTTGAATTGATATTCAAAGGAGATTAAAGAATAAATTTAAAGAATTTATCTTGGATAAAGTTAATGGGAACTTTTCCCAAAGTATAGGAATATTTGAATAAAAGAATATTCTGAATTGGAATGAGGCGTATGTCGTGTTTGTGTAACACTTTTATAATATATACGCGAGTTATTCAGAAAGACCGGGTTTATCCCATTCTGAATAACTGATTCGACGGGGTGTCGAAGATGAAGACGGTGGTCGAAGACCAGAAGTCTTCACGTCGTTTGGATAATTACTGATGATCTTGATTGGGCTGTACACCCAAGAAGATGGAAACAGTTGGTGATCGTCCAGACGTACTTGGAGATCGATGGATATGCGGGGTACTTGGTGCCTCCGGTTTCGTTCAGACCCAGAACGGACTTGTAAATGGACTGTGTGTCTGACATTGGATTTTAGTCCGTGTGATTGATCTCTATTAAATATATATCTGTTTGGCGGCGGAGAATTTATTCTCTTGCTTAACGCCCTTCTCTGAGACGTACGAGCTCAGGGGTTATATATTGATGGATATCAAACGCATGGAGTGAATTGCCTGTGTGGCATGCCTAAGTGGCAATTGATCGAGGCTTCTGTTGAAAAGCAAAGTCTCGTGGTGATGATCAAAGCACAGCCTGTGTGGCACAGCTTTGTGTAACGTGAATTCGCGAGCCTCACACCCCGGTTGTGAACCAAAAACGGGAGAGGACCTCAGGGAGGGCATACGTTTCTTTCTAGCTAGGGTGGTGTCAGTGACCTACCAGCCCTGACATTTATATACTTTTCACCTGTGTGGTTGTTGCTGTTGCGAGGCGCCTCGGTTAGATCGGACGATCCGGGTCCGATGGATCCATTCGTTGGCTCATTTACGCCCCAAAGGGCGGAGAAACGTATTGTTCAGGCACTATAATCCACATCGGTGGACCGGCCCTGACGATCCAAGGGGCAGTTGCGGCTGTTCCGGAGACATGGGCTAGATTGTCTCGAAGACGGTGAGGACGATCCCTGGCCTCAGTTCATAGATGGAAACCCAATTTCCAAATACGTGACTTTGCGATTTTGATTGTATAACCTATATATGGCGACATAGTGGTATGGGGCATTCATGCCGCCTATGATTGATACTTATGATTTGAAGTTGTTTTATACACTATACACTTATAGTAGTATCAAACGATTTGTTTTAACCGTATCAAGCATTCTTTGGCTGTTATAAGGTAAAAACCCTATCCTCCGGCTTGCGTTGCATTGTGTGATCGGACCTGGGTCTTATAACAGCTTCATTTTTCTTTATTTAGCATTGCGCTGTTTGTTTTATGCACTGGTATTCTTGGGAGGAAACCCGTTCCGTGTTATACGGCGTGGTCCCTTGATTTACCTAACTTTGAAAATAAAGATTAACTGTTTTAGTTCTCACACCAGTCACATGACTGACCTGGAGTTTATTGTTTTAACCTAAACTCTGGGTGCCCTTATTTTCGACACGGGCAGCTAGTAGTTTTGGTTTTGTAGATTTTTATTCACAGGATCCTGGTTTACAGCTGGAACGATATCCGGAAAGCTTTGTATCCGTATATCTCTTCTAGTTGTGTATTGTATTATTTTCCGCTGCGATGTATTTAAATGTAATTTGAATCTCTGATATTTCTGTGTAATATTTATTTGTTTATACTCTGTATATTCTTGTAATCTGATGCATTGTTGTAATATACAGTGAAACGTTCTTTTATATGCGTTCTATTGTGGCTTGTTCTCGAACTATCCGACGCTTTCCTTTACGGGGAAGTTACGGGTCGTTTCATTTGGTATCAGAGCTTTGGTTTACAAAGCTAGAGAACAAGGCACATTAGAACCATACGAAAGAATTCATCAGATATTGGATTAGTAATATCCAATAGGAATGACTCGTTAGAGATAGGATCAGTAGTATCCTAGAACGAGTGTGAAGAGTATAATTTTGAAAGTGAAAACAAATTTTTGTTTTGAAAATTTAAATCAATTATTCGTATTTGGTTATTTGTTTATATTGATGTGGACAATCCAGTATATATAGATTTTGCGTATACGTCTGATCCACGTGTATTTGAAATTTTAATATATTGGATAGATATAGCAACACACTCTAATCGCCCGAAGATGATATTGATGATAGCGATCGCATCATCAACATTTATGTTCGAGTTTCGAAGGTGTGGTTTTCTATATATTTCCATTAGACTGGTGTGAGAACCAAAACTAATATAGCTAGAATACATTGTTGTGATTTGGCATCAAAAACATGATTTTTGTATACGTATCAAAATTATGAATTTGAAACTCTAATTCAACTAATTGATTGATGTTTGTGTTGTTTGTTTATTTGGTTGATAATTTTGAACCATTTAGCCTAATTGAACCAAATATTGGATTATATTGAAAATTGGTTGCATTTGCTTGCGTATTCATATATATCATTGAACAGGTCATAGCAAGGAGGCTAGAGCAGAGAATAAAATTTGTTTGCCCGACAAATAGGTACATGTTTACTACATAAATTACTGTTTTGTTTGGGTGATGATGATTTTATGAGCCTATTGGCTAGCCGCTTGGCTTTTTCTTTTTCTTTTTGAGATCTGAAGGACCGGGGAAGCTATTTGAAATTCCCCGATGCTCCCGGTGCAGGGGAGGTTATGGCGAAATTTTTCGAAAATTTAGGGTGTTAGCCAAATTTTTGAAATTTTGAAAATTCTCAGAAACTAAAGAGTGGGAGAATGGAAGCCAGATCGAGCGTAGAGTTGATTAATCAAACCACTTTCGACTTTGTTCCTTTTCGGGGACGAAAATTTTTAAGTGGGGGAGATTGTAATAACCCGGAAAATCTGGGCCAGTTTGAATTTTTTTATTTTGGCAATTTTAGCGAATTTTGATTATTTAAAAATGAATTATTTTAAATAATATCGACGAGAAATTTATTTTGAATATAATTAGAACGTATATATTATATACGCCGTCGTTAGAATATAAATAATTATTTATAATTATAAATGGAATTGAAAATGGCGCGGTAGTTCGATAATTCGATTTCAAACTTCAATTGAATGTACCGGGTGCAAAACAATCCGGATTTTAGTGAAACCAAAAACATTAGGAACTAATTGATAATATCTTTCCAACGAATCCGAAAGATCGAAATTTCATAGCGGGAATCAAAAGATATGTCCAGTTGAAAATTCTGAATAGTCGCTATGGAATTCAGGCCCTTAAAAATGGACATTTTGCAAACGACCTCGGATTTCGACGAAACCAGTTTTGTTGGGTCCGTGATGTAAAGTTATTGCTAGGTTCCAAATTTCATAATTTTCGGAATCAATATTTGAGCGTGGCAAAGGAAAACGCGTTTGACCGGTTTCAGTTGATTTTAATCGACTGGAAATTGGCCATTTTTCTAACGGTCTCAGAATTCGACGAAACTAGTTTTGTTAGGACCGTATCGTCAATACGAAGCTAGGAAATATTTTTATGAAATTTATAGAGTTGTTTTGTGACCCCGGTAAATTGAAATGCGCGTTTAAATTCAATATACAGAGTTAAATGTTGATTTTAACGGAAACTGGTCGTAACGTCCGAATCAACCTACGATACATATCCCATTGTGTTCGGAATGGGGGTAAAACGCTATGGACGACAGGCGGTGGGTCTCGTTTTGAGGTCGAAAATAAAAGTTGCTTTTTGAAAGTAATTAAATAATTAAATATATATATATATATATATATATATATATATATATATATATATATATATATATATATATTTCATATAACCCCACCCCCCCGTTCTCTGTTTTCACGATTCAGGAGATAATAATAATAAAAAAAAGGAGAACGAAGGGGGGCGCGATCGGTGCTGCCGCCCCCCGATGAGCCGCCGCGCCTAGGCGGCGCAGCCACCACAGCCGCCCTCCCCCTCCTCTTCTTCCCCCTCCCTTCTTCTTCCTCCTCACCTAATCCGCATCGAACCCTACCCAGACCCAAACCCGCAAACCCCCCCCCGTTCTCTGTTTAAACGATTCAGGAGATAAAAAAAAAGGAGAACGAAGGGGGGGCGCGATCGGTGCTGCCGCCCCCCGATGAGCCGCCGCGCCTAGGCAGCGCAGCCACCACAGCCGCCCTCCACTTCCTCTTCTTCCCCCTCCCTTCTTCTTCCTCCTCACCTAATCCGCATCGAACCCTACCCAGACCCAAACCCGCAAACCCCCCCCCCCCCAGCGCCACCGTGAGCCGCGACCGCCCTCTCCCCGTCGAGCGCCCCTCCGACAGTTCTTCCCCCCCTTTTTTTTTTCACCGATGGCTGTAAGTCCCCTTCCTTCTTTTTATTTATTATTTTTGTTTATATAAAACTGTTTTTTTTATATATATATTAAAATCAGTTTATATAATTGGTATTATTTTTGAAATAAAATAAAGAGATGATTTTTACTACAAAGATATGATTTTGAAAATAAAGGTATGGTTTTTATATGTAAAATTAAATTTTAAAAATGCGATTCTATTATATATGTGGAGAGGAGAAAAAGAAATGATTTTTATGAAAGGAAAGAAGTGATTTTTAACGTGGAAAAGAATTGATTTTTAAATTGTAAAAGAAGGGATTTTAATTTAAAAGGGAAAGTTCGAATTTTTAATAGTTTAAAGATTTGATTTTGAACACATAGAAGAGAATTAAAAATATGATTTTTATATTTTTAAAGTATTAAAAATATAGTCTTTACTATATAGATGATGTCAAAATATGATTTTTGTTTATGTAGAGAGTTAAAAATATAATTTTTACATGATAGGAAAATATCATCTTTATATGTGTAGAAGATTAAAATGTGATTTTTAGAAATCTATATTTCTGAAAAGGATAAATCTATATTTTTGAAAAGGATAAATCTATATTTTTGAAAAGGCGAAATCTTTATTTTTGAAAAGGCGAAATCTTTATTTTTGAAAAGGCGAAATCTTTATTTTTGAAAAGGTAGAAACTTTATATAGTGAATAACGAAATAAAAATTCGATTTTTATATATGTAGTGGCTACGGGCAACAAAGATGCGATAACTGTAACGACCCGGATTTTTGAACAATTTATTTTAAATATTTAATATGGTTTTAAATATTGTGTTGATAATATAAATGAATTTTTATCTTGAATTTATCGATTTAATATCGAACATATAGATTATAGAAATATGCAGACACTATAATAGAAGTCGTAGTTGAAACTGAATCGAAACAATTCAGTTGAATATTGAATTCGAAACGATAAAGAAAATTATTTATTATCGATAAATTAATTCATTTGAAGTTAATTAATAATTTAATCAGATTTAAACGATTATGTCGATTTAATTGTATACGAGCAAATAAAATTTTAGAACCCTTTCTGTCGAGTCCAAAATAACGAATAACTTTAGAAATGTCAATCGGTACGATTAGTAAATGGTTCGGGATTTCGAGTTCAAGGACTACGAGATATTTCAGTCATTCAATTAAATAAAAATTCAAATCAATGTTTTTTTAGCCGACCTAAATGTTTTCACTTCGCAGCCATTTCCTTCATCGAGCAACAAAATTTGTCTCCTTACTTCAGTATCAGGGAAACAGGAATTTAATGGTCGGTACTATTTGTTTCATCATTCCTCCCTATAAAATACGATTCTCGGCTTCAAATTCCTTCCATCTCTGAAACCATCGAACCCATTTAACTTTCCTTTCCCTTCGTTTCTTTTCCCTCGGACAAACCTAAAAAAAAAAAAAAAAGTATCGCAACTTGAAATCGAAAGTGAAACCGGGAAGCTTGTCTCGATCGGCGTCGCAAATCAGTGCGACTAGGTGGCTCGCACTCGAGGTTGGGGAAGGAGCGGAGTTCGAATGTCCAGATGATTCAGTGAGGGTCGCGATGACCCAGGGGTCGATTTCTTTGCTGTCGTAGGAATTTTGGGTTATTCGAAGGTGCCAAGGGGGTTCGTCTGTGTTGAGAGCGTGCTTTCATGGAGGGGCAATACTAGTTGGGATCCGGAGCGCAAGGCGAAAGAAACCTGTAGCAGTGCCATGGTGTTGGATTGTTGTAATCATTGTTTTTGGTACAAGCGATGTAATGGTGAGTACTGAGTGGTTTTGAGGTTCGAATAGTAAATGGAAGGAGGAGAGATGCGTGAACTCAACATTGAATGGGGGATTGCGGCGGTGAGGAGCAATTTCCGAGAGTGAAGGGGAAGTGCTCGGTGAAATACCAAGGAGAAAGAAGTAATTAAGGTAATATAAATTATTTAATTTAATTCTAATTTGCAAGTTAATAACGGTTGTTAAATTTGTCAATAACATTTTTTTTAGTGATTAGGATTTTTAAGTTAGTTTATATAAAGAGATTAGTTAATTAGAAATAAAATCTGTAAAGAAATCAGTTAAGATTTTAGTTGGAATTTAATTAGCCCATAAGTAATTAATTTAGAGTAAGTTAAAAATTTAATTTAGTTTACCTTTAATCCTATTAGTCGATATAATCTGTATATCTGATAAAGGCAAAATTTAAATTTATACAAGGTAATTAAATCGAGAAGCCAGTCCCTTAGAATATAGTTGCGGAAAATACTATTGGATGTTGGATTGGAAATTTCTAAAATCAATTGGATCAGAATGGATCGAACAATGGAAATCTCGGTGAGTAAATCTCACTCACCTTTAGAATTTTTTTTATTTCATTAAAAATAATTGTTTGTTGCTTGTGTGAATATTTTCTGGTTGCTTTATATATATATTAGTTATTTAGGCTATTATATATATATATTGGGTTGATTGGTTGGTTGGATTCCCGCAGTCTCATTAGCGGATGCCCGCAGTTTCATAGCGGATGATTACCCTATACGCCCCACGCTATGATTAGTGGATGACCTTCTATACCGCGATATTCTACCACGAAGCAGAATGGGTATTATTTATGTGCTAACATCTGTGGATGCAGGAAAACAGGTTGGAGGAATCCAACTGGATTCCTCAAAAATATATTATCTGTTTGTTTATTTGTTTGCATATATATTGTTATATATGATGTGTTAGAAAAATAAATAATTGGTTGCTTTGTGTGTTTTATCACTGGGCTTAAGTAATGATATTTAAAAATATCGTAAAAAGGATATTGGAAATTTAAAAAGGGAAATTCTATTTTTAAATAGAATTTGAATTTTAAATGGAATAAAAATATAAAACTTGTTTTTGAAAAATAAAACAAGTAGTTCCTTTATAAACGAAGTTTATAAGTAGTTCTTTTATAACGAAGTTATAAATAAAGTGAAAAGAATTACCATTTGATAATTCAGAAATAGAAATACAAGTGTTTTGAAAATATGATTCAAAGGGAAATTTAAATATAGAATTTGAATAATAGAAAAGAAAATGGAAATTTGAATTTAGAATGCTAATAGAAAATCCAAAATGGATTTGGATATAGAACTTTCAAATAGTGTTTGAATATAGAGAATCTGAAATAGAATTTGAAAATAGAATTTCAAAACAGAATTTAAAAAAAAAAAAGAATTTGAAATAGACTTTGAAAATAGAAATTCAAAAATAGAATTGCAATGACATTTGAATTCAAATATAATTGAAAGAGAATTTGACTATATAAATTCAAAAGGAAATCAAATATAGAACTTGAATTCAAAGGAATTTAAATATGGGATTTGAATTCAAGGGAATTGAAATAGGATTTGAATTCAAAGGAATTCAAATGGGATTGGGATAAAGGAAATTCAAAAATGGAATTTTAAGAAATGTAAGTTGAAATATAGAATTTCAAAGAAGAATTGAACAGACTTTGAAATATAGAATTTCAAGAAAATCGAATAGAATTTGAAATATAGAATTTCAAAAGAAGAATTGAAATATGAAATTTGAATAGAGATTTAAATAGAAATTCAAGTATTGAATTTGAATATCAAATAGAAAAGGAAATTGGAATTTGAATATAGAATTCAAATAAAAGTGAGATTGGAATTTGAATCAAGGAATTCAAATGGAGTTAAATGAAGTTGAATTCATTTTAAAGAAGTTTAACGTTTATATATATAAATATAATTAAAACGAACTCGCCGCAGCGCTGCAGTTCGTAAAATTGGCGATTCGAACTTCAATTGAATATACAGAACTCGATTGAAGTCGGAATTCTTCGAAACAAGAAACGTCAGGACCAATTTGATAATAGCTTTCTAATGAAGGAGAAAAATCTGGATTTCGTCGTATATATTTTGAGTTATATCAAAATCAAATTTTCAGAAAAGCAGCGCCAGAATCGTTTTAAAACCACAATGGTTTATTTAATGTTATAAAGGGATTTTGAGCAAGAAAAATCCGAATTGTCTATTTAGAAAATTTCAGAGTTGAGTTGTAAAATATATGCGAATTCGAGTTGTGTAAATGAATATGATTTTTGAAACAGAAATCAGATTTTTGATTATTGAATAGAATGAACTAATTCGAATAGTAATTAGTAAACGAGATGTGGAATTAATATTGGGCCTTAAATAAGAGAATTCGATTTGAGAATTTATATTCGAAATAGAAAAGAGAACTAGAATTGAAATTGAAATTCAATTTGGTTATGAACGAGTTAAACATTTTGTTTAAACGTGTTATGTTCAACAAAGAAGTGAAATAGGCAAAATGGCGAATTAAAGAATAAATGGGCGAAACTGAATTCAAACGATTAGATGTTATTGAATTGAATTGAAAACAGGTGAACAGGTGTTAGACAGGTATGGGATGAGGTGTATGAAGTTTATAAACGTAATGCTCGACAAAAGGTACATGTTTAATTCATATATGGGTTTTATGCGCCGTATCGGCAAGCCGCTTGGCTTTTTCTTTTTCTTTTTGAGATTGGAAGATACCGGGATGCTATTTGAAATTTCCCGATGCTCCCGATACAGGGGAGGTTATGGCGAATTTTTCCGGGAATTTAAGGAGTTAGAATATTTTTAAGTAATTTGACAATTAGAAATCTATATAGCGATATATATAGAATTCGACAAGGAAACGAAATCAAAAATAGCGTAAAGGGCCAATCTGGTTATTGAAATATTTGGTTAACAAATATTGATAGAGAAAAATAGCGAAGAGATTTAATTAATGAATATTAATTAAAGAGCCCAGTGATTTGTTTGATATGTTGGATGAACACTTGTTTTTATTCGATAGTTAAATCACAGACTATCGAGGTTTTGACCATCGTTGTCAATATGGAGAGACCGGTTGGATTATTATCCAAAGAACCACTCCGTATCGGCATAAGCGTTGCGAACCAAGTATGCTGAATATATTGAAGACGGAGTGAAGTGCAAGGGCTTTTTCTATTTATAGAAATGGTGCCTTCGGTTTCGTTCAGTCCCAGAACGAACGTAAATGGACGAATGTCTGACAGAGTATTTCCAATGATCAAATGGGTTGGTCTGTATAAATATATATGGTTGCAACGGATTTATCCCTTAGCATAATATCCAGAATATTTGTGCAAACTCAACTAGTGATTAACGGATCTGACAATGTGGCATTCAAAGTGATTGTGCTATCAATGAATGGTAAGTATTCGTAGCCTCAGGCCTCAACAACCGGGAAAGGACAAAAATCGGGCAGGCAGCATGGCTATGTGGGTCGCACCCATTAGGGTGTATAATCACCTATCTAGAGAAATTCCTTTTGTTCTAAATCTATCGATTCTGCCCATTCGGGAACGGTGGTTTGAGTCCAACCGTTGGTGATATACATTCGATACACTCAAGCGAAATGAGTGGTCGGTCATGTGTGGGCCGGGTTGCAAGACGTTCTTGTTGAACCCAGGTGTATTCGCCTCTAGAGATACATCATCGGAAGGTGGTCCCATACCTTGTCATGTTGGAAATCCAATCTCCAATAAGCGCCATGCGGTTTTTTTGATTTTATAATATATAGGTGGAGCGTGAGATGCAAGCGTTCTGCTATTTGGTTATTTACTTGATGTAGACATTATTATAATATCACTGGATTTTCGTATCAAAGTGTTTTGGGTTATAGTAAGGTAAAAACCGTCCATGTTTATGTGTGGGCTGGTCTTACTATTATCTTTTCTTTTGAAAGGTTTTGGAAGTTAAACAAGTGGTTGGAGTTTACTCACACCAGTCCCATGACTGACCCAGAGTTTATTTTGTTTTTGTTTTCCCTAAACTCTTGGGTGCCCAAATTTGTACGGGCAGTCAAGTAGTCGGGATTTCACAGATTGATTTGAAGGAGCTGGAAGCAGGAGGCTTCACCGGTTAGCTATAGGCTATCATATATTCCGCTGTGGACTTTGTTTGTATCTGGAAACAGGTGTTTATAACTGTTCCAGAAATGACTGTTGTACTCTGATGATGGTATGTATATCAAGTTACCGATTTGTATTTCAAAAAGTTATGTTATATAATATATTTTATCCGTTCCGCTGTGAGTTGTGATCTTCGTTTTCTTCTATTCTAATATTTCTTTCTTTCTATTTCTCATCCTCTAACTTCTTTCTAATAATGAGTCGTATTTCTGTGTTATTTGGGTTGGACGTGTGGTGTTTTTAGTCAATTCAGATAGCACGGATTTGCGGGCCTTTACAGTTGGTATCAGAGCTTAGGTTGAGTGAATACCTAGGCTTGTGTGGCATGTGCTCATTAGAGATAGAGTCCGTAGTACCCTAGAATGAGTTGAGTGTATATATACGAGAGAGCGTATTTGTAAATTGATATAAAAGTTGTTTTATATTGTGTTGGCTAGTCTGTTGAGTGGTTTATGAATTCTGGTCGAATCGTGGGACGCCACGACGTCGATAGGAGTTTCTAAATACTTGAACAGAAAATACGACATGATATTGTTTTAAAGTGGGTAAATGAAATAATTTTACCCAAAAATTCTATTTTGATATAGAAAGGATAATTTTCTAGAATTATTATTATATGGATGTATTGGATGTTGAATTTATAATCAAATGAGATTATAAAATTAGAATGGTTAATTATAACCAAAATAGAATTTGTATAGAAATTAAATATGCAAATGAGATGAATTAGAATTAAATTCAAACCAGAATTAAGAATTCAAAATCCTGGGAAGTTGAAAATATTTTTCAAAGTATATTAAAATAATATAGATTTGTTTTAGAAGGATTTGAATAAAAATCATTTTTAATGGATTTTGAATGTGGTAAAGCACTGAACTCACTTCAGTGGCTGGGAAATTATTCTGATGATGATTGCAACATCATCAGTGTTCATTTCCGAGTTTCTAAGTGATGAATTGCTACCTTAGCAAAAGTTTTTGATGGGAATTTGTTGAAAGAAAACAAATTGGTTTAAAAATTCAAATGTTTTGAATTTGAAATGGAAATAAATATATATGTATATATTTAAGTGATTTCAAAAGAATTTGAAAAGAAAAACCCAGGGATTTGAATTCTGGAATTGAAATTTAACTTAAACAAGTTAAATGGGTCGAAGTGAGTGAATTGATTAGAATCAATTTGAATAGGTTTATTGGAATATAGATTGGATATAAATGGATTGATCGTAAATCATTCGAATCAAATGTGTGAAGACCAAAAGTTTTGGTTGGAGTTAATTTGTTGAAATATAAGGAGGTGAGTTTCAACATAAAGGAGTTTGAAAGGTAATAGGTTTGTACCATTTTCCTACTTTAGCAATTTCGAGGACGAAATTATTTTAAGGGGGGAAGAATGTAACGACCCGGATTTTTGAACAATTTATTTTAAATATTTAATATGGTTTTAAATATTGTGTTGATAATATAAATGAATTTTTATCTTGAATTTATCGATTTAATATCGAACATATAGATTATAGAAATATGCAGACACTATAATAGAAGTCGTAGTTGAAACTGAATCGAAACAATTCAGTTGAATATTGAATTCGAAACGATAAAGAAAATTATTTATTATCGATAAATTAATTCATTTGAAGTTAATTAATAATTTAATCAGATTTAAACGATTATGTCGATTTAATTGTATACGAGCAAATAAAATTTTAGAACCCTTTCTGTCGAGTCCAAAATAACGAATAACTTTAGAAATGTCAATCGGTACGATTAGTAAATGGTTCGGGATTTCGAGTTCAAGGACTACGAGATATTTCAGTCATTCAATTAAATAAAAATTCAAATCAATGTTTTTTTAGCCGACCTAAATGTTTTCACTTCGCAGCCATTTCCTTCATCGAGCAACAAAATTTGTCTCCTTACTTCAGTATCAGGGAAACAGGAATTTAATGGTCGGTACTATTTGTTTCATCATTCCTCCCTATAAAATACGATTCTCGGCTTCAAATTCCTTCCATCTCTGAAACCATCGAACCCATTTAACTTTCCTTTCCCTTCATTTCTTTTCCCTCGGACAAACCTAAAAAAAAAAAAAAAAGTATCGCAACTTGAAATCGAAAGTGAAACCGGGAAGCTTGTCTCGATCGGCGTCGCAAATCAGTGCGACTAGGTGGCTCGCACTCGAGGTTGGGGAAGGAGCGGAGTTCGAATGTCCAGATGATTCAGTGAGGGTCGCGATGACCCAGGGGTCGATTTCTTTGCTGTCGTAGGAATTTTGGGTTATTCGAAGGTGCCAAGGGGGTTCGTCTGTGTTGAGAGCGTGCTTTCATGGAGGGGCAATACTAGTTGGGATCCGGAGCGCAAGGCGAAAGAAACCTGTAGCAGTGCCATGGTGTTGGATTGTTGTAATCATTGTTTTTGGTACAAGCGATGTAATGGTGAGTACTGAGTGGTTTTGAGGTTCGAATAGTAAATGGAAGGAGGAGAGATGCGTGAACTCAACATTGAATGGGGGATTGCGGCGGTGAGGAGCAATTTCCGAGAGTGAAGGGGAAGTGCTCGGTTGAAATACCAAGGAGAAAGAAGTAATTAAGGTAATATAAATTATTTAATTTAATTCTAATTTGCAAGTTAATAACGGTTGTTAAATTTGTCAATAACATTTTTTTTTAGTGATTAGGATTTTTAAGTTAGTTTATATAAAGAGATTAGTTAATTAGAAATAAAATCTGTAAAGAAATCAGTTAAGATTTTAGTTGGAATTTAATTAGCCCATAAGTAATTAATTTAGAGTAAGTTAAAAATTTAATTTAGTTTACCTTTAATCCTATTAGTCGATATAATCTGTATATCTGATAAAGGCAAAATTTAAATTTATACAAGGTAATTAAATCGAGAAGCCAGTCCCTTAGAATATAGTTGCGGAAAATACTATTGGATGTTGGATTGGAAATTTCTAAAATCAATTGGATCAGAATGGATCGAACAATGGAAATCTCGGTGAGTAAATCTCACTCACCTTTAGAATTTTTTTTATTTCATTAAAAATAATTGTTTGTTGCTTGTGTGAATATTTTCTGGTTGCTTTATATATATATTAGTTATTTAGGCTATTATATATATATATTGGGTTGATTGGTTGGTTGGATTCCCGCAGTCTCATTAGCGGATGCCCGCAGTTTCATAGCGGATGATTACCCTATACGCCCCACGCTATGATTAGTGGATGACCTTCTATACCGCGATATTCTGCCACGAAGCAGAATGGGTATTATTTATGTGCTAACATCTGTGGATGCAGGAAAACAGGTTGGAGGAATCCAACTGGATTCCTCAAAAATATATTATCTGTTTGTTTATTTGTTTGCATATATATTGTTATATATGATGTGTTAGAAAAATAAATAATTGGTTGCTTTGTGTGTTTTATCACTGGGCTTAAGTAATGATATTTAAAAATATCGTAAAAAGGATATTGGAAATTTAAAAAGGGAAATTCTATTTTTAAATAGAATTTGAATTTTAAATGGAATAAAAATATAAAACTTGTTTTTGAAAAATAAAACAAGTAGTTCCTTTATAAACGAAGTTTATAAGTAGTTCTTTTATAACGAAGTTATAAATAAAGTGAAAAGAATTACCATTTGATAATTCAGAAATAGAAATACAAGTGTTTTGAAAATATGATTCAAAGGGAAATTTAAATATAGAATTTGAATAATAGAAAAGAAAATGGAAATTTGAATTTAGAATGCTAATAGAAAATCCAAAATGGATTTGGATATAGAACTTTCAAATAGTGTTTGAATATAGAGAATCTGAAATAGAATTTGAAAATAGAATTTCAAAACAGAATTTAAAAAAAAAAAAGAATTTGAAATAGACTTTGAAAATAGAAATTCAAAAATAGAATTGCAATGACATTTGAATTCAAATATAATTGAAAGAGAATTTGACTATATAAATTCAAAAGGAAATCAAATATAGAACTTGAATTCAAAGGAATTTAAATATGGGATTTGAATTCAAGGGAATTGAAATAGGATTTGAATTCAAAGGAATTCAAATGGGATTGGGATAAAGGAAATTCAAAAATGGAATTTTAAGAAATGTAAGTTGAAATATAGAATTTCAAAGAAGAATTGAACAGACTTTGAAATATAGAATTTCAAGAAAATCGAATAGAATTTGAAATATAGAATTTCAAAAGAAGAATTGAAATATGAAATTTGAATAGAGATTTAAATAGAAATTCAAGTATTGAATTTGAATATCAAATAGAAAAGGAAATTGGAATTTGAATATAGAATTCAAATAAAAGTGAGATTGGAATTTGAATCAAGGAATTCAAATGGAGTTAAATGAAGTTGAATTCATTTTAAAGAAGTTTAACGTTTATATATATAAATATAATTAAAACGAACTCGCCGCAGCGCTGCAGTTCGTAAAATTGGCGATTCGAACTTCAATTGAATATACAGAACTCGATTGAAGTCGGAATTCTTCGAAACAAGAAACGTCAGGACCAATTTGATAATAGCTTTCTAATGAAGGAGAAAAATCTGGATTTCGTCGTATATATTTTGAGTTATATCAAAATCAAATTTTCAGAAAAGCAGCGCCAGAATCGTTTTAAAACCACAATGGTTTATTTAATGTTATAAAGGGATTTTGAGCAAGAAAAATCCGAATTGTCTATTTAGAAAATTTCAGAGTTGAGTTGTAAAATATATGCGAATTCGAGTTGTGTAAATGAATATGATTTTTGAAACAGAAATCAGATTTTTGATTATTGAATAGAATGAACTAATTCGAATAGTAATTAGTAAACGAGATGTGGAATTAATATTGGGCCTTAAATAAGAGAATTCGATTTGAGAATTTATATTCGAAATAGAAAAGAGAACTAGAATTGAAATTGAAATTCAATTTGGTTATGAACGAGTTAAACATTTTGTTTAAACGTGTTATGTTCAACAAAGAAGTGAAATAGGCAAAATGGCGAATTAAAGAATAAATGGGCGAAACTGAATTCAAACGATTAGATGTTATTGAATTGAATTGAAAACAGGTGAACAGGTGTTAGACAGGTATGGGATGAGGTGTATGAAGTTTATAAACGTAATGCTCGACAAAAGGTACATGTTTAATTCATATATGGGTTTTATGCGCCGTATCGGCAAGCCGCTTGGCTTTTCTTTTTCTTTTTGAGATTGGAAGATACCGGGATGCTATTTGAAATTTCCCGATGCTCCCGATACAGGGGAGGTTATGGCGAATTTTTCCGGGAATTTAAGGAGTTAGAATATTTTTAAGTAATTTGACAATTAGAAATCTATATAGCGATATATATAGAATTCGACAAGGAAACGAAATCAAAAATAGCGTAAAGGGCCAATCTGGTTATTGAAATATTTGGTTAACAAATATTGATAGAGAAAAATAGCGAAGAGATTTAATTAATGAATATTAATTAAAGAGCCCAGTGATTTGTTTGATATGTTGGATGAACACTTGTTTTTATTCGATAGTTAAATCACAGACTATCGAGGTTTTGACCATCGTTGTCAATATGGAGAGACCGGTTGGATTATTATCCAAAGAACCACTCCGTATCGGCATAAGCGTTGCGAACCAAGTATGCTGAATATATTGAAGACGGAGTGAAGTGCAAGGGCTTTTTCTATTTATAGAAATGGTGCCTTCGGTTTCGTTCAGTCCCAGAACGAACGTAAATGGACGAATGTCTGACAGAGTATTTCCAATGATCAAATGGGTTGGTCTGTATAAATATATATGGTTGCAACGGATTTATCCCTTAGCATAATATCCAGAATATTTGTGCAAACTCAACTAGTGATTAACGGATCTGACAATGTGGCATTCAAAGTGATTGTGCTATCAATGAATGGTAAGTATTCGTAGCCTCAGGCCTCAACAACCGGGAAAGGACAAAAATCGGGCAGGCAGCATGGCTATGTGGGTCGCACCCATTAGGGTGTATAATCACCTATCTAGAGAAATTCCTTTTGTTCTAAATCTATCGATTCTGCCCATTCGGGAACGGTGGTTTGAGTCCAACCGTTGGTGATATACATTCGATACACTCAAGCGAAATGAGTGGTCGGTCATGTGTGGGCCGGGTTGCAAGACGTTCTTGTTGAACCCAGGTGTATTCGCCTCTAGAGATACATCATCGGAAGGTGGTCCCATACCTTGTCATGTTGGAAATCCAATCTCCAATAAGCGCCATGCGGTTTTTTTGATTTTATAATATATAGGTGGAGCGTGAGATGCAAGCGTTCTGCTATTTGGTTATTTACTTGATGTAGACATTATTATAATATCACTGGATTTTCGTATCAAAGTGTTTTGGGTTATAGTAAGGTAAAAACCGTCCATGTTTATGTGTGGGCTGGTCTTACTATTATCTTTTCTTTTGAAAGGTTTTGGAAGTTAAACAAGTGGTTGGAGTTTACTCACACCAGTCCCATGACTGACCCAGAGTTTATTTTGTTTTTGTTTTCCCTAAACTCTTGGGTGCCCAAATTTGTACGGGCAGTCAAGTAGTCGGGATTTCACAGATTGATTTGAAGGAGCTGGAAGCAGGAGGCTTCACCGGTTAGCTATAGGCTATCATATATTCCGCTGTGGACTTTGTTTGTATCTGGAAACAGGTGTTTATAACTGTTCCAGAAATGACTGTTGTACTCTGATGATGGTATGTATATCAAGTTACCGATTTGTATTTCAAAAAGTTATGTTATATAATATATTTTATCCGTTCCGCTGTGAGTTGTGATCTTCGTTTTCTTCTATTCTAATATTTCTTTCTTTCTATTTCTCATCCTCTAACTTCTTTCTAATAATGAGTCGTATTTCTGTGTTATTTGGGTTGGACGTGTGGTGTTTTTAGTCAATTCAGATAGCACGGATTTGCGGGCCTTTACAATAACGATGAAAATTTCTCTAAAGGAAGTGCCGTGGAGGTAGGATAGCTATCTGTGAGAATTTCTCACCTTTCAATTTTTCTAGTTATATATATATACTAGGATGCAGACGGTGCTTAGTAGCACCCGACACAATCGTCCACAGACCATGGACTTGTTTGTTTGGTTGCATAGATTAGTTATATGATTTGATTTGAATTTGGTTGTTTGGTGATTTTGATTGATGTATGAATGGCGTGGGCCTTCACTAGACCGGGGATAAGGCTAGGCCTCGTCCCGTTTCTAGTATCGTGCCGTTATGCCGCCGAAATTTTCTAAAATATGTTAGAAAATAAAAATATCATTTTATTGTGTAAATGAATAATAGAAATTCATATGTTGGGATAAAATGTTTTATCGTTAAAAATATAATTTTTAACGTGAATATGAATATAGTGAAAGTGAATAAAATAAAATATTCATTTACAAACCAGACGGTTTGTTTATGTACACCTATTTGAAGGACATTGATTGGGACGATAAATTTTACACATCGCCCAACAGCACAAATAAAATATGTGTTTGATTGTTTGAAACCCCACACGGGTGTTAGGATGAAATTTGAAGTTCACTCATCCTGATTGATTAAATATGTCGATCGATCGATTGACAGGCTGTTATAAGCGTTAGATAACTATATTTGATGCTTATACAGTGTAGTGCACTTTGGTTGATGGTTGATTATTTTTCAATGCTATTATATACATGTGTTGTAGAAAATCCATATAATTAACATCATATGGTAATTGATTGGGCCTCATTCCAGTTTTGAAAAAGAAATATTTGAAAAAGAAATATTTGAAATAGAATATTTGAAAATAGGAATATATGAAGCTGTGTTGATTAGATTGACGCCATTTTGACGTGAACGATATTTATATCGATTTTAAAACGATTTCGAAATAAATTGAATTGAAAATGATTTCGAAATGAATTGAATTGAAAACGATTTCGAAATGAATTGAATTGAAAATGATTTCGAAATGAATTGAATTGAAAACGATTTCGAAATGAATTGAATTGAAAACGATTTCGAAATGAATTGAATTGAAAACGATTTCGAAATGAATTGAATTGAAAATGATTTCGAAATGAATTGAATTGAAAACGATTTCGAAATGAATTGAATTGAAAACGAATTCGAATTGAATTGAAAGCGAATTGAAATGAATTCAAATTGAATTGAAATTTGAATTGAATAGAAATGAATTTTAAAACGAATTTATAAAGAAGAATTCAAATTTGATTTGAATTGAAAAGGAAGTTGAAATTGCTTTTGAAACGAATTTAAAACTATTTATATAATTCGTTTTAAATAGAAATCGATGAAATATATATTATATATATATAATATAATGGCCTGAATAGAACGCGCCGCGCCGCGGCAGTTCGTAAATTTCGACCATTTATTTCAAACGGACATTACGGGAGATCCGACCGTCGGATTCTCCTAAAACCGGAACCGTTGGGTTCGTATCGAAAAGAGCTTTCTAACGAATATTAGAAATTTGAAATCTAACGGTTGGATTTGGAATTATGTCCAAATCAAATTTGAAAAAGGTCGCTGTAAGTGCAGTTCGATGGCCGTTGATGGAAATCGACTGTACGGATCTTGATAAAATTATTAAAAATAGTAATAATTTGTGTAAAATCATAAGAAATGATTTAGAAAGAATTGGGATGAAAAACTCCATATTTGAAAAGATAAAAATAGATTTTTATCGAAATGAACTAGTTTTGAACTAGAATTATAATTCTATTTATTTTTAAATAAATAAATTGAATTTGAAATGGTTTTGAAAATAACCAGAATTTCCAATGATTGCATTGGAATGGATTTGAATCGAAATTGTCTTCGGAATATTTCGATGTTGGATTTCGTGATGATACAGATATTGTTATGGGAATTTGAAAGATATATATATATATATATATATCGTTATTTCCAATACGATATTTGTTAGTCGTAGAATTTGATATTGAATATAGGCCGATATATTTTCTATTCAGAGCCTTGTGTTTAATATCAAATGTGATTTGGGTTTGTCGTGAATGGTGTCTTCACTAACACTGTTCTTGAATCCAGTTGAGAAAAGATTAAATCTTTTTATTTAGATTTAATGAAGTGTACCAATTAAACAATATTTAATTGGAATTGAATTGATATTGATTCTTGGGTTTATCGTGAATGGTGTTTTTAAATAACACTCGTTCTTTAACCCGATAATTAATGGAATGTGATTTTGGGTTTATCGTGAACCGTGTTTTAAATGACACTGATTCTTTAACCCAGTCACAGATTAAAACTAAGTGGAGTTTTAATGAATCTTTAATTAGATTGAAAAGATCGAGAATGGAGTATCACCAGTTTTGCTCCAGGCGATAGTAAAATCTTTAATTAGATTTGAACGTGAAATGGTAATTGAATTTACCGATAACACCGTGGTGTTAGATATGAAGTATAACCAGTTTTACTTCATGGGATGAATAGGTTGGGATTGGGAAATAAAATAAATGATTACTTCGGTGTGGTTCGCTAATCCCGACTAGTTTGAATTGATATTCAAAGGAGATTAAAGAATAAATTTAAAGAATTTATCTTGGATAAAATTAATGGGAACTTTTCCCAAAGTATAGGAATATTTGAATAAAAGAATATTCTGAATTGGAATGAGGCGTATGTCGTGTTTGTGTAACACTTTTATAATATATACGCGAGTTATTCAGAAAGACCGGGTTTATCCCATTCTGAATAACTGATTCGACGGGGTGTCGAAGATGAAGACGGTGGTCGAAGACCAGAAGTCTTCACGTCGTTTGGATAATTACTGATGATCTTGATTGGGCTGTACACCCAAGAAGATGGAAACAGTTGGTGATCGTCCAGACGTACTTGGAGATCGATGGATATGCGGGGTACTAGGTGCCTCCGGTTTCGTTCAGACCCAGAACGGACTTGTAAATGGACTGTGTGTCTGACATTGGATTTTAGTCCGTGTGATTGATCTCTATTAAATATATATCTGTTTGGCGGTGGAGAATTTATTCTCTTGCTTAACGCCCTTCTCTGAGACGTACGAGCTCAGGGGTTATATATTGATGGATATCAAACGCATGGAGTGAATTGCCTATGTGGCATGCCTAAGTGGCAATTGATCGAGGCTTCTGTTGAAAAGCAAAGTCTCGTGGTGATGATCAAAGCACAGCCTGTGTGGCACAGCTTTGTGTAACGTGAATTCGCGAGCCTTACACCCCGGTTGTGAACCAAAAACGGGAGAGGACCTCAGGGAGGGCATACGTTTCTTTCTAGCTAGGGTGGTGTCAGTGACCTACCAGCCCTGACATTTATATACTTTTCACCTGTGTGGTTGTTGCTGTTGCGAGGCGCCTCGGTTAGATCGGACGATCCGGGTCCGATGGATCCATTCGTTGGCTCATTTACGCCCCAAAGGGCGGAGAAACGTATTGTTCAGGCACTATAATCCACATCGGTGGACCGGCCCTGACGATCCAAGGGGCAGTTGCGGCTGTTCCGGAGACATGGGCTAGATTGTCTCGAAGACGGTGAGGACGATCCCTGGCCTCGGTTCATAGATGGAAACCCAATTTCCAAATACGTGACTTTGCGATTTTGATTGTATAATCTATATATGGCGACATAGTGGTATGGGGCATTCATGCCGCCTATGATTGATACTTATGATTTGAAGTTGTTTTATACACTATACACTTATAGTAGTATCAAACGATTTGTTTTAACCGTATCAAGCATTCTTTGGCTGTTATAAGGTAAAAACCCTATCCTCCGGCTTGCGTTGCATTGTGTGATCGGACCTGGGTCTTATAACAGCTTCATTTTTCTTTATTTAGCATTGCGCTGTTTGTTTTATGCACTGGTATTCTTGGGAGGAAACCCGTTCCGTGTTATACGGCGTGGTCCCTTGATTTACCTAACTTTGAAAATAAAGATTTACTGTTTTAGTTCTCACACCAGTCACATGACTGACCTGGAGTTTATTGTTTTAACCTAAACTCTGGGTGCCCTTATTTTCGACATGGGCAGCTAGTAGTTTTGGTTTTGCAGATTTTTATTCACAGGATCCTGGTTTACAGCTGGAACGATATCCGGAAAGCTTTGTATCCGTATATCTCTTCTAGTTGTGTATTGTATTATTTTCCGCTGCGATGTATTTAAATGTAATTTGAATCTCTGATATTTCTGTGTAATATTTATTTGTTTATACTCTGTATATTCTTGTAATCTGATGCATTGTTGTAATATACAGTGAAACGTTCTTTTATATGCGTTCTGTTGTGGCTTGTTCTCGAACTATCCGACGCTTTCCTTTACGGGGAAGTTACGGGTCGTTTCACACATATGCAGAAATGAAGGTAATTCACCATGCATAACCGTAAGGATTTGAAATGAGAGTGAATACCCTAGGATATAATTATATTTAAACAGAATCCTTATTTCCAAAATGATACATCAAGCTCTTCGCATTATCTAAAATTATGGTGTATGGAACTAAGAAAAATGGTAGTGCGAGAAATGATCATGGAATAAGTACCATTTCAAAGTGAAAATTAGTATGACATCCTTTAAACTGTTCAAAATACAATTGGCATCCACTGTAACTTTCATTTATAAAGCGGATCCCTATTTTTACTATTACGTGTTTGTCAAAAGAATTTGTGCGCTTATATATATAAAAAATTGCAAATATTCCCAGATCTCGGAAAAATATATATATTTGCATACATGTATGCAATTAAACTCAACAGTTGTATACATGTATGCAACAATTCGTGAAGCAGTTTACACTGAAAATCTGCATGAATTCTCGCATACATGTATGCAATTATTTTAAATATATGTATACATGTATGCAATAGTTCATGCAGATTTTACATTGAAAAATTTGCATGAATATTTGCATATAAGTATGCAAGTATTTTTTTTATAGCATACATGTATGAAAATAAAGATGAACTAATATTTATGCATACGGATTGTTGCATACAAGTATGTATTTATTCTGAACACATGTATGCAAATAAATATGAACTGATATGCAAGGGCACAAATATATGCATACATGTATGCATTTATTTTGTAATACATGTTATTTTGTAGTACATGCATACATGTACGCATAAAGTTAACACAGATGCATTACTGCAATGGTTGCATACATGTATGCAAGAATTTCAAATATATGCATGATTTGATGCAAAATACTGCAGTTTCGTTGTTTTTTTGTATTTTTTGTTTTTATTGTGTTTTTGGTGACTTTTTCCATTTGAATTTTATTATGTTTACATGTTTAATTTACGGGGTTTTTAGCCTAAAGGACAAAATGAACAAAAAATTGTTCTATAAAGACAAGGGGCTAAAACGTTGTCCATAAGGACAAATTTTAGTGTAAAGGGAGGAATTCAGGGGTCTACTATAATTCCTCCCTTTACACTAAAATTTGTCCTTATGGACAAAATTTTAGCATCTTTTCCTTATGGTACAATTTTTAGTTCATTTTGTCCTTTAGGGTATTTTCCTATTAATTTAAATATGAATTTAAATGATTTTTTTATTGAACTTTCGAAAAATAGGGATGTAATTTATAGTAAGTTTAAGACCGGACCTGAGCCTAATTTTCAAACCTATTAAGGACCTTGAGACGACCCAAACTCGCCCTTGCGGGAAAGCCCGGATTGAATTGAGAACACGACTCATTAGAACACAAACAACAAAACATTTCATTGCTATTACAATAATTTACATCAGAGTACAAGAATATATTTGAATATGAATAAATAATATAAAGCGGAAAATATCAGAGATTAAAATACATAGCAGTGGAAATTTAAATGTATAAATACAATGACTAACACAACTGAATGAAATACACAGATACAAAGCTTTGCGAATATAGCTCCTGCTGTAATCCAGGATCCGGGGATAAGAAATATTTGCGAAAACCAAAATTACTAGTTGCCCGTGTGGAAAATATGGGCACCCAGAGTTTTTGTTAAACCAATAAACTCTGAGTCAGTCATGGGAACGGTGTGAGAACTTAACAGTTATTAACTTGTTTTAAAGTTAGGTAAATCAAGGGACCACGCCGTATAACACGGAACGGGTTTACCCCTGAGAATAACAGTGCATAAAACAAACAACGCAATGCTAAATAAAAAAATAATGAAGCTATTATAAGACTCAGGTCCCATCACACAATGCAACGCAAGCCGGAGGATAGAGTTTTACCTTATAATAGCCAAATATGCTTGGTACGTGAAATTTATCTTTTATTATTACTATAAGTGTATAGTGTAGAAATCAATTTCGAAAGTAAATGTATCAATCCTAGACGGCATGGGTACCATATATCATGTCGCCATATATAGGTTTACAATTAAAAACGCAAAGCTCGTATTGGAAGTTTGGATTTCCATCATGATGGCTACTGATCCGAAAGATCGATCACGTTGTGCAATTCCTCACAGCTTACGTCCCAGGCATGAGAAAACGCCGTAATGCACATCCGCACTATATCCAGGATATCAAGTATCTCAACGGCTTACGTCCTGTGCAAGAGAAAACACCGTATACTCTATGCTTCTGGGAATCGGGGGGTGTGCCCTATCCCTACCAGGTATGTAGCAACCACACCCAGCCTATCTCGGTCGACCGAATCCATCCTCCTCTCAAAAGTATACCGATCTAACCATCAGTTCACCTTCATACCGACGTGTGAGGCTCGCCAATTAACGCTGCACAAAGCTATGCTAATTAAATCTATGCTTTGATCATCATCCACAAAGCTCTGCTTTTCAACAAAAGCCTTGATCCATGCATCTCAGCATGTCACATTGTTAATCCATACCATATCATTGATTTCTGCCAATATATAACCTCTAAGCTCGTACGTCTCAGGGAAGGGTGTTAAGCAAGAGAATAAATTCTCTACCACCGAACAGATATATATTTAGCTGAGATCAACGAATACAGCATAAAGGAATACAACATCAGACATACCATCCATTTACAAGTCCGTTTTGGGTCCGAACGAAACCGGAGGCACCTTATTCCTCGTCCTGTATGTCCAATACAGGAGAGAGGCCCTCACATATCTGAACAATCAACAAATACGTCCGGACGGCTACCACTGTAGCCCCTTCAAGGTAGGTACTCCGATCATGGGCATCAGTAGCAACCCATCCATTTGATGTGAAGATCGTCGGGCTTGCACCATCTTCGATCACTTCGACTGTTAGTCATTGTATCAATTATACAGAATGGGTTAAACCCGGTCTTTCCAAATAACTCGCGTATCTTAAAGTCAATTGCTATAACAACACATCATACGCCTCATTCTAATCCAGAATATTCTTTTATTCGTATTTCTTATTCTGGAAAGGTTCTCATTAATCTTATCAAAGATTATCACTTTTAAACATACTGTTTAATCCATTTCTTTGAAAATCATTTCAAAAGATTTTATAGTGTCTTTTCACAGTTCAAACCAAATTAAGGTTTATCAAGCTAGTCGGGATTAACGCCTTACCGCAGTAATCATTCATTTTATTAACCTATCCCAACCTATTCATCCTATGGAGAAAAACTGGTAGTACTCCATATCTAACACCACTGTGTATCGGTAAATTCAATTACCATTTCGCTTTCAAATCTAATTAAAAATTCACCTATCGCCTGGAGTAAAACTGGTGGTACTCCATTCTCGGTCACTTTCTTGAATTTGATAATTTTAATTACCACATTAACATTTCAATCTAATTAAAGATTTATTAAAACTCCACTTAGTTTTAATCTTCAAAATTCATTATTTAATGAGTATTCAAATTTAGGAAATAAATCATGTCTTTACTGAAGAACCAATGTCATTTAAAACATCGTTCACAATAAACACAAAATCATCTTACATCAAAATGGAATCTTCACGGAGATCATAACAATATATAGGTGATATAAATTTCCATATCAAATCAATACTATAAATGGACTAACGGTAAAATCTTTTAAATTCCATATATAGTAACGATCTTCCTTTACAGAAGCTCATCTCGATTATTACCAAATCGAATTCCATTCAATTCCAATTTCATATATTAAATTGGAAATCTTTACTTTGGAAAATTCCATCATTCTTAATTAAAAGATTATAAATTCCAAATCATATATTCACTGTTAATTGGGTTAAAGAAACAATGTTATTTAAAACATCGTTCACGACAAACTCAAAAATCCAATTCTTTTATTCAATTCCAATTAAATATTAATTAATTAGAAAACTTCACTAAATCTTAATTTAAAAATTTATTCTTTTCTCAACTGGGTTAAAGAACAGTGGTATTTAAGACATCATTTACGACAAAACCAAAATCCAATTTGATATTAATATAAGGCTCTGAATAGAAATTATATCGGCTTATATTCAATAACAAATTCCGAAACAAACGGATGTCGTATTGGGAATAACGATATTTGTATCTTCCAAATTCCTCAACAATATTCGTATAACCACGAAATGCAGTAACGAAATATTCCGAAGATGATTTCCATTCAAATCCATTCCAATTTATTCGTTGAAAAATTCTGGTTATTTTAAAACTATTTTCAAATCCAATTTATTTATTTCTAAAAATAATTGGATTATTATTCTAGTTCTTAACTAGTTTATTTCGATAAAAATATATTTTTATCTTTTCAAATATGGAATTTTTCATCTAAAATCTTTCCAAAACCCTTATTATGAATTTACATAATTTTTCCATATTTTTAATAATTTTAATATAGCTCGTTCAGTCGGTTTCCAATAACGGCCACCGAACTGCATCCATAGCGACCTTTTCCAAAACTAATTTGGACATATCCTAAAATCCAACCATTAGATTTCAAATTTCTTGTATTCATTAGAAAGCTCTTTTCGATACGAACCCAAGGGCTCCAATTTTAGGAGGATCCGACGGTCGGATCTCCTGTTACATCAATTTGAAGTCAATGGTCGAAATTCGAGAACGGTCACTGCGCGGCGCGTTCTATTCAAACCATTTAAATATATATAATATATATTATATATTTCATCGATTTCCATTCAAAATTTATTTTATAAATTCATTTTAAAACGATTCCCACTTCTATTTCAATTTTAAATCAAAACTGAATATTCTATATCATTATAATTATAAAATGATAATATTTTCAAAATATCAGATTTTGAAATCACTTTTCGATACTCATTATAAAATGAATAAAATCACAGAAAATCCCGTTTGTGTAAAAATGGCGTTTAACTACTTAACACGGCTTCACATTTCAATATTTTCGTGTCCATCCAAAATCGGACATCAAAAATCACATTTTGATTATTCACTGAATATTATTTTAAAATATTCGTTAATTCTAAACTGGAATCAGACTCAATCAATTACCATATAATTTCAGTTATATGGATTTCATACATCACATGTATACAACAATAATGATAAACAATCATTAAAAATTCATACAACATCCATAGAGCATTTTTCAACTGTAAAAGCATTAAAATAAATAAATAATGCTTATATAGTCTGTCAACCCATCGATTGACATACAACTAAACAATTGGGATTAGTGTATGTCAAATATCATCCCAATACCCGTGTGGGGTTTCAACCAACAAATACTGTTTATTATTTGTGCAGTTGGGCGATGTGTAAAATATTATCGTCCTAATCAATGTCAATTAAATGGGTGTACATAAACAAACCATTTGATTTGTAAATGAATATTTATTTTATTTTCTTTTCATGATAATTTTTATATACATTTTATATAAATAATTTTATATACAACAATATCAATTAATGACAATCCAAATCACAATCCAAACAAACAATCAACCATGGTTTGTGCAAAAAATAGTGTCAGGAGCCACTAAGCCCCATCTGCAACCTATTATATAATAACTGTAAAATAATTTGAGAGAGAGTTCCCACTGTCGGTTTCCACTCCTTCATTCTTTATCTGAATTTCTGTTCTGTTTTGAATTTAAATTTGTAGCTTGCTCCTTTTCTGATCTAGTCAGTTCCACCGTGTAGATCTTGTTGTCGGGGTTCCAACGCTTCTGAAAGTGTTCAATTCCGTTTCAGTTTGCACGAGATATCACCATTTGAATTTAAATAATCTAGTTAGTTCATTAACAAATAATTAATTAAAATATTAATTACATAACTATGTACTTAACCCTCTTCTTCCTTATGCTCCCCGACATTATCCTTTACTGGGACGAACACAAACCCATCCCGCAAGAATAGGGCTCCAAACCGCACATAACGCGATGCCAGAGACCTTAATTCGTAACTTCCACGATGACCACCATCAACTTGCCTCCCCATACCCTCGCCTGCGCCACGCTCGGCCCCCCACGACAGTCTAGAAAACACTGCAAATGGCAGCACTTTGCGCATTGATTTGGAGCAATTAACACAATGAAATCCGATCACTACCGTATGAAAACAAAGATCACAACTAGTGCTTTCATTTTCGTTTTATAAATTCCAGATTTTATTGCGTGGATTGAGGATGACTGAGGTCCGAAAATTGAATGAATTTGGCCCTTGAGAAGGAATGACGGCGGAAAACTGTTTGACCATGGGTTAGAAAATAAATAGGGTTTTGACCAAAATATTTATATATATACTATATTTTAATTTGTTTTAAAACGCAAAATCTTCACGAACTCCAAATCAAAACCAACGACTGTCGCCCCTAGCTAAATACCCTCATTCCGGACACAATGGAATATGTTTCGTAAGCCAATTCGACTATTTCGATCCGTTTTTCTTTAAATTAAAATATCAATATATATTGAATTTGAATGCACATTATAATTTACCGGGGCCACATACTGACTCCAAAATTACAGAAAAATAAATCTAGCTATGTTTTGACGATACGGTCCTAACAAAACTAATTTCATCGAATTTGGAGACCATTTGAAAAATAGTCATTTTCCAGTTAATTAAATTCAAACTGAAATTACCAAACATATTTAAATTCACTACGCTCACATATTAACTCCAAAAATTATGAAAATTGAAACCTACAATAATTTGACATTCCGAATCAACAAAAGTGGTTTTGTCGAAAACGGAGGTTGTTTGCAAAATGGCTATTTTTAAGAGGTATATATTATTTAAAAATATATTAAATTCCATAGTGACTATTTTAAATTTTAAACTGGACATAACTTTCAATTTATATTATGAAATCTCAATTTCTCACATTCGTTAGAAAGATATTATTAAACAGATTCAAATGTTTCTAGTTTGACAGAAATCCGATTTATTTTGAATCCTGTACATTCAATTGAAATTTAAAATTGAATTTTCAAACTACCATGCAATTTCAGGCTCGTTTTATAATTAAAACAAATTTATACATTTAACATCGATTTAAATAAATTTTTATTCATTATTATTTAAAATAAATCATTTTAAATATTCAAAACCCATTAAAATAGCTAAAATAAAAATTTTAAATTGGTTCAGAAATTCTGGGTTGTTACAGACCTGAGACAAACACACCCCAAAATCCAAAATTATATTTCATCTTGTTATAAAATATAGTGTAACCACTACTCATCGTAAATCTAAAATCTACGAATAATTTTGATAAATTTCAAAAAGGTTTAGTTAGCCAATAATTAACCTTTGTGGAGTAAATTCCAAAATAGTTAAGAGTATTTTTAAAATTAGAAATATGTGAATATCAATTCTTTGAACATTTCATATTACATTTTAGTTAAAAGCATCTTTTTTAATTTGGATACAAATCAAAATTAATGGTGGACTCAAAATCTATGGCGGACACAATGAAGGGATACGAATCAGGTCGGCCTCCAGACTGGAGGAAAGGGAGGGAGTCTGCGGCTGTGAATGACAAAGATGATGGTAAACTACAATGAAGAGATCCTTCAGATCAAGAGGAGATATTTATTTTTTCGAAAAGGAGATTTCATCGACATGTATCTTCACTACGGATCAGGAGGAGACGGGGATCTCGCATCCCACGAACCTACCATGGTAGGTCGTCCTTCTAGGGCTCTAATTTTGTAGGGAGCGGATGCTCGATACAACATTGATAACCCACTGATACAAAGTGGAAGATCTAGATCTAGCTTCTAAGATAGAAATCGGAAACAAATTCAGCGCGATGTGGTGAATAGTCTGCCTAAATCTTGGGTTCAGGCTGTGAATGGAGAGATTGGACAAAATCGAGATGAGTTTGTAGATTTGAGCTTCATTGAACCGACAATTATCAATAATAAAAGGAAGGCATGTGTTAATGAACGTTCTGCACTCAGATTGATTGATAAATGTAAAAACTTTATTGTTTTTTATGTGTAAGGAGATAGACCTTATCATGTGCATTTGAAAAATTATATAGAACATATATGGAAACCATCTAGAAAACTTGTATTATTATCGAGAGAAAACACATTTTCTATAATACGATTTGATAATAATTTAGATTGTGAAAACATACTAAAAGGAGGTCCTTATCATTTTGATAATAAAATTGTTATTCTGAAAAAATGGAACATGGGACAGAGATTTTGGAAAGATATGCTTTCGACCATGCCTCTATGGGTTAAACTGACAAATCTTGAGCTAGAATTATCGAACAGAGAAGCACATAGTGCTAAGTGTACTAGGAAGACCAATGAAAATGGATAAGATCACTGTAAACGAGTCGAGAGTGCTTTCGCAAAGATTTTAGTAGAGATGGAGGTGTCATCTGAATTTCCTAATGAGGTTGATGTGGTATTTCGCACAGGCGAATAATTGAAAGTTAAAGTTGAATACCTATATAAAACACTATTTGTAGTAATTGTAAGGTATTTAGGCACTCGATTAATCAATGTAAGACAAAAATGGAAGAAGTCTGGGTACAAAAGAAGCGGGGAGGAGAGTAAAGTCAGATCGATCATGCAAACATAGAGGATAATATAGTGCTTGAGGACAATGTTGCACCCGTCCAGATCATAGATATTGTTGATGGTGTAACTGATAAGGTAACTGATGATGTAAATAACGTAAATGCAAATGTCAACGGAGTCAACATTTATAAACAAGGTAATAGCAACATAAATAAGTACACGTAGAATTTACATAATCTTGACAAACAAGATATACCATTGTCAATGTCTAGCATGGATAATGGCACTAATTCTAACCAGATTTCTTCGAATACAACTGCTGCAACTAGTAATCAAGTAGAATCACACAAGGAAACTAACAGTTCAATTCAACAAATTAATGATAAGGAGATTCAATTTGAGACAAATATAATTAATAAAGATGCAACAGGAATTGCCACTACTATATCACACAACAAATATAGTTTACTGGAGACAATTGCAGATGAGGTTGAAAGGGCATGCCATCAAAATACCACTGAGTTAGCTCAGTTGAATTTGAAGGTAGGGACCTATTCCTCTCCTATAATTGAACCTGATATTGTTGATGGCAATGGTGATCACCAAGGTAAGGGAAGTGCAGAAGAGTGAGATGAAATCAAAGATGATGATGTTGTTGGCCTGATTAACAATGAAGATAGGAACACAAATGCACCTGAGAAAGAAATAGATGTAAGTAATATTGTTAAGGTTAAAAAAAAATTCATAGACGAAGTTGAAAATATCGGAAAAAACAACAAAAAGGTGACTCTATAAATCCAATTGGTCCTCTTAAAGTCGTGAGAAGGAGCTAGAGTAAGATTAATGAATATTGTTGCTTGAATTGTTAGGGGTTTGAACACTTCAAATAAACAGTTTGAGGTGCTCAAATTTCTCAACAAATACAGGCCTTTTATTGTGGTCCTTTTGGAAAATAGAATGTAGGATAATATGATGGATAAATTTCAACTTAGGCTACACAAGGATTGGATGGCTACTAATAATAATGAATGTAATTGTAAAAGAAGAATTTTGGTGGTTTGGGACTTAATTATTAGGCCTGATTTTGAAACTATTAGCAAATCATATCAACATATTTACATCATTGCTAAGAATGCCAGGGGGTTGAAATGTCGTGTGACGTTTATTTATGCTAGTAACTTTTTGCTTGATAGGGAGAAACTATGGATTGATATTGTGAATGAAGCTAGTCATGTTGATATCCCTTGGATTATTGTTGGGGACTTTAATAATATTTTATCTACGAATGAGAAGAAAGGGGGCTCAGCTGTCCCATTTAGACAAGTGTCTGGTTTTCTAAATTGTGTTGCTGATGTAGGACTCATGGATATTCCTATTAAGGGGTTTAAATATACTTGGAGAAGAAGAGGTTTAGCGACCAAAATTGATAGACTGGTATGCAATTATCAATTTCTAGATATGTTTACTGAATTGACTGCTTTAGAGAATCGAATCCTATTAGCGATCGCATATCCATATGCGTAAATTTTTAGACTTAATGAGATTCAAAAGAAAAACATACCCTTTAAGTATGTCAATACTTAGCATGAGTTGGACTGTTACTAGGAGTGTTATTATTGGGCTAAGCACCAGTTGGAGATGGTGCAATGGCAGGGATCAAAAGTTTTCATCTTTCAGATGTTTTTGAAATGCTGTAAGTTTAATTTGAAGTGATGGAATTCTAGCAACTGGGAGCACAAAAATAATTTAAAAAGAGTGGAAGAAGAGTATTGTGCTATTTTGAAGGGAATTGATGAAAACCCCATTGATAATGACATATATAATAAAATGGATTCTGTCTACAGAAAATGGAGAGATCGATGTTTCATAGAATATGGAAAAGCTAGGCAGAAAGAAAAAAATTCATGGTTAAACAAGAATGACTCGTGTAAAAAGTTTTTTCATGCTAAAATATCACTAAGGCGGTATATTAATAATTGGGGAAATCTTATACTTGCTAATGGTAAAATGTTACATGATTTAGCAAGTACTGAAATGGAGGCTTTAGAATATTTTTCTGAAATTTTTAATACTAAATGGCCTCAAACAAGAAACTTTCCTGAAATTAATTGCAAATTCAAGATTAATAAGAGAGGCAAGGATCATTTTCTTCCAAGTATTACTATTGGTGAAGTTTACAAATCCATATTTTCTATCCATGATGATAAAAGTCCGAGGCCTGATGGTTTCACATCTAAATTTTTCAAGATTAACT
Organism: Allium sativum; assembly: GCA_030737875.1. Taxonomy (NCBI): domain Eukaryota; kingdom Viridiplantae; phylum Streptophyta; class Magnoliopsida; order Asparagales; family Amaryllidaceae; genus Allium; species Allium sativum. Next base: position 293,133,017 of record CM060909.1, read on the forward strand.
GGGAAGATATTAAATTTTATCTTACAGAACTAATCCAAGATGTTTTTAGAAGTGGGAAGCTGGCAAAAGGTATTAATCATACATTTATCACGCTTATTCCTAAAACTGAGAAACCGATGAATATATTATATTATAGGCCTATTTCTTATTGCAATGTTATGTATAAAATTATTTCTAAGGTTGTTTGCAATAGAATTAAGCCATACCTTATGCATCTAATTAATGAAAATTAATCAGTGTTCACCCCGGGCAGATAAATTGCAGAAATTTTTTAACTTGCACATGAACAAATTAGACATTTTAAGAGAGATCGTAGTGGTAGCATGTGTATCAAAATTGACTTACTAACAGCGTATGAGATGGTTAATAGGGGTTTTGTATGTCATATATTGAAAATAATGGGTTGTCCAAGAAGTCTTGTTAAAGTGATTAAAACTTGTATTTCTATGCCTACGTTTTCTATTCTAATGAGGGGCAGTCCAATTGGTTTTATTCATAGTAATAGAGGGCTACGACAAGGGGATCCCCTATCCCCTTACCTATTTTGTATTGTTATGGAATTCTTCTCTACGATGATACATAAGGCTAGTAAAATGGAATCGGTCCCACCAATTTTTAAAAGTGAACCACATATTAATCATCTGATTTACGCGGATATTTTCCCAAATTCTAAGCTTAAAAGTGCCATTGAAATTTAAGGAATTCTTAATAACATGAGAGTTTTGGCTGGTCTCACGATTACTTATTTAAAATTTAAGGTGTTTTTCAGTAAATCGGTGAATAACAATGGGGAATTAATCAGTCTGCTTGATATGAAGGAAGGGAATCTACTTATATAATATCTAGGTATGCCTTTATCCAATAACTATCTACACTTCTCCGACTATGGTGATCTATTTGATAAAATCAGGAGGAAAATGGATAGTTGGGATTGTAGTCTTCTTTCTATGGCTGGTAGAATATAATTGGTCAAATCTGTGATCACCCCTACGGTTATGTATTGGCTGTTAGCATGTCAACTGCCTGCTGCGACTATTGGTAAGCTTAATAAAATATGTTCTAGTTTTGTTTGGGGTGGAAAAAAGTCACAAGATTGCATGGGACATGCCATGTAGTCCAAAAAATGAAGAAGGCATTGGGATAAGAAAATTTGATGATTTAAATGATGTTGTTGTTGCTAAATTGATTTGGCATTTTGTGAGCATAAATAGCTTGTGGAAAAAGTCGATGGAAAGTAGATATTGCAAAGAAAATAGATTTTGGGTCATGCAAGTGGATAATAACAACTCCGGTATGTGGAAGGCTATGCTAAGGAAGATAAATTTGGGGCTGAAGTGTACTAATCGGCGTATTACTAATGGACACGACACTATGCTATGATTCGACACTGTAAAACAGTGATATTCTTGTGAATATTTTGGGATGTGACTGTTTAGATATATGTCGTGGTGAGAATTTGAAAGTAAATTGTCTTATTTAGAATGGTGTTTTCAATACAAGTCATCTCGCTGTATCGAGAATGATTGTAGAAAAAATTTAAAGTTCCTATACAATAAAATTTTGATTTTGATTTTTGGAGCTGGAGTAACAGTAAAAATGATTTCTCCTTTCATTCGTCATGGGATATTTCCAGGATTCCAAAACAAAGAACTTGAGTGGTGTAAAATTACATGGCATTATATAAACAGTGCAAAAATGGAAATTTGTATATATGAAGAGATGTTCGACAGACTATCTACGAACGACCATCTAATTAATTGTGGATATGAGGTTAATCCTACATGTGTTCTGTGTAAGGAATATAACGAGTCCAGAGATCACCTGTTCTTCACTTGTCCATGCTTGTCCTACTTTTGGGCTAGATGCAGATTGAAGATGGAAGCTCCACCCGCCCAGAATCGTCCGCTGACTCTGGAATATGTGATGAATTTTCTGCATGGTAAATACAAGATCAATGACATCTCACAGGAACTTGCTTTCTGCAGTATAGTCACTACAGTTTATCACATATGGGATGAAAGGAACAAGAGAATTCATGAAAATGGGGTTCTTGATAAATATAAAAGATGGGAGTTCATTGAAATAGAAATAAAATAGAAGATGAAGAAGTCGAGGAGGAAGAACTTGAGTCGACATGGGAAACTACTTTGGAATTGGGGAATAGTTTGCATCGACCCTGGATGGTAGCGCCGCCATTACTGCGAGTAATTTAGGGTTCCAAACTGGCTTCTAAGTGGATATTTCCTTTTTTCTATCAGGTGATTTTTGTTTTTGTCAGGTGAATTTATCAATGGCTTTGCCGATTCCAGTTGTGATGGGCCTTGGGCTCAAGTTTAGCCTGTAATTTTGGTTTTTTTTGGGTTTGGGCAAGAATGGATATGTGTTATTTACTTTCCTTTGTAGTCTTGTACATTTTTATTGATGCATTATCAATAAAGCGCCGCACTCTTTTTTCCTATCAAGTACTCATGCTGAGTACATGTATAGGTTTTTAACGAGGCAATTAACCCAGTTTCCAAATTATTTTTTGCAAGATGGGTTTTGTGAAAAGTGTGCAAGTTGAAAATCAGTTGCAATGATTAATCAATTTAATATAATAAGATGATAGCTAATAACACTTGTACTCTGATTTCCTGTAGTGACATATAATCATGCCTCAGGCACTGATTTTTCATCCAGCCCATTGTATAATCCTTATACCTACTCAAAATTTTTAACAAATCCAATTATATTAAGCATGACAACGTTGTTTATGTCAGATAAAAGCACACAGGAGAATCCCAATTGCAATTTATTAATCATAATGAATTAATCGACCATTGATCGATATTTTAAAACACTTTTATGAATCAGTTCATTTGAAACCATTATTTGAAAGCTTAAATCTCAGGATTCAAATTGAGTCAAAACATGAAGGTTATCATTATTCAAAAGTGATAATAATTAAAAGTGATTTTAAATCAAACTTGCTTGTCAAGTAAAATTATATGAGATAACCACCACTTCTTTATGCAGAACGAAAATGCTTTTTGAGTGATAAGATGAATTGAGTGTAGTTTTTCAAGATTTTCCAAAATAAGTTGGTAAAAACTCAAAATAATAAATTTGCAGATTGATTATTTATCTTTTCAGAACTTTAAGAATTTAAAAATTGAACAAACATGTTTAATATATGATCAAAACACTATAACTGTGTCAAAAAAGTTTGGAAAATAGTTTATAATAATGCTTCAAATGAATTATAGTTTTTCACAAGTTAAATTTCAGATTCTGGAAAAACGCAAAACATAATACCAATATAGTCTTCAATCTATTTTCTAGAACTTCTTAAATCTTGAAAATCAAAGTTATAAAGCTCAAGTTATGCAAAAATACCCCATCAATGTCAACAAATAGAATTATAAAACCAATGCTTATATATCGTATCTAACTTACTTTTGGTATTGTGAACTTATGAATCTCAAACTCAACATTTTAATCTAAGGAACAATGAAAATATGCTTGCTATGATTGGAACAATTTGAATTCTAGCTCTCTCAAAGTTGTTCCTTAGTCAACTTTGGTATCTAAATATTAGAGGGATCGAGTGCCCTAACAAATGATATAGAACCACTCTTAAATTTGTTTGTTTCGTATGATACCTAAACTAGTCTATACAGCAACCCGCTAGCATTTACAAAAGTATCCTTAGAAACCCAAACTTTTTTAACTTTAATCAAATTCATCTTTTTTACTTTTGGGATCCACATTCATTTAATTAGATTGTTTTTATTTTTATACCAACACTTATCTTGATTATGCCGATAGTTTCCACAAAACAAGCATTTTGAAGAATTATTGAAAATTTCAAAATATCCTTTTTCAATTTGTTTAATTTTGATAAACAAAGTTCTTTTAGATTTCAAAAAAAACTCGATTTTTCAATAAACTGAAAGATTTTTCTCCATTTGAAAATATAATTATTATTATTTCTAGTTGTTGAAACTTTGATCTAAGGGCACTATTCTCATTTTTCATTGAATTCTAGTTATTTTATGGAATTTTCTCTTTCCGAACCATCACTTCTAAAAGAAAAAGAATCAAACACTCATTTTCAAAAGTTTCAAAATTGGTCTTATATTCAATTAACTCTTTATTAAAAATGGAACTTTTCACATTCAAGGTTTTGAATATTTTTAACTTTTCCAAGTTTAGTTTATAACCAACAATTTATGCGAAATAATTTAGCTTTTTAGGTTTTAATTTTTCAGGTTAAGAAAATCAACAACTTCGGTGAATTCATGACACAATAAGAGAAAATTTTTAAAAGTAAAATTAGATATCTAACTAGAATCATCATTGTTATCGTTATGAACCAATCAACTCATCAAGCATAAATTAACTTCTTTATTATTACTGTCTAAGTACTCTTCTCCTTTTTCATCATCTCACCTTGCTGCAAAATCTCTTCTCTTGTTCTTTCATTTGTTAAATTGATTTAATGAGCAATTAGTCTTGATGTGGGTTGGCTTCTGGCTTTTTTCTTCTATAACATATGATTCCTCCTCTTCAGAATCATTTGATATATATGAGTATCTATCCTGATTTTACTTTAATAATTTCTTTTGATTGAAGAATTGAAATGTCTGTTGGGCCACTTCTTAATACCATGCATTGACATTGCTAGTTCATTTACTCATTGTTGTCATGGACACTATTCATAGAATCAGTTTCTTCTTTGACTTAGACTTCTCATGTTCCACTTTAGCTTTTAATTTAATCTCATAAGTCATTACATTCTCAATCAGTTCTTTCATTCCCTGTTTGCTCAGATATTTAGATTCTTGAATATCAATCACTTTTGCCTAAAAATTCTTTAGAAGAACTATCATTATTTTCCGAACCAATTCAATTTCCATGTAGACTTTTCCTAGAGCTCTTGAATTATATACCAACACCAAGAAACATTGATACATCCATTTTATACCTTCATCTTTTATCATCTTGAAGTTTCCAGATTCATAATTGAGTAAAGCAAGATGAGGCTCTTAACTTGATATGTTCCTTCACGTGTGACCTCCAGAGCATGCCAAATTCCTTATGCAGTCAGAAAACGAGATTAAATTTAGTTTTATTAATAGCACAAACAAAAGCATTCATAGATTTTGTATTTAATGAAAGTAATTTTTATCAATTGCATCCCATGTGTCTTTGCTTTTAGTAAATTCCACATCATTAATTGTCATCGAGGGTGAAGTGTACTCCATCTTTACGATATCTCTAACATCATAATCAACAGAAATTAAATATATTTTCATCCTTGCCTTCCAGTAAGCATAATTAGTTTCATTAAACATGGCTGATTTAACAATAGATTATCATTCAGAAAAAAGCATCTTCAAAACAAGCCATTATGAAAATAATGTTCTTCAACCTTGCTCCGATACCACTTGTAGGACAGAATTAATCCTTTGAGCGGTTGAATATAGTTTATTATAAAATTCACAAAATAGTAATAGAATACAATAGTCATCCCAAATAATAGTAGAGTAATTGCGGGAAATACATAACACATATTTGATCCAACTTCGACAAAACCTTGCCTTTTGTTATCTCAAAGATTTCTACTAGGAAATAAATATTTTGATGCTTATAAACATTGTAAACTGTCAATCCTTCCTCATCTAATTTCTCTAACCCTATGCTCAAAATCATGTCCCAAGGTTTCACTAGGAATTAAATAGTTGGAGGAGTACAGACACTATAAACTCGCGACCCTTGCTCACTTGATTGCTCTAATCTTACGTAAAAATTCTAGCATAACTCAACAACCAAGTTGCAATTTCTGTAATACCCCGTAATTTTAACAACAATAAAGAGGACAAATTAAAGAATATTTAATTTAATATTCAGAACTAAGGGAAACGAACTACGCCATTGTGTTCGTCTCGAAATTCTGGTCAAAATAGACACCTGGTTTGCGTAAAACGAACACTGTATGAAGAAGTTATGAAGCTTTGAAGTTTGTATACGCACAAGAAGAATACATATATTAGGTCCAGAAATTCAAAATTAGGTCCAGAAATTCAAAATCGAGCAGAATTGAGGAGATGGGAATTTCCCGCTCAGGGGTGTCATCCTCTAGGTCGACCCCTTAAGGGGGTGTCGACCCATGAGTCTACCCCATAAGGGGGGTCGACCCCCTAGGGCAGATCTGGACGAATTTTTCTGGGGGCTGGCGGCTATACATATGGCCTCATTTCTCATGTTTTTGCACACCAAAAATAATGGAGAACTAGATGCTGCCTCTGCCCAGATCAAATCAAGTCCTTCTTCTTCCGCAATCGAGTTATTCAAGCTTAGAGATCTGTGATTCAACAGTAGCAATCCCTTCTCTATTTTTCTAGATCCAAACAATGTGAGTCTATGTTAATTTTAGATCTAAATAATTAAAAAGTAAATATTGACATGACTATAATTTGGATCTATGCCTGTAACTATGTAAATCTTATCAGATCTGCTATAATCTATTTATCTTAGTTATTTTGACATGATTATGAACTAGATCTGAACCTATATCTATTTATCATGTCGGATTTGCCTTTGATTGTAGATCTAATTCACTATTTAGATCACCTTGTACCTGTTCTATTATGTTTATGACCAAATCAGATCTGTTTTTAGTTAGACATCTAAATCATTGTTTAGATCATATCATGCTCGTGCTTATTATCTTAGAATCAGTTTGATTATCATATATTCATTAGATTTGTTCCTATATGCCTACCTTGTCATTATGCCACTATATGTTTTATGCCTATTTCTTCCATTATATGTTCATCATGTTAGTGTGATCATCTCTGTTCTATTCCCTCTATCTTTTCCCTTTTATTTTTATATATAGCTAGGCTACTTTCGAGCCTAGGCATGCCGCTGAAATATGAGAATACGTTAGGGTGGGAATGTAACGACCCACATTTTTTTGCCCATTCAAATCGACAATAAACCACAGATGTCGACCCGAACAAACCATAAATACAGGCAGTTATTGGGAAAAGAAGAAAAAGAAGAAAGAAGAGAAAAACAATAACAGAATCTCACAGCGGAAGAACAACATATAATAAACAAATAGTAGTTTAAAAGCAGTTGAAATGTGTATACATTGACTATCAGAGTTATACATATACAGGTTTCATCACATGGCAGCGGAAATAAAATATATATATATATATATATATATATATATATGATAGATATATACCAAATCTTCGTCTTCGATCTCCAAGGCATTGTCATCTTCGGTAACTGCAAACATCTGTTTATATTTGGAGTTTCAACGGGATCGAGGGGAAAATGTTAATATTGGGCATTAATTGTAATTGGGAATTTGGGCATAACTTGAATAAAGTGTAATAGTATAAATTTGGGGCATATAGTTTATTATGAAAATTACTTGGGAAAAGGGGCATGAAAACCTATAACGACATAGGAATAATTGGTTAATAATGGAAATGCCTAGGATTACAGTATTTAGAAACTGAAACTGCGCTTAGACACGAGGTTAGATTACACTTGTGGTGGAAGTCTGCCCGGAACTAACCGACATATCCAGCGACCACAAGTAGTGAATCTAATGTGAGAGGTCTAAGTACATAAACACGAGACGTGCTAAGACATGTGGTTAAGTCTGACTTGTGGAAGAAGTCTGCCTGGAACCGACCGGCATATCCAGCATCCACAAGTGATAGGCTTAATGTGGGAGGTCTAGCACATTATAAACATGGTAATGAATTGGAATACTTAACCTAGTTGAATCCATAGGGATTAACATATAACTTGAGTAGGGGTTAAGTAAACTTGTTTTAAACAGTGGGTGGTTTAAGTAAATCTTGGGTGGGTGGGTAATATTTATAGATATAGGCCCACAAACTTAACCTATGGGGTTATGCAATTTTATGACACCGGTAGGTAGGCATAACCTATGGAAAACCTAGTAGTGGGGATGCTAGACAAAGGGGAGAGCTTGCATCAACTTGTGTGTGGGACCCGTTTCAGTTAGTAACCCATATATAGGTATCAGATGAGTACCCCGAACTAGGTTGGAGTCGAGGCACGCTTACTGGGCTGAATATAAGAGATCCAAATTTGGGGGACGGTGTGGGCGGCATGTACCGACTGGGTCATGTGCGTGCAGGGTCCGGACATAGGAAAATATGACGCCGTGACACTTGTAGATATGGTTGTGAACATCCTGAAAATGAAGGGTTGCCACTTTAGGGAGTGATACACCCTACCGTGGGGCCAACACATGGTATCTACGGAGTAGGGAGCCAATCGCTTAGGGTAGTAATTATGGTACACTTAGAATACGGTACGTTTGGGAGCCCATTAATACCCTTAGGGATAACTCCAATATGTTGGACTACCTGTTGATCATATGTCGTGAAAACCTCTCACTGGAAGTACATCTAAGTCTACCATCTTAGATATGTTAGGAATCATCTCATTTTGGGTATACTAGTATCGGTGCAGAGAAATCGTTAGAGAAGTGCAATATACTCTATCACGTTTACCCTGTTTACCTTGTCATACCTACCTTCTAAGTTGTTACCTTTCTTATCCACTTTATATGCCTGTCATGATACTTTTACTTATTTATATGCTAAAAGTAACTGTACTCGCCAGACTTTATGTCTGACCCACTTTGTTTTCTCTTTTTTCTCTTCCGTTTCCTCCCTATGTTCTCAGGGTGGGAATACTCAAGCTTGATCAGGATTCTGCTTTCATCCGCTTGGAGCTGCTTAGATTCATTGCTTGAGCTCTTTTCTTTTCTACTATGGTTGTTCCTTTTGGGGATTATGCTTCTTTTATTTTTGTACTATGATGTTTTAAGTACAAGACAGAAATTTTAATGATGTACTGGGTTTATGTATTTTCAGACTTATGATGTTTTGAACCACGATGCTTCATGATTACTACAGTTTTTAAATTCCGCTGCTATTTTGTATCTGTCTTGTAATGTTTTTGTTTTTGTTTTTGTTTTTGTTTACCTATTGTAACGACCCACTTTTCCATACCAATTTGAGCTGACATTTTACTAACACAGTCAACCTGGATTATACAGAAAAGCAGAATGTTAAGAGAAAGAAGTTAGAGGATGAAATAGAAAAGATAGAACTGATAGAATAGAAGAATAAGAAGAACATCAGATCAGAATCTCACATCGGAATTTCACAAAATACATAATATATTACATAACAGGATTTGATACATCTTAATACATTAACATAGTACATCATCATCATAATACATCATCATACATGGTTACTAGTTCAATACAGATACACAAACTAGATACTTGAAGATAGATATAGCTATTAGGCGGGTTCGTGATCTTGTACTCCATAATACTTCAATGGATTTCCATCAGATACCTGAATCACTTATCTACTCATAACAAGTGTTATGAGTACTCAAGAGTTTAGGAAAACATAGAAAATAAACTCTGGGTCAGTCGGGAGACTGGTATGAGTAAACGGTTTAAAAAAACATAGCTTGATTAGTACAGTATATCTCATAAGACCATGCCAAAAAAACGGAACGGGTTTTTCCCTTATGAGATACAGAACAACTGGTTTAACCTTTCAAAAACATTTCGAAAGAAAAGATAATAGTAAGACCAGCCCACACATAAATATGGACAGTTTTTACCTTACTATAACCCAAAATGTCTTTGATATCAAATCATCTGATATTATAATAGTTCGTATCAAATAAATAACCATCTAGCGGAACGCTTGCATCTCACGCTCCACATATATAATAATATAAAATCCAAAATCGCAGAGTGCTTATTGGAGATTGGATTCCAACAGACAAGGTATGGGAGCACCTACCGATCAATGTACTCTAGAGAGGATACAATGGGGTTCAACAAGAACGTCTTGCAACCCGGCCACACATGACCGTCCACTCATTTAGCTTGAGTGTAACGAATATATTACCACCTCCAGGGTTGGGAATGACCCACCAATTATGAAGGTTTCAGCAGCGAAAAGAGATTTAGAAGTTAAATATGAAAGTTCTCTAAATGGTGATAATATACCCTGCTTGGGTATGATCCAACTAACCATGCTGCCTAGCCCAACTTTTGATACTTCCTGGTTGTGAGGCTAAAGGCTACGTTATTCTCTAGAACACATGTCCACCATTCACTTTGAATGCCACATCGTCGAATCCGCAATCACATATTGATTATACAATTACACACTGGGTGTAAAATAAAGAGAAGTTACCCTCTCCCCACCAACTTGGTATATTCGTAAAAATCAACGGGCGTGACCATTGGAAATACTGTGTCAGACACTCGTCCATACAAGTTGTCCTGGGACTGGACAAACTGAAGGCACTATTCAAAATAGGCCTTGTATATCTCTATATTCAATTTTCTTCAATATTTCTGACACGCGGCGTATAATTCGAATCGAAGTGGAATATTCATTCCGGACTCTTCGAGATGATGTACGTAATGTCTTTTACAGTTGATATTTAATTATCCGCCTAACATGATTGTAATTCAGTTTACACATTCTTTACTTTTTAGTCAAACAAACAGTATATGTTTGCCTTGTTCACATCTGGATATTTCGATTATCGGTTGTCAATGAACAATTTAAGTGTATGCATCGCATACGGTATTTTATTCATTTTTGACATCATTCAGAAATGAACATATAAAGAGTGTGCGTCGCACACGGTATTTTACTTCATTTGCCATCTTTGGTTATACGATGTTTGATACCTTCGTAATTCTTGTAAATTATTTTCTCACTTCTAATTAATCATAGATAAATTAAATTTATAATTTATTTTAATTATTTCTTTTATATTTCTATTTTCAAACTCGTCGAACTTCTTCATTCAAACTTCTGTACTCCGATCTTCCTTCTATTCCTTCCTTCCACTTGCCTATGACAAATTAAATAAAAATTCTAGTTTTACTTAATTATTCTCTTTTTCCTTAATTTCATTTATTTTCTATTTAATTAAAATAAATTTTAATTAAAAACTTCGTTCAGAAACTCATTTATAAGCGTATTGACCAAAAGTACTAGTTTGCCCAAAGTACCAGCTCCAAAACACCATGATTCTACTTGCCAAATTGCTCTAGTCACCATCCGTTCCGCAACCGCCAAAGTATCATTGGTACTTTCCCAATTTACCAAAGTACCAATGCGCCAGCTCTCGAAATCCCTTGCCACAACTATGATTTTCTGTCGTGCCACAGTACCACCTGGTACTATCCTAATGCCAAAGTACCACTTCCCTGAGCCCGTGCTTTTGCTTGCCTGATCACTCAAATCACCATGCTCCACTGAAATACCAAACTACCACCTGGTAGTACCACCCCCAAAGTACCACCCCTCCTAGTCACCATGTTTATCACCTCAAAAACTCCCTGGCACTCGACGTCCACCCAGTACCATTTCCTGATGCACACACCTACACATGTGCACGTGAACAACCCCTCGAGCCACGACTCACCACCGTCGACCGTCCTGACACATCACCCTTCATCCCCTGGTTGCGCCACCACCTCTAGATCCGACCATCAACGTCGCTGCAGTGTTTGCACTGTATTTCCTCTTCATAGTCGAGATGGGTTCATTTGAGAAAATTCCGACTGCTCCTCCCATCGTCAACAGATCGTCGTCCAACTCCAGCCACATCACCGTGACCTCTTCACGCTTCGATCCCCCTTGGACCGCACCTCTTCGTTGCCACCATCACTGTGCAGTTTTCCCTTGAACCAAGGTACCCAAAACAACCCCCCATGAACCCTAAATCCATCTCGTTTTCAAAATCTATGTATTAGAAAAATCTATTTTATATTTTTTCGAGGATATATGATCTCTCACGCTCCTCTCTGCTTCGTGCCATGTCACTTCACCCAACGGATCGCCGGAAATTGGTCAAACACCATTTTCTGATCATCTCGACATTTCTTGATCACCACAGCGTTAAAAATTATGAAACTACCAATAAAAATCATCATTTGGTGTCATGTTTCCATTTAAATATTCAAATCATGTTTTTGTATTATTTGAATTTTCATGTTAACAGTGGGTTTACAGAGAACATTCCTGTTTTCTGTTTTTCTTGAATATGTTTTCCTTTTCAATGTTTCTTCTTGTTTGTATTTACTAATATATGTAAATGTATACCTTATATCTCAACATTTACATAACCTAGTGTGAGCAATTTGGTATGATTTATTTCTAAGAACAAGTGTCCAAATGTTTTGTGTTTACAGAACACAGTAGCAGGTTTATGAGCTAAGGGTTTTAACTATCAACAAACATGTACAACATACTAGTACTCTATTATATATGAAATAACAATCTATAACAGATGTAATTCAAGGATTTCTAGCATCAACTGTTAATTATTTGTCGGCAACATGCTGGTGTTAACATAACATGAACTTGCAGCTAAATCCAAACATATATACTGAGGTATACAAAACAGATTACAGTAAAGGGTTAAATAAGGAAATTAGATAAGGTATACTCACCTTAAAGCTTTCCAATTTCCAGAGAACAAGATCTTCAGTTTTTAGTTGTGAACTCCAGTATTTTGTGTGGAGAAAAATGTGTGGTTTTAGTCCATATTTATAGACAACTTCTCATGATTAAAAATCTATTTCCCTTCCCACCCACTACAGTAAGTATATGTTTAGCCTCACCCCTTTGTTTAGCCCCTACGCCATGTTTCAAGGAGATAATTCATGAAAGAAATCTATTTGTTTATTTTGATATCCACCAATCTCCTTGTCCTATGCTTTCCTTCTAGAAGCACACAATAGTCAACCCATGCTTTCATTTAATGCTATTGTATGACTCACCACTCCTTAGATTTGAATGGTAATTTTAAAATGGTTTTACTTGGCCCTTAAGTATTAGATATTTTCTCTAATATGAATTCTTTACTTGTAAGTTGATGTTGTGGGTTTGTAGGTGATGTATATTACCTACTCTTAATTATACTATTTATGGTAACATCACATTAAGATATTGACTTGTCCTCTTTTGTTTTTACATGCATTATCTTTTGAGATTTTTACTTTATCATTTACCCAAACATGTCGTGAGCAATATTTATATGTTCATGTATATTGTTATGGCCGAAATGAATCCCCTGGACATGTTTTACTTTACTGACTTTGTTTGTTTCCAAGCCCTTCTTATTTATAAAGTGACAAAATGCTCCTTTTTACATGTATTCGAGTTATCATCCTTAAGTGAATAGTTAAGGATTTATTTGCAAGATTCTTGCTTTGAATACACGTTGAACTAATATATGTTGTTATATTTCCAATATGTATTCATGTTATGATTTATACTTGAATATTGTATACTTATATTATATTTTCAAATTTTAAAATATAAACAAGTATGTACATTATTTATGTATACTATACATATCCTATATGTTTTCAATTCTTTTGGTTTGTTAAGTATACACATTTCATTCTAATTCCCCTATTAAAATGATTATCAAAAGCTAGAAAAAGTCGGGACATTACAGTCCACCCCCCTTAAAAGAATTTCGTCCCCGAAATTATAAAGTCACGCATAGATTTCAGTTTTAACTAAAGTCAAAAGTATCCATAACTATCTTCCCCACCTTTCGGATAGACTTCTTATTTTTAGTTAACTATTCCTAAAATCCAAAATTCTGATTTTATTACAAAATCGGTTACTTAACTCGTATGAGTCTATATCCAACTAATAACTCAAGTTTGGTCTTTATTACCGGGAATACCAATTTTATTCACTGGATATTACTCTAAATTTAATTCAATGTTATTTAACTTATCCTAAGCTGAACCTAATTTAACTCCTCTTATTAAAATTTAAGATACCTTTCAATTCAATTTTAACTCTATTTGACTCATCCTGAGGTTGACCCTAATCCTTTTACTTCTACCATTGGTTTTTGTGGTGGTCCTACTTATTTTCAACTATCTAATTATAACAGCTTGATAATCAGACTTAATCGGAAGGTTTATTTAATGGTGTCCTAAGTTGATAACTCTAGTTGTCCTATACTAAGTATACAATTTATTTTATAGTTTAAATTTTCAAAATACGCTCTCTCACTACTTACCCAAACTCAATCTAGGGTGTTACTAACCCTATCTCTACTGAGTTACGCTACAGAGCCAAGGTTACTACTCAACCAATAGCTCTGATACCACGTTGTAACGTCCCACTTTTCCATACCAATTTGAGCTGACATTTTACTTACATAGTCAACCTAGATTATACAGAAAAGCATAATGTTAAGAGAAAGAAGTTAGAGGATGAGATAGAAAAGATAGAACTAATAGTATAGAAGAATAAGAAGAACATCAGATCAGAATCTCACAGCGGAATTTCACAAAATACATAATATATTACATAACAGGATTTGATACATCATAGTACATCATCATCATAATACATCATCATACACGGTTACTAGTTCAATACAGATATTCAAACTGGATACTTTAAGATAGATATAGCTACTAGGCGGGTTCTTGGTCTTGTACTCCATAATACTTCAAAGGATTTCCATCAGATACCTGGATCACTTGTCTACTCATAACAAGTGTTATGAGTACCCAAGAGTTTAGGAAAACACAAAAAATAAACTCTGGATCAGTCGGGGGACTGGTGTGAGTAAATGATTTAAAAAAAACATAGCTTGATTAGTACAGTATATCTCATAAGACCACGCTGTAAAAGCGGAACGGGTTTTTCCCTTATGAGATAAAGAACAACTGGTTTAACCTTTCAAAAACATTTCGAAAGAAAAGATAATAGTAATACCAAGCCACACATAAATATGGATGGTTTTTACCTTACTATAACCCAAAATATCTTTGATATGAAATCATCTGATATTATAATAGTTCGTATCAAATAAATAACCATCTAGCGGAATGCTTGCATCTCACGCTCCACATATATAATAATATAAAATCCAAAATGGCAGAGTGCTTATTGGAGATTGGATTCCAACAGACAAGGTATGAGAGCACCTACCGATCAGTGTACTCAAAAGAGGATACACTGGGGTTCAACAAGAATGTCTTGCAACCCGGCCACACATGACCGTCCACTCATTTAGCTTGAGTGCAATGAATATATTACCACCTCTACGGTTGGGAATGACCCACCGATTCCGAAGTTTTCAGCAGCGAAAAGAGATTTAGAAGTTAAATATGAAAGTTCTCTAGATGGTGATATTATACCTTGCTTGGGTATGACCCAACTAGCCATGCTGCCTAGCCCAACTTTTGTTACTTCCTGGTTGTAAGGCTAGAGGCTACGTTAACTTCTAGAACACATGTGCACCATTCACTTTGAATGCCACATCGTCGAATCCATAATAACATATTGATTATACAATTACACACTGGGTGTAAAATAAAGAGAAGTTACCCTTTCCCCACCAACTTGGTATATTCGTAAAAATCAACGGGCGTGACCGTTGGAAATACTCTGTCAGACATTCGTCCATACAAGTTGTCCTGGGATTGGACAAACCGAAGGCACTATTCAAAATAGCTCTTGTGTATCTCCATCTTCAAATTTCTTCAATATTTCTGACACGTGGCGTATAATTCGAATCGAAGTGGAATACTCATTCCGGACTCTTCGAGACGATGTATGTAATGTCTTTTATAGTTGATATTTAATTATCCGCCTAACATGATTGTAATTCAATTTACACATTCTTTACTTTTTAGTCAAACAAACAATATATGTTTGCCTTGTTCACATCTGGATATTTCAATTATCGGTTATCAATGAACAATTTAAGTGTATGCGTCGCATACGGTATTTTTTCCAGTTTTGACATCATTTAGAAATGAACATATAAAGCGTGTGCGTCGCACACGGTATTTTTTCCAGTTTTGACATCATTTAGAAATGAACATATAAAGCGTGTGCGTCGCACACGGTATTTTAGTTCGTTTGCCATCTTTGGTTATATGATGTTTAATACCTCCATTATTCTTGTAAATTATTTTCTCACTTCTAATTAATCATAAATAAATTAAATTTATAATTTATTTTAATTATTTCTTTTATATTTCTATTTTCAAACTCGTCGAACTTCTTCAGTCAAACTTCTGTACTCCGATCTTCCTGCTATTCCTTCCTTCCACTTGCCTATGACAAATTAAATAAAAATTCTCTTCTTATTTAATTATTTTATTTTTCCTTAATTTCATTTATTTTCTATTTAATTAAAATAAATTTTAATTAAAAACTTCGTTCAGAAACTCATTTATAAGCGTATTGACCGAAAGTACTAGTTTGCCCAAAGTACCAGCTCCAAAACACCATGATTCTGCTTGCCAAACCGCTCCAGTCACCGTCCGTTCCACAACTGCCAAAGAACCATTGGTACTTTCCCAATTTACCAAAGTACCAATGCGCTAGCTCTCGAAATCCCTTGCCATAACTGTGATTTTCTGCCGTGCCAAAGTACCACTTCCCTACGCTCGTGCTTTTGCTTGCCCGATCACTCAAATCACCATGCTCCACCGAAATACCAAACTACCACCTGGTAGTACCACCCCCAAAGTACCACCCCTCCTAGTCACCGTGTTCATCACCTCAAAAACTCCCTGGCACTCGACGTCCATCCAGTTCCATTTCCTGATGCACACACCTACACATGTGCACGGGCACAACCACTCGAGCCACGACTAACCACCCTCGACCATCCTGACACATCACCCTTCATCCTCTGGTTGCGCCGCCACCTCTAGATCCGACCATCAACGTCGCTACAGTGTTTGCACTATATTTCCTCTTCACTGTTGAGATGGGTTCATCGGAGAAAACTCCGACTGCTCCTCCCATCGTCAACAGATCGTCATCCAACTCCAGCCACATCACCTGACCTCCCCTCGCTTCGATCCCCCCGGACCGCACCTCCCCATTGCCATCGTCACCGTGCAGTTTTCCGATGAACCAAGGTACCCAAAACGACCACATGAACCCTTAATCCATCTCGTTTTCAAAATCTATGTATTAAAAAAATCTTTTTTATATTTTTCCGAGGATATATGATCTCTCATGCTCCTCTCTGCTTCGTGCCATGTCACTTCACCCAACGGATCGCCGGAAATTGGTCAAACACCATTTTCTGATCATCTCGACATTTCTTGATCACTACAGCGTTAAAAATTATGAAACTACCACTAAAAATCATCATTTGGTGTCATGTTTCCATTTATATATTCAAATCATGTTTTAGCATTATTTGAATTTTCATGTTAACAGTGGGTTTACAGAGAACATTCCTGTTTTCTGTTTTTCTTGAATATGTTTTCCTTTTCAATGTTTCTTCTTGTTTGTATTTACTAATATATGTAAATGTATACCTTATATCTCTACATTTACATAACTTAGTGTGAGCAATTTGGTAGGATTTATTTCTAAGAACAAGTGTCCAAATGTTCTATGTTTACAGAACACAGTAGCAGGTTTATAAGCTAAGGGTTTTAACTATCAACAAACATGTGCAACATACTAGTACTCTCTTACATATGAAATAGCAGTCTATAACAGATGTAATTCAAGGATTTCTAGAATCAACTGTTAATTGTTTGTCGGCAGAATGACGGTATTAACATAATGTGAACTTGCAGCTAAATAAACATATATACTAAGGTATACAAAACATATTATAGTAAAGGGTTAAACAAGGAAATTAGATAAGGTTTACTCACCTTAAATCTTTCCGATTTCCAGAGAACAAGATCTTCAATTTTTAGTTGTGAACTCCAATATTTTATGTGGAGAAAAATGTGTGGTTTGGTCCATGTTTATAAGCAACTTCTCATGATTAAAAATATATTTCCCTTCCTATCCACTACAGTAAGTATATATTTAGCATCACCCCTTTGTTTAGCCCCAACACCATGTTTCAAGGAGACAATTCATGAAAGAAATCTATTTGTTTATTTTGATATCCACCAATCTCCTTGTCCTATGCTTTCCTACTAGAAGCACACAATAGTCAACCCATGCTTTCATTTATTGCTATTGTATGACTTACCTCTCCTTAGATTTGAATGGTAATTTTAAAATGGTTTTACTTGGCCCTTAAGTATTAGATATTTTCTCTACTATGGATTCTTCACTTGCAAGTTGATGCTGTGGGTTTGTAGGTGATGTATATTACCTACTCTTAGTTATACTATTTATGGTAACATCACATTAAGATATTGACTTGTCCTCTTTTGTTTTTACATGCATTATCTTTTGAGATTTTTACGGTGTCATTTACCTAAACAAGTCGTGAGCAATATTTATATGTTCATGTATATTGTTATGGCCGAAATGAATCCCCTGCACATGTTTTACTTTACTGGCTTTGTTTGTTTCCAAGCCCTTCTTATTTCTAAAGTGACAAAATGCTCCTTTTTACATTGTAACGACCAGGAATTTCGCTCGATCTGAATCAGTCGTTAAACCGACCAAGACCGTACGAAACGCCTGATTGTTTTGAGAACACGACAAATTAGAATGCAGACAGAAGAACATTTCATTGTTAATTACAACAATTCCATCAGAATACAAGAATATACAGAGTATAAATGAATATTACATTCGATAAATATAAGAGATTACAATACATTACATAGCAGCGGAAAATAATACAATACACAACTAGAAGTAATACGCGGATACAAAGCTTTCCGAGTATCGTTCCAGCTGTAAATCAGGATCCTGTGAATATAAATCTGCAAAACCAAAACTACCAGCTGCCCGTGTCAAAATAAGGGCACCCAGAGTTTAGGTTAAAACAATAAACTCCAGGTCAGTCCTGTGACTGGTGTGAGAACTAAAACAGTTATTAATCTTTATTTTAAAGTTAGGTAAATCAAGGGACCACGCCGTATAACACGGAACGGGTTTCCTCCCAAGAATACCAGTGCATAAAACAAACAGCGCAATGCAAAATAAAGAAAAATGAAGCTATTATAAGACCCAGGTCCCATCACACAATGCAACGCAAGCCGGAGGATAGGGTTTTTACCTTATAATAGCCAAGAATGCTTGATACGTTTAAAAACACATCATTTATTATTACTATAAGTGTATAGTGTATAAAACAACTTCAAATCATAAGTATCAATCATAGACGGCATAAGCGCCCTATCCCACTATGTTGCCATACTACGCTCTACAAATAAAACGCAAAGTCACGTATTGGAAGTTGGATTTCCATCTGTGAACAGAGGCAAAAGATAGTCCTCTACCGATTCGAGACAATCTAGCCCATGTCTCAGGACCCAGACTCAGGTGGGCCCTTGGAGCGACAGGGCCGGTTCACCGATGTGGATTAAAATGCCTGAACACTACGTTTCCCCGCCCTTTGGGGCGTAAATGAGCCAACGAATGACTCCATCGGTCCCGGATCGACCGATATATCCGAGGCGCCTCGCAACAGCAACAACCACATAAGTCAAACTCGTCAGGGCATGTAAAACCACTGACGCCACTTTTAGCTAGAAGGAAACACATGCCCTCCCTGAGGTCCTCTCCCGTTTCTGGTTCACAACTGGGGTGTGAGGCTCACGAATCAACGTTACACAAAGCTACGCCACATAGGCCGTGCTTTGATCATCAACCATAAGACTTTGCTTTTCAACAGAAGCCTTGATCAATCGCCACTTAGGCATGCCACACAGGCAATTCACTCCATGCGATGGATATCCATCAATATATAACCCCTGAGCTCGTACGTCTCAGAGAAGGGCGTTAAGCAAGAGAATAAATTCTCCGCCGCCAAACAGATATATATTTAATAGAAATCAATCACACAGACTGAAATCCAATGTCAGACACACAGTCCATTTACAAGTTTGTTCTGGGTCTGAACGAAACAGGAGGCACCTAGTACCCCGCATATCCATCAATCTCCAAGTACGTCTGGACGATCACCAACCGATTCTCTCCTCTTGGGTGTACGGCTCAATCAAGATCATCAGTAATTATCCAAACGACGTGAAGACCTCCGGTCTTCAACCACCGTCTTCATCTTCGACACCACGTAGAATTAGTTATTCAGAATGGGATAAACCAGGTCTTCCTGAATAACTCGCGTATATAATAAACAAGTGTTACACAAACACAACATACGCCTTATTCCAATTCAGAATATTCTTTTATTCAAATATTCTTATACTTTGGGAAAGGTTCCCATTAGTTTTATCAAAGATAAATTCTTTAAATTTATTCTTTAATCTTCTTTGAATATCAATTCAAACTAGTCGGGATTAGCGAACCACACCGGAGTAATCATTTATTTTATTTCCCAATCCCCACCTATTCACCCCATGAAGTAAAACTGGTCATACTTCATATCTAACACCACAGTGTTATCGATAAATTCAATTACCATTTCACGTTCAAATCTAATTAAAGATTTAACTATCGCCTGGAGTAAAACTGGTGATACTCCATTCTCGATCTTTTCAATCTAATTAAAGATTCATTAAAACTCCACTTAGTTTTAATCCTTAACTGGGTTAAAGAATCAGTGTCATTTAAAACACGGTTCACGATAAACCCAAAATCACATTCCATTAATTATCGGGTTAAAGAACAAATGTTATTTAAAACACTGTTCACGATAAACCCAAAAATCAATACCAATTCAATTCCAAATAAATATTATTTAACTGGTACACTTCATTAAATCTAAATAAAAAGATTTAATCTTTTTCTCAACTAGGCTTAAGAACAGTGTTAATGAAGACACTATTCACGACAAACCCAAATGACATTTGATATTAAATACAAGGCTCTGAATAGAAAATATATCGGCTTATATTCAATATCAAATTCTACGACCAACAAATATCGTATTGGAAATAACGATATCAATATATCTTTCAAATTCCCATAACAATATCCGTATCATCACGAAATCCAACATCGAAATATTCCAAAGACAATTTCGATTCAAATCCATTCCAATTCAATTATTGGAAATTCTGGTTACTTTTAAAACCCTTTTCGATTTCAATTTATTTATTTAAAAATAAATAGAATTATAATTCTAGTTCAAAACTAGTTCATTTCGATAAAAATTTATTTTTATCTTTTCAAATATGGAGTTTTTCATCCCAATTCTTCCCAAATCATTTCTTATGATTTTACACAAATTATTACTATTTTTAATAATTTTATCAAGGCCCGTACAGTCGATTTCCATCAACGACCATCGAACTGCACTTACAGCGTCCTTTTCCAAATTTGATTTGGACATAATTCCAAATCCAATCGTTAGATTTCTAATTTCTAATATTCGTCAGAAAGCTCTTTTCGATACGAACCCAACGGTTCCGGTTTTAGGAGAATCCGACGGTCGGATCTCCCGCAATATCCATTCGAAGTCGATGGTCGAAATTCACGAACTACCGCAGCGCGACGCGTTCTATTCAGGCCATTATATTATATATATAATATATATAATATATATACTTCGTCGATTTCCTTTTAAAACGTATTTTATAAATCGTTTTAAATTCATTCCAAATTGACTTCAATTCAAATCGATTTTTAATTCAATTTCAATTCGTTTTCAATTCAATTTGAATTTCAAATTAATTCAATTTCAATTCGAATTCGATTCTATTCAATTTCAATTCGAATTCGATTCTATTCAATTTCAATTCGAATTCGATTCTATTCAATTTCAATTCGAATTCGATTCTATTCAATTTCAATTCGAATTCATTTCAAAACGATTTCAATTCTATTTCAATTTAATTCGAATTTCAATTATATTCGAATTTCAAATCATTTCAGTATATTTCGAATTTCAAATCAATTCAATTTAATTCGAATTTCAATTCACTTTAATATTCATTTCAATTTGAATAAAATCGATATAAATATCGTTCACGTCAAAATGGCGTCAATCTAATCAACAAGGCTTCATATATTTCTATTTTCAAATATTTTATTTCAAATATTTCTTTTTCAAATATTTCTCTTTTCAAATATTTCTCTTTCAAATATTTCTATTTCAAATATTTCTATTTCAAATATTTCTTTTTCACATATTTCTATTCAAATGTTTCTATTTCAAAACTGGAATGAGGCCCAATCAATTACCATATAGTGTTAATTATATGGATTTTCTACAACACATGTATATCTCCACAATAACAAATAATCAACCATCATCCAAAGTGCGTTCTACACTGTATAAGCACCAAATATAAATATTCAACGCTTATAACAGTCTGTCAATCAATCGATCGACATACAACTAAACAATCGGGATTAGTGTACGTCAAATATCATCCCAATACCCGTGTGGGGTTTCAAACAATCAAACATAGATTTTATTTGTGCAGTTGGGCGATGTGTAAAATTTATCGTCCCAATCAATATCAGTCAAATCAGTGTATATAAACAAATCATCGATTTGTTTATAAATATTCATTTCATATACACATTAAAAATTATATTTTTAACTATAAAATATTTTCCACTATAAAATATTTTATTTTATTTCACATCACATCACATCACACAGTCAACTACACATCAAAATCAAACAAACAAGCATATAAGCCGTCCATGGTCTGTGGACGACGGGTGTCGGGTGCTACTAAACACCGTCTGCATCCTAGTATATATTTTAACTAGAAATAAATTTAAAAGTGAGGAGTTCTCACCGACTAGCTAATCCAAACGCCTCGACTCTTCTTATGTAGTAGTCATCGCTGTTCTCGCCTTTTGTCACTTTCGTTGCCCGTAGCCACTACATATATAAAAATCACATTTTTATATTGTTGCTATGTAGATAAAAATTCTATTTCTACATCGCTACTATATAGATAAAAATTCTATTTTTACATTGATGTTCATATAATAAAGATTATATTTTTATCACGCTATTCTCTACATAAAGATTTCGCCTATTCAAATATAAAGATCTCGCCTTTTCAAATATAAAGATTTCTATTTCGCTACACATATAAAGATATTATTTTTATATTCTCTATTATATAGAAATTTTATTTTCAATACACTACTTATATAAAAATAGTATTTTTATATCTTCTATTATATAAAGGTCATATTTTTAATACTCTACACAAGTAAAAATCATATTTTTGATTCACTACATATATAAAGATCAAATCTTTACTTCGCTACTCAAATAAAAATCGAATTTTTATTCTTTCTAAAATATAAAAATCATATTTTTATACGCTAGCCATATAAATAAAAATCAAACCTTTGATTTAAAACTATATGTACAAAGATCGAATTTTTACCAAATAAAAATCCCAACTAAAAATCTATTCTTTTCTATATTAAAAATCCAATCTTTTCTATATTAAAAATATAATCTTCCTACTAAAAATCTTATTTTTTAGTTTTCACTAATATATATAAAATATAAACTAATTTATATTCATAGACATATATATATATTCTAATTATCTAAATAAACAAAGACAAAACAAAATAAAATAAATAAATAAGAACTCACAGTTGAAATCGGGAGAAAAAAAGGGGGGTGCTATTGCGATTGGCGGCGGAGGTGGGGAAGAGGGGGTGCTCAAGCGGCGGTACGGTGGGGGATAGGAGGGAGCGACGGGATTTGGGTGGCTCGCGGTTCGTACGGAGGAGAGAGGGAAGGAGGAATGGGGAAACGGGGGAACGGAGGACGAGGAGAGGGGGCTCCGCCCTGGTGGCGGCGCGCGGCGGCGCTGCTGGGAGGAGCGCGGCTCCTCCCCCCTTTCCTTTTTTTTATTTTTTTCGAATGAAAAGTAACGGGGGGGCTGAGGGTATAAGAGAGAGAAGGTTATTTTTATTTTTTAATTTAATTTCAAAAAGATACTTTTATTTTCGAACTCGAAACAGGACCCACCGCATGTCGCCCCAGCTAATTACCCTCATTTCGAACACAATGGGATATGTATCGTAAGCTGATTCGAATGTTTCGATCAGTTTCCGTTTAAATCAAAATTTAAATCTATATATTCTATTTTAAACGTACATTTCAATTTACAGGGGTCACATACTAACTCGAAAAATTCCAGAAGAATATTTTTTAGCTTCGTATCGACGATACGGTCCTAACAAAACTAGTTTCGTCAAATTCTGAGACCATTTGAAAAATGGCCAATTTCCAGTCGATTAAAATCAACTAAAACTGGTCAAACGCATTTTCCTTTGCCACGCTCACATATTGATTCAAAAAATTACGAAATTTGAAACCTAGTAATAATTGACATCACGGATCCAACAAAAGTGGTTTCGTCGAAAACCGAGGTCGTTTGCAAAATTTCGATTTTTAAGGGCCAGAATTCCATAACGACTATTCTGAATTTTCAACTGGGCATATCTTTTTATCCCCGCTATGAAATTTTGATTTTTCGGATTCGTTGGAAAGATATTCACAATTAGTTTCTATTATTTTTGGTTTCGCTAAAATCCAGTTTATTTTGCACCCGGTATGTTCAATTGAAATTTGAAATCGAATTATTGAACTACCGCGCCATTTTCAATTCCTTTTATATATATAAATAAATATTTATATTCTAACGATGACGTATATAAATATATACGTTATAATTCTATTCAAAATAAATTTCTTGTCGTTATTATTTAAAATAATTCATTTTAAATATTCAAAATTCACCAAAATTTCCAAAATAAAATTTTTAAATTGGCTTGGATTTCCGGGTTATTACAATCTCCCCCACTTAAAACTTTTCGTCCCCGAAAAGGAACGAAGCCGAAAGTTGTTTAACTAATCAACTCAACTTTCACTATTTTCATTACGGCTTAAGTTCTTCAACTTTTCAGTTTCTAAGAACTTTTCAAATTTTTCAAAAATTTGGCTAACGCTCTAAATTTTCGAAAAATTTCGCCATAACCTCCCCTACACCGGGGACTTCGGGATATTTCATATAGCCTCCCATGGCCTTCTTCAATCCAAAGGAAAAAGAAAAAGCCAAGCGGCTAGCCAATCGGCTCACAAAATCATCATCACCCAAACAAAACAGTAAATTATGGTAAACATGTACCTATTTGTCGGGCAAACAATTTCATTCCTCTTCTCTAGCCTCCTTGCTATGACCTGTTCAATGGATACTCATGTATATGCATGCAAATGCGACTAATTTTCAATACAATTCACTATTTGATTAATTTTGGCTAAACGGTTCAACATTTAATTAATTCAAACAATAATCAAACAACACAACCAGCAATCAATTAGTTGATTAGCTTTTCAAATTCATAACTTTCATATATAGTCAAAAATCACATTTTTGATGCCAAATCACAACAATAGGCCCTATATAATTTTGGTTCTCACACCAGTCAATAGGAAGTACATAGATATCACACCTTCGAAACTCGAACATAAATACTGATGATGTCATGACAATCATCAGTACCATCTTCGGGCGACTAGAGTGTAACTCTATATCTATCCAGTATATTAAAACTTCAAATACACGTGGATCAGACGTATACGCAAAGTCTATATATACTGGATTTTCCACATCAATATAAATAAATATTCAAATACGTATAAAAGGATATAAATTTCAAAACAAAAATTGTTTTCATTTTCAAAAATATGCTCTTCACACTCGTTCTAGGATACTACTGATCCTATCTCTAACGAGTCATTCTCGTTGGATATTACTAATCCAATTTCTGATGAATTCTTTCGTATGGTTCTAATGTGTCTTATCCTCTGAGCTTTGTAAACCAAAGCTTTGATACAACGATGTAACGACCAGGAATTTCGCTCGATCCGAATCAGTCGTTAAACCGACCAAGACCGTACGAAACGCCTGATTGTTTTGAGAACACGACAAATTAGAACACAGACAGAAGAACATTTCATTGTTAATTACAACAATTCCATCAGAATACAAGAATATACAGAGTATAAATGAATATTACATTTGATAAGTATCAGAGATTACAATACATTACATAGCAGCGGAAAATAATACAATACACAACTAGAAGTAATACGCGGATACAAAGCTTTCCGAGTATCGTTCCAGCTGTAAATCAGAATCCTGTGAATATAAATCTGCAAAACCAAAACTACTAGCTGCCCTTGTCAAAATAAGGGCACCCAGAGTTTAGGTTAAAACAATAAACTTCAGGTCAGTCCTGTGACTGGTGTGAGAACTAAAACAGTTATTAATCTTTATTTTAAAGTTAGGTAAATCAAGGGACCACGCCGTATAACACGGAACGGGTTTCCTCCCAAGAATACCAGTGCATAAAACAAACAGCGCAATGCTAAATAAAGAAAAATGAAGCTATTATAAGACCCAGGTCCCATCACACAATGCAACGCAAGCCGGAGGATAGGGTTTTTACCTTATAATAGCCAAGAATGCTTGATACGTTTAAAAACACATCATTTATTATTACTATAAGTGTATAGTGTATAAAACAACTTCAAATCATAAGTATCAATCATAGACGGCATAAGCGCCCCATCCCACTATGTCGCCATACTAGGCTCTACAAATAAAACCGCAAAGCCACGTATTGGAAGTTGGATTTCCATCTATGAACCGAGGCAAAAGATAGTCCTCTACCGATTCGAGACAATCTAGCCCATGTCTCAGGACCCAGACTCAGGTGGGCCCTTAGAGCGACAGGGCCGGTCCACCGATGTGGATTAAAATGCCTGAACACTACGTTTCCCCGCCCTTTGGGGCGTAAATGAGCCAACGAATGACGCCATCGGTCCCGGATCGACCGATATATCCGAGGTGCCTCGCAACAGCAACAACCACATAAGTCAAACTTGTCAGGGCGTGTAATACCACTGACGCCACTTTTAGCTAGAAGGAAACGCATGCCCTCCCTGAGGTCCTCTCCCGTTTCTGGTTCACAACCGGGGTGTGAGGCTCACGAATCAACGTTACACAAAGCTACGCCACACAGGCCGTGCTTTAATCATCAACCACAAGACTTTGCTTTTCAACAGAAGCCTTGATCAATTTCCACTTAGGCATGCCACACAGGCAATTCACTCCATGTAATGGATATCCATCAATATATAACCCCTGAGCTCGTACGTCTCAGAGAAGGGCGTTAAGCAAGAGAATAAATTCTCCGCCGCGAAACAGATATATATTTAATTGAAATCAATCACATAGACCGAAATCCAATGTCAGACACACAGTCCATTTACAAGTTCGTTCTGGGTCTGAACGAAACCGGAGGCACCTAGTACCCCGTATATCCATCAATCTCCAAGTACGTCTGGACGATCACCAACCGATTCTCTCCTCTTGGGTGTACGGCCCAATCAAGATCATCAGTAATTATCCAAACGACGTGAAGACCTCCGGTCATCAACCACCGTCTTCATCTTCGACACCACGTCTAATTAGTTATTCAGAATGGGATAAACCCAGTCTTCCTGAATAAATCGCGTATATAATAAACAAGTGTTACACAACACAACATACGCCTCATTCCAATTCAGAATATTCTTTTATTCAAATATTCTTATACTTTGGGAAAGGTTCCCATTAATTTTATCAAAGATAAATTCTTTAAATTTATTCTTTAATCTTCTTTGAATATCAATTCAAACTAATCGGGATTAGCGAACCACAC
The DNA here is from genome assembly GCA_030737875.1 of Allium sativum. NCBI lineage: Eukaryota > Viridiplantae > Streptophyta > Magnoliopsida > Asparagales > Amaryllidaceae > Allium > Allium sativum. The sequence continues at coordinate 293,160,712 of CM060909.1, forward strand.
CGGAGTAATCATTTGTTTTATTTCCCAATCCCCACTTATTCACCCCATGAAGTAAAACCGGTCATACTTCATATCTAACACCACAGTGTTATCGGTAAATTCAATTACCATTTCACGTTCAAATCTAATTAAAGATTTAACTATCGCGTGGAGTAAAACTGGTGATACTCCATTCTCGATCTTTTCAATCTAATTAAAGATTCATTAAAACTCCACTTAGTTTTAATCCTTAACTGGGTTAAAGAATCCGTGTCATTTAAAACACAAATCACATTCCATTAATTATCGGGTTAAAGAACAAGTGTTATTTAAAACACTGTTCACGATAAACCCAAAAATCAATACCAATTCAATTCCAATTAAATATTATTTTTTTGGTACACTTCATTAAACCTAAATAAAAAGATTTAATCTTTTTCTCAACTGGGCTTAAGAATAGTGTTAATGAAGACACTATTCACGACAAACCTAAATCACATTTGATATTAAATACAAGGCTCTGAATAGAAAATATATCGGCTTATATTCAATATCAAATTCTACGACCAACAAATATCGTATTGGAAATAACGATATCAATATATCTTTCAAATTCCCATAACAATATCCGTATCATCACGAAATCCAACATCGAAATATTCCAAAGACAATTTCGATTCAAATCCATTCCAATTCAATTATTGGAAATTCTGGTTACTTTTAAAACCCTTTTCCATTTCAATTTATTTATTTAAAAATAAATAGAATTATAATTCTAGTTCAAAACTAGTTCATTTCGATAAAAATTTATTTTTATCTTTTCAAATATGGAGTTTTTCATCCCAATTCTTCCCAAATCATTTCTTATGATTTTACACAAATTATTACTATTTTTTAATAATTTTATCAAGGCCCGTACAGTCGATTTCCATCAACGACTATCGAACTGCACTTACAGCGACCTTTTCCAAATTTGATTCGGACATAATTCCAAATCCTGCCGTTAGATTTCTAATTTCTAATATTCATTAGAAAGCTCTTTTCGATACGAACCCAACGGTTCTGGTTTTAGGAGAATCCGACGGTCGGATCTCCCGCAATATCCATTCGAAGTCAATGGTCGAAATTCACGAACTACCGCAGCGCGACGCGTTCTATTCAGACCATTATATTATATATATATATATATATAATATATATACTTCGTCGATTTCCTTTTAAAACGTATTTTATAAATCGTTTTAAATTCATTCCAAATTGACTTCAATTCAAATCGATTTTTAATTCAATTTCAATTCGAATTCGATTCTATTCAATTTCAATTCGAATTCGATTCTATTCAATTTCAATTCGAATTTGATTCTGTTCAATTTCAATTCGTATTCGTTTCAAAACGATTTCAATTCTATTTCAATTTAATTCGAATTTCAATTCTATTCGAATTTCAAATCATTTCAGTTTATTTCGAATTTCAAATCAATTCAATTTAATTCGAATTTCAATTCACTTTAATATTCATTTCAATTTGAATAAAATCGATATAAATATCGTTCACGTCAAAATGGCGTCAATCTAATCAACACGGCTTCATATATTTCTATTTCAAATATTTCTTTTTCAAATATTTCTATTTTCAAATATTTCTCTTTCAAATATTTCTATTTCAAATATTTCTATTTCAAATATTTCTTTTTCAAATATTTCTATTCAAATGTTTCTATTTCAAAACTGGAATGAGGCCCAATCAATTACCATATAGTGTTAATTATATGGATTTTCTACAACACATGTATATCACCACAATGACAAATAATCAACCATCATCCAAAGTGCATTCTACACTGTATAAGCACCAAATATAAATATTCAACGCTTATAACAGTCTGTCAATCAATCGATCGACATACAACTAAACAATCGGGATTAGTGTACGTCAAATATCATCCCAATACCCGTGTGGGGTTTCAAACAATCAAACACAAATTTTATTTGTGCAGTTGGGCGATGTGTAAAATTTATCGTCCCAATCAATATCAGTCAAATTAGTGTATATAAACAAATCGTCGATTTGTTTATAAATATTCATTTCATATACACGTTAAAAATTATATTTTTAAATATAAAATATTTTCCACTATAAAATATTTTATTTTATTTCACATCACATCACACAGTCAACTACACATCAAAATCAAACAAACAAGCGTACAAGCCGTTCATGGTCTGTGGACGACGGGTGTTGGGTGCTACTAAACACCGTCTGCATCCTAGTATATATTTTAACTAGAAATAAATTTAAAAGTGAGGAGTTCTCACCGACTAGCTAATCCAAACGCCTCGACTCTTCTTATGTAGAAGTCATCGCTGTTCTCGCCTTTTGTCACTTTCGTTGCCCGTAGCCACTACATATATAAAAATCACATTTTTATATTGTTGCTATGTAGATAAAAATTCTATTTCTACATCGCTACTATATAGATAAAAATTCTATTTTTACATTGATGTTCATATAATAAAGATTATATTTTTATCACGCTATTCTCTACATAAAGATTTCGCCTATTCAAATATAAAGATCTCGCCTTTTCAAATATAAAGATTTCTATTTCGCTACACATATAAAGATAATATTTTTATATTCTCTATTATATAGAAATTTTATTTTCAATACACTACTTATATAAAAATAGTATTTTTATATCTTCTATTATATAAAGGTCATATTTTTAATACTCTACACAAGTAAAAATCATATTTTTGATTCACTACATATATAAAGATCAAATCTTTACTTCGCTACTCAAATAAAAATCGAATTTTTATTCTTTCTAAAATATAAAAATCATATGTTTATACGCTAGCCATATAAATAAAAATCAAACCTTTGATTTAAAACTATATGTACAAAGATCGAATTTTTACCAAATAAAAATCCCAACTAAAAATCTATTCTTTTCTATATTAAAAATCCAATCTTTTCTAATGTTAAAAATAAAAATCTCTAGATAAAAATCTTATATATTTTCTTCTATGTTATAAATTTAAAACCATATTTTTATTTTTATTTCACATTCATGAAAATCTAATCTTTCATTACATAAAAATATAATCTTCCTACTAAAAATCTTATATTTTTAGTTTTCACTAATATATATAAAATATAAACTAATTTATATTCATAGACATCTATATATATATATTATAATTATCTAAATAAATAAAGACAAAACAAAACAAAATAAATAAATAAGAACTCACAGTTGAAATCGGGAGAGAAAAAAAAGGGGGGTGCTGTTGCGATTGGCGGTGGAGGTGGGGAAGCGGGGGTGTTCAGGCGACGGTACGGTGGGGGACAGGAGGGAGCGACGGGATTTGGGTGGCTCGCGGTTCGTACGGAGGAGAGAGGGAAGGAGGAACGGGGGAACGGAGGACGAGGAGAGGGGGGCTCCGCCCTGGTGGCGGCGCGCGGCGGCGCTGCTGGGAGGAGTGCGGCTCCTCCCCCCTTTCCTTTTTTTTTCTCGAATGAAAAGTAACCAGGGTGGGGGGTGGGGGCTGAGGGTATAAGAGAGAGAAGGTTATTTTTATTTTTTAATTTAATTATTTAATTTAATTTCAAAAAGATACTTTTATTTTCGAACTCGAAACGGGACCCACCGCCTGTCGTCCCTAGCTAATTACCCCCATTCCGAACACAATGGGATATGTATCGTAAGCTGATTCGACTGTTTCGATCAGTTTCCGTTTAAATCAAAATTTAAATCTATATATTCTATTTTAAACGTACATTTCAATTTACTAGGGTCACATTCTAACTCGAAAAATTCCAGAAGAATATTTTCTAGCTTTGTATCGACGATACGGTCCTAAAAAAACTAGTTTCGTCAAATTCTGAGACCGTTTGAAAAATGGCCAATTTCCAGTCGATTAAAATCAACTGAAACTGGTCAAACGCGTTTTCCTTTGCCACGCTCACATATTGATTCGAAAAATCACGAAATTTGAAACCTAGCAATAACTTGACATCACGGACCCAACAAAAGTGGTTTCGTCAAAAACCGAGGTCGTTTGCAAAATTTCTATTTTTAAGGGCCAGGATTCCATAGCGACTGTTCTGAATTTTCAACTGGGCATATCTTTTTATCCCCGCTATGAAATTTTGATTTTTCGGATTCGTTGGAAAGATATTCACAATTAGTTTCTATTGTTTTTGGTTTCGCTAAAATCCAGTTTATTTTGCACCCGGTATGTTCAATTGAAATTTGAAATCGAATTATCGAACTACCGCGCCATTTTCAATTCCTTTTATATATATAAATAAATATTTATATTCTAACGACGACGTATATAAATATATACGTTCTAATTCTATTCAAAATAAATTTCTCGTCGTTATTATTTAAAATAATTCATTTTAAATATTCAAAATTCACCAAAATTGCCAAAATAAAATTTTTAAATTGGCTCGGATTTCCGGGTTATTACATACATGTATTCAAGTTATAATCCTTAAGTGAATTGTTTAGGATTTATTTGCAAGATTCTTGCTTTGAATACATGTTGAACTAATATATGCTGTTATATTTCCAATATGCATTCATGTTATGAATTATACTTGAATGTTGTATACTTATATTATATTTTAAAATCTTAAAATATAAACAAGTATGTACATTACTTGTGTATACTATACATATCCTATATGTTTTCAATTGTTCTAGTTTGTTAAGTACACACATTTCATTTTAATTCCCTTATTAAAATGATTATCAAAAGCTAGAATAAGTTGGGATATTACACCTATAACGCTTCATGAAACTTAATGCATTCTCTTAATGAGTGACATAAACAGACGTGGGGTGTCACACTTAGTATCAGAGCTTAAGGTTACCAGATTAGATAAAAGTTTTTGAAAATTATTTTCAAAAAGGTTTTAAAAGAAAGCATTTTCAAAAAGAAAAGTCTATTTTGAAAACCATATTCCCCAAATCCATATGTAACTTCTTCCGATCCTTTGTCTGAATCTCTTTCCTTTTATTTTTCGCATGTCTAGGGAACCTTATATTCCCGAGGGCGTTACGATACCAGGCTGGTTCCGTAGGTATTTAGAGGCTACGGCGCCTGCCGGTGGTCGAGCAGACGTTCCTCCCCCAGCTGCACCCGTCGTTCCTCGTCCTCCTGCTCTACGTACAGATAATTTCTCTAAGATCTGCAAAGATTTCTGTACTATGGGAGGAAAGCCATTCTGTGGAACCAAGACGTTCGTAGAGGCAATAAATTGGCTTAAAGAGACGTAGTATCTGTTTAGAATTTTCGAAGTGGACGATCGTAGGAAGATTCAGTTAGCCGCCTAGCTACTAAAAGATGAAGCTTCATTCTGGTGGGAAGTGACGCAAGCAGGGCGTCCAGTAGAGACATGGGATGATTTTAGACAGAGGTTTGAAATGAAGTTTCTTTCTCAAGCCGAGAAAAGTATGCAAATGGAAAGGTTTTTGGTGCTAAAGCAAGGAACCATGACTGTCAAAGGATATGTGAACAAATTCAACCAGCTAGCAAGGTTTGGATTGGAATTAGTAGATACTCTGCATAAGAAAGCATTGCGGTTTGCCAGAGGACTGAATGAACCCCTCCATGGGTTAGCTATGTCCCATATTCCAATGGGAGCAACTTTTGAAAGGCTCGTTGATACGGCCTTGATGCATGAGGAAGACAAAAGTGACAAGAAGGTGTAGGATCTAAATTAACCCTAAAGGGGGGTGACTAGGGTTTATCGCAGATTTTTGTTGAGTAATTAAATAATAACAACATAGATAATAATCAGAATAAATGCGAAAAATAAATAACACACAGATATACCCAGCTTCGGCAAAACCCTACCTAATGCTACATTCCCCAAGGTTTCTACTAGGATTAAAACAATCTCTACGCTTACAATCCCCTGTAAACTCGCGACACTCGCTCCCAACTGTTCTTAACCCTACGCTTAAAACCCTGCACTGGCTTCTATCCCCGAAACCGGATTTCCCCGAATTACAAACCCCATAATTCGTCTCCCTAGTTTTAGAGACAAACTAGAAAACTCAAGATTCAATTACAAATTGAAATTAAAGACGAATAAAAAGAAAACAATAAAAACCCTTAAAACAAAATTAAAAACCATAGTTCTAAATTAAAAACTTAGCCTTTTCCTCCTTTTAAAACATGGCCGACCCGTTGTATATTTTTTCTCCATCATTTGTTAGACCCGATCCCTTTGTCTCTTAGAAAAATGGCGATGGTGATCTAGGGTTTGTAATCTTCTTATAAGCCGCCGCTCTCTCTCTCTCTTCGTTGATACTTGCGATCTAGGGTTTTGATATCTCTTGGAATCTAAAGGCCACTGCTCTCTGGAGAGATGCTGTCGAATCTTCAGTGGCTATCTACGTTTCTTGTTTGAATTGAAATGCTTTGATTTGGATCGAAGTTACTTGCTTGTTCTCTAGTATGATTTTTAATTCGAATTTCACTTTGATTGTGCTTGAACTTGGATAAGTTGATACCAGTGATGATTGGTGTTATTTATAGGATTAAAATCCGTAAATATCTCTAATTTCGATGCTTGATTTGGTCATGATATATATGAGAATTTAGGCTTTTTAAAATCAATAACTTTGAATTGCTCTTCATTATATATTGCGTGATTTCTGGATTTTGATTTAGTCTTCCTTGACTTTGAAATCTCGATAGCTTCTGGAAATTCGATCCTCTTGTGGACATTTTCAACGTCATTTTTAAAATTGTTTTTTTCTAAAAAAATTGTACTTGAATTTAATCTGCTTCATTGAAAACTGATATGAACCGACATTTTACATGAACACGCCTTTGCCTTGAAGCACTTAGGTAAGTACAGTTGCATCATGTTGCTATGTGATCCTCAGTACTGAATTTCTAATAAGAATGGATGTAATTTTATTGTTGTTCGAGTACTCTGTTGCCCAAAAAAAATTTAACAGTAGCTATATCTTCATTTGTCACAACTTATTTGAAATATGTCCCTTTGAATGAATCATTTCTAGAAATAATTCAAAAACATTGTCGTGCACATTAAAATAGATTTTTAACAAATGAAATCTCACCAAAATCTACTGCATTGAATGTATGTAAATCTAGAAACAAATAATCTTGATTTTCCAACTCTTGAACCGTAAATTGAACTTGTCAAAAATATTTTTCTTGATTGAGAAATCTCATTTCTGGAGATAAAAATGAAATTTGATTGATTCTTTCCTTAAACATCCCCTGTTGAATTTGCACTGTCATATTTGATTTCTGGAAAGAACGTGTTTTGGCTTAACACTGAATAACAATTTATTACCTATAATCAATTTGTCATTGCTATCGAGTGATCTCAGGAAATAAATGAACTCTTGTTTCTGGAATCAGTTTAAAACATGCCAATTTGGCTCGACACATTTGCTTGCTAATGACTGAACCATGTCTTGAAAAATGTATATGACTTGCATTCCTAACTTGACTCATGTTTAGAATTATTCCTTGCACGCAGCTTCTTGTTTTCTCACAAATTTGTGTTTTCCTACCTTGTCATGTAAAAGGTCCATGCTGAGATACCATTCACTTGAACACTTATGCTTGGTTTGGGCTGATATGTTATTCATTGTGTCATTGAATTCTTGGTATCCATTTGTACATGTAAAAACTTCTTGTGGAAGTTATTTTCTGATGTACACCATTCTTCCACTCACTATACACTTGCTTGCTTAAGACGTAGCAACCTGGAACCTTTTGCTTCTCCATTTTATTGGCAAACCTGAACAGATACTACAATTTTGTCAAACACTTGAACTGGTACTTGACATGCATCCATTGTTGCAACTTTGTGACTGTAAACGTGTTGTACTTTTGTATGCATTGCTGTGACGTCCATGGGTTCTTGTAGTTGTTCATTTTGTTGTATTGCCGTCTCGGACTTGCACACAATGTTTGGTAATATTTTAACAATTTAGAAAGTTACTCCAAACTTGTTGCACCACTCCATGTCCTACTGCCCCATCCTATTTATGCTGTCTTGTTGTTTTGCTCGACCATTTTAATCTTGCCATTTTACTTTGACATTGTTGTTATATATGTGGCTTAGCTTTGACTTTCACTCCAGCACCATTTTGCTGTGTTGCTTGAATCTGTCATACCTTGTAATGTTGTCTCCATATTTGTACACGTGATTATGGCCATTGTACCATCCTGCCATGTATATGCTCGGCCATGATATGTGCTTGTCAACTTGCTTGTTCATGTTTGCTCGACCATATTCATATGCATTGAGTCGAGATGGTCCACATGGCTACTCCTCAGTTGCTCGCTGATTGGCGAGGCAGTGCACACGTGCATATTTATACACGTGTGTACATGCAGCCATGAGACAATTTTTCCTGTCACTGCATATCAGACCAAGTCTAGAAAAATGATGAGAAACACACCATAATTATGAGGCTAATAAAATTCAAAAATAAATTTTTATTTGTTTGTTTATAATTTTAATTTTGTTCCAGTTTACTGCGTGTGTGTTTTTATAACAGGTATGGAGATGACTGGACTGGATTGGAGAGCAATGAAGACAAAAGACTGAAGATGATGATGTTCATATGTGTCAGTATATATGAGTGAACCGTATAGAAATGTAAACGACTGTTGAGTGAACTGTAGTGAGTGTAGTGTATATGAAAATGTACTGAGTGATGAATGAACTGTAGTGAGGAGCTGTGAGAGAATTGTACTGTTATATGTAATAAAAAAATTGATTGAAATAAAATATTATTTTATTGTTGTCAAACAAACTTGTTAATCGTATTCAATTTATTTACAAGTACAATCTCATGTGAATTGAATAAATAGTGAAGTTATAGATAGTTGTACTGTTTGAATGTTTGAAATATAATATTTAATTTAAATAAAATACTGTATGAATATATTAATGTCTGTATAGTCGTATTCTATTTAAATATAAATATTATATTCCTGTCTGTGAATGTATATATAGAACAGTACATTAACAAACGCATTTAAAATAATATTTATTTGGTTGTTATCATCAAACAAAAATCATATAATTGTGTATACAACTATGTCATATACAACAATCTCACCCTTTTGATGATGACAAACAAATAAAAGATTTTGAGCACAACAAATGTGTTTGACAGTGAATATTGAACTCCCCCTATTTGTGTGCTCCCCCTACAATTATACTCCCCCTGTATATGTGGAAAATATAAATAATGAAATTCAACTGACCATTCTCCCTCTAGATATTTAATTTCCAATTCAAAAACATTCTTGAATTAAATACTCACCAATCAAAATCTTGACCATTCTCCCCCTTTTGTTATCATCAAAAGGATAATAGAAACCGAAACAGCGATGAATATAGACCACAAATACAAATTCAAATTAAGAGAGAGAATATATATCGCAAATCCCATTTATTCAAACAAAAATCATAATAATCTTTAAATCAGAAGCAAATTTCACTTTCTGAATGAATGGATTTTATAGAATGAGGAGAGTTCAATAAAAATTGAATATTTAAATATGAATTTTAAATTTTTTAAATATGCTTAAAATGTGTTAAGCACTTGCTAACCATGCATAGCCCAAAGGTCTTTTAAATGGGGCTAGTAGTAACTTAACTTTATCCTCTCTAATGAGTTCCATCCATGCGCAGCCCAAAGGTCTTTTAAGTGAGAATGAAAGAACATAGAGATTAAGGTAATTCACCCACGCATAACTGTGAGGACCTTTTAATGGGAGTGAATACCAAGGATAAATTATTTATTTTTCTTTTTCTTTGTATTTTTTTATTTTTATTTCCAAGAATAATTAGAACTCCCCAAATTAAATAAAACCATGATGAATGACAGAAATATGGTAGATATAGAAGATGGTCGTGAAATAAGATCTAATTCAAAGATATTATAAAATTTGTCCAATCATCATGAGATTTAAAATAACATCTCCTCTAGTTATGAATTATAACATAGTCACAATTCATCACAATTTCATAAATCTATTAATAATTTTGATAAGTCACAAAATGGTTCAAATCAATCAATAATTTTAATTTTTGAATAATTAATCAAAAATAATTCTAAAATTGAAAATATCAATTTTAAGAGGAGTTTTTTTGAAAATATCAATGTAAGTTTGAAAATCAGTTTCAAAAATCAATCAGCAAAATATGAAATTACCTAATATTTCTAATGCTGATTGTTGTTAGACAATTTTAAAACCACTTATATATTTGATTGCCTATGAATTTTAATGAAATCCAGTCACTGATTTTCCAACCCATCGTCCAATCACAAAGGTATTTAAACGAAACAAATCAATTTCCTTATCAGAGCAGCACAAGATCATTTTCAAACCAAGAATCACAAGTGAATTTTTTAGAGAAATTTTTAAACAAGCACAAGAAATAGTCAGTGATCAAATCTGAAGATAATTATTTGAAATCACTTTAAAAAAAATCAATTTTTTTTATAATTCAAAAAAAAAAATCAACAATCAATAATGAATGATTTCAAAATTAGCCAAGTAAAAAAATGAAATTTTTACAACTAATAAATCATGGCTTTCAAGTAGTCTATTGTATTGAGTTCGATTTTTCAATATTTTCCAAAGTGAATAAGAAGAAACTCAAAACAGCAAAAATGTGAGAAATTTCATTTGCATACAAGAATATCATAAATTTTAAAATTCCAATTTACCATGTTCAAGATATGCTCAAAAAATTGCTGCCTTATCTACAAAAATCAGCATAAAAAAGAAATAAAAAAAATCTAAAAAGGAAATAGAATAAAATAAAAATACGAGTTTAGTGATCAATCCTGACTTACCATAATCGATGTGATTCAATGAATCTCCAACTCTAAAATCTATGGCTAAGGAAATCCAAATAATTCGATAATATGAATCAATTTGAATTTTATCTCCCTTAAGTACAGTCGTTCCTTAGCCTCCTTTGGTACCTTAATGTTTATAGGATCGAGTGGTATAACAGAAGTTTTTTTACCACTCTTATCTTCGTTTACACGTTTTGGTACCTAAACCCTTTTATATAACAATCCATTACTATCCACAATAGTACCCTTTGGAAACCAAATTCGTTTAGACTTATTCAAAATCATTTTGTTATTTTTTGGAATCCAAAAATGTTTAAATGAATTGTTTGTAAATGAGTTATTATTTTGTTTATGATTTAAAAACCCTTTGAAATTATTAGATTTCAAAATTTCAACTCGATCGATTTCAAAGCCATTTAAAGAATTTTTAAAATCATTAGGATTTTGTTTTTCAACTGGATCAAATCCAAAACCAAGTCCCTTTTTATTCTGAACAAAAAATTGGTTTTTTAACAACATATTCAACAATTTCTCTCCTTTAGAAAATTTAGTCAAAGTTGACTCAAGTCGTTGAATTTTAAATTTAAGATCGTTATTTTCTTTCATTAAATTTGAACAATGATTAATAGCAATTTTCCTCTTTTCAGCATCAGTTTGTTTTAAAACCAAATTTTCGTTTTCAAGTGCTTTGATTCTAGCATTGGACTTTGAAATTTCAATTTCTTTTCGCTTTTCAAAATCAAGTTTTTCAGATTCTCTAAGCTTTTCAATATCCTTCTCAAAATCACAATTTTTGTTCTTCAAATTCACGTTTTTACTTTTAAGTAACTTAAAATCAGTTTTGAATTTTAAAAGATCGTTACTCAAAAATTGACATTTTTCGCATTCAAAAAAGGTAAATTCTTAACTTTTTCAAGTTTTCTTTCTAAACTGTTATTTTCTTGAACTAGTTTTGACCTATCAGATTTCAATTTCTTAACTTTTAGTTCAATAGAATCAACGGTTTTTGTGAGATCATGACACATTAAAATTAAATATTTATAAGTAAAATTCGATACCTCACTTGAATCCTCTTCACTACCTTCCGAATCAGATTTCTAAGCTGTGGGCAATTTGGTTTTATATGTTCAGGTTTCTTGCAATTCTAGCAAAATACTTCATCGTCTGAACTTTCGGACTTGTTAGTTTTTGAATTCTTCTTTTGTGTCTTATAATTTCCTTTGGCCCACTTTCTCAAAACCATGGCTAGCTCTTCAGCGGGATCTTCATCATCACTTTCAACGATATTATTTAGAGCGATCGTCTTTTTCTTTGATTCAAAATCCTTTCGTTCTTCTCTTGTTTTTAACTCCATCTCGTAAGTAATCAGATTTCCGACCAACTCTTCCCTGCTTATCTTATTCAGATCTTTTGATTCTTGTATCGCCGTAACTTTAGCTTCAAAATTCATCGGTAGCACTCTTAATATTTTTCTGATCAATTCCACTTCAGTATAAGTTTTGCCAAGAGCTTTTGCATTGTAGACAAGTGATGAGAAGCGTCCATACATCTCTTTTATATCTTCGTCCTTTTGCATAGAGAAATTTTCATATTCGTTGCTGAGTAGAGCAAGATGAGATTCCTTAACTTGAGATGTACCTTCACGTGTGATCTCCAACGTATGCCATATTTCCTTTGCAGTTTCACAATGAGAAATCGATTAAATTCTGTTTTATCAAGAGCACAGATTAAAGCATTCATCGCTTTGGCATTAGTTGAAAATCATTTTTTATCATTAGCATCCCACCTGCCTTTTGATTTAGGAATTTTAACACCACTAACAATAAACGTGGGAGATCTATAACCCGTTTCAATAATATCCCACACATCATAATCGACTGAACTCAAATAAATTTTCATCCTAGCTTTGCAATAGGCATAATCAGTTCCATTAAACATTGGTGGCTTAGCTATGGACTGACCCTTAGAAAAAGCGTTATTAGACAGATTCAAGACTCTAGAGTTAAAATAAAATAAAAAAATACCTGCTATAATACCACTTGTAGAATCTAAATTAACCCTAGAGGGGGGTGAATAGGGTTTATCAAAGATTTTTGCTGAGTAATTAAATAATAACAACACAGATAATAATCAGATTAAATGCGGAAAATAAATAACATATAGATATACCTAGCTTCGGCAAAACCCTGCCTACTGCTGCATTCCCCAAGGTTTCTACTAGGAGTTAAAACAATCTCTACGTTTACAATCCCCAGTAAACTCGCGACATTCGCTCCCAACTGTTCTTAACCCTACGCTCAAAACCCTGCACTGGCTTCTATCCCCGAAACCAGATTTCCCCAAATTACAAACCCCGTAATTCGTCTCCCTAGTTTTAGAGACAAACTTGAAAACTCAAGATTCAATTACAAATTGAAATTAAAGACGAATAAAAAACAAACAATAAAATCCCATTAAAAACATAATTAAAAACCCTAGTTCTAAATTAAAAACTAAGCCTTTTCCTCCTTTTAAAACATGGCCGACCCTTTGTATATCTTTGCTCCATCATTTGTTAGACCTGATCCCTTTATCTCTTGGAAAAATAGCGATGGTGATCTAGGGTTTGTAATCTTCTTATAGGTTGCCGCTCTCTCTTCGTTGATACTTGCGATCTAGGGTTTTGATTTCTCTTGGAATCTAAAGGCCACCGCTCTCTTAAGTTATGTTGTCGAATCTCCAGTGGCTATCTATGTTGCTTGTTCGAATTGAAATGCTTTGATTTGCATCCAAGTTACTTGCTTGTTCCGTGGTATGATTTTTAACTCGAATTTCCCTTTGATTGTGCTTGAAATTGGATAAATTGATGCTAGTGATGATTGGTGTTATTTATAGGATTAAAATCCGTAAATATCTCTAATTTCGATGCTTGATTTGGTCATGATATATATGAGAATTTGGGCTTTTTAAAATCAATGACTTTTAATTTTTCTTTAGTATATATTGCGTGATTTCTGGATTTTGATTTAGTCTTCCTTGACTTTGAAATTTCGATAGCTTTTGGAAATTTGATCCTCTTGTGGAAATTTTCAACGCCATTTTAAAAAAAAATTCTTCTAAAAAAAATTGTACTTGAATTTAATCTGCTTCATAGAAAACTGATATGAACAGATGTTTTACATGATCACACCTTTGCTTTGAAGAAATTAGGTAAGTACTGTTGCATCATGTTGCTATGTGATCCTCAGTACTGAAATTCTATTAAGAATGGATGTAATTTTATTATTGTTCGAGTACTCTGTTGCCCAAAAAAAATTTAACAATTGCTATATCTTCATTTGTCATGACTTATTTGAAATATGTCCCTTTGAATGAATCATTTCTGGAAATAATTCAAAAACATTGTCGTGCCTATTAAAACAGATTTTTAACAAATGAAATATCACCAAAATCTGCTGCATTGAATGTATGTAAATCTGGAAACAAATAATCTTGATTTGCCAACTCTTGAACCATAAATTGAACTTGTCAAAAACTTTTTTCTTGATTGAGAAATTTCATTTCTGGAGATAAAAATGAAATTTGATTGATTCTTTCCTTAAACATCCCCTGTTGAATTTGCATTGTCATATTTAATTTCTGCAAAGTACATGTTTTGGCTTAACGCTGAATAACAATTTATTGCCCATAATCAATTTGTCATTGTTTTCGAGTGATCTCAGGAAATAAATGAACTCTTGTTTCTGGAATCATTATAAAACATGCCAATTTGGCTCGACACATTTGCTTGCTAATGACCGAACCATGTCTTGAAAAATGTGTATGACTTGCATTCCTAACTTGACTCATGCTTAGAATTATTCCTTGTACACAGCTTCTTGTTTTCACACAAATTTGTGTTTGCCCACCTTGTCATGTAAAAGGTCCATGCTGAGATACCATTCACTTGAACACTTATGCTTGTTTTGGGCTGATACATTATTCACTGTGTCATTGAATTCTTGGTATCCATTTGTACATGTAAAAACTTCTTGTGGATGTTATTTGCTGATATACACCATTCTTCCACTCACTATACACTTGCTTGCTTAAGACGTAACAACCTGGAACCTTTTGCTACTCCGTTTTATTGGCAAACCTGAACAGATACTATAATTTTTTCAAACACTTGAACTGGTACTTGACATGCATCCATTGTTGTATCTTTGTGACTGTAAACATGTTGTACTTTTGTATGCATTGTTGTGATGTCCATGGGTACTTGTAGTTGTTTATTTTGCTGTATTGTCGTCTCGGACTTGCACACAATGTTTGGTAATATTTTAACAATTCGGAAAGTTACTCCAAACTAGTTGCACCACTCCATGTACTACTGCCCCATCCTATTTATGCTGTCTTGTTGTTTTGCTCGACCATTTTGATCTTGCCATTTTACTTTGACATTGCTGTTATATATGTGGCTTGGCTTTGACTTTCACTTCAGCACCATTTTTCTGTGTTGCTTGAATCTGTCATACCTTGTAATGTTGTCTCCATATTTGTACACGTGATTATGGCCATTGTACCATCCTGCCATGTATATGCTGGGCAATGATATGTGCTTGTTGACTTGCTTGTTCATGTTTGCTTGACCATATTCATATGCACTGAGTCGAGATGGTCCACGTGGCTACTCCTTAGTTTCTCGCTGATTGGCGAGGCAGTGCCCACGTGTATATTTATACAAGTGTGTACATGCAGCCATCAGGCAATTTTTCCTGTCACTGCATATCAGACCAAGTCTAGAAAAATGATGAGAAACACTCCGTAATTCTGAGGCAAATAAAATTTAAAAATAAATTTTTATTTGTTTGTTTATAATTTTATTTTTCTTCCAGTTTACTGCGTGTGTGTTTTTGTGACAGGTATGGAGATGACTGGACTGGATTGGAGAGCAATGAAGACAGAAGACTGAAGATGGTGATGTTCATATGTGTTAGTATATATGAGTGAACTGTATAGAAATGTAAACGACTGTTGAGTGAACTGTAGTAAGTGTCGTGTATATGAAAATGTACTGAGTGATGAATGAATTGTAGTGAGGAGCTGTGAGAGAATTGTACTGTTATATGTAATAAAAAAATTGATTGAAATAAAATATTATTTTATTGTTGTCAAACAAACTTGTTAATCTTATTCAATTTATTTACAAGTACAATCTCATGTGAATTGAATAAATAGTGGAGTTATAAATAGTTGTACTATTTGAATGTTTGAAATATAATATTTAATTTAAATAAAATACTGTATGAATATATGAATGTCTGTACAGTCGTATTCCATTTAAATATAAATATTATATTCATGTCTATGATGTATATATAGAACAGTACAGTAACAAACACATTTAAAATAATATTTATTTGATTGTTATCATCAAACAAAAATCATGTAATTGTGTATACAACTATGTCATATACAAAAGAAGGAAGTTAAGGTTGAGGAAACATAAAATAAGAAAGTAAGGCCCAAGAAAGGACAACAATAACAACACCAACAGAAGAAGGGCAGAAAGAATTGACAAGGCTAAGGACAAGAGGAAGTGCCATAATTGCGGACGTGAAGGTCATTTGATCAAGGACTGCAAAAGAAGGAAGAATGCTTGCTTCAGTTGTGGAGAGGTCGGACACTTTTATAAGGAGTGCCCAAAGAAGCAAGGACAACGTCAAAGGGCAGGAACTTATGGTGGGCAAGTGCATGCTCTTGTGATCGATGCTCCAGATCGAGGTTGGAAAGTTTCTGTGAAAGGTTTGATTTCCCTTTCCAATTACCCTATTAGAACTCTTTTTTATTCTGGCGCTTCGCATTCATTTATATCTGATTCTGTAGTTAAGTCTCTACACCTTAATACTAGTATAGTAGTGGATCCCATTATTGTCTCAAACATCATTGGTGGTTCGGCTTATTTGTCCATGACTTGTTGGGGTTTGAGAATATCTGTGTTAGGCGTCGAGTTTGAGTGCAACGAATATGTGCTTGGTTTTATGGGCTATGTTTTGATTCTAGAAATGGATTGGCTAGCCAAGTATGGTGCCATTTTAGATTGTGAGATGAGGGTCGTTAGACATTTGAATTGCCATGGGAGGACCCTCGAGATTTCTTGTGACCTAAGGGGTCTATAATGCTTAGTCTCCTAGAGTCTCTGGATGCATCTGTCGATGATCTGCAATCTGTACCAGTAGTTCGTGAGTATCATGATGTCTTTGAGGAGGTTCGGGGCTTACCTCTAAGGCGCGAGATCGACTTTCGTAGATAATTGGTAGACAATGCAAAGCCAGTTGCATTACTTGTGCGCCATATGGCTCCAAGAGAAAGGAGGGAGCTTAGTAAGCAAGTAGGGGAGCTACTTGAGAAAGGGTTTATTAGGAAAAGCATATCTGAATGGGGTGTTCCGGTGGTATTCCCAACTAAGGTGGATGGTTCGCTTCATTTGTATGTAGGTTATAGAGAGTTGAACAAACTCACAAAGAAAAACAGGCACCCACTCCCGAGGATACCTGATTTGTTTGACTGGCTTGTTGTTGCATCAATATTCTCTCAATTAGACTTGGCCATGGGGTTTCATCAATTGGGGGTGGCCGAGGACAGTATAGACAAGACCGCTTTTAGGACTCCAGATGGTTTCTTTGAATGATTGTTATTCCTTTTGGGTTGACGAATGCACTTGCATACTTTGTTGATCTTATGAGCATGGTGTTTCAAGAGTTTCTAAAAAAAAATTGTGGTCTTTGTTGATGATATTTTGATCTTCTCAAAGAGCGAGGAAGAGCATGCCCAACATGTGAGAGAAGTTTTGGAAACTCTCCTTGCGCATTAGCTTAAGGCAAAATTCTCCAAATGCCATTTTTGGAGAAAGGAGGTGAGATTTCTAGGGCACGTGGTCTCTAAAGATGGGGTAGCAGTAGATCCCGCAAAAGTAATTGCAGTTCAAGATGGGAAAATTCCTGAGAATGCAACGACAGTGAGAAGCTTTCTTGGACTGGCAGACTATTATACGAAGTTCATTAAGGACTTCGCAATGATATCAGCCCCGCACACTAGGCTGACAAAGAGGAATTTGGCGTTTTCATGGAACATAGATTGTGATGTTGTTTCCTACGATTGAAGAGGGCTATGTCAACTGCCCTAGTCTTGACCTTGCCGGATGGGAATAAACTGTTCATAGTTTACACTGATGCATGTGGTACAGGGCTTGGTGCGATTCTGATGCAAGAAGGAAAAGTAGTATGTTATGAGGGTAGACAGCTAAGGGTTCATGAGAAGAATTACACTACCCATGACTTAGAGATAGCTTCCATAGCATTCGAGCTTAAGACGTGGCGTCATTATTTACTTGGAGAGAGGTTCGAGTTCTACACTGATCATAAATCTCTCAAGTACTTGTTCTCGCAGAATATCTTAATATAAGGCAACAAAGGTCGATGGAGTTCCTAGCATCTTATGACTTCAAAACTGCTTATACCCTTGGCAAGAGTAATGTGGTGGCAGACACACTAAGTAGGTAGAGGATGGCCTTAAGTCCTCTGTTTGTGGAGAGGAAAAGCTTGGAGTTCATATCGACTTTTGACTTTAGACCCTCCACCCAGTTTTTTCCTAGTTTGTTTGCATCGCTAGAGATACGACCTACTCTCATGGATCAGATAAGAGCTTCGCAGCGAGATGATCCACAGATTTCAGACATCTTGGATAGGCTCAGTAAATGGGAGACTTCTAGTCACCTCAGTAGATATGTCGTAGACGATAAAGGGTGGCTGCAATGAGATGAAAGGCTTTGTGTTCCCCAAACTGGGAGTTCGTTGAAGACAGTCCTAGAAGAAGCCCATCAATCTAAGATGACTATTCATTCAGGAGGTGATAATATGTATAGAGATATGAAGAGGGTTTTCTTTTGGGCTGGGATGAAGAAAGATGTGGCAGAATTTGTTTCTCAATGTTTGGTTTGTCAACAAGTCAAAGCAGAGCAAAAGAAGCCTGGTGGTTTACTTCATCCCTTGGAGATTCCGCAGTGGAAGTGAGAGAGTGTCTCTATGGATTCATAGATGGTTTTCCTGGATCGAAGAAAGGCAACACTAGTATTTGGGTTGTAGTAGATAGACTTACTAAGAGCGCTCATTTCATTCCGATTAAGAGCAAGAGGATGGTGGCTTGGTTGGCAGTAGTTTATGTTCGTGAAATAGCCTGTCTTCATGGAGTACCTTCCAGCATCGTAAGTGATCGTGACCCCATTTTCACCAGTGAATTTTGGAAGAGCTTGAAAGAAGCATTAGGTACACAGTTGTGTTTGAGCACCGCTTATCACCCACAGACTGATGGACATACAAAAAGGGTGAATAGAGTTCTTGAGGATCTTTTAAGGCTGTGTATCCTAGACTTCGGAGGGACTTGGGAAGAGCATCTTACTTTAGTGGAGTTCGGCTACAAAAACAGTTATCAAGCTAGCATTGGCATAACACCCTTCGAAGCATTATATGGACGACCCTGTAAATCACCGACTTGTTGGTGGGAATCTACAGAAAGACTACTTCTTGGACCAGATATGGTTAGGGAAACGTCCGAGAAGATTGACCTTATTATATGGTGAATGAAGACCACGCAAGATAGGAAGAAATCCTATGCAGACAAGAGAAGGACCGACATTGAACTTGAAGTAGGAGACCTGGTTTTTTATTAAAGTGTCACCTTTGAGGAATGTGGTTTGCTTTGGATCTGTAGGGAAATTGGCACCAAGATTCGTAGGACCATTTCCCATAATAGAAAGGATAGACCAAATGGCCTACATAGTAAAGCTACCAGAGAGGCTTTCCGACGTTCATGATGTCTTCCACTTTTCTTATTTCCTGAAGTGCTTGCATGATACCGCGGAAGTAGTTGAGCCAAGTATATTGGAGGAAGTAGAGGTGGAATAGGAGGCGACAGTTAGAAGAGTTCCTACCCATATTCTTGGATCAGAA
Source organism: Allium sativum (assembly GCA_030737875.1). Classification (NCBI taxonomy): domain Eukaryota; kingdom Viridiplantae; phylum Streptophyta; class Magnoliopsida; order Asparagales; family Amaryllidaceae; genus Allium; species Allium sativum. The sequence continues at coordinate 293,180,552 of CM060909.1, forward strand.
GTAAAGAAGCTACGCAATAGAGAGGTCAAGTTGATGAAGGTTCGGTGGGGAGATAACCCAGAGGATGCAACTTGGGAGACCGAAGACAAGATTCGTGCTTCGTACCCTTTTCTTTTCGAGGGAATGTACTTAACTTCCTTTCCAAAGCTTTTATTTATACTTGTTTCTATCATTTGAGTATATCCTATTGATCGAATCTTCAACCTTTAGGTAGGAAAACCATGGATGTAAACATGTGTTTGAGACATGTTATGTTTGATAGATGCAAGTGAATGCAAGTGTTTGCTAGTGGTTGCCCGTGGATGCATATACACACACATTAGGCACTAGATCGGCTCAATCTCTCTCATACTGCATATGGATGTGTGTTTTTTTTTCTTTTAATGGATGGAACACCTTTGCATATGTTCATATAAGCATTAGAAATCTTTTAAGGACAATGGATGCCTATGATTGGTGGATGAGTGGATGAATGTAGATGTTAGGATAGACATTCTTCTTAACTTGGAGATTTCGAGGATGAAATCCTTTGAGTAGGGGAGAATGTAACACCCCGTAATTTCAACAAACATAAAGAGGGAAAATTAAAGAGAAATTGATTTATTATTCAGAATTAAGGAAAACGGACTGCGCCATTGTGTTCGTCTCGGAATTCTGGTCAAAATAGACACCTGGTTTGCGTAAAATGGACACTGTATGAAGAAGTTATTATGGTTTGGAGTTTGTATACACGCAAGAAGAATATATATATATATATGGTCCAGAAATTCTAAATTAGGTCCAGAAATTCAAAATCGCGGAGAATTGGAGAGGCGGGAATTTTCCCGCTCAGGGGTGTCGACCCCTTAAGGGGGGTGTCCACCCTTGGGTCGACACCTCAAGGGGGGTATCGACCCATGGGTCTGTAATAAATTTGGGTTCGAATTCATGTCATTAAATGAAATTTAAACCAAAATTATATTGGATCTTTATGATAATTTATAAATCGAGAGGAATACCTGTCGCATCTATTCAATTTCATAATCTTCAATCAATACTTGGATCTGGATCGAATCAGTGAGGCACTCCTAAATTTGAAGCCTCTATCGGTGTCCACAAGAACGCACCCACCTTCAATCGAATCAAAGGTTGGAAGAAAGGCTACGGTGCTAGCCGCCATTATTGTGTGAATTAGGTTTTTGGTAGGGCTTTATTTTTTGTCCTGATCTTATCTATTTCAAAATGGTTCACGTGTCATATTTAAAAAGGAACGGTTTTCCTTTAAAATAAATGTGTACTCAAAATAAGGAGACCAATCGGTATACTAATTCAACGTTAAATAAAATATCAACATATTTGATATTTTATTTATCCAACGAATGTTTTTCCCTTTATTACGTTCTGTATGTATGACCCTATAGGTTATTACAACGTTGGCAATGATTTTAAATCGTATTTAAAATCATAAACAGTGATTGGCATCTAGCAATACGTCGTTGCTACCTAAGTTGTAATAAGATCAATGATTCGATACAACCTTTCCGTGACCAGTGTATCAATGTAATATAATCCTTTAAACCAATATATCCAGGATTAAACTGAAGGCCTGGATCGTATCATCCTCTTTATAATTTAATCCGTTTTCTTGATCGATGAGTAGACTGTTTAAAACAAATCAATATTTAAGCACGGCCATGCATTTCACAGTCTCACTCAATCAAGAGGCCCATGGATATCACTACGAATATATCGTAGGGTTAAATTCCATCTAGATCATTCATAATATTTATTCGATTCGAGATGTATCCAATCATCACCGTTATCTTTACTCTGTTACAAATAACTTTAGATGATATCAAAACACAAATATCCTCGAATAAAATTATAATGATTTCAGATCTGAGGACCATTACATCACTATCACTATGAACTTATGATACTGTTAATTATATTCTATGTAATTATCTCACGGTGGGTCAGCCCAATATGATAATCTCCAATACGCATTTATGTTTTGACATTAATATCATGTATATTAATGATCAATGAGATGTGATCATCAGTCAATCAACATATTAGTCTCAACGTTTTATTGTTGTCCTATATAAACAATAAATCTCGACTAGGGACATTTAGGAATTACAATACTTAACATATTATATAATCTCAAGTTCAAGTCACTTACTTGAACTATATAATTCCGTATTATAATTCTAAGGACTTCTATTATATTAATATTATATTACGTAGTAATATAATAGAATATTATTTTATTCCAAATAAAATAATAACATCAACAGTGTTATCAATCTCATCAAATGAATTGCCTTAGGGCATAAACTCCAACAATCTCCCACTTGCACTTGAGTCAATCATTCATGTATCGTATACTCATGAAACTAGTGCGACTATTAAACTTTTGCTGTGACAGAGTTTAATTTAGTAGGTCTACAACTTTACAACTTTGTAGATATGTTCATTTCCTGTGTGAACTACTTCACACTAGAATTATATTTCTTAAATATATGTTTGGATCGATAATGGGTTTAACGATTTGGGCTTGAGCAATAGCCATATTGTTATCCCAATGCAAATCATTGGATCAATAATTAATTGTAACACCCCGTGTATTCTATAACAGTGAAATTCATAAATTAAAGCATAACTAATTTCAAATCAAAGAATTAAGGGAAACGGGATACGCCATTGTGTTCGTCTCGGAAAAATACGCGAAATAGAGTCCGAGTTTTCGAAAAACGGAGTCCGTATGAAGAAGATATGGCCTCCGGAAGATTCAGAATTCAGGTTAAAATTCAAACAGACGAAAACAGCTCAGAAAAACAAGTTTAAAATTCAAAATCGGGCCCAATTGGCCAGGGCGGGAAAAATCCCGCCTAAGGCACCCAGGTCGACTTGGCAGTCGACCTGGGCTAGCCAGGTCGACAGGGCTGTCGACCTGTGTGTCGACTGGGCTGTCGACCTGGCCCCAGAGCCAGGTCGAACCCAGCCCATCCTGGCTGGCCAGGTCTATGTTTGGTCGATTTTCTGAGCCTTGCCTTGTCACTAGGGCTAGGTGTCAGCTCCTGATTGGTCTCTCTTTCGAATGAATGGCTACGATTAACCCAAGCAACATCGACGGTCCTAATCAGTTCATAAACTCTATAAAAATGACCCTAGACTCTACCTAATCTATTCATTCAAAAATAAGAATGAGGCCATCATGCTGCTGAGGAACGACTAGGAGTAGCCACTAATTTGAGAGACAATTAGGAGACAAACTCTAAAGCATAAAGCAACTACAAGTTAAACTTAAACAAATCAAATCAACGCCTACATCAAAGGAATAGCATCTCCAAATCCAGAATTCAGATTCCTGAATTGAAGAATTCGTCACACGATAGTAAGTAGAGTACTATTCCGGTATGAATTAAATAACTGTGTTTGATTTGTGTAAAATGAGAATTACACTTGATTTGTGGTGATAGTAATTCATATTTGTGCGTTGCTATGATTCTAATCGATTTGGAATGTTGTGATATAACGATTGGATATTCGCAAGTATGTAATTCATGATAAAAACTACATGTTAGCGGTAGTTTATTTGAGATTCATGCAAGTATACGATTGGATATTCGCAAGTATGTAATTCATGTTGAAGCTACATGTTTGTGGTTGTTTAATTGAGATTCATGCAAGTATGTGGTTTTGCTACTATGCCAACATAATGTATATTTTTGTACAAAATCACTTTATGTGTAATTGGATCAAATTTGGGGTATTATGATTCATATGAAATTATGTTGGAATTGGCATCATGATCTATGTATAAAACCATACTTTTGTATTAGAAACAAAAGTAAGCCTCTTTGTGAACTTATGTCGATTTTATGAATATGACTAGGCTATGTTTGGTATTATGCCTAATTGAAAAACATGTTAGGCCTATATTGTTAACAAGAATTATATGATAATATATGTGACACATACCTAAGTTAGATTTACATTCCAATTGCAAGTTTGCATGAATAAAGTAAAAACCATGATTTCATGTTTAGGAATATTTATGCCATGATTACATGAATAGATCAAAAACCATGATTTCATGTTTAGGAATATTTATGCCATGATTACACAAATAGATCAAAAAAAAAACCATCATTTCATGCTTGGGTATATTTGTGCCATGATTATGTGAATAGATTAAAAATCATGATTAAGTTGGAATAATTCTAGTTGAACTATACTTTTGTATTAGTAACAAAAGTAAGCACCTTTGTAAACATATAGTAACTTTATAAACATGATTTGCCTATGTTTGACATTATGCCTAAGTAAAAATATAGGTTTATGTTGTAGTTAAGACTATGTGTCAATAATGATATCTAATTTAGTTAGATTCTTAACTTAACTACAAGTTTACATGGTTTGATTCATGTCACTTATGCTTTATGACCAAAGTATATGTTACCACAATGCAAGTACACCAGTTTCTATTTTGTAGTTCCAACGTTATGTTGCAAGTTCATGCGTTCACATTCCCCTTTTTGTGTATATAATCACGTTTTAAGCCTCCCCTTTTTCACGTGGCCAAGTTGGGCTTAAAAGGCTAAGCCCAACATATATTATGATAAACGAACGTATTAAACGGGGGAAATAGCGTTGGGCCAAATTAATTAATAAATGAAAATATAAAAGTAGAGGGGCCCAAATTCAAGAATGGGTTGGGCCCATGATTGGTGTAAACCCTTACACCATTAGCTTAAATTGATTTTGAATAATGGGCCGCAAATATTTACATATAAGAAAATAAAGAAGAAAGACAAAATATGTAAATATAGAAAATACGATGTGTTTAACCCGAGGTTGGATTGAGTTGTGATGTAAACCTGCCCGGAACCGCCCGGCTGTCCAGTAGTCACAACAACACCTATCCAATGTGGGTGGTTAAACATGGAGCCCAATAAGGACCCGAGGTTAGACTGAGTTGTGGCGTAAGACTGCCCGGACCCAACCGGCAACAGGCAGCCACAACAATACCTGTCTAATGTGAGAGGTCAAGGCTTTAATAAGACAATTAAGGCTGAGTCAGGATTGATAGGAATAAGTAAATTATATTAATACTTAATCAAGATGGAACATGCTAAACTAAACAGACTGATTGGGGGTTAGGTTTATAAAACACTTAACCAACTTAGCATGTTGGCTAGAAATAGAAAAACCTAGTAGCGGGGGACCCTTTTCAGCAGTAACCCTATAAGGTATCATGATACCCTGAAACTAGGCAGGGTGGGGCACGATTACTGGGCTGACTGTAAGAGGTCAAATCGACGGCGGTGGTGCACCAGTGTAGGTTCTAACGGGGTGTGGGCGTGCACTCACTCCGGCGTAGAAAAATAAGGCACTGGGCACCAGTAGCATACCTGTGCATTCTAGGGTTGTGTCGGGCCGCCGCCATGGGACTTGATACACCCCATGGTGGGACCAGCATAGGTAACTACAACATCGGGGGCCGTAAGACACATGTAACTATGCGAGTAGGAGCCGATCATCATAAAATGGATCACTTCACCCTGATTATGGGGTGCCTGTTGGAAACTAGTTTATATGGGTACAGAGATTAATATGGGGTACGATAGTATATTCGACCCTAGACAACTTAACTAATTATATGATGCTTTCCCATTTCTAGTTTATACTTATCATACCCAGTTCTTTATTCATAGACTGAATAGTCCTAGACTTACTCAGGCTTTATGTCTGACTCTACTTTTATTTCGTCTTCTTTTCTTCCGTTTCCCCCCCCCCCCCCAGGTCCACAGGGAGGGAATACCGCAGCTTGACCAGCCTTCATATCCAGCTTGAAGAGAAAGAATGTATTGCTTGGATCTTTTCATTTTGGACTATGGCTTTGGACAACAACTATGGGACTTTTGCAGTTTATTTATGTTTTCTTTATGCTTCTTTAAATAATGTAATCAAGACAGTTATGAAGATGTTATGTTTTTTTTGAAGTATTGTAAGACAATTATGGTATGTTGTTGTAACACATATCTTTTATGAAATAAAAGTTGTTGTTTTTCCGCTGTTCAAAAAAAATATGTGTTCTTATATTCTGTCTTGTATATCTGTGACTTATACTTATAAAAAAATTAGGGCATTCCCTTTGAGAGTGACCCTAACGGAGGTGGGGTGTTTCACTTGGTATCAGAGCATAGGTTTACCAGATAAGATAAAAAGTTTTGAAAAATTATTTTCAAAAAGGAAATTTAAAGAAGCATTTTTTTAAAGAGATAAAATATTATTTTATTTTAAAAGGCAAAGTCCCCCCAAAGCCATAGGTACTATCTCTTATCCTTCGTTTTGAATCTATCCTTTTTGTTTCAGCATGTCCGAAGAACTTAACTTGTCAGAGGGTGTACCAATACCTGGTTGGTTTAGACGGTTCTTAGAAGCAAGGGCCACTCAGCCAGGTCCTACCGTTCCTCCTCCCCCAGTTGCAGGAAATCATCCAGCTGCAGCAGCACCTCTTCCTCCACCTCCTCCACGGGGAAACACTTTTGCTAAGATATGTAAAGATTTTAAAGCTATGGGAGGAAAGGATTTTCATGGAACTGAGTCCTTCGTGGCAGCTAGAAATTGGCTGAAAGAAACCGAGGACTTATTCATCATCTTTGAGGTAGAAGATAGACAGAAAGTACAACTGGCAGTATGGCTATTAAAGGGTGAGGCTTCCTACTGGTGGGAAGTCACTAATGCGGAAAGACCAGTGGAGACATGGGAGGACTTTAGGGCAAGGTTTGAGGCTAAATTTCTCTCAGATGCGGAAAGGAGTTTGCAGTTGGAAAAATTCTTATTTCTTAAGCAAGGGAACAAGACAGTCAAAGAGTATGTTAATCAGTTCGATGAGCTGGCTAGGTTTGGGCTGGACCTAGTCAACACCCCGCACAAGAAGGCTCTCCGTTTCGTCAAAGGGTTGAATGAGCCATTACACAGTTTGGCCATGACCCATATACCCATGGGAGCTACATACGAAAGGTTGGTACAAATGGCATTGCTGAACGAAGAGGATAAGGGCAAGAAGGAGACAAAGGCAGAAAGCTCTCAAGGGAAGAAAGAGGGTTTGCAGCCTAAGAAGACAGACTTTAAGAAGGGCGGGAAAGGCAACAAAGAGAAGAGGAAGTGTAATTTCTGTGGCAAAGTGGGGCACTTAGTGAAAGATTGCCGGAAAAAGAAGGCCAAGGAGAATGGTGGGTGCTTTTCTTGCGGTGAGACAGGCCACAGGGCTAAGGACTGCCCAAAGAAACGAGGACAGGGGCAGAGGGCTGGATCCACCTCAGGGGCACAAGTTCATGTGCTAGAAGCGCCACCTCTGCAACAGCAAGGTATAAATACTTCTGTAGAAAGTGTAGTTTATCTTTATGATCACCCCGTTCGCACTTTATTTGATTCTGGCGCATCACACTCCTTTATCTCGTCTGCTTTAGTAGAATCTCTGCACCTAAAAACTAGTATGGTAGAGGACCCCTTAATTGTTTCAAACCCAATTGGGGGCCCAGCTCATTTGTCTATGATCTGTTTGGGATTGAAAATTTCTATTCTAAGCGTAGAATTTCAATGTAGTGCCTTTGTTTTGGGCTTTTTGGGATATGGTTTGATTTTGGGCATGGATTGGCTATCCAGTAATGGGGCCATCCTTGATTGTGAAAAAAGGGTTGTTAGGCTCCTAACCCAGCTCGGTAATACTTTGGAAATTTCTTGTAATCCCTCGTATGCGGTTATGCTTAGTTACCTTGAATCGCTAGATGCCTCTGTTGAAAATTTGCAATCAGTTAGAGTGGTCCAGGAATATCCGGATGTCTTCGAAGAGGTGAAGGGCTTGCCTCCGAAGCGGGAGATAGACTTCCGCATATACCTTGTAGATAACGCAAAGCCCGTTGCGTTGCCCGTTAGACACATGGCTCCACGGGAAAGAAAAGAGCTCAGTAAACAGATTAAAGAGCTTCTAGAGAAGGGGTTCATTAGGAGGAGCATTTCAGAATGGGGCGCTCCAGTGGTGTTCGCTACAAAGGCGGATGGTTCACTCCGTCTATGTGTTGACTATAGGGAGCTCAACAAGCTAACGAAAAAGAATAGGCACCCTCTCCCCAGAATTGACGATTTGTTTGATCAGCTTGTAGGAGCGTCTGTTTTCTCCCAACTCGATTTAGCGACCGGTTTTCATCAGCTAAGGGTGGCTGAAGATAGTATCGATAAAATGGCATTCAGAACCCCAGACGGCTTCTTTGAATGGCTTGTCATGCCTTTCGTCTTGACAAATGCACCTGCTTACTTCGTGGACCTGATGAGTAGGGTATTCAGAGATTTCCTCAATAAGTTCGTAGTGGTCTTCGTAGACGATATCCTTATCTTCTCAAAGAGTGAAGAGGAACATGCTCAGCACTTAAGGGCAATCATGGAAACTCTGCGAGTCCATCAGCTAAAAGCCAAATTCTCCAAATGCCACTTTTGGAGAGAAGAAGTGAGGTTCCTTGGGAACATAGTATCCAAACAAGGGTTAGAAGTGGACCCTGCTAAGGTAGTGGCGGTACAGGATTGGAAGACACCAAGGAATGCAACTGAGGTCCGAAGTTTTCTAGGACTAGCAGGTTTCTATCGAAAGTTCATAAAGGATTTTTCGAAAATCTCAGCTCCGCTCACGAAATTGACCAAGAAGAATCTAGCATTCAATTGGGACTTGGATTGCGAGTTTGCTTTCCAGCGACTAAAAAGGGCTCTTACAACAGCCCCAGTTTTGACGTTGCCAGATGGAAGCAAGATGTTCACTGTTTATACAGATGCATGTGGGACAGGGCTAGGCGCCGTCTTAATGCAAGAAGGAAGGGTAGTAGCTTATGGCGGGAGGCAGTTGAAAGTGCACGAAAAGAACTACCCGACCCACGATCTTGAGTTAGCTGCCATCGTCTTTGCACTCAAGTCTTGGCGACACTATCTCCTAGGTGAGAAGTTCGAACTTTACACTGACCATAAATCATTGAAATATCTTTTCTCGCAGAAAGATCTTAACTTGAGGCAACAAAGATGGATGGAGTTTCTTGCCTCGTACGATTTCGAGATCTCCTACACTCCGGGCAAAGGCAACGTAGTGGCAGACGCGTTGAGCCGAAAGAAATTGACCCTAAGCCCGCTGTTTGTTGAAAGACAAAGCCTAGAGTTTATAGCCAGCTTCGACTTTAGGCCTTCCTCCGATTTTGTACCAGGCTTGCTAGCATCTCTCGAAGTGCGCCCGACTTTAGTGGACTCAATAGGGACAGCACAACGTGAAGACCCTCAGCTTGTGGAAACAATTGATAGGCTAATTAGGGGTGAAACTTCAAGCCACCTCAACAGATACTCCATCGACGACAAGGGTTTGCTAAGGCGAGACGGAAGACTATGCGTCCCACAGATAAGGGATTTAGTAAAGAGGGTTCTCGAGGAAGCACATCACTCCAAGATGACGATACACCCAGGCGGAGATAAAAGTACAAGGACATAAAAAGAACTTTCTTCTGGAACGGCATGAAAAAGGACGTGGCAGAATTCGTTTCTAAGTGTATGGTGTGCCAACAGGTTAAGGCGGAACAGAAAAAGCCTGGCGGTCTGCTACATCCTCTAGAGGTCCCGCAGTGGAAGTGGGATAGCATCTCAATGGACTTCATCGATGGGCTGCCTAGGTCTAGGAGAGGCAACACTAGCATTTGGGTAATAGTGGATAGGCTTACTAAAAGCGCCCACTTTTTACCTGTCAAAAGTAAAAGAACTGCCTCATCCCTAGCATCTCTTTACCTCAAGGAAATCGTTCGACTCCATGGAATACCATCCAGCATTGTCAGTGACCGAGACCCTATCTTCACCAGTGAGTTTTGGCGGAGTCTGCAAGAAGCTGTAGGAACGCAGTTATGCTTGAGCACAGCCTATCATCCCCAAACCGACGGCCAAACGGAAAGAGTGAACAGAGTTTTGGAGGACCTTTTAAGACTGTGCGTCCTTGACTTCGGAGGAACGTGGGAAGACCATCTTCCTTTGGTGGAATTTTCCTACAACAACAGCTATCAAGCAACCATCGGAATGGCACCCTTCGAAGCTTTATATGGAAGACCGTGTCGATCGCCCACTTGTTGGTGGGAGTCTACTGATAAGCTCATACTTGGACCAGATATGATCCGAGAGGCTTCAGAGAAAGTAGACTTAATACGAAGAAGGATGAAGACGGCCCAAGACAGACAAAAGTCCTACGCCGACAAGAGGAGGACCGACCTTGAATTTGAGGTTGGGGACAGAGTTTTTCTTAAGGTATCTCCGCTAAGGAATGTTGTTCGTTTTGGAACCACAGGAAAGCTAGCACCAAGGTTCGTAGGGCCATTCCCTATCATCGAGAAAATTGGGAAAATGGCCTATAGATTAGAGCTACCCGAAAAGCTGGCCGGAGTTCACAACGTTTTTCATGTTTCACATCTCCGAAAATGTCTACATGAGTCTGCTGAAGTGGTAGAGCCAAATATCCTAGAAGAAGCTGAAGTGGAGCGCGAAGCAACCGTGAGGAAAGTTCCAACCCGCATATTAGGAACGGAAGTGAAAAAGCTACGCAACCGCGAAGTCAAACTCGTCAAAGTTCAGTGGAGCGACGCCGAAGGAGATGCAACTTGGGAAACTGAAGCTAGAATACGCGCTGCCTACCCTTTTCTTTTTGAGGGTACATCCTTGATCTTTCTTTTTCCTTAAGTTGCGCTTTTATCTATTTTTTAGGTATATCTCCTCGACCCTATCTTTTAGGTAGAAACTCTTTGGATGAAAACATGTAGTTGAAACATGTTATGGATGATGGTTGCAAGTGGTTGCAAGTGATTGCTAGTGGTTGCTCGTGGTTGCATATACACACACAATCTAGGTTTTAGATCGGCTCAGTCACTTCATATTGCATATGCATATATGTTTGCATTCGTATATGGTTGAACTTTAATTTGTTATCATATGGATGTTGCATTTGTATGAATGATTGTGCACTCATGTAGAATCATGAATAGGAAAAATTTGCATACATAATGGATTCATGGCACTTACATAATTCGCATTAAGGAGGTCAACTGAATCAGTAGACCGCCTGATTTTGCATTAGATAAGTACATGTACACACACACTTCGCATATGATCATGAAGCATTAGAAGTCTTTTAAGGACAATGGATGCTCGTGTTTGATGGATGAGTAGATGGATGTTTGGATGTTAGAATATACATTCTTCCTAACTTGAAGATTTCGGGGACGAAATCCTTTTAAGTGGGGGAGAATGTAACACCCCGTGTATTCTATAACAGTGAAATTCATAAATTAAAGCATAACTATTTTCAAATCAAAGAATTAAGGGAAACGGGATACGCCATTGTGTTCGTCTTGGAAAAATACGCGAAATAGAGTCCGAGTTTTCGAAAAACGGAGTCCGTATGAAGAAGATATGGCCTCCGGAAGTTTCAGAATTCAGGTTAAAATTCAAACAGACGAAAACAGCTCAGAAAAACAAGTTTAAAATTCAAAATCGGGCCCAATTGGCCAGGGCGGGAAAAATCCCGCCTAAGGCACCCAGGTCGACTTGGCAGTCGACCTGGGCTAGCCAGGTCGACAGGGCTGTCGACCTGTGTGTCGACTGGGCTGTCGACCTGGCCCCAGAGCCAGGTCGAACCCAGCCCATCCTGGCTGGCCAGGTCTGTGTTTGGTCGATTTTCTGAGCCTTGCCTTGTCACTAGGGCTAGGTGTCAGCTCCTGATTGGTCTCTCTTTCGAATGAATGGCTACATTAACCCAAGCAACATCGACGGTCCTAATCAGTTCATAAACTCTATAAAAATGACCCTAGACTCTACCTAATCTATTCATTCAAAAATAAGAATGAGGCCATCATGCTGCTGAGGAACGACTAGGAGTAGCCACCAATTTGAGAGACAATTAGGAGACAAACTCTAAAGCATAAAGCAACTACAAGTTAAACTTAAACAAATCAAATCAACGCCTACATCAAAGGAATAGCATCTCCAAATCCAGAATTCAGATTCCTGAATTGAAGAATTCGTCACACGATAGTAAGTAGAGTACTATTCCGGTATGAATTAAATAACTGTGTTTGATTTGTGTAAAATGAGAATTACACTTGATTTGTGGTGATAGTAATTCATATTTGTGCGTTGCTATGATTCTAATCGATTTGGAATGTTGTGATATAACGATTGGATATTCGCAAGTATGTAATTCATGATAAAAACTACATGTTAGCGGTAGTTTATTTGAGATTCATGCAAGTATACGATTGGATATTCGCAAGTATGTAATTCATGTTGAAGCTACATGTTTGTGGTTGTTTAATTGAGATTCATGCAAGTATGTGGTTTTGCTACTATGCCAACATAATGTATATTTTTGTACAAAATCACTTTGTGTGTAATTGGATCAAATTTGGGGTATTATGATTCATATGAAATTATGTTGGAATTGGCATCATGATCTATGTATAAAACCATACTTTTGTATTAGAAACAAAAGTAAGCCTCTTTGTGAACTTATGTCGATTTTATGAATATGACTAGGCTATGTTTGGTATTATGCCTAATTGAAAAACATGTTAGGCCTATATTGTTAACAAGAATTATATGATAATATATGTGACACATACCTAAGTTAGATTTACATCCCAATTGCAAGTTTGCATGAATAAAGTAAAAACCATGATTTCATGTTTAGGAATATTTATGCCATGATTACATGAATAGATCAAAAACCATGATTTCATGTTTAGGAATATTTATGCCATGATTACATAAATAGATCAAAAAAAAAACCATCATTTCATGCTTGGGTATATTTGTGCCATGATTATGTGAATAGATTAAAAATCATGATTAAGTTGGAATAATTCTAGTTGAACTATACTTTTGTATTAGTAACAAAAGTAAGCACCTTTGTAAACATATAGTAACTTTATAAACATGATTTGCCTATGTTTGACATTATGCCTAAGTAAAAATATAGGTTTATGTTGTAGTTAAGACTATGTGTCAATAATGATATCTAATTTAGTTAGATTCTTAACTTAACTACAAGTTTACATGGTTTGATTCATGTCACTTATGCTTTATGACCAAAGTATATGTTACCACAATGCAAGTACACCAGTTTCTATTTTGTAGTTCCAACGTTATGTTGCAAGTTCATGCGTTCACATTCCCCTTTTTGTGTATATAATCACGTTTTAAGCCTCCCCTTTTTCACGTGGCCAAGTTGGGCTTAAAAGGCTAAGCCCAACATATATTATGATAAACGAACGTATTAAACGGGGGAAATAGCGTTGGGCCAAATTAATTAATAAATGAAAATATAAAAGTAGAGGGGCCCAAATTCAAGAATGGGTTGGGCCCATGATTGGTGTAAACCCTTACACCATTAGCTTAAATTGATTTTGAATAATGGGCCGCAAATATTTACATATAAGAAAATAAAGAAGAAAGACAAAATATGTAAATATAGAAAATACGATGTGTTTAACCCGAGGTTGGATTGAGTTGTGATGTAAACCTGCCCGGAACCGCCCGGCTGTCCAGTAGTCACAACAACACCTATCCAATGTGGGTGGTTAAACATGGAGCCCAATAAGGACCCGAGGTTAGACTGAGTTGTGGCGTAAGACTGCCCGGACCCAACCGGCAACAGGCAGCCACAACAATACCTGTCTAATGTGAGAGGTCAAGGCTTTAATAAGACAATTAAGGCTGAGTCAGGATTGATAGGATTAAGTAAATTATATTAATACTTAATCAAGATGGAACATGCTAAACTAAACAGACTGATTGGGGGTTAGGTTTATAAAACACTTAACCAACTTAGCATGTTGGCTAGAAATAGAAAAACCTAGTAGCGGGGGACCCTTTTCAGCAGTAACCCTATAAGGTATCATGATACCCTGAAACTAGGCAGGGTGGGGCACGATTACTGGGCTGACTGTAAGAGGTCAAATCGACGGCGGTGGTGCACCAGTGTAGGTTCTAACGGGGTGTGGGCGTGCACTCACTCTGGCGCAGTAAAATAAGGCACTGGGCACCAGTAGCATACCTGTGCATTCTAGGGTTGTGTCGATCCGCCGCCATGGGACTTGATACACCCCATGGTGGGACCAGCATAGGTAACTACAACATCGGGGGCCGTAAGACACATGTAACTATGCGAGTAGGAGCCGATCATCATAAAATGGATCACTTCACCCTGATTATGGGGTGCCTGTTGGAAACTAGCTTATATGGGTACAGAGATTAATATGGGGTACGATAGTATATTCGACCCTAGACAACTTAACTAATTATATGATGCTTTCCCATTTCTAGTTTATACTTATCATACCCAGTTCTTTATTCATAGACTGAATAGTCCTAGACTTACTCAGGCTTTATGTCTGACTCTACTTTTCTTTCGTCTTCTTTTCTTCCGTTTCCCCCCCAGGTCCACAGGGAGGGAATACCGCAGCTTGACCAGCCTTCATATCCAGCTTGAAGAGAAAGAATGTATTGCTTGGATCTTTTCGTTTTGGACTATGGCTTTGGACAACAACTATGGGACTTTTGCAGTTTATTTATGTTTTCTTTATGCTTCTTTAAATAATGTAATCAAGACAGTTATGAAGATGTTATGTTTTTTTTGAAGTATTGTAAGACAATTATGGTATGTTGTTGTAACACATATCTTTTATGAAATAAAAGTTGTTGTTTTTCCGCTGTTCAAAAAAAATATGTGTTCTTATATTCTGTCTTGTATATCTGTGACTTATACTTATAAACCTCCACCAAAATTAGGGCATTCCCTTTGAGAGTGACCCTAACGGAGGTGGGGTGTTTCATTAATTTAGTTCAATTATGAACTTCTTAATCCAAACATTTTCTTTCTTAGAATCAGTATATATTTCTTGTTTTAAAACTAACATTATTTACAAAAATTAGTGTGTTATCAAATTATAACATTATAATTATTGTGATATTCCCACTCAATTTCTTGTCTATACAAGATTCAATGGTATTTTGTGGTTTCCGAGACATTTCAAATTCCATTTCATTTCCTTTGATATCTAAGAGACTGGATCTCCTTTAAAAGGATACCAATTCGAGCAATAAACATTTTAACCTCTAAGGATTTATAGAAATAATATCCATTTATTTCTTTTGGATATTCCACAAAATTAGTTATCTGATTTGGGTCTGATCTTATCAGAGGAAGGACATTCAATAAACGTCTTACATTTCAAATCTCTACATTAGACATACTAGGACATTTCCTAGTCCATATCTTATATGGCGTCTTCATACTCATTTTAATAGGATTAAATGCAATTGTTCTATTTCAATTTATTAGAAGATCTATATGACTTATCACAATTGTACTATATCTTATAAGGTGTGATTTCTCCTTTTAGATACACCATTCCAATATGGTATTCTAGATGGAGTGAATTATGAAACAATTTCAAACTCATATGGACAGTCATTAAATAATTGGCTTATATAATATTTTCGATCTGTTCGAAAAGTATTTATTTTCTATTAACATTGGTTTCTATCTCCACTTTGAATTATTTGAACTTTTCAAAGGATTCTGATATGTGTTTCATCAATAAATATAATGAAGTAATATAACCTGCCTTTAGCTTATGTATTCATTGCT
Source organism: Allium sativum (assembly GCA_030737875.1). Classification (NCBI taxonomy): domain Eukaryota; kingdom Viridiplantae; phylum Streptophyta; class Magnoliopsida; order Asparagales; family Amaryllidaceae; genus Allium; species Allium sativum. The sequence continues at coordinate 293,196,258 of CM060909.1, forward strand.
CATATACATCATTATGTACAAGACCTTAAACATATTGCTCATTCACTGTGTTAAGTGAAAGATGATTCCGTTATTTTGCCTAATAGACAAGACTTGCATATGATTCAAAATCAGATGGTCTCAAAATTCCAACATTATGGAATTTTGATATACTGTCTTGTTTATACGGGCTAACTGTTAATGCTAAAGGTACGTTGGATTTAAATCACTAAATTTAATCCATTAATTATTTATGTCAAGTACATTATAGTTAATGATTTACAAAGTTCATTAACTATTTGTGAAATTCCATAGATATTTCATATAAATAAAATGAATAACAGTTGTTTTTTATTACAAATGAAATTCAAACTTGTCTAAAAAAGATCTATTATAACATTTATCTTAAGTGGAATTTCGTTATAACAATTATTTTATTTATTTAATTAAGCCAGTATAATCAACAAGAATCAACTTCCTAGGGATAATCTAATAACATTTGCATCGTTTCCAATCGAAAGTCCACCTGTCATTTTATCAGATTTCTATTCATTCTGCAATTTCAAAAAATCAGCATACATTTATGTGATTTATATCTAGTATCTAATACTAGAAATGTATATGTAGATTATTATAACATTTCTATCTTATTCAGTTGAAGTCACACTTTAACTTTTATTTTAGATCCTCTATATTTGTTAGAACAATTACGTTTTAATTTGTTTGAGGACAATCCTCAAATTTCAATGTTAGTCAAGAAATTTTATTTAAATCAATTTATCCTTCTCAAGAACAAATTTAAATTATCGGAGTTATCTATTATTTAATATCAGCAGCGGATAATAAATATTAATCGATTCTATTATAATTATATAAATACAAAATTTTGTCAATCAAACTTTATATTTATATTAATGTATAATTCAAACTAAAATATGCTCCCACTCAAATTAGCATCCCTTTGTTTGTATACATATAATCAGTAGATATATATATAATGGCGTTCCAAGACCCATATCTAGTCATGCCTTGAGCTAGCTTTGGCCAATCCCCAAAACACAACCTTTTAGGTAGACATCTTATGTCAATTATATCATGTATATAATTCCTGGATTGCATAATGAACATTTTGTTCAGTATTATTCATTTGCTCAAATATAGAGTAATTGCATGATGAACATCGTTGTTATTTTACCTATGTTGTTGTTGGATTGCGAGGCGCCTCAAATATATCGGTCTCTTCGGAGCCGATGGATATAGCTCCGATAGGACCGGGAAACGTGTGTTCAAGAATAACTAATCCTCAAACGTAAGAGAGGACCAGCCCTGAAGATCCAGGAGTCTTCTGCGAGAGATCCTGAGGCATTTGCTAGAGTGTCTCGAATCGGTGAGGAGCCATCCCTGGCCTCGATTCATGATGGAAATCCAATTTCCAATACGTGACATTTCGGTTTTATTTGTAGAGCCTAGTATGGCGACATAGTAGCATGGGATACTATTCCGTCTATGATTGATACATTTATATTTGAAGTTGTTTTCATACGCTTTACATTATAATAGTATCAAAATGATTTGTTTTAAATGTACCAAGCATGTTTGGCTATTATAAGGTAAAACTCTATCCTCCGGCTTGCGTTGCATTGTGTGATGGGACCTGAGTCTTATAATAGCTTCATTTTTTCAAAAAGCATTGCGCTGTTTATCCTATGCACTAGTATTCTTAGGAGAAAACCCATTCCGTGTTATACGGCGTGATCCCTTGAATTACTCTCTTTTAAAGTAAAGTTTTAAATAACTGTTTTAGTTCTCACACCAGTCACATGACTGACCTGGAGTTTATTGTTTTAACCTAAACTCTGGGTGCCCCTATTTTCCACACGGGCAGCTAGTAGTTTTGGTTTTGCAGATTTATATTCATAGGATCCTGGTTTAAAGCTGGAACGATATTTGGAAAGCTCTGTATCCGTATATCTCCTTCAGTTATGTTTTGTATTATTTTCTGCTGCTATGTAATGTAATCTAATCTCTGATATTTACCGAATGTATTTTATTTATTCATACTCTGTATATTCTTGTATTCTGATGGAATTGTTGTAATAAGCAATGAAATGTTCTTCTGTTTGTGTTCTGATTTGTCTTGTCCTCAACTCAATCCGGGCTTTCATTTGCGGGGAAGTTTGGGTCGTGTCAGTTTGGTATCAGAGCTTTGGTTTACAGAGCTCGATAACAAGGCACATTAGAACCATACGAAAGAATTCATCAGAGATTGGATTAGTAATATCCAATGAGAATGACTCGTTAGAGATGGGATCAGTAGTATCCTAGAACGAGTGTGAAGTGTATATTTTAAAAATGGAAAACAATTTTTGTTTTGAAAATTTAAACCTTATTCAACGTATTTGAATATTTATTTATATTGAATTTGGACAATCCAATATATAAAGATTTTGCATATACGCCTTGCAAACGTATATTCAAAGTTTTAATATACTGGATAGATATAGAATCATACTCTAGTAGCCCAAAGATGATTCTGATGATTGAGTACTCATCATCAGAATTTATGTTCGAGTGATGATAGTGGAATTTTTATATGATTCCAATTGACTGGTGTGAGAACCAAAACTAGATAGGGCTTATTGTTGTGATTTGGCATCAAAAATGTGATTTTTGATTATATATCAAAATTATGAATTTGAAACGTTAATTCACTAACTGATTGATGGATGTGTTGTGTGATTATTCATTTAAATCATTATGTGAATGTAAGGTAAATTTAGCCAGTTTGAACCAAATATTGAACTGTACTGAAAATTGTTTGAAAATGCATGCATATACATGTGTATCCATTGAACATGTCATTGCAAGGAGGCTAGAGCAGAAGAATAAAATTGTTTGCCTGACAAATAGGTACATGTTTATTGTATTTCTTGGGTTTTGGAGGATTTTATGAGCCGATTGGCTAGCCGTTTGGTTGTTTCTTTTTCTTTTTGGATTGGAGAGGCCTGTATGGAAATTTTGGGATTTTCCCGGTGCTACGGTGCAGGGGAGGTTATGGAGAAATTTTTCGAAAATTTAGGGTGTTAGCCAAAATTTTGAAAATTTTGAAAAGTTCTTAAAAACTGAAAAGTTGAAGAACTTAAGCTATAATTAAAATAATGAAAGTTGAGTTGATTAGTTAAACAACTTTCAGCTCCGTTCCTTTTCGAGGATGAAAAGATTTTAAGTGGGGGAGATTGTAATAACCCGGAAAATCCGAACCAATTTAAATTTTTTATTTTGGCAATTTGAATGAATTTTAAACATTTAAAATGATTTATTTTAAATAATAACAACGAGCAATTTGTTTTGAATAGAATTAGAACGTATATATTTCTTCGAATCGTCGTTAGAATATAAATATTTTACTTTATTTATAAAAGGAATTGAAAATGGCGTGGTAGTTTGAAAATTCGATTTCAAATGAACGTACAGGATTCAAACTAAACCGGATTTTAGTGAAACTAAAAATATTTGAATTTATTTGAGAACATCTTTCCAACGAGTCCGAAAAATTGAAATTTCATAGCGGGAATAAAAAGTTATGCCCAGTTGAAAATTCAGAATAGTCGCTATGGAATTTTGGCCCTTAAAAATGGAAATTTTGCAAACGACCACCGTTTTCGACAGTTTCAGTCAATTTGGATCAACCAGAAAATGGCCATTTTTCAAACGGCCTCCAAATTCGACGAAATTAGTTTTGTTAGAACCGTATCGTCAATACGAAGCTAGAAAATATTTTTCGGGAATTTTTAGAGTCCGTATGTGGCCCCGGTAAATTGAAATGCACGTTCAAATTCAATATATAGATTTATATTTTGATTTTGACGGAAACTGATCGAAACGATCGAATCAGTTTCGTACATATCCCATTGTGTTCGGAATGGGGGTAATTAGCTAGGGAAGATAGTCGGTGGGTTTGATTTCGAGTTCAAAATAAAAAGGTACTTTTTGAAATTAAATAATAAAAAATATATAAAAAAATCTCTCTCTCTCTATACTCTCTTAGGCCCCCTCCTTTTACTTTTTCAAATCGATATTTATAAAACAAAAAGAAAGAAAGGGAAGAATGGAGGGGGGCGCGGCCTCCTCCGACGCCGCCGCGCGGGGCGCGCGAACCCCCCTCCTTCCTCCTCGTGAAGACGCGAACCCCCCCTCCTTCCTCCTCGCGAAGACGCGAACCCCCCCTCCTTCCTCCTCACGGAGACCCAAACCCCCACGCCCTAACCCCGAGCCCTCGCGCGACGCCTCCATCTTCTTCCCCCCTCCTATCGCGACCTCCCTCTTCTCCTCCACTTAGCAAGGTAAGTTTTTATTTAAAGAAATTACATTTTTTTGCTAATGAAAATTGCATTTTTATGCTAATAAAATTGGATTTGTATGCTAATAATGACATAGGATTTTTGTGTAAGGAAAAGAGGAATTAAGAGATTTGATTTTTAATTTAAATATGATTTGATACATAAAGGTAGGATTTTTCTATATGTAGTAGCGACATAAAGGTAGGATTTTCCTATATGTAGTAGCGACATAAAGGTATAATTTTTATATGTAGAAAAGAATAGATGTTTATTAATGAAAGATAAGATTTTTAAACGATGAAAGATTCGATTTTTACTATGAAGTAACAAGTATAAAAAAATTCGATTTTTGTGTATGAAGATTTGAAATTAAAAATTCGATTTTTATATATGTTATAGCGAAATTAAAATATGATTTTTATATTTTAGAGTTAATAAAAATATAATTTTTATTATATACAAGATATAAAGGTATGATTTTTATTTATGTAGAGTAGTAAAAATTCGATTTTTATATATATAGAGTAGCGATAAAATTTCGGTTTTTATATATGAAGTAGCGATGAAAAGATTATATTTTATATTTATATCATAGTAAAGGTGATATTTTTATCATAGTAAAGATGATATTTTTATATATAGAAAGGCGATATTTTTATATATAGAAAGGCGATGTTTTTATATATAGAAAGGCGGGATTTTTATATATGAAGCGAAATAAAAATTCGATCTTTATATAAGAAGTGGAAATATAAAAATATAATTTTTATATAGAAAGAAGCGATAAAAATATATGATTTTTATATATGAAATGCCACTGTAAAAATGTGATTTTTAATGTGAACAGCAGGAAAAGGTCGCATTGGAATTTTGGGCATATCCGAACCGTTCAGAAATAGATAATGGCGGAGTGGATCCCTCTGTGAGAACTCCTCACTTTTATTTTAATTTTCTAGTTAAAACATATACTAGGATGCAGACGGTGCTTAGAAGCACCCGACACCCGTTGTCCACAGACCATGGATGACTTGTTTGTTTGATTGATGTGTTGTGAAAATTGATTGTGTGATGTGGAATAGTTAAAAATATTTTATAGTTAAAAATATAATTTTTATCGTGTATATGAATGAAATAAATATTTATAAACAAATCATACGATTTGTTTATATACACACATTTGACGGATACTGATTGGGCGATAAATTTTACATATAGTCCAACTGCACAAATAAAACTCGTGTTCGATTGATTGAAAGCCCATACAGGTATTGGGATGAAATTGGACATACACTAATCCCAATATTTAGTTGTATGTCGATCGATTGATTGACAGGCTGTTATAAGCATTAAATATTTATATTTAATGCTTATGCAGTGTAGAATACACTTTGGATGATGGTTGACTGTGTATGATTGTTGTTGTATAAATGTATTGTATGAAATCCATATAATCAAATTATATGGTAATTGACTGTATCTGATTCCAGTTCAGAAAGAATGAATATTTTAAAATAATGAATATTTTCAAATAATATTCAGTAAAAATCAAAATGTGATTTTGATGTCCGATTTGGGATGGACATGAAAATATTTAAATATATATAGCCGTGTTGATTAGATTAACGCCATTTTGACGTGAACGATATTTATATCGATTTTATTCATTTTTAAAATGAATATCGAAAAGGAAATGATTTCAAAATATATTGTTTTGAAAATACTATCATTTATATATCGATGATATGGAATATTCAATTTTGATTTGAAATTGAATATGAAATTGAAATCGTTTTGAAAACGAATTTAAAATGATTTATAAAATACATTTTAAAAGGAAATCGATGAAATATATATAATATATATATATATTACATATAATGGCCTGAATAGAACGCGCCACGCTGCGGCAGTTCGCGAATTTCGACCATTGACTTCGAATGGATATTACGGGAGATCCGACCGTCGGATTCTCCTAAAACTGGAACCATTGGGTTTGTATCGAAAAGAGCTTTCTAACGAATATGAGAAGTTAGAAATCTAACGGTTGGATTTGGAATTATGTCCAAATCAAATTTGGAAAAGGTCGTTGTAAGTGCAGTTCGATGGCCGTTTATGGAAATCGACTGTACGGGCCTTGATAAAATTATTAAAAATAGCGATAATTTGTGTAAAATCATAATAAATGTTTCGGAAGAATTGGGATGAAAATTTCCATAATTGAAAAGATAAAAATATATTTTTATCGAAATGAATTAGTTTTGAACTAGAATTATAATTCAATTATTTTTAAAATAAATAAATTGGATTTGAAAGGGTTTTAAAAATAACCAGAATTTCCAATATATGAATTGGAACGAATTTGCATCGAAATTATCATCGGAATATTTTGATGTTGGATTTGGGATTATACGGATATTGTTATGGAAATTTGGAAGATATATTTTATATCGTTATTCCCAAAGAGATATTTGTTGGTTTCAGAATTTGATATTGAATATAAGCCGATATATTTTCTATTCAGAGCCTTGTATTTAATATCAAATGGGATTTGGGTTTGTCATGAATGGTGTCTTCATTAACATTGTTCTTAAACCCAGTTGAGAAAAGATTAAATCTTTTTATTTAGATTTAATGAAGTATACCAACTAATTAATATATTTAATTGGAATTGAATTAGAATTGATTTTTGGGTTTAACGTGAACTGTGTTTTAAATGACATTCGTTCTTTAACTCGATTAAAAGTGGAATGTGAATTGGGTTTACAGTGAAATGTGATTTGGAATTTATAAATCTTTTTATTAAGATTTAACGGGAATTTTCCAAAGTAAAGTTCTCCAATTTAATACATATTAAATTGGAATTGAATGGAATTCGATTTGATAATAATCGCAATGGAATTCTGTGGAGGGAGACTGTTAGTACATATGGAATTTAAAAGGCTTTGCCGTTATTCCATTTATATTATTAGTCGGATACGGAAATTGATATCGATTATATATTGATTTGTTTTTCCATGAAGATTCCATAATTAATGGAATGCGATTTGGGTTTATCGTGAACTGTATTTTAAATGACATTAGTTCTTTAACCCAGTAAAAGACAGGATTAAATGTCTGTCATTGTATTTCGAACTGTATGGTTGATCTATGCTTAATATATATCTGTTTGGCGGCGGAGAATTTATTCTCTTGCTTAATGCCCTTCTCTGAGACGTACGAGCTTAGAGGTTATATATCGGCAGAAATCAATAGTATGGTGTAGATTGTCGATGTGTCATGTTTGTGTTTCCAAAGTTAAATAATCATTAATATTGATTTTTGGGAAGATAAAAACTAAGTGGAGTTTTAATGAATCTTTAATTAGAATGAAAGGTGGATTGATAATTTAAATTATCAAATTTGGAAAATGATCGAGAGTTAAGTATCACCAGTTTTGCTCCTAGCGATAGTTAAATCATTAATTAGATTTTATCGGAAAACGGTAATTAAATTTACCGATGACACTGTGGTATTAGTTATGGGGGCAATAACAGTTCTGCTCCATGGGATGAATAGGTTGGGATTGGAAAATAAAATAAATGATTACTTCGGTATGCTTCGTTAATCCCGACTAGTTTGGAAAACCGTAATATGGTTTGAAATGATATCCAAAGGAAGATTAAAGAATAAATTTTAAAGAATTTATCTTTGATAAAATTAATGGCAACAAATCCCTAAAGATGTGAATATTTAAATAAAAGAATATTCAGAATTGGAATGAGGCGTATGTTGTGTTTTTATAGCACTTGTTTATTATATACGCGAGTTATTCGAAAAGACCGGGTCTATCCCATTCTGAATAACTGATTCGACGATAAGTCGAAGATGAAGAAGGTGGTTGAAGACCAGAGGTCTTCACATCGTTTGAACGATTACTGGTGATCTTGATTGGGTTGTACACCCAAGAGGAGGGAAATAGTTGGTGATCGTCCAGACGTATTTGGAGATCAATGGATATGCGAGGTATAAGGTGCCTCCGGTTTCGTTCAGACCCAGAACGGACTTGTAAATGGATTGTGTGTATGACATTGGATTTTATTCTGTGTTGATTGATTTCTATTAAATATATATCTGTTTGGCGGCGGGGAAATTATTCCCTTGCTTAATGCCCTTCTCTAAGACGTACGAGCTCAGAGGTTATATATCGATAGATATCAGTCGCATGGCATGATTTGCTTGTATGGCATGCGGAGATGGAAATGATCAAGGCTTTTGTTGAAAATCAGAGTCTTGTGGTTGATGATCAAAGCACGACTTTACTACAGCGTAGCTTTGTGTATGGCGTTAACTCGCGAGCCTCACACCTCGGTATGAGTCAAAAACGGGATCGTGACTGTAGGGAGTGCACGACGTTTCTTTCTAACTATGGGTGGTGTCAGCGTTTTACTCGCCCTGACATCGTTGTTATTTTACCTATGTGGTTGTTGGACTGCGAGGCCCCTCAAATATATCGGCCTCTTCGGAGCCAATGGATATAGGTCCGATAGGACCGGGATACGTGTGTTCATGAATAACTAATCCTCAAACGTAAGAGAGGACCGGCCCTGAAGATCTAGGGGTCTTCTGCGGGAGATCCTGAGGCATTTGCTAGAGTGTCTCGAATTGGTGAGGAGCCATCCCTGGCCTCGACTCATGACGGAAATCCAATTTCCAATACGTGACATTTCGGTTTTATTTGTAGAGCCTAGTATGGCGAAATAGTAGCCTGGGATACTATGTCGTCTATGATTGATACATTTATATTTGAAGTTGTTTTCATACACTTTACATTATAATAGTATCAAAATGATTTGTTTTAAACGTACCAAGCATGTTTGGCTATTATAAGGTAAAACTCTATCCTCCGGCTTGCGTTGCATTGTGTGATGGGACCTGAGTCTTATAATAGCTTCATTTTTCCAAAAAGCATTACGCTATTTATCCTATGCACTAGTATTCTTGGGAGGAAACCCGTTCCATGTTATACAGCGTGGTCCCTTGAATTACTCTCTTTTAAAGTAAAGTTTTAAATAACTGTTTTAGTTCTCACACCAGCCACATGACTGACCTGGAGTTTATTGTTTTAACATAAACTCTAGGTGCCCCTATTTTCCATACGGACAGCTAGTAGTTTTGGTTTTGCAGATTTATATTCACAGGATCCTGGTTTACACCTGTAACGATATTTAGAAAGCTCTGTATCCGTATATCTCCTTTAGTTGTGTTTTGTATTATTTTCCGCTGCTATGTAATGTAATCTAATCTCTGATATTTACTGAATGTATTTTATTTATTCATACTCTGTATATTCTTGTATTCTGATGGAATTGTTGTAATAAGCAATGAAATATTCTTCTGTTTGTGTTATGATTTGTCTTGTCCTCAACTCAATACGGGCTTTCCTTCGCGGGGAAGTTCGAGTCGTGTCATCTCAGGACACCCGACTAGAACGGAGATGGTCGGTTGAGAGGGTGAGCGTGGAGGATGGCTAAGAAATCAGTATTTCAAATAAAATAAAATAAAAAATGCCTTGCCTTTCATGAACAATCAAACATGGTTTTTGATTTTATATACAGGGTTTAAAGGTAGACTTTCATGGTGACGACAGTTTCGAACCTAGTGGATAACCATATTTAATTAACATGGATATATATATGGACTGTTACAACATAATCTATCAATCATTTTAGATGCTATTTTGAACAAAAGACTTGGTCTTGTAAATTAATGAAAATCAGGATTAAAATTATATATATATATATTGACTCGAGGTTATCGTGTACTCATGATCTATATCACAAATTTGCAAAAGAAAAGTCAACAATGAATCACATATTCTTTCATGTGACTATCAAACATATTTGTTCCTTTTGTTCAATAAAACATTTGTTTATTATTATGATTGTGATTAATCTCATTAAGTCAACAAAAGTCAAACCTGGTTAAGCAATTCTTCCTAACAAATCAGATTTGTCAAGTCAGAATTTAATATAACAGATTTTGGATACTTACATATATGGTATAAAACTGATCATATCTTTATATATAGATAATGCCATAATGTATCTAAATCTATTTAATAAAGCATATTAAGGCAATATTCAAACCAGATATATATATAAGTATCTCTTATTCTCCAATCTGATAAGTAAGATCTGATCTTTGGTCAAAATTAATACCATATTTTTGTTAACGATCCATCTCAGATTCAAAACAATATCAAATCTGGGTTTATCCTTAAAATTATCACATATCAGAATCAACACACGATGGTTTAAACATTTTAAACCACAACAAAACAACTAATTAGATCCAAAAATCCATTTATTTTCGTATCATATACAAAATATTTTAATGAAACAGTTTCATTTTAAATGAATTTATATTGAATTATCCTGGCTACTGTGTTCACAATATAGTCAGAATAGATACAAAATGAATAGATCGAAATCCTAATCTAACTTAACTTTCAAATTATCACGAATCAAAGCTCTGATACCATTGTAAGAAATTTGGGTTCGAATTCATGTCATTAAATGAAATTAAATCCAAAATTATATTGGATCTTCATGGTAATTTATAAATCGAGAGGAATACCTGACGCATCTATTTGATTTCATCATCTTCAATCAATACTTGGATCTGGATCGAATCAGTGAGGAGCAACTAAAATTGAAGCCTCTATCGGTGTCCACGATAATGCACCCACCTTCAATCGAATCAAAGGTTAGAAGAAAGGCAGCGGTGATAGCCGCCATTATTGGGTGAATTAGGTTTTTGGTAGGGCTTTATTTTTTGTTCGGATCTTATCTGTTTCAAAATGGCTCACGTGTCATATTTAAAAAGGAACGGTTTTCCTTTAAAATAAACGTGTACCCAAAATAAGGAGACCAACTGGTATACTAATTCAACGTTAAATAAAATATCAACAGATTTGATATTTTATTTATCTAACGAATGTTTTTCCCTTTATTACGTTCTGTCTGTGTGACCCTATAGGTTATTACAACGTTGGCAATGATTTTAAATCGTATTTAAAATCATAAACAGTGATTGGCATCTAGCAATACGTCGCTGCTACTCAAGTTGTAATAAGATCAATGATTCGATACAACCTTTCCGTGACCAGTGTATCAATGTAATATAATCCTTTTAACCAATATATCCAGGATTAAACTGAAGGCATGGATCGTATCATCCTCTTTATAATTTAATCCTTTTTCTTGATCGATGAGTAGACTGTTTAAAACAAATCAACATTTGAGCACGGCCATGCATTAAGCAGTCTCACTCAATCAAGAGGCCCATGGATATCACTACGAATATATCGTAGGATTAAATTCCATCTAGATCATTCATAATATTTATTCGATTCGAGATGTATCCAATAATCACCGTTATCATTACTCTGTTACAAATAACTTTAAATGATATCAAAACGCAAATATCCTCGAATAAAATTATAATAATTTCAGGTCCGAGGACCATTACATCACTGTCACTATGAGAATAACTTATGATAGTGTTAATTATATTCCATGCAGTTATCTCACGGTGGGTCATCCTAATACGGTATTCTCCAATACGCATTTATGTTTTGACATTAATATCACGTATGTTAAGGATCAATGAGATGTGATCATCAGTCAATCAACATACTAGTCTCAATGCTTTATTGTTGTCCTATATAAACAATAAAACTCGACTAGGGACATTTAAGAATTACAATACTCAACATATTATATAATCTCAAGTTCAAGTCACTTACTTGAACTATATAATTCCGTATTATAATTCTAAGGACTTCTATTATATTAATATTGTATTACGCAGTAATATAATATAATAGAATATTATTTTATTCCAAATAAAATAATAACATCAACAATATTATCAATCTCATCAAATGAATTGTCTCTAGGGCATAAACTCCAATAGGGTCGACCCCCCTAAGGCAGATCTGGACGAATTTTTCTGAGGGCTGTCGGCTATATATATGGCCTCATTTTTCATGTTTTTGCACACCAAAAATAATGGAGAACTAGATGCTGCCTTTGCCCATATCAAATCAAGTCCTTTCTTCTTCTGCAATCGAGTTATTCAAGCTTAGAGATATGTGATTCAACACTAGCAATCCCTTCTCTATTTTTCTAGATCCAAACACTGTGATTCTATGTTAATTTTAGTTCTAAATAATTAAAAAGTAAATATTGACATGAACTATAATTTAGATCTATGCCTGTAACTATGTAAATCTTATTAGATCTTCTATAACCTGTTTATCTTAGTTATTTTGACATGATTATGAACTAGATCTGAACCTATATCTATTTATCATGTCAGATCTGCTTTGATTGTAGATCTAATTCACTATTTAGACCACCTTGTACTAGTTCTATTATGTTTATAACCAAATCAGATCTATTGTTAGTTGGACATCTAGATCATTGTTTAGATCACATCATGCCTGTCCCTATTATGTTAGAATCAATACTATTATCATATATTCATTAGATCTATTCCTATATGCCTACCTTGCCATTATGCCACTATATGTTTTATGCCTGTTTCTGCCGTTATATGTCCATCATGTTAGTGTGATCATATCTGTTCTATTCCCTCTATCTTTTCCCTTTAATTTTTTTATATAGCCAGGCTACCTACGAGCCTAGGCATGCTGCTGAAATATGCGAATATGTTAGAGTAGGAACGAGGGAAAATGTTAATATTGGGCACAACTTGTAATTTGGGCATAACTTGTATAAAGTGTAATAATATGAATTTGGGGCATATAGTTCATTATGAAAATAACTTGGGAAAAGGGGCATGAAAACCTATAACGACATAGGAATGATTGGTTAATAATGGAAATGCCTAGGATTACAGTAATTAGAAATGGTTACCGCTCTTAGACACGAGGTTAGATTACACTTGTGGTGGAAGTCTGCCCGAAACCGGCCGGTATATCCAGCGACCACAAGTAGTGAATCTAATGTGAGGGGTCTAAGTGCATAAACACGAGACATGCTAAGACATGAGGTTAAGCCCGACTTGTGGAAGAAGTCTGCTCGGAACCAACCAGCATATCCAGCATCCATAAGTGATAGGCTTAATGTGGGAGGTATAGCACATTATAACCATAAATATGGTAATGAATTAGAATACTTAACCTAGTTGAATCCATAGGGATTAACATATAACTTGAGTAAGGGTTAAGTAAACTTGTTTGAAACAGTGGGTGGGTTAAGTAAATCTTGGGTGGGTGGGTAATATTTATAGATATAGGACCACAAACTTAACCTGTGGGGTTATGCAATTTTATGACATCGGTAGGTAGGCATAACCTATGGAAAACCTAGCAATGGGGATGCAAGACAAAGGGGAGAGCTTGCATCATCTTGTGTGTGGGACTCGTGTCAATTAGTAACCCATATGTAGGTATCAAATGAGTATTCCGAATTAGGTCGGAGTCCCGGCACGCTACTAGGCTGAATATAAGAGATCCAAACGTGGGGGACGGTGTGGGCGGCGCGTACCGACCGGGTGTTGTGTGTGTAGGGTCCGGATAGAAGAAAATAAGACACCGTGAGACCTATAGATATGGTTGTGCACATCCTGAAAACGAAGTGTTGCCACTTTATAGAGTGATACACCCTACCGTGGGGTCAGCACAGGGTATCTATGGAGTAGGAAGCTGATCAATTAGGGTAGTAATTAGGGTACACTTAGACTCCGGTATGTTTGGGAGCCCGTTAATACCCTTAGGGGTAACTCTCGTATGTTGGGCTACTTGTTGATTATATGTGGTGAAAACCTCTCATTGGAAGTACACCTAAGTCTACCATCTTAGATATGTTAGGGATCATCTCATTCTGGGTATACTAGTATCAGTGCAGAGAAATCGTTAGGGAAGTGAAATATACTCTATCATGTTTACCCTGTCTACCTTGTCATACCTGCCTTCTAAACTGTTACCTTTCTTATCCACTTTATATGCCTGTCACTGTGATAGCCCGTAACTTCCCCGGTAAGGAAAGCCCGGATTATCTTGAGAACACGACATAATAGAATGCAAACAGAAGAACATTTCATTATTTATTACAAAAATTCCATCAGAATACAAGAATATATAGAGTATGAATAAATATTACACATTTCACAAATATCAGGGATTACAATAAATTACATAGCAGCGGGAAAAATAATACAAAACACAACTAGAAGTAATACACGGATACAGGGCTTTCCGAGTATCGTTCCAGCTGTAAACCAGGATCCTGTGAATATAAATCTGCAAAACCAAAACTACTAGCTGCCCGTGTCGAAAATAAGGGCACCCAGAGTTTAGGTTAAAACAATAAACTCCAGGTCAGTCATGTGACTGGTGTGAGAACTAAAACTGTTATTTAAAACTTTACTTTAAAAGAGAGCAATTCAAGGGACCACGCCGTATAACACGGAACGGGTTTCCTCCCAAGAATACTTGTGCATATAACAAAACAACGCAATGCTTTTTGGAAAAATGAAGCTATTATAAGACCCAGGTCCCATCACACAATGCAATGCAAGCCGGAGGATAGGGTTTTCCCTTGTAATAGCCAAACATGCTTGGTACGTTTAAAAACAAATCATTTGATACTATTATAAGTGTATAGTGTCAAAACAATTTCAATCATAAATATCAATCATAGACGGCATGGGTACCATATATCATGTCGCCATACTAGTTTTACAATTAAAACCGCAATATCACGTATTGGAAATTGGATTTCTGTCATGAGTCGAGGCAAGGGGCAATCTCCTCTCCGTTCGAGACACTCTAGCCAATGTCTCAGGACCCCACTATGATCCTTGGAATCGGTTGGGCCGGTCCTCACATAACTTTGGAGGATTGGAAATTCCTGAACACACGTTTCCCAGTCCTAACAGACCTATATCCGAGGCGCCTCGCATTCCAACAACCACACAGGTGAAAAGTATATAAATGTCAGCCAGTTTAAGCACTGACACCACCACTAGCTAGAAAGAAACGTCGTGTTCTCCCAACGGTCCATATCCCGTTTTTGACTCATACCGAGGTGTGAGGCTCGCGAATTCATGTTATACACAAAGCTATGCCACACAGGCTGTGCTTTGATCATCAACCACAAGACTTTGCTTTTCAACAGAAGCCTTGATCATTTGCCACTTATGCGTGCCACACAGGCAATTCACTCCATGCGACTGATGTCCATCTATATACAACCTCTGAGCTCGTACGTCTCAGAGAAGGGCGTTAAGCAAGAGCATAAATTCTCCGCTGCCAAACAGATGTATATTTAATAGAGATCAATCAACACAGAATAAAATCCAATGTCAGACACACAGTCCATTTACAAGTTCGTTCTGGGTCTGAACGAAACCGAAGGCACTTTCCTCGCATACCCATCGATCTCCAAGTACGTCTGGACGACCACCAACTGATTCCCTCATCTTGGGTGTACAACCCAATCAAGATCATCAGTAATCACCCAAACGATGTGAAGACTTCCGGTCTTCAACCACCGTCTTCATCTTCGACTTATCGTCGAATCGGTTATTCAGAATGGGTATAAACCCGGCCTTTCCGAATAACCCGCCTATATAATAAATACGTGTTACACAAACACAGCATACGCCTCATTCCAATTCAGAATATTCTTTTATTCTGATATTCACATTCTTAGGGAAAGGTTCCCATTAATTTTATCAAAGATAAATTCTTCTAAATTTATTCTTTAATCTTCCTTTGGATATCATTTCAAACTATATTATGGTTTTCCAAACTTGTCGGGATTAGCGAACCACACCGAAGTAATTATTTATTTTATTTCCCAATCCCAACCTATTCATCCCATGGAGAAAACTGGTAATACTCCCTATCTAACACCACGGTGTTATCGGTAAATATTAATTACCATTTCACGTTCAAATCTAATTAAAGATTTAACTATCGCTTTGGAGCAAAACTGGTGGTACTCCATTCTCGATCACTTTTCAGATTCGATAATTTAAATTATCAATTCACATTTCAATCTATTTAAAGATTCATTAAAACTCCACTTAGTTTTAATCTTCTCAAAAATCAACATCCTATCTTTAACTGGGTTAAAGAACCAATGTCATCTAAAACACGATTCACGATAAACCCAAAATTACTTTATATTGTTAAAAGAACAGGTGTTATTCAAAACACCGCTCACGATAAACCCAAACCAATTTAAATTCAATTCCAATTACTATTGTTTAATTGGTACACTTCATTAAATCTAAATAGAAAGATTTAATCTTTTTCTCTACTGGGTTTAAGAACAGTGTTAATGAAGACACCATTCACGACAAACCCAAATCACATTTGAAATTAAATACAAGACTCTGAATAGAAAATATATCGGCTTATATTCAATATCAAATTCTACGACCAACAAATATCGTATTGGAAATAACGATATAAATATATCTTTCAAATTCCCATAACAATATCTGTATAATAACGAAATTCAACATCGAAAAATTCCGAAGATAATTTCGATTCAAATCCATCCCAATTCACGTATTGGAAATTCTGATTATTTTTAAAACCACTTCAAATTCAATTTATTTATTTCAAAAATAAAATGATTTTAATTCTAGTTCAAAACCAGTTCTTTTCGATAAAAATATATTTTTATCTTTTCAAATGTGGAATTTTTCATCCCAGTTCTTCACAAACCATTTCTTATGATTTTACACAAATTATAGATATTTTTAATAATTTTATCAAGGCCCGTACAGTCGATTTCCATCAACGAACATCGAACTGCACTTACAGCGACCTTTTCCAAATTTGATTTGGACATAATTCCAAATCCAACCGTTAGATTTCAAATTTATAATATTCATTGGAAAGCTCTTTTCGATACGAACCAAACGGTTCCGGTTTTAGGAGAATCCGACGGTCGGATCTCCCGCAACGTCAATTCGAAGTCCATGGTCGAAATTCACGAACTGCCGCAGCGTGGCGCGTTCTATTCAGGCAATTATATATATATAATATATATATATATATATATATATATATTATATATATTTCGTCGATTTCCTTTTTCAAACGTATTTTATAAATCATTTTAAATTCGTTTTCGAAACGATTTCAACTTCACATTCAGTTTCAAATCAAAATTGAATATTTCATATCATTACTATATAAATGATAATATTTTCAAAACGTTATATTTTAAAATCACTTCCTTTTCTATATTCCTTGTAAAAACGAATATAATGGATATAAATATCGCTCACGTCAAAATGGCGCATCTCTAATCAACACGGCTTTATATATTCCAATAAATTCGTTATTCTATTCAACAAATGAATATTTATTCTATTCAACACATGAATCTATATTTCTTTCAACACATGAATATTCTCAACACATGAGCACTGTCAACACATGACTATTTTTTTATTTAATATATTTTATAAAATTATAGTATCTATCGTTTGATTTTTAAACCAGACTCCAACCGTAAAGTAGTAAGAGAATGATTCCCTAAGTATTAACCCCGAAGGCCGAAACCAATATCAGATCAATACCCAGGAAACCACTCATCTTATATATTTTCCGGTTAGTTTCTAACTTTAAATATGATAAAGATGTAAATTTTATTGTTAAAATAATTCTTTCAACACATGATAATTTTCAACACATGATTATTTTCATTTTATAATATTATTTATTTCCCCAATTGGAATGTGGCCCAATCAATTACCATATAATGTTAATTATATGGATTTCTACACAACACATAATAGCACTGACAAATAATTAACCATCATCCAAAGTGCACTACACTGTATAAGCATCAAATATAGATATCTAATGCTTATAACAGTCTGTCAATCAATCGATCGACATACAACTAATTATTGGGATTAGTGTATGCCGTATTTTATCCCAATACCCGTGTGGGGTTTCAAATCAACAAACACAAATTTTTATTTATTCACATACCCGTTAAAAATTATATTTTTAACGATAAAATATTTTTACTATATAAATATTTTATTTCATCTCACAACACATCACACAATCAATTTTCACAACACATCAAACAATCAAACATACAAGCCATCCATGGTCTGTGGACGACGGGTGTCGGGTGCTGCTAAGCACCGTCTGCATCCTAGTATATATTTTAACTAGAAAAGAAAATTTAAAGTGAGAAGTTCTCACCGAGGGTTCCACTCCACCGTGCTTTGCTTTTGAACTGTTGAACTGTCTGGATCTGCTTGAAATTCCAATGCAGTCCTTTTCACGCTGTTCAAATAAAAATTATATTTTTATTGCTTCATTCAATAAATAAAAATCATATTTTTATTTCATATATTTTTACAACGCTTATTCTATACAAAAATTATATTTTTATATTTCTACTTATATAAAGATCAAAATTTTAATACTTATATAATATAGAAATCGTAGTTTCATGTTCTCTACATATATAAAAGATGATATTTTTATATTCTCAATTATATAAAATCCATATTTTTAATATTTCTACTTTATAAAAAATTTATTTTTTTCTTCTTTCTATAGTATAAAAATCATATTTTTATCCTTCCTATGATATAAAAATCATATTTTTATATCTTCTATAAATTAAAAATCGAATTTTTATTTTTTCTAAAATATAAAAATCATATTTATAATCTTTCTATAATATAAAAATCATAGCTTTCATCAATAAAAATCCCATCTTTTCTATAATAAAAATCTAACCTTTTTATTTCTAAAAATCGAACCTTTTTATTTTATACTTCATAAGAAAAATTGAAACTTTATATTTTATTTCCTAAATAAAAGTAGTAAATCATAATATATATTACTGTTTTTTTTCTAATCATTATGAAGTTTATTTACATTAAATAAATAAAGAAGAATATTAAATAAAAAAGAAAACTTACAGTTGAACGTTTGGGAGAGGAGAGGGGAGGGGGTTTGCTTGCGCCTGCGGAGGAGGGAGATGGCGAGGGGGACGAGGCGGAGGTGCTGGTGGAGGCGCGGTTTTCTGATGGCTTGGGGTGCGGCGGCCTTCACATCGAAGAGGAGAGGGAAAGAGTAGGGAGGAGCGGAGGCGGTGGGGGGAGGAGGATGGGGTGGCGCGCCTCCTAGGGGGGGGGGCGCGATGGAGTGCGGCGGCGGTTTCCCCCCCTCCGTCGCACTTTCTTCTTTCCTTTTTTTTTATATTTTTTTCTGACTGAAATTAAATCGAACGAGGGGGGTTTGACTAACGAGGAAAGAGAAAAGGTGGGGTTTTTAATTTATTTATTAATTTAATTTTAATATTAAATCCATAAAGTAACTTTTTATTTCGGACTCAAAACAAAACCCACTGCCTGTTGTCCATAGCTAATTACCCCCATTCCGAACACAATGGGATATGTATCGTAAGCTGATTCGACCGTTTCGACCAGTTTTCGTCAAAATCAACATATAACTCTATATATTGAATTTGAACGCGCATTTCAATTTATAGGGGCCACATACTAACCAGAAAAATTCCAGAAAAATATTTTCTAGCTTCGTATTGACGATACGGTCCTAACAAAACTAATTTCGTTAAATTCCGAGACCGTTTGAAAAATGGCCATTTTCCAGTCGATTAAAATCAACTAAAACTGGTCAAACGCGTTTTCCTTTGCCACACTCACATATTGATTCGGAAAATTATGAAATTTGAAACCTAGCAAAAACTTTACATCCCGGATCCAACAAAAGTGGTTTCGTCGAAATCCGAGGTCGTTTGCAAAATGGCTATTTTCGAGGGCCGAAATTCCATAGCGACTATTCTAAAATTTCAACTGGACATATCTTTTGATCCCCGCTATGAAATTTTGATTTTTCAGATTCGTTGGATAGATATTCTCAATTAGATTCCATTATTTTTTGTTTTGCTAAAATCCGGTTTATTTTGCACCTGGTATGTTTAATTGAAATTTGAAATCGAATTATCAAACTACCGCGCCATTTTCAATTCCTTTTATAATTATAAATAATTATTTATATTCTAACGACGACGTATATAAATATATACGTTCGAATTCTATTCAAAATAAATTTCTCGCTGTTTTTATTTAAAATAATTCATTTTAAATATCAAAATTCGCTAAAGTAGCCAAAATAAAAATTTTAAAATGGCTCGCATTTTCCGGGTTGTTACAGTCACGATACATTTACTTATTTATATGCTAAAAGTAACTGGACTCGCCAAACTTTATGTCTGACCCATTTTGTTTTCTCTTCTTTCTCTTCCGTTCCCCCCTCCCCTGGGTTCTTAAGGTGGGAATACCCAAGCTTGGTCAGGATTCTGCTTTCATCCGCTTGGAGCTGCTTAGATGTACTGCTCGAGCTCTTATCTTTTCTACAATGGCTGTTTCTTTTGGGGATTATGCTTCTTTCATTATTGAACTCTGATGTTTTAAGTACAAGACAGAAATTTTAATGATGTACTGGGTTTATGTATTTTCTGACTTATGATGTTTTGAATCACGATGCTTTATGATTAATAAAGTTTTTAAGTTCCGCTGCTATTTTATATCTATCTTGTAATGTTTCTGTTTCTATTTACCTATAACGCTTAACGAAACTTAATGCATTCTCTTAATGAGTGACATAAACGGACATGGGGTGTCACAATTTCTCAAACTACACTCTGTAGTTTGCAACCGAGTTATTTGAGTTTTAAATAATAATTAAAAGACAATTACAAATAGAATTAGAAAAACCCTAACAATATGCCCTAATTAAAAAGAATTGGCACCATTAAAAAAAATAAGCTACCTCCTTTTTAATTCCTTTAGACTGATCACTGTTTGTCTTCTTAACTCAGGGTTATTCTAGAAAAAGAAATGAAGTCGTAGATTAAATTTGTTCTTTGATCAAACAAGTATAGTTTGCTTCAGTTTCCTTGTCGATACTTCTCCACCATCTGATTATCGCCTTTGTAAAAATTGAATATGATAATAGATTAGTATGATTTCTTCCGCTTTTTTTTTAAATTTGCTCGGCTTTTTCTTTAATTTGATGTGGATGATGATTGAATATATATGTAGGTATTAAAATCCAATATTTTCGTATTCTTTGTTTGTTTGGATTTAAATATTTCGTCTAGATTTTGTATATCTTAGACTTTTTTGGATATGAAGCACGACCATTATCTTTCAAATTTTTCTTTGATTATTTGCTTAAATTAATTGGTGATTGCTAATTTTTTCATATGTGATATCTCAAATATATTTTTACATATATTTTGATTTAGTCATATTAAAATCTGATTCTGATTTATTTTGCTGGAAAATTTTGATTTATTCCAACTGTGGTTCAGTTTTGCAGATAATTTGCCATGTTCATTGTTTTAACATCTGGATTGTTGAATCTTTTACTTTAGTATGGGTTACATCCACTGAATTTCCACTTGCTGTAACAACCGAATTTTGGCCATTTAAGTTTGAACATTTAAAATTTGTTTTATATATGGAGCTTATCGATTTAACAAGAAGAATACAATTTAACTTCGAATATATTGGGTTATCGTAATACGAAAACGAGAAATAATTGAATTCTACGTTAAAATGAATCGAAAACGATTCTAATAATGGATATAAAATTTATACAGATGATAATAACAATTTACTATCAATGGATTTGTTTTTTTGAAATCGATTTATATTCTGTTGATTTAATTTAACACTTGAGAATAACCAATTTTCAAATGACCTCGGATTTCAATGAAACCAATTTAATTAAATCCGTAATGGTTAATTATTGTACGATTTCAAATTTCAGGTCAATTGTAGTTATTATATAATCGTATGCGATATAAATGCTTATCAATTTATGTTTTGAAATTAAAATAAGCATTTTTCAAACAATCTCGGAATTTGATGAAACTAGTTTCTTCGAGTCCTGAATATTGAAACATAGCAGAATGCCAATTTTCGTGGCAGTTGGATTTGTTCTGTGGCTGTACGAGCTTAGAACGCTCGACATAAATAAAATCGAATATTATAATATAAAATATCTTAATCCTTCGCCTATAAATAACCCTTGGTAAAACCTAATTCTCGTATACCTTCTTCTTCAGGTCAAAAACAAAACGAGCTGCCACTATTAAATTTAGTCAAAAATTCATATAAAATCAAAAAATTAACGAATTCTCTTGATTCTGGATTCGTTAACTCATACAAACAAGAGCTTCTCACCTATATGCGTTTTTAGAGGTGCAGTTCAAATTTCCTATGCTGGAAAAAATCACATTGATGTTAGGGTTCATGATTTGATGTAAGGCAATGAGCGATTGTTGAAACAAAGTTCGATTTCGTGTTAATGGCATCAAGTAGCACAGGTCTTGAATTTTTGGTGTGTTTTGGTAGTAAAACAGTTCACACCCTGTAATGGCATGCGTGGAGGAGGGCAAGGAATGCAACCCTGGGTATGCGGCGAGTTTGTGATGGTGGGTGTAGGAAGGTGGAGCTCGCGAAGTAGAAGAAAACGGTGGTTTCGATTTTGGAAATCATGGTTAAACAAGGGAGATGGAGGTGGGATTATTTTCAACTGTGTTGGGTTTGAAAGGAGGAGCAGGCTTGTATATGCTAATGACGGAAGAAGAATTTAAATGTGGGTTAATTGTTAATTTAATAATTAATTATGTTAGTGATAATCAGTTTATATTAATCCTTGTTCAAACTTATAACGCATGTATATATTTAATACGTGATCAGAATTCGACGAAACAAGATAGATTGGAATTGTTTCTGCGAACACTAAGCATAGAAACCGGGTTCGAATGATTTAGAGCCCTTTAGGATTTTATCTAATTTTAATTGCTCATTTGAAATTAGATAAAAGGACGTGAAATCATTGATCAAAACAAGATGTGATTTAATTCTCACACTTTTTGAAATACTATGATGTAATTAAATTCATTTTATAATATTTATCTTTATTAGTAAAAATTATGTGATTAGATTATTAGAATGATTTATTGCTTATTGGATGTTGTAGGATGATTAGATTAAAATTTCTATTTCATATGCATCTATAAAATGATATTATGAGCGGTGATGCGTGGAAATTGGTTGGAGGGATCCAATTGGATTCCTCAAATGTTTTGTATGATACTTACTTTCATATTATTCCTTTATGAACTATTTAACCCATGTAACGTTAAATTTGTATAGATGTTTATTGTTGAATTAGATGTTGGTTGTCAAACTGAATTCAATATGTATGTGTTATTAATCAGTAAATAGTATTGATTAAGTGATTGGTAACAGATAACCTAAAATCCATCTTTTTAAGACGTTGATTCTCCATGTAACATCCTAAATTTTTAATAGTTAAGTTTAAATGTTTAAATTGGTTTTAAATGTTGATTTGAAATTTAAATAACTTGAATTCAATGGTTTTGGATATTTAAATTCAATTTGAATAGTAAAATAATAAATTTAATTCCGAATTAGTTGGATTTACAATACGATATGTGTTGGACATTATAAAAGGATTTTGTTAAGTTAGATTTGAAATATAATATGGAATTCGTTTATTAAACGAAGTTTGAACGAATAATTTATATTTAAATTATAAACGAGCTCATAACATCGTGGTAATTCGTAATACTACATTTTGAACTTTAACTGAATATACAAAATCTGATATAAGTCGGAATCCTTTGAAACAAGAATCATCGGAATCTAATTGATTATAATTTTCTAATGGAAGAGAAAAATGGAAATTTCTTATTATAGATTTTAAGTTATACCCAAATCAAATTTTCAGAAAGTCGCTATGAAATTGTTTATAAACCATAACGTTTATTTAATAAATTTAAAAAGGATTTTCATTTAAGTTGAATGTCGTTTAACTCGAAATTTTAAATGTTTAGTTTAAAATCCATATTGGTTTATATTTGAAGTGATACATTATTCCATTTGGATATATATATATATATATATAATATTTTTTTATTATTTAATTAAATTATTCTGGAATTTAGTTATATTTTATCGATATTATTATAGTGAAAATTAGTGTCATGTCCCAATTTTTGATTTTTCTATACACGCCCCCCTTAAAGATTCATGCAAAGAAGGTCCTTATTTTTGTCCCCTACGTGTTTTTCAACCAATTTTAGGCGCTGGTACATTGAAAGAAAATAAAAAACTCCAAATATTCACAGAAGCAACCTGAAAAAAAATATACAAAGTTAGCAATAATGTTAAATAAATATATACATGTATGTAGTTATTCATCCAAGTTTACATTGAAAATCTGGATGAATAACTGCATATATGTATGTAGTTATTGCATAAGACTTCTGATATGTATGCATGTAAAGTTGAATAATTTTGTATGGCTTGTGAATAACTACTGAATGTATGCACTTATACTGCATAAATGCTAAAATGTGTGCAGAAATGTTAAAACGGATGAGGGCTTATGAATATGTGCTGACATGTAAGCATTTATTGCTTATAAATGCTGAAATGTAAGCAATAACGCTTAAAAATGGTGTATTGTTGAAAAAACAGGCAAGCATTGAATTATTGCACCAAACGATGCATTTATTGTAGTATTACTGCATACATTTCTTTAGTAATACTGCAGTTTGATGCATAACCGCAATTGTTGCTGAGACAAATGCAACTATTGCAAATAACTGCATCATTTGATGCAGTATACTAGTGATTCCCTGTTTTTTGTTTTTGATCCTTTTTTTTTGCAGTTTTGCTGCATGAATTTGATGACGATTAGTTGTTTTATTTATTTATGAATTTAGCATTTTTTTATGTGATTCTTTTTTATGATTTTTCGAAAAATAAGGACCTAATTTATAAAAATTTAAGGAAAGAATGTAAGCTGAATTTCCAAACTTTTTAGGGACCTGAGACAAACTGACCTATTATTATATTCCTTAAGAATAACTATTGAAACACCCCACCTCCGTTAGGGTCACTCTCAAAGGGAATGCCCTAATTTTGGTGGAGGTTTATAAGTATAAGTCACAGATATACAAGATAGATATAAGAACACATATTTGTAAACAGCGGAGAAACAACAAACTTTTATTTCATAAAAGCAAATACGTGCTACAACAACATCACCATAATTGTCTTACATCTTTTCCAAAAACATAACACTTTCATAATCTGTCTTGATTACATTATTTAAAGAAGCATAAATAAAACATAGATAAACTGCAAAGGCCCCATAGTGGTTGTCCAAAGCCATAGTTTCAAACGAAAAGGTCCAAGCAATACATTTCTCTTCTTCAAGCTGGATGTTAAGGCTGGTCAAGCTGCCGTGTTCCCTCCCTGTGGACCTGGGGGGGGGACGGAAGAAAAGAAGACGAAAGAAAAGTAGAGTCAGACATAAAGCCTGAGTAAGTCTAGTACTATTCTGTCTATGAATAAAGAACTGGGTATGATAAGCATAAACAAGAAGTGGGAAAGCACTATAAACTTGGTTAAGTTGTCTAGGGTCGAATATACTATCGTACCCCATGTAAATCTCTGAACCCATATAAACTAGTTTCCAACGGGCACCCCATAAATCAGGGGGATGTGATCCATTCTATGATGATCGGCTCCTATTCGCATAGTTACATGTGTCTTACGGCCCCCGATGTTGTTGTTACCTATGCTGGTCCCACCATGGGGTGTATCAAGTCCCATGGCGGCGGCCCGACACAACCTTAGAATGCGCAGGTATGCTACTGGTGCCCAGTGCCTTATTTTTCTGCGCCGGGGTGTGTGCACGCCCGCACCCCGTTAGAACCTACACTGCTACACCACCGCCATCGATTTGACCTCTTACAATCAGCCCAGTAATCGTGCCCCACCCTGCCTAGTTTCAGGGTATCATGATACACCTTTTAGGGTTACTGCTGAAAAGGGTCCCCCCGTTACTAGGTTTTCTATCTCTAGCCAACATGCTAAGTTGGTTAAGTGTTTTCTAACCTAACCCCCACCAGTCCGTTTAGTTTAGCATGTCCCATTTTGATTAAGTCTTTAGTTTACTTAATCCTATCAATCCTGACTCAGCCTTAATTGTCTTATTAAGGCCCTGACCTCTCACATTAGACAGGTATTGTTGTGGCTGCCTGTTGCCGGTTGGTTCCGGGCAGTCTTACGCCACAACTCAGTCTAACCTCGGGTCCTTATTGGGCTCCATGTTTAACCTCCCACATTGGATAGGTATTGTTGTGACTACTGGACAGCCGGGCGGTTCCGGGCAGGTTTACATCACAACTCAATCCAACCTCGGGTTAAACACATCGTATGTTCTACATTTACATATTTTGTCTTTCTTCTTTATTTTCTTATATGTAAATATTTGCGGCCCATTATTAAGTTAATGGTGCAAAGGTTACACCAATCATGGGCCCAACCCATACCTGAATTTGGGCCCTTCTATTTTATATTTTCATTCATTAGTAATTTTAACCCAACGTTATTTTCCCCCGTTTAACACGTCCGTTTATTATATATATGTTGGGCTTAGCCTTTTTAAGCCCAACTTAGCCATGCGAAAAGGGGAGGCTTAAAGCGTGATTACATACACAAAAAGGGGAATGTGAACGCATGAACTTGCAATATGACGTTGGAAATACAAAATAGAACTGGTGTACTTGCATAGTAGTGACATATATTTTGGTCATAAAGCATAAGTGACATGAATCAAACCATGTAAACTTGTAGTTAAGTTAAGAATATCACTATCGACACATAGGCTTAACTATAACATAAACCTATATTTCTATTCAGGCATAATGTCAAACATAAGCAAATCATGTTCATGAGACTACTACATGTTTACAAAGGTGTCTACTTTTGTGACTAATACAAAAGTATAGTTAAATTTGTTCACATAACCATGGCATAAATATTTCTAACATGAAATCATGATTTTTACTTTAGTCATGCAAACTTGCAAAAAGGGATTTTGAATCTAACCTAGCTATGTACCACATATGTCATCATATAATTCTTGTAAACAATATAGACTTAACATGGATTTCAAATTATGCCAAATATCAATCATAGCCTAGTCATATTCATAAGTTTGCAAATAGTTTTTCTAGTACAAAAGCATTTCTTAATACATAAATCATGGTGCCAAAATTTCAACATAGCTTCATATGAACTATAACAACCAAACTTGTTCCAATTACGTACAAAATGATTTATGTACAAAAATATACATCATGATGGCATAGTAGCAAAACCCCAAACTTGCATGAGTTTTAATTAAACAACTACATACATGTAACAAGGATTACATAATTTGCGAATATTCCAAACGTATACTTGCATAAAACTACCGCATGTAGTTTTTTATAATGAATAACATAATTCGAGAATATCCAAACGTATACAATATTCCAAATCGATAAGAATCATAGTAACGCACAAATTATGAATTATTTATCACCACAATCAAGTATACAAACCAACACAGTTATTTGTTCATACCAAAATAATACTCTACTTACAATGGTGTGGCGAATTCTCAAATTTAGGGATTTGAAGATGCGATTTGATTTGATTGAGTTGCTTTATGCCTTAGAATTTGCCTCCTAATCCCCTCTCCAATTGGTGGCTACTCTTAGTCGTTCCTCAGCAACATGGCGGCTTTGTTCTTATTTTTGAATGAATAGATTAGGGTTGAGTCTAGGGTCCTTTTTATAGGGGTTATGAACTGATTAGGACCATTGATGTTGCTTGGATTGATCGTAGCCATTCATCCTAAGGAGAGACCAATTAGAGCCTGCCACCTAGCCCTAATGACAAAGCAGACTACAGAAAATCGACCAACATAAAATAGGCCAGCCAGGTTGGACTGGGTTCGACCTGGCTCTGGACCAGGTCGACATGCATGTCGACAGCCCTGTCGACCTGGCTAGACCAGGTCGACAGCCCAGTCGACCTGGGTGCGTTAGGCGGGTGTTTTTCCGTCCTGGCCCATTGGGCCCTATCTTGGAATTTAAATTTGATTCCCTGAGATATTTTATTCTGTTTGAATTTTAAACTTAATTTAAAAACTTCCGAAGGCCATATCTTCTTCATACGGACTCCGTTTTTCGAAAACTCGGACTCTATTTCGCGTATTTTTCCGAGACGAACGCAATGGCGTATCCCGTTTACCTTAGTTCTTTGATTTCAGATTAATTATACTTTAATTTGTGAATTTCATAGTTATAGAATTCGCGGGGTGTTACATTCTCCCCCACTTAAAAGGATTTCGTCCCCGAAATCTTCAAGTTAGGAGGAATGTATATCCTAACATCCAATCATCCATCTACTCATCCATCAAACACGAGCATCCATTGTCCTTAAAAGACTTCTAATGCTTCATGATCATATGCGAAGTGTGTGTGTACATGTACTTATCTAATGCAAAATCAGGTGGTCTACTGATTCAGTTGACCTCCTTAATGCGAATTATGTAAGTGCCATGAATCCATTATGTATGCAAATTTTCCTATTCATGATTCTACATGAGTGCACAATCATTCATACAAATGCAACATCCATATGACAACACATTAAAGTTCAACCATATACGAATGCAAACATATATGCATATGCAATATGAAGTGACTGAGCCGATCTAAAACCTAGATTGTGTGTGTATATGCAACCACGAGCAACCACTAGCAATCACTTGCAACCACTTGCAACCATCATCCATAACATGTTTCAATTACATGTTTCCATCCAAAGGGTTTCTACCTAAAAGATAAGGTCGAGGAAATATACCTAAAAAGATAGATAAAAGCGCAACTTTAAAGAAAATGAAAGATCAAGGATGTACCCTCGAACAGAAAAGGGTAGGCAGTGCGTATTCTAGCTTCAGTTTCCCAAGTCGCGTCTCCCTCGGCGTCGCTCCACTGAACTTTGACGAGCTTGACTTCGCGGTTGCGTAGTTTCTTCACTTCCGTTCCTAATATGCGGGTTGGAACTTTTCTTATGGTTGCTTCGCGCTCCACTTCGGCCTCTTCGAGGATATCTGGCTCCACCACTTCAGCAGACTCATGTAGACATTTCCGGAGATGTGAAACGTGAAAAACGTTGTGGACTCCAGCCAACTTCTCGGGTAGCTCTAATCTATAGGCCATTTTCCCAATTTTCTCGATGATAGGGAATGGCCCTACGAACCTTGGTGCTAGCTTTCCTGTGGTTCCAAAACGAACAACGTTTCTTAGTGGTGATACCTTGAGAAAAACTCTGTCTCCAACCTCGAATTCAAGGTCGGTCCTTCTCTTGTCGGCATAGGACTTTTGTCTGTCTTGGGCCGTCTTCATCCTTCTTCGTATTAAGTCTACTTTCTCTGAAGTCTCTCGGATCATATCTGGTCCAAGTATGAGCTTATCAGTAGACTCCCACCAACAAGTGGGCGATCGGCACGGTCTTCCATATAAAGCTTCGAAGGGTGCCATTCCGATGGTTGCTTGATAGCTGTTGTTGTAGGCAAATTCCACCAAAGGAAGGTGGTCTTCCCATGTCCCTCCGAAGTCGAGGACGCATAGTCTTAAAAGGTCTTCCAAAACTCTGTTCACTCTCTCTGTTTGGCCGTCGGTTTGGGGATGATAGGCTGTGCTCAAGCATAACTGCGTTCCCACTGCTTCTTGCAGACTCCGCCAAAACTCACTGGTGAAGATGGGGTCTCGGTCACTAACAATACTAGATGGTATTCCATGGAGTCGTACGATTTCCTTGAGGTAAAGTGATGCTAGGGATGAGGCAGTTCTTTTACTTTTGACAGGTAAAAAGTGGGCGCTTTTAGTAAGCCTATCCACTATTACCCAAATGCTAGTGTTGCCTCTCCTAGACCTAGGCAGCCCATCGATGAAGTCCATTGAGATGCTATCCCACTTCCACTGCGGGACCTCCAGAGGATGTAGCAGTCCGCCAGGCTTTTTCTGTTCCGCCTTCACCTGTTGGCACACCATACACTTAGAAACGAACTCTGCCACGTCCTTTTTCATGCCGTTCCAGAAGAAAGTCCTTTTTATATCTTTGTACATTTTATCTCCGCCTGGGTGTATCGTCATCTTGGAGTGATGTGCTTCCTCGAGAACCTTCTTTATTAAATCTTTTGTCTGTGGGACGCATAGTCTTCCGTCTCGCCTTAGCACACCCTTATCGTCGATGGAGTATCTGTTGAGGTGACTTGAAGTCTCACCCCTAATTAGCCTATCAATTGTTTCCACAAGCTGAGGGTCTTCACGTTGTGCTGTCCCTACTGAATCCACTAAAGTTGGGCGCACTTCGAGAGATGCTAGCAAGCCTGGTACGAAATCGGAGGAAGGCCTAAAGTCGAAGCTGGCTATAAACTCTAGGCTTTGTCTTTCAACAAACAATGGGCTTAGGGTCAATTTCTTTCGGCTCAACGCGTCTGCCACTACGTTGCCTTTGCCCGGAGTGTAGGAGATTTCGAAATCGTACGAGGCAAGAAACTCCATCCATCTTTGTTGCCTCAAGTTAAGATCCTTCTGCGAGAAAAGATATTTCAACGATTTATGGTTAGTGTAAAGTTCGAACTTCTCACCTAGGAGATAGTGTCGCCAAGACTTGAGTGCAAAGACGATGGCGGCTAACTCAAGGTCGTGTGTTGGGTAGTTCTTTTCGTGCACTTTCAACTGCCTCCCGCCATAAGCTACTACCCTTCCTTCTTGCATTAAGACGGCGCCTAGCCCTGTCCCACATGCATCCGTATAAACAGTGAACATCTTGCTCCCATCTGGCAGCGTCAAAACTGGGGCTGTTGTGAGAGCCCTTTTTAGTCGTTGGAAAGCAAACTCGCAATCCAAGTCCCAATTGAACACTAGATTCTTCTTGGTTAATTTCGTAAGCGGAGCTGAGATTTTCGCAAAATCCCTTATGAACTTTCGATAGAAACCTGCTAGTCCTAGAAAACTTCGGACCTCAGTTGCATTCCTTGGTGTCTTCCAATCCTGTACCGCCACTACCTTAGCAGGGTCCACGGCTAACCCTTGTTTGGATACTATGTGCCCAAGGAACCTCACCTCTTCTCTCCAAAAGTGGCATTTGGAGAATTTGGCTTTTAGTTGATGGACTCGCAAAGTTTCCATGATTGCCCTTAAGTGCTGAGCATGTTCCTCTTCACTCTTTGAAAAGATAAGGATATCATCTACGAAGACCACTACGAATTTGTTGAGGAAATCTCTAAATACCCTACTCATCAGGTCCACGAAGTAAGAAGGTGCATTTGTCAAGCCGAAAGGCATGACAAGCCATTCAAAGAAGCCGTCTGGGGTTCTGAATGCCGTTTTATCGATGCTATCTTCAGCCACCCTTAGGTGATGAAAACCGGTTGCTAAATCGAGTTGGGAGAAAACAGACGCTCCTACAAGCTGGTCAAATAAATCGTCAATTCTAGGGAGAGGGTGCCTATTCTTTTTCGTTAGCTTGTTGAGCTCCCTATAGTCAACACATAGACGGAGTGAACCATCCGCCTTTGTAGCGAACACCACTGGAGCGCCCCATTCTGAAATACTTCTCCTAATGAACCCCTTTTCTAGAAGCTCTTTAATCTGTTTACTGAGCTCTCTCCTTTCCCGTGGAGCCATGTGTCTAACGGGTAACGCAACGGGCTTTGCATTATCTACAAGATATATGCGGAAGTCTATTTCCCGCTTCGGAGGCAAGCCCTTCACCTCTTCGAAGACATCCGGATACTCCCGGACCACTCTAACTGATTGCAAATTTTCAACAGAGGCATCTAGCGATTCAAGATAACTAAGCATAACCGCATACGAGGGATTACAAGAAATTTCCAAAGTATTACCGAGCTGGGTTAGGAGCCTAACAACCCTTTTCTCACAATTAAGGATGGCCCCATTACTGGATAGCCAATCCATACCCAAAATCAAACCATAACCCGAAAAGCCCAAAACAAAGGCACTACATTGAAATTCTACACTTAGAATAGAAATTTTCAATCCCAAACAGATCATAGACAAATGAGCTGGGCCCCCAATTGGGTTTGAAACAATTAAGGGGTCCTCTACCATACTAGTTTTTAGGTGCAGAGATTCTACTAAAGCAGACGAGATAAAGGAGTGTGATGCGCCAGAATCAAATAAAGTGCGAACGGGTTGATCATAAAGATAAACTACACTTTCTACAGAAGTATTTATACCTCGCTGTTGCAGAGGTGGCACTTCCAGCACATGAACCTGTGCCCCCGGGGTGGATCCAGCCCTCTGCCCCTGTCCTCGTTTCTTCGGGCAGTCCTTAGCCCTGTGGCCTGTCTCACCGCAAGAA
Source organism: Allium sativum (assembly GCA_030737875.1). Classification (NCBI taxonomy): domain Eukaryota; kingdom Viridiplantae; phylum Streptophyta; class Magnoliopsida; order Asparagales; family Amaryllidaceae; genus Allium; species Allium sativum. The sequence goes on from CM060909.1 coordinate 293,228,945, forward strand.
AAGCACCCACCATTCTCCTTGGCCTTCTTTTTCCGGCAGTCCTTTACTAAGTGCCCCACTTTGCCATAGAAATTGCACTTTCTCTTCTCTTTGTTGCCTTTCCCGCCTTTCTTAAAGTCTGTCTTCTTAGGCTGCAAACCCTCTTTCTTCCCTTGAGAGCTTTCTGCCTTTGTCTCCTTCTTGCCCTTATCCTCTTCATTCAGCAATGCCATTTGCACCAATCTTTCATACGTGGCTCCCATGGGTATATGGGTCATGGCCAAACTGTGTAATGGCTCATTCAACCCTTTGACGAAACGGAGAGCCTTCTTGTGCGGGGTGTTGACTAGGTCAAGCCCAAACCTAGCCAGCTCATCGAACTGATTCACATACTCTCTGACTGTCTTGTCCCCTTGCTTAAGAAATAAGAATTTTTCCAACTGCAAACTTCTTTCCGCATCTGAGAGAAATTTAGTCTCAAACCTTGCCCTAAAGTCCTCCCATGTCTCCACTGGTCTTTCAGCATTAGTGACTTCCCACCAGTAGGAAGCCTCGCCCTTCAATAGCCACACTGCCAATTGTACTTTTTGTCTATCTTCTACCTCAAAGATGATGAATAGGTCCTCAGTTTCTTTCAGCCAATTTCTAGCTGCCACGAAGGACTCAGTTCCATGGAAATCCTTTCCTCCCATAGCTTTAAAATCTTTACATATCTTAGCAAACGTGTTTCCCCGTGGAGGAGGTGGAGGAAAAGGTGCCGCTGCAGCTGGATGATTCCCGGCAGCTGGGGGAGGAGGAACGGTAGGACCTGGCTGAGTGGCTCTTGCTTCTAAGAACCGTCTAAACCAACCAGGTATTGGCACCCCTTCCGGCAAGTTAAGATCTTCGGACATGCTGAAACAAAAAGGATAGATTCAAAACGAAGGATAAGAGATAGTACCTATGGCTTTGGGGAGTGGACTTTGCCTTTTTTTAAAATAAGATAATATTTTTCTTTTAAAAATGCTTCTTTAAATTTCCTTCTTGAAAATAATTTTTTTCAAAACTTTTTATCTTATCTGGTAAACCTGGCTCTGATACCAAGTGAAACACCCCACCTCCGTTAGGGTCACTCTCAAAGGGAATGCCCTAATTTTGGTGGAGGTTTATAAGTATAAGTCACAGATATACAAGACAGATATAAGAACACATATTTGTAAACAGCGGAGAAACAACAAACTTTTATTTCATAAAAGCAAATACGTGCTACAACAACATCACCATAATTGTCTTACATCTTTTCCAAAAACATAACACTTTCATAATCTGTCTTGATTACATTATTTAAAGAAGCATAAATAAAACATAGATAAACTGCAAAGGCCCCATAGTGGTTGTCCAAAGCCATAGTTTCAAACGAAAAGGTCCAAGCAATACATTTCTCTTCTTCAAGCTGGATGTTAAGGCTGGTCAAGCTGCAGTGTTCCCTCCCTGTGGACCTGGGGGGGTGGGGAAACGGAAGAAAAGAAGACGAAAGAAAAGTAGAGTCAGACATAAAGCCTGAGTAAGTCTAGTACTATTCTGTCTATGAATAAAGAACTGGGTATGATAAGCATAAACAAGAAGTGGGAAAGCACTATAAACTTGGTTAAGTTGTCTAGGGTCGAATATACTATCGTACCCCATGTAAATCTCTGAACCCATATAAACTAGTTTCCAACGGGCACCCCATAAATCAGGGTGATGTGATCCATTCTATGATGATCGGCTCCTATTCGCATAGTTACATGTGTCTTACGGCCCCCGATGTTGTAGTTACCTATGCTGGTCCCACCATGGGGTGTATCAAGTCCCATGGCGGCGGCCCGACACAACCTTAGAATGCACAGGTATGCTACTGGTGCCCAGTGCCTTATTTTTCTGCGCCAGGGTGTGTGCACGCCCGCACCCCGTTAGAACCTACACTGCTACACCACCGCCGTCGATTTGACCTCTTACAATCAGCCCAGTAATCGTGCCCCACCCTGCCTAGTTTCAGGGTATCATGATACACCTTTTAGGGTTACTGCTGAAAAGGGTCCCCCCGTTACTAGGTTTTCTATCTCTAGCCAACATGCTAAGTTGGTTAAGTGTTTTCTAACCTAACCCCCACCAGTCCGTTTAGTTTAGCATGTCCCATTTTGATTCAGTCTTTAGTTTACTTAATCCTATCAATCCTGACTCAGCCTTAATTGTCTTATTAAGGCCCTGACCTCTCACATTAGACAGGTATTGTTGTGGCTGCCTGTTGCCGGTTGGTTCCGGGCAGTCTTACGCCACAACTCAGTCTAACCTCGGGTCCTTATTGGGCTCCATGTTTAACCTCCCACATTGGATAGGTATTGTTGTGACTACTGGACAGCCGGGCGGTTCCGGGCAGGTTTACATCACAACTCAATCCAACCTCGGGTTAAACACATCGTATGTTCTACATTTACATATTTTGTCTTTCTTCTTTATTTTCTTATATGTAAATATTTGCGGCCCATTATTAAGTTAATGGTGCAAAGGTTACACCAATCATGGGCCCAACCCATACCTGAATTTGGGCCCTTCTATTTTATATTTTCATTCATTAGTAATTTTAACCCAACGTTATTTTCCCCTGTTTAACACGTCCGTTTATTATATATATGTTGGGCTTAGCCTTTTTAAGCCCAACTTAGCCATGCGAAAAGGGGAGGCTTAAAGCGTGATTACATACACAAAAAGGGGAATGTGAACGCATGAACTTGCAATATGACGTTGGAAATACAAAATAGAACTGGTGTACTTGCATAGTAGTGACATATATTTTGGTCATAAAGCATAAGTGACATGAATCAAACCATGTAAACTTGTAGTTAAGTTAAGAATATCACTATCGACACATAGGCTTAACTATAACATAAACCTATATTTCTATTCAGGCATAATGTCAAACATAAGCAAATCATGTTCATGAGACTACTACATGTTTACAAAGGTGTCTACTTTTGTGACTAATACAAAAGTATAGTTAAATTTGTTCACATAACCATGGCATAAATATTTCTAACATGAAATCATGATTTTTACTTTAGTCATGCAAACTTGCAAAAAGGGATTTTGAATCTAACCTAGCTATGTACCACATATGTCATCATATAATTCTTGTAAACAATATAGACTTAACATGGATTTCAAATTATGCCAAATATCAATCATAGCCTAGTCATATTCATAAGTTTGCAAATAGTTTTTCTAGTACAAAAGCATTTCTTAATACATAAATCATGGTGCCAAAATTTCAACATAGTTTCATATGAACTATAACAACCAAACTTGTTCCAATTACGTACAAAATGATTTATGTACAAAAATATACATCATGATGGCATAGTAGCAAAACCCCAAACTTGCATGAGTTTTAATTAAACAACTACATACATGTAACAAGGATTACATAATTTGCGAATATTCCAAACGTATACTTACATAAAACTACCGCATGTAGTTTTTTATAATGAATAACATAATTCGAGAATATCCAAACGTATACAATATTCCAAATCGATAAGAATCATAGTAACGCACAAATTATGAATTATTTATCACCACAATCAAGTATACAAACCAACACAGTTATTTGTTCATACCAAAATAATACTCTACTTACAATGGTGTGGCGAATTCTCAAATTTAGGGATTTGAAGATGCGATTTGATTTGATTGAGTTGCTTTATGCCTTAGAATTTGCCTCCTAGTCCCCTCTCCAATTGGTGGCTACTCTTAGTCGTTCCTCAGCAACATGGCGGCTTTGTTCTTATTTTTGAATGAATAGATTAGGGTTGAGTCTAGGGTCCTTTTTATAGGGGTTATGAACTGATTAGGACCATTGATGTTGCTTGGATTGATCGTAGCCATTCATCCTAAGGAGAGACCAATTAGAGCCTGCCACCTAGCCCTAATGACAAAGCAGACTACAGAAAATCGACCAACATAAAATAGGCCAGCCAGGTTGGACTGGGTTCGACCTGGCTTTGGACCAGGTCGACATGCCTGTCGACAGCCCTGTCGACCTGGCTAGACCAGGTCGACAGCCCAGTCGACCTGGGTGCGTTAGGCGGGTGTTTTTCCGTCCTGGCCCATTGGGCCCCATCTTGGAATTTAAATTTGATTCCCTGAGATATTTTATTCTGTTTGAATTTTAAACTTAATTTAAAAACTTCTGAAGGCCATATCTTCTTCATACGGACTCCGTTTTTCGAAAACTCGGACTCTATTTCGCGTATTTTTCCGAGACGAACGCAATGGCGTATCCCGTTTCCCTTAGTTCTTTGATTTCAGATTAATTATACTTTAATTTGTGAATTTCATAGTTATAGAATTCGCGGGGTGTTACAACTATTTTGCAATCGGCCTCGGTTTTTATTGAAATGAGTTTCATTGGATGCGTAACGTTAAATTATTGTACGAAACCAAATTTCGTGGTAATCCGATGTTGTATGCGACAACGGTAGCCATAAACGCTCAATCGTATTGTTTAGCATGAAACTAAATGAATTTAATTTAAATGGATGAATATTTGTATATAACTTGAGATAACTTTTGAATTAAGTCGCGAAACCAATTTCGTTGAATTCGTATTGACGTTTATAATAGGGATAGGTATATAGTTCATTATTTTTGAAAAACAGGTAAATTGGTGTCCTTATAGAATTGTTTTATGTATAAAATATCATTTGAGGGAAGCAACCTCGGAATGCGACGAAACTCGTGCCACTGGATTCGTATTAGTAAATTGTTATAGTATTTTGATTTTCGTATTGATCGGACTTACTGTTTGATCGTGCAAATGGTAAACGCTTAGATTTTTATTTACTCGTTTATTCAATTTAATATGAAACTAAAAAATAGTCGATTTTCAGAGGAATTTGGATTTCAACAAAACTGATTTTATTAAATCCGTAATAGTTAATTATTGTAGATTTTCAAGTTTCAAGTTAATTAGATTCATTTTGTGATCATGCGCAATTTAAACGCTTGTCGATTCACGTTGTGAACTATAAAGGAATTTTTACAAATGATCTCAGAATTGGAAGAAACTAGTTCCGTCGTGTTTGGAATATCCAGTTATGCCAGGATTATGATTTTCGCCATGATCGGAGGACGTATGTGGTTGTAGTTGCGCATTACTTCAAGCCTACGTTTTATATAATAATATAATGTTATATGGTACCCTATAAATATCCCCACCAAAACCCTATTTTTTTGTCAATTACGTGCTTCGTGGGTCAACAGACCTTACAACCGCCTCTATATTTTCAATGGTTGAAAATGATCCGATCTTCCCCTCGATAAAACTCCAAATCCAATCACCAATCCAAGAACTCACCAACTATTAATGTCTTCAGCACTTCGAGATCTTCCAGATGTGCAGCTACGATCAATGTTTGTGCTCTTTGGTAGCCGGAGTCATGTTTGAGGGTAGTGTCAGTCTTGGGTTGACTGCAGGTGGGCGGAGGCGTTGGGGGTGTCGAGATTTGGGGCGGTGGTCAAGAGTAGTGGGTCGGTCGTCATGGAGATCTCCGATGATTTTGTAATGAATGGAGGCGGGTGCAACAGGGGAAAGAGTTGATCGCATGTGGTTCTGGAGTGAAGCAGAGCGGTGAGAGGTTTTGAACGAAAAAATGGAGATTTTTGTGTCGGCCTATATTATCTTAATCAAGTAATTAGTGACTTAACTATAATTAAGAATAAATTAATTAAAATTAAAATCGTGTAATCTTATAACGTGTATAACTTTTTATTTTGTGATAAGAATGGAACGAAACAAAAAGCATCGAGATCGTCTTGAGATCTACATTTTGGGGTTGTCTTGGATGGATCTGGAATCAATAGGAATTTTCACTTAAATTAAATGGTCGTTTAATTTAACTGAAACTGAACCGCTTTAACGATAAATGAAATTAAAGTGAGTATAACTCATTTTGTTCTGACCCACTTATATTTCATATAAGTCGGGATTTATTTTTTGTGCCAGGGTTGATAATTTTTTGTTGGATGCTCAATATATCTATTTATATTGGATGAATTGGTTAATTTAAACTTTCATTTAATTTAAATGAAATCAAATTGTTATTTTAACGGTTATTACCAAATGAGGTAACTTACCGTGTTGGTAAAGTTTATTATAATATAAACGTGTTAAATTAAAATATTAATGCAAGAATTGTTGTTATTGATTGATTGTTGAAAATTATATCTAGTTATTGAAATAAATAATATTATTTTTGAGGTAATGTGTTTGTAATTAAATGACCCGAACTTCCCCGGTCTCCAAAGAGAAGAGAAAGAACGGATTGTCTGAGAACACGACAAATCAGAATGCAAACAGAAGAAAATTTCATTGCTATTATAGTAATTTACACCAGAGTACAAGTATATACAGAGTATGAACAAATAATATACATTTGATAAATATCAGAGATTTACAAATTATAATGCAGCGGAAAATAATACAAAACACAACTGAAAGAAATACACGGATACAGAGCGTTCCGAATACAGCTCCAGTTGTAAACCCGATTCCTGTGAATATAATATCTGCAAAACCAACTACTAGATGCCCATATGGAAAATAGGGGCACCCAGAGTTTAGGTTAAAACAATAAACTCCAGGTCAGTCATGTGACTGGTGTGAGAACAAAAACAGTTATTAAAACTTTACTTTAAAACAAAGTAAATCAAGGGACCACGCCTTATAACACGGAATGGGTTTCCTCCCAAGAATACCAGTGCATAAAACAAATAGCGCAATGCTTTTTGGAAAAATGAAGCTATTATAAGACTCAGGTCCCATCACGTAATGCAACGCAAGCCGGAGTATAGAGTTTTGCCTTATAATAGCCAAACATGCTTGGTACGTTTAAAACAAATCATTTGATACTATTATAAGTGCATAGTGTATAAAATAACTTCAAATATAAATGTATCAATCATAGACGGCATGGGTACCATATATCATGTCGCCAATACAAGGCTCTACAATCATAACTGAAATGTCACGTATTGGAAGTCGGATTTCCATTTGAGAACTAAGGCAAGGGATCGTCCTTACCGCTTCGAGACAATCTAGCTTACCATGTCTCAAGATCAAAGCTCGAGTGACCCTTGGATCATCAGGGCCGATCCACATTTTAAGTGGATTAAAAATCCCTGAACAATGCGTTTCCCCGCCCTATGGGGCGTAATGATCAGTATGTCGACCATATCATCCATCGGCCCCGTAGTGACCAATATAACCGAGGCGCCTTTCTATCCATCATCCACATAAGTAAAATGTCTGGGCTCCATACCATGACACCACTCTTAGCTAGAAAGAAACGCATGTCCTCCCTGAGGTCCTCTCCCGTTTCTAGTTCACACTGAGGTGTGAGGCTTGCGAATCAACGCTATACACAAAGCTATGCTACATAAAAGCCGTGCTTTAATCATTAACCACAAGACTCTTCTTTCAACAGAAGCCTTGATCATTTGCATCTTAGCATGCCATACAGGAAATTCACATCATGCGACTGATGTCTTTCGATATATAACCTCTGAGCTCGTACGTCTCAGAGAAGGGTGTTAAGCAAGAGAATAAATTCTCCGCCATCAAACAGATATATATTTAATAGAGATCAATCAACACAGAATAACATCCAATGTCAGACACACATCCATTTACAAGTTCGTTTTAGGTCTGAACGAAACCGGAGGCACCTTATTCCTCGTTCCATATGTCCAATACAGGAGAGAGGTCCTCGCATATCCGGTCGATCTCCAAGTACGTCAGGACGATCACCACTTGTTACCTTGTTTCGAGTGTACATCCCAATCAAGACATCAGTAATCATCCAGATGATGTGAAGACCTCCAGTCTTCAACCACCGTCTTCATCGTCGACTTATCGTCGAATCAGTTATTCAGAATGGGTATAAACCCGGCCTTTCCGAACAACTCGCGTATATTATAAACAAGTGCTATAAAAACACAACACAGCCTCATTTCAATTCTGAATATTATTTTATTTAAATATTCATATCCTTTGGGAAAGATTCCCATTAATTTTATCAAAGATAAATTCTTTAAATTTATACTTTAATCTTCCTTTGGATATTAATTCAAACCAATTTAAGGTTTATCGTCTGGATTAGCACACCTTACCTAAGTAATCATTTATTATATTTCTCAATCCCAACCTATTCATCCCATGAAGGAAAACTGGTAATACTTCATATCTAATACCACGGTGTTATTGGTAAAATTAATTGCCATTTCACGCTCAAATTTAATTAAAGATTTAACTATCACTTGGAGCAAAACTGGTGATACTCCATTCTCAATCATTCCATGAATTCGATAAATTTAATTATCCCATTCACATTTCAATCTAAATAAAGATTCATTAAAACTCTAATTCAGTTTTAATCCCAAAAACCATTAATAAATAATTATTCAAAGTTAAGAAATTAATCTTATCTTTAACTGGGTCAAAGAACTAATGTCATTTAAAAAACACAGTTCACAATAAACCCAAATCACATTCCATTATTTATGGAATCTTCACGGAAAACAAATCAATATATGATCGATATCAATTTCCGTGTCCGGCTAATAATATAAATGGAATAACGACAAAGCCTTTTAAATTCCATATATATTAACAGTCTTCCTCCACAGAAGCTCACTTCGATTATTATCCAATCGAACTCCATTCCATTCCAATTTATTGTATTGAATTGGAAAACTTTACTTTGGAAATTTTCCTTTAAATCTTAATAAAAGATTTATAAATTCCAAATCACATTTCACTGTAAATTGGGTTAAAGAACGAATATCGTTAAAAACACAGTTCACGATAAACCCGATTCACATTCCATTTTGTTCCAATTACCAAATGTAACCGGAAACCCTAATAATCTTAATTAAAAGATTTATTCTTTTCACATGGGGTTTAAGAACAGTGTTACTGAAAACACCATTAACGACAAACCCAAAATCCCATTTGATATTAAACACAAGGCTCTGAATAGAAATTATATCGGTTTATATTCAATATCAAATTATTAAACCAATAAATACCATATTGGAAATAAAGATATAAATATATCTTTCAAATTTCCATAACAATATCTGTATAATCACGAAATCCAACATCGAAATATTCCGAATATTATTTCAATTCAAATCCATTCTAATTCATATATGGGAAATTTTGGTTATATTAAAACTCATTCTCAATCCAATTTATTTATTTAAAAATAATTGGATTTTTATTTCTTGTTAATAACTAGTTCATTTCGATAAAAATACATTTTTTCTTTTCAAATATGGAATTTTTCATCCCTATTCTTTCCAAATCATTTATTATGATTTAGACAAATTATTAATTTTTTTAATAATTTTATCAAAGGCCCGTAAAGTCGATTTCCATAAACGGTCATCGAACTGCACTTACAGTAACCTTTTCCAAATTTGATTTGGACGTAATTCCAAATCTGTAAAGGCCCGCAAATCCGTGCTATCGGAGTTGACTAAAAACACCACACGTCCAACTCAAACAACACAGAAATACGACTCATTATTAGAAAGAAGTTAGAGGATGAGAAATAGAAAGAAAGAAATATTAGAATAGAAGAAAACGAAGATCACAAACTCACAGCGGAACGAATAAAATATATTATATAGCATAAGCTTTGAAATACAAATCTGTTTTGTACATATATACATACCATCATCAGAGTACACGTAACATTTGATTCAGCGGAAGTAACTCTAAATAACTAACGTTGAAGCCTTCTGCTTCAAGCTCCTCCAAGTGTATCTGTAAAAGTCTGAAACACTTGACTGCCCGTACAAATTTGGGCACCCAAGAGTTTAGGAAAAACAAAACAAAACAAACTCTGGGTCAGTCATGGGACTGGTGTGAGTAAACTCCAACCACTTTTTTAACTTTCAAAACTCTTTTCGAAAGAAAAAATAATAGTAAGACCAGCCCACACATAAACACGGACGGTTTTTACCTTACTATAACCCAAAACACTTTGATATCAAATCCAGTGATATTATAATAATGTCTACATCAAGTAAATAACCAAATAGTAGAACGCTTGCATCTCACGCTCCACATATATAGTATATAATCAAAAACCGCATGGTGCTTATTGGAGATTGGATTTCCAACATGACAAGGTATGGGACCACCTTCCGACTGTGTATCTCTAGAGAGGAATACACTGGGTTCAACAAGAACATCTTGCAACCCGGCCCACACATGACCGACCACTCATTTCGCTTGAGTGTATCGAATGTATATCACCAACGGTTGGACTCAAACCACCGTTCCCGAATGGGCAGAATCGATAGATTTAGAAACAAAAGGGATTTCTCTAGATAGGTGATTATACACCCTAATGGGTGCGACCCACATAGCCATGCTGCCTGCCCGATTTTTGTCCTTTCCCGGTTGTTGAGGCCTGAGGCTACGAATACTTACCATTCATCGATAACACAATCACTTTGAATGCCACATTGTCAGATCCGTTAATCACTAGTTGAGTTTGCACAAATATTCTGGATATTATGCTAAGGGATAAATCCGTTGCAACCATATATTCATACAGACCAACCCATTTGATCATTGGAAATACTCTGTCAGACATTCGTCCATATTACGTTCGTTCTGGGATTGAACGACACCGAAGGCACAATTTCTATTAATAGAAAAGCCCTTGCACTTCACTCCGTCTTCAATATATTCAGCATACTTGGTTCGCAACGCTTATGCCGATACGGAGTGGTTCTTCGGATAATAATCCAACCGGTCTCTCCATATTGACAACGATGGTCAAAACTTCGATAGTCTGTGATTTAACTATCGAATAAAACAAGTGTTCATCCAACATATCAAACAAATCACTGGGCTCTTTAATTAATATTTCATTAATTAAACCACTTCTCTATTTTCTCAATCAATATTTGTTAGCCAAATATTTTCCATAACCAATCTTGGCCCTTTACGCTATTTTTGATTTCGTTTCCTTATCGAATTCTATACATATCGATATATAGATTTCTAATTGTCAAATTTCTTAAAAATATTCTAACTCCTTAAATTCCCGGAAAAATTCGCCATAACCTCCCCTGTATCGGGAGCATCGGGAAATTTCAAATAGCATCCCGGTATCTTCCTCAATCGAAAATAAAAAGAAAAAGCCAAGCGGCTTGCCGATACGGCGCATAAATCTCATATATGAATTAAACATGTACCTTTTTGGTCGAGCACTACATTTATAACTTCATATACTTCATCCAAACCTGCTTAACACATATTTACCTGTTTGCAATTCAATTCAATACCATCTAATCGCTTGAATTCAGTTTCGGCCATTTATTCTTTAAATTGGCCCTTTTGCCTATTTTACTCTTTTGTTTGAACATAGCATTTTTAAACAAAATATTTAGCTTGTTCATAACCAAATTGAATTTCAATTCTAGTTTCCCTTTCGATTTCGAATATAAATTTCAAATCGAATTTACTTATTCAAACTTCAATATCCCTTCGAAAACTCATTAACTAATTTCTATTCAATTTAGTAAATTCTATTCAATAAATCAAAATCTGGTTTCTGTTTCAAAAATCATATTCATTTACACAACTTGAATTCGCATATATTTTACAACTCAACTCTGAAATTTTCTAACTAGAAATTCGGATTTTTATTTGCTTAAAATCCTTTTATAACATTAAATAAACCATTATGGTTTTAAAACGATTCTGGCGCTGCTTTTCTGAAAATTTGATTTTGACATAACTCAAAATCTATACGACGAAATTCAGATTTTTCTCTTTTATTAGAAAACTATTATCAAATCGGTCCTGACGTTTCTTGTTTCGAAGAATTTCGATTTCAATTGAGTCATGTATACTCGATTGAAGTTCGACTCGCCATTTTACGAACTGCAGCGCTGCGGCGAGTTCGTTTTAATTATATATATAAACTTTTTAACTTCTTTAAAATTCAACTCCATTTGAATTCCTTGATTCAAATTCCAATCTTACTTTTGTTTGAATTCTATATTCAAATTCCAATTCCTTTCCTATTTGATATTCAAATTCAATACTTGAATTTCTATTTGAATTCCCTATTCAAATTCTATGATCGGATTCATTTGAATTCTCTTATTCAAACTCTATTTTTAAATTCCATTTTAACTTCTTTATATTCCAATTTCTATATTTGAATTCTATATTCAAAATTTCATAGTTAAAAACCCATTTGAATTTCATATTCAAATCTCATAGATTAAATCCTATTTGAATTCATTCAAATTTCATTTTCCATTTCCGACCCCATTTGAATTTCTAATATTCAAATTCATTTTCAACACCATTTGAATTTCTAATATTCAAATTCATTAACACCATTTGAATTTCTAATATTCAAATTCATTAACACCATTTGAATTTCTAATATTCAAATTCATTAACACCATTTGAATTTCTAATATTCAAATTCATTAACACCATTTGAATTTCTAATATTCAAATTCATTAACACCATTTGAATTTCTAATATTCAAATTCATTAACACCATTTGAATTTCTAATATTCAAAATCATTTGAATTCCCTTGAATTCAAATTCCATTTCAAAACCCTTTGGATTTCCTATTTGAAATCCTATTTGAAATTCCATTTCCCATTCTACTTTGAAATTCTATTTTCAAAGTTTATTTCAAATTCTATTTTGAAATTCTACATTCAAGTCTCTATTTGAATTTCTAATATTCAATCCCCTCTTAATATTCAAATATTTAAACCCCTTTTAAAATTCAAATGTTATACTCAAATTTCATTTGAGTTATATATTTAAAAAATTCCTTTCACATCCTGTTTGAAATTCCATTTCAAATTCCAATCTCACGCCGGTATTTCTATTTTTGAATTATCAAATGATAATTCTTTTTACTTCATTTATAACTTCGTTTTAAAAGAACTATTTATAAACTTCGTTTATAAAGAAACTACTTGTTTTATTTTTCAAACCAAGTTTATATTTTTATTCCATTTAAAATTCAAATTCTATTTAAAAAAAATAGAATTTTCCCTTTTTAAATCGCCAATATCCTTCTTATGATATTTTTAATTATCATTACTTAAGCCCAGTGATAAAACACACAAAGCAACCAATTATTTATTTTTCTAACACATCATATATAACAATATATATGCAACAAATAAACAAACAGATAATATATTTTTGAGGAATCCAGTTGGATTCCTCCAACCTGTTTCCTGCATCCACAGATGTTAGCACATAAATAATACCCATTCTGCTTCGTGGCAGAATATCGCGGTATAGAAGGTCATCCACTAATCATAGCGTGGGGCGTATAGGGTAATCATCCGCTATGAAACTGCGGGCATCCGCTAATGAGACTGCGGGAATCCAATCAATCAATCAACCCAATATATATATATATATATATAGCCTAAATAACTAATATATATAACAACCAGAAAGCATTCACACACAAGCAATAAACAATTATTTTTAATGAAATAAAAATAATTCTAAAGGTGAGTGAGATTTACTCACCGTGATTGCCGTTGTCGAATATCCTGTTTATTTCCAAATCACCGGCTACGAATCTTCTCGAATGATATTTGATCCTGTGACAATTTTATTTAATTTTACCGATTAACCATTTATTTATTAAATCAATTATTTAAATAAATAAATAATTTTCCTCTATTTTTCTCTTTTATTAATGGTTATCAAATTCCTTCTAACATAACCAATATAATTTATGTTTCATAAAATGGTTTACTCAAAAATTCCTTTTCGGCTTTTATATTACAAGCTTAGCAGTAAACGCCAATTTCCATACTCAAACAAGCACCTCTACTATTTATATATTTACAAACTAGTTTCTTTTATATAAACTAATCCCTATATAAAATAAATGACAAATCTTCAAGCCTTTAATATATATAAATTAAGCACTTCTGATTAAATTCAATTAACTATATATAGTTTAATTACCTTAATTTGTTATCTTCTCTTGCTTTAGAGAACCCAGAATTTCTACTGCAGGTAAAATCCTTATTCCCCTCATTCACTAAGTCGTCCACTTCCAGTTAGACAACAAAGCCATTGCATCCCTCAACAAGGCATGCGTCTCCATCCTGTCATTGTTGAAGTCGAGCTCCTGGGAAAACTGCTCGCACCCAATATCTGAAATCCGCAGGCCATCGACGTTCTTCCAGAATCGACAGAGATCCTTCATTCAATCGCACCTTCTGAAATCGCAAAGACCCTCGCCTACCTTTCCCCATCCATTTTCACCTTATCGCCACTGTCCAGACATCCTTCGAGCATCTCAAATCCCTCAAAACACCTCCACGTCGACCTCCAATCCATGCCCTAGCCGCTGTTCAGAGAACTTAGGGCAGCCACAAGTCCATCGCACTCGATTTGAGGAGCAGCGATCGGTCATACAACCTCAAACAAGTGGAAAGGAATCAATATCGAATGATTCGATTCAATATCATATTTTATCTAAATTTCCGAAGGATTGAATGGCGGCTTCGGAATAGCGTTAAAAGAAATGAATGAGAGAGGAATGGGGTTAGAGAAGTTTAAGGAGTATCGCTGTATATTTATATATGAGGGAAGGAGACAGAGGTACATACGCCATTTAATTGGTGTTCTTTTGATATCGAAGAAAGGAAGCAGATTTTTCTGCTCGAGAAGGAGTAGATCTGTGAGATGGACAAGGTAGGGTGGCTTGGCTAAACGATAGGTCGGCCATTTATTTATTTTACTCTTTTTTTTTTTTTTTTTTTTTTACTATTAGTATGAATTGATTTAACGTAAAATCCCTGTGGATCCCGAACTCCATTTTCAGCGCAGCGACTGGCACCCCTAGGGTTATAATACCATTCCGAACACATTGGGACCAGTTTCAAAGTCTAATTCGGTTGTCTGAAAAAGTTATAAATTTAAACAAACGATTCAATCTGAACTGTTTCGATTCAGTTTTATTTTTGAATTGGATTATTTCAAACTTCTCGTATTTCGATAATTATCAAAATAAATCGTATTTTGATTATGTAATCGATAACCCAATAAAATACCATTTATACTATGAATTCAATATTTAAAACCATACTAATTATTTAAAATAAACTTTTCAAAAATCTGGGTCGTTACATTCTTTCCCCCTTAAAATAATTTCGTCCTCGAAATTGCTAAGGTAGAAAAATGGTACAAACCTATTACTTTTCAAAACTTCTTTATGTTGAAACTCATCTCTTCACATTTCAACAAATTTAGTTCCACCAAAACTTTTGGTCTTCCTTCATTTGATTCGAATGATCTACGATCAACCCATTTATATCCAATCTATATTCTATTAAACCAATTCAAATTGATTTTAATCAATTCATTCACTTCGACCTATTTAACTTGTTTAAGTTAAATTTCAATTTCAGAATTCAAATCCCTGGGTTTTCTTTTCAAATTCTTCTGAAATCACATAAATATATACATATATTTATTTCCAAATTCAAAACATTTGAATTTTTAAACCGCTTGTTTTCTTTCAAACAAATTTCCATCAAAAACTTTCTAAGGTAGCAATCCATCACTTAGAAACTCGAAAATGAACACTGATGAGGCTGCAGTCATCATCAGAATTATTTCCCAGCGACTGAAGTGAGTTCAGTGCTTTATTATTTCAAAATCCATGATTTTCTTTCAAATCTTTTTAAAACAAATCTATATTATTTTAATATACTTTGAAAAATATTTTTCAACTTCCCAGGATTTTGAATTCTTAATTCTGGTTTGAATTTAATTCTAATTTATCTCATTTGTATATTTAATTCCTATACAAATTCTATTTGGTTATAAATAACCATTCTAATTTTATAATCTTATTTGATTATAATAGCAACCAACTCATTCATATATAAATAATTCTAGAAAATCATTTATCTTTTATATCAAAATATAGTTTTAGGCAAAATTATTTCATTTACCCGATTTAAAACAATATTGTGTCGATTCTTCTGTCCAAATGTTTAGAAACTCCTATCGACGTCGTGGCGTCCCACGATTCGACCAGAATTCATAAACCATTCACAGACTAGCCAACACAATATAAAACAATTTTTATATCAAATAACAAATACGCGCTCTCATATATATACACTCAACTCATTCTAGGGTACTACTGACCCTATCTCTAATGAGCACATGCCACACAAGCCTAGGTGTTCGCTCAACCTAAGCTCTGATACCAACTGTAAAGGCCCGCAAATCCGTGCTATCGGAGTTGACTAAAAACACCACACGTCCAACTCAAACAACACAGAAATACGACTCATTATTAGAAAGAAGTTAGAGGATGAGAAATAGAAAGAAAGAAATATTAGAATAGAAGAAAACGAAGATCACAAACTCACAGCGGAACGAATAAAATATATTATATAGCATAAGCTTTGAAATACAAATCTGTTTTGTACATATATACATACCATCATCAGAGTACACGTAACATTTGATTCAGCGGAAGTAACTCTAAATAACTAACGTTGAAGCCTTCTGCTTCAAGCTCCTCCAAGTGTATCTGTAAAAGTCTGAAACACTTGACTGCCCGTACAAATTTGGGCACCCAAGAGTTTAGGAAAAACAAAACAAAACAAACTCTGGGTCAGTCATGGGACTGGTGTGAGTAAACTCCAACCACTTTTTTAACTTTCAAAACTCTTTTCGAAAGAAAAAATAATAGTAAGACCAGCCCACACATAAACACGGACGGTTTTTACCTTACTATAACCCAAAACACTTTGATATCAAATCCAGTGATATTATAATAATGTCTACATCAAGTAAATAACCAAATAGTAGAACGCTTGCATCTCACGCTCCACATATATAGTATATAATCAAAAACCGCATGGCGCTTATTGGAGATTGGATTTCCAACATGACAAGGTATGGGACCACCTTCCGACTGTGTATCTCTAGAGAGGAATACACTGGGTTCAACAAGAACATCTTGCAACCCGGCCCACACATGACCGACCACTCATTTCGCTTGAGTGTATCGAATGTATATCACCAACGGTTGGACTCAAACCACCGTTCCCGAATGGGCAGAATCGATAGATTTAGAAACAAAAGGGATTTCTCTAGATAGGTGATTATACACCCTAATGGGTGCGACCCACATAGCCATGCTGCCTGCCCGATTTTTGTCCTTTCCCGGTTGTTGAGGCCTGAGGCTACGAATACTTACCATTCATCGATAACACAATCACTTTGAATGCCACATTGTCAGATCCGTTAATCACTAGTTGAGTTTGCACAAATATTCTGGATATTATGCTAAGGGATAAATCCATTGCAACCATATATTCATACAGACCAACCCATTTGATCATTGGAAATACTCTGTCAGACATTCGTCCATATTACGTTCGTTCTGGGATTGAACGACACCGAAGGCACAATTTCTATTAATAGAAAAGCCCTTGCACTTCACTCCGTCTTCAATATATTCAGCATACTTGGTTCGCAACGCTTATGCCGATACGGAGTGGTTCTTCGGATAATAATCCAACCGGTCTCTCCATATTGACAACGATGGTCAAAACTTCGATAGTCTGTGATTTAACTATCGAATAAAACAAGTGTTCATCCAACATATCAAACAAATCACTGGGCTCTTTAATTAATATTTCATTAATTAAACCACTTCTCTATTTTCTCAATCAATATTTGTTAGCCAAATATTTTCCATAACCAATCTTGGCCCTTTACGCTATTTTTGATTTCGTTTCCTTATCGAATTCTATACATATCGATATATAGATTTCTAATTGTCAAATTTCTTAAAAATATTCTAACTCCTTAAATTCCCGGAAAAATTCGCCATAACCTCCCCTGTATCGGGAGCATCGGGAAATTTCAAATAGCATCCCGGTATCTTCCTCAATCGAAAAGAAAAAGAAAAAGCCAAGCGGCTTGCCGATACGGCGCATAAATCTCATATATGAATTAAACATGTACCTTTTTGGTCGAGCACTACATTTATAACTTCATATACTTCATCCAAACCTGCTTAACACATATTTACCTGTTTGCAATTCAATTCAATACCATCTAATCGCTTGAATTCAGTTTCGGCCATTTATTCTTTAAATTGGCCCTTTTGCCTATTTTACTCTTTTGTTTGAACATAGCATTTTTGAACAAAATATTTAGCTTGTTCATAACCAAATTGAATTTCAATTCTAGTTTCCCTTTTGATTTCGAATATAAATTTCAAATCGAATTTACTTATTCAAACTTCAATATCCCTTCGAAAACTCATTAACTAATTTCTATTCAATTTAGTAAATTCTATTCAATAAATCAAAATCTGGTTTCTGTTTCAAAAATCATATTCATTTACACAACTTGAATTCGCATATATTTTACAACTCAACTCTGAAATTTTCTAACTAGAAATTCGGATTTTTATTTGCTTAAAATCCTTTTATAACATTAAATAAACCATTATGGTTTTAAAACGATTCTGGCGCTGCTTTTCTGAAAATTTGATTTTGACATAACTCAAAATCTATACGACGAAATTCAGATTTTTCTCTTTTATTAGAAAACTATTATCAAATCGGTCCTGACGTTTCTTGTTTCGAAGAATTTCGATTTCAATTGAGTCATGTATACTCGATTGAAGTTCGACTCGCCATTTTACGAACTGCAGCGCTGCGGCGAGTTCGTTTTAATTATATATATAAACTTTTTAACTTCTTTAAAATTCAACTCCATTTGAATTCCTTGATTCAAATTCCAATCTTACTTTTGTTTGAATTCTATATTCAAATTCCAATTCCTTTCCTATTTGATATTCAAATTCAATACTTGAATTTCTATTTGAATTCCCTATTCAAATTCTATGATCGGATTCATTTGAATTCTCTTATTCAAACTCTATTTTTAAATTCCATTTTAACTTCTTTATATTCCAATTTCTATATTTGAATTCTATATTCAAAATTTCATAGTTAAAAACCCATTTGAATTTCATATTCAAATCTCATAGATTAAATCCTATTTGAATTCATTCAAATTTCATTTTCCATTTCCGACCCCATTTGAATTTCTAATATTCAAATTCATTTTCAACACCATTTGAATTTCTAATATTCAAATTCATTAACACCATTTGAATTTCTAATATTCAAATTCATTAACACCATTTGAATTTCTAATATTCAAATTCATTAACACCATTTGAATTTCTAATATTCAAATTCATTAACACCATTTGAATTTCTAATATTCAAATTCATTAACACCATTTGAATTTCTAATATTCAAATTCATTAACACCATTTGAATTTCTAATATTCAAATTCATTAACACCATTTGAATTTCTAATATTCAAAATCATTTGAATTCCCTTGAATTCAAATTCCATTTCAAAACCCTTTGGATTTCCTATTTGAAATCCTATTTGAAATTCCATTTCCCATTCTACTTTGAAATTCTATTTTCAAAGTTTATTTCAAATTCTATTTTGAAATTCTACATTCAAGTCTCTATTTGAATTTCTAATATTCAATCCCCTCTTAATATTCAAATATTTAAACCCCTTTTAAAATTCAAATGTTATACTCAAATTTCATTTGAGTTATATATTTAAAAATTTCCTTTCACATCCTGTTTGAAATTCCATTTCAAATTCCAATCTCACGCCGGTATTTCTATTTTTGAATTATCAAATGATAATTCTTTTTACTTCATTTATAACTTCGTTTTAAAAGAACTATTTATAAACTTCGTTTATAAAGAAACTACTTGTTTTATTTTTCAAACCAAGTTTATATTTTTATTCCATTTAAAATTCAAATTCTATTTAAAAAAAATAGAATTTTCCCTTTTTAAATCGCCAATATCCTTCTTATGATATTTTTAATTATCATTACTTAAGCCCAGTGATAAAACACACAAAGAAACCAATTATTTATTTTTCTAACACATCATATATAACAATATATATGCAACAAATAAACAAACAGATAATATATTTTTGAGGAATCCAGTTGGATTCCTCCAACCTGTTTCCTGCATCCACAGATGTTAGCACATAAATAATACCCATTCTGCTTCGTGGCAGAATATCGTGGTATAGAAGGTCATCCACTAACCATAGCGTGGGGCGTATAGGGTAATCATCCGCTATGAAACTGCGGGCATCCGCTAATGAGACTGCGGGAATCCAATCAATCAATCAACCCAATATATATATATATATAGCCTAAATAACTAATATATATAACAGCCAGAAAGCATTCACACACAAGCAATAAACAATTATTTTTAATGAAATAAAAATAATTCTAAAGGTGAGTGAGATTTACTCACCGTGATTGCCGTTGTCGAATATCCTGTTTATTTCCAAATCTCCGGCTACGAATCTTCTCGAATGATATTTGATCCTGCGACAATTTTATTTAATTTTACCGATTAACCATTTATTTATTAAATCAATTATTTAAATAAATAAATAATTTTCCTCTATTTTTCTCTTTTATTAATGGTTATCAAATTCCTTCTAACATAACCAATATAATTTATGTTTCATAAAATGGTTTACTCAAAAATTCCTTTTCGGCTTTTATATTACAAGCTTAGCAGTAAACGCCAATTTCCATACTCAAACAAGCACCTCTACTATTTATATATTTACAAACTAGTTTCTTTTATATAAACTAATCCCTATATAAAATAAATGACAAATCTTCAAGCCTTTAATATATATAAATTAAGCACTTCTGATTAAATTCAATTAACTATATATAGTTTAATTACCTTAATTTGTTATCTTCTCTTGCTTTAGAGAACCCAGAATTTCTACTGCAGGTAAAATCCTTATTCCCCTCATTCACTAAGTCGTCCACTTCCAGTTAGACAACAAAGCCATTGCATCCCTCAACAAGGCATGCGTCTCCATCCTGTCATTGTTGAAGTCGAGCTCCTGGGAAAACTGCTCGCACCCAATATCTGAAATCCGCAGGCCATCGACGTTCTTCCAGAATCGACAGAGATCCTTCATTCAATCGCACCTTCTGAAATCGCAAAGACCCTCGCCTACCTTTCCCCATCCATTTTCACCTTATCGCCACTGTCCAGACATCCTTCGAGCATCTCAAATCCCTCAAAACACCTCCACGTCGACCTCCAATCCATGCCCTAGCCGCTGTTCAGAGAACTTAGGGCAGCCACAAGTCCATCGCACTCGATTTGAGGAGCAGCGATCGGTCATACAACCTCAAACAAGTGGAAAGGAATCAATATCGAATGATTCGATTCAATATCATATTTTATCTAAATTTCCGAAGGATTGAATGGCGGCTTCGGAATAGCGTTAAAAGAAATGAATGAGAGAGGAATGGGGTTAGAGAAGTTTAAGGAGTATCGCTGTATATTTATATATGAGGGAAGGAGACAGAGGTACATACGCCATTTAATTGGTGTTCTTTTGATATCGAAGAAAGGAAGCAGATTTTTCTGCTCGAGAAGGAGTAGATCTGTGAGATGGACAAGGTAGGGTGGCTTGGCTAAACGATAGGTCGGCCATTTATTTATTTTACTCTTTTTTTTTTTTTTTTTTACTATTAGTATGAATTGATTTAACGTAAAATCCCTGTGGATCCCGAACTCCATTTTCAGCGCAGCGACTGGCACCCCTAGGGTTATAATACCATTCCGAACACATTGGGACCAGTTTCAAAGTCTAATTCGGTTGTCTGAAAAAGTTATAAATTTAAACAAACGATTCAATCTGAACTGTTTCGATTCAGTTTTATTTTTGAATTGGATTATTTCAAACTTCTCGTATTTCGATAATTATCAAAATAAATCGTATTTTGATTATGTAACCGATAACCCAATAAAATACCATTTATACTATGAATTCAATATTTAAAACCATACTAATTATTTAAAATAAACTGTTCAAAAATCTGGGTCGTTACAAAATCCAACCGTTAGATTTCAAATCTCTTATATTCTTTGGAATGTTCTTTTAGATACGAATCCAACGGTTCCGGTTTTAGGGGAATACGATGGTTGGATCTCCGGTAATGTCAATTCGAACTCATTGGTCGTAATTCGCGAACAGTTGTTGCGCGACGCATTCTATTCAGGCCATTATATTATATATATATTTCGTCGATTTCCATTTAAAACGTATTTTATAAATCGTTTATAAATTCATTTGAAAACGATTCTTACTTCATTTCAAATTTCAAATCAAATCTGAATATTCCTTAATAAATTTGTTTTTAATTTCATTTTGAAAACAATTTCAATTCCATTTCAAATTTCATTCCATAATAAATTCGTTTTAAATTCATTTCAAAACGATTTCAATTCCATTTCAAATCAAATTTGAATATTCCATAATAAATTCGTTTTAAATTCATTTCAAAACGATTTCAATTCCATTTCAAATCAAATTTGAATATTCCATAATAAATTCGTTTTAAATTCATTTTAAAATGATTTCAATTCCATTTCAAATCAAATTTGATTATTCCATAATAAATTTGTTTTAAATTCATTTTAAAACAATTCAATTCCATTTCAAATTTCAAACTAAATTTGAATATTCCATAATAAATTCGTTTTAAATTCATTTTAAAACGTTTTCAATTCCATTTCAAATTTCAAATCAAATTTGAATATTCGATAATAAATCCGTTTTAAATTCATTTTAACGCGATTTCAATTCCATTTCTAATTTCAAATCAAATTTGAATATTCCATAATAAATCTGTTTTAAATTCATTTTAAAACGATTTCAATTCCATTTCAAATTTCAAATCAAATCAGAATATTCCATAATAAATTCGTTTTAAATTCATTTTAAAACGATTTCAATTCCATTTCAAATTTCAAATCAAATTTGAATATTCCTTATCATTATAATATTAAATGATAATATTTTCAAAACATTAGATTTTGAAATCACTTCCCTTTTTGATATTCATTACAAAAAATGAATAAAATCGATATAAATATCGTCTGCGTCAAAATGGCGCAAATCTAATCAACATGGCTTCATATATTTAAATATTTTGGTGTCCATCCAAAATCGACAACAAAATCTCATTTTGATTCTTTTTTGAATATTATTTTAAAATAGGGAGCGTCTATTTTGACACAATTTGGTGACACAAATGGTGACACAAAAGATCTGCACCATTGGATCTTTTTGTCTTTACATGGGAAGGTGGAATTCAGGGGGCAATCCAATGGTGAGAATTCATTGTGTCACCAATTGTGTCACCAAATTGTGTCAAAATAGACTTTCCCTTTAAAATATTAGTTATTTTAAAATATTTCTAATTTCTGAATTGGAATCAGACCCAATCAATTACCATATAATTTTATTTATATGGATTTCATAAAACACATGTATATGTCAACAATGATAAACAACCAACCATCAGCCTGAGTGCACTACACAACTGCATAAGCGTTAAATATAAATAATTAACGCTTGCCACGGTCTGTCAACCCATCGATTGACATACAACTAAACAACTGGGATTAATGTACATCAAATATCATCCCAATACCCGTGTGGGGTTTCAATCAACAAATATAAATTTTATTTGTGCAGTTGGGCGATGTGTAAAATATATCGTCCCAATCAGTATCATATAAATGGGTGTACATAAACAAATCATCCAATTTGTTTATGAATATTTATTTTCCTTCATATACTCATTAAAAATTATATTTTTAATGATAAAATATTTATTTCAACATATGAATATTTTATACCGTTCATTTATACAATAAAAATGATATTTTTATTATCCAAATATTTTATTCATCACATGAATATTTTATTCATCACATGAATATTTTATTTTCCATTTCACAATATAATCACACTCAATTTCCACCACATAATACAATCAAACAAGTTGTCCATAGTCTGTGGACGACGGTGTCAGGAGCTACTAAGCCCCGTCTGCAACCTAATATATATTTAACTAGAAAATAAATTTGAGTGAGAAGTTCTCACCTTTGGGATCCACTCCTCCATTCTTTATTTTTGAACGGTTTGGATTTGTTTCCAGTCAGTTCCATCGCAATCTGTTCCACGCAGTTTACATTAAAAATCTCATTTTTATATCGCTACATTATATATAAAAATCAATTTTTTATAACATTATATTATATAAAAATCATATTTTTATTTACTAAAAATTGTATTTTTATCTTAACTAAAAATCATATTTTTATTTACTAAAAATCGTATTTTTATCTTATCTAAAAATAATATTTTTACTGTTATATATATTATCACATTTTTATACTATGTTTATAGTTTAAAAACAATCCTATTTATATTTTTAAAACCATGGTATTTTCATTTTTAAAACAATGGCATTTTTTTTTTTAAAACAATGACATTTTTATTTTTATAACAATGACATTTATATTATTTAAAATAATTACATTTTTATTTTTTATTTTCAAACAAATCTATTTATATATAAATTCAATTTTAAGGCTATTTATATTTTAAAATAAATGCAAATTTCATTTAGAAAACAATGCTATTTCTATTTTAATTACATTTATAAGATAATTAATAAAATTTAAACAACCTGATTAAACTAAACTCCTTAACCACTCTTTAACATGTCATTAGGGTTTTTTAATAACCCGTCATCTTCGTTATCTCGCCTGGGTAATTCGAAACCCATCGCTGAACCGGAGAATTCCTCCACCGCGCGCTCCTCCGTCGACCTGGCCACCATCGTCCATCACCACATCGAAGACCCTCGAAAACTGCGCCTCCCCCCTGAATATCGTGACACTCGCCACCGCCCCTAAGCCACAAAACCCACACGAACGCCGCCTCTTCCCGAACCAGTTCAGACCAAAATAGCACCCCATTCTCGATCAAACCCGTATGGATACATAGAGCTCGAAGAGTTCTTGAGTTTTGCTCCTGAAATTTCTAATTTTTATTGTGTATATTTGAAGAAAAATAAAGGGGAAAATCATTACAAATCGTTTGTTGAACGAAGGTGGAGGCGAAAATCATTTTCTGCGTTGACCACAAGAACAACAAATGGAAGTTGACCTAGGGTTTGACCCCTTTAATTTATATTTATTTTATATTATATTAATTTCAAAAATACCTGTTAATTGATATGAACTCCAAATTAAACCCAACGAATGTCGCTCTCAACCAAATACCCCTATTCCGAATGCAATGGGATATGTTCCGTAAGCCAATTCGACTATTTCGATCAGTTTTTGCCAAAATTAAAATATAAATCCATATATATTGAATTTAACGTACATTTTAATTTATCAGGGCCACATACTGACTCCGAAAATTCCAGAAAAATTATTTCTATTTATGTTTTGACGATACGGTCTTAACAAAACTAATTTCATAGAATATGGAGACCGTTTGAAAAACGGTCATTTTTCAGTCGATTAAATTCAAATTGAATTGACCAAACACGTTTAAATTCACCACGCTCACATATTAATCCTAAAGATTATGAAAATTGGAATCTAGCAATAATTTGACATTCCGGATCAACCAAAGGTTGTTTCGTCGAAAACGGGGGTCGTTCGCAAAATCGCTATTTTTAAGGGCTATATATTGTATAAAATTCCATGGCGACTATTTTGAATTTTCAACTGGACATAACTTTTTATTCCCGTTATGAAATCTAGATTTTTCACATTCATTGGGAAGATATTTTCAAACAGATTCAAATATTTCTTGTTTTACTAAAATCCGATTTATTTTTAATCCTATACATTCATTTGAAATTTGAAATCGAATTTTTAAACTACCGCGCCATTTCAGGCTCGTTATATAATTAAAATAAATTTATACGTTCTAATTCTATTCAAAATAAATTTCTAGTTGTAATTATTTAAAACAAATCATTTTAAATATTCAAAATTCATTAAAATTGCCAAAATAAAAATTTTAAATTGGTTCTGATTTCCCGGGTTGTTACAATCTCCCCCACTTAAAATCTTTTTGTCCTCGAAAAGGAACGGAGCTAAAAGTTGTTTTACTAACCAACTCCACTTTCATTCTGGCGTTCATTCTTCAACTATTCAGTTTCTAAGAATTTCTAATTTCTCAAAAATTTGGCTAAGACCTTAAATTTTTGAAAAATTTCGCCATAACCTCCTTTGTAAGGGGAGACATTCAAAACAACAACTTGCCACGCAGGGCCCTCATCAATTCAAAAGAAAAAAGAAATGGCAAGCGGCTAGCCAATCGGCTCATAAAATCACCAAAACCCAAGAAAATGGTAAACATGTACCTATTTGTCGGGCATACAATTTTATTCCTCTGCATAGCTTCCCTGCTATGACCTGTTCACACATATATATGTACATGCATGCATTTCCAATCAATTTTCAACTCAGTTCCATAATTTGATTCAATTTGGCTTAATTAACCTTTAGTTCTCTTATTGGTTCAACATTTTAAGCAATTAAACTACTTATCATACAACACAACCAGTAATCAATTTGTTGATTATCTTTTCGAACATGTAACTTTAATATATTCAAAAATCATATTTTTAATTCCAAATCACAACAAATAACCCTATCTAGTTTTGGTTCTCACACCAGTCAATTGAAAATATATAGATATCCCACTTTCGAAACTCGAACATAAATATTGATGATGCGACCGCATCACCAGAATTATCCCCGGGTGACTAGAGTGTGATTCTATATCCATCCAGTAAATTCGATGCTTCGTATACACGCGGATCAGATGTATATTAAAATCTCTATATACTCGATTGTCCAAATTAATTTAAAATAAATTATTCAAATACATATAATAAGATTTAAATTCCAAAAAAAAAATTGTTTTCATTTTTATTTTTAAAAACAACACTCTTTACACTCGTTCTAAGATACTACTGATCCCATCTCTAACGAGTCATTCTTATTGGATATTACTAATCCAATCTCTGATGAATTCTTTCATTTGGTTCCAATGTGTCTTGTTCTTGAGCTCTATAAACCAAAGCTTTGATAGCAAACTATAACGAACTGAACTTCCTCGGTCTCCGAAGAGAAGAGAAAGAACGGATTGTTTGAGAACACGACAAAAGAGAACGCAAACAGAAGAACATTTCATTGCTATTACAGGAATTTACATCAGAGTACAAGAATATACAGAGTACGAACAAATAATATACATTTAATGAATATCAGAGATTTACAAATTATAATGCAGTGGAAAATAATACAAAACACAACTGAAAGAAATACACGGATACAGAGCGTTCCGAATATAGCTCCAGCTGTAAACCCGGATCCTGTGAATATAATATATGCAAAACCAACTACTAGCTACTCGTGTGGAAAATAGGGGCACCCAGAGTTTAGGTTAAAACAATGAACTCTAGGTCAGTCATGTGACTTGTGTGAGAACTAAAACAATTATTAAATCTTTACTTTAAAACAAAGTAAATCAAGGGACCACGCCGTATAACACGGAACGGGTTTCCTCCCAAGAATACCGGTGCATAAAACAAACAGCGCAATGCTTTTTGGAAAAATGAAGCTATTATAAGACTCAGGTCCCATCACACAATGCAACGCAAGCCGGAGGATAAAGTTTTACCTTATAATAGCCAAACATGCTTGGTACGTTTAAAACAAATCATTTGATACTATTATAAGTGCATAGTGTATAAAACAACTTCAAATATAAATGTATCAATCATAGATGGCATGGGTACCGTATATCATGTCGCCAATACTAGGCTCTACAATCAAAACCGAAATGTCATGTATTGGAAGTTGGATTTCCATCTGTGAACCAAAGCAAGAGATCGTCCTTACCGCCTTGAGACAATCTAGCCTACCATGTCTCAGGATCAGAGCTCGAGTGACCCTTGGATCGTCAGGGCCGATCCACATTTTAAGTGGATTAAAAATCCCTGAACAATGCGTTTACCCGCCCTATGGGGCGTAGTGATCAGTATGTCGACCATATCATCCATCGGCCCCGTAGTGACCGATATAACCGAGGCGCCTCGCTATCCATCATCCACATAAGTAAAATGTCTGGGCTCCATACCATGACACCACTCCTAGCTAGAAAGAAACACATGTCCTCCCTGAGGTCCTCTCCCGTTTCTGGTTCACACCGGGGTGTGAGGCTCACGAGTAAACGCTATACACAAAGGTATACTATATTAAAGTCGTGCTTTGATCATCAACCACAAGACTCTGCTTTTCAACAGAAGCCTTGATCATTTGCATCTCAGCATGCCATAAAAGCAATTCACGCCATGCGACTGATGTCTATCGATATATAACCTCTGAGCTCGTACGTCACAGAGAAGGGTGTTAAGCAAGAGAATAAATTCTCCGCCACCAAACAAATATATATTTAATAGAGATCAATCAACATAGAATAAAATCCAATGTCAGACACACATCCATTTACAAGTTCGTTCTGGGTCTGAACGAAACCGGAGGCACCTTATTCCTCATCCCATAGTCCAATACAGGAGAGAGGTCCTCGCATATCCGGTTGATCTCTAAGTACGTCTGGATGATCACCACTTATTACCTTGTCTCGGGTGTACAGCCCAATCAAGACATCAGTAATCATCCACATGATTTGAAGACCTCCGGTCTTCAACCACCGTCTTCATCGTCGACTTATCGTCGAATCAGTTATTCGAAATGGGTATAAACTCGGCCTTTCCAAATAACTCGCGTATATTATAAACAAGTGTTACAAAATGACAACATACGTATCATTCAAATTCTAAATATTCTTTTATTTAAATATTCATATCCTTTGGGAAAGGTTCCCATTAATTTTATCAAAGATAAATTCTTTAAATTTATTCTTTAATCTTCCTTTGGATATTAATTCAAACCAATTAATGGTTTATCCAAACTAGTTGGGATTAGCGCACCTTACCAAAGTAATCATTTATTATATTTCTCAATCCCAACCTATTCATCCCATGAAGAAAAACTGGTAATACTTCATATCTAATACCACGATGTTATCGGTAAAATTAATTACCATTTCACGTTCAAATCTAATTAAAGATTTAACTATCGCTTGGAGAAAAACTGGTGATACTCCATTCTCGATCATTCCATGAATTCGATAAATTTAATTATCCCATTCACATTTCAATCTAATTAAAGATTCATTAAAATTCTAATTCAGTTTTAATCCCAAAAATCATTACTTAATGATTATTCAAAGTTAAGAAATTAATCTTATCTTTAACTGGGTTAAAGAACTAATGTCATTTAAAAAACACAGTTCACGATAAACCCAAATCACATTCAATTAGTTGAGGAATCTTCACGGAAAACAGATCAATATATAATCGATATCAATTTCCGTGACTGAATAATAATATAAATGGAATAACGAAAAAGCCTCTCATATTACATATACATTAACAGTCTTCCTCCACAGAAGCTCACTTCGGTTATTATCCAATCGAATTCCATTCCATTCCAATTTATTGTATTGAATTGGAAAACTTTACTTTGGAAAATTTACTTTAAATCTTAATAAAAGATTTATAAATTCCAAATCACATTTCACTGTAAATCGAGTTGAAGAACGAATGTCATTAAAAACACAGTTCACGATAAACCCGATTCACATTCCATTTTGTTAAAATTACCAAATGTAACTAACCCTAATAATCTTAATTAAAAGATTTATTCTTTTCACATGGGGTTTAAGAACAGTGTCACTAAAAACACCATTCACGACAAACCCAAAATCCATTTGATATTAAATACAAGGCTCTGAACAGAAATTATATCGGCTTATATTCAATATCAAATTCTTAAACCAACAAATATCGTATTGGAAATAACGATATATATATATATATATATATATATATATCTTTCAAATTTCCATAACAACATCTATATAATCACGAAATCCAACATCGAAATATTCCGAATATTTTTTCAATTCAAATCCATTCCAATTCTTATATGGGAAATTTAAGTTATTTTAAAACCCATTCTCAATCCAATTTATTTATTTAAAAATAATTGGATTTTTATTTCTAGTTAATAACTACTTCATTTCAGTAAAAATACATTTTTTCTTTTCAAATATGGAATTTTTCATCCCTATTCTCTTCAAATCATTTATTGTGATTTTACACAAATTATTAATATTTTTAATAATTTTATCGAAGGCCCATACAGTCGATTTCCATAAACGGTCATCGAACTACACTTACAGCGACCTTTTCCAAATTTGATTTGGACGTAATTCCAAATTTAACCATTAGATTTCAAATCTCTTATATTCATTGGAAAACTCTTTTCGATACGAACCCAACGGTTCCGGTTTTAGGAGAATCCGACGGTCGGATCTCCCGTAATGTCAATTCGAAGTCATTGGTTGATATTCATTACAATAAAATGAATAAAATCGATATAAATATCGTCTGCGTCAAAATGGCGCAAATCTAATCAACACGGCTTCATATATTTAAATATTTTCGTGTCCATCCAAAATCGGACATCAAAATCACATTTTGTTTCTTTTTTGAGTATTATTTTAAAATATTCATTATTTTAAAATATTTGTTATTTTAAAATATTCATTATTTTAAAATATTAGTTATTTTAAAATATTCCTTATTTCTGAATTGGAATCAGACCCAATCAATTACCATATAATTTTATTTATATGGATTTCATAAAACAAATGTATATATCAACAATGATAAACAACCAACCATTAGCCAGAGTGCACTACACAACTGCATAAGCGTTAAATATAAATAATTAACGTTTGCCACAGTCTGTCAACCCATCGATTGACATACAACTAAACAACTGGGATTAGTGTACATCAAATATCATCCCAATACCCGTGTGGGGTTTCAATCAACAAACACAGATTTTATTTGTGCAGTTGGGCGATGTGTAAAATATATCGTCCCAATCAGTATCAGATAAATGGGTGTACATAAACAAATCGTCCGATTTGTTTATGAATATTTATTTTCCTTCACATACTCGTTAAAAAATATATTTTTAACGATAAAATATTTATTTCAAAATATGAATATTTTATACAGTTCATTTATACAATAAAAATGATATTTTTATTATCCAAATATTTTATTCATCACATGAATATTTTATTTACCATTTCACAATACAATCACAATCAATTTCCACCACACAATACAATCAAACAAGTCGCCCATGGTCTGTGGATTATGGTGTCAGGAGCTACTAAGCCCCGTCTGCAGCTTAGTATATATTTAACTAGAAAATAAATTTGAGTGAGAAGTTCTCACCTTTCGGATCCACTCCTCCATTCTTTATTTCTGAACGGTTCGGACTTGGATTTTTTTTCCAGTCAGTTCCATCACAATCTGTTCCACACAGTTTACATTAAAAATCACATTTTTATATCGCTACATTATATATAAAAATCAAAATTTTATAACGTTATATTATATATAAAAATCATATTTTTATAACGCTATAATATATAAAAATCATATTTTTTTATAACGTTATATTATATATAAAAATCATATTTTTATTTACTAAAAATCGTATTTTTATCTTAACTAAAAAACATATTTTTACCTCTATATATATATATATAAAATCATATGTTTATACTATGTTTATATTTTAAAAACAATCTTATTTATATTTATAAAACATGGTATTTTCATTTTTAAAATAATGGCATTTTTATTTTTAAAACAATGACATTTTTATTTTCATAACAATGACATTTTTATTTTTATAACAATGACATTTTTATTTTTTAAAACAATGACGTTTTTATTTTTTATTTTCAAACAAATCTATTTATATATAAATTCAATTTTAATTCAAGGCTATTTATATTTTAAATTCAATGCAAATTTCATTTAGAAAACAATGCTAATTCTATTTTAATTACATTTATAAGATAATTAATAAAATTTAAACAACCTAATTAAATTAAACTCCTTAATCACTCTTTAACATGTCATTAGGGTTTTTTAACAACACGTCATCTTCATTACCTCGTCTGGGTAATTCAAAACCCACCACTGAACCGGAGAACTCCTCCACCGCACGCTCCTCCGTCGACCTGGCCACCATCGGCCATCACCACATCGAAGACCCTCGAAAACCGCACCTCCCCCCTGAATATCGTGACACTCGCCGCCGCCCTTAAGCCACAAAACCCAAACGAATGATGCCTCTTCCCGAACCAATTCAGACCAAAATAGCACCCCATTCTCGATCAAACCCGTATGGATACATAGAGCTAGAAGAGTTCTTGAGTTTTTCCCTTGAAATTTCTGATTTTTGTTATGTAGATTTGAAGAAAAATAAAGGGGAAAATCGGAGCAAATCGTTCGTTGAACGAAGCTGGAGGCGAAAATCGTTTTCTGCATTTACCACGAGAAAAACAAATGGAAGTTGGCCTAGTGTTTGACCCCTTTAATTTATATTATTTTAATTTAAAAAATACCTGTTAATTGATACAAACTCCAAACTGAACCCAACGACTATCGCCCCTAACCAAATACCACCATTACGAACGCAATGGGATATGTCCCGTAAGCCGATTCTACTGTGTCGATCAGTTTTTGCCAAATTTAAAATATAAATCCATATAAATTGAATTTAACGTATATTTTAATTGACCAGGGCCACATACTAACTCCAAAAATTCCAAAAAATACATTTCTAGTTATGTTTTGACGATACGGTCCTAACATAATTAATTTTGTTGAATTTGGAGACCGTTTGAAGAACGGTTATTTTTCAGTCGATTAAATTCAAATTGAATTGACCAAACACGTTTATATTCACCACGCTCACATATTGATTCCAAAAATTATGAAAATTGGAATCTAGCAACAATTTGACATTCCGAATCCAGCAAAAGTGGTTTCGTTGAAAACGGAGTTCGTTTGCAAAATCGCTATTTTTAAGGGCTATATATTATATAAAATTCCATAGCGACTATTCTGAATTTTCAACTATAAATAGCTTTTTATTCCCATTATGAAATCTGTATTTTTCACATTCTTGGAAAGATATTTTCAAACAGATTCAAATATTTCTGGTTTTACTGAAATCCGGTTTATTTTGAATCCTGTACATTCATTTGAAATTGAATTTTCAAATTGTCGCTCCATTTCAATTAAAATAAATTTACACATTCTAATTCTATTCAAAATAAATTTCTAGTTGTAATTATTTAAAATAAATCATTTTAAATATTCAAAATTCATTAAAATTACCAAAATATAAATTTTAAATTGGTTCTGATTTTCAGGGATGTTGCAGTAATGCAGGAAATGACAGGTTAGAAGGATCTAACTAGATTCCTCACCAATATTGATAATGTTTATCATATATGTTGAATATGTTTGATTTGATGTGAAATTGGATAGCACAAACCCTTATTTCACTAGTTTGGTATTTTAGCAGTTGTAATGGCTTTTTGATACCATTGTTATAAGAAATTGTGGGAATCAATTTTAAATCGATTCTGAAAAGTTTTAACATTACATTATATAAATTTAACTCGTCGTTTTAATGTATATAAAGGAGAGTTTATTCTTTTATGATATAAACTCCGATTTTGTTTCCAAGTTGGCTAAGTCAATTGTGTAATTTGAAAATTTGTCGTTCGACTAATTTGGTTTCAGTTTCATTTATAAATAAAGTTTTAGCAAACGGATGTCTAAACTTAAGAA
This sequence comes from Allium sativum, assembly GCA_030737875.1. NCBI lineage: Eukaryota > Viridiplantae > Streptophyta > Magnoliopsida > Asparagales > Amaryllidaceae > Allium > Allium sativum. The sequence continues at coordinate 293,262,801 of CM060909.1, forward strand.
TATTTCTTATGAATTTATTTATCTTGAATCAACATTATTTTAAGGTGATTATAGAGTTGTCTTATATTTATAAGGTAAATTATTATTTTAATAATCTTTTAAATAAATTAACAATTCTATTTTTAGTTAATAAAAAAGTTAACTACTTTTACGGCAGTTAATGATGAAGTAAATTATTATTTTAATCAATAATGATTTAACTGATTTCTTTTTAAATGAAATTCATTTAAGTAAGTAATCGAGTTGAAATGTATCTAGTTGAATTTTGAAAAGAGCTTATGATCGGATTTTATTGTGAAACTCAAGTTTTATAAACAAAGTTATAAAAGGGATTTTAAGCGAATAGATAGCTTAAAATAAATGTTTACTTAAAATAAGTAAAAAGGAATAGTGATAAAAAGGGTCTTATACTATCCAGAGTTTCATAAATGAGGTTTGCAAAAGGGGTGTGAAGCTAAAGCGTTGATTTTAAATTAACGTTACTTAATAATGGAATAAAGTGAGATGAATGGAATTATAATGAAAATTCCAGAGAGGAAAATAGGTAAAAAGGAATTTTTGTAATTGGCAAAGGAGTTCGTAATTGGATTTTGTATAAAAATCTGAATTATAAAACGAATTGTTTAAAGAAGTTGGAAGTGAAAGGATGAAGTTCCAGTAATCATTTACTTAATCAATGAATTAGGAAATAATAGTTAGATTCAAGAAAAAGATTAATAAAGTAAAAAGATTTTATAAAACCATATGCTAAATAAAATAGTTGAATGAGATTTGTTTGATATTAGAATGATTACTAGTTTTCAGTTATAAACTCATATCTGTCTTAAGATAATTATGTTTCAGTTAAGGTCTGAGAGGTAAATAAAATACCCCTACTTGAACGACTTCAGGATTATCTGAGCATGATATTAGTTTGTAATGGTAAAGAGGTTAGAAATAAATTGTTATTTCCATATGAGAAATAATAAGGCAACATTATGTAATGACCCGGTAGGAATTCGACACCCTAATTCCAATAATAATACATATACTTTTATTACTTGCCATAGTTTAAGTATCGAAAACACCAAATAGTTAATAGAAAGAAATCAGAGGATGAGATAAGAAAAAAAATATTAGAATATAAGAAGAAGAAGAACCAACATAACACAGAGTCTCACATCGTAGCAGAAAAAAATGTAGAAATAAATCTTTATTGAGAGCTTGAATATATACTTACAGTCATCAGAGTACATCACACATTTGGATAGTTATAACAACCTGTCCTCATATACAATCACACAGTGGAATAATAACTATAATATCATACGTCTGAACACTTCCAGCTCGTCTCTTCATATCATCCGATAACCTGAACCTGTAAACCCGAGCATTACCAATGCCGGATCAGTTTAGTGAACCAAAGTGAGAAACCCACTAAATTTATAAGAAACATCCCACTTGATTTTAAAGTTAACAATTATTTTCTGAAAGAAAAGGACAATCGTAAGACTAAATCAACACATAAATACGAAAGGTTTTTTTACCTTACAATAACCTAAAACATTTTTGAATACATATTTTTTCTAATATTATAATAATGTCTAAATATAAATTAATAACAATCTAGCAGAACGCTTGCATCTCACGTTCTACATATATACTATACAATCAAAACTGCGGGGCCTTATTGGAGATTGGATTTCGAACTGGAAAATTATGGGACCACCTTCCGACAGTGTATCTCTAGAGAGGAATACACCAGGTTCAACAAGAAAATCTTGCAACCCAGGCTAAACATGACCGGTCATTCATTTCGCTTCAGTGTTTCGAATATATTTTCACCTATGGTTGCTAGCAACATAACTGTTCCCGAGCTATATGCGAAAAGAAGAACAAATACGAATATTCTCTAGATGGAGACAATACACCCTAATGGGAGCGACCCATATAGCCATACGACCTACCCGATTTTATATCATTTCTCGATTGATGAGGCTTGAAGTTTAAATCTTATTTTTAACACATCTGGTCACCATTCACTTTGAATGTCACATCGTCAGATCCGCCATATATCACTAATTGACGTTCACAAAAATACTCTAGTTGTTAAGCTAAGAGAATGTACACTACTACGCCATCAACTATGGTTCGTTTGAAGAAATCAACGTACGCGGTCACTTTAGAAATACTCTGTAGACATCCGTCCATACAAGTTATCTAGGAACAAGATGAACTGTAGCCATCCTCCTACCACATCGTAGGTATCACCCTATAAATCAGTAGCGAGTAGTCCTCGCAATCCAAAGATTTCAATTACGACATAATTACGAGTTGTAATAACTCTAGCGGCCAAAACAGAGAAATTTAACAAGTAGTTCTTCCGCTAATGAAGATCAATGGTCTTTAATTAGTCCATCTTTAGTCAGCATCTTTCATCTTCCACGTATTTGTTGGTCGGAATGATTTTCGAATATAAATTCAATCCTGATCTTACCGTACCAGCAATCGTACAGGCCAGATTTGATAGTCTGTTATTTAACTATAAAATAAACATCCATAAAATAAATAAATTTATTGATTCAGTACCCAACATCATTCAGCCTCTTTAATTAACCAATCATTAATTAAAACTTCAAATTCGTAAAACATTTCCTTTTTTCTTATTTAATATAAATATATTCAATTTTCATTCCACTTCTACTCATTGGCTTTTCATTGTAAATTGGTAAGTAAATATGCCTCTCAATATCAACCCCGAAGGCCGAAACCAACATCAGAATCCAATTTTTGATTTAATTTTAATTTCAAATTAAAATTTGCATTTGATAATTTCATATTGAAATCTCCTCAGTTGTATTAAATCACTACAATTCTTTACTCAAGTTGGTAACAACTTATTTTGATAAAAATATATTTTATCTTTACAAACTTCGAATATTTCATCCAAAATCATTTCAAATCATTTATTATGATTTTACGTAATTAATTCATATTTTTAGTAGTTTTAATAAGGCTCTTACAGTCGGTTTCCAATATTGGCCACCGAACTGCATCCATAACAACCTTTTTCAAAACTAATTTGACATATCTTAAAATCTAACCATTATATTTCAAATCTTTTATCATCATTCGAAAGCTCTTTTCGATACGAACCCAACGGTTCCGGTTTTAGGAGAATCTGACGGTCGGATCTTCCGTCACGTCCATTCGAAGTCAATGGTCGAAATTCGCGAGCGGTCGCAGCGCGATATATTCTATTCAGACCATTTAAATATATATAATATATTTCATTGATTTCCATTTCCAAATTTTTGTTACTCAGCCTTATTTCCATGTTAATTCTCATCTCCATATTGAATTAATCAATTAGTTTATAACAAATTTAATTCTATCCAACTATCCAATTTAATTGACTAATCGATTTCCTCAATCAGTTCAATTTCACTTCATAATTCGATTTGAATTCCAATCAAATCAAGCAAAACAATCTAGGAACCAATATTATTTCCTTTTTCTATAAAAATATAATTTGGGAAAAATTATTTCATTTACCCTTTTTATAAAACAATATTGTATCAAATACCAGTTCAATATGGTTTCCCAATAATTGAACCGATCAGTCAACACAATACAAAACATTTTATATAAATTTTTCAAATACGCTCTCTCGTATATACACACTCAAACTCAATCTAGGGTGTTACTAACCCTATCTCTATCGAGTTATACCACAGAGCCAAGCTTACTACTCAGTAACGACTCGAGGATTTTCGGCTCGAAAATCGACCTAAATACATTTATTTTATCTCATAGCGGCCTTCAAAACACCGAAAACACTGGAACGTTTATAGAAAGAAATCAGAGGGTGAGATAAGAAAGAAAGAAATATTAAAATAGAAGAAGAAGAACCAATACAACATAGAGTCTCACATCGCAGCGGAACAAAATATAATACAAAAATTACTTTATTGGAAGCTTAAAGTAATATACTTACATACATCAGAGTACCATAGACAAATATGGACAGTTATAACAACCTGTCCTCAAATATAGCACACAGCGGAATATACTAGGTTAAATCATACGTCTGAACTCCTCCTGCACGTCTTCTGAACTTCGTAATATCCAATAACTTGACTTTGTACAACCCGGTCTAACCCGAGCATTACAAACACCGGGTCAGCCTAGTGAACCAGAGTGAGAAAAACTCGCTAACTTTAAATAACATCCATATTGATTTTAAAGTCAAAAATCCATTTGAAAGAAAAGGATAATAGTAAGACTAGCCCACACATAAATACGGATGATTTTTACCTTACTATAACCCAAACCAATTTTGGAATCATATTTTGTCTGATATTATAATAGTGTCTAAATACAAATAGATAACAATCTAGCGGAACGCTTGCATCTCACACTCCACATATACAGTATACAATCAAAAACCATGAGCGCTAATTGGAGATTGGATTCCCACTATGACAAGGTAAGGAACCACCAGCCGGTAGTGTATCTCTAGACGGGAATACACTAGGTTCAACAAGAATGTCTTGCAACCCGGCCACACATAACCGACCACTCATTTCACTTGAGTGTATCGAATGTATATCACCAAAGGTTGGGCTTAAACCACCGTTTCCTGAAAAGGGTCAACATCGAAATAGATTAAAGAAGGAAAAGGATTTTCTCTAGATAGGTGGTTATACACCCTAATGGGAGCGACCCACATAGCCATGTTGCCTGCCCAATTTTTGTCATTTCCCGGTTGATGAGGCTTGAGGTTATGATCGTCTTCTTGATCATCTGGTCACTATTCACTTTGAATGCCACATTGTCAGATCTGCCAAATCACTAATTGACGACCTCAAAAATACACTGGGCACGTTTGAAGAAATCAATGTGCGTGACCATATGGAAATACTCTGTCAGACACTCGTCCATACAAGTCATCCAGGAACAGAATGAACCGAAGGCACCCTCTTACTGCATCCAAAGGATCAGTAGCGAGTAGTCCTTGCAATCCGCAAAATCCCACTCACGACCAAATCACGTCAGACAACCTCTGGTTGCAATCCAGAGAATATTCAACAAGTAATCCTTCCGCTTATAAAGATCCACGGTCTTCAATTGCTCCATCTTCACCAGTATCTTCAACGTTACGTATTTGCTGGTCGGAATGGTTTTCGAATATAAATTTGATCCCGGTCTTTCCAAATCAACAATCGACTTAGCCATATTTTGATAGTCGGTGTTTTAACTATCAAAATAAACAACCATCATCCATAGAAAATAAAATAGATTCATTGATTCAGTCAACGACATCACTTGGCCTTTTTAGTTAAAACATTTGTTAATCAAATTTCTAAGACTTTCGACATTTGGATTACCGCCTTTCCGGTTTTTATTCAACTTGTAATCATTCAAATTATTGTTCATGATATTCTTTACGGAAATATTTATTTTACTATCTTCCACTACCCTCGTTTCTAAACTAATATCATCCTTGGATAATCATGAAGTCGTTACAAGTTGGGGTATTTTATTTACCTCTCAGACCTTGAGACAACAACATTCTTATCTTCGGAATAAATAGAAGTTTATCAACGAATCCCGAATCCCAGTAACCATTCCAAAGTTCTTCTTACCATAGAATCTTTTTATAACCCCTTATCTTAGTTTGTTTTTGATAACTCCATTTCATATCTAAAACATTTGCCACTAGAATCCTATTGTTCGATCTTCACTTTTATAAAATTTAAATCAGCTCTCTTACTTTCGCTTGGTTTACATTCAAATTAAATCTTGTTAAAAACATTTCTTCTTATAGAATTCTTCAGGAATTAAATCAAAAATACAACTCATAAACATGAGTAAAACTTATTGAAAATCCTTTCCAATTACAACCACGATCTTAATTCCATGATTGACCATATTAATCGAGCTCTGGTTACTAAGTCATTTCCTTGATGTGGTTAAATAATTTATCTTAACTCCTTTATATTAAAAAAAATACTTTATCATTAACGATTAATAAAATAGTTAATTTTCCTTTAAAGGTTATTTTAAAATAATCAATTAACTCTAGTAATTATTAACAATTCAATAATTGTTTTTAATAATCGATTTTCGTTTAAACAATTGGTTTGGTCATTTCAAAACAAGATCAACCCGTTAACTGATTTCACTATTCCTTCCTTCAATCAATTTAAATAATTCAGTTTAATTTAATTACAATTTAATTAAATTAAATAACCGCATTAAATTTTTTAATTGAAAACAATTAATTCAATCATTATCCATTTGGTTAATTTCTGCTCATCTTCCTATAATACTCACCAACATAAGAATTGGCTTTATACACTCGGTTTATAATTAGTAGATAAGTATAATTATATATTTCCTTTAATAAACCTTGGTTCAAATAATTCATGTAAAATAGATTTCAAAATTCATTTGGTTATAAAATAAATTCTTATAACCTTATATATGTCGATTTACGTGACTGTAAGCCAACATTCATAAAATGATTCATTTTTTTAGGCCAATTACCCAACCAATATCATCCATTGGTTATTAACAAACACATGTTGAATTTTAATTCAACGATCAACAATGAATCGATTATTCCATCATACTAGTTAAATAATTCATATATTATAATATGAATATAAACAACATATTTGAGGAATCCGGTTGGATCCCTATAATCTGTCCTTCCCTGCATCACAATGGGTTACAACAACATAATTTTCATGGTAAACAGAAATAACAGTCAACTAATAATAATCAACAATCAATTTATAACATCCATTCAAATAGCCAATTAATTATCTAATACGTTTATAATATTATAAAGGTAACCAATAAGGTAAGTTACCTCGTTTGGAATCTAATCGTTAAAATAACAATTTAATTTGATTAAATTAAACAAATGTTTAATTTAATCAGTGAATATCTAAAAATATTCAACACACAGACAAACAGTCATCCAATCATCAATCATTAGCAAACATTGCACACAAAATAAAAACCTAGTTTATAAAATATAAACAGGATAAACTGAGTGAGTTGAACTCACCTGAATTTTCATTCATTGTCAGAACAATTTGTTTCAATTAAATTAAACCAACGTCTAATTTAACTGAAAATCTGACTTGCTTTCATCTTCGTCCAACCAGTTTCAAAATATCACGTCCGTCCGTAATGTTCAACTGCTTCCACGAACGTCTGTTATGGTCATACATTTATCTGTTATTCGCTATTATATTAGATAAGTAATTTATTAACGTAATTACTAATTATCTAAGTTTAATTTGTGTTAATCACATTATTAAGATACTTGGCCCCTGTTATAAAATGGTCATGTTATAGGACTAGGTCATATAAGTTAAAATCGGCATATGGTAAATATTCACCTTGCAAGACTCAATTCTTCCATGAATTTTACCACATTCTTATTTGTCAAATCTATAAAATCAAATTCAAACTTCTTTAGCTCATTAACATAATTCATGTATTCCTCCAATGGAAATTTAAGAATAAAGGACAAAACATTTAAGGATAAATATCCATTGTATTTGTTTGATTCGAGAACACTTGGGTTAAAAAACGTTTCATAGTTACCGTAGCGGCTACTAAAGTGGCCACGTAAATTTGGCATGTTCATAATCTAGTATTAGGTACTTAGTTTCCTTCCACCTGTATAATTTCGAACTCAGACCCCCGGTTCTCTACGCAACCAAATTGTGATTTGTAAACATGACTAGCCAACTCGTTTTTACCCCATCTGCCGCTATTACTTGTTTATGCTTTTTAAATTAATTAACTACTTATATTATAAAAACTTCATTAGGCAAATATAAACTATATTAGACGCCATTAAATCGGATTAGTCATATCATAATTTTTCAGAGTAATGTTCATCGTTTCCATTTTGTTACAAAGAAACCACACATCACCATTTCCGCTCCCCTGAGCACCTTGCCTGCCCAAACTTCTTTTGATGTTTCTGCTCCTCACCTTTAGATCTGACTTATGTGACCCCTTTAAAAGTGCGCGATCATCCTTTCGTTTCAAAGCACACCACCACCGTTCGTCATCAAGTTAAACAGTCTACGCCTTCCACTTCTTTTTTACGTAGACTTCCCACTGTATTTGTTTTCTGTCTTCCACCGCTCACTGGCTTACACGCATTTGCCCTCCTACTTTGGCTACAGTTTGAACACGCGTGAACATACCCCATGCCATTATATTCGAACTTGATGTTACACCCTTCATCCTTCCTGTTGTCTCATCTATCGTGGTAGTCGTAGGAATTTCAGACCATGATGTTATATTTAATTCTCATCTTGGTAACGTTTCAAATCCATAGGATTATTTTATTTTATATAATATTCGATCTCGTTTGAAACAGTGAAGAGGATGAGATTCAAGGGAAGCTGATAAAGAAAATTTATGAACATCGGTGCCTATTTATACGTGAAGAAAACCTTGGCTCACAAGGTTTAGGGGAGTAGGATTCATAGTGGGAGGCTCAGTTTTCATCCCAGTTGCGTGTTGGATTTGAAGAAACAACATGGTGTATTTATCTGATGGGATTAAAAGCATAGGGTAGGTTCTGTATTGTTTTCAAATTTCAACGTAGGCCGTCCGTTTTTTCTCTTGTTCCAAAATATCCAAGCGGTAGAACCTAAATAATCACAACCGGTATTATAGATTGCATTCGAACTAGCCCAATAACACACTCAATTCTATGTTCTGCCAAGTGCAACAATTTTGAAAGAGCATTAAGATTCATCCTTGGGGGAAATTGACCACAAAATAAACTCAACATCTTGAATCTAAAAATAAAGGTTCATGTAAACACAAAACACAGAGATATAAATCCCAACGTGATAATAGGAGAAAAGGCCTTCAATGTTGTAGTTGCGGGATCAAAATCGCCAGTAAATATGCAAATCAAAAGGATTTATACGAAATTAACATAAGATTTGTAGGTCCCAGTTTATTACCAAATCCGATTAGTTGATTTCTAAACTTTACAAACATGGCATCCCATAATATATTTCTTTAATTCTTAGAGAAACTAGCGTGCCCACAGAAGTAGTACAAGGAAACGTTGCATGCAAATCTAATAGTTTCTTTGTGATGGGTTATAACGATATCTGAAGTTAGTCTGGTATTCATTTTGCAGTACGCAGGGGTAGATGTGCATGGTATGTTTCATTAGGATAGTAGCTGCTTGAAAACCAATTCTAGCATGTGCATGGGTCAATGAGATTTAGACTTGATGGGTAAACAAACTTCTAAATGTGCAGGTAGGGAAACATCTGGGGAAGGTTAATCTGTTATAGCATGTACGTTGATAAAACAATGGCAAGGGTGCATGTAGCTTGTATAGGTCGGTGTCTCTATTTAATTTGATGAGACAAAACACTTTTGTATAGGATACAATAGATTTTTCTAGGCAAAGAAAATATGTATCATAGGGTGTGCTAACAGATGCAAAGTGAGATATTTACTCCAACTGTGGACGGTTGCAAAGGATTTTGGTCGGCAGAAAATGTGGTACGCAAGTAAAAGGACTGCGGAAAAGATTTAATTTGGTTAAATAAATGTATACATATATCACTATGATTCGGCACGGTCTATTTTATATTGTTACTAAATCCTACCATTATTTGACATTGAGCGTTTAAATATACACACCGATATACTCGAATTACAGTCACAATGGAAATGGTCTTACCTCTACGTCTTGCCGTTCCGGTCCAAATGAAATTAATTTCGTCGAAAATGGCCTTCGTTCGCACAACGACATTACTTAATTCATCGGTTAACCCTAAAACTGCGCCTATCGACAAAACAACTCCATTTGGCTCCAAACTGGAAATATAGCAATAATTAATTGTACGCATTTCAATAAAACTCGTTTCGTCAAAAACGGAGGTTGTTTGAAAAGAAAACTATTTTTAAGACCTGCAATATCGATAAAATGCATTTAAATTCAAAACAAATCCTTTTTAAACAAATATTAAATTATTATTATCGTATTTATCCAAACGAAATAGCCAATATATATTTTAAACTCAATAATCAGAAATTCAGTTTAAAAGAAATCCAAATGTATAGAAATCCCTTTATGTATGCTATGCTATCGTTTATTAACGACACTCCATAGCGACTACTTGAAATTTTGAATTGGACATAACTAGCAATCTATAATATGAAACTTCCATGTTTCTCTTTCGTTAGAAAAATATAATCAAATCGATCCAAACATTTCTTGTTTCATAGAAATCCGACTTATATCGGATCCTGTATATTCGATTAAAGTTCAAATCGAAAATTACGAACTATTGCGGCGTTTCGAGCTCGTTTTAATTATATTATAAATTTATATATTCAAACTCCATTTTAGATAAATAATTCGATATAAAATCCATTATATTTCCAATATAATATATAAATAGATACAAATATTCCAATTTAAATGGCAGAAAAATCTGGGACGTTACATTCTCCCCACTCCCCCTTAAAAGAATTTCATCCCCGAAATTACAAGGTAAAAAGAATGCTCCAAACACAATTATTTTAAAATAATTATTTTTGAATTACTATCAAAACAAATCCAGATTCTTCAGAATTTTCGAAAATTTCACCAGTACCTCCTCTACACGGCTCGATCACAATAAATACAAATGCCATTATGGGCCTCAGCTTCTCCAAAATAAAATGAAAAGCCAAATTGCTAACCCAGCTCAGGGTATAAAATCTATCACTCCAATTAGTATATTAAGGTTTACCTATTTTGTCGGGCAAATCAATTCCAATTCCGCAGCAAATCAACTAACTGCTCTTTGTCTGTACTTCCAGTCTGTATGACCAAATCATCACCACAACCTACTGAAATCTGCACTAAACTCTACTCACAATGCCAATGATAATCCAAGGTTAAATAATTCAATTCATTTCATAATCTCTTTTATTTCTAATTTTATATATTGGAATTTATTTCCAATTCATTCAAGTTCTATATTGACCTGATTGATTTTATTCAACTAATCTAATATTCAAATAACAAAAAATCAAATCATTTGAATATATTAAACATTGATACTCACTGCTCTATATTTAGGTTTAACATACATTAATATCCGATTTATTTCCATTTTTATTCATTCCATTTTCACATCGCAAATATATTTCATTTAAGTCCACTTTGAATTCCATCTTACATTAATTCACTTAACCAGGCTATGTTTCATTTTTCATATCCAATTCCATTGACCAATTGATTTTTCTAATCAATTCACTTCTTAGTTCAGAATCCAATTTTTGATTTTATTTTAATTTCAAATTAAAATTTTCATTTGATAATTTCATATTGAAATCTCCTCAGTTGTATTAAATCATTACAATTCTTTACTCAAGTTGGTAACAACTTATTCTGATAAAAATATATTTTATCTTTACAGACTTCGAATATTTCATCCAAAATCATTTCAAATCATTTATTAAGATTTTACATAATTTATTCATATTTTTAGTAACTTCAATAAGGCTCTTACAGTCGGTTTCCAATATCGGCCAGCGAACTACATCCATAGCGACCTTTTTCAAAACTGATTTGAACATATCTTAAAATCTAGCCGTTAGATTTCAAATCTCCTATAATCATTTGAAAGCTCTTTTCGATACTAACCTAATGGTTCTGGTTTTAGGAGAATATGACAGTTGGATCTCCCGTCACGTCCACTCGAAGTCAGAGGTCGAAATTCGCAAACGGTCGCTGCGCGATACGTTCTATTCAGACCATTTAAATATATATAATATATTTCGTTGATTTCCATTTCCAAATTTTTGTTATTCAGTCTTACTTCCATGTTAATTCTCATCTCCATATTGAATTAATCAATTGGTTTATAACCAATTTAATTCTATCCAACTATCCAATTTAATTGACTAATCGATTTCCTCAATCAGTTCAATTTTACTTCATAATTTGATTTGAATTCCAATCAAATCAAGCAAAACAATCTAGCAACCAATATTACTATAGTACAGAAAATTATTTCCTTTTTCTATAAAAATATAATTTGGGCAAAATTATTTCATTTACCCTTTTTATAAAACAATATTGTGTCAAATACCAGTTCAATATGGTTTCCCAATAATTGAACCGATTAGTCAACACAATACAAAACATTTTATATAAAATATTCAAATACGCTCTCTTGTCTATGCACACTCAAACTCAATCTAGGGTGTTACTAACCCCATCTCTATCGAGTTATACCACAGAGCCAAGGTTACTACTTAACCAATAGCTCTGATACCACTATAACGACCCGAGGATTTTCGGCTCGAAAATCGACATAAATACATTTATCATATCTCATGCCGACCTTCAAAACACCAAAAACACCAGAATGTTTATAGAAATAAATCAGAGGGTGAGGTAAGAAAGAAAGAGATATTAGAATAGAAGAAGAACCAACACAACACAGAGTATCACATCACAGCGGAACAAAATAATATACATAAATAACTTTATTGGAAGCTTGAAGTAATATACTTACATACATCAGAGTACCATAGACAAATCTGGACAGTTATAACAACCTGTCCTCAAATACAACACACAGCGGAATATACTAGGTAAAATCATACGTCTGAAGTCCTCCATCACGTCTTCTGAACTTCATAATATCCAATAACCTGAACCTGTACAACCCGGTCTAAACCGAGCATTACAAACACCGGGTCAGTCTGGCGAACTAGAGTGGGAAAAACTCGCTAAGTGTAAATAACATCCATATTGATTTTAAAGTAAAAAATACTTTTGAAAGAAAAGGATAATAGTAAGACCAGCCAACACATAAATACAGACGATTTTTACCTTACTATAACCCAAACCAGTTTTGGAATCATATCTTGTCTGATATTATAATAGTGTCTAAATACAAATAGATAACAATCTAGCGGAACGCTTGCATCTCACGTTCCACATATATAGTATACAATCAAAAACCACGGGCGCTTATTGGAGACTGGGTTCAACAAGAACGTCTTGCAACCCGGCCACACATGACCGACCACTCATTTCGCTTGAGTGTAACGAATGTATATCACCAACGGTTGGGCTCAAACCACCATTTCCCGAAAAGGGTCAGCATCAAAATAGATTAAATGAAAAGGATTTTTATCTAGATAGGTGATTATACACCCTAATGGGAGTGACCCACATAGCCATGCTGCCTGCCTGATTTTTGTCATTTCCCGGTTGATGAGGCTTGAGGTTATAATCATCTTCTTGATCATCTGGTCACCACTCATTTTGAATGCCACATTGTCAAATCCGTCAAATCACTAATTGACGACCTCAAAAATACACTAGGAAGGTTTGAAGAAATCAATGTACATGACCATCTGGAAATACTCTGTCAGACACTCGTCCATACAAGTTATCCAGGAACAGGATGAACTAAAGGTACCCTCCTACCACATCCAAAGGATCAGTAGCGAGTAGTCCTTGCAATCCACAAAATCCCACTCATGACCGAATCAAGTCAGACAACTTGTGGTTGCAATCCAGAGAATATACGACAAGTAATCCTTTCGCTTATAAAGATCCACGGTCTTCAATTGCTCCATCTTCACCAGTATCTTCAACGTTACGTATTTGCTGGTCGGAATGGTTTTCGAATATAAATTTGATCCAGGTCTTTCCAAATCTACAATCGACTTGGCCAGATTTTGATAGTCCGTGTTTTAACTATCAAAATAAACAACCATCATCCATAGAAAATAAAATAGATTCATTGATTCATTCAATGACATCACTTGGCCTTTTTAGTTAAAACATTTGTTAATCCAATTTGTAAGACTTTCGACATTTGGATTACCGCCTTTTCGGTTTCTATTCAACTTATAATCCTTCGAATTATTGTTCATGATATTCTATACGGAAATATTTATTTTACTATCTTCCACTACCCTCGGTTCTAAACTAATATCATCCTTGGATAATCAAGAAGTCATTACAAGTTGGGGTATTTTATTTACTTCTCATACCTTGAGACAACACCATTCTTATCTTCGGAATAAATAGAAGTTTATCAAGGAATCCCAAATCCAAGTAACCATTCCAAAGTTCTTCTTACCATAGAATCTTTTTGTAACCCCTTATGTAACACCCCGTATTTTCTATGAATATTAAAATAACGAATTAAGAACACTTAAATTTTGAAAGATGGATTAAGTAAAATGGGTTACGCCATTGCATTCATCTCGGAATTCTGCTTGAGATAGAGTCCGAGTTTGTGTAAATTGGACTCCGTATGATGAAGTTATGGAGCTTAGAAGATTTCAAGTTTAAGTAGAATTTAAATTAAAATAATAATTAGAAATTAGAAAACCAGTTCGAAATTCAAAACAGAAGAAGAGGCTGAGCGGGAAATTTCCCGCTCAGAGATGTCGATCCCCACAGGGGGAGTCGACATAGGTGTCGACCCCCTTATAGGGGTGTCGACATAGGTGTCGACCCCCCCTGTAGGGAGTCGACCCCTGTTAGATCCAGGTCCAGTGACGCATTTTACAGCCTAGGGTTGTTGTGGCCTGATGACGCATTTTCTTGGACTGGATGGTTTGGATGGATCCTATGTTGATCTTAAGGCTCTAATTAATCATACACATCTATAAATACATATCTAAACATAACCCTAACCTCATAACCCTATTCTATGATGCCACCATGTTGTCCATCTCTAAACTAGCCTAGCCTCCTTCTTCTCCAAACTAGAAATCAAATTGGGGAGCTTCAAATTAAAGTAAAGGTTTTCCGCTTCAATCAACAAAAAAAGATTACGCTACAACATCAAATAATTCCCTTTTTCTAATCCTATCACTGTAAGTTCAGTTATTTCTCAGATTTGGAACATGTAATAGAAATCATGACTTGTAATGAATCGAATCTAGAACTATGCCTAATTGTGTGATAATGAATTCTGATTCATGCTTATCCTTTCGTCAAATCTGAAATTACCAATGCCCATGAGACTGTTGTGATTGATACAATTGAACCTATCATGTTATACATCAGATTAGTAATTTCTTTATGTTAAATCCTATCGAATTTGTATACCTATGATGTATTTTCCTTAATTTGCTCATATTCATTGTTAATGTACAACATGTCTATTGGAAACACGATTCTGGTATTTGGTACAACTTTACATGCCTACTTTCCTTATGTCAATTCTTGTGTTTCCTCTCTATCCCCTTTCCGTTTTATTTTATGAGTACTTGGAATTTGGAAACCTTGTTGAATCTTGTTGTACGTTCGATTGTAATGCGGGGAATTGGGTATAACTTATTGGAGTAATTTTGGACATAACAAGTAAATGAGACATAACTTGAATTGACTACAATTGTGGATAATTGGCATACAAAAATCTAGACTTGGACATGTAAGGTAAATATGTAAATTGGCTAAAATGATGAACATGCCTAACCCGAGGTTAGATTGAGTTGCGGTGCAAGGCTGCCCGGAACCGCCCGGCACATCCAGTGACCGCAACAACAGATCTAATGTGAGAGGTTAGCGCATTAAGCACAAAACCCGAGGTTAGAATTTGTTTGCGGTAGAAGTCTGCCTGGAACCGCCTAGCACATCCAGCAACCGCAAACAACAGTTCTAATGTGAGAGGTTGGTGCATTAATGGATGAATCAATGCTAACGAATAGACATGCTAAGAATGGTAGGGTTAAGTTAATGTAGGCAGCACTTAACCAATGCAACATGTTAATTAAACAAATGGGTGGGGTTAGGTTAAATTGAGAACACTTAACCATTATAACATGTTGGTTAGGAAACCCTAGTAACGGGGACCCATTTCAGCAGTGATCCACATAGATGTATCACAGTACCCTGAACTAGGCAGGATGGGGCACGATTACTGGGCTGATTATAAGCCATCAAAATAGCGGCAGTTGGTGCATCAGTGTAGGTTCCGACGGAGTACGGGCATGCACGTACTCTGGAGTGGAAAATTCAGGCACTGGGCATCAGTAGTTATACACTGTGCATCTTGAATTGTGTCGGGTTGCCATCATAAGGATTGATAGAACCCATGGTGGAACCAGCACAGGTATCTACAATCAAGCGAGGCCGAATGTCACAAGTAATAAATACATGCGAGTAGAAGCCGATCGATAAAGGGATCATTTTATTATGAACACATGAGGCTAGTTGATATAATTGTTAGTAGGTGCAGAGAAATAGGAATGAGTGCGATAGCATATTCAGTTTATCTTGCCTTACTTTGTCTTATGTTATCTTGTCACTATGGTATTGTCTTATATTCAGTTGATTCATGTCATGATCCTTTTTCTTGTTTACATGCTGAAAATCACTGGGCTTACCAGGCTTTATGTCTGACCCGTTTTCTTTCGTCTTTTTTTCTTCCGTCCCCCCTAGGTCCGCAGGGAGGGAATACTTCAGCTTAGTTCAGGCCTTTTCCAGCTTGAAGAGAGTAGATGTATTGCTTCGATTCTCTTTTCTTGGGCTATGGCTGTGGTTACACTTTTATTGGGGATTTATGCCGCTTTACTACTGTTTTATGCTTCTTTATGTATTTGGAGTTTTTAATCAAGACAGAGGCTTTATTGTAATGACTTGGAAGTTGGGTTTTGAGACAATGGTTGTAATGATTTGACTAAACCACGCTGCTTATGAAATAATTCCAGTTTTTCCGCTGTTTGTATATCTGTCTTGTAAATTATCTGTATCTTTTACCTATAATGCTTCACCGAAGTTAATGCATTCCCTTTGTGAGTGACCTTAACGGAAGTGGGGTGTTTCACTTGGTATCAGAGCTGATGGTTACCAGATTAGATAAAAGTTTTTGAAAACTATTTTTCAAAAAGAAGTTTTAAAGAAGCATTTTCAAGAAAAGTGTTGTTTTATTTTAAAGGCATATTCCCCAAAGCCATATGCACTATCTTTCTGTCCTTTGTTTTGAATCTTTTCTTTTCAGCGTGTCTGGGGATCTTAATCTTCCAGAGGGAGTCACAATACCCGGATGGTTCTGTAGGTATTTAGAGGCCATGGAACCCGCCGAAGGCCAAGGAAACGTTCCTCCAACTGTACCCATCGTTCCTCCTCCGCATGTGAATGCTTTCTCGAAGATATGTAGAGACTTTTGAGCTATGGGCGGAAAGAAATTTAATGGGACTGAATCATTCGTGGAAGCAAGAAACAAGCTCAAGGAAACAGAAGATTTGTTTGTTATCTTCAAAGTGGACGACAGGCAGAAGATACAGTTGGCTGTATGGTTATTTAAGGACGAAGCCTCTTTCTAGTGGGAAGTTACTAATGCTGAGAGACCAGTTGAGACTTGGGAGGATTTCAGAATGAGGTTTGAAATGAAGTTCCTCTCGCAAGCTGAACAAAGCCTACAGATGGAGAAGTTCTTTGCACTCAAACAGGGAAGCCTATCGGTTAAGGAATACGTCAACAAGTTCAACCAGCTGGCTAGATTCAGACTGGAATTGGTAAACACTCCACTAAAAAGGCTCTCTGTTTTGCTAAAGGGTTAAATGAGCCACTACACGGCCTAGCTATGTCCCATATACCTATTGGCACGACCTATGAGAGATTGGTGGGGATGGCACTATTACAGGAGGAAGACAAGGATAGGAAGAAAGAGGCAAAGATGGAAGAACCTCTAGACAAGAAAGTGGAGGGATCGTAGAATAAGAAGATGGATTTCAAGAAGGGTGGGAAGAATAACAAACCCCATGACAAGAGGAAGCGTAATTTTTGTGGCATACCTGGACATTTGGTTAAGGACTGCAGGAAGAAGAAGAGGAATATGGGTGGTTGTTTTCAATGCAGCGAGACATGACATAGGGCCAAGGACTGCCCAAGAAGGCAAGGGAAAGGGAAGAGGACTGGGTCTACTCTTGGAGGGAAGATTCACGCTCTCACAGCACCTACGCGGGAAAGAGGTAGAAATATTTCTGTTGAGAGTTTAGTTTATCATTCTGACCATCCTGTTCGTACTCTTTTTTATTCTGGCGCTTCACACTCTTTTATATCAACTGCCCTAGTTGAATCTCTGCACCTAGATACCAGTATAGTAGAGGATCCCATGGTTGTTTCAAATCCCATTGGGGTTCAGCTTATTTATCAATGATTTGTTTGGATTTAGAAATTTCTATACTAAGCGTTGGGTTTAGATGTAACGATAATGTTTTGGGTTTCATGGGCTATGGGTTGATTCTAGGCATGGATTGGTTATCGAGTAATGGTGCCATCCTCGATTGTGAAAAGAGAGTGGTTAGACTTATGACTCGCCTTGGTAATACTCTCGAAATCTCTTGTAATCCTATGAATTCTGTTATGCTTAGCTACCTAGAATCTCTTGATGCGTCTGTTGAAAATTTGCAATCTGTTAGAGTAGTCCGTGAGTACTCAGATGGCTTTGAAGAAGTGAAGGGTTTACCTCCAAAGCGAGAGACAGATTTCCGCATATACCTAGTTGATACTGCAAAACCAGTTTCTTTACCCGTTAGACACATGGCTCCAAGGGAAAGGAAGGAGCTCAGCAAGCAAGTTAAAGAGTTTCTCGAAAAGAGGTTCATAAGGCGGAGTATTTCTGAATGGGGTACTCTAGTAGTGTTCGCAACCAAAGCGGATGGTTCACTTCGCCTATTCGTGGATTATAGGGAGCTAAACAAGCTGACCAAGAAGAATAGGCACCCACTTCCAAGAATAGATGACTTGTTCGACCAACTCGTAGGTGCATCAGTTTTCTCCCAAGTAGATCTGGCTACCGGATTTCATCAGCTAAGAGTGGTTGAAGACAGCATAGATAAGACCGCATTCAGGACCCCAGATGGTTTCTTCAAATGGCTTGTCATGCCTTTCGCTTGACAAACGCACCCGCCTATTTCGTAGACTTGATGAGTAGGGTGTTTAGGGAGTTCCTTAATAAGTTTGTAGTGGTCTTCGTGGACGACATTTTGATTTTCTCAAAAAGTGAGGAAGAACATGCTTTGCATTTAAGGGAAGTCATGGATACTCTTCGAGAACATTGACTGAAAGCAAAATTATCCAAATGCCATTTTCGGAGAGAAGAAGTAAGGTTTCTTGGACATGTGGTGTCCAAAGAGGGGATAGATGAGGATCCCGCAAAAGTAGTTGTAGTGCAAGATTGGAAGATTCCAAGGAATGCAACCAAAGTAGAAGTTTTCTCGGACTAGCGGGCTATTACAGAAATTTCATTAAAGACTTTGCGAAGATCTCAGCCCCACCTACAAGATTGACGAAGAAAAACCTAACTTTCGCTTGGGATTTGGATTGTGATGTTTCTTTCCAACGATTGAAAAGGGCTCTAACAACAGCCCCGGTTCTGACAATGCCTGATGGGGGTATGATGTTTACGGTATACACAGACGCATGTGATACAGGATTAGGCGCTGTCTTGATGCAAGAAGGCAAGGTAGTTTGTTATGGGGGAAGGCAGTTGAAGATACATGAGAAGAACTACCCAACTCATGATTTAGAACTAGCTGCCATTGTTTTCGCTCTTAAGTCATGGTGTCATTACGTACTAGGAGAAAGGTTTGAATTGTTTACTGACCATAAATCATTAAAATACATTTTCTCATAAAAAGATCTTAACTTAAGATAACAAAGGTGGATGGAATTTCTTGCCTCATACGATTTTGAGATTGTTTATACCCCTGGCAAGGGCAATGTGGTAGCAGAAGCCTTAAGTAGGAAAAGGCTGAGCTTAAGTCCTCTCTTTGTGGAAAGACAAAACTTGGAGTACATATCAACCTTTGACTTTAGACCTTCTTTTGAGTTTGTACCTGGTTTGTTATCAATGCTAGAGGTGCGGCCTACGCTTTTGGGCTCAATAGGAACCGCGCAACATGAAGACCCTCAGATAGTTGATATGATGGATAAGTTAATTAGAGGTGAGACTTCTAGCCACCTCAATAGATACTCCATAGATGACAAGGGTTGGTTGAGACGGGATGGAAGACTATGTTTCCCACAAGGGATTTGGTGAAGACAATTCTTGAAGAAGCACACCATTCTAAGTTGACCATACACCGAGATGGAGACAAGATGTATAAAGGCATAAAAACGGTTTTCTTTTGGAATGGCATGAAGACGGATGTAGCTGAATTAGTCTCCAAGTGCTTGATATGCCAGCAAGTCAAGGCGAAGCAGAAGAAGCCTAGTGGTCTGCTTCATCCTTTAGAGGTCCCATAGTGGAAATGGGATAGCGTTTCGATGGACTTTATAGATGGGTTGCCCAGGTCAAGAAGGGGCAATACCAATATTTGGGTAATAGTTGGCAGGCTCACTAAAAGCGCTCACTTTATACATGTTAAGAGTAGGAGGACTACCTCATCATTTACATCCATTTATCTTAAAGAAGTAGTTCGACTGCATGGGATACCCTCTAGCATAGTAAGTGATCAAGATCCTATCTTTTACGAATGAGTTTTGGAAGAGTTTGCAAGAGGCTGTAGGCACATAGCTATGCTTAAGCACTGCCTATCACCCTCAAACCGATGGTCAGACTGAAAGGGTGAACAGAGTATTAGAAGATCTTTTAAGATTTTGCATTCATGATTTTGGGGGAACGTGGGAAGATCATCTTCCTTTGGTGGAGTTTGCCTACAACAATAGCTACCAATCCACCATAGGCATGGCACCCTTTGAGGCCTTATATGGAAGACCATGCTGATCACCAACTTGTTGGTGGGAATCTACAAACAAGCTCGTACTTGGGCCCGGCATGATCAGAGAACTTCAGAGAAGGTGGACTTGATACGAAGATGAATGAAGACCGCATAAGATAGACAGAAGTCCTACGCAGATAAAAGAAAGACCGACCTTGAGTTTGAGGTTGGAGACAGGGTTTTCCTTAAAGTATCTCCTTTGAGGAATGTCATTCGTTTTGGATCCGTAGGAAAATTAGCACCAAAATTTGTAGGGCCATTTCCTATCATTGAGAGCATTGGGATGATGGCTTATAGAGTAGAGCTGCCCAAAAGATTGGATGGAGTTCATAATGTTTTTCATGTTTCTCATCTACGAAAGTGCTTACATGAGTCTGCAGAAGTTGTGGAGTCAAGCATACTGGAGGAAGTAGAAGTGGAATGAGAAGCGATGGCGAGAAGAGTTCCAACTCGTATCTTGGGAACAGAAGTTAAAAAGCTACGCAATCATGAGGTCAAGCTAGTTAAAGTACAATGGAGTGACGCTGAAGAAGACGCGACTTGGGAGACTGAAGACAAGATACGCGCAACCTACCCTTTTCGTTTTGAGGGTACATCCTTGATCTCTTTTTCCATAAGTTTATGCATGCTTGTATCTATCTTTTAAGTATATCTCCTTGGCCTATTCTTGATCCTTAAGTGGAATCCAATGAATGTAAACATGTATTTGAAACATGTTATGATTAATGGTTGCAAGTGGTTGCTAGTGGTCGCTCGTGGATGCATACACACACATTAGGTACTAGATCGGCTCAGTAACTTTCATATTGCATATGCATATATGTATTTGTATATGGATTGAAACTTGATGTGTTATCATATGGATGTTGCAATTGTATGAATGATTGTGCACTCATGTAGAAGTTATAAAGTACGATTAGGAATAATTGCATACATGATGGACTCATGGCACTGATATAATTCGCATTAAGGAGGTCAATTGAATCAGTAGACCTCCTGATTTTGCATTAGATAAGGACATATACACACACTATGCATATAATCATGAAAGCCTTAGAAATCTTTTTAAGGATAATGGATGCCTGTGATTAATGGTTGAGTAGATGGATGTTGGATGTTAGGATACATTCTTCTTAACTCAGAGATTTCGGGGACGAAATCCTTTAAGGAGGGGAGAATGTAACACCCAATATTTTCTATGAATATTAAAATAACGAATTAAGAACACTTAAATTTTAAAAGATGAATCAAGTAAAATGGGTTACGCCATTGCGTTCGTCTCAGAATTTCCCTTGAGATAGAGTCCGAGTATGCGTAAATCGGACTCTGTATGAAGAAGTTATGGAGATTAAAAGATTTCAAGTTTAAGCAGAATTTAAATAAAAATAATAATTACAAATTAGAAAACCACTTCGAAATTCAAAACAGAAGAAGAGGTTGAGCAAGAAATTTCCCACTCAAAGATCTCGACCCCTCCAAGGGCAGCCGACATAGGTGTTGACCCCTCTATAGGGGTGTCAATATAGGTGTCGACCCTCCCCCCTGTAGGGAGTCGACCCCTGTTAGATCCAGGTCCAGTGACGTATTTTACAGCCTATGTGGCCTTCTCTAATTGGCCTGATGACGCGTTTTCTTAGACTGGATGGTTTGGATGGATCCTATGTTGATCTAAAGGCTCTAATTAATCCTACACATCTATAAATACATATCTAAACTTAACCCTAACCTCATAACCCTATTCTATGATGCCACCATGTTGTCCATCTCTAAACTAGCTTAGTCTCCTTCTTCTCCAAACTAGAAATCATGTAACAACCCGGAAAATCCGAACCAATTTAAAAAATTTATTTTGGCGATTTTAATGAATTTTGAATATTTAAAATGAATTATTTTAAATAATAACGATGAGAAATTTATTTTGAATAGAATTAGTACGTATATATTTATTTAAATCGACGTTAGAACATAAATATTTATTTTTAATTATAAAAGGAATTGGAAGTGGGGCGGAAGTTCAAAAATTCGATTTCAAATTTCAAATGAATGCACATGATTCAAAATAAACTAGATTTCGGGGAAACCAAAAATATTAGAATCTATTTGAAAATATCTTTCCAACGAATCCGAAAAATTAAATTTCATAGCGGGAATAAAAAGTTATGTCCAGTTGAAAATTCAGGATAGTCGCTATGGAATTTTGGCCCTTAAAAATAGAAATTTTGCAAACGACCTCTGTTTTCGACGAAACCACTTTTGTTGGATCCGTAATGTCAAGTTATTTCTAGATTCCAAGATTCATAATTTTTGAAATCAATATGTGAGCGTGGCAAAGTAAAACGTGTTTTGGCAGTTTAAGTCAATTTCGATCGACCAGAAAATGGCCATTTTTCAAACGATCTCAGAATTTGACAAAATTAATTTTGTTAGGACCGTATCGTCAAAACATGGCCAGATTTATTTTCTTGGAATTTTTAGAGTCCGTATGTGACCCCAGTAAATTGAAATGTATGTTTAAAATCAATATAATGATTTAAATGTTAATTTAAATGGAAACTGATCGAAACAGCCGAATCAGCTTACGAAACATATCCCATTGTGCTCGGAATGGGGGTAATTAGCTAGGAGCAACAATCGTTGGGTTCAATTTGGAGTTCGGGATAAAAATTAACTTTTTGAAATAAAAATAAATAAATATTATAATATAATGGAATCAAAGCCCCCTTTCTCTTCCTCAGAACAGTCAAACTCGAATTGAAATGAAAAAAAAAACGAATGACGGATCTCGTTCGCCCCGCCTCCAAGCGGAGCACCACCACACCCCAGGCGGCCGGCATCCCCCACTCCCCTCGCCTCCAACTTCTCCCTCCTCCGCCTCCCCTCTATCGTCCTCCTCCGCCACCGTTTGACCCCAAACCCTCCACAACCCCAAATCTGCCACCCACAGTCCCTCCACCGCCACCTGAAGCCCTTGCTGCCCCTCCCGAGCACCACCAACCGCCAGCGAACCCCACACGCCTCCTCCAGCCACCCTCCCAGTGTTCAAACCCTCTGAAACCCCAAAAACAGTGCCTCCTCCACCTCCCAGGGCCCACTGCCGTCACTGCAACGCCGCCACCATCGCTTGCGCCTCGCCGGACCCCAGCACAACCCCACCATGAGTTTTTATGTTGATTTTTATTCACGTAGTGAGTTAAAAATAGGATTTTTACTTATATACGATAGGATTTTTATATAGAGAAAGCGGAGATTATTAAATAACATAAAGATTAGATTTTTATTCATGAAAAGTATGCATTTTTAATAGTTAAAAGATATTATTTTTGTTCATAGAAAGTTATGATTTTTTTTAAACATAAAGATTAGATTTTTAAAACATAAACATTTAATCTTTAGTAGTACAAAAAAGCGATTTTTATTATGTGAACAACATATAAAAGATGAGATTTTTATATTGAGGAAGATGAGATTTTTTATATTGATAAAGATTTGATTTTTTAAGAGGAAAAGGTTAGATTTTTATAATAGAAAAGAAGTGGAAATATAATTTACAGTGAATACAAAGGTTTGATCTTTATAATGAGGTAGCGATGTTAAAACCATGATTTTTAACATATACCGGATGAAACAGATCTCGTTGGAAACGCGACGAAGAATTTCTACATATGAAGAGTCATGACATTTGGTTTAGCTTCTAGTTGATAATTTCTCACTTTTAATTTATTTTCTAGTTAAAACATATACTAGGATGTAGACGGTGCTTAGCAGCACCCAACACCTGTCGTCAACAAACCATGGACGACTTGTTTGTTTGTTTGATTGTGTTGTAAAAATTAATTGTGTGATGTGAAAGGGAATAAAATGTTTTATAGTTAAAAATATTTTATAGTTAAAAATATAAATTTTAACATGTATATGAATAAAATAGATATTTATAAACAAATCGGACGATTTGTTTATGTATACACCTTTGACTGATATTGATTGGGACGATAAATTTTACACGTCGCCCAACTGCACAAATAAAATTCATTATTTGTTGATTGAAACCCCACATGGGTATTGGGATGATATATGACATACATTAGTCCCAAAAATTAGCTGTATGTCGATCGATTGATTGACCGGTTGTATGAGCGTTGAATATTTATATTTAATGCTTATACAGTGTAGAATGCACTTTGGATGATGGTTGATTGTTTAACGTTGTTGTTGTGTACATGTGTGTATGAAATCCATATAAATCAAATTATATGGTAATTGACTGAGCCTAATTCCAGTTCAGAATTATCGAATATTTTAAAATAATATTCAGAAAACATTGAAATGTGAAGCCGCGTTAAGTAGTTAAACGCCATTTTAACACGAATGGGAATTTGGTCGATTTTATTCATTTTATAATGAATATCGAAAAGTGATTTCAAAATCCAATGTTTTGAAAATATTGAAGTGATATAGAATATTCAATTTTGAATTGAAATCGATTTAAAGTGAATTCAAAACGAATTGAAATAGATTTAAAGTGAATTCAAAACGAACTGAAATTGAATTGAAATTGAATTGAAATCAATTTAAAGTGAATTCAAAATGAATTGATTTTGAATTGAAATCAATTTAAAGTGAATTCAAAACGAATTGAAATTGAATTGAAATCGAAATTGAATTGAAATCAATTTGAAATGAATTTATAATGGAAAATTCAATTTTGATTTGGAATTGAATATGAGTTGAAACTGTTTTGAAAACAAATTTAAAACGATTTATAAAATACATTTTAAAAGGAAATCGACGAAATATATATAATATATATAATATATATATATATAGTGGCCTGAATGGAACGCGCCGCACTGTGGCAGTTCTCGAATTCCGACCATTGGCTTCGAACGGACATTACGGGAGATCCGACCATCGGATTCTCCTAAAAACCGGAATCGTTGGGTTCGTATCGAAAAGAGCTTTCTAACGAATATTAGAGATTAGAAATCTAACAGTTGGATTTGGAATTATGTCCAAATCAAATTTGGAAAAGGTCGCTATAAGTGTAGTTCGATGGTCATTTATGGAAATCGACTGTACAGGCCTTGATAAAATTATTAAAAATATCAATAATTTGTGTAAAATCAAAATAAATGATTTGGAAAGAATTGGGATGAAAAATTCCATATTTGAAAAGATAAAAATAGATTTTTATTGAAATGAACTTGTTTTGAAATAGAATAATAAATCCAGTATTTTTAAAATAAATAAATTGGATTTGAAATGGTTTTAAAAATAGGGTCCGTTTAGCACAGGTCCTTATTAAGTTTTAAAATTAGGCTCACATCCGGTCATACACTTATTGTAAATTTAGTCCCTATATTTCAAAAATTCACTAAAAAAATAGAAAAATATATTTAAAAAATACGTAAATTCATAATTAATTAAATCACGTAAACACTGAAAAATTCAGATCAAAAAACAAACAAACAAGGCGTCAAAAAAAAACAAAAAAAACAACAAAATTGCAGTTTAATGCATAATGTATGCAAGTATATGTATTTTCCTGCATACACCCGTGCACGTTTTCAACTTATGCATCTGCGCTTGATTTCTTTGCATACATCTATGCAAGTACTACGTAATTTTGGTACACATGTGTGCATAACTTCACCTGCATAAATATCAGTTCAAATTTATGCATGAAATACTTGCATACATGTGTGTAAGTATTACAATTAGTTGGACACATGTATGCAAGTTTCGGTTCAGAATTTCTGAAGAAAACAGCGTATGAAATAGTTGCACACATGTATGCAACTATTAGCAAAACTTGCACATATTTATTCAACTTTTTTTTTGTTTGCGTGGACTTCCGAGAATATTTCCTGATTTTAGATTATTTTTTTAATGTGGTAGCGCCAAAAATTTTGGGGAAAATTGAAAAAGGCAGAAGGGTTCAACACAGCAGGAGGAAGTTCCTAAAAAGAAGAAGCGACACATAAAACAAGGACCGGGATTGTATTATAAACATGACAGGGACATGCGCTACATTTCAATGTTAAAAAGGGACCCTAGCCTAATTTCCACTTAAAAATAACCAGAAATTCCAATACATGAATTAGAATGGATATGAATCGAAATTATCTTCGGAATATTTCGATATTGGATTTCATGATTATATGGATATTGTGGAGGAATTTGGAAGATATATATATATCGTTATTCCAATACAATATTTGTTGGTTTCAGCATTTGATATTGAATATAAGCCGATATATTTTCTATTCAGAGCCTTGTATTTAATATCAAATTGGATTTTGGGTTTGTCGTGAATGGTATCTTTAATAATACTGTTCTTGAACCAAATGTAGTTAAGAAAATTAGACTGACTGGGGGTTAGTTAAGTTGAATGGTTTCCTGGGTATTGATCTGATGTTGGTTTCGGCCTTCGGGGTTAATACTTAGGGAATTGTTCTCTTACTAATTTACGGTTAGAGACTGATTGGATTTTGGGTTTGTTGTGAACTGTGTTTTCAACGACATTCGTTCTTTAACCCGATTTACAGTGAAATAAGATTTGGAATTTATACATCTTTTTATTAAGATTTAACGGGAATTTTCCAAAGTAAAGTTTTCCAATTTAATATATTTAATTGGAATTGAATTGAAATTGGTCTTTGGGTTTATCGTGAATAGTGTTTTAAATAACACTGGTTCTTTAACCCGATTAACAATGGAGTTAACAAAATCAGAAACTAACTGGAGATTAGTTAAGTTGAACGGTTTCTTGGGTATTGATCTGATGTTGGTTTCGGCCTTCGGGGTTAATACTTAGGGGATTGTTCACTTGCTAATTTACGGTTAGAGGCTAATGAAATGGAATATGATTTGGGTTTATCGTGAACTGTGTTTTAAGTGACATTAGTTCTTTAGCTCAGTTAAAGATAGAATATGGTTTGAATTGAAATCCAAAGGAAGATTAAAGAATAAATTTGAAAGAATTTATCTTTAATAAAATTAATTGGAACCTTTACCAAAGTATGTGAACATTTGAATAAAAGAATATTCAGAATTGGAATGAGGCATATGTTGTGGTGTATAGCACTTGTCTATTATATACGCGAGTTATTCGGAAAGGCCGAGTTTATGCCCATTCTGAATAACTGATTCGACGATATGTCAACGATGAAGACGGTGGTTGAAGACCGGAGGTCTTCACATCATTTGGATGATTACTGATGTCTTGATTGGGCTGTACACCCAAGCCGATGTAATAAGTGGTGATCGTCCAGGTGTACTTGGAGATCGACGGATATGCGAGGACCTCTCCCCTGTATTGGACATATGGGGGAGGAATAAGGTGCCTATGGTTTCGTTCAGACCCAGAACGGACTTATCAATGGTTTGTGTGTCTGACATTGGATTTTATTCTATGCTGATTGATATCTATTAAATATATATCTGTTTGGCGTCGGAGAATTTATTCTCGTGCTTAACGCCCTTCTCTGAGACGTACGAGCTCAGAGGTTATATATCGATAGATATCAGTCGCATGGCATGAATTGCCTGTGTGGCATGCTGAGATGCAGTGATCAAGGCTTTTGTTGAAAAGCAGAGTCTTGTGGTTGATGACCAAAGCACAGCTTTAATACAGCGTAGCTTTGTGTATGGCATTAATTTGCGAGCCTCACACCTCGGTATGAGTCAAAAATGGTATCGTGACTGGAGGGAGTGCACGACGTTTCTTTCTAGCTATGGGTGGTGTCAGCATTTTACTCGCCCTGACATCGTTGTTATTTTACCTATGTGGCTGTTGGATTGCGAGACAGATCGAGAAATGTGTGTTCAGGAATAACCAATCCTCAAAAGTAACGGAGGACCGGCCCTGAAGATCCCAAGGTTACCCAGAGTGTGTAGTCCTGAGACATCTGCTAGAGTGTCTCGAAGCGGTGAGGAGCCATCCCTGGCCTTGACTCATAGACGGAAATCCTATTTCCAATACGTGATATTTCGGTTTTGATTGTAGAGCCTAGTATTGGCGACATAATAGATTGTACCCATGCCGCCTATGATTGATACATTTATATTTGAAGTTGTTTTGTACACTTTACACTATAATAGTATCAAAATAATTTGTTTTAAACGTACCAAGCATGTTTGTCTATTATAAGGGAAAACTCTATCCTTTGGCTTACGATGCATTGTGTGATGGGACCTGGGTCTTATATTAGCTTCATTTTTCCAAAAAAGCATTGCGTTGTTTATTCTATGCACTAGTATTCTTGGGAGGAAACCCGTTCCGTGTTATACGGCGTGGTCCCTTGAATTACTCTCTTTTAAAGTAAAGTCTTAAATAACTGTTTTAGTTCTCGCACCAGTCACATGACTGACCTGGAGTTTATTGTTTTAACCTAAATTCTGGGTGCTCCTATTTTCCACATGGGCAGCTAGTAGTTTTGGTTTTGCAGATTTATATTCACAGGATCCTGGTTTACAGCTGGAATGATAATCGGAAAGATCTGTACCCGTTTATCCCTTTCAGTTGTGTATTGTATTATTTTTCCGCTGCTATGTAATATATTGTAATATCTGATATTTTTCTGATGTAAAATATTTATTCATACTCTGTATATTCTTGTATTCTGATGGAATTGTTGTAATAAACAATGAAATGTTCTTCTGTTTGTGTTCTGATTCGTCTTGTCCTCAAAGCAATTCGGGCTTTCCTTCACGGGGAAGTTCGGGTCGTCTCATTTTGGTATCAGAGCTTTGGTTTACAGAGCCCGAGAACAAGACACATTAGAACCGAACGAAAGAATTCATCAGTGATTGGATTAGTAATATCCAATAAGAATGACTTTTTAGAGATGGGATCAGTAGCATCCTAGAACGTGTAAAGAGTATATTTTTAAAATGAAAACAAGCTTTGTTTTGAAAATTAAATCGTATTACACATATTTGAATATTTATTTTAAATTGATTTGGACAATCCAATATATAAAGATTTTGCATATACGCCTTGCAAACGTATATTCGAAGTTTTAATATATTGGATAGATATAGAATCACACTCTATTCGCTCAGAGATGATTTTGATGATGGAGCTCCATCACCAATATTTATGTTCGGGTTTCGAAAGTGGGATGTCTATATATTTCCAATTGACTGGTGTGAGAACCAAAAACTACATAGGGCTATTGTGTGAATTGGCATCAAAAACATGATTTTCTGTATATGTATCAAAATTATGAATTTGAAACGTTAACCAACTAATTGATTGATGGTTGTGTTGTATGATTATTTGTTATATAATAAAACCATTATGAACGGTACACATAACCAAATTGTATCAAATATTGAACTGTATTGAAAATTATTTGAAATTACAAGCATATACATGTGTATCCATTGAACAGGTCATTGCAAAGAGGCCAGAGCAGAGGAATAAAGTTGTATGCCCGACAAATAGGTACATGTTTACTAAATTCTTGGGTTTTGGATGATTTTATGAGCCGATTGGCTGTTTCTTTTTGGATTGGGGAGGCCTGTACGGCGATTTTGGGATTTTCCCGGTGCTCCCGTACAGGGGAGGTTATGGCGACATTTTTCGAAAATTTAGGGTGTTAGCCAAATTTTTGAAGAATTGGAAAATTCTTAGAAACTGAAAAGTTGAAGAAAGAAAGCCATAATAAAAGTTGAGTTGGTTTGTAAAACAACTTTCAGCTCCATCCCTTTTCGAGGACGAAAAGATTTTAAGTGGGGGAGATTGTAACAACCCGGAAAATCCGAACCAATTTAAATTTTTTATTTTGCCGATTTTAATGAATTTTGAACATTTAAAATGAATTATTTCAAATAATAACGACAAGAAATTTATTTTGAATAGAATTAGAATGTATATATTTATTTAAATCGACGTTAGAATATAAATATTTATTTTTAATTATAAAAGGAATTGGAAATGATGCGGTAGTTCGAAAATTCATTTTCAAATTTCAAATGAATGCACAGGATTCGAAATAAACCGGATTTTGGCGAACCAAAAATATTAGAATCTATTTGAAAATATCTTTCCAACGAATCCGAAAAATTGAAATTTCATAGTGGGAATAAAAGTTATGTCCAGTTGAAAATTCAGGATAGTCGCTATGGAATTTTGGCCCTTAAAAACGGAAATTTTGCTAACGACCTCCGTTTTCGACGAAACCACTCTTGTTGGATCCGGGATGTCAAGTTATTGCTATATTCCAAGATTCATAATTTTTGAAATCAATATGTGAGCATGGCGAAGTAAAACGTGTTTTGGCAGTTTTAGTCAATTTCGATCGACCAGAAAATGGCCATTTTTCAAATGGCCTCAGAGTTTGACGAAATTAATTTTGTTAGGACCGTATCATCAAAACATGGCCAGATTTATTTTATTGGAATTTTTAGAGTCCGTATGTGACTCCAGTAAATTGAAATGTACGTTTAAAATTCAATATAATGATTTAAATGTTGATTTAAACGGAAACTGATCGAAACAGCCGAATCAGCTTACGAAACATATCCAATTGTGTTCGGAGTGGGGGTAATTAGCTAGGGGCGACAGTCGTTGGGTTCGATTTGGAGTACGGGTTAAAAATTAACTTTTTGAAATAAAAATAAATAAAGTATATATTATTATATAATGGAGTCAAAGCCCCCTTTCTCTTCCTCAGAACAGTCAAACTCGAATTGAAATGAAAACAAAACGAACGACGGATCTCGTTCGTCACCGCCTCCAGGCGGAGCACCACCACACCCCAGGCCGCCGACCTCCCCCACTCCCCTCGCCTCCTCCTTCTCCCTCCTCCGCCTCCCCCATCGTCCTCCTCCGCCACCGTTTGACCCCAAACCCTCCACAACCCCAAATCCGCCACCCACAGTCCCTCCACCGCCACCTTAAGCCCTTGTCGCCCCTCCCGAGCACCACCAACCGCCAGCGAACCCCACACGCCTCCTCCAGCCACCCTCCCCGCGTTCAAACCCTCCGAAACCCCAAAAACAGCACCTCCTCCACCTCCCAGGGCCCACTGCCGTCACTGCAGCACCGCCACCATCGCTTGCGCCTCGCCAGACCCCAGTACAACCCCACCATGAGTTTTTATGTTGATTTTTATTCACATAGTGAGTTAAAAATAGGATTTTTACTTATATAGGATAGGATTTTTATATAGAGAAAGCAGACATTTTTAAATAACATAAAGATTAGATTTTTATTCATGTAAAGTATGCATTTTTAATAGTAAAAAATATTATTTTTGTTCATAGAAAGTTATGATTTTTTTTAAACATAAAGATTAGATTTTTAAAACATAAAGATTTAATCTTTAGAAGTACAAAAAAGTGATTTTTATTACGTGAACAACATATAAAAGATGAGATTTTTATATTGAGGAAGATGAGATTTTTATATTGAGGAAGATGAGATTTTTATATTGATAAAGATTTGATTTTTTAAGAGGAAAAGGTTAGATTTTTATAATAGAAAAGAAGTGGAAATATAATTTACAGTGAATATAAAGGTTTGATCTTTATAATGAGGTAGCGATGTTAAAAACATGATTTTTAACATATACCGCGTGAAACAGATCTTGTTGGAAACGCAACGAAGAATTTCTACATATGAAGAGTCGCAGCGTTTGGTTTAGCTTCTAGGTGAGAATTTCTCACTTTTAATTTATTTTCTAGTTAAAATATATACTAGGATGAAGACGGTGCTTAGCAGCACCCGACACCCGTCGTCCACAGACCATGGACGACTTGTTTGTTTGTTTGATTGTGTTGTAAAAATTGATTATGTGATGTGGAATGGAATAAAATGTTTTATAGTTAAAAATATAATTTTTAACGTGTATATGAATAAGATAGATAT
The DNA here is from genome assembly GCA_030737875.1 of Allium sativum. Taxonomy (NCBI): domain Eukaryota; kingdom Viridiplantae; phylum Streptophyta; class Magnoliopsida; order Asparagales; family Amaryllidaceae; genus Allium; species Allium sativum. The sequence goes on from CM060909.1 coordinate 293,295,424, forward strand.
TTACAAACAAATCGGACGATTTGTTTATGTATACAGCTTTGACTGATATTAATTGGGACGATAAATTTTACACGTCGCCCAACTGCAAAAATAAAATTCATTATTTGTTGATTGAAACCCCACATGGGTATTAGGATGATATATGACATACACTAGTCCCAATAATTAGCTTTATGTCGATCGATTGATTGACCGGCTATATGAGCGTTGAATATTTATATTTAATGCTTATACAGTGTAGAATGCACTATGGATGATGGTTGTTTGTTTATCGTTGTTGTTGTGTACATGTGTGTATGAAATCCATATAAATAAAATTGTATGGTAATTGACTGAGTCTGATTCCAGTTCAGAATTATCGAATATTTTAAAATAACATTCATAAAACATTGAAATTTGAAGCCGTGTTAAGTAGTTAAACGCCATTTTAACACGACCGGAAAATTGGTCAATTTTATTCATTTTACAATGAATATTGAAAAGTGATTTCAAAATCCGATGTTTTGAAAATATTGAAGTGATATAAAATATTCAATTTTGAATTGAAATTGATTTAAAGTGAATTCAAAAATAATTGAAATTGAATTGAAATTGAAATCGATTTAAAGTGAATTCAAAACGAATTGAAATCAATTTAAATTGAATTCAAAACGAATTGAAATTAAATTGAAATCAATTTGAAATGAATTTAAAACGAATTTATAATGGAAAATTCAATTTTGATTTGGAATTGAATATGAGTTGAAACTGTTTTGAAAACAAATTTAAAATGATTTATAAAATACGTTTTAAAAGGAAATCGACGAAATATATATAATATACATATTATATATGTAATGGCCTGAATAGAACACGCCGCGCTGCGATAGTTCGCGAATTTCGATCATTGGCTTCGAACGGACATTACGGGAGATCCGAACATCGGATTCTCCTGAAACGGGAACCGTTGGATTCTTATCGAAAAGAGCTTTCTAACGAATATTAGAGATCTGAAATCTAACGGATGGATTTGGAATTATGTCCAAATCAAATTTGGAAAAGGTCGTTGTAAGTGCAGTTCGATGGCCGTTTATGGAAATCGACTATATGGGCCTTGATAAAATTATTAAAAATATCAATAATATGTGTAAAATCAAAATAAATGATTTAGAAAGAATTGAGAAGAGAAATTCCATATTTAAAAAGATAAAAATAGATTTTTATCGAAATGAACTAGTTTCGAAATAGAATAATAAATCCAATATTTTTAAAATAAATAAATTGGATTTGAAATGGTTTTTAAAATAACCAGAATTTCCAATATATGTATTGGAATGGATTTGAATCGAAATTATCTTCGGAATATTTCAATATTGGATTTCGTGATTATACGAATATTATGGAGGAATTTGGAAGATATATATATATATATATATCGTTATTCCAATACCATATTTGTTGGTTTCAGCATTTGATATTGAATATAAGATGATATATTTTCTATTCAGAGCCTTGTATTTAATATCAAATTGGATTTTGGGTTTGTCGTGAATGGTATCTTTAATAATACTATTCTTGAACCAAATGTAGTTAAGAAAATTAGAAACTGACTGGGGGTTAGTTAAGTTGAATGGTTTCCTGGGTATTGATCTGATGTTGGTTTCGGCCTTCGGGTTTAATACTTAGGGAATTGTTCTCTTACTAATTTACGGTTAGAGACTGATTGAATTTTGGATTTGTTGTGAACTGTGTTTTCAACGACATTTGTTCTTTAACCCGATTTACAGTGAAATAAGATTTGGAATTTATAAATCTTTTTATTAAGATTTAATGGGAATTTTTCAAAGTAAAGTTTTCCAATTTAATATATTTAATTGGAACTGAATTGAAATTGGTCTTTGGGTTTATCGTGAACAGTGTTTTAAATAACATTGGTTCTTTAACCCGATTAACAATGGAGTTAAGAAAATCAGAAACTAACCGGAGATTAGTTAAGTTGAATGGTTTCTTGGGTATTGATCTGATGTTGGTTTCGGCCTTGGGGGTTAATACTTAGGGGGTTGTTCACTTGCTAATTTACGGTTAGAGGATGATGGAATGGAATATGATTTGGGTTTATTGTGAACTGTGCTTTAAGCGACATTAGTTCTTTAACCCAGTTAAAGACAGAATACGGTTTGAATTGAAATCCAAAGGAAGATTAAAGAATAAATTTTAAAGAACTTATCTTTGATAAAATTAATGGGAACCTTTCCCAAAGTATGTGAACATTTGAATAAAAGAATATTTAGAATTGGAATGAGGTGTATGTTGTGGTTTATAGCACTTGTTTATTATATACGCGACTTATTTGGAAAGGCCGGGTTTATGCCCATTATGAATAACTGATTTAACGATATGTCGACCATGAAGACGGTGGTTAAAGACCGGAGGTCTTTACATCATTTGGATGATTACTGATGTCTTGATTGGGCTGTGTACCCAAGCCGAGGCAATAAGTGGTGATCGTCCAGGCGTACTTGGAGATCGACGGATATGCGAGGACCTCTCCCGTCTATTGGACATATGGGGGAGGAATAAGGTGCCTCTAGTTTCATTCAGACCCAGAACAAACTTATCAATTGATTGTGTGTCTAAAATTGGATTTTATTCTGTGCTGATTGATTTCTATTAAATATATATCTGTTTGGCGGCGGAGAATTTATTCTCTTGCTTAACGCCCTTCTCTGAGACGTACGAGCTCAGAGGTTATATATCGATAGATATCAGTCGCATGGCATGAATTTCCTGTGTGGCATACTGAGATGCAGTGATCAAGGCTTTTGTTGAAAAGCAGAGTCTTGTGGTTGATGATCAAAGCACGACTTTAATACAGTGTAGCTTTGTGTATGGCGTTAATTCGCGAGCCTCATACCTCGGTATGAGTCAAAAACGGGATCGTGACTGCAGGGAGTGCATGACTTTTCTTTCTAGCTATAGGTGGTGTCAGCGTTTTACTCACCCTGACATCGTTGTTATTTTACCTATGTAGCTGTTGGATTGCGAGGTGCCTCGGATATAGGTCCGGTAGGACCGGGAAACGTGTGTTCAGGAATAACCAATCCTCAAACGTAACGGAGGACCGGCCCTGAAGATCCAAGGGTTACCCAGAGTGTGTAGTCCTGAGACATTTGCTAGAGTGTCTCGAAGCGGTGAGGAGCCATCCCTAGCCTCAAATCATACACAGAAATCCAATTTCCAATACGTGATATTTCGGTTTTGATTGTAGAACCTAGTATTGGCGACATGATAGATGATACCCATGCCTCCTATGATTGATGCATTTATATTTGAAGTTGCTTTGTACACTTTACACTATAATAGTATCAAAATAATTTGTTTTAAACGTACCAAGCATGTTTGGCTATTACAAGGGAAAACCCTATCCTCCGGCTTGCGTTGTATTGTGTGATGGGACCTGGGTCTTATAATAGCTTCATTTTTCCAAAAAGCATTGCGCTGTTTATTCTATTCCCTAGTATTCTTAGGAGGAAAACCGTTCCGTGTTATACGGCGTGGTCCCTTGAATTACTCTCTTTTTAAATAACTGTTTTAGTTCTCACATCAGTCACATGACTGACCTGGAGTTTATTGTTTTAAGCTAAACTCTGGGTGCCCCTATTTTCCACACGGGCAGCTAGTAGTTTTGGTTTTACAGATTTATATTCATAGGATCCTGGTTTACAGCTGGAATGATATTCGGAAAGCTCTGTATTCGTTTATCCCTTTCAGTTGTGTATTGTATTATTTTTCCGCTGCTATGTAATGTATTGTAATATCTGATATTTTTCTGATGTATAATATTTATTCAAACTCTGTATATTCTTGTATTCTGATGGAATTGTTGTAATAAACAATGAAATGTTCTTCTGTTTGTGTTCTGAATCGTCTTGTCCTCAAAGAAATCCGGGCTTTCCTTCACGGGAAAGTTCGGGTCGTCTCAAATTAAATTGGAGAGCTTCAAATTAAAATAAAGGTTTTCTGCTTCAATCAACAAAGAGGGATTAGAATCGCTACAATGTCAAATAATTCTCTTTTTCTAATCCTATCACTGTAAATTCAGTTATTTCTCATATTTGGAACATGTAATAGAAATCATGACTTGTAATGAATCATATCAAGAACTGTGCCTAATTGTGAGATAATCAATTCTTATTTATGATTATCCTTTTGTCAAATCTAAAATTACCAATGGCCATAAGACTGTTGCGATTGATACAATTGAACCTATCATGTTATACATTAGATTAGTAATTTCTTTATGTTCAATCCTATCGAATCTGTATCCCTATGATGTATTTTCCTTAGTTTGCTCATATTCATAGTTAATATACAACATGTCTATTGGAAACACGATTCTGGTATTTGGTACAACTTTACATGCCTACTTTCCTTATGTCAATTCTTGTGTTTCCTCTCTATCCCCTTTCCGTTTTGTTTTATGAGTACTTGGAATTTGGAAACCTTGTTGAATCTTGTTGTACGAGCGATTGTAATGCGGGGAATTGGGTATAACTTATTGGAGTAATTTTGGACATAACAAGTAAATGAGACATAACTAGAATTGACTACAATTGTGGATAATTGGCATACAAAAATCTTGACTTGGACATGTATGGTAAATATGTAAATTGGCTAAAATATGAACATGCCTAACCTGAGGTTGGATTGAGTTGCGGTCTAAGGCTGCCCGGAACCGCTAGGCACATCCAGCGACTGCAACAACAGATCTAATGTGAGAGGTTACACATTAAGCCCAAAACCCGAGGTTAGAATGAGTTTGCGGTAGAAGTCTGCCCGGAACCGCCCGACACATCTAGCAACCGCAAACACCTGTTCTAATGTGAGAGGTTGGTGCATTAATGAATGAATTAATGCTAATGAACAGACATGCTAAGAATGGTAGGGTTAAGTTAACGTAGCCAGCACTTAACCAATGTGACATGTTAATTAAACAAATGGGCGGGGTTAGGTTAAATTGAGAACACATAACCGTTATAACATGTTGGTTAGGAAACCCTAGTAACGGTGTAACAACCCGAAATTTTGAATGATCAAATTAACTAAAATTAAGAATAATTAATCTCAGACGTGATAATTAAGGGAAATGGGTTGTGCCATTGTGTTCGTCTCGGAATTCTGGTTGAGATAGAGTCCGAGTTTGCGTAAAATGGATACCAGATGAAGGAGATATGGACGAACGAAGTTGGGCGGGAAAACCAGAAAAAAATAGATACACTGGCGCACTTGGGAAGTGCGCCAGTACAAAAATTGTGCTAGCGCACCTGCCAAGTGTGCTCAGGCGGAGTAGAAAGCCTGCATAACTTTCTGGTGTAATCTGATCCATATTGTGACTCATTGCTGAGTCCTTTCTGACTGCTTGCTGAGTCATTAGGGCTGAGGTGTCACCCTATCCTGACTGAGTGGTTTTGATTAACCCTAAGATCATCCGACGGCTATAATTAAATTGAAATTCTATATAAACATGTGTAGACTCAAACCCTAGAATAGAATAAAAATTGGAGTAGCCTAGAGTAGCTGCCATCTTGTAACCTAGAGTAGCTAGAGTAGCTGCCACCAACTAGAGTGAAAACGAAGCTAATCAACTCGATTCTATTCAACTCTAATCTAAACAATAACGAGTCTACTACAAAGGCAAGCTAAATCAATTTCAGATTCCAGAACTCAAGACCTTCTTTGAGTTGTGAGTTTGATTTCTTTAATAAGACAATTAACAATTTAATTGGGTTGAGATATGATTTGTATTATATGGTTATGTTGTGAATCATTGACCGTTATGTTATTATCTATGTTATTATCTATGATGTTATTATCTATGTTGTAAATCTATGATGTTATTATGTTGTAAATCTATGTTAATTGTTGGCTTATGTACAATTAATTCATAATGATGCTTCGTATGCTAAGTTTGGTTATGCTTGTGGAACTAATTCATATGTTAAGTCATATGTATGTATGCAAGTTTCGATGTTAATTTAGATATGAATCATATGCAAGTTAGTGAGAATCATATACAACCTTACATGTTTCATGACATCTATTTTATGTGGAAATTGGGTCTAAAAGTTAGTGTAACACCCCACATCCGTTAGTGTCACTCACAAAGGGAATGCACTAAGTTCTGTGGAGCATTTAGGGTAAAAGATGCAGATAAATTACAAGACAGACAAAAATTAAACAGCGGAAAATAAAACTTTGCTTTATTGATAAAATAGTTTGTACAAAGATTTCTTTACAATATCAGAGTGTCATCTGTCTCACAAAATAAAGAAGCATAAAACAACATTTATATTCCCCAATTTTAGTAAGAGCCAGCCATAGCATCTGATAAGAGAATCCAAGCAAACTTCGACAAATCTTCAAGCTGGGAAAGAGTGACAATCCAACTTAACCTGAGCTATACTACTCCCTCCTCTACTACCTGGGGGGAAACGGAAGAAAAGAAGACGAAAGAAAAACAGAGTCAGACATAAAGCCTGAGTAAGTTCAGTAATTTCTAGCATGTGAACATGGAAAAAACAAACGACATGAATTAACTGAATCCAAGATTACACCCTGACCATAGGGTCAGCAAGATTAGACAAGATAATCACAAGATATGCTAAGATAAGATAAACTGGATATGCTCTAATACTTTCGCCGCTTCACTATTTCCTTGTTATACTGTTTTCTATATCTCTGCACCACCTAACTAGTGTTCCAACTAGTAACGATAACGTGATCCCAACCCCTGTAGTTTCCATTGCCTTCAGGCATACATCTATTATTTATTACCTAGATCTAATCTAGGGTTTTCTATCAAGTTCTTTCTAGATTTAACTAGAGTTTTACGCTATCTGCTGAACGTGTTTCGAGTTCAGGGTTTATGCCACCTAGTCCAACTAGGGATTACGCTACTTGTCGAACGATGCCCCCAAGTCTAGGACACACTACCTAGAGTGGTATATGTTCCTATACTTCCCCACGCATGTATCGCGAATCGTTATCGCTTGTCTAGATGCACATGTCCTGTAATGTGTGGTCCGAGTCCTGTGACAGGGAAAATCAAGGAATACAGAACTCGGTCGGGAGCTTTTAGATATCTGCCGATGCAGATGCTAAGGTCTGTTTTTATTCCAGTGGCTATGGTCCCACTTGACCCCTCCCTCAACTAATGAAAGGCACACCTTGTAAAATGAGAACTATACACCGGGCCCCGGTGCCCCACTATCCTATGGCCATCCGCAACCACAACTAGATAACAAGTATATGGTCTTTTGGAGTTCTCCGCCTTTCCGCTTCACGTATCTCGATTGACTCAAGATGGATGGTAGACGACGAGTCGCTATAACAGGGCTACCGTTTGCTCGCCGAATCACGCCGGTCCATCCTAGTCTTTAGGTTGCCATGTATTGCAACCAAGGCATACCCCTGGTTCTTCTACGCAGACCTTAACCTCTGTGGGCCCAGGCGGATCATCTGCAGCCTCACAGAGGGATACCAAGAGTACCCTCACGTCCCCTCGAAGCCTCGGGCTTCATAACCCAATTCATTGGAGCCTTCTTTTTACTCAGACAGACATTCGCTCCTTCCCGTGTTATACTAAGAATTACTACTTAGTTTTACTAACTAAGATTTACCACTTAGTTTCCAGAATCATTGTTTTCTTAACTAAGGTTTACTACTTAGTTCCCTTTCCCGTGAATTTGGATTGGTTAAGTGTCATTAGTCAATTCAAGCCGACTTAACCCTCTTCATTTATCCTGTCAAACTGGTTAAGTGTTATCAGTAATTCATGTTGACTTAACCCCACCACAAACCAAGTTATATTGGTTAAGTATTTCTTATTACTTAACCTTACCCATTCACCCTGTATTGGTTCAGTGTTCCTTTTTAACTTAACCTTGCCCGTCTGTTTTAACTAACTTTTTATTAACGGTTAAGTATTATCCCTTCAAGTTTGAGACTTAACCCTATTCCTTTATCAAAATCTGATGGTTAAGTGTTCAAGTTTACTTAACCCTACGGTCTAGCCCAGCTAACATATCAAATTGGCTAAGTGTATTAAACCTTACTTAACCCCAACCTCTAGTCTAGTTAACATGTTAATTTGGCTAAGTGTATTAACTTTACTTAACCCCACTTTCTAGACTAGTTAACATGTTAATTTGGCTAAGTGTTTTCTTAGTTACTTAACCTCTACAAATCTTGTCTTGTTACCATGAGTTTGGTTAAGTGTCCCTGTGGACTTAGCCCTCCGTTCTAGCTTAATTGTGCTTAAGTTGGTTAAGTGTTCCTATGGACTTAACCCTCCCATTCTAGCTTAACTGTATGAACCTAACCCCACCTACCAGTCTTGTTATCATGTTGAGTTGGTTAAGTGTCTTAGTTAACTTAACCCTAGCATTCTTGTTCTAGCTTTAACTAAATAAATTAAAGCCACGACCACTCACATTAGACAGATATTGTTGCGATTACTGGATGTGCCGGTTGGTTCCGGGCAGGTTTACATCGCAACTCAGTCTAACCTCGGGTTAGGCCTATTCGTGTTTTCTAGTTCAAAGGGTTTTGATTAATTTTCAAATCAGGTTTTGAAAGTAACCATCCCGTCCGTCGGATCAGTTAGGGATAGCCAGGGAGAGCAGGAAACTTGTATTTTCCAAACTCAAGCCTAGACACTATCCTCTCTGTCACCCTAGAACTTTCTGGTGTATTATCAAAAGAGATGTCGACAATAAACCTTTAATTTGTCTAAATTAGTATTTCCTCATTTAGGACAAATTCTATAAGTAAATTATTCCTAATTTACTTATTTCCCAATTACTCTTTTTATGTAAATTGTCAACATTTATTCTTATGGCCCATTCTCCCCTCTATATCATATTTATGCCCTTTTGGTATGTAAACTATACCAAATTAAGTGTCACTAACCATGATTTTGCTAAACCTGATAGTTATTCCCAACTATGGCCAATTTCACATTTATGCCAATATACTTACCGTGCCAAATTAACTAATCCAATTCCGATTCAACATTCTAATTCACGTCAAACTAGACTTATTACTCTAGTTCACAATTCATGTAAATGCTAGATTTACATGCCAATACTAGATTCAAATTACACATCCTATAATTCATGTCAAATTTATCCAATTTGCATGCCGTAATGCATGTTCCCAATTTATGCCAATTTCCAAGTTAAAAACTACGCTTTAGTAAATTTCATATTTTGCCCAAATCGTATTCCCACCGTTCGTATAATCGTGATTCAACCTAGATTATAGATAAATCTAGATTCACAGAAAATAGGGAATGAACCAAAGATGCTATGCAAAAGATAGACATAATAACTGGCATAAAAAGGGTTGAATAACGACGTTGGTTCAAGAACATGGGTAGACCTAACTTAATAGGTAAATTCCCAAGGTCAATAACCAAAGAAAACCAAGAATAGACAGAATAGAGACGTAGGTTCAAGAACATGGGTAGACCTAACTTAATAGGTAAATTCCCAAGGTCTAAAACCAAAGATATCCAAGAATAGACAGAATAGATGATCGGGTTTAGACCCAATTTCATAGTCACAAAACTTAAGCAACACTTTCCTAGTCATGAATCACAGGTGTTTAATCACAGATGTCCTTGTTATGTCATAGGCAATAGTTTAGATTTCCTAATCAAAGGCATAGGCTTAGTCAAGGAAATAATCCTCGTAGTCCCAGTCACAGTCATAGGCAATGTTCATAGTCATAGGTAATGTCCATAGTCATAGGCAATGTTCATAGTCAGAGGCAATGTTCATAGTCATAGGCAAATGTTCATGGTCATAGGCAATGGTTTTTAAGGTCCATAGTTTCATAGTCACGGTCTTATTTGTCCTCGAATCATAACAGTTCTTAATTAGGTTCAAGAGTATAGGCACTGATTCGAATAGAGAGAGAGAGAGATTTGGCATATTCTTTTATTCCTTTAATTTCATGTCACGAACAGAGAAAGACGTTCAAATCTAGAAATAACTGACTTACAGAGATTAGATTAGAATAGAAAGATGGCGTTGCTATGATTCGTAAAAAAACAGTCGTTGAAGTTGTTTGAACCTCCTCTTGAATCCTAGCTTGACTTGAACCCCCTTCTTGAAGCTTTAATCTTGATTTGAATCTCCAATTAGAAGAAGAACTATAACTTGTTTTAGTGGAGAATTAGATTTATTTTAATGGTGGAGGCTAGAGTAGAGAGAAGCAGCATGTAAATGCCTTAGAGAATTTGTGTGGAGGAACCCTTAGGTCTAGGCATTCTTTTATAGGTGTAGAGAGTGTTTTAGGGCCCTTAGATCATCATAGAAGCCATCAGAATCGCACAGGTCGAATACACATCATCCAACCACTCAAAAGGAGACACGTCAGCACAGAACACTCCAGAATTCGGTGCTGGATTAGTATGGGCGCACTTGGCAGGTGCTCCAGTGCATTTTTGTACGGGCGCACTTCACAAGTGCGCCAGTGCATTCTGGTCTGTTTCCGGTTTCTCTGCCTAACTTCGTTCGTCAATATCTCCTTCATACGGAGTCCGATTTATGCAAACTCGGACTCTATCTCAAGCAGAATTTCGAGACGAACGCAATGGCGCAATCTGTTTCCCTTAATTCTTCTTTTAAAAATTAATTATACCCTGATTTGTGAATCTTAGTGTTACAGGATTACGGGGTGTTACATTCTCCCCCACTTAAAAGGATTTCGTCCCCGAAATCTTCAAGTTAGGAAGAATGTGTCCTACCATCCAATCCCCCATCTACTCAACCACTCAATCACAGGCATTCATTGTCCTTAAAAGATTTCTAATGCTTTCATGTTGATGTGCATAGTGTGTGTTTATGTCTTTACCTAATGCAAAATCAGGCGGTCTACTGATTCAGTTGACCTCCTTAATGCGAGTCATGTCAGTGCCATGCGTCCAACCATGTATGCAAGCATCCCTAGTTATGTAAATACTATATGCGTGCACGGCCATTCATCCATATGCAACACCCATATGATAACATATCAGGCTCAACTTACAAACAAATACATATATGTAAATGCAATATGAAAGCGTCCAAACTGATCTAGTGCCTAATACGTATTCATATGCATCCACGAGCAACCATTAGCAACCACTTGCAACCACCAACCATAACATGTTTCAAACACATGTTTACATCCATTGGCTTCTACCTAAAGATCGAAGATACGACCTAGGTGATATACTTCGGAAAGAGAGAAACAATTATGCGTAAAGCTCCTACACAAAGAAATCAAGGATGCACCCTTAAGAAAAAGGGTATGACGCTAGTATCTAGCCTTCTTGAGCTTTACTCCACTGTATCTTAACTAATTTAACTTCACGATTGTGAAGTTTCTGACCTCCAATTCAAAATAAACAGATGTCAAACACGGTACCAAGTATATGTACTAAGATGATTAGAGGTCTCCCTCTTATCCGCCATGCCATAACTATAGGGGTCGAAAGGTTACTACGTGCTCTTTGGAGTGCCTGCCACAACTATTCATCTCTCACGCAAACCATCCAAACCGAACTCGTCCTTCCTCAAGTACAAGCCCCAAAGGCCTAAACCAATATCAGACAAGCACCCAAGGAATATCTCCCCCGAATTTAGACGATCTATGTGAGATGATATAAGCAAACTCGATAGCTATTCTCAAATCCCTACTAACCAAAAATAAACTGGTCGGACCACCAATTGGATTTGAGACTCTAGTGGGATCTTTTAACTATACAAGTACTATGGTGCAGAGACCCAACTATGGAAGTGGATATGAACAAATAAGAAGCGCTAGAACCTAAGGAAATAGTACGAACAGAAAACTAGACTCTTCCAACCGGACTACCTTTCTCCTAGGTACGCTTGGTGGCGAAAGCATGTACTTGTCCTTCTGAAAATCTCGTCCTCGTTCTTGCCCTTGTCCTTAAGTATATGCCCTATCATACCCTAGTAAAGATACTTCCTCTTGTCTTAGGTTTTATAATTCCTTCCTCCTTTGTGAGCTAAATCTGCATCCATCGATTCCTCATCCTAGGGTTGTGCTCCCTAGCCAAACTCCTCATCCCCTTCCGTGTGTAGTCATGTTGACAAATCTCTCGAAAACTGCCTCCATCGTCCGGAAAACCCTATAAGCTTCGAAAGAAAACTGCTCGTAGATGAAACAACTACGGCTATGGATGGAAGCCGGGCACTACTTTGCCCTTCGATGAGGTTACCTCCCAGAAAGCCAGGAGCCCCAGAGACTCAAGAAAGAAGGAGACAAGAATTTAAACAGAGGAAGAGAAGATAGTGCGTATGGCTTTGGGGAATATGTCTTTAAAACAAATTTTTCTCTTGAAAATGCTTCTTTAAAAACCGTTTTGAAAATAATTCTTCAAATCCTTTATCTGATCTGTTAACCTTCAGCTCTGATACCACGTGTAACACCCCACATCCGTTAGTGTCACTCACAAAGGGAATGCACTAAGTTCTATGGAGCATTTAGGGTAAAAGATGCAGATAAATTACAAGACAGACAGAAATTAAACAGCGGAAAATAAAACTTTGCTTTATTGATAAAATAGTTTGTACAAAGATTTCTTTACAATATCAAAGTGTCATCTGTCTTACAAAATAAAGAAGCATAAAACAACATTTATATTCCCCAATTTTAGCAAGAGCCAGCCATAGCATCTGATAAGAGAATCCAAGCAAACTTCGACAAATCTTCAAGCTGGAAAAGAGTGACAGTCCAACTTAACCTGAGCTATACTACTCCCTCCTCTACTACCTGGGGGGGGGAACGGAAGAAAAGAAGACGAAAGAAAAACAGAGTCAGACATAAAGCCTGAGTAAGTTCAGTAACTTCTAGCATGTGAACATGGAAAAAACAAACGACATGAATTAACTGAATCCAAGATTACACCATGACCATAGGGTCAGCAAGATTAGACAAGATAATCACAAGATATGCTAAGATAAGATAAATTGGATATGCTCTAATACTTTCGCCGCTTCACTATTTCCTTGTTATACTGGTTTCTATATCTCTACACCACCTAACTAGTGTTCCAACTAGTAACGATTAAGTGATCCCAACCCCTGTAGTTTCCATTGCCTTCAGGCATACATTTATTATTTATTACCTAGATCTAATCTAGGGTTTTCTATCAAGTGCTTTCTAGATTTAACTAGAATTTTACGCTATCTGCTGAACGTTTTTCGAGTTCAGGGTTTATGCCACCTAGTCCAACTAGGGATTACGCTACCTGTCGAACGATGCCCCAAAGTCTAGGACACACTACCTAGAGTGGTATATGTTCCTATACTTCCCCACGCATGTATCGCGAATCGTTATCGCTTGTCTAGATGCACATGTCCTGTAATGTGCGGTCCGAGTCCTGTGACAGGGAAAATCAAGGAATACAGAACTCGGTCGGGAGCTTTCAGATATCTGTCGATGCAGATGCTAAGGTCTGTTTTTATTCCAGTGGCTATGGTCCCACTTGACCCCTCCCTCAACTAATGAAAGGCACACCTTGTAAAATGAGAACTATACGCCGGCCCCCGGTGCCCCACTATCCTATGGCCATCCGCAACCATAACTAGATAGCAAGTATATGGTCTTTTGGAGTTCTCCGCCTTTCCGCTTCACGTATCTCGATTGACTCAAGATGGATGGTAGACGACGAGTCGCTATCACAGGGCTACCATTTGCTCGCCGAATCACGCCGGTCCATCCTAGTCTTTAGGTTGCCATGTATTGCAACCAAGGCATACCCCTGGTTCTTCTACGCAGACCTTAACCTCTGTGGGCCCAGGCGGATCATCTGCAGCCTCACAGAGGGATACCAAGAGTACCCTCACGTCCCCTCGAAGCCTCGGGCTTCGTAACCCAATTCATTGGAGCCTTCTTTTTACTCAGACGGACATTCGCTCCTTCCCGTGTTATACTAAGAATTACTACTTAGTTTTACTAACTAAGATTTACCACTTAGTTTCCAGAATCGTTGTTTTCTTAACTAAGGTTTACTACTTAGTTCCCTTTCCCGTCAATTTGGATTGGTTAAGTGTCATTAGTCAATTCAAGCCGACTTAACCCTTTTCATTTATCTTGTCAAACTGGTTAAGTGTTATCAGTAATTCATGTTGACTTAACCCCACCACAAACCAAGTTATATTGGTTAAGTATTTCTTATTACTTAACCTTACCCATTCACCCTGTATTGGTTCAGTGTTCCTTTTTAACTTAACCTTGCCCGTCTGTTTTAACTAACCTGTTATTAACGGTTAAGTATTATCCCTTCATGTTTTAGACTTAACCCTATTCCTTTATCAAAATCTGATGGTTAAGTGTTCAAGTTTACTTAACCCTACAGTCTAGCCCAGCTAACATATCAAATTGGCTAAGTGTATTAAACCTTACTTAACCCCCAACCTCTAGTCTAGTTAACATGCTAATTTGGCTAAGTGTATTAACTTTACTTAACCCCACTTTCTAGACTAGTTAACATGTTAATTTGGCTAAGTGTTTTCTTAGTTACTTAACCTCTACAAATCTTGTCTTGTTACCATGAGTTTGGTTAAGTGTCCCTGTGGACTTAGCCCTCCGTTCTAGCTTAACTGTGCTTAAGTTGGTTAAGTGTTCCTATGGACTTAACCCTCCCATTCTAGCTTAATTGTATGAACCTAACCCCACCTACCAGTCTTGTTATCATGTTGAGTTGGTTAAGTGTCTTAGTTAACTTAACCCTAGCATTCTTGTTCTAGCTTTAACTAAATAAATTAAAGCCACGACCACTCACATTAGACAGATATTGTTGCGATTACTGGATGTGCCGGTTGGTTCCGGGCAGGTTTACATCGCAACTCAGTCTAACCTCGGGTTAGGCCTATTCGTGTTTTCTAGTTCAAAGGGTTTTGATTAATTTTCAAATCAGGTTTTGAAAGTAACCATCCCGTCCGTCGGATCAGTTAGGGATAGCCAGGGAGAGCAGGAAACTTGTATTTTCCAAACTCAAGCCTAGACACTATCCTCTCTGTCACCCTAGAACTTTCTGGTGTATTATCAAAAGAGATGTCGTTAATAAACCTTTAATTTGTCTAAATTAGTATTTCCTCATTTAGGACAAATTCTATAAGTAAATTATTCCTAATTTACTTATTTCCCAATTACTCTTTTTATGTAAATTGTCAACATTTATTCTTATGGCCCATCCTCCCCTCTATATCATATTTATGCCCTTTTGGTATGTAAACTATACCAAATTAAGTGTCACTAACCATGATTTTGCTAAACCTGATAGTTATTCCCAACTATGGCCAATTTCACATTTATGCCAATATACTTACCATGCCAAATTAGCTAATCCAATTCCGATTCAGCATTCTAATTCACGTCAAACTAGACTTATTACTCTAGTTCACAATTCATGTAAATGCTAGATTTACACGCCATTACTAGATTCAAATTACACATCCTATAATTCATGTCAAATTTATCCAATTTGCATGCCATAATGCATGTTCCCAATTTATGCCAATTTCCAAGTTAAAAACTACGCTTTAGTAAATTTCATATTTTGCCCAAATCGTATTCCCACCGTTCGTATAATCGTGATTCAACCTAGATTATAGATAAATCTAGATTCACAGAAAATAGGGAATGAACCAAAGATGCTATGCAAAAGATAGACATAATAACTGGCATAAAAAGGGTTGAATAACGACGTTGGTTCAAGAACATGGGTAGACCTAACTTAATAGGTAAATTCCCAAGGTCTATAACCAAAGAAAAGTAAGAATAGACAGAATAGAGACGTAGGTTCAAGAACATGGGTAGACCTAACTTAATAGGTAAATTCCCAAGGTCTAAAACCAAAGATATCCAAGAATAGACAGAATAGATGATCGGGTTTAGACCCAATTTCATAGTCACAAAACTTAAGCAACACTTTCCTAGTCATGAATCACATGTGTTTAATCACAGATGTCCTTGTTATGTCATAGGCAATAGTTTATATTTCCTAATCAAAGGCATAGGCTTAGTCAAGGAAATAATCCTTATAGTCCCAGTCACAGTCATAGGCAAATTTCATAGTCATAGGCAATGTCCATAGTCATAGGCAATGTTCATAGTCATAGGCAATGTTCATAGTCATAGGCAAATGTTCATGGTCCTAGGCAATGGTTTTTAAGGTCCATAGTTTCATAGTCACGGTCTTATTTGTCCTCGAATCATAACAGTTCTTAATTAGGTTCAAGAGTATAGGCATTGATTCGAATAGAGAGAGAGAGATTTGGCATATTCTTTTATTCCTTTAATTTCATGTCACGAACAGAGAAAGACGTTCAAATCTAGAAATAACTGACTTACAGAGATTAGATTAGAATAGAAAGATGGCGTTGCTATGATTCGTAGAAAAACTGTCGTTGAAGTTGTTTGAACCTCCTCTTGAATCCTAGCTTGACTTGAACCCCCTTCTTGAAGCTTTAATCTTGATTTGAATCTCCAATTAGAAGAAGAACTATAACTTGTTTTAGTGGAGAATTAGATTTATTTTAATGGTGGAGGCTAGAGTAGAGAGAAGCAGCATGTAAATGCCTTAGAGAATTTGTGTGGAGGAACCCTTAGGTCTAGGCATTCTTTTATAGGTGTAGAGAGTGTTTTAAGGCCCTTAGATCATCATAGAAGCCATCAGAATCGCACAGGTCGAATACACATCATCCAACCACTCAAAAGGAGACACGTCAGCACAGAACACTCCAGAATTCGGTGCTGGATTAGTATGGGCGCAATTGGCAGGTGCACCAGTGCATTTTTGTACGGGCGCACTTCACAAGTGCGCCAGTGCATTCTGGTCTGTTTTCGGTTTCTCTGCCTAACTTCGTTCGTCCATATCTCCTTCATACGGAGTCCGATTTATGCAAACTCGGACTCTATCTCAAGCAGAATTTCGAGACGAACGCAATGGCGCA
The DNA here is from genome assembly GCA_030737875.1 of Allium sativum. Lineage (NCBI taxonomy): Eukaryota > Viridiplantae > Streptophyta > Magnoliopsida > Asparagales > Amaryllidaceae > Allium > Allium sativum. The sequence goes on from CM060909.1 coordinate 293,312,439, forward strand.
ACCCGTTTCCCTTAATTCTTCTTTTAAAAATTAATTATACCCTGATTTGTGAATCTTAGTGTTACAGGATTACGGGGTGTTACAGTTAGGCTATGACATGTGTGAGTTAGATGCAAGTTTACACTATAGTTTATGTTGCATAAATCACATATGCAAGTATATATATGTTTGGAGTATGAATCATGTAATGTAAGTTTGTGACTATTGACTACGCAAGTTTACACCTTATGAATTAGACCTATGACATACATAGTTTATGCAAGTTTGCGACTTTGGCCTATGCAAGTTTTAGATGAAAAACCTTATTCACACATGCAAGTTCACCCCTTATGTTTAGATCTGGTTTTTATTCTATGCATGATGTGATGTTTTCTCTTTATTCCATAAGTTAGACTATTCGAGTCTAAGGTATATTTCACGTTAAACGAACGAACGTACAATGTGGGGCAATGGGATAATATTAAAAGATTTAATATTGGGGATTGGCATAAATGCCTTTAAGGCATATAATTTATTTATTTTAATTTAAGACGTTAATTGGAAAAATGGCATTTATGGAGATAATTGAGTCAATTATGGACATAAGTATATTTGGAATTGATTGACAATTTGAATAGGGATATTAATTCAAATTGGGGATAATTAATTATGTGTAATTAATCGCCTAAGACACGAGGTTAGGCTCGTTTGTGGTGTAAGACTGCCCGGACCCGCCCGACAAATCCAGCAGCCACAAATGCCAGTCTAATGTGAGTGGTCAAGGGAATGAATTAAATGCGTAACAATTGTAAAGACACGAGGTTAGGCTCGTTTGTGGTGTAAGACTGCCCGGACCCGCCCGGCAAATCCAGCTGCCACAAATGCCAGTCTAATGTGGGAGGTCTTTACAAGGTTACAGTGTTAATGAATTAAGAAACACTTAACCAGTTAAACATGTTGTGGGACATGAGGGGGTTAAGTGGGTGCCTTGGGTGGCATGTGGAATTTAGTGGGTGCCTTGGGTGGCATTTGAATTACGATTAGATGCACTTAACCAAAATTGAAACATGTAAGTAGACATGAATAAGAAGAGGGTTAAGTGGGATGTACTAGAGGGGACCAAGTTTAGGTGGATAGCTTGTGTCAAGTAGTGAGGGCCCGTTTCAACCAGTAACCCATAAGAATCTTTGCGGGCTCGACCCAAGTCGAGGACGGGACACGCATATTGGGCTTGACTGTAAGAGGCCAAAACGGGTTAGCGGTGGCAACGCAAGTCCAACGGGTTCATATGCGTATGTGGGCCCGGGCTGGTAGGTAAGACATTGTTGCATCGTGTAGATATAAGCCGTGCATTTTGGTTGTATTGGGTTGCCACTTTGGGGAGTGATACACCCCACTGTGGGGCCAGCACGGGTATCTACGAGTTAGGGAGCCGATCGAATGGGGGTAGTGGGTACACCTAGTGGAGGTAGGGGCAGACGACACCTATGGAGGTAGCTAGGGGTACACGAAACTACCATTAGCAGTATTAAGTTCTGTAGGCGGGATCAACCTTTAGGGTGACTAGTAGTGGTGCAGTATAGTAATTATCTTATGGTGATTAGGGGTGCCTTTAACGTTATCTTTGTTCATCTTATTTCCTTGTTTGTTCTGTCATACCCAATTGTTCACAGTCATTTCCTTATTTTCCAGCTTATGCCTTATCCTAGTTATTTTGATAATTATATTATTAAAGTTATCGCACTCACCAGACTTTATGTCTGACCCCCTTTTCTTTCCACCTCTTTTCTTCCTTCCCCCTCAGGTTTGCAAGGAGGGAATACTACAGTTTAGTGCCGATTTCTTTCAGTTGCTTGAAGAGAGTAGATGTATCGCTTGGGACTCTCTCATCTTTATGGCTTTGCTTATGCTCAGTGGGGATTTATGCATTTATGTTATTTAAGTATTTGCTTCTTTATGTACTTTGAAGTTTTTGGAAAAGCCTATTGATCCTGTTGTAATGGTTTTGGAGACTACTTATGTAAACTCGTTTTGAGTTATGATGCTATGAAATAAGTTTTAACTTCTGCTGTGTTGTTTTATTTATTTATTCTTGTAATTTATCTGTTCTATACAACAATAACGCTTCATGGACATTGATGCATTCCCTTTGTGAGTGACATTAATGGACTTGGGGTGTTACACATTGTATTAGAGCTATGGTTACAAGAACAGATAAAAAGTTTTGAAAAGTGTTTTCAAAAGTATTATTTTCCTAGAAAGTATTTTCAAAAACTTGTTTTAAAGAAGCTATTTTCAAGGAAATTTTACTCTAAAGAGCATAATCCCCGCAAGCCATACATCTCTCTTTCGCTTCCCTTGTTTTAAAACTCTTCCTTTTTCTTTTCAGCATGCCTGGAGCATCTGAGATACCAGAGGGTGTTCATGTACCCGGTTGGTTTCGTCAATATCTCGAGGGGTCCGGCCAATGTTCCTCCTCCTCCTCCCCCAGCTCCAGTCATTCCTCCGCATGGAGATACTTTCTCCAAGAAATGTAAAGACTTTTGTTCGATGGGTGGAAAATCTTTTAGTGGGTCCAAAACGTTCATTGAAGCTAGAAATTGGTTGAAAGAAGTGGAGGATCTGTTTGGCATTTTTGATTTGGATGATTGTAAGAAGGTCCAATTGGCTGCTTGGTTGATGAAGGACGAAGCTTCATTTTGGTGGGAGGTCACTAATTGAGAGCGTCCAGTTGATACATGGCTGGATTTCAGGCATAGGTTTGAGGCAAAGTTTCTCTCACGGGCTGAAGATAATTTATATATGGAAATATTTTTGGCGTTGAAGCAAGGGAATCTACTAGTGAAAGAATACGTCAACAAGTTCAATCAGTTGGCGAGATTTGGCTTGGACTTGGTGAATACACTCGAAAAGAAGGCCTTTAGATTTGTTAAGGGTTTGAACGAGCCACTACATGGGTTAGCTATGACCCACATCCCTATGGGGGCCACCTTTGAGAGGCTAGTTGATATGGCGCTTATGCATGAAGAGGAGAAAGGCGCCAATGCTAATAAGGCACTCGAGAAGTGTAATTACCCAGATTTCCATAACATCAGAGTTGACTATATACATCATACCTCCAACCCAAATATCACGAAAATACGAAACATTTTTTTAGAAGAAAAAGGTAGATGAAGAACAGAAACAACAACACAGAATCTCACATCGCAGCGGAACAAAATATAATATATCATATCTTTGAAATACAAAAGCTCAACTGTATAACATATACTTATCAGAGTACAACACTTACAACACAACGGAACAACACTATAACTAGATAACGCTGAAGCCTCCTGCTCCAAGCTCCTTTAGATATATCTGAAAAATCCTGAACTACTTGACTGCCCGTACAAATTTAGGCACCCAAGAGTTTAGGTAGAACAAAACAAAATAAACTCCGGGTCAGTCATGGGACTGGTATGAGTAAACAGTTTAAAACAGTTTCAGAAAAACTAAATGATATCTCATAAGACCACGCCGTATAACACGGAACGGGTTTTTCCCTTATGAGAATCCAAAACACTTGATTTAACTTTCAAAATCCCTTTGAAAGGAATGATAACTTTATATCAAAACTCCTTTGATATTATAATAGTGTCTAAATCAAGTAAATACAATCTAGTGGAACGTTTGCATCTCACATTCCACATATATAATATACAATCAAAACCGCAAATCACGTATTGGGTAATGGATTTCCAACTATGACAAGGTATGGAACCACCTTCCACTGGTATATCTCTAGAGGAGAATACACCGAGTTCAACAAGAACATCTTGCAACTCAGCCACACATGACCGACCACTCATTTGGCTTGAGTGTATCGAATGTATATCACCAACGGTTGGGATCAGCAACCGTTTCCCGAATAGGACAGCATCAACAATAGATTTTTAGAAGTAAATGAAACTCTAGATCAGGTGATTATACACCCTAATAGGTGCGACCTACCTAGCCATGATGCTTGCCCGATTTCTGTCATTTACCGGATGATGAGGCTTGAAGCTACGCTTTATCATCATACCAGATTTCACTTCGAATGCCACATCGTCAAATCCATCAAATCACCGATTGACGTCCTCAATAGTACATTACGTGTGAGCTAAAAGAAGTTTCCTTCTCCGCTTCCACTCTTGGTACGGTTGAAGAAATCAATGTACGTGGCCATTCTGGAAATACTCTGTCAGACATTCATCCATACAAGTCACCCAGGAACAGGATGAACCGAAGGCACAATTTCTATTAATAGAAAAAGTCCTTGCACTCTACTCCGTCTTCGATTATCTTCATATAATCTGATTCGCAACGCTACTGCCAATACGGAGTGGTTCTTCGGATAATAATCCAACCGGTCTCTCCATATTGACAACGATGGTCAAAACTTCGATAGTCTGTGATTTAACTATCGAATAAAAACAAGTGTTTCGATAGTCGATGATTTAACTATCGAAGAAAACAAGTGTTCATTCAACATATCAAACAATCACTGAGCCCTTAATTAATATTCCATCAATTAAATCACTCCTCTATTTCTTTATCAATATTTTCTAATCAAATATTTTCAATAACCATATTGACCTTTTACGTTATTTGGAAAACATTCCCGAATATCGCCTTCCTTTATTTCCTAAACTTTAGAAAATATATGCTATTTATAATTGGAAAATATTCCAATTACTTATCTCTTTTCCGATCTAGTTTCTTTCTATACTTAGGAAATATTTATAATCATATTTCCAAGTTACACTTATTTGGGTTCAAACGGATATTGTGTAAAACATCGTTACGACAACCCAAATACTATATTCCACTAACTCTTATTCAACATTGATCTTCGAGCTTGAAATCTTACGGTTTATCTGTTAAGAATGAAATCAATCAAGTTGGGGTATGACTACCTCTCAGACCTTGAATGGATAACATTTATAACGTCAAAACAGATATGACTACTTACTCGAATAATCAATACCATACAACTACTTATTCACCTTTAAACACGTACACACTTTCTCTTTCTATTCTTACTAGATTTTATTCTAATACTTCCTTTTTGATTTTACTATTCTATTTCTAAGTTCGCTTCCTTATCGACTTCTATATATATCGATACGTTGATTTCTAACTATCAAATTATCTTAAAAATATTCTATCTCCTTAAATTCCCGGAAAAATTCGCCATAACCTCCTTTGTACCGGGAGCATCGGGAAAATCCCCAAACTGCTTCTCCAATCAAAAAGAAAAAGAAAAGCCAAGTGGCTAGCCGATACGGCGCATAAAATCTCATATATGAATTAAATACGTACCTTTTTGTTGGGCATTCTATTTATTTCTTCTAACACTTTATTCCAAACCTGTCTCCTGTATGTCTATACCTGTCCAATCTATTTTAACTATACCAATCGTTTTAACTAAATTTGTTAATTAAATCTGTTAATTAACTTCTTAGTCTAATCCACTTCTATTTATCCAAATCTATTATCTTCTATTATTCAAACCCTATAATATAAATCCCATTTGAATTTCTATATTCAAATTCTATAGTTAAACTCCATTTGAATTCTATGCCTTATTTAAACAACGTTTATAACTTCACTTAAAATCCCACATTTATATATTTATAAACAAAGTTTATAAATTCAATTCAAATCACATATTTTCATTTATAAACAAAGTTTATAAATTCGATTCAAAACCCACCTTTTCATTTATAAACAGAGTTTATAAATTTAATTCAAATCCCATATTTTCATTTATAAACAAAGTTTATAAATTCAATTCAAATCCCATATTTTCATTTATAAACAGAGTTTATAAATTCAATACTCGTTCATATATATTCAAAACAAGTTAATATTTTCTATAGTTCATTCAAAATTCAAATTCTATTTATAAAAATAGAATTCCCTTTTTAAATCTCAAATACCTTTTTCGATATTTTTATAAGTCAATATTCAAGCCCCAGGGATATTTTAAACAATCAAATCAACCAATTTCAAACGTTTGATTTTTAACATATCATATATGAATATATATGAAATCAAACAAACAAACAGAAAATATTTTTTTTTGAGGAATCCAGTTGGATTCCTCCAACCTGTTTTCCTGCATCCACAGACGTTAGTCAACATAGTAATACCCATCCTGCTTCGTGGCAGGATATCGCGGTATGAAGGTCATCCACTAATATATATTTGTGGGGCGCATAGGGAAATCATCCGCTATGAAACTGTGGGCATCCGCTAATGGTACTGCGGGAATCCAACCAATCATCAACCCAATATATATATATATACATATATCCTAAATAACTAATATATATTTTAAAACAATCAGACAACATTCAAACAAGCACAGACAATTATTTTTAACTATATAAAAATAATTTCTAAATAAATGGTGAGTGAGGTTTACTCACCAGATTCTAAATTGCTGAATATCCATCTAATTTCCAAATCGTCCCAACTACGAATTTTCTCGAGTTGATTACCTTGCACCTACGTTTATGTATTTTAATTTATTGATTACATTCTATAAACCAAATTAAATAAATTATCTTATGGATTAATTTTCTAAAAGAAAATGTATACCTTACTTTGCAAACCATTCGACTAATCCATGAACAACCTCAACACTCACCGATCAGCTTTGCTGCAAATCAGCCCCAACAAAACTGCCACTTTTCATTCTGGCAATTCATCGATTCTTCATACCCAAACAGAAATAGCTCGAACTCCCTTCAATTGATTTCCGTCCCAATCGTTGAACGTGCGTACAATCGCAATACCCTATGTACACAGTAATGCGTTCGAAATCTACATCTCCCCCCCAACTCTCACATACTGTGTATCAAAAATCTGAACTCGTTGATGTAGAATGAAACAGGCGAACCAAAATCCACTTGAACCCAAATCGCACTTAACAGCAGATCTCGCGCTTCAGGAATGTTGCTCGAACACTAGATGTCCCCCTCTGTCATTCGAAGTTGACCTGGAACTCGCGTCGTCAACATCCCTCAACCCTACTTCAGCGTGCTCGAGTTCGATTCTGGCCCAGAGACCACGTCGCACCACGCTTCCCTTCCACCCTCTGTATGAATCGCCGAAGACTCCCTCCCTTGGATCGATAGCACGCACTGACCCTCGATGGTTTAAATCCCAACCGCGATTTCCTTCTGTTTGTTTGTTGAAGAATTTAAAAGTAAGGGGTTCGATTTGTTTTGAACGAGGCTTTTGATTTTGTTTTCAGAAGAGGCTCGCGCTTTTAATAGGAAAGGGAGTGGTTTCTGAAATGAACAGCAAGGTCTTTTAGATTAAGCCTTGTAGCTTCTTTTCTGTCCACCGAATTATAATGTTTTATTTAAATTTTAATTTGTTTTTAATCTTATCCTTTAATTTAAATTATCACATGATTCGAACTCCTTTCTGCACCCAACAACTGTCAATTCTAGGGTAATACCCCTAGTCCGGACACACTGGGATAAGTCACGAAGTCCAGTTCGATCGTCTGTGGAAGATATTTATTTAAATTGATATAAATCAAATTTTAAAACAATAAATTCTGCGAAAATAAATTAATATTATTATTCGAATTCAAACAGAAGTCTGAACTGTATTTAATTCAGTTTTAAATCTCGAACTGAATTATATTTTCGCATTACACTGATTTAATATATTCGATATTAAATCGAAATTGATTATTAAACTGATAACTTAATATAAATATTTATTTAATTTATCAAATTAATATTTAAAACCGTATTAAATATTCAAATTTAACCGATGGAATATCCGGGTCATTACAAGAAGAAAGGGGATCAAAAGAAACCGCAGCAACAACAACAAAACAAGAAGGGCGGGAAGAACAATAATGGCAAAGGAAAGAAGTAGTGCTTTAATTGTGGGACACCAGGCCATCTGAGTAAAAACTGTAGGAAAAAGAAGAAGACTGGCTGTTTCCACTGTGGAGAGGCAGGTCATCTAGTTAAGGACTGCCCAAGGAAACAGGGGCAAGGGCAAAGAACTTATGGAGTGTAGCTTCAGGCTCTCGTGGCACCAGGGTAGGCAAGGGAGCAGGTCCAGGCTCTCGCGGTCCCACCGCTGCAAGAACGAGGTAGAAACATTTCCGTTGAGAGTCTAGTTTTTCTGTTTGACCGTCCTGTCTGCACTTTATTTGATTCTGGCGCATCACATTCGTTTATCTCTACATCGTTAGTTGAAACACTGCACTTAAATACTAGTCTTGTTGTGGATCCCATTGTAGTCTCAAATCCTATTGGTGGGTCGGCTCATTTATCCATGGTTTGTAGGGATTTGAGATTGTTTATCTTAGGCGTTGGTTTTGAATGTAATGCTTTTGTGCTTGGTTTCATGGGCTATGGGTTGATTCTAGGGATGGATTGGCTAGCCAGATATGGTGTCATCCTAGATTTTGAACGAAGGGTAGTAAAATTGTTGACTCGTAGAGGAAAGACCCTTGATATTTCTTGTGACCCTAGAGGGTCGGTGATGCTTATTTATCTTGAGTCACTTGACGCATCAAATGATGATTTACATTCTGTTCGTATAGTCCGTGAATATGTTGATGTCTTCGATGAGGTGAGGGGTCTACCCCCAAAACATCAGATAGACTTTCGTATTTATGTTGTAGACAATGCAAAACCAGTATCTCTGCCAGTACGCCACATGGCTCCTCGTGAGAGGAGGGAGCTCAATTAGCAAGTAGGGGAGTTGCTTGAGAAAGAGTTCATAAGACGTAGTATATCAGAGTGGGATGCTCCAGTAGTATTTGCCACGAAGGCGGATGGGTCCCTTAGACTTTGTGTGGACTGTAGAGAACTTAATAAGCTTACTAAGAAAAAAATAGGCACCCACTACAGAGGATTGACGATCTCTTCGATCAGTTAGTTGGCGCCTCAGTGTTTTCGCAGTTGGACTTAGCCACTGGTTTCCATCAGTTGAGAGTGGCTGAGGATAGCATAGACAAGACTGTCTTTAGGACTCCAGACGGTTTCTATGAATGACTTGTGATGCCCTTCGGTTTGACAAATGCCCCCGCATACTTTGTTGACTTGATGAGTAGGGTGTTTAGGGAGTACCTTAATAAATTCGTGGTGGTCTTTGTGGATGACATCTTGATCTTTTCTAAGAGCGAGGAAGAGCATGCCCTACATCTTAGGGAAGTATTGGAGACCCTTCGAGCGCATAACCTTAAAGCTAAATTTTCTAAATGTCACTTTTGAAGGAAGGAAGTGCGATTCTTAGGGCATGTGGTTTCCAAAGAAGGGATAGCTGTGGATCCCGCGAAGGTGGTGTCCATCCAAGATTGGAAGGTCCCTAAAAATGCTATCGAGGTGAGAAGTTTCTTGGGGTTGGCTGGCTACTATAGGAAGTTTATCAAGGACTTCGCAAAAATATCAGCCCCATTAACGCGCTCGACGAAGAAGAACCTAGTTTTTACGTGGGACGTAGATTGTGATGATGCGTTCCAACGTTTAAAGAGAGCTTTGAACACAGCCCCAGTCTTAGTGTTGCCATATGGGAGTAACCCATTTACCGTTTATACCGATGCTTGTGGGACAGGACTAGGCGCAGTCTTAATGCAAGAGGGAATGGTAATAGCCTATGGAGGAAGGCAGCTGAGAGTGCATGAGAAAAATTACCCTACACATGACCTATAATTGGCCGCAATTGTTTTCGCGCTTAAGTCTTGGCGCCATTATCTTCTTGGCGAGAAATTCGAATTGTTCACTGACCACAAATCGCTAAAATACTTTTCTCTCAGAAGGACTTAAACTTAAGGCAGTAAAGGTGGATGGAATTCTTAGCGTCCTACGATTTCGAGATAGCATATACCCCTGGTAAGGGTAACATGGTGGCAGACGCCTTAAGTAGGAAAAGGTTGTCCTTGAGTCCGTTGTTTGTTGAGCGGCGAAGCTTAGAGTTCATCTCTACGTTTGACTTTAGACCTTCCATTGACTTTGTACCCGGTTTGCTAGCATCCTTAGAGGTCAGACCTACACTTTTGAGACGGATTGGTGAGGCACAACGAGATAACCCACAATTGGTTGAGTTAGTGGAGAAGCTCATAAGGGGGGAGTCATCGAGCCATCTCAGTAGGTATACCCTAGATGATAAGGGTTGGTTACGTAGTGACGGTAGACTTTGCATACCACGAGACGAGAACTTGAGGAAGACCATTCTTGATGATGCACATCGTTCGAAGATGACCATTCATCCCGGCGGGGACAAGATTTACATGGACATGAGACGAGTTTACTTTTGGGTCGATATGAAGAGGGATGTGGCCGAGTTCGTCGCTAGATGCTTGGTGTGCCAACAAGTAAAAGTAGAGCAAAAGAAGCCCGGTGGGTTGCTTCACCCATTGGAGATCCCATAATGGAAGTGGGAAAGTGTCTCGATGGACTTCGTTGACGGGTTACCGAGATCGAGGAAGGGTAATACGGGGATTTGGGTCATGGTAGACAGGCTTACTAAGAGCTCCCATTTCATTCCTGTGAAGAGTAAGAGGACTGCTCCATGGTTATCCTTCGTATATATTCGAGAGATAGTTCGTTTGCATGGTGTTCCTTCTAGCATAGTGAGCGATCGCGATCCTATCTTTACTAGCGAGTTTTGGAGAGCTTGCAAGAGGCGGTAAAGACTCAGTTATGTTTGAGCACCGCATATCATCCTCAGACGGACGGCCAGACCGAGAGGGTGAATCATATTCTATAGGACCTTTTGAGGCTATGTGTTTTAGACTTCGGAGGTACATGGGAGGAGCATCTTCCTTTGGTGGAGTTCGCATATAATAATAGCTTTCAGTCTAGCATTGGCATGGCACCTTTCGAGGCTCTTTATGGAGGCCTTGTCGTTCACCTACATGTTGGTGGGAATCTATGGATAAGATCTTACTTGGGCCCGATATGATTAGAGAGACTTCGGAAAAGATCGAATTGATTCGAAGGAGGATGAAGACGGCGGAAGATAGGCAGAAATCATATGTGGAGAAGAGGAGGACAGATCTTGAATTTGATATTGGGGACATGGTCTTTATCAAGGTGTCTCCATTACGGAATGTTGTTCGCTTTGGGTCCATTGGGAAGTTAGCACCAAGGTTCGTAGGGCCGTTTCCTTATTAAGGAAAGGATTGGACAGATGGCGTATAGAGTGGAGTTGCCTGAGAGACTTGGTGGTGTACACGACGTATTCCATGTATCACATTTGAGGAAATGCTTGCACGAGACCACAGAAGTGGTAGAGCTGAGCTTGCTTAGAGAGGTGGAGATAGAGCATGATGCGACGATGCGACGAGCTCCTACACGCATTCTTGGGTCGGAGATTAAGAAGTTGAGGAATCGAGTGGTCAAGCTGGTCAAAGTGCAATGGGGAGATGATGAGAGCAACGCTACTTGGGAGACGGAAGAGAAGATGCGTTCATTGTACCCTTTTCTTTTCGAGGGTATGTCTTCAAATTTCTCCTTTATCGCTTAGCTTGTACTCGTTTTATCCTTAGTATGTCCTCTCGCTAGTATCTTTGACCTTTAGATAGGGTAGTCCTATGGTTGAAACATGTGTTTGAGACATGTTATGTATGATGGATGCATGTGGATGCAAGTGTTTTCTAGTGGTTGCTCGTGGATGCATATACACACGCTTTAGGCACTAGATCGGCTCAGTCACTTTCATATTGCATATTGCATATAAATGGATGTATTTAGTAAAATGAATGTACATTGAATGTGTGTATCATATGGATGTTGCATTTAAATGGATGGTTGTGCACACATGCGGTAATGATATGTATAGGATTCTTTGCATACATGATGGATACATGGCACTATCATTATTTGCATTAAGGAGGTCGACTGAATCAGTGGACCGCCTGATTTAGCATTAGTATACGGACATATACACACGCTATGCATATGTACATGAAAAGCATTAGAAATCTTTTAAGGACCATGGTTGCTAGTGGTTGATGGTTGAGTAGATGGATGATTGGATGGTAGGATACGTTCTTCTTGACTTAGAGATTTCGAGGACGAAATCCTTTAAGTAGGGGAGAATGTAACACCCCGAAATTTTGAATGATCAAATTAACTAAAATTAAGAATAATTAATCTCAGACGTGAGAATTAAGGGAAACGGGTTGCGCCATTGTGTTCGTCTCGGAATTCTGGTTGAGATAGAGTCCGAGTTTGCGTAAAACGGATACCGGATGAAGGAGATATGGACGAACGAAGTTGGGCGGGAAAAACCAGAAAAAATAAATAGATACACTGGCGCACTTAGGAAGTGCGCCAGTACAAAATTTGCACTGGCGCACCTGCCAAGTTCGTCCAGGCCGAGCAGAAAGCAATCACAGCTTTCTGGTGTAATCTGATCCATATTGTGACTCATTGCTGAGTCCTTTCTGACTCCTTGCTGAGTCATTAGGGCTGAGGTGTCACCCTATCCTGACTGAGTGGTTTTGATTAACCCTAAGATCATCCGATGGCTATAATTAAATCTAAATTCTATATAAACATGTGTAGACTCAAACCCTATAATCAAATAAAAATTGGAATCATGGCCGTCATGCTGTCATCTTGTAACCTAGAGTAGCCGCCACCAACTAGAGGGAAAACGAAGCTAATCAACTCAATTCTATTCAACTCTAATCTAAACAATAACGAATCTACTACAAAGGCGAGCTAAATCAACTTCAAAACTCAGATTCCAGATCTCAAGACCTTCTTTGAGTTGTGAGTTCGATTTCTTTAATAAGATAATTAACAATTTAATTGGGTTGAGATATGATTTGGATTATATGGTTATGTTGTGAATCATTGACCGTTATGTTATTATCTATGTTATTATCTATGATGTTATTATCTATGTTGTAAATCTATGTTAATTGTTGGCTTATGTACAATTAATTCATAATGATGCTTCATATGCTAAGTTTGGTTATGTTTGTGGAACTAATTCATATGTTAAGTCACATGTATGTATGCAAGTTTCGATGTTAATTTAGATATGAATCATATGCAAGTTAGTGAGAATCATATACAACCTTACATGTTTCATGACATCTATTTTATGTGTAAATTGGATCTAAAGGTTAGGTTATGACATGTGTGAGTTAGATGCAAGTTTACACCATAGTTTATGTTGCATAAATCACATATGCAAGTATATATATGTTTGGAGTATGAATCATGGAATGTAAGTTTGTGACTGTTGCCTATGCAAGTTTACACCTTATGAATTAGACCTATGACATACATAGTTTATGCAAGTTTGCGACTTTGGCCTATGCAAGTTTTAGATGAAAAACCTTATTCACACATGCAAGTTCACCCCTTATGTTTAGATCTAGTTTTTATTCTATGCATGAGACGATGTTTTCTCTTTATTCCATAAGTTAGACTATTCGAGTCTAACGTATATTTCACGTTAAACGAACGAATGTACAATGTGGGGCAATGGGATAATATTAAAATATTTAATATTAGGGATTGGCATAAATGTCTTAAAAGGCATATAATTAATTTATTTTAATTTAAGACGTTAATTGGAAAAATGGCATTTATGGACATAATTGAGTTAATTATGGACATAAGTATATTTGGAATTGATTGACAATTTGAATAGGGATATTAATTCAAATTGGGGATAATTAATTATGTGTAATTAATCGCCTGAGACACGAGGTTAGGCTCGTTTGTGGTGTAAGACTGCCCGGACCCGCCCGGCAAATCCAGCAGCCACAAATGCCAGTCTAATGTGAGAGGTCAGGGGCATGAATTAAATGTGTAACAATTGTAAAGACACGAGGTTAGGCTCATTTGTGGTGTAAGACTGCCCGGACCCGCCCGGCAAATCCAACTGCCACAAATGCCAGTCTAATGTGGGAGGTCTTTACAAGGTTACGGTGTTAATGAATTAAGAAACACTTAACCAGTTAAACATGTTGTGGGACATGAGGGGGTTAAGTGGGTGCCTTGGGTGGCATGTGGAATTTAGTGGGTGTCTTGGGTGGCATTTGAAATACGATTAGATGCACTTAACCAAAATTGAAACATGTAAGTGGACATGAATAAGAAGAGGGTTAAGTGGGATGTACTAGAGGGGGCCAAGCTTAGGTGGATAGCTTGTGTCAAGTAGTGGGGGCCCGTTTCAACCAGTAACCCATAAGTATCTTTATGGGATCGACCCAAGTCGAGGACGAGACACGCATACTGGGCTTGACTGTAAGAGGCCAAAACGGGTTAGTGGTGGCAACGTAAGTCCAACGGGTTCATATGCGTGTGTGGGCCCGGGCTGGTAGGTAAGACGTTCTTGCATCGTGTAGATATAAGCCGTGCATTTTGGTTGTATCGGATTGCCACTTTGGGGAGTGATACACCCCACTGTGGGGCCAGCATGGGTATCTACGAGTTAGGGAGCCGATCGAATGGGGGTAGTTGGTACACCTAGTGGAGATAGGGGAAGACTACACCTATGGAGGTAGCTAGGGGTACACGAAACTACCATTAGCAGTATTAAGTTCTGTAGGCGAGATCAACCTTTAGGGTGACTAGTAGTGGTGCAATATAGTAATTATCTTATAGTGATTAGGGGCACCTTTAATGTTATATTTGTTCATCTTATTTCCTTGTTTGTTCTGTCATACCCTATTGTTCACAGTCATTTCCTTATTTTCCAGCTTATGCCTTATCCTAGTTATTTTGATAATTATATTGTTAAAGTTATCACACTCGCCAGACTTTATGTCTGACCCCCTTTTCTTTCCACCTCTTTTCTTCCTTTCCCCCCCAAGATTGCAAGGAGGGAATACTACAACTTAGTGCCGATTTCTTTCAGTTGCTTGAAGAGAGTAGATGTATCGCTTGGGACTCTCTCATTTTTATGGCTTTGCTTATGCTCAATGGGGATTTATGCAATTATATTATTTAAGTATTTGCTTCTTTATGTACTTTGAAGTTTTTGGAAAAGACTATTGATCCTGTTGTAATGGTTTTGGAGACTACTTATGTAAACTTGTTTTGAGTTATGATGCTATGAACTAAGTTTTAACTTCCGCTGTGTTGTTTTATTTATTTATTCTTGTAATTTATCTGTTCTATACAACAATAACGCTTCATGGACATTGATGCATTCCCATTGTGAGTGACATTAATGGACTTGGGGTGTTACAAACGGGGACCCACTTCAGTTGTAACGCACATAGATGTATCACGGTACCCTGAACTAGGCAGGGTGGGGCATGATTACTGGGCTGATTATAAGCGATCAAAACAGCGGCAGGTGGTGCTTCAGTGTAGGTTCCGACGGAGTCCGGGCGTGCACGTACTCTGGAGTGGAAAAATCAGGCACTGGCCATCAGTAGTTATACACTGTGCAACTTGAATTTTGTCGGGCTGCCATCATAGGGATTGATACACCCTATGGTGGAATCAACATACGTATCTACAAACAAGCGGGGCCGAATGACATAAGTAATAAATACATGCGAGTAGAAGCCGATCGATAAAGGGATCATTTTATTATGAACACATGAGGCTAGTTGAAACAATTTTTAGTAGGTGCAGAGTAATAGGAATGAGTGCGATAGCATATCCAGTTTATCTTGCCTCACCTTGTCTTATGTTATCTTGTCACTATGGTATTGTCTTATATTTAGTTTATTCATGTCACGATCCTTTTTCTTGTTTACATGTTAAAAATCACTGGGCTTACCAGGCTTTATGTCTGACCCATTTTCTTTCGTCTTCTTTTCTTCTGTTCCCCCCTCCCCCAGGTCCGCAGAGAGGGAATACTTCATCTTAGTTCAGGCCTTTTCCAGCTTGAAGAGAGTAGATGTATTGCTTGGATTCTCTTTACTTGGGCTATGGCTGTGGTTACACTTTTATTGGGGATTTATGCCGCTTTACTACTGTTTTATGCTTCTTTATGTATTTGGAGTTTTTAATCAAGACAGAGATTTTATTGTAATGACTTGGAAATTGGGTTTTGAGACAATGGTTGTAATGTTTTGACTAAACCACGCTGCTTAAGAAATAATTCCAGTTTTTCCGCTGTTTGTATGTCTGTCTGGTAAATTATCTGTATCTTTTACCTATAATGCTTCACCGAAGTTAATGCATTCCCTTTGTGAGTTACCTTAATTGAGGTGGGGTGTTTCACCTTATCTTAGTTTGTTTTCGATAACTCCATTTCATATCTAAAACATTTGCCATTAGAATCATCTAAAGCATTTTCTACTAGAATCCTATTGTTCGATATAAAATTTAAATCAACTCTCTTACTTTCGCTTGGTTTAAATTCAAATTAAATCTTGTTAAAAGCATTTCTTTTTATAGAATTTCTTCAGGAATTAAATCAAAAATCCAACTCATAAACATGAGTAAAACTTATTGAAAATCCTTTCCAGTTACAACCACGGTCTTAATACCATAATTGACTGTATTAATCGAGCTCTATTTAATAAGTCATTTCCATAGTGTGGTTAAATAATTAATCTTAACTCCTTTATATTAAAAAAATTACTTTATCATTAATTATTAATAAAATAGTTAATTTTCCTTTAAAGGTTATTTTAAAATAATCAATTTACTCTAATAATAATTAACAATTCAATAATTGTTTTTAATAATTGGTTTTCGTTTAAACAATTGGTTTAGTCATTTCAAAACAAGATCAACCCGTTAACTAATTTCATTATTCCTTCCTTCAATCAATTTAAATAATTAAGTTTAATTTAGTTAGATTAAATAACCGCATTAAATTGTTTAATTGAAAACAATTAATTCAATCATTATCCATTTGGTTAATTTCTGCTCATCTGCCTATAATACTCACCAAACATAAGAGTTCGCTTTATACACTCGGTCTATAATTACTAGATAAATATAATTATATATTTCCTTCAATACACCTTGGTTCAAATAATCCATATAAAATAGATTTCAAAATCCGTTTGGTTATAAAATAAATTCATATAACCATATTTATATCGATTTACATGACTGTAAATCAACGTTCATAAAATGATTCATTTTTTTTGGCCAACCGTTGCCAACTACTCAACTAATATCATCCATTGGTTAATAACGAACACATGTTGAATTTTAATTCAGCGGTCAACAATGAATCAATCGTTCGATCATACTAGTTAAATAATTCATATATTATAATACGAATATAAGCAACATATTTAAGGAATCCAGTTGGATCCCTCCAACCTGTCCTTCCCTGCATCACAATGGGTTACAACAACATAATTTTCATGGTAAACAGAAATAACAGTCAACTAATAACAATCAAAAATCAATTTATAATGTCCATTCAAATAGCCAATTATTTATCTAATACGTTTATAATATTATAAACGTAACCAACAAGGTAAGTTACCTCGTTTGGAATCTAAGCGTTAAAATAACGATTTAATTCGATTAAATTAAAAAAACGTTTAATTTAATCAGTGAATATCTAATAATAATCAACTCATAGACAAACAGTCATCCAATCATCAATCATTAGCAAACATTGCACACAAAATAAAAACCCAGTTTATAAAATATAAACGGAATAAACTGAGTGAGTTGAACTCACCTAGATTTTCATTCGTTGTCAGAACAGTTTGTTTCAATTAAATTAAACCAACATCTAATTTAACTGAAAATCTAAGTTGCTTTCATCTTCGTTTAACCAGCTTCAAAATATCACGTCCGTCCGTAACGTTCAACTGCTTCCATGAACGTCTGTTATGGTCATACATTTATATGTTATTCGCTATTATATTAAATAAATAATTTATTAATGTAATTAATAATTATTTAAATTTAATTTGCGTTAATCACATTATTAAGATACTTGGCCCCTGTTATAAAATGGTACTTAGTTTCCTTCCACTTGTATAATTTCGAACTCAGACCCCCGGTTCTCTACGCAACCAAATTGTGATTTGCAAACATGACTTGCCAATACGTTTTTACCCCATCTACCGTTATTACTTGTATATGCTTTTTAAATTAATTAACTACTTATATTATAAAAACTTCATTAGGCAAATATAAACAATATTAGATGCCATTAAATCGGATTAGTCATATCATAATTTACCAGAGTAATGTTCATCGTTTCCATTTTTGTTTCAAAGAAACCGCACATCACTATTTTCGCTCGCCTGAGCACCTTGCCTGCCCAAACTTCTTCCAATGTTCTGCTCCTCACCTTCAGATATGACTTGCGTGACCCCATAAAAAGTGCCCAATCCTCCTTTCGTTTCAAAGCACACTGCCACCGTTCGTCATCAAGTTAAACAGTCCACACCATCCACTTCTTTTTTATGTAGACTTCCCACTGTATTTGTTTTCTGTCTCCCGCCGCTCACTGGCTTACATGCATGTGCCCTCCTACTTTGGCTACAGTTGAACACGCATGAACATACCCCATGCTATTATATTCGAGCCTGATATTACACCCTTCGTCCTGCCTGTTGTCTCATCTATCATCGTAGCCGTAGGAATTTCAGACATTGATGTTATATCTAATTCTCAGTTTGATAAAGTTTCAAATCCAAAGGATTATTTTATTTTATATAATATTTGATCTCATTTGAAACAGTGAAGAGGACGAGAATCCAAGAGAAGCCGATGAAGAAAATTTATGAACATCGGTGACTATTTATACGTGAAGAATATTTTGGCTTGCAAGGTTTAGGGGAGTAGGATTCATAGTGGTAGGCTCAGTTTTCATCCCAGTTGCGTGTGGGTTTTGAAGAAACAACATTATGTATTTATCTGATGGGATTTAAAGCATAGGGTAGGTTCTTACCTGTTTCAAAATTTCAATGTAGGTCGTCCGTTTTTTCTCTTATTCCAAAATATCCAAGCGGTAGAACCTAAATAAACACAATCGCTATTATATATTGCATCTGAACTAGCCCAATAACACACTCAATTCTATGTTCTTCCAAGTGCAGCAATTTTGAAAGAGTATTAAGATTCCTCCTTAGGGTAAATTGACCAAAAATATACGCAACATGTTGAATCTATAAATAAAGGTTCATGTAAATGCAAAACATAGGTGTTACAGTCAAAAATAGGTCACTAGTGACGTTTAACCCCCAATCGTGTGAAGAGCACACGAATATTGATTAAAAGGTACAGAAAAATTAAAGAAAACGGGGAAAACACACAGACTTTTTATAGTGGTTCAGCAAAGACTGTGCCTACGTCCACTTTATATATTATTTTTGCTTTTAGATTACAAGTACAATGCTTTTTCTATTTGAAGAAAAGAGAGAAGACGACTATCTTTCTCTTCCAGATAAAGTCTCTCTAGAAGAAGAAGAAGTTGTAGTCGAAAAAAAGGTCCCTTTCCTCTTTAAGCTTTGAGGTATTTATAGGTGGAGATGACGACTTGGGCTATTGTGATGTGGCCCGACCTTTCTGGAAAGTCCTGGATGCGTGGAATCCATTCCTTGGATAGAATAGCGGTTGGAAGACTGATTCCACTATTCATAAATAGTATCCTCGGAAGTTGCAGCTTACGTGGCATCCACAGTGAGGTGTATCAAAAGTAGAGCTTTGTCCAGACGTGGTTGACCGCGTTTTCTTCCTTGAAAGTCGGGCTAAGTTTTTGAATAGCTCAGCTGGATATTTCCATGTAGATCCAAAATATTCGGTCGATATGCCTTATATGAGAGCGGTTCTCTCATATGACTCGGGGAACGAGTCTTCTGGAGTGAGATATTATCTATACTTGGCTTTAGAGTTTTCCGAACATTATCCATATTTGCAAAAGAAAATTCATAGCTGCTAAATAATTGTTATAGAGAAAAGAAATTCTAAGAGAACATTGATTGATTCCAAAGCATGCCTAGGAGGTAAATCCTAACCCCATACATGTGTACATCAAGGTGTCCTTTTATTGAAAGAAACAAATAAGAAAAGGGAAAATATCTAATTAATGATAATGCCGCGAGTGCTGGTCTCAGGGTCCTTCCCGTTTCTAGGAGCTAGTGCCTAAGGAGCTTGGCAGAAGATCGCGGCGGCAAGGCCGGGGCGCGATTCTTGACATATTCGGGTAGCTCCCCCTTCTGACTCAATCCTCGATGAGATCGCACAAATGCCGACATCCATTGGTGCTATGTTCAGCTACGTTGTGGAATATGCAATGTTTGCCAGAATCGAGTTCCATTTGTGTTGGTTCTCGTCGAGGTGGTCTCAGAGTAAAGAGGAATTGAGTTCAGTGTACTGATCGTACTTACTTTCGATTCGAGGTCGCACGTGACACTCGCTCTATTCCGGGGCCTTTCCTCTTCCTTTATTCTAGCTGTTGCTGTTGGATGGACCTTGTTGCTTGGCGGCTAAGACCTCTAGGCTCTCCATCTCAATGCTGGCATCTTCTTAGCGGAGGAATCACTCGGCCTCGGAATAGAAATCATCTATATCCTTGGGGGGATCTCTGGTTAAAGAGATTGAGAATTCTGATCAGTTCTGAACTTCCGCAATGGCGACCATGAGTACCATCGATGGCTTGGGCCAATCGACTGACGCTACTACCGCGTTGGACCTTTCGAGGAAGGATCTGAGCATTTGTCCTGATCGCTGCTTGATGGTGGATAAGAACATAACACTTTTCGGTTAGGAGATATGTACCCTGAATTGCTCGATGAAGTGGGTAACCAGCGTGTTCTAGCTGCTGATTGAGTCTGTCGTTAACTGTCAAAAACACATTCCAGCTATGTCTATGACGAAGAGTGGGAAGCCTTTTGCCATAACTTTGGTCGATGCACCAAGCACTTCCATGTGTCGCATTTATCGCATGAGGTGGATGGTTGGATCAGTGCGACCATTGTACGGTTCGGTAGCTGGGAACTTGAAGTCCGGAGGGTTTCGGGAATTTCTGATTTCCTTGTAAAAGGGCTGCGGTTGACATTATCCATGTCCTGCTACGAGGAAATGCCCCGAGTAAAGCATCGGATGATGCTTGCAAGATGGCTTCCATCTCTGAGGAGTCGTTGCCATGAATTTAGTTCAGCATCCGGAAGAACTTCGGTGCGAGGATCTGGAAAAAGCATGCTCGAAAGGGCGGCCGTTGGTTGGACCCGTCTTCGGAGAGTTAAGTGAAGGTGCGAGGGAAGGTGAACCCTAGTAGGTGGTTCTGGGGAGAGTAGCCCCTCTTGAACCTGATGAGTATTGGGTCTATTCGTATCCATAACCGAGGGCCTAGGCTGATCCAACATAGCATGTGATGTTCGGGGATCGGGGAGCCCCCGGTAGGAGCGAGGTTAGGAGGGTCTACGATAGCGTTTTCTTCTACCACAGTGAAGACCGGTACAGTGGGGTGGCCTCCCTGGTTCGAAGGGAAGGCTGCACCAGCTCTTCTTTGAGGGGGAAGAGTGGTTAGACTAGTCTGCGGTAAGATTATGGGTTGTAATAGGAATGACGTTGATTCCGATGGGCCCTGTGGTCGCTCGACTGGTTCGATAGGTCGAGCTGTTTCTAAGAATGGAGGCAAAGTGTTCGATCGATCTAGATCTTGATCGTGAGCCTCCTGGGGTTCTGCTGTTGCAGCTGCGCTGGTTGCTGGAAGTGATACTCCTGGCTGTGATGGATTGGTTTGTGGGACCAAACCAGGATGAAATAAAGGTGTTGCCTGATCAGTGGCCTGATTCTGTGTAGACCGAAGATCAGTTGTGGCCCCAGTCCCGGCCGGTATAGGAATTGATGTTGAAGCGTTCAGTCCTGTCTCCAGTCGACCACGAAGTTGATCCATCAACTGCTGCCATTGTTCAAGTAGTTTACCCTGAGATGTCATATGGTCTCTGAACTCGACCATCATTTTATCCATATTGTCCCGAATAAGAAATCGAGACATGCCTTCATGAGAGGAAACCTCGTGGCTTGCTTCTGTAGCATTAGTATCGGCTGCATCGGTGTTTGCGGGACGAGAGGATGTTGTATCTTTCTTTTGTTTATTCGCCATGGACTAAGGCAAGCTTCCCCCTTCCTGGCTTGCCAAAGTGTTGACGTCAAAAGTTGGTCACTAGTGACGTTCAACCCCCAATCGTGTGAAGAGCACACGAATACTGATTAAAAGGTACATAAAAAGTAAAGAAAACAGGAAAAACACACAGACTTTTTATAGTGGTTTGGCAAAGACTGTGCCTACGTCCACTTTATATATTATTTCTGCTTTTAGATTATAAGTACAATGCTTTTTCTATTTGAAGAAAAGAGAGAAGACGACTATCTTTCTCTTCCAGATCAAGTCTCTCTGGGAAGAAGAAGAAGTTGAAGTCAAAAAAAGGTCCCTTTTCTCTTTAAGCTTTGAGGTATTTATAGGTGGAGATGGCGACTTGGGCTGTTGCGACGTGGCCCGGCCTTTCTGGAAAGTCCTGAACGTGTGGAATCCATTCCTTGGATAGAACAGCGGCTGGAAGACTGGTTACACTATTCATAAATAGTATCCTCGGAAGTTGCGGCTTACGTGGCATCCACAGTGAGGTGTATCAAAAGTAGAGCTTTGTCCGGGTGTGTGTAACGACCCGGATTTTCGACCGTTGAATTCTGAATATTTAAATTAGTTTAAATATTTTATTTGAATTATATATAGGGATTTATAACGAATGTATTTATAAAACGAAGTTTGAACGTTAATTTCATTATAAAACGAGTTCAAAATGGCGTGGTAGTTTGAAAATTCAATTTCAAATTTCAAATGAATGTACAGGATTCAAAATAAATCGTATTTTAATGAAACAAGAAATGTTTGAATCTATTGAATTGTATCTTTCTAATGGAAGTGAAAAATCGAGATTTCGTTTTATAGATTGTAAGTTACGTCCAAATCAAATTTTCAGAAACTCGTTGTGGAATCGTATATAAGCCATAACGGTTATTTAAATATATTTAGATATCGGTCTTGAATTTGGATAAGGTTCTTTTGAGGCGTAGTTATAATTTAATTTTTAGAATTTTTCTGTAATTTTTAATTAATTAAATACGCAACTTTTTATTTGGCTTATTTTGCACCCTATATCAATATTTTGGGGTTTCATAATATAAGTTAAACTACCGATATTATTATATTTTTTGGACTGTGGCACCTCGCTAGACACGACCGTACTCCTATTTCTGTCTGTAGCAGTTCGTACGCAAACAAAAATGTTAAATTTGAAATTCTCAAATATTATATAAATGTACAACATTTGATTACAAAGCTATTCACGCCGGTGTCAGAAAAAAAAACAATGAAAGTGCTTAGCCTGTAAAACGTGCCAACAAAGAAGAAAAATCATCCTGTCCTTTCAAATGTTACAATGCAACAATCTGTTCGCCCATCCCCTGTTTACAGTAACATTACAACAGGCTTTTTGATAATAATAAAATAAAATATGAAATAAGGACACCGTTCGCTCCAAGTTTCATGTCCGTTCCCTCCAAGCCTTTGATGTCGTGCATGCCACGCACTGAAATCTCCGTGCGTGCCAAGGTATCCAAAACCGTGAGTGGCAAGGTACCCAAACCTGTATAAAAGAAACAAGCGGACCCTTTTCTTTTCAATTTCGTTCAGCAATACACAAAGAAAAACCCCCATCTTCAAAATCAATTTAAAATCATCGTTAACTCCTCTACACCAAATCCCCAACCCGTACTCTTCACTGTTGCTCAAATCAACAAAGTCGTTCCCAATCCTTTTCGCATGGCTCCCATTTTAGTTCGAACGCGAGCTTTCCAAATTGATTTTTGGAAATTGAGGCGCGAATCGGGAGGGCGTGAACGCAAGGCTCTGGGCACCAGTATTTTTCCGATGGGATGGAGGAGGAAGTGGTGTCAATGAGGGAATGAAGAAGTGTATGCCGTTGTGGGGTTTGAGATGCGAGTGTGAGTGGTATATTAAGGGAGAGTATGAAGTGCGGATTTGAGATAAAGGGGAGGCCGTGGATTTTTAAATGGCAGTAGCAGGTTAACATGAGGTGAAGAGGGATCAAATGAAAAGGAGGATTAAGGGATGTTTAAACATTTGGGTGCTGGTACACATGGTGAAAAAACGCAAGTAATGGGAGGTGAAGTCAACTGTTTTGGCTTGAATAAATTATCGGTTCGAACTGTGTTTTGATCTGGAAGAAGAGAGGGTAGTATCTATTATGCTAATGGGTTCACAACAGTAGGAAGTTCTGAAGGATTGAGTTAGTGGGAAATAGTATTAGAAAGTGTTGATGATCTTCACTAATATGCTCCGCACAGTGCTTGGATGAGTTAAGGTAGTGGTGTCGACTTGCAAAAGGGTTGGTCTTGAGCTGGAAAGGGAAGGGAGAGATGTTCAACCATGTAATCTATTTGCGGTTTCATCAGAAAAACGTGGTTATGGTTTATAACGGTAATTAAAAAGCAAATTAAATAATTAGATTACTTATTTTATAATTAATTCATAATTCAAATAGTGGTAAAATGTTTAGGTTAATAAATAATTAACTTCTAATTTAAACTTAATTAAATTTGTTTATAATTTGTATCAATTATTCCTCCATCACCAGGATCTAACATACCGTATTACAGTGGTGAGGAAAAGCATAAGGAAAACGGGCGGTGAAGGATTCAGTAGCGGGTCCATTGTTACTAATGGCAGAGGAATGATCGTGAGTTTATGAATAACAAGGCATGATTTAATCTTGGTAATTAAGAATTGAATATTAATTAACTAGTTTAAATTTGATTATAACATGTAAATATTATACATCGTTCATTCGTGAACAGAATTGAACGTGATTGGTTCCATTGAAATCGTAGCGAGGAAATCTACGTTGTAGAACTAGTCGGCTGAGAATAAAGCTACTGGAATTTAGTGATAAAATCAAACGTCGGCTTGATTTTAAAACCAGAACCATCATATGTAAAACAAGGTGAGTAAACTCACTAACTCTGCATCGTTTATATTTTTATATAAATGAAATTTTAAATTTTATTTTATACTGTGAAATGGTTGATTGGTTAAAATGGTTGATAAAATTGGTTGATATGATTACATCGTTGATTAGTTTTGATATTTCATATTGATGTGATTAACATCTGTGGATGCAGGGAAATAGGTTGGAGGGACCCAACTGGGTTCCTCAACATTTATATTATTGTTTGTTATTTATTGTGAAGTGTATACTATGATTGACTGTGCTATGTTAAATTACCCGACCCTAGAAATTTGGTATTTTAAATACCGTAATATATTTTCAAATATAGAACAGAAATTTTAGATTTCAAAAGGGAAATTTATTTCCAAAATGCTAATTAAATTTTGAATGGACTTGGTAATGGAAACTTGTTTAAATGAAATAAAACTGATTTTTTAAAAAAACGATGTTTATAAATTTAATAGAATATTTAACGTTGGACAATTCAAGTTGAATTTTATAGAAAACGGGAATCGGGTTTGAAACCAATATTGGGAAATGGCTCTGAACTTAGCAAATTTCAAAGTAAATCATAAATGATATTTTAATAAAAGTATATTGTTGAAAATTCTGAATAGAAGTTTAAATAAAAAAATTGAGTTTAAAAGTATATTTATAAGAACAAAACCAAATGATGGTATATAAAGAAAATATATTCAGAATTAAAGTAAACGATGGGTTGAAGTAAATATTGACAAATAAAATATCTATAGAGGAAATTTGGATTTGAAATATGAATCCAAATTAGTACGTGGATGAGAAAGGGAAATGGATCGTCGTTTAAATAAAACGATGAGTTTTATTCCAACATTGGGAATATAAAATAAATTGTAATAACCTTTTAGTAAACCAAAATAGGTATAAAAGAATTGGGCAAGGATTTGAAAGGATAAATTCAATAGTGAATTTGGAATTTGAATTTACCTGAAATGGTAAATAAATTCTGAAGTTCAGAATATAAATCGAATATAGAGTATTCGAATGAGAGTTGTTATTGGAATTCGAAAGTATCGAATTTAGGGAAGTAGTTATTTTACTTCCTGTTGAATCAAATTTAATAATTTATTTATTGAAATAAATAAATACAAGTTGCATTTTATAAACCAAATAGTTAATAGCTATTTTAAACGCTGCCGTTATAATAAATGTTTTGATAATTTATTTAATTATTAATTTATTTATTAAAATAAATAAATACAAGTTGCATTTTATAAAGCAAATAGTTAATAGCGATTTTAAACGCTGTCGTCATAATAACTGTTTTGTAAAATCTAAACAGCGATCTTAACGCTATTGTTATAATAAGTGTTCTATAAATTCTAGACAGCGATTGTAACGCTGTTGTTAAAAAGCAATGTTTTATAAACTAAATCTTTGGAAACAGCGATTATAACGCTACCGATATAATCAATATTTTTCTGTAAAAGAAGGGTGTTCTTAGATAGAATCCGAGAGTCGCGTAAGCGATGGTTTGTTTGAAATGGTGAGCTTTGACTATTTCAAAGTTGAGAATGTTGTTCAATTAAGGTCTGAGAGGTAACTATACCCCAACTTGATTGACTTCATGATTGATGGAGAAATGGTTAAGGTTCGATAGTGAAGATTGGTTAACATCCTGGTTAGTTAATAATTGGTTAATGTTTTAAGTTATAATAACGATGTTTATAACATCGCGTCAATTTAAAAGAATTTGAATGTTTTTCCTAGTAAAATGAGAGATATTTTCTACGTATAGAAAATGAAATGAATTGGTCAATGAGGGATCAGGAAAGAGAATTTGAAAATATTTTCCAATATTAATACGGCATATTTTCTGAATATAGAAAATAAGGATTCGCTAATATATATATATATATAGAAATGTTTTCTAAATGGGGAAAAGAGATTTTCTCGAATAAAGAAATTTCCTATTGGAAATGTTTTCTATGAATTGAAAGGGAAATCGGGCTTCAAAATGATACGAAAGATAGGGAAACAGGAATTTGAAATAATAATGTAATCAGGAATTGATTAAAAGGGGCCCAGTGTTGTTTGATGCTTGATCGGTAGAATTTCCAATTGGAAATAGGACCGTTGATTGTATGGATGTTTCTTTGATAGTTAAATCACCGACTATCAAAGTTTTGATTTATTTTATACCTCCGTTGTCAATATGGAGAGACCGGAATCAGATTTAATTTCTGAAAACCACTCCGTATTGGCATAAGCGATACGAATCAATTTTTGTTGAAGAGATTATGAAGACGGAGAAAAATGCAAGAGCTGTTCTGTTAATTCAAACTTCAAGCCTCACAACTGGGGATTGACAAAAATCGGGCAGGTAGCATGGCTATGTGGGTCGCTCCCATTAGGATGTAAAATCACCTATCTAGAGAAATTCCATTTACTTCTTTAATCTATCGATGTTGTCCCTTTCGGTTAACGGTTGCTGATCCCAACCGTTGGTGATATACATTCGATACACTCAAGCGAAATGAGTGGTCGGTCATGTGTGGGCCGGGTTGCAAGACGTTCTTGTTGAACCCAGTGTATTCGTCTCTAGAGATACACTATCGGAAGGTGGTCTCATACCTTGTCATGTTGGAAATCCAATCTCCAATAAGCTCCCTGCGGTTTTTGATTTAATATTATATATGGAGCGTGAGATGCAAGCGTTCCGCTAGATTCTATTTATTTGATTTAGACACTATTATAATATCACCATATTTTGATATCAAAATGGTTTGGGTTATCGTAAGGTAAAAACCATCCGTGTTTATGTGTGGATTGGTCTTATGATAATCATTTCTTTCGAAAGGATTTTGAAAGTTAAACAAATGGTTGGAGTTTACTCACACCAGTCCCATGACTGACCCAGAGTTTATTTTGTTTGTTTTCCCTAAACTCTTGGGTGCCCAAATTTGTACGAGCAGTCAAGTAGTCGGGATTTTACAGATTCACTTGGAGGAGTTGAAGGCTTCACCAGTAGCTATAGACTATCATATTTTCCGCTGTGTACTATGTTGTATCTGGAAACAGGTGTTTATAACTGTTACAGAGATAGCTGTTGTGCTCTGATGATGGTATGTATATAAAGTTACTGATTTGTATTTCAAAAGTTATGTTATATACTATACTTTATTCGTTCCGCTGTGAGTTTTTGATCTTCGTTTTCTTCTATTCTAATATTTCTTTCTTCCTATTTCTCATCCTCTAACTTCTTTCTAATAATAATTCGTATTTCTGTGTCATTTGGCTTGGACGTGTGCTATTATTAGTCGACCCAAAGGGTACAGATTTGCGGGTCGTTTCATTTGGTACCAGAGCTGAAGGTTAAGTAATAACCTTGGCTCTGTGGAGAGATTCAATAGAGATAGGGTTAGTAATACCCTAGATTGAGTTTGAATGTATATATATGAGCGTGTATTTGTAGGTTTGATATAAATTTGTTTTATATTGTGTTGGCTGGTTTGTTGAGTGTTTTATGAATTCTAGTCGATATAGGATGTACAACTGTATCGATAGGTGTTTCTAAACGCTCGAACAGAACATTTTGACACAGTATTGTTTTAAGGGTGGTAAATGTTATAACCCAACAGATATTTTTGATACAAAAAGGGATAATTTTCTGAAATTATTGAATGTGTTGATTGTTATTACAATCAAATGGAATTGTAAAATATTAAAATGGTTATGTAATTTGTTTGCGGATAATGTATACAAAGGAGATAAGCCAAGATTTAGTTCAAACCAGAAAGGGAATTCAAATTCCGGGTGATTAGAAGTATTTTCTGAAGTATTTTTAAAGTAATATAACATTACTTTGAAGGACTTTTCAATAGAAATTGTTTTAAATAGATTTTGAAAATGATTAAGCATTGAAATCACTTTAGTGGCGAGAAAATAATTCTGATAATGGGCTGCAGCATTATCGGTGTTCGTTTTCAAGTTTCTGAGTGACGGATTGCTACCATAATAATTTAAAATGAAAATTTTGTTTGAAAAGGACAAGATGTTTTAAAAAAAATCAAATGTTTTGAATTGAGTGATTATAAATATATATGAGTATAACTACATATGATTTCAAACCAATTTGAAATAAAACCCAAGTATTTGAATTCTGAAATTAAAGTTTAACTTGTGTAAGTTAAATATATTGAAATGGTAAAATGGATCAAATAAATCGAAATTTAATTTAAGTTAAATAAAGTTGGATTGAAATAGAAATAATTCCAAATAAAACTTAAATAAAGAGAAATGTTGAGATTTGAAATATTAATATGAGTTCGACTCATGAATAAGCAAGTTGAATATATATTGGATGTGTTGTTTGGAATTAAACCGTGATGAAATTGAACGCAAGCAGAATAAGAGTTTTGATTTGGGAGATAGAACTTAGTTTGGATTAATGAACAGAAATTAACTAATCAGAAAGTTGACTAGAAAAGTTAAAGACCAAAGGTTGAATTGGTTTGAAACCAACTGGAAAAGGATATGTGTATGCCGACCAGATATTGAATGGAAGTAAAAACAAGAGATAAAATTATGCCCAACAAAAAGGTACATGTTTACAATATTACTTGGGTTTGATGATTTTATGAGCCTATGGGGCTAACCGCTTGGCTTTTTGATTTTCTTTGGACTGGAGAGGCCTAGAAAGGCGGGTTGTGGTTGTACCGGTTGAGCCGTACAGAGGAAATGCTGCTTAAATTTTTCAGAATTTAAAGTGTTAGAAAATTTTCAGAATTTTTGGAAATTTTCGTTAGTAAGAATAACATAATATTTTATTTGAAATAATTGGTCCAGTTAAACTGAAGTTAAGAATTGAACAAAAAGGAATTTTGGACCTAGTCAATAGGGAATGTAGCATCTTTTCCTACCTTAGCAATTTCGAGGACGAAATTATTTTAAGGGGGAAGGAATGTAACGACCCGGATTTTCGACCGTTGAATTCTGAATATTTAAATTAGTTTAAATATTTTATTTGAATTATATATAGGGATTTATAACGAATGTATTTATAAAACGAAGTTTGAACGTTAATTTCATTATAAAACGAGTTCAAAATGGCGTAGTAGTTTGAAAATTCAATTTCAAATTTCAAATGAATGTACAAGATTCAAAATAAATCGGATTTTAACAAAACAAGAAACGTTTGAATCTATTGAACTGTATCTTTCTAATGGAAGTGAAAAATCGAGATTTCGTTTTATAGATTGTTAGTTACGTCCAAATCAAATTTTCTGAAAGTCGCTGTGGAATCGTATATAAGCCATAACGGTTATTTAAATATATTTAGATATCGGTCTTGAATTTGGATAAAGTTCTTTTGAGGCGTAGTTATAATTTAATTTTTATAATTTTTCTGTAATTTTTAATTAATTAAATACACAACTTTTTATTTGGAGTATTTTGCACCCTATATCAATATTTTGGGGTTTCATAATATAAGTTAAACTACCGATATTATTATATTTTTGGGACTGTGGCACCTCGCTGGACACGAACGTACTCCTATTTCTGTCTGTAGAAGTTCGTATGCGAACGAAAATATTAAATTTGAAATTCTCAAATATTATATGAATGTACAGCATTTGATTAGAAAGCTATTCACATCGGTGTAAGAAAAAAAACAATGAAAGTGCTTAGCCTGTAAAACGTGCCAACAAAGAAGAAAAATCATGCTGTCCTTTCAAACGTTACAATGCAACAATCTGTTCGCCCATCCCCTGTTTACAGTAACATTACAACAGGCTTTTTGATAATAATAAAATAAAATATGAAATAAGGACACCTTTCGCTCCAAGTTTCATGTCCGTGCCCTCCAAACCTTTGATGTCGTGCATACCACGCACTGTAATCTCCGTGCGTGCCAAGGTATCCAAAACCGTGAGTGGCAAGGTACCCAAACCTGTATAAAAGAAACAAGCGGACCCTTTTCTTTTCACTTTCGTTCAGCAATACACAAAGAAAAAACCCCATCTTCAAAATCAATTTAAAATCATCGTTAACTCCTCTACACCAAATCCCCAACCCGTACTCTTCACTGTTGCTCAAATCAACAAAGTCGTTCCCAATCCTTTTCACATGGCTCGCATTCTAGTTCGAACGCGAGCTTTCCAAATTGATTTTTGGAAACTGAGGCGCGATTCGGGAGGGCGTGAACGCAAGGCTCTGGGCACCAATATTTTTCCGATGGGATGGAGGAGGAAGCGGTGTCAAGGAGGGAATGAAGAAGTGTATGCCGTTGTGGGGTTTGAGATGCGAGTGCGAGTGGTATATTAAGGGAGAGTATGAAGTGCGGATTTGGGATAAAGGGGAGGCCGTGGATTTTTAAATGGCAGTAGTGGGTTAACATGAGGTGAAGAGGGATCAAATGAAAAGGAGGATTAAGGGATGTTTAAACATTTGGGTGCTGGTACACATGGTGAAAAAACGCAAGTAATGGGAGGTGAAGTCAACTGTTTTGGCTTGAATAAATTATCGGTTCGAATTGTGTTTTGATCAGGAAGAAGAGAGGGTAGTATCTAGTATGTGTGATAACCCCAAACTTCCACGGAATGAAAGTAAGGAATAATCATTTGGAATACAACATAAATACAATAATACAGATCACAGATACAATATAGCATAGGAAATTCATAGAGTAACAACATCATAGCAGCGGAAATATAATGTCATCAACCACAAAAAGTCCACAGTCACAGAATTCTAAATTAATACATCAAGTTTGCAGAAAATGAAATAAGTTCCAACTCCAACATAAAACAACGTGAAATGAAACAAGTTTGATGTCTGAAATTAAAGAGGGAAAAATGCAATAGTAGCAAATGATAGATGTCTTCAAGCTCCAAGTCATCACCTCTCCACGAAAGCAAATCCAAGAATGATAATAAGCAGCTCCAAAGAAAAGACCCAAAGCAAAGAATGAACCTGTTTACTTGGTTGCCCATGTAGAAAGGAGGGCACCCGAGTTTGCAAAAAGGTGAAACAAACTACGAGTCAGTCATGGGACTGGTGTGAGAATTCTTAACTAATTTAACTACTAGTAATAAGGCAAATCCAAAGATCACGCCGCTAACGCGGAACGGGTTTATTCCAATGGATTGCCGTGCATAATTTAAGGTGATTGAACAAATAAATAAGTAAAACGTAAAACAACGCAATGCTTTTGGAAAAATGACATCACCATAAGACTCAAGTCCCATCACACAATGCAACGCACACCAGAGGATAGAGTTTTACCTTATGGTAATTAAACATGCTAAATACGGTAAATACAAATCTAATATTGTTATTAGTGTATATAAAACATTTCAAAATAAATGTATCAATCCTAGGACACATAGATACCATAATACTATGCTTCCATACTAATAATACAATCAAATTCGTAGGGTCGTATTTGGATTTTGGTTTCCATCATGAGTCAAGGCTAGGGAGGAGCTCCTTACCGATTCGAGACACTCTAGCTAATGCCTCAGGATCCCCCGCAGTGAACCCTTGGAAAGCTGCAGGGCCGGTCCACCATACGAGTTGCGGATTAGTTATTCCTGAACACACGTTTCCCGGTCCTATAGGACCTATCATACGAGGCGTGCCACATTCCATCATCCACATAAGTAAAATATCAGCCAGTTTAAGCACCGACACTACTTCTAGCTAGAAAGAAACGTGCTGCTCTCCCTGCGTTCCCTTCTCCCATTTTAGACTCCACCGGGTTGTGAGGCTCGTGAAGCTACGTAATACACAAAGCTATGCTTATTCAAGTTGTGCTTTGATCATCACCACAAGGTTCTGCTTTTCAACAAGAAACCTTGATCGTTGCATCTTAGTATGCCACATTGTCATTCCATATCATACTACAAATTCTTTGCCAAAATATACGAAAGGGTGTTAAGCGAGAGAATGAATTCTCGGCCACCAATCATTCGTACACTCGACAAAAAATTAATAACATAATATTTAACGGAGTACGATGTCAGACACACAATCCATTTATCATCTTATGCTCTAGGTCTGAGCGAAAACCAAACCTGTGAAATCAACATGTTCGTTTAGGCAATGACCATGACCCTTGACTTGGGAGCAAGTCAAATCAGGGCCTCGATCGTTGTCCTCTGGATGGAAGATTTACGGTCTTCATACGCCATCTTTATACTTCGATTCTTAACGTCGTATGATTATTTGGAATGAGAGTAACTCGGACTTTCTAAATAATCCTCGTATATACATACTTATTGAAAATCATTCTTATTCGTTAATATTATTTTAATTCATTTAAAAATGACGATAATACTACAACATCCTAAATTTATTCTTTATTTACATTAGGAATGTAAATTCCATCCTTTCCCTTAATTTACATGTAAAAATGTAAATTTGATTACATGTCAAATTTCTATTTTTAATTTACATATAAAAATGTAAATTTGATTACATTGCAAAATCCTACTTTTAATTCTCATATAAAAATGTACATTCTATTACAATGCAAACTCTTCTTCTTATTTACATTATAAAAATGTAAATTTTCTATTCTATGCTGACTCTCATTTTTATTTACATATAAAAATGTAAATTTTCTTTACTATGCTAATTCTCATTTTTATTTACATATAAAAATGTAAATTTTCTTTACTATGCTAATTCTCATTTTTATTTGCATATAAAAATGTAATTTTTAATTTGCAATGGAAATCCTATTTCTTATTACATATAAAGATGTAATTTTTATCATACGGTGTAAATTCATATTTTAACTACATAGAAAAATGTAATTTTTATCATACAATGGAAATTCATGTTTTACTTACATAGAAAAATGTAGTTTTTATCATACGACGCAAATTCATGTTTTAATTACATAGAAAAATGTAGTTTTTATCATACGGTGTAAATTCATATTTTAATCACATAGAAAAATGTAATTTTCATCATACGATGGAAATTCATATTTTAATTACATAGAAAAATGTAATTTTTATCATACGGTGTAAATTCATATTTTAACTACATAGAAAAATGTAATTTTTATCATACGGTGTAAATTCATATTTTAATTACATAGAAAAATGTAATTTTTATCATACGGTGTAAATTCATATTTTAATTACATAAAAAATGTAATTCTTATTCAAATTTCATGTCCAACCCAACCACAAACAATATTTTAAATAATCAAAGGGATCAAATCGAATTAATAACATGAAGTCAATCTCGAGTTGAGAGTTCTAGTTCAATTCTGAGAATAACTAAGGGTGTGTTCTTACATGTAAACATATGGTTCGTGAATATCAACAAACCATGATTGACCAGATTAACAAATAAATGATCCTAATAAATCACCAAACTTAGATCTAACACATAAATTTTCAGATCTAATATCATAACATGACAAACAATTCAGATCCATAACATATAATAACATCCATCGCAAATCCATTTATATTTGCCATTCAAACTTCACATAACGCAAGAATAATAATTAAATTAATTAAATTTAATTAAAAATAAATTCTCACTTTGCTTGGATTTGAAATGAAGGTCCAAACTCGATCAGATCTCGTGTTCAAAGGCACGGCGGTTTCGGATCTGAAAGATTTCAATTTGAAGTTCATATGTATAAATTAGAAAACAACTTTTAACAACTGTCACTGCAACATTTAAAAGTGTCGTAAATCTGAAATCGAATTTACCTTGGATTTTCAGAAAGTTCAAAACTTTGATTTGGATTTTCAGGAGATATAGTTGATGGTTTGAGGAGCGGTTTGTTGGAGATTGTAGGGCTTGGAGAGGGGAATCGGCGCCGGGGAGGGGGTGGGGTGCGGTTCGACGTGGTGAGGCCGAACGGCGGTGGGTTTAGGGGGTCGAGGCGGCGGCTACGGTTGACGAGAGGCTCCGGTTTTGGTACAGGATCGAAGAGATTTTTGAGAGCTTCAAAAAAGTCCAAAGGGGCATATGTTAATTTTCCATGGATTTGGAGAAAAAGAAGAGAGAAGTTTAGAAGGTTAGGCGGCTATGGGTTTCAGGGAATCGGGAAGAAGGAAGACGTACTGTACACCCGTATTTATACTGTATTTCCAGGGTATTTTCTTTATTTTTAATTTAGTTAATTCCATAAATTAGGGTTTTTCCGTCCGACCTCCAAACGGAGCCCAACGACTGTCGAACAATATGTTTTGACGCCTTCTGAACGCGATGGCGCTATTGCCGAAGTCCAATTCTGAAGTTTACAGTATATTTTCTTTTATTTTTAAATAAACCTTTAATAGTAAATTCGAACGTACTTTCTAATTTTACCGGGGTCACATACGAAGTCAGAAAAATCCGGAAAAATTATTTTTTGTTATGTTTTGACGATACGGCCCTATCAAAACTAATTTCGTCGAATTCTGAGATCGTTTGAAAAATGACCATTTTCTGGTCGATCCAATTTAACTGTAATTGACCAAAACACATTTTCCTTTGCCACGCTCACATATTAACTTCAAAAATTATGAAATTTGAAACCTAGCAATAATTTGACAACCGGGATCCAACAAAAGTGGTTTCGTCGAATTCCGAGGTCGTATGCACAATGTCTATTTTCAAGGGCGATATATTCTCTATAGCGACCTTTCTGAAAATTCATTTGGCCATAACTTTTGATTTCCGCTATGAAATTTCGATTTTTCAGATTTGTTAGAAAGATATTCATTAACAAAATTAAATAATTTTGGTTTCACCAAAATCCAAGTTATCTGCATCCTGTACAGTCAGTCAAAGTTCAGGTTTGACTTTTCAAACTACCATCCTTTTTCTAATTCCTTTTATAATTAAATTAAACATATTCGTATTAAATCCAATCAAAATAAATTTCTAGTCATTTTTTATTTAAAATAATTCATTTCAACTATTTAAACACCTTTAAAATCTCTAAAATGAAAATTTTAAATTGGCTCCAAGTTCCGGGTTGTTACAATCTCCCCCGCTTAACAACTTTTAGTCCTCGAAAAGGAAAAAGGAAAGAATAGAAAGGTAGGAACCAACATAGATAATGGGAAATATTTTAAGCGTACCTCAAAATAAAATCTAATCGGAGATATCCACTCTGCATTTGGGATAAGCCTTCTTGATACTGTCTTCTGTCTCCCAAGTACAGTCTCTAGGATCACCGCTCCATTGCACTTTGACTAGGTTGATTCTTTTATTTCTCATCACTCTAGTCTCTTTGCCAATAATTTTCAGCGGTTCCCTTCTCACTGCAAGGCTTGGGGTAATCTCCAAATCTTGCTGTGCAGCTTCTTCCACAACCAGATCCGGATCATGGACATGCCTTCGAAGTTGAGATACATGGAATACATCGTGCACTCCAGGCAACCAGTCGGGCATCTGAATTCTGTAGGCCAGGGTGCCAATCTTTTCAAGAATAGGGAAGGGGCCGATGAATTTAGGTGTTAATTTTCCTGTCTTTCCAAACGGATTACACCTCGCATTGGAGCAACTTTCAAATAGACATAGTCACCCACTTCAAAAGCTAATTCTCTTCTTCTTAAATCTACATAGCTCTTTTGTCTACTTTGGGCAGCCAATAGTCGCTTCTTAGTATAATCGACTTTCTCTGAAGCTTCTCGGACCATGTCTGGACCCAATACAAGCCGATTTCCTTTTTCAACCCAACACGCTGGCGATCTACATGGTCTGCCATATAAGGCTTCAAATGGAGACATTTTAAAACTTGCTTGGTAGCTATTATTATAAGAGAATTCAACTAAATGCAATTGATCCTCCCAAGAACCTCCAAAATCGAGTATGCATGCTCGCAATAAATCTTCAAGAATGTGATTCACCCTCTCAGTTTGGCCATCAGTCTGAGGGTGATATGCGGTACTGAGATTTAACTTCGTTCCCAACTCATTTTGGAATGCTTCCCAAAATTTGCTAGCAAAGATAGGATCACGGTCGCTAACAATGCTACTAGGAACTCTGTTTAAAACAAAAGATTATTATTTAATTTGAAAATGAAAATTTTCATTCAGATTATGATGAAAAGGAAAGATTTAGTTTTATTACCCATGTAGCCTGACGATTTCTTTGAAATAGATTTGCGCCAGACTTTGAGCAGTTCTAGTGGACTTGACAGGTATGAAATGAGCGGACTTTGTGAAGCGATCCACGATCACCCATATGCTGTCATTTCCTTTCCTAGTACGAGGCAGACCATCTATAAAATCCATGGAGATTTGGTCCCACTTCCAATGGTTGCAACAACCCCGCAAGCTTTTGTTGATCACTTTTTACTTGTTGGCATGTAGGACATCTACTCACATAAATGGATATATCCCTCTTCATAGATCTCCACCAAAATGTGCGCTTTAAGTCTTGATACATCTTTCTCACACCGGGATGGATGCAAAGCTTTGATTTGTGACCCTCATCCAAAACTTCCCTTATGAGGTCTTTGATATATGGAACACTAATCCGCCCTTGAAATCTAAAAATTCCCTTGCCATTTATTTGGAAGTTCTAGTTTTCACCTGCTTCAATTCTCTTAATCATTATCTGAATGAATTTATCATCCTTTTGAAGAGCAGAAATTTTATCAATCAAGGAAGGGGTAATGATGAGGCTTGCGACAATGACGTCCTTTCAACTAAGCGCGTCTGCCACAACATTGGCTTTCCCCGGCGTATATAAGATGTCAAGATCGTATGCCTCCAGAAATTCTAGCCATCGTTGCTGCCTTAAATTCAGATCCTTTTGATCGAAGAGATATTTCAAAGATTGATGGTCTGTGAATAATTCAAATTTTTCGCCTAAAAAAATATGTCTCCAAATTTTTAAAGCAAAGACTACGGCCAACAACTCTAAGTCGTGGACACGATAATTTTTCTCATGCGGCTTTAATTGACGACTCGCATATGCAACAACTTTGCCTCTTTGCATCAGTACCGCACCAAGACCACCACTTTGAGAAGCATTGGTATAGACTTTTAAATCTTGGTTGCCATCGATGTTGGTTAGTACGGGTGCAGTGGTTAAACTCACTTTTAGCTTTTGGAAGGCCTCCTCACAATCCGATGTCCAATTGAACTTGGTATGCTTCTTGGTGAGCTTTATTAATGGGCCAGACAGCTTGGCGAAGTCTTTGACAAATTTCCTGTAATACCCAGCCAATCCTAGGAAGCTTCTTACTTCAGTGGGTGTACTGGGCTGCTTCCAATCTTGAATGGCGGTAATTTTACTTGGGTCAACATCAATCCCTTCTTTTGACACAACATGGCCCAAGAATTTTACTTCCTCTTGCCAAAATGTGCATTTAGAAAATTTTGCTTTTAAAACATTTCTTCGTAGAATCTCCAACACTTCCCTTTAATGCCCTTCATGCTCCTCCTTAGTTTTAGAATAGGTTAGAATATCATCAATGAAGACTAGGACGAATTTATTTAGGACCTCACGGAAGACCCTATTCATCAAGTAAACAAAGTAGGCTGGAG
This sequence comes from Allium sativum, assembly GCA_030737875.1. Taxonomy (NCBI): domain Eukaryota; kingdom Viridiplantae; phylum Streptophyta; class Magnoliopsida; order Asparagales; family Amaryllidaceae; genus Allium; species Allium sativum. The sequence continues at coordinate 293,350,866 of CM060909.1, forward strand.
CATTGCATAGACCGAACGTCATCACTAACCATTCGTAGAATATGTCAGGACCTCTGAAGGCGGTCAAAGGTATGCATTCTTCGGCTATGCGGAGTTGATGGAAACCTGTGGCTAGGTCCATCTTTGAAAACACCTTGGCTCCACTTAATTGGTCCATTAAATCATCTATGCGAGGCAAGGGGTATTTGTTCTTTAAATTTTGCTTGTTAAGATCGCGGTAATCAACACAGAGTCTTAGAGTACCGTCAGATTTGGGGACAAACACCACAGCTACACCCCAATTAGAAAAGCTAGGTCGGATGAGTCCTTTCCATAAAAGCTGTTTTGTTTGTTTTTTCAACTCTTCTTTTTCTTTGGGAGTCATCCTTCTAATAGCATGGACTACAGGCCTAGCATCTGGAACAAGATCAATTCTGAAATCGATTTCTCTTCGCGGTGGTAAATTGTCTACTTCTTCAAATACGCCCGCGTTGATTTTTGACCCTGGGATCTTTTCTAAATAAATGGGAGTGACTTCGAGGGAAGACCAAAATGCCTTTCTATCAGATTTTGAGCCATGGCAAGGTATAGCAATAGTGTTTCTGAATCATGTTTTCACCTTCACCACTCTTTCTGAGCATAGTACTTCAGCGCCAAATTTGGTTAGCCAATCAAGACCAAGGATGATATCATACTCGGAAAAATTCATAATGATCAAGTTAAATGGAAATTGGAAATAGGAGTAGGAAATAGGCACTTTACAAAATAAATCTAGAGTAGTAGAACCTCCTACAGGATTATGAACATTGATTTGTTCCTTGAGACCTATTTGTTTTAATTTTAATTTCCTAACCGTGTTGCTAGAGATAAAACTTCTTGATGCACCCGTATCAAACAAAGCAGTGACAGGAATGTTTTTAACAGAAATGGTACCATCTAAAACATCAGGCTTACCTGCCCCTTCAGAAGAAGTAGGTGAGGAGGAAGGTGGTGCACTTGCCCCCTCGTACACATGTGCAATCTGTTCTCCTTTCAACAGCGGATAATTAGGCTTGATATGACCCTTCTTGTGGCATTTATAGCATTCCTTAGTGTCGTCACTTCGGGCCTTCTTTGGATTTCTGCAGTCCTTGCTGTAGTGTCCAAACTTCTGGCAGTTGTAGCATTGCACCTTTGACTTATCATGGGTTTTAGCAGCTCCAGAACTGCTTCCTTCAGTCTTCTTCTCGGGTTGTTTCCTTTTATTGTTGGCCAAGCTCCTTTCTCTGTCTTGTTGGGAATTCTTCTTATCATTGTCCTCATATCGACACGCAAACTCCACCAGCTTATTGAAAGAAAGGTCGATGTCGGCAGTGACTCTATCAATATATTTTCTCGCAAGTCCATTTATGAACCTCTTGTTCTTCTGAAAGTCATCCTGAATCAATTCAGGGGCATAGCGGGAGAGGTCTTCAAATCTTCGTACATATTCTGAGATGGTCTTGTCGCCTTGCTTCAGATTGGCAAACTCATCATGCATTCTTTCTACCTCCTGCATTGGAATGTATTTGTCATTGAAAAGCTCCTTAAACCTTGTCCAAGACATATTATCTGCAGTCCCTCCAACCGTGACTGTGTCCCACAAGTTTTGAGCTTCCTCCTGTAGCAGCCATGAATCCACTAATCTTTTCCTCTTATCCTCCAGCTCCAATCCTCCAAAAATCTTTTCGCAATTCCTCAGCCAAGCTTGAGCTTGTGTCACAGTTTCAGTACCCTTGAATGGCACTCCTCCCAGGTTTTTGAACTTCTTCGCCACCTTATCCAAATCAAAGGGCTGCGGTGGTGGTGGTGGCTGTTGAACTGTGGCCTCCTCAATTTCAGCAATATTTTGCCTCCTTGCTCTAGCTCTAGCGGCAGCGGTACTCATTTCTAGTTAGTTCTGTACGATCAAGGAAAGAGTCAGAACAACTATAATGGTGATTTGAAGAAATGATAAAGATAAAAGGGCAGATGAAAAGATGATGATAGAATGACTGACTATTATGTATTCACATGAAATGTTCGCCATAGAATATTGTGATTCTACATAAACGAATTATTATAAATATGTTATATTCCAAAGCTAAGTTTAACCAAAGCTCTGATACCAACTGTGATAACACCAAACTTCCACGGAATGAAAGTAAGGAATAATCATTTGGAATACAACATAAATACAATAATACAGATCACAGATACAACATAGCATAGGAAATTCATAGAGTAACAACATCATAGCAGCGGAAATATAATGTCATCAACCACAGAAAGTCCACAGTCACAGAATTCTAAATTATTACATCAAGTTTGCAGAAAATGAAATAAGTTCCAACTCCAACATAAAACAACGTGAAATGAAACAAGTTTGATGTCTGAAATTAAAGAGGGAAAAATGCAATAGTAGCAAATGATAGATGTCTTCAAGCTCCATATCATCACCTCTCCACGAAAGCAAATCCAAGAAAGATAATAAGCAGCTACAAAGAAAAGACCCCAAGCAAAGAATGAACCTGTTTACTTGGCTTCCCGTGTAGAAAGGAGGGCACCCGAGTTTGCAAAAAGGTGAAACAAACTACGAGTCAGTCATGGGACTGGTGTGAGAATTCTTAACTAATTTAACTACTAGTAATAAGGCAAATATAAAGACCATGCCGCTAACGCGGAACGGGTTTATTCCAATGGATTGTCGTGCATAATTTAAGGTGATTGAACAAATAAATAAGTAAAACGTAAAACAACGCAATGCTTTTGGAAAAATGAAATCACCATAAGACTCAAGTTCCATCACACAATGCAACGCACACCAGAGGATAGAGTTTTACCTTATGGTGATTAAACATGCTAAATACGGTAAATACGAATCTGATATTGTTATTAGTGTATATAAAACATTTCAAAATAAATGTATCAATCCTAGGACACATAGATACCATAATACTATGCTTCCATACTAGTAATACAATCAAATTCATAGGGTCGTATTTGGATTTTGGTTTCCATCATGAGTCAAGGCTAGGGAGGAGCTACTTACCGATTCGAGACACTCTAGCTAATGCCCCAGGATCCCCCGCAGTGAACCCTTGGAAAGCTGCAGGGCCGATCCACCATACGAGTTGCGGATTAGTTATTCCTGAACAAACGTTTCCCGGTCCTATAGGACCTATCATCCGAGGCGTGCCACATTCCATCATCTACATAAGTAAAATATCAGCCAGTTTAAGCACCGACACTACTTCTAGCTTGAAAGAAACGTGTTGCTCTCCCTGCGTTCCCTTCTCCCGTTTTAGACTCCACCGGGTTGTGAGGCTCGTGAAGCTACGTAATACACAAAGCTATGCTTATTCAAGCTGTGCTTTGATCGTCACCACAAGGTTCTGCTTTTCAACAAGAAACCTTGATCATTGCATCTTAGTATGCCACATTGTCACTCCATATCATACTACAAATTCTTTGCCAGAATATACGAAAGGGTGTTAAGCGAGAGAATGAATTCTCTGCCACCAATCATTCGTACACTCGACAGAAAATTAATAACATAATATTTAACGGAGTACGATGTCAGACACACAATCAATTTATCAGCTTATGCTCTGGGTCTGAGCGAAAACCAAACCCGTGAAATCAACATGTTCGTTTGGGCAATGTCCATGACCCTTGAATTGGGAGCAAGTCAAATCAGGGCCTCGATCGTTGTCCTCTCGATGGAAGATTTACGGTCTTCATACACCGTCTTTATACTTCGATTCTTAACATCGTATGATTATTTGGAATGAGAGTAACTCGAACTTTCCAAATAATCCTCATATATACATACTTATTGAAAATCATTCTTATTCGTTAATATTATTTTAATTCATTTGAAAATGACGATAATACTACAGCATCCTAAATTTATTCTTTATTTACATTAGGAATGTAAATTCCATCCTTTCCCTTAATTTACATGTAAAAATGTAAATTTGATTACATGTCAAATTTCTATTTTTAATTTACATATAAAAATGTAAATTTGATTACATTGCAAAATCCTACTTTTAATTCTCATATAAAAATGTACATTCTATTACAATGCAAACTCTTCTTCTTATTTACATTATAAAAATGTAAATTTTCTATTCTATGCTGACTCTCATTTTTATTTACATATAAAAATGTAAATTTTCTTTACTATGCTAATTCTCATTTTTATTTACATATAAAAATGTAAATTTTCTTTACTATGCTAATTCTCATTTTTATTTACATATAAAAATGTAAATTTTCTTTACTATGCTAATTCTCATTTTTATTTACATATAAAAATGTAATTTTTAATTTGCAATGTAAATTCTATTTCTTATTACATATAAAGATGTAATTTTTATCATACGGTGTAAATTCATATTTTAACTTGTGACGATCCCAAAACCCCGTGACACGGTGTTAAGGATAATCATTGGAATATAACACATTAATCATCATTAGCAGATCACAGACAATAGCATAAACAGAAAATAGAATAATTTACACACATATGACAGCGGAATCATATAGATATCATCACATCAGAGAAGCATAGTACAGGATACATATAATATCAGTCTACATCGCCAATGGCGGAATCATAATATAGATACAATAATGGCGGAGAAAATCCAAGTCAGCACGGTGTAGTCAAGCCTTGCCATGAGCCAAAAGGTGCGTTAGAGACCTGTAACTAGGCTGCCCGTGTGAAAATGAGGGCACCCGAGTTTGCAAGGTGAAACAAACTACGAGTCAGTCATGGGACTGGTATGAGAAATCTACTTAACTTATTAACCACAATAATAAGGAAAATCAAAGGACCACGCCACTTTCGCGCAACGGGTTTACTCCAATGTGTGCTAGTGCATGATATAAAGTAAATGATTAAATCATCGCAATGCTTTTTATAAAATGAAGCCATTATAAGACTCAGGTCCCATCACACAATGCAACGCAAGCCGAAGGATAGAGTTTTTACCTTATAATGGCCAAAAATGCTTCATACGAATTAAACAAAAGTGTTTGATATTATTACTAGTGCATATATGTTTCAAAAGCGATTTCAATCATAAATATCAATCATAGGCGGCAAAAATGACCCATACCACTATGTCGCCGTACTAGTAATACAATCACGTCCGCATATTTTGTATTGGAAATTGGATTCCTTCATGAGTCGAGGCAAGGGGCAAGCTCCTCTCCGATTCGAGACACTCTAGCAAATGTCTCAGGACCCCACTATGATCCTTGGATCTTCAGGGCCGGTCCTCTCTTACTTTTGAGGATTAGTTATTCCTGAACACACGTTTCTCGGTCCTTACAGACCTATATCAAGGCGCCTCGCATTCCAACAACCACATAGGTGAAAAGTATATATAATGTCAGGGCTAGTAGGTCACTGACACCACCTTAGCTAGAAAGAAACGTCGTGCTCTCCCTGCAGTCACTCTCCCGTTTTTGACTCATACCGAGGTGTGAGGCTTGCGAATTCACGTTATACACAAAGCTACGTCACACAAACCATGCTTTGATCATCAACCACAAGACTTTGCTTTGCAACAGAAGCCTTGATCACATGCCACTTAGGCGTGCCACACAGGCAATCCACTCCATGCGACTGATTTCTATCAATACATAACCTCTGAGCTCGTACGTCTCAGAGAAGGGCGTTAAGCAAGATAATAAATTCTCCGCCGCCAAACAGATATATATTTAACAGAGATCAATCAGCACAGAACAAAATCCAATGTCAGACACACAGTCCATTTACAAGTCCGTTCTGGGTCTGAACGAAACCGGAGGCACCAATTCATCGCATATCCGTGCAACCAACAGTATGTTTGGACGGCTACTACTTCTCTTCCTTCATGGTAGCTACTCCAATCACGAGCATCAGTAGCGCCCATCCATCCAATGTGAAGATCGTCGTTCTTCAACCGTCTTCGACTCTTCGACTTCTCAGCGTCGATCGATTATTTGAAATGAGATGAACTCGGCCTTTTCAAATAATCCACTTATATTTAGATTTTCAAATCAATTTATCACATGGTTGGGCTATTCAACATTCACATTTCAGTTTTTTAGTTGTAATTCTCATGTTAAATACATTCAACCATCACATATCAAACAAACACAACGAAATTGGTTTATTTCCACTCTATATCGTCTATGGTATTTTATAACGATATATCGCCATTTTTATTTAATTTAAAAACGGCCATATTTAATTAAACGACGTTTCAGGTCGTTTCGATGCACTGGCGCTGCTTTTCACTAATTTTGTTTTACACATATCTGAAAATCTAACCGTTGGATCTTCACAAAATCTATATCATTAGGAAGGTCATTTCGAAACGAATCCAACGGTTTCAGTTTTGGGAAAATCCGACGGTCGGATCTTCCACACTGGCCATTTGAAGTTACGATTTCAATTTACGAACTGCAGCGTCGTTATTCGATTTTTATTTAATTATATTTTTATATATATATATAAATATAATTGTTTCTGGCGCTGTTTTTCTTCAGATTTGAATTAAACATTCCAGACAATCCAACCGTCGGATCTTCACAAAGTTGGTGCCGTTGGAAAGATATTTCCAAGGCGAACCCAACGGTTGCGGTTTCGGGAAAATCCAATGGTCGGATTTCCCGCACTAGTCGTTTGAAATCACGGTTTCAAAACACGAACTGCACGGCCACGTTTCGTTTAATTTTATTTATATTTATATATTTATATAAATATAGTTCATTCAAAAATTCATATATCGTTTTCACTTCAATTATTTCACTAACGCCTTTAAATTTTGGAAAATTTCGCCATAACCTCCTTTGTACGGGAGGGGCTGGGAAAATTCCCAAATAGCCACTCGGGCGTCTCATGTCAAAAAGAAAAAGAAAAAGCCAAGCGGCTAGCCAACAGGCTCATAAAATCATCACCCAAACAAAACAGTAAATGTGTACCTATTTGTCGGGCACAAAATTTTATTCCTCTTCTCTAGCCCCTTTGCTATAACCTGTTCAATAAATATGCATGTACATATATACAATTTATATCACTTATCATTTTCCATTCAACTTCATATTTGATTTACTTTGGTTTAAAAACACCATTCATTCTAATGTTGCATGCATAAGCTAAAATCATATCATTAGCTAATTAATGTATATTTCAACTCATGCACCTTTATTTGAACAAGTGGCTATTTTTAACACTTCACATTTCAAAGATGATAATTTTGGCGAACTAAAATAGATTTCAACACATGACTATTTTATTTAGTTCCTATGGATGTTAAAAATAATATTTCTTCACAAATATTTATTTCAACGTCCGCATATCTCTAGCATATCACATATATGATAAAAATGATATTTTTATCACTTAAAATATTTATTCGACAAATGGATGTTTTCAACACTTCATAGTTTCAATAAAAATGTAATTTTTATTGTTCGAATTTTTTATTTAACACATGAACTTTTCCACTACACACACTTCTCAACACATGAGCATTTCCACACATGGATATTTTATTTATATTGTTCATATTAGAAAGATGGAATTTTTATTGTTGAAACTATTTATATAACGTGAATATTTTTCATACTTCATATATATTATAAAAGTGTGATTTTTATTGTTTAAACACTTCATTCATTCACAAATGAATTTAATTTTCACACATCACTTTTCAACACATGAACATTTCCACACATGGATATAGTTTCTACATATGGCTTTAATTTCAACGCATGAAAATAATTTCAACGTATGAAAATTATTCTAACACATAAAGATTATTCAAAATTTCGGCAGCATAACGGCATGGTAGTTAAAACCGGCACCGTCCCTAGTACGGCTCCTCGCTCTACCTTAAAACCTCGCGGTTTTTGACAATGGGGATTCATGCATCTAATTCGCACGCAGGTGGCATGTTTCATTTTTATTTCCACAAATATTTCCAATTCATTTCAATCACCAATGGGTATTTTTCAACCACAACCAAACAATATCAACCACAAACAATTATTCAACCATTCGTATTTTTCATCCAATATTTCACACCAATTCACAACAATAAATATCGTCCATGGTTTGTGGACGAGGGGCGTGTGTATATATATATATATATATTTAATATAATTGCTATATTTCACTAGCATTTCAACACATATATCAATTATTCTATGCATGTATAATTCATACTTCGCTTATATAGCTTAAACCACGCATGTACATGAGGTATACTACACGTGTGTAATTTATATTTCGCTAATATAATTTATACACGACATTTTCCATTCAAATTCTTTTAATTTAGATTTCTCACCTTGGTTTTCGAAGTGCTAAAAATCGTAGATGACTCAGAAAAATCCGCGGCTTCTTCTATGTGGTAGAGAGCTTCCTTGCGGTCCCGATGTTTCCTGTTTCATCGAATTTCATCAACACACCAAAAAGATATGATTTTTCAAAGTGCAAACATAAAAAAGAACTCACCTTTCACGATGGTTCAAAACTAGGTTTGCGGTTTTCGCGAGAACCGAGGCACGAGGGGATGATCGGCGGGTTGGACGTGGAAGAGCTTCGAGAGGGGGTCCTATCGGTGGTGGTTTGGTGGCGCTCGGTGGTCGGTGGCGTCGTCGGCGGTGATGGGAAGTGGCGGGCTTTTTGGCCTCGATTCAGGCGGAGGAAGCGTCGAGGGTGGTCATGGGTGGGTCGGATCTGACGAGGGGGCGGAGACGAGGCGAACGGCGGTGGTGGTGGTTGGAAGCGGCGGAGGAGAGAAGGGAGGGACGGGTTTCGCCGTTGGTTCGAGGGTTTTTAGTTTTTTTATTAATTATGAAAGAAAAAATCCTATTGGCCGATATATATATTATATTTTTAAATAGTGCTTTCTCCAACAAACTCCTTTTCAAGTCCAACAATTGTCGTCCCTAGCTAAATACCCCCATCCCGGACACAATGGGATATGTTTCGTTGGCCAGTTCGACTGTTACAGTCAGTTATTTTTCAAATTAAAGTATAAAACATTTAATTTTTAACTTTGAATGTACATTTCAATTTGCCAGGGCCACAAACTGATTCGAAAAATTCCAGAAAAATAAATCTAGCTATGTTTTGACGCTACAGTCCCAACAAAACTAGTTTCGTCGAATTCTGAGATCGTTTGAAAAATGGCCATTTTCTGGTCGATCCAATTTAACAGGAATTGACCAAACGCATTTTCTTTTGTCACGCTCACATACTAGCTTCAAAAATTATGAAATTTGAAACCTAGTAATAGTTTGACATCCCGGACCCAACAAATGTGGTTTCGTCGAATTCCGAGGTCGTATGAAAAATATCAATTTTCCAGGGCTATATATTCTATATAGCGACCTTTCTGAAAATTCATTCGGCCATAACTTTTGATTCCCGTTATGAAACTTCGATTTTTCAGATTCGTTAGAAAGGTATTAACTAACAGATTTAAATATTTTTGGTTTCGCTAAAATCCGTTATATTTTCCACCCTGCACAGTCAGTCAAAGTTTGAATTCAAATTTTCAAACTGACTCACTATTTCTAATTCACTATTTTATTGAAATATTCTATTTTAATTGTTCAAATTCCTTTGAAATCACCAATTTAAAAAAATTTAAATTGGCTCGTATTTTCCGAGTTATTACATAACTACATAGAAAAATGTAATTTTTATCATACAATGGAAATTCATGTTTTACTTACATAGAAAATTGTAGTTTTTATTATACGATGCAAATTCATATTTTAATTACATAGAAAAATGTAATTTTTATCATACGGTGTAAATTCATATTTTAATTACATAGAAAAATGTAATTTTCATCATACGATGGAAATTCATATTTTTATTACATAGAAAAATGTAATTTTTATCATACGGTGTAAATTCATATTTTAACTACATAGAAAAATGTAATTTTTATCATACGGTGTAAATTCATATTTTAATTACATAGAAAAATGTAATTTTTATCATATGGTGTAAATTCATATTTTAATTACGTAAAAAATGTAATTCTTATTCAAATTTCATGTCCAATATTATTTCATGTCCAACCCAACCACAAACAATATTTTAAATAATCAAAGGGATCAAATCGAATTAATAACATGAAGTCAATCTCGAGTTGAGAGTTCTAGTTCAATTCTGAGAAAAACTAAGGGTGTGTTCTTACATGTAAACATATGGTTCGTGAATATCAACAAACCATGATTGACCAGATTAACAAATAAATGATCCTAATAAATCACCAAACTTAGATATAACACTTAAATTTTCAGATCTAATATCATAACATCACAAACAATTCAGATCCATAACATAGAATAACATCCATCGCAAATCCATTTATATTTGCCATTCAAACTTCACATAACGCAAGAATAATAATTAAATTAATTAAATTTAATTAAAAATAAATTCTCACTTTGCTTGGATTTGAAATGAAGGTCCAAACTCGATCAGATCTCATGTTCAAAGGCACGGCGGTTTCAGATCTGAAAGATTTCAATTTGAAGTTCATATGTATAAATTAGAAAACAACTTTTAACAACTGTCACTGCGACATTTAAAAGCGTCGCAAATCTGAAATCGAATTTACCTTGGATTTTCAGAAAGTTCAAAACTTTGATTTGGATTTTCAAGAGATATAGTTGATGGTTTGAGGAGCGGTTTGTTGGAGATTGTAGGGCTTGGAGAGGGGAATCGGCGCCGGGGAGGGGGTGGGTTGCGGTTCGACGTGGTGAGGCTGGGGAAGGCCGAACGGCGGTGGGTTTAGGGGGTCGAGGCGGCGGCTACGGTTGATGAGAGGCTCCGGTTTTGGTACAGGATCGAAGAGATTTTTGAGAGCTTCAAAAAAGTCCAAAGGGGCATATGTTAATTTTCCATGGATTTGGAGAAAAAGAAGAGAGAAGCTTAGAAGGTTAGGCGGCTATGGGTTTCAGGGAATCGAGAAGAAGGAAGACGTACTGTACACCCGTATTTATACTGTATTTCCAGGGTATTTTCTTTATTTTTAATTTAATTAATTCCATAAATTAGGGTTTTTCCGTCCGACCTCCAAACGGAGCCCAACGACTGTCAAACAATATGTTTTGACACCTTCTGAACGCGATGGCGCTATTGCCGAAGTCCAATTCTGAAGTTTACAGTATGTTTTCTTTTATTTTTAAATAAACCTTTAATAGTAAATTCGAACGTACTTTCTAATTTTACCGGGGTCACATACGAAGTCAGAAAAATCCGAAAAAATTATTTTTGGTTATGTTTTGACGATACGGTCCTAACAAAACTAATTTCGTCGAATTCTGAGATCATTTGAAAAATGGTCATTTTCTGGTCGATCCAATTTAACTATAATTGACCAAAACACATTTTCCTTTGCCACGCTCACATATTAACTTCAAAAATTATGAAATTTGAAACCTAGCAATAATTTGACATCCCGGATCCAACAAAATTGGTTTCGTCGAATTCCGAGGTCGTATGCACAATGTCTATTTTCAAGGGCGATATATTCTCTATAGCGACCTTTCTGAAAATTCATTTGGCCATAACATTTGATTCCCGCTATGAAACTTCGATTTTTCAGATTCGTTAGAAAGATATTCATTAACAGATTTAAATAATTTTGGTTTCACCAAAATCCGATTTATCCTGCATCCTGTACAGTCAGTCAAAGTTCAGGTTTGACTTTTCAAACTACCGTCCTTTTTCTAATTCCTTTTATAATTAAATTAAACATATTTGTATTAAATCCAATCAAAATAAATTTCTAGTCATTTTTTATTTAAAATAATTCATTTCAACTATTTAAACACCTTTAAAATCTCTAAAATGAAAATTTTAAATTGGCCCTAAGTTCCGGGTTGTTACAGTATGCTAATTGGTTCACAACAGTAGGAAGTTCTGAAGGATTGAGTTAGTGGGAAATAGTATTAGAAAGTGTTGATGATCTTCACTGATATGCTCCGCACAGTGCTCGGATGAGTTAAGGTAGGGGTGTCGACTTGCAAAAGGTTGGTCTTGAGCTGGAAAGGGAAGGGAGAGATGTTCAACCATGTCATCTATTTGCGATTTCATCAGAAGAACGTGGTTATGGTTTATACCGGAAATTAAAAAGCAAATTAAATAATTAGATTACTTATTTTATAATTAATTCATAATGCAAATAGTGGTAAAATGTTTAGATTAATAAATAATTAACTTCCAATTTAAACTTAATTAAATTTGTTTATAATTTGTATCAATTATTCCTCCATCACCAGGATCTAACATACCGTATTACAGTGGTGAGGAAAAGCATAAGGAAAACGGGCGGTGAAGGATTCAGTAGCGGGTCCATTGTTACTAATGGCAGAGGAATGATCGTGAGTTTATGAATAACAAGGCATGATTTAATCTTGGTAATTAAGAATTGAATATTAATTAACTAGTTTAAATTTGATTATAACATGTAAATATTATACATCGTTCATTCGTGAACAGAATTGAACGTGACTGGTTCCATTGAAATCGTAGCGAGGAAATCTACGTTGTAGAACTAGCCGGCTGAGAATAAAGCTACTAGAATTTGGTGATAAAATCAAACGTCGGTTGTATTTTAAATGCAGAACCATCATCTATAAAACAAGGTGAGTAAACTCACTAACTCTGCTTCGTTTATATTTTTATATAAACGAAATTTTAAATTTTATTTTATACTGTGAAATGGTTGCTTGGTTAAAATGGTTGATATGATTACATCGTTGATCGATGATTAGTTTTGATATTTCATATTGATGTGAAATAATAGTATTGATGTGATTAACATCTGTGGATGCAGGGAAATAGGTTGGAGGGACCCAACTGGGTTCCTCAACATTTATATTACTATTTGTTATTTATTGTGAAGTGTATACTATGATTGACTGTGCTATGTTAAATTACCCAACCCTAGAAATTTGGTATTTTAAATACCGTAATATATTTTCAAATATAGAACAGAAATTTTAGATTTCAAAAGGGAAATTTATTTCCAAAATGCTTATTAAATTTTGAATGGACTTGGCAATGGAAACTTGTTTAAATGAAATAAACAAGAAATTGATTTTAAAAAAAACGATGTTTATAAATTTAATAGAATATTTAACGTTGGACAATTCAAGTTGAATTATATAGAAAACGGGAATCGGGTTTGAAACCAATATTGGGAAATGGCTCTGAACTTAGCAAATTTCAATGTAAATCATAAACGAGATTTTAATAAAAGTATATTGTTGAAAATTCTGAATAGAAGTTTAAATAAAAAAATTGAGTTTAAAAGTATATTTATAAGAACAAAACCAAATGATGGTATATAAAGAAAATATATTCAGAATTAAAGTAAACGATGGGTTGAAGTAAATATTGACAAATAAAATATCTATAGAGGAAATTTGGATTTGAAATATGAATCCAAATTAGTACGTGGATGAGAAAGGGAAATGGATCGTCGTTTAAATAAAACGATGAGTTTTATTCCAACATTGGGAATATAAAATAAATTGTAATAACCTTTTGGTACACCAAAAAAGGTATAAAAGAATTGGGCAAGGATTTGAAAGGATAAATTCAATAGTGAATTTGGAATTTGAATTTACCTGAAATGGTAAATAAATTCTGAAGTTCAGAATATAAATCGAATATAGAGTATTCGAATGAGAGTTGTTATTGGAATTCGAAAGTATCGAATTTAGGGAAGTAGTTATTTTACTTCCCGTTGAATCAAATTTAATAATTTATTTATTGAAATAAATAAATACAAGTTGCATTTTATAAACCAAATAGTTAATAGCGATTTTAAACGCTGCCGTTATAATAAATGTTTTGATAATTGATTTATTTAATTATTAATTTATTTATTGAAATAAATAAATACAAGTTGCATTTTATAAACCAAATAGTTAATAGCGATTTTAAACGTTGTCGTTATAATAACTGTTTTGTAAAATCTAAACAGCGATCGTAACGCTATTGTTATAATAAGTGTTCTATAAATTCTAGACAGCGATTGTAACGCTGTTGTTAAATAGCAATGTTTTATAAACTAAATCTTTGGAAACAGCGATTATAACGCTACCGTTATAATCAATATTTTCTGTAAAAGATGGGTGTTCTTAGAATGAATCCGAGAGTCGTGTAAGCGATGGTTTGATTGAAATGGTGAGCTTTGACTATTTCAAAGTTGAGAATGTTGTTCAATTAAGGTCTGAGAGGTAACTATACCCCAACTTGATTGACTTCATGATTGATGGAGAAATGGTTACGGTTCGATAGTGAAGATTGGTTAACATCCTGGTTAGTTAATAATTGGTTAATGTTTTAAGTTATAATAATGATGTTTATAACATCGCGTCAATTTAAAAGAATTTGAATGTTTTTCCCAGTAAAATGAGAGATATTTTCTACGTATAGAAAATGAAATGAATAGTTCAATGAGGGATCAGGAAAGATAATTTGAAAATATTTTCCAATATTAATACGGCATATTTTCTGAATATAGAAAATAAGGATTCGCTAATATATATATATATATATATATATATATATATAGAAATGTTTTCTAAATAGGGAAAAGAGATATTTTCTCAAATAAAGAAATTTCCTATGGGAAATGTTTTCAATGAATCGAAAGGGAAATCGGGCTTCAAAATGATACGAAAGATAGGGAAACTGGAATTCGAAATAATAATTTAATCAGGAATTGATTAAAAGGGGCCCAGTGTTGTTTGATGCTTGATCGGTAGAATTTCCAATTGGAAATAGGACCGTTGATTGTATGGATGTTTCTTTGATAGTTAAATCACCGACTATCAAAGTTTTGATTTATTTTATACCTCTGTTGTCAATATGGAGAGACCGGAATCAGATTTAATATCTGAAAACCACTCCGTATTGGCATAAGCGATACAAATCAATTTTTGTTGAAGAGATTATGAAGACGGAGAAAAATGCAAGAGCTGTTCTGTTAATTCAAACTTCAAGCCTCACAACCGGGGATTGACAAAATTTGGGCAGGCAGCATGGCTATGTGGGTCGCTCCCATTAGGATGTAAAATCACCTATCTAGAGAAATTCCATTTACTTCTTTAATCTATCGATGTTGTCCCTTTCGGTTAACGGTTGCTGATCCCAACCGTTGGTGATATACATTCGATACACTCAAGCGAAATGAGTGGTCGGTCATGTGTGGGCCAGGTTGCAAGACGTTCTTGTTGAACCCAGTGTATTCGTCTCTAGAGATACACTATCGGAAGGTGGTCCCATACCTTGTTATGTTGGAAATCCAATCTCCAATAAGCTCCCTGCGGTTTTTGATTTAATATTATATATGGAGCGTGAGATGCAAGCGTTCTGCTAGATTCTATTTATTTGATTTAGACACTATTATAATATCACCAGATTTTGATATCAAAATGGTTTGGGTTATCGTAAGGTAAAAACCATTCGTGTTTATGCGTGGATTGGTCTTACAATTATCATTTCTTTCGAAAGGATTTTGAAAGTTAAACAAATGGTTGGAGTTTACTCACACCAGTCCCATGACTGACCCAGAGTTTATTTCGTTTGTTTTCCCTAAACTCTTGGGTGCCCAAATTTGTACGGGCAGTCAAGTAGTCAGGATTTTACAGATTCACTTGGAGGAGTTGAAGGCTTCACCAGTAGCTATAGACTATCATATTTTCCGCTGTGTACTATGTTGTATATGGAAACAGGAGTTTATAACTGTTACAGAGATAGCTGTTGTGCTCTGATGATGGTATGTATATAAAGTTACTGATTTGTATTTCAAAAGTTATGTTATATACTATACTTTATTCGTTCCGCTGTGAGTTTGTGATCTTCGTTTTCTTCTATTCTAATATTTCTTTCTTCCTATTTCTCATCCTCTAACTTCTTTCTAATAATGACTCGTATTTCTGTGTCATTTTGGTTGGACGTGTGCTGTTATTAGTCGACCCAAAGTGTACGGATTTGCGGGTCGTTTCAATGTGGTTGACCGCCTTTTCTTCCTTGAAAGTCAGGCTAAGTATTTGAATAGTTCAATTGGATATTTCCATGTAGATCCAAAATATTCGGTCGATGTGCCCTATTTGAGAGCGGTTGTTTTGGTCGACAGGGAGAGTGAGTCTTCCGGAGTGAGATATTGGTTTGTTTGAGAAGCAGCTCGGCCAAATACCTGATTTCCATGTACTAAGCTTCTGTTGGACTTCCCGGAGTGTGATTTGTCAAATTTGGTTGGCTGCGCATTTTGGCTTCGATCTGACCCGTTGCGACTTTTGCTAAAAAGAGGGCTAACAACAGGGATATAAATCCCAACGTGATAATTAGAGAAAAGGCCTTCAATGTTGTAGTTGCGGGATACAATCGCCAATAAATATGCAAATCAAAAGGATTTGTATTACATTAACATAAGATTTGTAGGTCCTAGTTTATTACCAAATCTGATTAGTTGATTTCTAAAATTTACCAACATGGCATCCCGTAATATATTTCTTTGATTCTTAGAGAAACTAGCGTGCCCACAGAAGTAGAACAAGGAAACGTTGCATGAAAATCTAACAGTTTCTTTGTGATGGGTTGTAATGATATTTGAAGTTGGTATGGTATTCATTTTGTAGTGCGTAGGGGTAGATATGCACGGTATGTTTCATTAGGGTAGTAGCTGCTTGAAAACCAATTCTAGCATGTGCATGGGTCAATTAGATTTAGACTTGATGGGTATACAAACTTCTACAGGTGCAGATAGGGAAACATCTGGGGAAGGTTAATCAGTTATAACATGTATGTTGATAAAACAATGGCAAGGGTGCATGTTCATAGCTAGTATAGGTCGGTGTCTCTATTTAATTTGATGAGACAAAACACTTTTGTACAGGATACAATAGATTTTTCTAGGCAAAGAAAATATTTATCATAGGGTGTGTTGACAGATGCAAAGTGAGATATTTACTCCAACTGTGGACGGTAGCAAAGCATTTTGGTCGGTAGAAAATGTGGTACGCAAGTAAAAGGACTGCGGAAAATATTTAATTTGGTTAAATAGATGTATACATATATCACCATGATTTGGCACGGTCTGTTTTATATTGTTACTAAATCCTACCGTTATTTGACATTGAGCGTTTAAATATACACACCGACATACTCGAATTACAGTCACAATGGAAATGGTTGTACAACTACGTCTTGTCATTCCAGTCCCAATGAAATTAATTTCATCGAAAACGGACTCTGTTTGCACAACGACATTATTTTAATTCATTGGTTAACCCTTCAATTGCGCCTATCGACAAAACAACTCCATTTGGCTCCAAACTGGAAATATAACAATACTTAATTGTACGCATTTCAATAAAACTCGTTTCGTCGAAAATGGAGGTTGTTTGAAAAGAAAACTATTTTTAAGACCTGAAATGTCGATAAAATACATTTAAATTCAAAACAAATCCTTTTTAAACAAATAATAAATTATTATTATCGTATTTATCCAAACGAAATAGCCAATATATATTTTGAACTTAATATTCAAAAAATCAGTTTAAACAAAATCCAAATGTGTAAAAATCCCTTTACTATCATTTATTAACGACACTCCATAGCAACTATTTGAAAATTTGAATTGGACATAACTGACAATCTATAATATGAAACTTCCATTTTTCTCTTCTGTTAGAAAAATATAATCAAATCGATTCAAACGTTTCTTGTTTCATAGAAATCCGACTTATATCGGATACTGTATATTCAATTAAAGTTCAAATCGAAATTTACGAACTACTGCGGCGTTTCGAGCTCGTTTTAATTATATTATAGATTTATATATTCAAACTCCATTTTAGATAAATAATTCGATATACAATCCATTATATTTCCAATATAATATATAAACAGATTTAAGTATTCCAATTTAAATTGCAGAAAAATTTGGGATGTTACAGTAGCATGTTTATGAGGATGAAGAATACCAGTGCAATTTGAAACTAGCTGCATCTATGAAGGGTAGGCAGTGTGTGTGGATGGTGATAAAATGAAGGAGGTGCCTTCTTTTCCAATGCTGCGATGACATATGTGTTTGCATGTGCAATTTAGGCTAGGTTAGTTGTAGGTAGCATGTGTGATATAAATTTTGAAAAGAATGGTTGATGTTGTGTTACAATGTATACAACTGGGTATAGGTATGGTTAGTCTTAGGGTGTAGGTATGTGTTTTATATCATATAGTCTATAGATTTCATTAAAATAAGAAGGTCATTCAGGTAGGCTTCTGAATGTGTGAGAAAAGAGGAAAGGAAGGGAAACTTGAGAAAATAAGACTGAACATGAAGGCTCGAAGAAAGAAAGTGGAATTCGGTCCTAAATAGAATGAAAGAGGAGCGAATTTGAGTATGAGCACGACCGATCATCATACAATATGAATATAAAGTAATTGTTAGCATACCAACTATATGTTAAGTAAATATTATTTATTTAGCGGTGTTTGTTATTGTTAACTATATAGTTCGAATTATACATATATATCAATTGAATCAATGTTTATTTATCATATGTTGATTAAGGACTTTTATAAACCCAGTACATACCAAAAATATTTATCAATATTATTTAATTCTGGAACAATTTAAAAATAATAATTATAAATTATTATTATCATGTATATCCAAATTATATAGAAATCCATTTAAATTTATTAAATAAATGTCATCATTTGTAAACTATTTCCATAGCGACTATTTCAAAATTTGATTTGGACATAACTTACAATTTATAAGCTGAAATCTCGATTTTCCTCTTTCATTAGAAAATTATAACCAATTAGATTCTAACGTTTCTTGTTTCATAGAATTCCAACAAAAATGGATTATGTATATTTAGTTGAAGTTCAAAACTCAATATAACTACCATGCCATTACAAACATGTTTTATATTAAACATAAATTTTACGATTAAATTTCGTTTTATAAACGAATTTAATATTAAAATCCCTTAATATTTCTAATATAATATTTAAAACAGTTCTAAATATTCAAATTCAAATGACCGAAAAATCTGGGTCGTTACATTCTTCCCCCCTTAAAAGAATTTCGTCATTGAAATTACTAAGATAGGAAAACGTTACAAACCCATTATCTTTTAAAATATCCATTTTATTTTAAATCGAAAAGCAATTCATTATTATCAATATAAATTTTCAAAAATATTGAAAATTCTCAAACATTATAAATTTCGAGAAAAAATCGGCAGATTCTCCCCTGTACGGAGTGACATCTGCGATATCGTAGGAGAAAATAATATATGTGCATCAACCCACATGGTTGGAAAACAAAATTCAAAACCCAAATTTTTTATTTTCGCATAGGCATACCTTTTATGAGCGCTATTGAGCATACTTGCTTAACTTACTATTAATCTACGCAACCAAACTCAAATTCCATTGCCATTTTAGCCCCTGTACTTAACTCCATGTATCATGTAAGTAACAACTACATGAAGTTTTAAATAATATTTCAATGGTCAACAAGTATAACAACATGAATTCCAAAATCAAACGCGAAACATCAATTCATTTTAAAATATAGGGTTAAATCATTAATTTTAATTTGTATGTGACTTCATTCCAATTTATATATTGGAATTTATTTTCTTTAGCTTATTATTCATTCATCTTCATTAAATTGTTGATTATTTGTATTCAAACAATCTATCATCCAATAACAAACAATTCACAATCAACATAACCAAATCAATTGAATTCAAATTCAATATTAATATTTTCTTTGGTTTAACATATTTGAACATCAATCGGTTAATATCCAATTGATTTCTTTTTAGTTATTATTCAATCAATTTCCAAATTCCCCGTCTATTATATTTAATTTCAATATCATTCTTGATTCCACATAACCAAGTTAAGTTCCAATTCAAATTTTTAATCCAATTTGAGTTTTATTCAAATCAACCAAACACATTAAGCACATCAATAATTAAAAAAAATGTTTCTTATTTGTACAAAAATATGATTTGGGTAAAATAATTTCATTTACCCTTTTTACAGAACAATATTGTATCCATTGCCAGTTCAATGCCTCTCAACACCTGAACCGATCAAATAACACAATATAAAACTTTGTATATAAAATCTACAAATACGCTCTCATATATACACACTCAACTCAATCTAGGGTATTACTAACCCCTTCTCTATCGAGTTATGCCACAGAGCCAAGATTATTACTAAACCTCGCTCTGATACCACTATAACGACCCAGTAAGAATTCGACTCCCGTATTCAAACAATAATACACAAACCCATATTACTTGCCAGAACTCAAGTATCGAAAATACCATATAGTTAATAGAAAGAAATTAGAGGATGAGATAAGAAAGAAATATTAGAATAGGAGAAGAAGAAGAACCAACGCAATACAAAGTCTCACATCGCAGCGAAACAAAGTATAACATAGAAATAAATTTTGGTTAAGAGCTCGAAAATATACTTACAGTCATCAGAGTACATCACACATCTAGACAGTTATAACAACTTATCCTCAGATACAATCACACAATGGAATAATAACTATAATATCATACGTGTGAACACTTCTAGCTCGTCTCTTCATATCATCCGATAACCTGAACCTGTAAAAAAAATCAGTCTAACCCCATAATTACCAACGCAGGATCAGTTTGGTGAACCAGAGTAGGAAACCCACTAAGTTTATAAGCCACATCCCACTTGATTTTAAAGTTAACAAATTTATTTTTAAAGAAAAGGATAATCGTAAGACCATATCCACACATAAATACAGAAGGTTTTTTTTACCATACGATTACCCAAAACATTTTTGAAATCATATCTTATGTGAAATTATAATAATGTCTAAATACAAATAGATAATAATCTAGCAGAATGCTTGCATCTCACGCTCTACATAAATACTATACAATCAAAACAGCGGGCTCTTATTAGAGATTGGATTTCCAACTGGCAAGGTATGGGACCACCTTACAACAGTGTATCTTTAGAGAGGAATACACCAGGGTTTAACACGAATATCTTGCAACCTAGGCTAAACATGACCAGCCATTTATTTCGCTTAAAGTTTCAAATATATTTGAGATGACCCGAACCTCCCCATGAAGGAAAGCCGAATTGCTTTGAGGACAAGACCAATCAGAACACAAACAGAAGAATATTTCATTGCTTATTACAACAATTCTATCAGAATACAAGATTATAAAGAGTATGAATAAATATTATACATCAGAGAAATATCAGAGATTTAAATTACATTTAAATACATAGTAGCGGAAAAACAATACAAAACACAACTGAAAGGAATATACGGATACAGAGCTTTCTGAATATCATTCCAGCTGTAAACCAGGATTCTATGAATATAAATCTGCAAAACCAAAACTACTAGCTGCTCGTGTGGAAAATAGGGGCACCCAGAGTTTAAGTTAAAACAATAAACTCCAGGTCAGTCATGTGACTGGTGTGAGAACTGAAATAGTTATTTAAAACTTTACTTTAAATCAGATATATCAAGGGACCATGCCGTATAACACGGAATGGGTTTCCTCCCAAGAATATCAGTGCATATATCAAAACAGTGCAATGCTTTTTGAAAAAATGAAGCTATTATAAGGCCCAGGTCCTATCACACAATGCAACGCAAGCTAGGGGATAGCGTTTTCCCTTATAATAGCCAAACAGGCTTGGTACGTTAAAACAAATCATTTGATACTATTATAAGTGCATAGTGTATAAAACAACTTCAAATATAAATGTATCAATCCTAGACGACATGGGTACCATATATCATGTCGCCAATACTAGGCTCTACAATCAAAACCGCAAATGGCACGTATTGGAATTTGGATTTCCATCTGTGAACCAAGGCAAGGAATCGTCCTTACCGCTTTGAGACAATCTAGCTCATGTCTCAGGCAAGTACTCTGTCAAGCCTTTCGATCGTCAGGGCCGGTCCACTCGATGTGGATTAAAATGCCTGAACACTACGTTTCCCCGCCCTATGGGGCGTAAACTGGTCATATCCCGACCAAACTATCGGCCCCGGAATGACCGATATAACCGAGACGCCTTGCTATCCATCATCCACATAAGTTAAACGTCAGGGCTTGCAAAACGCTGACACCACTCCTAGCTAGAAGGAAACGCATGTCCTCCCTGGTGTCCTCTCCCGTTTCTGGTTCACACCGGTGTGTGAGGCTCGCGAATTAACGCTACACAAAGCTACGCTATATTAAAGTCGTGATTTTCTCATCAACCACAAGGCTTTGCTTTCCAACAGAAGCCCTGATCATTTTCATCTCAGCATGCCATACAGTCAATTCACGCTATGCAACCGATGTATATCAATCACACAGAATGAAATCCGATGTCAGACACACATCCATTTACAAGTTCGTTCTAGGTCTAAATGAAACCGAAGGCACCTTATTCCTCCCCCATATGTCCAATAAAGGGGAGAGGCCCTCGCATATCCGTCGATCTCCAAGTACGTCTGGACGATCACCACTTATTACCTTGTCTTGGGTGTACATCCCAATCAAGACATCAGTAATCATCCAAATGATGTGAAGACCTCCGGTCTTCAACCACCATCTTCATCCTCGACATATCGTCGAATCAGTTATTCAGAATGGGATAAACCCGGTCTTTCTGAATAACTCGCGTATATAATAAACAATTGCTCTAAAAACAAAACATACGCCTTATTCCAATCCAGAATATTCCTTTATCCAAATATTCTCATACTTTGGGAAAGGTTCCCATTAGTTTTATGAAAGATAAATTCTTTAAATTTATTCTTTAATCTTCCTTTGGATATCATTTCAATCTAATTAATGATGCATTAAAACTCCACTTGGTTTTAATCTTCCCAAAAATCAATATTAACGATTGTTTTACTTGGGAAATCATATCCTGCCTTTAACTGGTTTAAAGAACCAATGTCATTTAAAACACAATTCATGATAAACCCAAAATCACATTCCATTCCATTAGCCTTTAACCATAAATTAGCAAGTGAACAATTCCCTAAGTATTAACCCCGAAGGCTAAAACCAACATCAGATTAATACCCAGGAAACCATTCAACTCAACTAATCTCCAGTTAGTTTCTGATTTTCTTAACTCCATTGGGTTTAAGAACAGTATTATTAAAGATACCATTCACGACAACCCAAAATCTTATTCCTGTCTTTAACTAGGTTAAAGAACCAATGTCCTTTAAAACACGGTTCACGATAAACCCAAAATCACATTCCATTCCATTAGCCTTTAACCGTAAATTAGCAAGTGAACAATTCCCTAAGTATTAATCCCGAAGGCCGAAACCAACATCAGATCAATACCTAGGAGACCATTCAACTTAACTAATCTCCAGTTAGTTTCTGATTTTCTTAACTCCATGGGGTCTAAGAACTGTATTATAAAAGATACCATTCACGACAATCTAAATCGCATTCCATTAACAATGGAATCTTTATGGAAAACAAAACGATATATATAATCGATATAAACTTCCATATCCAACCAATAATATAAATGGAATAATGACAAGGCCTTTTGAATTCCATATATATATTAACTGTCTTCCTCCACAAAAGCTTACTTCGATTATTACCAAATCGAATTCCATTCAATTCCAATTTAATATGTTAAATTGGAAAACTTTACTTTGGAAAATCCCCTTTAAATCTTAACAAAAGATTTATAAATTCCAAATCACATTTCACTGTAAATCGGGTTAAAGAACGAATGTCGTTAGAAATATAGTTCACGATAAACCAAATTCACATTCCATTTTATTCCAATTATTAAATATAATTGGAAACTCTAACAATCTTGATTAAAAGATTTATTCTCTTCACATGGGGTTCAAGAACAGTGTTACTGAAGACAACGTTCACGACAAACCCAAAATCCCATTTGAAATTAAATACTAGGCTCTAAATAGAAAATATATCGGCTTATATTCAATATCAAAAACTACAACCAACAAATATCGTATTGGAAATAACGATATAAATAAATCTTTCAAATTTCCATAACAATATCTGTATAATCACGAAATCCAACATTGAAATATTTCGAAGACAATTTCAATTCAAATCCATTTCCAATTTATATATTGGAAATTCTGGTTATTTTTCAAACCATTTCAAATCCAAATTATTTATTTTAAAAAAAATTGGATCATAATTCTAGTTCAAAACTAGTTCATTTCGATAAAAAACTATTTTTATCTTTGCAAATATGGAATTTTTCATCCCAACTCTTTCCAAATCATTTCTTATGATTTTACACAAATTTTTGATATTTTTAATATTTTTATCAAGGCCCGTACAGTCGATTTCCCTAAACGGCCATCGAACTGCACTTACAGCGACTTTTTCCAAATTTGATTTGGACATAATTCCAAATCCAGCTGTTAGATTTCAAATCTCTAATATTCGTTAGAAAGCAATTTTCGATACGAACCCAATGGTTCTAGTTTAGGAGAATCCGACGGTCGGATCTCCGTAATATCCATTCGAAGTCAATGGTCGAAATTTGCGAACTGCCGCAGCGCGGCGCGTTTTATTCAGGCCATTATATTATATATGTAATATATATAATATATATTTCGTCGATTTCCATTTAAAACATATTTTATAAATCGTTTTAACTTCGTTTTCGAAACGATTTCAACTTCGTATTCAATTCCAAATCAAAATTGAATATTCCATATCATCGATATATAAATGATAGTATTTTAAAACATTATATTTTGGAATCAATTCCTTTTTGATACACTATTAAAACGAATAAAATCGATATAAATATTGTTCACGTCAAAATGGCGTTAATCTAATCAACACGACTTTATATATTTAAATATTTTCGTGTCCATCCCAAACCAGACATCTAAATCATATTTTGATTCTTTTCTGAATATTATTTGAAAATATTCGTTATTTTAAAATAATCGTTATTTGAAAATATTCATTCCTTTCTGAACTGGAATCAGGCACAGTCAATTACCATATAATGTGATTATATGGATTTCATACAACACATGTACACAACAACAGTGATAAATAATCATCCATCATCCAGAGTGCATCCTACACTGTATAAGCATTAAATATAAATATTTAACGCTTATAACAGTCTGTCAACTTATCGATTGACATACAACTAATTATTGAGATTAGCGTATGTCCTATATCATCCCAATACCCCTGTGGGGTTTCAATCAACAAATACATATTTATTTGTGAAGTTGGGCGATGTGTAAAATTTATCGTCCCAGTCAATATCAGTCAAATCAGTGTACATAAACAAATCGTCCAATTAGTTTATGAGTATTTATTTTATTTATATACACATTAAAAACCATATTTTTAACTATAATTTTTTTTATTCCATTCCACATCACACAATCAATTTTCACAACACAATTAGACAAACAAACAAGCCGTCCATGTCTGTGGACGACGGGTGTCGGGTGCTACTAAGCACCGTCTGCATCCTAGTAAGTGTTTCAACTAGAAAATAGAATAAAAGTGAGAAGTTCTCACCTTTGGGATCCACTTCGACGTGCTTTGATTGTCGATCTATGTAGTATACCTACGTTAAAAATTATATTTTTAACCAACCAATAATTATTTCTTTGTATGAATATTTTATAAATAACATACATAGGCTAAAAATTATATTTTTATCTTTCTAAAAATAATTTCATATTTTTATAACAACGCTACATAGATAAAAATCATATTTTTATGCCACTACTATATAGATAAAAATCAAATCTTTCTATCGCTAATGAAGATATAAAAAATCACATTTTTACATTGCCTTTCAAACGATAAAAATCATATTTTTACTTTGCTATATATATGATAAAAATCACATTTTTATATCGTCACTTCATATATAAAAATCGTATTTTTATATCTCTACTACATATATAAAGATCAAATTTTTATTTTCTATATACTATAAAAAAATCATAGCTCCTTTCAAAATGAAAATCTAATTTTTCTACAATGAAAAATCTAATCTTTTGCTTCGCAAAAATCTAATCTTTTACATCGCAAAATTATGATCTATTACTTGGAAAAATCCTAGCTTTTATAAAAATAAAAATCTTAACTTTCATAAGTAAAAATCATATTTTTAACACTAATCTATCTATATAAAAACCGTATTTTGAATCCTATATTCTCTACTTACAAATCAGATTTTAAAACAGTGATTTATAATTAAATTAAATTAATAAAACTTACTGTTAAATTTTCAGATCGACCGGGGGGAGGGGGGTTTCTCGGTACGGACGACGGTCGAAGGAAGAAGGGGGAAGAGGTGCGGGGGGTATGGAGGTGGAGCGACCTCCTTGGCGACGGCGGATGGTGGGCTTGCCGAGGTTTGGGGATTGGAGAGTCGGATTCGGAAGAGAGGAGAGAGGAGAGAGGCGAGTGCGATTGGAGGGGGGTGCTGAGGTGGAGGATCGGCGGCGAGGTCCTGGGGGGCTCGACGACGAGTGGTGGCGGGCTAGGGCTTCCGTAGCCCTTCTCCTTTTTTTCTGAGCAAGAGGGAGAACGTAAGAGGGGGGTGATATGTAAATAAATTTATTTATTTATTTATTTTAATTTTCAAAAATGTTGGATTTTTATTTGAACTCCAAACGAGACCCAACGACTGTCGTCCCTAGCTAATTACCCCCATTCGAACACAATGGGATATGTTTCGTAAGCCAGTTCGGCAGTTTTGACCATTTTCTGTCAAAATCTATATATTGAATTTGAACGCACATTTCAATTTTCCGGGGCCACATACGGACTCTAAAAATTCCAGAAAAATTATTTCTACCTTCATATTGACGATACAATCCTAACAAAACTAATTTCGTCAAATTTGAAGACCGTTCAAAAAATGGTCGTTTTCTAGTGGATCCAAATTGACTGAAACTATCAAAACACGTTTTACATCACCACACTCACATATTAATTCCAAAATTATGAATTTTGGAATCTAGCAATAATTTGACATCCCGGATCCAACAAAAGTGGTTTCGTCGAAAACGGAGGTCGTTTGCAAAATTTCTATTTTTATGGGTTGTATTTTCCATAGCGACTATTCCGAATTTTCATCTGGGCATAACTTTTTATTCCCGCTATGAAATTCCAATTTTTTGGATTCTTTGGAAAGATATCTTCAAATAGATTCTAATATTTTTGGTTTCGCTAAAATTCGGTTTATTTTGAATCCTGTACATTCAATTGAAATATGAAATCGAATTTTCAAACTACCGCGCCATTTTCAATTCCTTTATAATTAAAATAAATATTTTTATGTTGATTCAAATAAATATATACATTCTTATTCTATTTGAAATAAATTTCTCATCATTATTATTTAAAATAAATCATTTTAAATATTCGAAATTCATCAAAATTGCCAAAATAAAAATTTTAAATTGGTTCGGATTTTTCCGGGTTGTTACAATCTCCCCCACTTGAAATCTTTTCGTCCTCAAAAAGGAATGGAGCTGAAAGTTGTTTTACAAACCAAATCAACTTTCATTATTTTCATTATGGCTTAAATTCTTCAACTTTTCAATCTCTAAGAACTTTTCAATTTTTTCAAAAGTTTGGCTAACACCCTAAATTTTCGAAAAATTTCGCCATAACCTCCTTTGTACGGGAGCACCAGGAAAATCCCCAAGTCGCCACACAGGCCCTCTAATCTCAAAAAGAGAAAAAAAGCCAAGTGGCTAGCCAGTCGGCTCATAAAATCATCCAAACCCAATAAATTAGTAAACATGTACCTATTTGTCTGGCATACAATTTTATTCCTCTTCTCTAGCCTCCTTGCTATAACCTGTTCACACATATATATGTACATGCATGCATTCCAAACCATTTTCAATACAATTCAATATTTGGTTTAATTTGGCCTAAATTTACCATTCTTTCACATTTGGGTTTAAATAAATAATCAAACAACATAACCATCAATCAATTAGTGAATTAACGTTTCCAATTCATAATTTTGATACATATACAGAAAATCATGTCTTTGATGTCAATTCACAACAATAGACCCTATCTAGTTTTGGTTCTCACACCAGTCAATTGGAAATATACATATATCCAACTTTCGAAACTCGAACATAAATACTGATGATGCACGTGCTATCATCAGTATCATCTCCAGGCGACTAGAGTGTGATTATATATCTATCCAGTATATTAAAACTTCGAATACACGTTTGCAAGGCGTATATGAAAGATCTTTATATATTGGATTGTCCAAATTCAATACAAATAAATATTCAAATACGTTGAATAAGGTTTAAATTTTCAAAGCAATATTTGTTTTCATTTTTATTTTTAAAATAATACTCTTCACACTCGTTCTAGGATACTACATATCCCATCTCTAACGAGTCATTCTCAATGGATATTACTAATCCAATCTCTGATGAATTCTTTCATTTGGTACTAATGTGTCTTGTTCTCCGAGCCCTGTAAACCAGAGCTCTGATACCAAATGAGACGACCCGAACCTCCCCGTGAAGGAAAGACGGATTGCTTTGAGGACAAGACCAATCATAACACAAACAGAAGAACATTTCATTGCTTATTACAACAATTCCATCAGAATACAAGAATATACAGAGTATGAATAAATATTATACATCAGAGAAATATCAGAGATTTAAATACATAGCAGCGGAAAAACAATACAAAACACAACTGAAAGGAATATACGGATACAGAGCTTTCCGAATATCACTCCAGCTGTAAACCAGGATCCTGTGAATATAAATCTGCAAAACCAAAACTACTAGTTGCCCGTGTGGAAAATAGGGGCACCTAGAGTTTAGATTAAAACAATAAACTCCAGGTCAGTCATGTGGCTGGTGTGAGAACTAAAACAGTTATTTAAAACTTTACTTTAAATCAGATATATCAAGGGACCACGCCGTATAACACGGAACGGGTTTCCTCCCAAGAATATGAGTGCATATATCAAAACAGCGCAATGATTTTTAGAAAAATAAAGCTATTATAAGACCTAGGTCCTATCACACAATGCAACACAAGCCAGGGGATAGGGTTTTCCCTTATAATAGCCAAACATGCTTGGTATGTTAAAACAAATCATTTAATACTATTATTTATAAGTGCATAGTGTATAAAACAACTTCAAATATAAATGTATTAATCCTAGACGGCATGGGTACCATATATCATGTCGCCAATACTAGGCTCTACAATCAAAACCGCGAATGTCACGTATTGGAAGTTGGATTTCCACCTGTGAACCAAGGCAAGGGATCGTCCTTACCACTTCGAGACAATCTAGCCCATGTCTCAGGCAAGTACTTTGTCAAGCCTTTGGATCGTCAGGGCTGGTCCAATCGATGTGGATTAAAATGCTTGAACACTACGTTTCCCCGCCCTATGGGGCGTAAACTGGTCATATCCCGACCAAACTATCGGCCTCGGAATGACCGATATAACCGAGGCGCCTCGCTATCCATCATTCACATAAGTAAAACGTCAGGGCTTGCAAAACGCTGACACCACTCCTAGCTAGAAAGAAACGCATGCCCTCCCTGATGTCCTCTTCCGTATCTGGTTCACACCAGTGTGAGGCTCGCGAATTAATGCTACACAAAGCTACGCTATATTAAAGCCATGCATTGATCATCAACCACAAGGCTCTGCTTTTCAACAAAAGCCCTGACCATTTGCATCTCAGCATGCCATACAGGCAATTCACGCTATGCAACCGACGTATATCAATCACAAAGAATGAAATCTGATGTCAGACACACATCCATTTAGAAGTTCGTTCTGGGTTTGAACGAAACCGGAGGCACCTTATTACTCCCGCATATGTCCAATACAGGGGAGAGGCCCTCGCATATCCGTCGATCTCCAAGTACATCTGGACGATCACCACTTATTACCTTGTCTTGGGTGTACAGCCCAATCAAGACATCAGTAATCATCCAAACGATGTGAAGACCTTCGGTCTTCAACCACCATCTTCATCCTCGACATATCGTCGAATCAGTTATTCAGAATGGGATAAACCCGGTATTTCTGAATAACTTGCGTATATAATAAACAAGTGCTATAAAAACAAAATATACGGCTCATTCCAATCCAGAATATTCCTTTATCCAAATATTCTCATACTTTGTGAAAGGTTACCATTAATTTTATCAAATATAAATTCTTTAAATTTATTCTTTAATCTTCCTTTGGATATCATTTCAATCTAATTAAAGATGCATTAAAACTCCACTTGGTTTTAATCTTCCCAAAAATCAATATTAACGATTATTTAACTTGGGAAATCATATCCTGCCTTTAACTGGGTTAAAGAACCAATGTAATTTAAAACACGGTTCACGATAAACCCAAAATCACATTCCATTCCATTAGCCTTTAACCATAAGTTAGCAAGTGAACAATTCCCTAAGTATTAACCCCGAAGGCTAAAACCAACATCAGATCAATACCCAGGAAACCATTCAACTCAACTAATCTCCAGTTAGTTTCTGATTTTCTTAACTCCATTGGGTCTAAGAACAGTATTATTAAAGATACCATTCACGACAACCCAAAATCTTATTCCTGTCTTTAACTAGGTTAAAGAACCAATGTCCTTCAAAACATGATTAATGATAAACCCAAAATCACCTTCCATTCCATCAGCCTTTAACCGTAAATTAGCAAGTGAACAATTCCCTAAATATTAACCCCGAAGGCCGAAACCAACATCAGATTAATACCCAGGAGACCATTCAACTTAACTAATCTCCAGTTAGTTTCTGATTTTCTTAACTCCATGGGGTCTAAGAACAGTATTATTAAAGATACCATTCATGACAACCCAAATCACATTCCATTAATAATGGAATCTTCATGGAAAACAAATCGATATATATAATCGATATAAACTTCCATATCCAACCGATAATATAAATGGAATAATGATAAGGCCTTTTAAATTCCATATATATTAACCGTCCTCCTCTACAGAAGCTTACTTCGATTATTAACAAATCGAATTCCATTCAATTCCAATTTAATATGTTAAACTGGAAAACTTTACTTTGGAAAATCCCCTTTAAATCCTAACAAAAGATTTATAAATTCCAAATCGCATTTCATTGTAAATCGGGTTAAAGAACAAATATCGTTAAAAACATGGTTCACGATAAACCCAGTTGACATTCCATTTTATTCCAATTATTAAATATAATTGGAAACTCTAACAATCTTAATTAAAAGATTTATTCTCTTCACATCGGGTTCAAAGAACAGTGTTACTAAAGATACCGTTTACGACAAACCCAAAATCCCATTTGATATTAAATACAAGGCTCTGAATAGAAAATATATCGGCTTATATTCAATATCAAATACTACAACCAACAAATATCTTATTGGAAATAACAATATAAATATATCCTTCAAATTTCCATAATAATATCTGTATAATCACGAAATCCAACATCAAAATATTCCGTAGACAATTTCTAATCAAATCGATTTCCAATTTATATATTGGAAATTTTGGTTTTTTTTAAAATCATTTCAAATCCAATTTATTTTTTATAAAAAAAAATTGGATTATAATTCTAGTTCAAAACTAGTTCATTTCGATAAAAATCTATTTTTATCTGTTCAAATATGGAATTTTTCATCCCAATTCTTTCTTACGATTTTACACAAATTTTCGAAATTTTTAATAATTTTATCAAGGCCCGTACAGTCAATTTCCCTAAACGGCCATCGAACTGCACTTACAGTGACCTTTACCAAATTTGATTTAGACATAATTCCAAATCCAACAGTTAGATTTCAAATCTCTAATATTTGTTAGAAAGCTCTTTTCGATACGAACCCAACGGTTCTGGTTTTAGGAGAATCCGACGGTCGGATCTCCCGTAATATCCATTCGAAGTTAATGGTCGAAATTCGCGAACTGCCACAGCGCGGCGCATTCTATTCAGGCCATTATATTATATATATAATATATATTTCATCGATTTCCATTTAAAAAGTATTTTATAAATCGTTTTATCTTCGTTTTCGAAACGATTTCAACATCGTATTCAATTTCAAATCAAAATTGATTATTCCATATCATCGATATATAAATGATAGTATTTTCAAAACATTATATTTTGGAGTCAATTCCTTTTTGATATTCACTATAAAAATGAATAAAATCGATATAAATATCGTTCACGTCAAAATTGCGTTAATCTAATCAACACGGCTTTATATATTCAAATATTTTCGTGTCTATCCCAAATCGGAGTCAAAATCATGTTTTGATTCTTTTCTTAATATTATTTGAAAATATTCGTTATTTTAAAATAATCGTTATTTTAAAATATTCATTCCTTTCTGAACTAGAATCAAGCACATTCAATTACCATAGAATGTGATTATATGGATTTCATACAACACATGTACACAACAACAGTGATAAACAATCATCCATCATCCAGAGTGCATCCTACACTGTATAAGCATTAAATATAAATATTTAACGCTTATAACAGTCTGTCAACTTATCGATTGACATACAACTAATTATTGGGATTAATGTATGTCATATATCATCCCAATACCCGTGTGGGGTTTCAATCAACAAATACAGATTTATTTGTGCAGTTGGGCGATGTGTAAAATTTATCGTCCCAATCAATATCAGTTAAATCAGTGTATATAAACAAATCGTCCGATTTGTTTATGAGTATTTATTTTATTTATATACACATTAAAAACCATATTTTTAACTATAATTTTTTTTATTCCATTCCACATCACACAATTAATTTTCACAACACAATTAGACAAACAAACAAGCCGTCCATGGTTTGTGGACGACGGGTGTCGGGTGCTGCTAAGCACCGTCCGCATCCTAGTAAGTATTTTAACTAGAAAATAAAATAAAAGTGAGAAGTTCTCACCTTTGGGATCCACTCTGCCGTGCTTTGATTGTCGATCTATGTAGTATACCTATGTTAAAAATTATATTTTTAACCAATCAATAATTATTTCTTTGCATGAATATTTTATAAATAACATACATAGGCTAAAAATTATATTTTTATCTTTCTAAAAATAGTTTCATATTTTTATAACAACGCTACATAGATAAAAATCACATTTTTATGCCGCTACTCTATAGATAAAAATCAAATCTTTCTATCGCTAATGAAGATATAAAAAATCACAATTTTTCATTGCCATCAAACGATAAAAATCATATTTTTACTTTGCTATATATATGATAAAATCACATTTTTATATCGTTACTTCATACATAAAAATCGTATTTTTATATCTCTACTACATATATAAAGATCAAATTTTTATTTTCTATATACGATAAAAAATCATATTTTTATCGCTCCTTTCAAAATGAAAATCTATTTTGTCTACAATGAAAAATCTAATCTTTTTCTTTGCAAAAATCTAATCTTTTACTTCGCAAAAATCTGATCTTTTACTTTCCAAAAATCTTAGCTTTTATAAAAATAAAAATCCTAACTCTCATAAGTAAAAATCGTATTTTTAACACTAATCTATCTATGTAAAAACCGTATTTTTAATCCCATATTCTCTAGTTACAAATAAGGTTTTAAAACAGCGATTTATAATTAAATTAAATTAATAAAACTTACTGTTAAATTTTCAGATCGACCGAGGAGGGGGTGTTTCTCGGTACTGACGACGGTCGGAGGAAGAAGGGTGTGACGATCGGGAATTTCGCTCGGTCCGAACCAGTCGCTAAACCGACCCAGACCGTTCGAAATGCCCAATCGTTTGAGAACATGACAAAATAGAACGCATACAAAAGAACATTTCATTGTATATTACAACAATACATCAGATCACGAGAATATACAGAGTATAAATGAATATTACACAGAAATATCAGAGATTTAAATTACATTTAAATACATAGCAGCGGAAAATAATACAATACACAACTAGAAGTAGATATACGGATACAAAGCTTTCCGGATATCGTTCCAGCTGTAAACGAGGATCCTATGAATATAAATCTGCAAAACCAAAACTACTAGCTGCCCGTGTCAAAATAAGGGCACCCAGAGTTTAGGTTAAAACAATAAACCCCAGGTCAGTCATGTGACTGGTGTGAGAACTAAAACAGTTATTAATCTTTATTTTAAAATTAGGTAAATCAAGGGACCACACCGTATAACACGGAACGGGTTTCCTCCCAAGAATACCAGTGCATAAAACAACGGCGCAATGGTAAGTAAAGAAAAATGAAGCTATTATAAGACCCAGGTCCTATCACACAATGCAACGCAAGCCGGGGGATAGGGTTTTTACCTTATAATAGCCAAGAATGCTTGATACGTTTAAAAGAAATCATTTTGATACTATTATAAGTGTATAGTGTATAAAACAACTTCAAATCATAAGTATCAATCATAGGCGGCATGAATGCCCCATACCACTATGTCGCCATATATAGGTTATACAATCAAAACTGCAATGTCGTATTGGAAGTTGGGTTAACATTTATGGTATGAACCGAGGCTAGGGGCAAGATCCTCACCGATTCGAGACTGTCTAGTCCGAGTCTCAGGCAAGCGCGCAGACAAGCCTTGGATCGTCAGGGCCGCTCCACCGATGTGGATTATTATGCCTGAACACTACGTTTCTCCGCCCTTTGGGGCGTAAGCCTGGCCCGTCAGCCGACCAGAAGCATCGGCCGAAACCGATATCACGAGGCGCCTCGCTTTTCAGCAAGTAATAATAAGCAACATCCACATGAGTCAAACTCGTCAGCCAGTTCAAGCACTGACGCCACTCCTAACTAGAAAGAAACGCATGTCCTCCCTGATGTCCGTCTCCCATTTTTAGTTCATACCGGGTGTGATACTCGCGAATCAACGTTACACAAAGCTACGCCACACAAGGCCGTGCTTTGATCATCAACCACAAGACTTTGCTTTTCAACAAAAGCCTTGATTCATGCAACTCAGCATGCCACATTGTCAGTCCATACTGTACCACTGATTTCTGCCAATATATAACCTCTAGGCTCGTACGTCTCAGAGAAGGGTGTATAGCAAGAGAATAAATTCTCTGCCACCAAACAGATATATATTTAGCAGAGATCACCAATACAGTATAAAGGAATACAACGTCAGACACACTATCCATTTACAAGTCTGTTCTGGGTCTGAACGAAACCGGAGGCACTTTCCTCGCATATCCATCCATCTCCAAGTACGTCTGGACGACCACCAACTATTTCCATCCTCTTGGGTGTACAGCCCAATCAGGATCGTCGGTAATTATCCAAACGATGTGAAGACTTCCGGTCTTCAACCACCGTCTTCATCTTCGACATATCGTCGAATCGGTTATTCAGAATGAGTATAAACCCGGCCTTTCCGAACAACCCGCGTATATTAAAAATAAATGTTACACAAACACAACATACGCCTCATTCCAATTCATTAGTTACTAACCGTAAATTAATCAAGAGAATAATTCCCCAATTATTAACCCCGAAGGCCGAAACCAACATCAGATCAATATCCAGAAAACCATTCTGCTTAGCTAACCGACAGTTAGTTTCTAAATTTCACATTCATAGGGAAAGGTTCCCATTAATTTTATCCAAGATAAATTTCTTGAATTTATTCTTTAATCTATTTTTGAATATCAATTCAAACTAGTCGGGATTAGCGAACCTTACCGAAGTAATCATTTGTTTTAATTTCTCAATCCCAACCTATTCATCCCATGAAGTAAAACTGGTTATACTTCATATCTAACACCACGGTGTTATCGGTAAATTCAATTACCATTTCACGTTCAAATCTAATTAAAGATTTAACTATCGCCTGGAGCAAAACTGGTGGTACTCCATTTTCGATCTTTTCAATCTAATTAAAGATTCATTAAAACTCCACTTAGTTTTAATCTTTAACTGGGTTAAAGAATCAGTGTCATTTAAAACACAGTTCACGATAAACCCAAAATCACATTCATTAATTATCGGGTTAAAGAACGAGTGTTATTTAAAACACTGTCCACGATAAACCCAAAAATCAATATCAATTCAATTCCAATTAAATATTATTTAATTGGTACCCTTCATTAAATCTAAATAAAAAGATTTAATCTTTTCTCAACTGGCTTCAAGAACAGTGTTAGTGAAGACACCATTCACGACAAACCCAAATCACATTTGATATTCAATACAAGGCTCTGAATAGAAAATATATCGGCTTATATTCAATATCAAATTCTACGACTAACAAATGTCGTATTGGAAACAACGATATAAATATATATCTTTCAAATTTTCATAACAACATCTGTATAATCACGAATTCCAACATCGAAATATTCCGAAGAACATTTCGATTCAAATCCACTCTAATGCAATCATTGGAAATTCTGGTTATTTTTAAAACCCTTTTCAAATTCAATTTATTTATTTAAAAATAAATAGAATTATAATTCTAGTTCAAAACTAGTTTACTTCGATAAAAATCTATTTTTATCTTTTCAAATATGGAGTTTTTCATCCCAATTCTTCTCAAATCATTTCTTATGATTTTACACAAATTATTACTATTTTTAATAATTTTATCAAGGCCCGTACAGTCGATTTCCATCAACGGCCATCGAACTGCACTTACAGCGACCTTTTTCGAATTTGATTTGGACGTATCTCCAAATCCAACCGTTAGATTTCAAATTTCTAACATTCGTTAGAAAGCTCTTTTCGATACGAACCCAACGGTTCCGGTTTTAGGAGAATCTGACGGTCGGATCTCCCGTAATGTCCGTTTGAAATAAATGGTCGAAATTCACGAACTGCCGCGGCGCGGCGCGTTCTATTCAGGCCATTATATTATATATATATAATATATAATATATATTTCGTCGATTTCTATTTAAAACGAATTATATAAATAGTTTTAAATTCGTTTCAAAAGCAATTTCAACTTCCATTTCAATTCAAATCAAAATTGAATTATTCTTTATAAATTCGTTTTAAAATTCATTTCTATTCAATTCAAATTTCAATTCAATTTGAATTCATTTCAATTCGCTTTCAATTCAATTTGAATTCGTTTTCAATTTAATTCAATTCCAAAGTCGTTTTCTATTCGATTCAATTCAAATTGGTTTTCTATTCGATTCAATTCAAATTGGTTTTCTATTCGATTCAATTCAAATTGGTTTTCTATTCGATTCAATTCAAATTGGTTTTCTATTCGATTCAATTCAAATTGGTTTTCTATTTGAATCAAATTCATTATAAATTCAATTGAAATCAAATTCGTTATATATTCAATTCGAATTCGTTTCCTATTCAATTTAATTCAAATTTCATTTCAAAATATGCGATTTCGAAATCACTTTTCAATATTCATTTTAAAATGAGTAAAATCGATATAAACATCGTTCACGTCAAAATGGCGAATCTCTAATCAACACGGCTTCATATCATTCTATTTTCAAATATTCTATTTCAAATATTTCCTTTTCAAATATTTCCTATTCAAATATTTCTATATTAAAATATTTCGTTCAACACATGACTTATCTCAACGGATGAGTACAGTCAACACATGAACCTTTATTTTATATTGATAAAGATGTAAATTTTATTATTAAAATATTTCGTTCAACCCATGACTTATCTCAATGGATGAGTACAGTCAACACATGAACCTTTATTTTATAATATTCTTTATCTTCTAAATTGGAATGAGGCCCAATCAATCACCATATAATGTTAATTATATGGATTTTCCTACATCACACGTATATAATAGCATTGCAAAATAATCAACCATCAACCAAAGTGCACTACACTGTATAAGCATCAAATATAGATATCTAATGCTTATAACAGCCTGTCAATCAATCGATCGACATATTTAATCAATCAGGATGAGTGAACTTCAAATTTCATCCCAACACCCGTGTGGGGTTTCAAACAATCAAACACAGATTTTAGTTGTGCAGTTGGGCGATGTGTAAAATCTATCGACCCAATCAATGTCCTTCAAATAGGTGTACATAAACAAACCGTCCGGTTTGTAAATGAATATTTATTTTATTCACTTCCACGTTAAAACTATATTTTTAACGATAAAATATTTTATTTAACTTATGAATGTTCTATTCAGTTCATTCATTCAATAAAATGATATTTTCATTTTTCTAACATATTTTAGAAAATTTCGGCGGCATAACGGCACGATACTAGAAACGGGACAAGGCCTAGCCTTATCCCCGGTCTAGTGAAGGCCCACGCCATTCACACATCAATCAATCCAATTTCATTTCATCAAACAACCAAATTTCAATCAAATACTCTAACTAATTTTTGCAATCAAACAAACAAGTCCATGGTCTGTGAACGATTGTGTCGGGTGCTACTAAACACCGTCTGCATCCTAGTATATATATAACTAGAAATAGAAATTGAAGAGTGAGAAATTCTCACCGATAGCTATCCTAACTTCACGACACATCATTGATAGAAATCTTCAACGTTCTCGCATTTTTGTCATCTTTGTTGCCCGTAGTCACTACATATATAAAAATCACACATTTTTATATTTTGATGTCTTTAAAATAAAAATCACATTTTTATTTGTTCACTTTCAGTTTAAAAAAAATCATATTCTTACTATGCTATTCAATATAGAAAAATCGAATTTTTACTATGCTATTCAATATAGAAAAATCGAATTTTTACTATGCTATTCAATATATAAAAATCGAATTTTTTACTATGCTATTCAATATATAAAAATCGAATTTTTACTATGCAAAAATCCTATATCTGATCCACTACATATTTAAAAATCCTATCTTTATTATCTCTACTATATAAAAATCATATTTTTATTATTCCTATAATATAAAATTTATATTTATCTTCATAAAAATATTTCCAACATATGACAAATCATATTTTGATTCAAATACAAAATCTTGTTTATCATTAAAAATCCAATCTTTTTCAAATTAAAGATCACATTTTCTTCTATACTTGGTTATGTGAATAAAAATCATACCTTCATCTACATATAAAATCACACCTTTTCATGTTTATATTCAGAGAAAAACCCTATTTTTACTCATAATAAAAACCCTAAATTTTCTATAATTAAAAACCAGATCTTTTTTTTTATGTACACAAATCATAACAACTTACTGCGTTGGTCGAAGGGAGGAGGGAGTCAGAGTTGGTGGCTGACCGGAGGTGGCTCGCCAGAGTCGGGGGTGCAAGGCGGAGGTCGGGGGGGCTGCGCTCCAGCGGAGGGGGCTCGCTTCTTGGAATTGGCAACTGGGGGGATTTCGGGGTTTACATGGAAGGAGAGGAGTGCGGCGAGGGAAGATGAGGAGGGAGGAAGGAGGAACGGCGGAGAAGGAGGGGGGTTCGCCGGAGCTTGGTCGGGGTGAGGCGCACGCCGCAGGCGGCGACAGACGAGGTAGAAAGACGGGATCGAGATCCCCTTTTTTTTTATTTTCTTTCTCGATCAACTGAAGTGAGGGAGAGAAGTGAGGGCTAATATAATAATTTATATTATTTTATTACTTTAAACTCCTTGAAAGCAACTTTTTATTTTGACCTCCAAACAAGACCCACCGACTGTCGTCTCCAACGTATTACCCCCATTCCGAACACAATGGGATATGTTTCGTAAGCCAATTCGGCCGTTACGATCAGTTTTCATTGAATTTAAAATATAATTCTTTATATATTCAATTTAAACGCACATTTTAAATTACCGGGGCCATATACTGATTCAGAAAATTCCAGAAAAATTATTTCTAGCTTCGTATTGACGATACGGTCCTAACAAAACTAATTTCATCGAATTCTGAGACCGTTTGAAAAATGGCCAATTTCCAGTCGATTAAAATCAACTGAAACTGGTCAAACGCGTTTTCCTTTGCCACGCTCACATATTGATTCGAAAAATTATGAAATTTGAAATCTAGCAATAACTTGACATCGCGGATCCAACAAAAGTGGTTTCGTCGAAATCCGAGGTCGTTTGCAAAATTTCCATTTTTAAGGGCCTGAATTCCATAGCGACTATTCAGAATTTTCAACTGGACATATCTTTTGATTCCCGCTATGAAATTTTGATTTGTTGGAAAGATATTATCGATTTGATCCTAATGTTTTTGGTTTCACTAAAATCCGGATTGTTTTGCACCCGGTACATTCAATTGAAGTTTGAAATCGAATTATCGAACTACCGTGCCATTTTCAATTCCTTTTATAATTATATATAATTATTTATACTCTATTGTCGATCTATATAACTATATACGATTGAATTTTATTCAAAAGAAATTTCCTCGTCGATATTATTTAAAATAATTCATTTTAAATAATCAAAATTCGCTAAAATTGCCAAAATAAAATTTTTAAACTGGCCCAGATTTTCGGGTTGTTACAATCTCCCCCACTTAAAACTTTTCATCCCCGAAAAGGAACAAAGTCGAAAGTGGTTTGATCAATCAACTCTACGTTCGATCTGGCTTCCGTTCTCCAACTTTTCAGTTTCTAAGAATTTCCAAAAATTCAAAAATTTGGCTAACACCCTAAATTTTCGAAAAATTTCGCCATAACCTCCCCTGCAATGGGAGCATCGGGAAATCTCAAATAGCTTCCCCGGTCCTTCAGATCTCGAAAAGAAAAAGAAAACGCCAAGCGGCTAGCCAATAGGCTCATAAAATCATCATCACCCAAACAAAACAGTAAATTATGTAGTAAACATGTACCTATTTGTCGGGCAAACAAATTTTATTCTCTGCTCTAGCCTCCTTGCTATGACCTGTTCAATGTAAGTACATGTATATGCAAGAAAATGCGACCAAATTTCAATTATAACTCAATATTTGGTTCAATTTGGTTAAAGGTTCAACATCTTATTTAATCAACCAATAATCAACAACACAACCATCAATCAATTAGTTGATTAGCTTTTCAAATTCATAATTTTGATATATAGTCAAAAATCAGATTTTTGATGCCAAATCACTACAATAAGCCCTACCTAGTTTTTGGTTCTCACACCAGTCAATAGGAGATATATAGATACTACACGTTCGTCACTCGAATATAAATTCTAATGATGGAGCTCCATCATCAAAATCATCTCCGGGCGATTAGAGTGTAATTCTATATCTATCCAGTATATTAAAACTTCAAATACACGTTTGCAAGGCGTATATGAAAAATCTTTATATACTGGACTGTCCAAATCAATATAAAATAAATATTCAAATACGTATACAACGATTTAAATTTTCAAAACAAAAATTGTTTTCATTTTAAAAATATACTCTTCACACTCGTTCTAGGATAGTACTGATCCTATCTCTAACGAGTCATTCTCATTGGGTTTTACTAATCCAATATCTGATGAATTCTTTCATATGGTTCCAATGTGTCTTGTTCTCTGAGCTTTGTAAACCAAAGCACTGATACCACGTGTGACGATCGGGAATTTCGCTCGGTCCGAACCAGTCGCTAAACCGACCCAGACCGTTCGAAACGCCCTATCGTTTGAGAACATGACAAAATAGAACGCATACAAAAGAACATTTCATTGTATATTACAACAATACATCAGATCACGAGAATATACAGAGTATAAATGAATATTACACAGAAATATCAGAGATTTAAATTACATTTAAATACATAGCAGCGGAAAATAATACAATACACAACTAGAAGTACATATACGGATAGAAAGCTTTCCGGATATCGTTCCAGCTGTAAACCAGGATCCTGTGAATATAAATCTGCAAAACCAAAACTACTAGCTGCCCATGTCAAAATAAGGGCACCCAGAGTTTAGGTTAAAACAATAAACCCCAGGTCAGTCATGTGACTGGTGTGAGAACTAAAACAGTTATTAATCTTTATTTTAAAATTAGGTAAATCAAGGGACCACACCGTATAACACGGAACGGGTTTCCTCCCAAGAATACCAGTGCATAAAACAACGGCGCAATGCTAAATAAAGAAAAATGAAGCTATTATAAGACCCAGGTCCTATCACACAATGCAACGCAAGCCGGGGGATAGGGTTTTTACCTTATAATAGCCAAGAATGCTTGATACGTTTAAAAGAAATCATTTTGATACTATTATAAGTGTATAGTGTATAAAACAACTTCAAATCATAAGTATCAATCATAGGCGGCATGAATGCCCCATACCACTATGTCGCCATATATAGGTTATACAATCAAAACCGCAAAGTCGTATTGGAAGTTGGGTTATCATTTATGGTATGAACCGAGGCTAGGGGCAAGATCCTCACCGATTCGAGACTGTCTAGTCCGAGTCTCAGGCAAGCGCGCAGACAAGCCTTGGATCGTCAGGGCCGGTCCACCGATGTGGATTATTATGCCTGAACATTACGTTTCTCCGCCCTTTGGGGCGTAACCCTGGCCCGTCAGCCGACCAGAAGCATCGGCCGAAACCGATATCACGAGGCGCCTCGCTTTTCAGCAAGTAATAATAAGCAACATCCACATGAGTCAAACTCGTCAGCCAGTTCAAGCACTGACGCCACTCCTAACTAGAAAGAAACGCATGTCCTCCCTGATGTCCGTCTCCCGTTTTTAGTTCATACCGGGTGTGATACTCGCGAATCAACGTTACACAAAGCTACGCCACACAAGGCCGTGCTTTGATCATCAACCACAAGACTTTGCTTTTCAACAAAAGCCTTGATTCATGCAACTCAGCATGCCACATTGTCAGTCGATACTGTACCACTGATTTCTGCCAATATATAACCTCTAGGCTCGTACGTCTCAGAGAAGGGTGTATAGCAAGAGAATAAATTCTCTGCCACCAAACAGATATATATTTAGCAGAGATCACCAATACAGTATAAAGGAATACAACGTCAGACACACTATCCATTTACAAGTCTGTTCTGGGTCTGAACGAAACCGGAGGCACTTTCCTCGCATATCCATCCATCTCCAAGTACGTCTGGACGACCACCAACTATTTCCATCCTCTTGGGTGTACAGCCCAATCAGGATCGTCGGTAATTATCCAAACGATGTGAAGACTTCTGGTCTTCAACCACCGTCTTCATCTTCGACATATCGTCGAATCAGTTATTCAGAATGAGTATAAACCCGGCCTTTCCGAACAACCCGCGTATATTAAAAATAAATGTTACACAAACACAACATACGCCTCATTCCAATTCATTAGTTACTAACCGTAAATTAATCAAGAGAATAATTCCCCAATTATTAACCCCGAAGGCCGAAACCAACATCAGATCAATATCCAGAAAACCATTCTGCTTAGCTAACCGACAGTTAGTTTCTAAATTTCACATTCATAGGGAAAGGTTCCCATTAATTTTATCCAAGATAAATTTCTTGAATTTATTCTTTAATCTATTTTTGAATATCAATTCAAACTAGTCGGGATTAGCGAACCTTACCGAAGTAATCATTTGTTTTAATTTCTCAATCCCAACCTATTCATCCCATGAAGTAAAACTGGTTATACTTCATATCTAACACCACGGTGTTATCGGTAAATTCAATTACCATTTCACGTTCAAATCTAATTAAAGATTTAACTATCGCCTGGAGCAAAACTGGTGGTACTCCATTTTCGA
Source organism: Allium sativum (assembly GCA_030737875.1). Taxonomy (NCBI): domain Eukaryota; kingdom Viridiplantae; phylum Streptophyta; class Magnoliopsida; order Asparagales; family Amaryllidaceae; genus Allium; species Allium sativum. Next base: position 293,394,674 of record CM060909.1, read on the forward strand.
TCTTTTCAATCTAATTAAAGATTCATTAAAACTCCACTTAGTTTTAATCTTTAACTGGGTTAAAGAATCAGTGTCATTTAAAACACAGTTCACGATAAACCCAAAATCACATTCATTAATTATCGGGTTAAAGAACGAGTGTTATTTAAAACACTGTCCACGATAAACCCAAAAATCAATATCAATTCAATTCCAATTAAATATTATTTAATTGGTACCCTTCATTAAATCTAAATAAAAAGATTTAATCTTTTCTCAACTGGCTTCAAGAACAGTGTTAGTGAAGACACCATTCACGACAAACCCAAATCACATTTGATATTCAATACAAGGCTCTGAATAGAAAATATATCGGCTTATATTCAATATCAAATTCTACGACTAACAAATGTCGTATTGGAAACAACGATATAAATATATATCTTTCAAATTTTCATAACAACATCTGTATAATCACGAATTCCAACATCGAAATATTCCGAAGAACATTTCGATTCAAATCCACTCTAATGCAATCATTGGAAATTCTGGTTATTTTTAAAACCCTTTTCAAATTCAATTTATTTATTTAAAAATAAATAGAATTATAATTCTAGTTCAAAACTAGTTTACTTCGATAAAAATCTATTTTTATCTTTTCAAATATGGAGTTTTTCATCCCAATTCTTCTCAAATCATTTCTTATGATTTTACACAAATTATTACTATTTTTAATAATTTTATCAAGGCCCGTACAGTCGATTTCCATCAACGGCCATCGAACTGCACTTACAACGACCTTTTTCGAATTTGATTTGGACGTATCTCCAAATCCAACCGTTAGATTTCAAATTTCTAACATTCGTTAGAAAGCTCTTTTCGATACGAACCCAACGGTTCCGGTTTTAGGAGAATCCGACGGTCGGATCTCCCGTAATGTCCGTTTGGAATAAATGGTCGAAATTCACGAACTGCCGCGGCGCGGCGCGTTCTATTCAGGCCATTATATTATATATATATTATATATAATATATATTTCGTCGATTTCTATTTAAAACGAATTATATAAATAGTTTTAAATTCGTTTCAAAAGCAATTTCAACTTCCATTTCAATTCAAATCAAAATTGAATTCTTCTTTATAAATTCGTTTTAAAATTCATTTCTATTCAATTCAAATTTCAATTCAATTTGAATTCATTTCAATTCGCTTTCAATTCAATTTGAATTCGTTTTCAATTTAATTCAATTCCAAAGTCGTTTTCTATTCGATTCAATTCAAATTGGTTTTCTATTCGATTCAATTCAAATTGGTTTTCTATTCGATTCAATTCAAATTGGTTTTCTATTCGATTCAATTCAAATTGGTTTTCTATTTGATTCAATTCAAATTGGTTTTCTATTCGATTCAATTCAAATTGGTTTTCTATTTGAATCAAATTCATTATAAATTCAATTGAAATCAAATTCGTTATATATTCAATTCGAATTCGTTTCCTATTCAATTTAATTCAAATTTCATTTCAAAATATGCGATTTCGAAATCACTTTTCAATATTCATTTTAAAATGAGTAAAATCGATATAAACATTGTTCACGTCAAAATGGCGCATCTCTAATCAACACGGCTTCATATCATTCTATTTTCAAATATTCTATTTCAAATATTTCTTTTTCAAATATTTCCTATTCAAATATTTCTATATTAAAATATTTCGTTCAACACATGACTTATCTCAACGGATGAGTACAGTCAACACATGAACCTTTATTTTATATTGATAAAGACGTAAATTTTATTATTAAAATATTTCGTTCAACACATGACTTATCTCAGTGGATGAGTACAGTCAACACATGAACCTTTATTTTATAATATTCTTTATCTTCTAAATTGGAATGAGGCCCAATCAATCACCATATAATGTTAATTATATGGATTTTCCTACATCACACGTATATAATAGCATTGCAAAATAATCAACCATCAACCAAAGTGCACTACAATGTATAAACATCAAATATAGATATCTAAAGCTTATAACAGCCTGTCAATCAATCGATCGACATATTTAATCAATCAGGATGAGTGAACTTCAAATTTTATCCCAACACCCGTGTGGGGTTTCAAACAATCAAACACAGATTTTAGTTGTGCAGTTGGGCGATGTGTAAAATCTATTGACCCAATCAATGTCCTTCAAATAGGTGTACATAAACAAACCGTCCGGTTTGTAAATGAATATTTATTTTATTCACTTCCACGTTAAAACTATATTTTTAACGATAAAATATTTTATTTAACTTATGAATGTTCTATTCAGTTCATTCATTCAATAAAATGATATTTTTATTTTTCTAACATATTTTAGAAAATTTCGGCGGCATAACGGCACGATACTAGAAACGGGACAAGGCCTAGCCTTATCCCCGGTCTAGTGAAGGCCCACGCCATTCACACATCAATCAATCCAATTTCATTTCATCAAACAACCAAATTTCAATCAAATACTCTAACTAATTTTTGCAATCAAACAAACAAGTCCATGGTCTGTGGACGATTGTGTCGGGTGCTACTAAACACCGTCTGCATCCTAGTATATATATAACTAGAAATAGAAATTGAAGAGTGAGAAATTCTCACCGATAGCTATCCTAACTTCACGGCACATCATTGATAGAAATCTTCAACGTTCTCGCCTTTTTGTCATCTTTGTTGCCCGTAGTCACTACATATATAAAAATCACACATTTTTATATTTTGATGTCTTTAAAATAAAAATCAAATTTTTATTTGTTCACTTTCAATTTAAAAAAAATCATATTCTTACTATGCTATTCAATATAGAAAAATCGAATTTTTACTATGCTATTCAATATAGAAAAATCAAATTTTTACTATGCTATTCAATATATAAAAATCGAATTTTTTACTATGCTATTCAATATATAAAAATCGAATTTTTACTATGCAAAAATCCTATATCTGATCCACTACATATATAAAAATCCTATCTTTATTATCTCTACTATATAAAAATCATATTTTTATTATTCCTATAATATAAAATTTATATTTATCTTCATAAAAATATTTCCAACATATGACAAATCATATTTTGATTCAAATAAAAAATCTTGTTTATCATTAAAAATCCAATCTTTTTCAAATTAAAGATCACATTTTCTTCTATACTTGGTTATGTGAATAAAAATCATACCTTCATCTACATATAAAATCACACCTTTTCATGTTTATATTCAGAGAAAAACCCTATTTTTACTCATAATAAAAACCCTAAATTTTCTATAATTAAAAACCAGATCTTTTTTTTATGTACACAAATCATAACAACTTACTGCGTTGGTCGAAGGGAGGAGGGAGTCAGAGTTGGTGGCTGACCGGAGGTGGCTCGCCAGAGTCGGGGGTGCAAGGCGAAGGTCGGGGGGGCTGCGCTCCAGCGGAGGGGGCTCGCTTCTTGGAATTGGCAACTGGGGGGATTTCGGGGTTTACATGGAAGGAGAGGAGTGCGACGAGGGAAGATGAGGAGGGAGGAAGGAGGAAAGGCGGAGAAGGAGGGGGGTTCGCCGGAGCTTGGTCGGGGTGAGGCGCACGCCGCAGGCGGCGACAGACGAGGTAGAAAGACGGGATCGAGATCCCTTTTTTTTATTTTCTTTCTCGATCAACGAGGTAGAAAGACGAGGTAGAAAGACGGGATCGAGGTTGAAAGCAACAACCCGTATTTTCAATAACCTGTTATAACATAAATCGAGGCAGAATTTAATTCTAAATTCTGAATCAAGGGAAACGGGGTATGCCATTGCGTTCGTCTCGGAAAAATATGCGAAATAGAGTCCGAGTTTTCGAAAATCGGAGTCCGTATGACCCAGTTAAGGCCCATTGAAGTTTTCAGAAAATTCCTAAGTAAAAACAGATTTAAATTTAATTTAAAAACAAGGGTTAGGGCAAACTGGCGCAGGCGGAAAAAATTCCCGCCAGGACCCGCATGTCGACAGCACTGTCGACAGGGCCCCCAGGGTGTCGACAGCCCTGTCGACAGGGGGTGCCCGGGCAGTCTAGCCTGGTGCACCATTTCTGATTTGGGCTTGATTGGGTGGCTTGGTTCTAGAGAGTTCCGAGATCTGATGGACCAAATACAATCTAGGGTTAATCCTAAGGCTAATATCACTCTAATCTTCTATAAATAAGACCCTAACCTACCCTAAATCACTCATTATTCAATCTAGCAACCAAACTATGTCAAATTGATTTCTCAAATGGCCTCCACCTAAAAACCCTAGCCTCCAATCTCTTCATTAATAATTCCTATGAAGGTTATGATGTTCATACAAGCATTTCTAAGTTGTATGAATGATCATTAGCTTGCATACATCATCAAGTTGCAAGTTTTATTTGCTAAGCTAGTGTTTTTGGGTGTTTTCTTATTGGAGCTTTGTTTTGGGGTTTTATGCTTGCATAAAAAAGGGCTTCTCAATCTTTATTAGGAGATTTGTGTCTTCATAATAGTTGTAAGCCCTCTTACCTTCATTTTAGAAACTCTAAAGTTAATATGTGATGAAAGTTGGGATTTATGCAAGTTTGATAAGTTATGCATGCTTATGCGAGTTCACTATGCTATGTTATGCATGTTTAAGTTTATGCAAGTTCACTATGCTATGATTTGCTAGTTTAACAAGTTATGCATGTTTATGCAAGTTCACTATGCCATGATTTGCAAGTTTAACAAGTTATGCATGTTTATGCAAGTTCACTATGCTATGTTTTGCAAGTTTAACAAGTTATGCATGTTTATGCAAGTTCACTATGCTATGTTTTGCAAGTTTAACAAGTTATGCATGTTTATGCAAGTTCACTATGCTATGTTTTGCAAGTTTAACAAGTTATGCATGTTTATGCAAGTTCACTATGCCATGATTTGCAAGTTTGACAAGTTATGCATGTGTATGCAAGTTCACTATGCTAAGTTATGCAAGTCCAACATGTTATGCATGTTTATTATGATATGTAAGACTCATCATGTATGTTGTGCCAAGTTCCCTCTTCCTATCCTTTATGCGTTATAACGAATATGTAAGCGATAGAATGACGTTGGGGGGTTTGGGTAAAACTTAAAATACATGAAAATATAAGATTGGGAATTTACCTATTAAGTTAGGTCTACCCCTTGGGAATTTACCTATTAAGTTAGGTCTACCCAAGTATTTGTTAAACTTGTAATGATGGTTTGAAAATAAAGTGGACATGACACTTAGAAAACATAAGTGTGGCCAACTCGAGGTTGGGTTGAGTTTGTAGCATAATTCTACCCGGAACCGACCGGCTTAACTAGTGGCTACAAACAATAGGACCCAATGTGAGAAGTTGGTCATGTGGTGCCAAAACCCGAGGTTAGACTAAGTTGTGGTGTAAACCTACCCGGACCCGCCCGGCCTAACTAGTAACCACAACAAAGTCTAATGTGAGAGGTTAAGGTGCATTAAATTAATAAATGCCTCATGATTAGGGTTAAGTCAGGGTCCACTAATACTTAACCAATTTGGGGATTCGAGGGATTGAAATGGGGTTAAGTGGTGAACTGTTGGTTACACTTAACTAGTTTAATCCATGATTAGTGAAGGGTTAAACCACACTTAACCCTCTTAGAAAACCCTAGCAACGTGGTCTTTTCTAACAGTAATCCCAGTTTGGTATCATTCACAACCCTAGAAGCTAGGCTAGGGCGGGGCACGATTACTGGACGGATGTAAGCGACCAAAAGGCGATGGTTGAGTGGTACAGCGGTGCGGGTCCAGGCGGGCTACGGACGTGCACGTAGTCCGGTGTTGGACAAACTCGAGGCACGGGTACCAGTAGGTTAGGGCTGTGCATTATTGCTTAAGTGTCTGGGGTTGACACCCGAGGGCTTGATACACCCCAAAGGTGGACCCAGCACAGTCTAACTACAACCATACGTGGGCCATATGGACACCAACACTTGACGTGTTAGGTTTATAGGGAGCCGATCGACTAGACCGTTGGGCTGGGCCTTGTATTAAGGCCACCTCATGTTATTGGGCCAAAGTTTGGGCTGAGGGATCAATACCTGTTATGTTAGTTGCTAGTACACTATGGTGCAAGGTTTAATCTTCTCTATGTGATGACACCTTTATCTATTGCCAGTATGTTCATCTCAGTTTCCTCATGATGTTAACTTTATTAGTTTATAGACTGATCGTAGTAGGGCTTACCAGTCTTTTTGACTGACCTGTTTTCTTTCGCTTCTTTTCTTCCGTTTCCCCCCTCCCCAGGTTCTCAGGGAGGGAATAGTGGTGCTTAGCTTGGATCGCTTGCTTGTTTGCTGGATAGCTCATGTATGACTGGACATTGAGCTCGCTATGGTTTATCATCTTTATTTTGGGGATAGCACTATGTATTTCAGTATTTCTGTTATGATGTACTAGACATGTTTATTTTGGCAGTTGACTTTATGATGTACTAAACTTGTTTTGAGATGGTTTGAGATATTCCGCTGTTTTATTCTCACTTACTCTGATATATATATATATATATTTATGTTCCTGTTCTGCCTTGATATATCATTATGCATGCTTACCCAGTTCTAACACTCCCCAGAAGCTAGTGCCCCCGAAAGAGTGACCCTAGCGGAGGTGGGGTGTTACAAATTTTGTATCAGAGCATATGGTTTACGAGAAAGAACAAAAAGTTTTTAAAAGACTTTTGAAAAACTATTTTCAAAATAAGTATAAAGTATTTTCCAAAGAAAAGTCTAGTGTTTTAAAAGGCTATTCCCCAAAAAGCCATTAGCGTTATCCTTCGTTCCCTTGACCTAATCTTATCTTATCTTTCGTTTCAGTATGGCTGAGAATCTTGCCATCCCGGATGGAGTAAACGTACCACTCTGGTATAGGAGGCTTCTAGAAGCTAGGACAGTAGCTGGCCCCGCAAACCCTACTCCCACTCCTCCTCCTGTAGTTGAGAATCCTCACCCTAATGTCCCTCCTCCGGTGGTTCCTGTTCCTCCCCCTCCAGTTGCTGAGGCTCCTCTTCCTCCTCCTCCCCCTCAGCATCCTCAGGTTGAGTTCACGAAGGTTTGTAAAGACTTCAAGGCGATGGGAGGCAAGAATTTCCTAGGCACGGAATCTTTTGTTGAAGCTAGGAATTGGCTGAAAGACACTGAGGACTTGTTTGCTATTTTTGGGATTGATGACGAGAGGAAGATCTTATTGACAGGGTGGCTTTTGAAGGACGAAGCAGCCTATTGGTGGGAGGTCACCAATGGGACAAGGCCCGTCGAGACTTGGGCCGATTTGAGGACTAGATTTGTGGCCAAGTTTCTATCTACTGCTGAGGCGAATTTACAGATGGAGAAGTTCATTGCATTAAAGCAAGGTGATATGACTGTCAAGGAGTATGTGAACAGGTTTAATCAGCTGGCCCGTTTTGGTTTAGATATGGTAAACACTCCTGAGAAGAAGGCTCTTCGATTCGCTAGAGGGTTGAATGAGCCGTTGCAGGGCTTGGCGATGTCACATATTCCGCATGGAGCTACTTTCGAGAGTTTGGTCGATATGGCTCTACTTCAGGGTGATGGAAAGAAGGAGGTCAAGTCGAGTGATACTCAAGCAAAGAAAACTGATTCTCAGGGTAAAGGCAATCAAGGTGGTCAAAGCAATCAGGGGAATCAGGGCAAGAACAAGAAGGGGAATAACAACAAAGGCAAGGGAAAGTGCAATTACTGTGGTGCGCCTGGACACTTTGCTAAGGATTGTAGGAAGAAGAAAAGGAAGCTTAGTGGTGGATGTTTTTCTTGTGGTGAGACTGGACACTTCAGCAAGGAATGTCCGAAGAAGAAAGGGCAGGCTGGATCTTCAGGAGGGCAAGTTCATGCTCTCAATACCGCTCCAGTTCCCGAACGAGGTATTGTTTCTGTTGAGAACCTTGTTTATGTTTCCGATCTTCCAGTTTGTACCTTATTTGATTCTGGTGCATCACATAGCTTTATCTCATCTGACCTTGTTGATAGCTTGCACCTTAGTACTAGCTTAGTGGATGATCCCGTTTGTGTTTCGAATCCCATTGGGGGTTCTGCTCATCTATCTATGATATGTGAGGATCTAAGGATCTCTATACTCAGTGTAGAGTTCTTGTGTAGTGCGTATGTTCTTGGTTTCAGGGGATACGGATTGATATTGGGCATGGATTGGCTGTCCAGATATGGAGCCATTCTTGATTGTGAGCATAGGGTTGTGAGGCTTGTGACTCGCCTTGGCAACACCTTAGAGATTTCATGCAATCCGAAGAATCCCGTCATGTTGTGCTATCTTGAATCTCTCGACTCGTCAGAGGAAGCCCTTCAGTCTGTAAGGGTGGTCCGAGATTATCCGGATGTTTTTGAAGAAGTTAAGGGGTTGCCCCCTAAACGAGAGATTGATTTTCGCATTTATCTGGTGGATAATGCTAAGCCTGTTTCTTTGTCCGTTCGGCACATGGCTCCGCGTGAGAGACGGGAGCTCAGCAAGCAAATAAAGGAGTTGCTTGAGAAGAACTTCATCAGACGAAGTATATCCGAATGGGGAGCGCCTGTGGTATTTGCTACTAAGGCAGATGGTTCTCTTCGACTCTGTGTGGACTATAGAGAATTGAATAAGCTGACTAAGAAGAACAGACACCCATTACCGAGGATCGATGATCTCTTTGACCAGCTAGTTGGTGCTTCTGTTTTCTCTCAGCTTGATCTTGCTACTGGATTTCATCAGCTCAGAGTGGCTGAAGATAGTATAGACAAGACTGCATTCAGAACTCCAGATGGATTCTTTGAATGGCTTGTTATGCCGTTCGGCTTGACGAATGCACCCGCATATTTCGTGGACTTGATGAGTAGGGTGTTTCGGGAGTTCTTGAATAAGTTTGTCGTGGTCTTCGTAGATGATATTCTGGTCTTCTCCAAGGATGAAGAAGAGCACGCGAGGCATCTTGTAGAGGTGATGGATACGCTTAGAGCGCATCAGTTAAAGGCCAAGTTCTCCAAGTGTCACTTTTGGAGAAGGGAAGTTAGATTCCTTGGGCATATCGTATCCAAGCAAGGCTTAGCGGTGGATCCCGCTAAGGTGGTTGCGGTTCAGGATTGGAAGACTCCAAGGAATGCAACCGAAGTGAGAAGTTTTCTGGGTCTTGCAGGGTTTTACCGGAAGTTCATCAAGGACTTCGCGAAGATATCCGCTCCTCTTACTAAGTTGACAAAGAAGAACTTAGTTTTTGCTTGGGATATGGATTGTGAGCTTGCTTTTCAGAGACTAAAGAGAGCCCTTACCTCAGCACCAGTTCTAGCTTTACCCGATGGTGGTAAGATGTTTACCGTGTACACCGATGCTTGTGGCACGGGATTGGGCGCCGTTCTGATGCAAGAAGGCAGAGCTATATGTTTTGGTGGTAGGCAACTTAAGGTGCATGAGAAGAATTATCCCACTCATGATCTAGAGCTGGCAGCGATAGTATATGCACTCAAGGCTTGGCGTCATTATCTTCTGGGAGAGAGATTTGAGCTGTATACTGATCATAAGTCTTTGAAGTATCTCTTTTCGCAGAAGGATCTGAACTTGAGGCAGCAGAGATGGATGGAATTCTTGGCTTCCTATGATTTTGATATAGCCTATACCCCTGGCAAGGGGAATGTTGTAGCGGATGCGTTGAGTAGGAAAAGGTTGACACTAAGTCCTCTATTTGTTGAGATGAAGAATTTAGAGTTCTTGGCAACCTTTGATTTCTCTTTGGCAGTTGAATCGATGACCGGTTCTTTGGCATCTCTAGAGCTCAGGCCTACCCTTCTAGATCAAGTTGGGGCTTCGCAGAAGGAAGACCCTCAGATAATTGAGATTATGGATAAGCTGATTCGAGGGGAGACATCTAGTCACCTTGCTCGATATTCTATAGATGATAAGGGTTGGCTGAGGAGAGACGGAAGGCTGTGTGTTCCAAGGGTAGAAGATTTGGTGAGGAAAGTTCTTGATGAGGCACATCGCTCCAAGTTGACTATACATCCAGGCGGTGATAAGATGTATAATGATATGAAGCGCATTTTCTTCTGGCCTGGAATGAAGAAAGATGTGGCAGAATTTGTCTCCAGATGTGTTGTTTGTCAGAGAGTAAAAGCCGAGTCGAAGAAGCCCGGTGGGCTATTGCATCCTCTAGAGGTCCCGCTATGGAAGTGGGAGAGCATTTCTATGGACTTTATAGATGGGCTTCCAAGGTCAAGGAGAGGGAATACGAGCATATGGGTCATTGTAGATAGGCTTACGAAGAGTGCTCATTTCATTCCGGTAAAGAGCAAAAGGACCGCATCTGGGCTAGCATCAGTATATCTTCGTGAGATAGTACGGCTACATGGAGTCCCTTCCAGCATAGTCAGTGACCGAGACCCCATCTTTACTAGTCAGTTCTGGAACAGTTTGCAGGAAGCTATGGGCACAAGGTTGAACCTGAGTACGGCCTATCACCCACAAACAGACGACCAAACAGAAAGGGTGAATAGGGTACTTGAGGACTTGTTGAGGCTTTGCATTCTGGATTTTGGTGGTGCTTGGGAAGACCATCTTCCTCTTGTTGAGTTTGCATATAATAACAGTTATCAGGCGAGCATAGGGATGGCACCATTTGAGGCTTTATATGGGAGGCCGTGCAAGTCACCCACATGTTGGTGGGAGACTACAGATAAGCTTGTACTTGGACCCGACATGATTAGAGATACATCCGAGAAGGTCGAGTTGATTAGAAGACGGATGAAAGCGGCCCAAGACCGACAGAAATCCTATGCTGATAAGCGAAGATCCGATTTGGAGTTTGATGTTGGGGACATGGTTTTCGTAAAGGTTTCTCCTTTGCGGAATGTGGTCCGATTTGGAGCTGTTGGGAAGTTGGCACCGAGATTTGTTGGACCCTTCCCTATCATAGAGAGAATTGGGAAGATGGCTTATAAAGTGCAATTGCCCGAGAAGCTGTCCGGAGTGCATAATGTCTTTCATGTCTCGCATCTCCGAAAGTGCCTACATGAGTCCGCTGAGGTGGTTGAACCTAGCATTCTTGAAGACGTGGAAGTAGAGAAAGAAGCTACCTTGAGGAGAGCTCCGATTCGTATCTTGGGGACAGAGACCAAGAAGCTAAGGAATCGAGAGGTCAAGTTGGTAAAGGTTCAATGGGGTGAAGCCGAAGAAGACGCAACTTGGGAAACCGAGGAGAAGATGCGTGGGCTTTATCCATTCCTTTTTGAGGGTACACTCTCAATCTCTTTCCTTTTGTTAGCATATCTTTCTCTTTGCTACCCATATTTATCTAGTTTATCGTGTTAATCTTGTCATGAGAACCTTAGGTAGAAACCCTTTGGATGAAACATGTGTTTGAAACATGTTATGCTTGATGGTTGCAAGTGGTTGCAAGTGTTTGCAAGTGGTTGCTCGTGGATGCATTATACACGATTAGGCACTAGATCGGCTCGCACACTCCTCATATTGCATATGCATGAGTGTTTATGCTTACTCATGGATGGAAATTGTGTGTTATCACATGGATGTTGCATATGGATGTATGTTATGTGCACACATGTAGATATTATACATTATGTTAGGGATTTGCATACATATGGATACATTTCACTAACATATTTTGCATTGATCCTTGCATTAGATAAGTACATATACACACACCTTTGCATATGTTCATCTAGCATTTAGAATCTTTTAAGGACAATGGTTGCTCGTGGATGATGCTTTGAGTAGATGGATGATTTGATGGTAGGATACGTTCTTCCTAACTTGAAGATTTCGGGGACGAAATCCTTTAAGGAGGGGAGAATGTAACAACCCGTATTTTCAATAACCTGTTATAACATAAATCGAGGCAGAATTTAATTCTAAAATCTGAATCAAGGGAAACGGGCTATGCCATTGCGTTCGTCTCGGAAAAATACGCGAAATAGAGTCCGAGTTTTCGAAAATCGGAGTCCGTATGACCCAGTTAAGGCCCATTGAAGTTTTCAGAAAATTCCTAAGTAAAAACAGATTTAAATTTAATTTAAAAACAAGGGTTAGGGCAAACTGGCGCAGGCGGGAAAAATTCCCGCCAGGACCCGCATGTCGACAGCACTGTCGACAGGGCCCCCAGGGTGTCGACAGCCCTGTCGACAGGGGGTGCCTGGGCAGTCTAGCCTGGTGCACCATTTCTGATTTGGGCTTGATTGGGTGGCTTGGTTCTAGAGAGTTCCGAGATCTGATGGACCAAATACAATCTAGGGTTAATCCTAAGGCTAATATCACTCTAATCTTCTATAAATAAGACCCTAACCTACCCTAAATCACTCATTATTCAATCTAGCAACCAAACTATGTCAAATTGATTTCTCAAATGGCCTCCACCTAAAAACCCTAGCCTCCAATCTCTTCATTAATAATTCCTATGAAGGTTATGATGTTCATACAAGCATTTCTAAGTTGTATGAATGATCATTAGCTTGCATACATCATCAAGTTGCAAGTTTTATTTGCTAAGCTAGTGTTTTTGGGTGTTTTCTTATTGGAGCTTTGTTTTGGGGTTTTATGCTTGCATAAAAAAGGGCTTCTCAATCTTTATTAGGAGATTTGTGTCTTCATAATAGTTGTAAGCCCTCTTACCTTCATTTTAGAAACTCTAAAGTTAATATGTGATGAAAGTTGGGATTTATGCAAGTTTGATAAGTTATGCATGCTTATGCGAGTTCACTATGCTATGTTATGCATGTTTAAGTTTATGCAAGTTCACTATGCTATGATTTGCTAGTTTAACAAGTTATGCATGTTTATGCAAGTTCACTATGCCATGATTTGCAAGTTTAACAAGTTATGCATGTTTATGCAAGTTCACTATGCTATGTTTTGCAAGTTTAACAAGTTATGCATGTTTATGCAAGTTCACTATGCTATGTTTTGCAAGTTTAACAAGTTATGCATGTTTATGCAAGTTCACTATGCTATGTTTTGCAAGTTTAACAAGTTATGCATGTTTATGCAAGTTCACTATGCCATGATTTGCAAGTTTGACAAGTTATGCATGTGTATGCAAGTTCACTATGCTAAGTTATGCAAGTCCAACATGTTATGCATGTTTATTATGATATGTAAGACTCATCATGTATGTTGTGCCAAGTTCCCTCTTCCTATCCTTTATGCGTTATAACGAATATGTAAGCGATAGAATGACGTTGGGGGGTTTGGGTAAAACTTAAAATACATGAAAATATAAGATTGGGAATTTACCTATTAAGTTAGGTCTACCCCTTGGGAATTTACCTATTAAGTTAGGTCTACCCAAGTATTTGTTAAACTTGTAATGATGGTTTGAAAATAAAGTGGACATGACACTTAGAAAACATAAGTGTGGCCAACTCGAGGTTGGGTTGAGTTTGTAGCATAATTCTACCCGGAACCGACCGGCTTAACTAGTGGCTACAAACAATAGGACCCAATGTGAGAAGTTGGTCATGTGGTGCCAAAACCCGAGGTTAGACTAAGTTGTGGTGTAAACCTACCCGGACCCGCCCGGCCTAACTAGTAACCACAACAAAGTCTAATGTGAGAGGTTAAGGTGCATTAAATTAATTAATGCCTCATGATTAGGGTTAAGTCAGGGTCCACTAATACTTAACCAATTTGGGGATTCGAGGGATTGAAATGGGGTTAAGTGGTGAACTGTTGGTTACACTTAGCTAGTTTAATCCATGATTAGTGAAGGGTTAAACCACACTTAACCCTCTTAGAAAACCCTAGCAACGTGGTCTTTTCTAACAGTAATCCCAGTTTGGTATCATTCACAACCCTAGAAGCTAGGCTAGGGCGAGGCACGATTACTGGACGGATGTAAGCGACCAAAAGGCGATGGCTGAGTGGTACAGCGGTGCGGGTCCAGGCGGGCTACGGACGTGCACGTAGTCCGGTGTTGGACAAACTCGAGGCACGGGTACCAGTAGGTTAGGGCTGTGCATTATTGCTTAAGTGTCTGGGGTTGACACCCGAGGGCTTGATACACCCCAAAGGTGGACCCAGCACAGTCTAACTACAACCATACGTGGGCCATATGGACACCAACACTTGACGTGTTAGGTTTATAGGGAGCCGATCGACTAGACCGTTGGGCTGGGCCTTGTATTAAGGCCACCTCATGTTATTGGGCCAAAGTTTGGGCTGAGGGATCAATACCTGTTATGTTAGTTGCTAGTACACTATGGTGCAAGGTTTAATCTTCTCTATGTGATGACACCTTTATCTATTGCCAGTATGTTCATCTCAGTTTCCTTATGATGTTAACTTTATTAGTTTATAGACTGATCGTAGTAGGGCTTACCAGTCTTTTTGACTGACCTGTTTTCTTTCGCTTCTTTTCTTCCGTTTCCCCCCCCCCCAGGTTCTCACGGAGGGAATAGTGGTGCTTAGCTTGGATCGCTTGCTTGTTTGCTGGATAGCTCATGTATGACTGGACATTGAGCTCGCTATGGTTTATCATCTTTATTTTGGGGATAGCACTATGTATTTCAGTATTTCTGTTATGATGTACTAGACATGTTTATTTTGGCAGTTGACTTTATGATGTACTAAACTTGTTTTGAGATGGTTTGAGATATTCCGCTGTTTTATTCTCACTTACTCTGATATATATATATATATTTATGTTCCTGTTCTGCCTTGATATATCATTATGCATGCTTACCCAGTTCTAACACTCCCCAGAAGCTAGTGCCCCCGAAAGAGTGACCCTAGCGGAGGTGGGGTGTTACACGTCACCTAGCAACCTAGAATAACCGCCACCAATTAGAGAGGAAGAAAGCTAATCAAATTCAATTCTATTCAACTCTAACAACGAATCTACTTCAAAGGAAAGCTAATTCAACTTCAGAACTCAGATTTCAGAACTCAAGACCTTCTTTGAGTTGTGAGTTCGATTTCTTTAATAAAATAATTAACAATTTAATTGGATTGAGTTATGATGCGGATTATATGGTTATGTTGTGAATTATTGACCGCATGTTATCATCTATGTTGTAAAATTGTGATGTTATCATTTATGTTGTAAATTCTGTGATGTTATCATCTATGTTGTAAAGTTGTGATGTTATCATCCGTGTTGTAATTCTATGATTGTGTATTCATAGTGATGTTTCATATGCTAGTTTGGTTATGTTGATTTATATGATAAATCATATGTATGTATGCAAGTTAGGTTGTTAATTGAGACACAGATCATATGCAAGTTAGTGAAAATTTTATGCATAACTTTACATGTTTCATGACATCTACTTTATGTGTAAATTGGATCTAAAGTTAGGCTATGACATGCTAAATTCTACAAGCTAGTTTACATGTTTAGATGTAAGTTAACACCATCGTTATGTTGCATAAATCACATATGCAAGTTTATATAAATATATGTGTTTGGAGTATGAATCATGTTATGTAAGTTTGTGGTTATTGCCTATGCAAGTTTACTCCTTTAGATGTGGATCTATGACATACATGATTTATGCAAGTTTATGACTATTGCCTAAACAAGTTCACACCTTTAGATTTGGATCTATGACATATGTAGTTTTATGCAATTTTGTGACTTTGTCCTATGCAAGTTTTAGATGTAGAACCTCATTCACACATGCAAGTTCACCCCTTATGTTTAGATCTAGTTTTATCTGTATGTATGTTGTGATGTTTTCTCTTCATTCCATGAGTTAGACTATTCGAGTCTAACGTATATTTTACGTTAAACGAACAAACGTACAACGTGGGGTAATGGGATAATATTAAAAGATTTAATATTGAGAACTTGACATAAATACCTTAAATGGCATAAAATAAATATGTGAAGATAATTGGTATGATTTTGCATACCATAAATAGATGGACATAATTGAGTCAATTATGGCCATAGTTAAATTTGGAATTGATTGATAATTTGAATAGGGAAATTAATTCAAATTGGGGAATGATTAATTAGGTGTAATTAATCGTCTAAGACACGAGGTTAGGCTCTTTTGTGGTGTAAGACTGCCCGAACCCGCCCGGCAAATCCAGCCGCCACAAATGCCAGTCTAATGTGGGAGGTCTTAGGCATAAATTAAATACGTGATAGTTGTAAAGACACGAGGTTAGGATCTTTTGTGGTGTAAGACTGCCCGGACCCGCCCGACAAATCCAGCTGCCACAAATGCCAGTCTAATGTGGGAGGTCTTTACAAGGTTACGGTGTTAATGAATTAAGAAACACTTAACCAGATAAACATGTAGTGGGACATGAGGGGGTTAAGTGGGTGAGTTGGGTGGCATGTGGAATTCAGAGGGTGCCTTGGGTGGCATTTGAAATACGATTAGATGCACTTAACCAAAATTGAAACTTGAACATGAATAAGAAGAGGGTTAAGTGGGATGTACTAGAGGGGACCAAGCCTAGGTGGATAGCTTGTGTCAAGTAATGAGGGCACGTTTCAACCAGTAACCCATAAGTATCTTTGTGGGCTCGACCCAAGTCGAGGACGGGACACGCGTACTGGGCTTGACTGTAAGAGGCCAAAACGGGTTAGCGGTGGCAACGCAAGTCCAATGGGTTCATGTGCGTGTGTGGGCCCGGGCTGGTAGGTAAGACGTTGTTGCATCGTGTAGGTATAAGCTCAGCATTATTGGTGGTATCGGGTTTCCACTTTAGGGAGTGATACACCCCACTGTGGGGCAAGCACAGGTATCTACGAGTTAGGGAGCCGATCGCTTGGGGGTAGTGGGTACACCTAGTGGAGATAGGGGCTGGCGGCACCAAAGAAGGCAACTAGGGGTGCACGAAACTACCATTATTATTATTAAGTTTTGTAGGCGGGATCAACCTTAGGGTGACTAGTGGTGGTGCAGTATAGTAATTATCTTATAGTGGTTTAGGTGTGCCTTTAACGTTATCTTTGTTCAATCTTATTTCTTTGTTTACTCTGTCATACCCAATTGTTCACAGTCATTTCCTTATTTTCCAACTTATGCCTTAGCCTAGTTATTTTGGTAATCATATTGTTAAAGTTATCGCACTCGCCAGACTTTATGTCTGACCCCCTTTGTTTCCACCTCTTTTCTTCCTTCCCCCCCAGGTGCTCAGGTTGGAACTAGCACCAGTGGAGCTTGATTTTGGACAGCTATATCTCTGCTTTTAGAAGTTGCTTGGATCGCTGAAGTAAAGTTCAGCCTCACTTATTTATGTCTATTTTGTACTAGGGTTATGTCTTTCAATTTATGTACTTTGATTTAGTCAAGATGGATATTATGTACTTTGACTCTGGTTTTTGATGATGTAATCAAACTTATGTGTTTACCGCTGCAATGAATAAAATTTTAAAGTTTTAAGTACTGTTTATATCTGCCTTGTTGTTAAGTTTCTGTTCTATACACACTTAAAATGCTCCATGGAAGTTAATGCATTCCCTTTGTGAGTGACATTAATGGACGTGGGGTGTTACACGTGATATCAGAGCTGAAGGTTACCAGAACAGATATGAATTTTGAAAAACTGTTTTTCAAAAGCACTTTTATAAAGAAGTACCTTCAAAAGTATGTTTTAAGGAAAGTATTTTCAAGAGAAAAGCTTATTTTAGAAAGCATAACCCCGAGAGCCATATATCTTTCCTTCGGTCCTTTTGTATTAAATCTTTCCTTTTTCGTTTCAGCATGTCTGGAATTCCCGAGATAACCGAGGGAATACCGATACCAGGATGGTTTAGGAGGTATTTGGAGACTAGGGCCACCACCGCAGGTCCAGCAAATGCTCCTCCTCCTCCTCCTCGTGTCGATACTTTTGCGAAGAATTGTAAGGACTTTCGGGAAATGGGTGGAAAACCTTTTCATGGGACGGAGACATTTGTTGAAGCTTGAAATTGGCTAAAGGAGGTGGAAGAATTGTTTGGGATCTTTGAAGTGGAAGATGGAAGAAAGGTCCAGTTAGCTTCCTGGCTAATGAAGGATGAGGCCTCATTTTGGTGGGAGGTCACTAATGGAGAACCTCCAGTTGATACATGGCCAGATTTCAGGCGGAGGTTTGAAGCAAAGTTTCTCTCACGGGCTGAAGAGAATTTATATATGGAAAGATTTTTGGCGTTGAAGCAAGGGAATCTATCAGTGAAAGAATACGTCAACAAGTTCGATCAGTTGGCGAGATTTGGCTTGGACTTGGTGAATACACCAGAAAAGAAGGCCCTGAGATTTGTTAAGGGTTTGAACGAGCCGCTTCATGGGTTAGCTATGACCCACATCCCCATGGGGGCTACCTTTGTGAGGCTAGTTGACATGGCTCTTATGCACGAAGAGGAGAAGGGCGTCAATGCTAATAAGGCACCCGAGAAGAAAGGGGATCAAAAGAAACCGCAACAGTAACAACAGAACAAGAAAGGTGGTAAAGGCAACAATGGTAAGGGAAAGAAGAGATGCTTTAACTGTGGGACACCAGGCCATCTAAGCAAAGATTGTAGGAAGAAAAAGAAGACTGGTTGTTTCCACTGTGGCGAAGCGGGACATCTGATTAAGGACTGCCCAAGGAAAGGGCAGAGAGCAGGGTCTACCTCGGGAGGACAGGTGCAGGCTCTCATGGCACCAGGGCAGGCAAGGGGACAAGTTTAGGCTCTCGCGGTCCCACCGCTGCAAGAACGAGGTAGAGCAATTTCCGTTGAAAGTTTAGTTCTTCTGTTTGATCATCCTATCCATACTTTATTCGATTCTGGCGCATCACATTCATTTGTTTCTACATCATTAGTTGAAACACTGCACCTAGATACTAGTCTAGTTACAGATCCCTTAGTAGTCTCAAATCCTATTGGTGGTTCTGCTCATCTTTCTATGATTTGTCCGGATTTGAGAGTGTTTATCTTGGGCGTTGGGTTTGAATGCAACACCTTTGTTCTTGGCTTCATGGGCTACGGCTTGATTCTAGGTATGGATTGGCTAACTAGATATGGGGCCATCCTAGATTGTGAAAGAAGGGTAGTTAGATTGTTGACTTGTTGTGGAAAGACCCTTGATATTTCTTGTGACCCTAGAGGTCCAGTAATGCTTAGCTACCTAGAATCCCTTGACGCATCCGATGATGATTTACATTCTGTTCGTATAGTCCGTGAATATGTAGATGTCTTCGATGAGGTGAGGGGAACGTGAGATAGACTTTCGAATATATCTAGTAGATAATGCAAAGCCAGTTGCATTGCCAGTGCGCCACATGGCTCCAAGAGAGAGAAGAGAACTCAGTAAGCAAGTGAAAGAATTGCTTGAGAAGGGGTTCATAAGACGTAGTATATCGGAGAGGGGTGCTCCAGTAGTATTTGCCACGAAGGCAGATGGGTCCCTTAGACTTTGTGTGGACTATATAGAACTTAATAAGCTTACTGAGAAGAATAGGCACCCACTGTCGAGGATTGACGATCTCTTCGATCAGTTAGTTGGCGCCTCAGTGTTTTCGCAGTTGGACTTAGCCACGGGTTTCCATCAGTTGAGAGTGGCTGAGGATAGCATAGACAAGACTGCCTTTAGGACTCCAGATGGCTTCTTCGAGTGGCTTGTGATGCCCTTCGGTTTAACAAACGCCCCCGCATATTTTGTTGACTTAATGAGTAGCGTGTTTAGGGAGTACCTTAATAAATTTGTGGTAGTCTTTGTGGACGACATCTTGATCTTTTCTAAAAGCGAGGTAGAGCATGCCCTATATCTTAGGGAAGTGTTGGAGACTCTTCGAGCGCATAGCCTTAAAGCTAAATTTTCAAAATGTCACTTTTGGAGGAAGGAAGTGCGATTCTTAGGGCACGTGGTTTCCAAAGAAGGGATAGCTGTGGATCCCGCGAAGGTAGTGGTCATCCAAGATTGGAAGGTCCCTAAAAATGCTACCGAGGTAAGGAGTTTCTTAGGGTTGGCTGGATACTATAGGAAGTTTATCAAAGACTTCGCAAAAATATCAACCCCATTAACACGCTTGACGAAGAAGAACCTAGTTTTCATATGGGACGTAGATTGTGATGATGCGTTCCAACGTTTAAAGAGAGCTTTAACCACAGCCCCAGTCTTAGTGTTGCCAGATGGGAGTAAGCCATTTACCGTTTATACCAATGCTTGTGGGACAGGACTAGGCGCAGTCTTAATGCAAGAGGGAAGGGTAATAGCCTATGGTGGAAGGCAGTTGAGAGTGCATGAGAAAAATTACCCTACGCATGACCTAGAGTTGGCCGCTATTGTTTTCGCGCTTAAGTCTTGGCGCCATTATCTTCTTGAAGAAAAATTCGAATTGTTCACTGACCACAAATCGCTAAAATACTTGTTCTCTCAGAAGGACTTGAACTTAAGGCAGCAAAGTGGATGGAATTCTTAGCGTCCTACGATTTCGAGATAACATATACCCCTGGCAAGGGTAATGTGGTGGCAGACGCCTTAAGTAGGAAAAGGTTATCCTTGAGTCCGTTGTTTGTTGAGCGGCGAAGCTTAGAGTTCATCTCTACATTTGACTTTAGACCTTCCATTGACTTTGTACCCGGTTTACTAGCATCCTTAGAGGTCGGACCTACGCTTTTGGGATGGATCGGTGAGGCACAGCGAGATGACCCACAGTTGGTTGAGTTAGTAGAGAAGCTCAAAAGGGGGAGTCATCGAGCCATCTCAGTAGGTATACCCTAGATGATAAGGGTTAGTTACGTTGGCACGGTAGACTTTGTGTACCGCGGGACGAGAATTTGAGGAAGACCATTCTTGATGATGCACATCGTTCGAAGATGACCATCCATCTCGGCGGGGACAAGATGTACATGGACATGAGACGAGTTTACTTTTGGGTTGGCATGAAGAGGGATGTGGCTGAGTTTGTCGCTAGATGCTTGGTGTGCCAACAAGTAAAAGCAGATCAAAAAAAGCCCGGTGGGTTGCTTCACCCATTGGAGGTCCCACAATGGAAGTGGGAAAGTGTCTCGATGGACTTTATCAATTGGTTACCGAGATCAAGGAAGGTGTAACAACCCGGAAATCTGGACCAATTTAAATTTTTTATTTTGGCAATTTTAGCGAATTTTGATCATTTAAAATAGATTATTTTAAATAATAACGACGAGAAATTTATTTTAAATATAATTCAAACGTATATATTTATATAGATCGTCGTTAGAATGTAAATATTTATTTATAATTATAAAAGGAATTGAAAATTGCGCGGTAGTTCGATAATTCGATTTCAAACTTCAATTGAATGTACAGGGTGCAAAATAAACCGGATTTTAGTGAAACCAAAAATAATAGAATCTTATTGTGAATATCTTTCCAATGAATCCGAAAAATCAAAATTTCATAGCGGGAATAAAAAGTTAGGTCCAAATGAATTTTTAGAATAGTCGTTGTGGAATTTCGGCCCTTAAAAATAGGAATTTTGCAAACGACTGTGGATTTCGACGAAACCACTTTTGTTGGATCCGTGATGTCAAGTTATTGCTAGATTCCAAATTTCGTAATTTTTCGAATCAATATGTGAGCGTGGCAAAGGAAAACGCGTTTGACCTGTTTCAGTTGATTTTAATCGACTGGAAAATGGTCATTTTTCAAATGGTCTCAGAATTCGACGAAACTAGTTTTGTTGGGACCGTATCAACAATACGAAGTTAGAAAATATTTTTTGGGAATTTTTAGGGTTCGTAGGTGACCCCAGTAAATTGAAACGCGCGTTCAAATTCAATATATAGAGTTATATTTTGATTTTGACGAAAACTGATCGAAATGGTCGAATTGGCCTACGATACATATCCCATTGTGTTCAGAATGGGGGTAATTAGCTAGCAGCGACACTCGTTGAGTTTGATTTGGAGTTTGGAGCGACTAGCAACTAAAGGTGGAATTAAATATTAATTTAAATATATATATAAATAATCAAAACGGGTCAAACCATTGTTTTCTCTTCACAGTGGTCAACTTCCTTTCAGCGCCGCTCCCAAATCAAGAGAACGGCCGATTAGCTCCAATTTTCTTCCTCGATTCGTTCTTATTCTATTCAATGTTTTCAAAAATTCCTGAATGGAAATCGTAGAGCGTCTGAAGCTCTTCCAATCCAGATGATCGTGATCGAGTTCAGCGAGTTGTATTGCGTGAAATTCGAGCACAAGGCTCTGTTGTTCGTCGTCGATCTCCCAGCTCCAGAGGACTTCGAGTTCACCGTGACAACCACATGGGGATGGCGATGTGTAGGCGCTTCAGGGGATGGCAGTTGATCGGCGTCACGGTGGTTGATGGAGGCGAGTTCTGGAACCCTAGGCTCTGGGTTTTGGTTCGGTGAGGCAGCGCTTTCGCCTGGAACATACATTGCAAGGTGATGATTCAAATATAAAATACCATGGTTTTAGAAAAAGTAAAATTTGAATGGTTTTCTAATTTGAATGGTTTTCAAAGAAAAATTTGATTTCAAAGAAAAATTTGAATGGTTTTCAAAGAAAAATTTGAATTGTTATCAAAGTAAAATTTGAATTGTTTTTGAAAGTAAAATTTGAAAATATACACATCTTTGGTATGAAGATAAAAATCTTTTCTTTGAAAATAAAAATTGCATTGTTTTTAAAATAAAATTAGTGTTGTTTTTAAAACAGTAATAACAAAATAAAAATATGGCGTTGACATAAAAAGATTAGATCTTTTTGATCATAAAGATCGGATTTTTTTTATAAGCAAAGATTTGATTTTGGATTAAATAAAAATATGATTTTTATTTATGTATGTAGCGAATAAAAATGAGATTTTTATATATAGAATAGCGGTTTAAAAATGTGATCTTTATTCATGTGGCGACATTATAAATCTAATCTTTATATAGGAAGTAGCGTTGTTAAAAATAAAATTTTTAACATACACCGCGTGAAACAGATCTCATTGAAGACACATTGAAGATTTCTCTAAATGAAGAGTCGTGGTATTGGATAGCTATTGGTGAGAACTTCTCACCTTTTAATTTTATTTTTCTAGTTGAAATATATACTAGGATGCAGACGGTGTTTAGTAGCACCCGACACCCGTCGTCCACAGACCATGGACGGCTTGTATGCTTGTTTGTTTGATTTTGATGTGTAGTTGATTGTGTGATGTGATGTGAAATGAAATAAAACATTTATATAGTTAAAATAAAATATTTTATAGTGGAAAATATTTTATAGTTAAAAATAGAATTTTTAACGTGTATATGAAATGAAATAAAAATAAACAAATCGGACGATTTGTTTATATACACACATTTGACTGATATTGATTGGGACGATAAATTTTACACATCGCCCAACTGCACAAATAAAATCTGTGTTTGATTGTTTGAAACCCCACACGGGTATTGGGATAAAATACGGCATACACTAATCCTAATAATTAGTTGTATGTCGATCGATTGATTGACAGGCTGTTATAAGCGTTAGATATCTATATTTGATACTTATACAGTGTAGTGCACTTTGGATGATGGTTGATTGTTTATCGTTGCTATTATATGCATGTGTGGTATGGAATCCATATAGTTAACGCTATATGGTAATTGATTGGGCCTCATTCCAATTTGAAAAATAAAGAATATTATAAAATAAAGGTTCATGTGTTGACAGTACTCATCCGTTGAGATTAGTCATGTGTTGAACGAAATATTTTAATAATAAAATTTACATCTTTATCAATATAAAATAAAGGTTCATGTGTTGACAGTACTCATCCGTTGAGATTAGTCATGTGTTGAACGAAATATTTTAATAATAAAATTTACATCTTTATCAATATAAAATAAAGGTTCATGTGTTGACAGTACTCATCCGTTGAGATTAGTCATGTGTTGAACGAAATATTTTAATAATAGAAATATTTGAAATAGAATATTTGAAAATAGAAATATATGAAGCCGTGTTGATTAGATTGGTGCCATTTTGACGCGAACGATATTTATATCGATTTTATTCATTTTAAAATGAATATTGAAAAGTGATTTCGAAATCGAATATTTTGAAATGAATTGAATTTGAATTGAATAGAAGATGAATTGAATTTGAATTGAATGGAAGATGAATTGAATTTGAATTGAATAGAAAATGAATTGAATTTGAATTGAATAGAAAATGAATTGAATTTGAATTGAATAGAAGATGAATTGAATTTGAATTGAATAGAAGATGAATTGAATTTGAATTGAATAGAAAATGAATTGAATTTGAATTGAATAGAAGATGAATTGAATTTGAATTGAATAGAGAATGAATTGAATTTGAATTGAATAGGAAAACGAATTCGAATTGAATTGAAAAGAAAACAAATTCGAATTGAATTGAATTGAATTGAAAAGAAAATGAATTCGAATCGAATTAAAATCGAATTAAAATCGATTTGAATTAAAATCAAATAGAAATGAAAGTAAAAAGGATTTATAATAGAAAATTCAATTTCGATTTGAATTTGAAATAAAGGTTGAAAATGTTTTTGAAACGAATTCAAAACTATTTATAAAATTCGTTTTAAATAGTAATCGACGAAATATATATTATATATATAATATAATGGCCTGAATAGAACGCGCCGCGGCAGTTCGCGAATTTCGACCATTAACTTCGAACGGATATGACGGGAGATCCGACCGTCGGATTCTCCTAAAACCGGAACCGTTGGGTTCGTATCGAAAAGAGCTTTCTAACGAACATTAGAAATTTGAAATCTAACGGTTGGATTTGGAGATACGTCCAAATCAAATTTGGAAAAGGTCGCTGTAAGTGCAGTTCGATGGCCGTTGTTGAAAATCGACTGTACGGGCCTTGATAAAATTATTAAAAATAGTAATAATTTGTGTAAATTCATAAGAAATGATTTGGGAAAAATTGGGATGAAAAACTCCATATTTGGAAAGATAAAAATAGATTTTTATCGAAATGAACTAGTTTTGAACTAAAATTAAAACCCAATTATTTTTAAATAAATAAATTAGATTTAAAAAGGGGTTTTAAAGAATCGGAATTTCTAATATATTTGATTGGAAATGAATTAAAATTCATTTGTGGGTTTATCGTGAACGGTGTTTTAAATAACACTAGTTCTTTAACCCGATAATAAATAGAACGTGATTTGGGTTTATCCTGAACTGTGTTTTAAATGACATTAGTTCTTTAACCCAGTAAAAGGAGTTTTAATGAATCTGCAATTAGATTGAAATGTGAATTGATAATTTAAATTATCAAATTTGAAAAGATCGAGAATGGAGTATCACCAGTTTTGCTCCAGGCGATAGTTAAATCTTTAATTAGATTTGAACGTGAAATGGTAATTGAATTTACCGATAGCACCGTGGTGTTAGATATGAAGTATTACCAGTTTTGCTTCATGGGATAAATAGGTTGGGATTGGGAAATAAAATAAATAATTACTTCGGTGTGGTTCGCTAATCCCGACTAGTTTGGAAAACCATAATTTGGTTTGAAATGACATCCAAAGGAAGATTAAAGGATAAATTTTAAAGAATTTATCTTGGATAAAATGTTAATGGGAACCTTTCCCTAAGAACTGAAATTTAGAAACTAGCTGTAGGTTAGCTAAGAAGAATGGTTTCATGGGTATTGATCTGATGTTGGTTTCGGCCTTCGGGGTTAATATTTGGGAAATTGTTCTCTTGTTGATTTACGGTTAGTAGCTACTGAATTGGGATGAGGCGTATGTTGTGTTTGTGTAACATTCGTTTTTAATATACGCGGGTTGTTCGGAAAGGCCGGGTTTATAACCATTTTGAATAACCGATGCGACGATATGTCGAAGATGAAGACGGTGGTCGAAGACCGGAAGTCTTCACATCGTTTGGGTGATTACTGATGATCTTGATTGGGCTGTACACCCAAGATGAGGGAATCAGTTCGTGGTCGTCCAGACGTACTTGGAGATGGATGGATATGCGAGGAAAGTGCCTCCGGTTTCGTTCAGACCTAGAACGGACTTGTAAATGGATGGTGTGTCTGACATTTTATTCCTTTATATTGTATTTGTTGATCTTTGCTTAATATATATCTGTTTGGCGGCGGAGAATTTATTCTCTTGCTTAACGCCCTTCTCTGAGACATACGAGCTCAGAGGTTATATATTGGCAGAAATCAGTGGTACGATATGGATTGATAGTGTGGCATGTTGAGATGCAGTGATCCAGACTTTTGTTGAAAAGCAAAGTTTGGTGGATGATGATCAAAGCGCAGCTGATAGCATGGCTTTGTGTATAGCGTTGATTCGCGAGCCTCACATCCCGGTATGGTGGTAAACTGATGGTTTGATCAGTATGCTTTTAGTGGATGGGCACCTTAGTGGTGTCGTGGATTCGGTCGACCGAGATGAGCTTAGTGCTCAGGGATATATAGAGTAAGCGGTGTTTTCTCTCGCTGGGACGTAAGCCGCGGTGATATTCTGGTCCCAAATGTGCGGATGTGCAGACGGTGTTTTCTCTTGTTGGGACGTAAGCCGTGGTGAATTGCATTACGCGATCGATCTTTCGAATCAGGAGCCACCATGATGGAAATCCAATTTCCAATATGTGTATTGCAGTTTTAATTATAGAACTAGTATGGCGACATGATATATGGTACCCATGCCGTCTATGATTGATATTTATGATTGAAATTGTTTTGACACTATACACTTATTATAGTATCAAATGATTTGATTTTTAAAACGTACCAAGCATGTTTGGCTATTATAAGGGAAAACCCTATCCTCCGGCTGCGTTGCATTGTGTGATGGGACCTGGGTCTTATAATAGCTTCATTTTTAGAAAAGCATTGCGTTGTTTACTTATATGCACTGGTATTCTTGGGAGGAAACCCGTTCCGTGTTATACGGCGTGGTCCCTTGATTTACCTAACTTTAAAATAAAGATTTACAACTGTATTAGTTCTCACACCAGTCACATGACTGACCTGGAGTTTATTGTTTTAAACTAAACTCTGGGTGCCCTTATTTTCGACACGGGCAGCTAGTAGTTTTGGTTTTGCAGATTTATATTCACAAGATCCTGGTCTACAGCTGGAATGATATCCGGAAAGCTTTGTATCCGTATATCTCTTCTAGTTGTGTATTGTATTATTTTCCGCTGCGATGTATTTAAATGTAATTTAAATATCTGATATTTCTGTGTAATATTCATTTATACTCTGTATATTCTTGTATTCTGGTGCATTGTTGTAATATATAATGAAATGTTCTCCCGTCTGCGTTATTCTGTGGCTTGTTCTCGAACTATCCGCGCTTTCCCAACCGGTGAAGTTATGGGTTTTCACAGTTGGTATCAGAGCTTTGGTTTACAAAGCTCAGAGAACAAGACACATTAGAACCATACGAAAGAATTCATCAGAAATTGGATTAGTAATATCCAACGAGAATGACTCGTTAGAGATGGGATCAGTAGTATCCTAGAACGAGTGTGAATAGTATATTTTTGAAAATGAAAACAAATCTTGTTTTGAAATATAAATCAATTATTCGTATTTGGTTATTTATTTATATTGATGTGGACAATCCAGTATATATAGATTTTGCGTATACGTCTGATCCGCGTGTATTCGAAATTTTAATATACTGGATAGATATAGAATTACACTCTAGTCGCCCGGGGATGATACTGATAATTGTGATCACATTATCAGTGTTTATATTCGAGTGACGAAAGTGAGATTTCTATATATTTCCTATTGACTGGTGTGAGAACCAAAACTAGATAGGGCTTATTGTTGTGATTTGGCATCAAAAATCTGATTTTTGACTGTATATCAAAGTTATGCATTTGAAAAGCTAATCAACTAATTGATTGCTGGTTGTGTTGTTGATTATTGATGGATTAATTGAAATTTGTACCATGTAGCCAATTTGAACCAAAAAGTGAATTGTATTGAAAATTAGTCGCATTTGCATGCATATACATGTACTTACATTGAACAGGTCATAGCAAGGAGGCTAGAGCAGAGAATAAAATTTGTTTTCCCGACAAATAGGTACATGTTTACTATAATTTACTGTTTTGTTTGGGTGATGATGATTTTATGAGCATATTGGCTAGCCGCTTGGCTTTTTCTTTTTCTTTTTGAGATCAGAAGGCCTATATGGCAATTTCGGGATTTTCCCGTGGCTTCCGGTGCAGGGGAGGTTATGGCGAAATTTTTCGAAAATTTAGGGTGTTAGCCAAATTTTTGAAGAATTTGAAAATTCTCAGAAACTGAAAAGTTGGAGAATGGAAGCCAGATCGAACGTGGAGTTAATTAATCAAACCACTTTCGACTTTGTTCCTTTTCGGGGACGAAAAGTTTTAAGTGGGGGAGATTGTAACAACCCGGAAATCTGGGCCAATTTAAAATTTTTATTTTGGCAATTTTAGCGAATTTTGATCATTTAAAATAGATTATTTTAAATAATAACGACGAGAAATTTATTTTGAATATAATTCAAACGTATATATTTATATAGATCGTCGTTAGAATGTAAATATTTATTTATAATTATAAAAGGAATTGAAAATGGCGCGGTAGTTCGATAATTCGATTTCAAACTTCAATTGAATGTACAGGGTGCAAAATAAACCGGATTTTAGTGAAACCAAAAATAATAGAATCTTATTGTGAATATCTTTCCAATGAATCCGAAAAATCAAAATTTCATAGCGGGAATAAAAAGTTAGGTCCAAATGAATTTTCAGAATAGTCGCTGTGGAATTTCGGCCCTTAAAAATAGGAATTTTGCAAACGACCTTGGATTTCGACGAAACCACTTTTGTTGGATCCGTGATGTCAAGTTATTGCTAGATTCCAAATTTCGTAATTTTTCGAATCAATATGTGAGCGTGGCAAAGGAAAACGCGTTTGACCTGTTTCAGTTGATTTTAATCGACTGGAAAATGGTCATTTTTCAAACGGTCTCAGAATTCGACGAAACTAGTTTTGTTGGGACCGTATCGACAATACAAAGTTAGAAAATATTTTTCGGGAATTTTTAGGGTTTGTAGGTGACCCCAGTAAATTGAAACGCGCGTTCAAATTCAATATATAGAGTTATATTTTGATTTTGACGAAAACTGATCGAAACGGTCGAAATGGCCTACGATACATATCCCATTGTGTTCAGAATTGGGGTAATTAGCTAGCAGCGACACTCGTTGGGTTTGATTTGGAGTTTGGAGCGACTAGCAACTAAAGGTGGAATTAAATATTAATTTAAATATATATATAAATAATCAAAATGGGTCAAACCCTTGTTTTCTCTTCACAGTGGTCAATTTCCTTTCAGCGCCGCTCCCAAATCAAGAGAACGGTCGATTAGCTCCAATTTTCTTCCTCGATTCGTTCTTATTCTATTCAATGTTTTCAAAAATTCCTGAATGGAAATCGTAGAGCGTCTGAAGCTCTTCCAATCCAGATGATCGTGATCGAGTTCAGCGAGTTGTATTGCGTGAAATTCGAGCACAAGGCTCCGTCGTTCGTCGTCGATCTCCCAGCTCCAGAGGACTTCGAGTTCACCGTGACAACCACATGGGGATGGCAATGTGTAGGCGCTTCAGGGGATGGCAGTTGATCGGCGTCACGGTGGTTGATGGAGGCGAGTTCTGGAACCCTAGGCTCTGGGTTTTGGTTCGGTGAGGCAGCGCTTTCGCCTGGAACAGACATTGCAAGGTGATGATTCAAATATAAAATACCATGGTTTTAGAAAAAGTAAAATTTGAATGGTTTTCTAATTTGAATGGTTTTCAAAGAAAAAATTGAATGGTTTTCAAAGAAAAATTTGAATGGTTTTCAAAGAAAAATTTGAATTGTTTTCAAAGTAAAATTTGAATTGTTTTTGAAAGTAAAATTTGAAAATATACACATCTTTGGTATGAAGATAAAAATCTTTTCTTTGAAAATAAAAATTGCATTGTTTTTAAAATAAAATTAGCGTTGTTTTTAAAACAGTAATAACAAAATAAAAATATGGCGTTGACATAAAAAGATTAGATATTTTTGATCATAAAGATCGGATTTTTTTATAAGCAAAGATTTGATTTTGGATTAAATAAAAATATGATTTTTATTTATGTATGTAGCGAATAAAAATGAGATTTTTATATATAGAATAGCGGTTTAAAAATGTGATCTTTATTCATGTGGCGACATTATAAATCTAATCTTTATATAGGAAGTAGCGTTGTTAAAAATATAATTTTTAACATACACCGCGTGAAACAGATCTCGTTGAAGACACATTGAAGATTTCTCTAAATGAAGAGTCGTGGTATTGGATAGCTATTGGTGAGAACTTCTCACCTTTTAATTTTATTTTTCTAGTTGAAATATATACTAGGATGCAGACGGTGTTTAGTAGCACCCGAAACCCGTCGTCCACAGACCATGGACGGCTTGTATGCTTGTTTGTTTGATTTTGATGTGTAGTTGATTGTGTGATGTGATGTGAAATGAAATAAAACATTTATATAGTTAAAATTAAATATTTTATAGTGGAAAATATTTTATAGTTAAAAATAAAATTTTTAACGTGTATATGAAATGAAATAAAAATAAACAAATCGGACGATTTGTTTATATACACACATTTGACTGATATTGATTGGGACGATAAATTTTACACATCGCCCAACTTCACAAATAAAATCTGTGTTTGATTGTTTGAAACCCCACACGGGTATTGGGATAAAATACGGCATACACTAATCCTAATAATTAGTTGTATGTCGATCGATTGATTGACAGGCTGTTATAAGCGTTAGATATCTATATTTGATGCTTATACAGTGTAGTGCACTTTGGATGATGGTTGATTGTTTATCGTTGCTATTATATGCATGTGTGGTATGGAATCCATATAGTTAACGCTATATGGTAATTGATTGGGCCTCATTCCAATTTGAAAAATAAAGAATATTATAAAATAAAGGTTCATGTGTTGACAGTACTCATCCGTTGAGATTAGTCATGTGTTGAACGAAATATTTTAATAATAAAATTTACATCTTTATCAATATAAAATAAAGGTTCATGTGTTGACAATACTCATCCGTTGAGATTAGTCATGTGTTGAACGAAATATTTTAATAATAAAATTTACATCTTTATCAATATAAAATAAAGGTTCATGTGTTGACAGTACTCATCCGTTGAGATTAGTCATGTGTTGAACGAAATATTTTAATAATAGAAATATTTGAAATAGAATATTTGAAAATAGAAATATATGAAGCCGTGTTGATTAGATTGATGCCATTTTGACGCGAACGATATTTATATCGATTTTATTCATTTTAAAATGAATATTGAAAAGTGATTTCGAAATCGAATACTTTGAAATGAATTGAATTTGAATTGAATAGAAGATGAATTGAATTTGAATTGAATGGAAGATGAATTGAATTTGAATTGAATAGAAAATGAATTGAATTTGAATTGAATAGAAAATGAATTGAATTTGAATTGAATAGAAGATGAATTGAATTTGAATTGAATAGAAGATGAATTGAATTTGAATTGAATAGAAAATGAATTAAATTTGAATTGAATAGAAGATGAATTGAATTTGAATTTGAATTGAATAGAGAATGAATTGAATTTGAATTGAATAGGAAAACGAATTCGAATTGAATTGAAAAGAAAATGAATTCGAATTGAATTGAATTGAATTGAAAAGAAAATGAATTCGAATCAAATTAAAATCGATTTGAATTAAAATCAAATAGAAATGAAAGTAAAAAGGATTTATAATAGAAAATTCAATTTCGATTTGAATTTGAAATAAAGGTTGAAATTGTTTTTGAAACGAATTCAAAACTATTTATAAAATTCGTTTTAAATAGTAATCGACGAAATATATATTATATATATTATATATATAATATAACGGCCTGAATAGAACGCGCCGCGCAGCGGCAGTTCGCGAATTTCGACCATTAACTTCGAACGGATATTACGGGAGATCCGACCGTCGGATTCTCCTAAAACCGGAACCGTTGGGTTCATATCGAAAAGAGCTTTCTAACGAATATTAGAAATTTGAAATCTAACGGTTGGATTTGGAGATACGTCCAAATCAAATTTGGAAAAGGTCGTTGTAAGTGCAGTTCGATGGCCGTTGTTGGAAATCGACTGTACGGGCCTTGATAAAATTATCAAAAATAGTAATAATTTGTGTAAATTCATAAGAAATGATTTGGGAAAAATTGGGATGAAAAACTCCATATTTGGAAAGATAAAAATAGATTTTTATCGAAATGAACTAGTTTTGAACTAAAATTAAAACCCAATTATTTTTAAATAAATAAATTAGATTTAAAAAGGGGTTTTAAAGAATCGGAATTTCTAATATATTTGATTGGAAATGAATTAAAATTCATTTGTGGGTTTATCGTGAACGGTGTTTTAAATAACACTAGTTCTTTAACCCGATAATAAATAGAACGTGATTTGGGTTTATCGTGAACTGTGTTTTAAATGACATTAGTTCTTTAACCCAGTAAAAGGAGTTTTAATGAATCTGCAATTAGATTGAAATGTGAATTGATAATTTAAATTATCAAATTTTAAAAGATCGAGAATGGAGTATCACCAGTTTTGCTCC
The DNA here is from genome assembly GCA_030737875.1 of Allium sativum. Lineage (NCBI taxonomy): Eukaryota > Viridiplantae > Streptophyta > Magnoliopsida > Asparagales > Amaryllidaceae > Allium > Allium sativum. Next base: position 293,427,291 of record CM060909.1, read on the forward strand.
AGGCGATAGTTAAATCTTTAATTAGATTTGAACGTGAAATGGTAATTGAATTTACCGATAATACCGTGGTGTTAGATATGAAGTATTACCAGTTTGGTTCATGGGATAAATAGGTTGGGATTGGGAAATAAAATAAATAATTACTTCGGTGTGGTTCGCTAATCCCGACTAGTTTGGAAAACCATAATTTGGTTTGAAATGACATCCAAAGGAAGATTAAAAGATAAATTTTAAAGAATTTATCTTGGATAAAATGTTAATGGGAACCTTTCCCTAAGAATTGAAATTTAGAAACTAGCTGTAGGTTAGCTAAGAAGAATGGTTTCATGGGTATTGATCTGATGTTGGTTTCGGCCTTCGGGGTTAATATTTGGGAAATTGTTCTCTTGTTGATTTACGGTTAGTAGCTACTGAATTGGGATGAGGCGTATGTTGTGTTTGTGTAACATTCGTTTTTAATATACGCGGGTTGTTCGGAAAGGCCGGGTTTATAACCATTCTGAATAACCGATGCGACGATATGCCGAAGATGAAGACGGTGGTCGAAGACCGGAAGTCTTCACATCGTTTGGGTGATTACTGATGATCTTGATTGGGCTGTACACCCAAGATGAGGGAATCAGTTGGTGGTCGTCCAGACGTACTAGGAGATGGATGGATATGCGAGGAAAGTGCCTCCGGTTTCGTTCAGACCTAGAACCGACTTGTAAATGGATGGTGTGTCTGACATTGTATTCCTTTATATTGTATTTGTTGATCTCTGCTTAATATATATCTGTTTGGCGGCGGAGAATTTATTCTCTTGCTTAACGCCCTTCTCTGAGACATACGAGCTCAGAGGTTATATATTGGCAGAAATCAGTGGTACGATATGGATTGATAGTGTGGCATGTTGAGATGCAGTGATCCAGACTTTTGTTGAAAAGCAAAGTTTGGTGGATGATGATCAAAGCGCAGCTGATAGCATGGCTTTGTGTATAGCGTTGATTCACGAGCCTCACATCCCGGTATGGTGGTAAAATGATGGTTTGATCAGTATGCTTTTAGTGGATGGGCACCTTAGTGGTGTCGTGGATTCGGTCGACCGAGATGAGCTTAGTGCTCAGGGATATATAGAGTAAGCGGTGTTTTCTCTCGCTGGGACGTAAGCCGCGGTGATACTCTGGTCCCAAATGTGCGGATGTGCATACGGTGTTTTCTCTTGTTGGGACGTAAGCCGTGGTGAATTGCATTACGCGATCGATCTTTCGAATCAGGAGCCACCATGATGGAAATCCAATTTCCAATATGTGTATTGCGGTTTTAATTGTAGAACTAGTATGGTGACATGATATATGGTACCCATGCCGTCTACGATTGATATTTATGATTGAAATTGTTTTGACACTATACACTTATTATAGTATCAAATGATTTGATTTTTAAAACGTACCAAGCATGTTTGGCTATTATAAGGGAAAACCCTATCCTCCGGCTGCGTTGCATTGTGTGATGGGACCTGGGTCTTATAATAGCTTCATTTTTAGAAAAGCATTGCGTTGTTTACTTATATGCACTGGTATTCTTGGGAGGAAACCCGTTCCGTGTTATACGGCGTGGTCCCTTGATTTACCTAACTTTAAAATAAAGATTTACAACTGTTTTAGTTCTCACACCAGTCACATGACTGACCTGGAGTTTATTGTTTTAACCTAAACTCCGGGTGCCCTTATTTTCGACACGGGCAGCTAGTAGTTTTGGTTTTGCAGATTTATATTCACAGGATCCTGGTTTACAGCTGGAATGATATCCGGAAAGTTTTGTATCCGTATATCTCTGCTAGTTGTGCATTGTATTATTTTCCGCTGCGATGTATTTAAATGTAATTTAAATATCTGATATTTCTGTGTAATATTCATTTATACTCTGTATATTCTTGTATTCTGGTGCATTGTTGTAATATACAATGAAATGTTCTCCCGTCTGCGTTATTCTATGGCTTGTTCTCGAACTATCCGCGCTTTCCCAACCGGGGAAGTTATGGGTTTTCACAGAAGGGTAATACGGGGATTTGAGTCGTGGTAGACAGACTTACTAAGAGCGTCCATTTCATTTCCGTGAAGAGTAAGAGGACTGCTCCATGGTTAGCCTCCGTATACATTCGAGAGATAGTTCGTTTGCACGGTGTTCCTTCTAGCATAGTGAGCGACCGCGATCCTATCTTTACTAGCGAGTTTTGGAAGAGCTTGCAAGAGGCGGTAGGGACTCAGTTATTTTGAGCACCGCATATCATCCTCAGACGGATGGCCAGACCGAGAGGGTGAATCGTATTCTAGAGGACTTATTGAGGTTGTGTGACTTAGACTTCGGAGGTACATAGGAGGAACATCTTCCATTGGTGGAGTTCGCATATAATAATAGCTTTATGTCTAGCATTGGCATGGCACCGTTCGAGGCTCTTTATGGACGGCCGTGTCGTTCGCCTACAAGTTGGTGGGAGTCTACAGATAAGATCTTGCTTAGGCCCGATATGATTAGAGAGACTTCAGAAAAGATCGATTTGATTCAAAGGAGGATGAAGACGGCGCAAGATAGGCAGAAATCTTATGCGGACAAGAGGAGGACAGATCTTGAGTTTGATATTGGGGACATGGTCTTTGTCAAGGTGTCTCCATTACGGAATGTTGTTCGCTTTGGGTCCTTTGGGAAGTTAGCACCAAGGTTCGTAGGACCGTTTCCTATTAAGGAGAGGATTGGGCAGATGGCGTATAGAGTGGAGTTGCTCGAGAGACTTAGTGGTGTACACGATGTATTCCATGTATCACATATGAGGAAGTGCTTGCATGAGACCGCGGAAGTGGTAGAGCCGAGCTTGCTTAGAGAGGTGGAGATAGAGCGTGATGCGACGATTCGACGAGCTCCTAGGTGCATTCTTGGGTCGGAGATTAAGAAGTTGAGGAATCGAGAGGACAGGCTAGTCAAAGTGCAATGGGGAGATGATGAGAGCAACGCTACTTGGGAGACGGAAGAGAAGATGCGTTCATTGTACCCTTTTCTTTTCGAGGGTATGTCTTTTAATTTCTCCTTTATCGCTTAGCTTGTACTTGTTTTATCTTTAGTATGTCCTCTCACTAGTATCTTTGACCTTTAGATAGGGTAGTCCTATGGTTGAAACATGTGTTTGAGACATGTTATGTATGATGGATGCATGTGGATGCAAGCATTTGCTAGTGGTTGCTCGTGGATGCATATACACACACTTTAGGCACTAGATCGGCTCAGTCACTTCATATTGCATATTGCATATAAATGTGTGTGCATATTTAAGTTAATGGTTGTATAATGGTTGTGTTATCATATGGATGTTGCATTTTGGGGAATGGTTGTGCACACATGTAGAAATAATATGTATCGATAGGATTCTTTCGCATACATAAGGGACGCATGGCACAATCATGGTTTGCATTAAGGAGGTCAAATGAATCAGTAGACCGCCTAATTTTGCATTAGATAAAGAACATATACACACACTTCTTGCATATGTTCATACAGCATTAGCAATTTTATAAGGAAAATGGATGCTTGTGTTTAATGGTTGAGTTGATGGTTGTTTGGATGTTAGGATATGCATTCTCCTTAACTTGGAGATTTCGGGGGCGAAATCCTTTAAGGAGGGGAGAATGTAACACCCCGTATTTCTGTTGACACTAAAGTAACAAACTGAAGAATAACTAATCTTAGACGTGAGAATTACGGGAAACGGGTTGCTCCATTGTATTCGTCTTGGAATTCTGGTTGAGATAGAGTCCGAGTTTGCGTGAATTGGACTTCGTATGAAGAAGTTATGGCCATCGGAAGTTTCAGAAAATTCAAAACAGATTTCGAAAATTCAAATTTCAGAGTTAGATGGGCTAGGCATCCCGCCAGGTCGACCATAGGGTCGACCTACCCTGGCCAGGTCAACCATAGGGTCGGCCTGCCCCCCCTGGGCAGATTTGTTTGGTGACCTGTTTATGACTGTATGCTGACTCATTAGGGTTTCTGATCTGCTCTGAATGGCTGGGGTTAATTCTGGGTTGATCGGACGGCTTAAATTAATCCTAAACTCTATAAAAAGACATGTAGGCTCAAACCCTAAAATCAAATTAAAAATTAGATTCATGGCCTCCATGCCGTCACCTAGCAACCTAGAATAGCCGCCACCAATTAGAGAGGAAGAAAGCTAATCAAATTCAATTCTATTCAACTCTAACAACGAATCTACTTCAAAGGAAAGCTAATTCAACTTCAGAACTCAGATTTCAGAACTCAAGACCTTCTTTGAGTTGTGAGTTCGATTTCTTTAATAAAATAATTAACAATTTAATTGGATTGAGTTATGATGTGGATTATATGGTTATGTTGTGAATTATTGACCGCATGTTATCATCTATGTTGTAAAATTGTGATGGTATCATTTATGTTGTAAATTCCATGATGTTATCATCTATGTTATAAAGTTGTGATGTTATCATCCATGTTGTAATTCTATGATTGCGTATTCATAGTGATGTTTCATATGCTAGTTTGGTTATGTTGATTCATATGATAAATCATATGTATGTATGTATGCAAGTTAGGTTGTTAATTGAGACATAGATCATAAGCAAGTTAGTGAAAATTTTATGCATAACTTTACATGTTTCATGACATCTACTTTATGTGTAAATTGGATCTAAAGTTAGGCTATGACATGCTAAATTCTACAAGCTAGTTTACATGTTTAGATGTAAGTTAACACCATCGTTATGTTGCATAAATCACATATGCAAGTTTATATAAATATATGTGTTTGGAGTATGAATCATGTTATGTAAGTTTGTGGTTATTGCCTATGCAAGTTTACACCTTTAGATGTAGATCTATGACATACATGATTTATGCAAGTTTATGACTATTGCCTAAACAAGTTCACACATTTAGACTTGGATCTATGACATATGTAGTTTTATGCAAGTTTATGACTTTGTCCTACGCAAGTTTTAGATGTAGAACCTCATTCACACATGCAAGTTCACCCGTTATGTTTAGATCTAGTTTTATCTGTATGTATGTTGTGATGTTTTCTCTTTATTCCATGAGTTAGACTATTCGAGTCTAACGTATATTTTACGTTAAACGAACAGACGTACAACGTAGGGTAATGGGATAATATTAAAAGATTTAATATTGAGAACTTGGCATAAATGCCTTAAATGGCATAAAATAAATATTTGAAGATAATTGGTATGATTTTGCATACCATAAATAGATGGACATAATTGAGTCAATTATGGCCATAGTTAAATTTGGAATTGATTGATAATTTGAATAGGGAAATTAATTCAAATTGGGGAATGATTAATTAGGTGTAATTAATCGTCTAAGACACGAGGTTAGACTCTTTTGTGGTGTAAGACTGCCCGGACCCGCCCGACAAATCCAACTGCCACAAATGCCAGTCTAATGTGGGAGGTCTTAGGCATAAATTAAATACGTGACAGTTGTAAAGACACGAGGTTAGGCTCTTTTGTGGTGTAAGACTGCCCGGACCCGCCCGGCAAATCCAGCTGCCACAAATGCCAGTCTAATGTGGGAGGTCTTTACAAGGTTACGGTGTTAATGAATTAAGAAACACTTAACCAGATAAACATGTAGTGGGACATGAGGGGGTTAAGTGGGTGCCTTGGGTGGCATGTGGAATTCAGAGGGTGCCTTGGGTGACATTTGAAATATGATTAGATGCACTTAACCAAAATTGAAACATGAACATGAATAAGAAGAGGGTTAAGTGGGATGTACTAGAGGGGACCAAGCCTAGGTGGATAGCTTGTGTCAAGTAATGGGGGCCCGTTTCAACCAGTAACCCATAAGTATCTTTGTGGGCTCGACCCAAGTCGAGGACGGGACACACGTACTGGGCTTGACTGTAAGACGCCAAAACAAGTTAGCGGTGGCAACGCAAGTCCAACGGGTTCATGTGCGTGTGTGGGCCCGGGCTGATAGGTAAGACGTTGTTGCATCGTGTAGGTATAAGCCGTGCATTATTGGTGGTATCGGGTTGCCACTTTGGGGAGTGATACACCCCACTGTGCGGCCAGCACGGGTATCTACGAGTTAGGAAGCCGATCGCTTGGGGGTAGTGGGTACACCTAGTGGAGATAGGGGCAGGCGGCACCTACGAAGGCAACTAGGGGTGCACGAAACTACCATTATCATTATTAACTTTTGTAGGCGGGATCAACCTTAGTGCGACTAGTGGTGGTGCAGTATAGTAATTATCTTATAGTGGTTTAGGTGCGCCTTTAATATTATCTTTGTTAAATCTTATTTCTTTGTTTACTCTGTCATACCTAATTGTTCACAGTCATTTCCTTATTTTCCAACTTATGCCTTAGCCTAGTTATTTTGGTAATTATATTGTTAAAGTTATCGCACTCGCCAGACTTTATGTCTGACCCCCTTTGTTTCCACCTCTTTTCTTCCTTCCCCCCCCCCCACCCAGGTGCTCAGGTTGGAACTAGCACCAGTGGAGCTTGATTTTGGACAGCTATATCTCTGCTTTTAGAAGTTGCTTGGATCGCTGAAGTAAAGTTCAACCTCTCTTATTTATGGCTATTTTGTACTGGGGTTATGTCTTTCAATTTATGTACTTTGATTTAGTCAAGATTGATATTATGTACTTTGACTCTGGTTTTTGATGACGTAATCAAACTTATGTGTTTACCGCTGCAATGAATAAAATTTTAAAGTTTTAAGTATTGTTTATATCTGTCTTGTTGTTAAGTTTCTGTTCTATACACACTTAAAATGCTCCATGGAAGTTAATACATTCCCTTCGTGAGTGACATTAATGGACGTGGGGTGTTACAGAGGTCGTGGGGGCGGGGGCGCGACGATGAGTGGTGGCGGCTAGGGCTTCCGTCGTCCTTCTCCTTTATTTCTGAGCGGGAGGGAAAAAGTAAGAGCGGGTGATATGTAAATAAATTTATTTATTTTATTATTTTATTTAATTTTCAAAAATGTTGACTTTTTATTTGAACTCCAAACGAGACCCAACGACTGTCGTCCCCAGCTAATTACCCCCATTCCGAACACAATAGGATATGTTTCATAAGCCGGTTTGGCTGTTTCGATCATTTTCCGTCAAAATCAAAATATAAATCTATATATTGAATTTGAACTCACATTTCAATTTTCCGGGGCCACATACGAACTCTAAAAATTCCATAAAAATTATTTCTAGCTTCGTATTGACGATACGGTCCTAACAAAACTAATTTCGTCAAATTTGAAGACCGTTCAAAAAATGGTCATTTTCTGGTCGATCCAAATTGTCTAAAACTGTCAAAACACGTTTTACATCGCCACGCTCGCATCTTAATTCCAAAAATTATGAATTTTGGTATCTAGCAATAATTTGACATCCCAAATCCAACTAAAGTGGTTTCATCGAAAATGGAGGTCATTTGCAAAATTTCCATTTTTAAGGGCTATATTTTCCATAGCGACTATTCCGAATTTTCATCTGGGCATAACTTTTCATTCCCGCTATGAAATTCCAATTTTTCAGATTCTTTGTAAATATATATTTTAATAGATTCTAATATTTTTGGTTTTGCTAAAATCCGGTTTATTTTGAATCCTGTACGTTCATTTGAAATTTCAAATCGAATTTTAAAACTACCGCGCCAGTTTCAATTCCTTTTATAATTAAAATAAATATTCTAACGTTGATTCAAATAAATATATACATTTTAATTCTATCTGAAATAAATTTCTCGTCGTTATTATTTAAAACAAATCATTTTAAATATTCAAAATTCATCAAAATTGCCAAAATAAAATTTTTAAATTGGTTCGGATTTTCTGGGTTGTTACAATATTGTCACCTACGGTTGCTAGCAACATAACCGTTCCTGAGAGATACAGAAGAGAAAATAAAACAAATATGAATATTCTCTAGATAGTGACAATAAACCCTAATGGAAGCGACCTACATAGCCATGCGGCCTACCCAATTTTATACCATTTCTCGGTTGATGAGGCTTGAAGTTTAAATCTTCTTTTTAGCACATCTAGTCACCATTCACTTTGAATGTCACATCGTCAGATCCGCCAGATATCACTAATTAACATCCATAAAAATACTATAGTTGTTAAGCTAAGAGAATGTACACTACTCCGCCATCAACTATGGTATGTTTGAAGAAACTTCAAAGTACGTGTTCCCTTTGGAAATACTCTGTCAGACATTCGTCCAAACAAGTCATCCAGGAACAGGATGAACCGAAGGCACCCTCCTACCATATCCTAGGTATCATTCTATAGATCAATAGCGAGTAGTCCTTGCAATGCGAAGAATTCAATTACGACAAAATTACGAGTTGTAATAACTCTAGCAGCCAAACAAGGGAAATCTAACAAGTAGCTCTTACACTCATGAAGATCAACAACCTTCAATTACTCTATCTTTAATCAGCATCTTCCATTTTCCACGTATTTGCTGGTCGAAATGGTTTTCGAACATAAATTCGATTCCGGTCTTTCCGTACCAACAATCATACAGACAAGATTTGATGGTCGGTTATTTAACTATCAAATAAATATCAATTTATCCATAAAATAAATAAATAAATTTACTAATTCAGTACCCAGCATCATTTAGCCTCTTTAATTAACCACTCATTCATAAAAACTTTAAATTCGGTTTTTTTCCTTTTTTATTATTAAATATAAGAATATTCAATTTCCATCCACTTCTACTCATTGGCTTCTCATTGTAAATTGGTAAGCGAATTAATCTCTCGGTATCAAACCCGAAGGCTGAAACCAACATCAGATTGACACCTTGAAAATTCTCAACTCAAGCGATGTACAACAAAAGTTCCAATTTCATAAAATCCCCATCATATTCCCTTTTTATCATTTTAAAAATGATTATATGCCTTTATAATCTCGCTAAATCATTACCAAATTATTATAAAATATCATTTCATAAAATTACTGGAAATAGTCCCATTTAATTTCTATAACAAATATTATAAATTCTATTTCAAAACCCCTTCACCTTGTATTTACCAAATGCTTAACCCTTTATAAATTACTTACCCATTCATTTTAGAATTTCCTTAACCATTATAAATTAATGTTATAAATTTCTGACTCAATCAATATCTATTTACTAATCTGTTAAAATACCAGGATTTGTATATAATATTAAATATTGGATTCACATTTTAAAATTACATGATTATACTCATATTCCATTTCCAAATCCATTTATTTTCTAATCTCACTCACGAATTCTTTTTAATCACATTTCGTTTTTTTTAAATTACATTTGCAAAACGTCCATTATTTACACAAAATTCAATTCTCCTCATTTAACCAATTCTTGAATATTCATAATTCCATTAAACCATTCCACACTTTAAAATCTTATAAAATCCTTTATGATACTTTGATGCCTAACATGACCATTTTACTTAAATCCATTAGTATAACTAGTTATATAATATTTAACCTTCTATTTAATAATATCCTGGAATTTCCATTTATTTATAATTTAATTGATTATAAATACGTAAATAAAAGCCTCGACGTTTATTTTTAAAACAACACATATATATATATTTCAAATCCTCATATAATAATAATTTTGAAAACATTCAGAATCGATTTAATATTGATTCCATCATCTTATATTTTATCAACGGTTCTAAAGAGGCAAATGTCTACTGAAGTACCAAACCGTGAAATATTAACCAATTTCACGTTAAATCACGCATATCCAATCATATTAATAAACGTTATCAATATTAGTGAGGAATCCAGTTGGATTCCTCCAACCTGTCAATCCCTGAACCACATATTCAACATATATTATAATATAATAAAATTTAACAATTACGGGTGAGGAATCCAGTTGGATCCCTCCAACCTGTCATTCTTTACATCCTAATAAGTTACCTTAAATAAAATTATTTAATAAGAATTATCAAATTTAAACTGATAATTTAAAATAGTAAATAACAACTATTTAACAACCATCAATTTATTTAACACCAATAATAATAATTCAACCCATCCATTAAATTAAACACATTTATTTTATTATAAACGTGACCAACAAGGTAAGTTACCTCAATTTGTTCCAATCGTTAGAATAAAAATTTGGTTTTTCACTGAAATTAAACAACGTTTAATTTCATTGGTTTAATCAATATATGAATATATATTTAACAAACAGTCAACCATTAGCAACCATATCACACAATTATGAAACCCGACTTATATAAAATATAAGTGGGACAACTGAGTGAGTTTAACTCACCTTGATTTGATTCGTTGTTTAAATGGCTTGTTTCAGTTAAATTAAACAAGTGTTTAATTTAACTAAAAAATCCAGTTCATTCCAATCACGTCCAGTTCTTTTCCATGATGTAGTATTCATCAATGAGAGTCCAACGATCCTTGTTTCGTCAAGTTCTGATAACATATGCACAAGTTACATTTAATACCGTATACAATTTTAATCGCTATATTAAATCCTTAATTAATAATTAATTAAACTTTTTTTTTGGTAAGGCCGACGGGGTCGAGTGGACTCCTACCACTTTATTAATGCACCGGGGAAAAAAGGAAAAACAACACACACAAGAGCACATTAGAACATGGTACACTAACACAGGAGAGAACAACATAACACATATATACATTAGCTTCAATAAATCTTCGAAGCAGCTTAGCTGTAATCCCAGGGTGGAAAGTAAAGGTCAGCAGTTTCAACCCGTTCCTAATGTCGGCTCAAATTCCAGCCCTCACTTGTTCATCACTTCTCATATCAGCCGGTTCGAATATCCTGCTGTTTCTTTCACGCCAAATAGAAGTGACAAATTTCTTTAGCATGTAACATAATATTCTTCCACTACTCCTCTTTCTGCTAGTTTTTCTCTCCAAATTCTTCCATTCAACTTCACTGTTGGCACTAGCTCCATTCACTATAGCGATATTCTTTAGCTCATTCCAGATCCCAAAAATTTTGTTGCATTCAAAGAAGAGGTATGCAGTATTTTCTTGCTGTGTACCACACATAACACACTGCGGCTCTACTTGCATCCCTTGTCCAATTAGCTTTTTTTCAGTCAGTAACACATTGTTTAGAACCTTCCATAGTTGCATGTTCTCCCTTGCACAGTTATCCATGCACCAAACTTTCTTATACCACTTGCATTTCGACATGCCATCAAAAGCAGACATAGAAATGTACAATCTTTTTATCTGGAAGTGGCCCTTATATTTGCACCATTGAATAACCTGATCCGAGGCATCTCCTACAGGTAGTTGCCGAGCCTCATGCCATAAGAGGTCAATACGTGGCAGTGTGGAAACCGATGGAGAAACTACATTGTTGTATATATGTCGACAAACTAGGGTATTTCTTGGTAGTCCAGAAACTTTTATCTCTATATCTGTCAGTTCCTCACATAATATTATTCCATTTCTCAACCAGGGATCCTGCCATAGCTTCGCATTGGCAACAAGGCTAACCTTGTAAGAGAATACTGGGCCGATCAAATTCTGCTTTCCTCTCATGTCTGCATTCCTGCATTGTTTCACAACGTATGATATTAGAATGGTTTAATAAAATAATTAACTAATTTCTGGAATTATATAATTAGTTTTAAAGAATTACTTCATAAAACAGATCCGGCCGACCCTAAACTCTTAATCAACTTAAAAACACGGCCCGGTTATATTTAAATAAAAAAGGGATGTTCCCGATATTTCTTTTGCACTTTCCTTCTTTGTTCTCGACTTCTGTTCAAAACAATATCCCTTCGAAACCAAGAAACTTCACCCAACTTCCACCCTGTCGTACCCTATCCCAGCCGCCTGACGTTTACCGACAAAGTCCAAATGTTGCGCCTCGGTCCTCTCATCTACCCCCTCAATTACCACTTCGCCAAATGTTGTCATTCTCTGGCAATACCCTCTCAAATGCCATGGCTTCGTGACTCTAATCCAGGCACTACAACAAACCAAAGTCGATCGCCACCGCTCACATAGTAGTACTCATAAAGCTGAAGGTTTTAGTAGTTGGGAAGTTTTGAATTTTAGGAGCGAATTGTGAGATATTGGAGAAGAGACATAGGGTTTCGTAGTCATTCTTTGTTTTTGCTGGAGAACCATTTTAAAAACAATAACCATGCTTTGGATATGTATAAATAAGTGATCTCTTTTTGGATAGGAACAACGTTCCATCCATCAGTATGATGTAGGCTTGGTGTAGCACGTTTATGAGGATGTAGAATAGCTGTGTAATTTGAAACTAGCTGCATCTATGAAAGCAGTGCGTGTTGATGGTGATAAAACGAAGGAGGTGCCTTCTTTTCCAATGCAGCGATAACATATGTGTTTGCATGTGCAACTTAGGCTAGGTTAGTTGTAGGTAGATTGTGTGACATAAATTTTGAAAAGAATGGTTGGTTCTGCATTGCAATGTGCACAGCCGGGTGTAAGTATGGTTAGTCTTAGGGTGTGCATATGTGTTTTATGGCATATGGTCTAAATATTTCATCAAAATAAGAAGGTCATTCGGATAGGCTTCGAATGTGTGAGAAAAGAGGAAAGGAAGGGAAACTCGAGAAAATAACACTGAACATGAAGGTTCAAAGAAAGAAGGAAAGTGGAATTCTGTCCAAAATAGAAAGAAAGAGGAGCAAATTTGAGTATGACCATGATCGGTTATCGTAAAATATAAATATACAGTAACTGTTAGCATACCAACTATATGCTAAGTGAATATTATTTATTTAGCGGTGTTTGTTATTGTTAACTATATAGTCTGAATTATACATATATATCAATTGAATCAATGTTCATTTATCATATAATAATTAGGGACTTCTATTATATAAACCCTATACATACCAAAAATATTTATCAATATAATTTAATTTCAAAACAATTTAAAACTAATAATTATAAATGCCCATTTAAATTTATTAACTAAACGTCATCATTTATGAACGATTTCCATAGCAACTAATTTAAAATTTGATTTGGACATAACTTATAATTTATAAGCTGAAATCTCGATTTTCCTCTTTCATTAGAAAATTATAACCAATTAGATTCTAACATTTCTTGTTTCACAGAATTTTGACTTAAAACGGATTCTGTATATTTAATTGAAGTTAAAAACTCAATATTAGCGCCATTACGAGCTTATTTTATATTAAATATAAATTTAACGATTAAACTTCGTTTTATAAACGAATTTAATATTAAAATCCATTTGTAATGGCCTGAATTTCCGTACTCTTTGAGCCGACTAATAACAACACACTTCCAATCCAAATTGCACAGAAATACGAATCATTATTAGAAAGAAGTTAGAGGATAAGAAATAGAAAGAAAGAAATATTAGAATAAAAGAAAACGAAGATCAGAAACTCACAGCGGAATGAATAAAATATATTAGATAACATAACTTTGAAATACAATTCAGTAACTTTATATACATGCCATCATCAGAGCACAACAGCTATTTCTAGAACAGTTATAAACACCTGTTTCCAGATACGAACATAATACACAACGGAAAAATATGATAGCCTATAGCTAACTGGTGAAGCCTCCTGCTTCAAACTCCTCCAAGTGAATCTGTAAAATCCCGACTACTGACTGCCCGTACAAATTTGGGCACCCAAGAGTTAGGGAAAACAAATAAAATAAACTCTGGGTCAGTCATAGGACTGGTGTGAGTAAACTCCAACCATTTGTTTAACTTTCAAAATCCTTTTGAAAGAAATGATAATCATAAGACCGATCCACACATGACAAGGTATGGAACCACCTTCCGATAGTGTATCTCTAGAGGGGAATACACTGGGTTCAACAAGAACGTTTTGCAACCCGGCCCACACATGGCTGACCACTCATTTAACTTGAGTTTATCGAGGATATTATCACCAACGGTTGTGATCGGCAACCGTTAGCGAAAGCATACAACAACGAATAGAATAAGAAGCAAATGAAATCTCTTTAGATCAGGTGATAATACCCCTAGTAGGAATGACCCACATGGCCATGCTGCCTGCCCGATTTTTGTCATTTCCCGGGTGATGAGGCTTGAGGTCACGATTATCTTTCAGCACACCTTGCCACCATTTACTTTGAATTCCACATTGTCAGATCCATCCATAAACTTGTCATGGGACTGGACAAACCGAAAGCACCGTTCTATTTGTAACGAACTGGGATTTTCGACTTCGAAAATCAACACAAAACTACCATGTTGACTATTCAGACATCGGACATTCCAGATCATTAATAGAAAGAAGTTAGAGGGTAAGAATAGATAAGATAGAAAATTAAGATAGAAGAAGAAGAAGATCACAATCAGAGTAAACACGAATCTCACAGCGGAACCAATAAAATATAATATATAACATAACTTTGTAATTAAACAGTATGTATACACAATGTTTATCAGAGTACAACACTTACACACAACAGAAATAACAATAGCTATATAATCCTGAAGCCTCCTGCTCCAAACTCCTCCGAATATATCTGTAAAGACCTTAACTACTTGACTGCCCGTACAAATTTGGGCACCCAAGAGTTTAGGGAAAACAAAACAAAAATAAACTCTGGGTCAGTCATGGGACTGGTGTGAGTAAACTCAAATCATCGGTTTAACTTTTCAAAATCCTTTCAAAAGAAAAGATAATCGTAAGACCAATCCACACATAAACACGGACGGTTTTTACCTTACGATAACCCCAAACAGTTTTTGAAATCAATACTTCTCTGATATTATAATAATGTCTAATCACAAGTAATTATCAATCTAGCAGAACGCTTGCATCTCACGTTCCACATATATAATATACAAACAAAACCGCGGGCGCTTATTGGAGTTTGGATTCCAACTATGACAAGGTATGGGACCACCTGCCGATAGTGTATCTCTAGAGGCAAATACACTGGGTTCAACAAGAACGTCTTGCAACCCGGCCCACACATGACCGACCACTCATTTCACTTGAGTGTATCGAATGTATATCACCAACGGTTGGGAGCTACCCACCGTCTTTCTGAAAAGGCACATCATCGAATAGATAAAAGAATGAATTGGATTTTCTCTAGATAGGTGATATACACCCTAATGGGAGCGACCCACTTAGCCATGTTGCCTGCCCGATTTCTGTCATTTCCCGGTCGATGAGGCTTGAGGCCATAACGTATCTTTGACAGATCATGCATTCATTTACTTTGAATGCCACATCGTCATACCCGTCAAATCAAAAATTGTTTTCTCCAAAAATACCACGGGTATAAAGCTAAGAGAAACGAATTCCTCCGCCACCAAACGTAAGTACGTTTGAAGAGATCAACTTATGCGATCCGTTAGATATACTCTGTTGGACATTCGTCCATTCACGCTTGTCCTGGGACTGGACAAACCGAAGGCACTATTCTGTAATAGGATAGTCCTTGCATAACTCCGTCTTCAATATTTGATCGCAACGCTAACGTCCATACAGAGTGGTTTTCAGATAATATATCTGATCCCGGTCTCTCCATATTGACGACGGAAAAATGGTCAAAAACTTCGATAGTCGGTGATTTAACTGTCAAAGAAAAAACGGTGTGCAAACAACGATATTATTTCCAAATGTAAATTTTATCGACCAATCATCATTCAACATTTATCTCTTAAATTCACTTATCATTAATTTATTCATTTTCCATTTCTATATATTCGTAAATTCTTATTTTCTAAATTTAGAAAATATACTTTATTAATCATTGGAAACATTACCATATTTATTCCCATTTATAAAACCTTTTTGATTCTATATATTCGTAAATTCTTTTTATAAAACCTTTTTGATTTTATAAACTTCCAAAATTTAATAATCACTTCAAATTCTCTTTTTATATAAAATCCTTTGGTTTTATATAAATATTTATTTATGCTTAAATTTTATTTCTTTTCTATTATTATTAAAAGAATTTTTAATTAAAACTTCGCTCACAACTCATTTTTAAGCATATTTCCCCAAGTACCAGTTTTCCAAAGCGCCAGAAACAAAACACTATGATTTCGCTTCGGATCCTAAGGCTACGCTCGCGATTTCCTTTTTTTGCCAAAATACCACTTGGTACTTTGCAAAGTACCAAGTGCCAAAGTGCCAGATCTCCAGTTACCGTGCCGACCCTCCTGATCACCACGTAAACGCCATGCTCCATCACTCCTTTTTATCTCTAACACTTAGATTTCATTTATAAATTCATTTTATAAATGTTAGGTTCAAATTCTAGTAAACATGTCGGTGTTAAAACCGATTTCTACTTCCCTATATAAATTCAGGCTTATATATTCAATTTATCAAATGATAAATATTTCCATAATTTATAAACATCGCTTATAAATTATCCTTCTCAATTCATCTGTTAAAAACATAGTTCTTTTAAATATTTACTTTAAATCAATTTCCTATAATTCTTTTATATCTTGCCCATTCCCTTTTATAATTTTATTAATTTCCAACACTATATTTACTCTATGGAGTTCATTATTTACTTCTCATTTTTTCCCTTAAATATTTTAACCAAAACGGTCCTTTAAACTTCCATATAACTGTTAATAATTTTATACAAAAATTCCTTATTTAAATTTCGAATATCTCCTTTATAAAATCCAATTGATTTTATAAAATTCGTTAAATTCAATATCCACTTCACAGTTTTCTTTATTATAAAATCCTTTGATTTTATAAAAATATTTTATTTCAAATTATAGTTTGAAATTTCCCTTTTTACATTTCAGTATTTTCTTTGGTATTTAAAGGTACCAAATAACAATGATCAAACACACATAATCAACAACAGATTATAAATCACATCATATATCGCAATATATGAAAAACAATAAAATAAATGTTGAGGAACCCAGTTGGGTCCCTCCGACCTGTTTCCCTCCATCCATAGATGTTAATCAATCTAAATAACACGAATACGAAATACTCTGATAAACAAAATAAATATTCAATGAACGATTTATATATATCGTTATCGATATTTTCAACCAATAAACTAGCAGTTCAACCAAACAGTCAACACACAGCAAACAACCATCATTTATAAATTTTAGAATACGTTATAAAAATATAAGTTGAGCAGAGTTAGTGATATTTACTCACCTTGTTCGGTTTATCGTTAAATAACGATATACGCTCATTGATTTGATTAAGGCGTTTAATTTCACCATAAATCCAAACGAGGTCTAATTTACTTCCGATCAGTTCCATGGTGTAGCCACCGTCCATACGGTGCCAATGAATCTGACCGTTCGAAATTCTGACAACGTACGAGTAAAATATTGTGTTAATAATTTTGTTCACTATTTAAATTAAATCTTAACTAATAAAATTAGTTTTGGGCTTTACCAAAGACAATCGGCCCATCTCCCATTCCTTAAAATCCCACGGCCTCCTTCAGTATCTTCTCCTCTTCATTCCGGCCGCAAGCTTCCAGCGCATTCATACCAAACTTCTTCATACCCTTCTCCTTAAATCCTTCCACTAAAATTCTAACTAAAATCACCACATTTCTCAATTCAAGCTTCACAAGCCATCTCAATAGTGCTCAGTTCGATCTCTCCTCCATAGATGCGTTTTCCAGCATCCTCTCATGGGTTACAGGAAGCCGTGACAGAAATAAATTTCAGAAATCCACAAAAATATTATCACTGATGCTAAATCACCTCGCAAGCTTAGCTACAACATCCGTTTTCCTTATCGAAGTTCCAATCCTTTCCGATCTTCAACCCTACGTTGCGCTGAAAGAAATGGGAGGTTGTAGAACAGAAATCGCATGGTTCAAGAATTATATGAGGTTGATGAGAGTTCTTCAGGGGTTTCAAAAATATTGGTTTTGGATTTTTCTGTGAGGAATCGAGATCGGAATGATATTTTTAAGACCTGGTTTCCTCTTCTTTTTTTCTATTTTCTGTAGATTGGTTTAGGCAACACGTATTTATATGGTCGCGAATCCTTGGCAACCACGGTGTTTAGGTTAGGGGTAGGTCTGCAGCTTTCCTTGGTGAGGAAGAAATAGGAAGGCGTAGGTCTGTAAGCTATTCTAGAGAGGTGACAATTCATGGAAGAAAAACTGTTGTTTTCATGGGGTACCAGACAGGCATGTGCGTTGCTACTACTAACATGTACGGGTCTGTGAAATTTGGGTTGCTTTAGTGCAAAGGAAGGATTGAAATTCATACTGTAGGATAGCTGAAAACAATAGCTTGCGATGTGAAGATTCATGGCAGTGCTTTGGATTTCACCCTTTCTCAAATTCATCAATGCACGTGCTACTACGATAGATACTATATGCAGCCTAAGAGGAGTGTATGGTGTACAGGGAAAGGTAGGCTTGCACTTTGACTTCTATGTTACAGGATGAAGCAACGCAGTATAGGGAGCCATGCTTAGTGTAGGCCTATGTACAGACATGATCCCCCTTTTCTACCCATCAAAAATGCATCACCAATGTATATTTATTGAATATGTCCGTAGATGTTTTTGATGGGTCCTTTTCCATTTGCAATATCCAGATTAGAAAAAAACAATTTGTACTTACTATGTCGTCATGTACTATATCACCTTAGATCCTTAGCATGGTATAGGCTATAGAATGGTAGAGGTGCAGTGTATATTTGCTTAGGGATGAAGAGTTATACTTAGAAATTTTTTTTGGTAGCTTTAGTTTTGAAGTAACGCATAGTGTATTCCTTGGCAGCGAAGGTAACAATTATTATATCTATATATATTTATAAAAGTTTATCTTCTTCCGGATGGATTGTGTTTCTTATCATTGGTAATGTGCATCAGTCTCGGGTACTTTGGTCTTGCTCTTATTCCTACTTGTCATGCGTGAAACTGATCATATCAATTCATCTTGCTCAATCATTTCTATGATATATAATAGATATGGTTTCGAGATGTTGAATGGATATGATAGAGTGCACAAGTGGAAACACAAGAATGTCCTGACAAAACGTGTTCATGCATTATTAACCAACGACACATTCCTATTTTCTAACGGTCTAATATTAACAAGATAAGGAGCATATTTCCATGTAAAATAAGAACTTGCAACGAGCGATTGTGTTTGAAGAACCGATACGTTGTTTGACAAGTTTGTGTACAATGCTTCATAGACGTCCAGTGTCCATTTTCCAGTTTCGTATATAGATTGTTTTGTTTTGTTTTAAGGTAAAGAGTTTAACGTACCCTGCTACAAACAATTTCGTTTATGTACGGACTGCAATGAACAAAAATAAAAAATATGACTGTGTCGAGCAAGGTGCCACGATCCCAAAAGTATAATAATATCGGTAGGTTGACTCATATTTTGAAACCCCAAAATATTGATATAGGGTGCAAAATACTCCAAGTAAAAAGTTGCGTATTTAATTAATTAAAAATTATAGTAAAATTCTAAAAATTAAATTAACACTACGTCTCAAAAGAACCTTGTTCAAATTCGAAACCAGCATGTAGTTATATCAAATAAACCATTACGGTCGATAACCGATTCTATAGCGATTATTTTAAAATTTGATCTGGACATAACTCACAATCTACACGACGAAATCTCGATTTTTCTCTTCCATCAGAAAAATATACTTCACCAGCTCCTAACGTTTCTTGTTTCACAGAAATCCAATTTAAAACAGCTTCTGTGTATTCGTTTAAAGTTTGAATCGCCAAATTACGAACTGCAGCGCCATTCCGAGCTCGATTATAATTATAACATAAATTATACGTTCAAATTTAGTTTAAATAATATATTCATTATTATAATTCAACTCTAAACTGAATTATATCTTATAAATGATCTAATTCACGCAATATTGGGAATTCAGCTATTTTCGACCATTTCGAATATAAATATAATATTCTATTATTTATACTAATTAAATATAAATATAATTCAAGTTATCGATATCGCTAAATCGATATTTAACAATTAAATTAATTAATTATTCAGCTGTTAAAAATGCGGGACATTACATTCTTCCCCCCTTAAAATAATTTCGTCCTCGAAATTGCTAAGGTAGAAGACAGACCCTATTAACTGGGTTAAAAATTATTCGTTTACTTTAAACTTCAGTTCCAATGAACCAATTTAATTTCAATTAAATATTAATTTATTCTTACTAACGAAAATTTTCAAAAATCCTGAAAATTTTCTAACATCTTAAATTTCGAAAAATTTCGCCAGCACCTCCTTTGTACCGATCAATAGTTTAAACCCCAACTCGCCTCTCTAGGCCCTCTCCAATCCAAAAGAAAATCAAATAGCCAAGCGGCTTGCTAAATCGGCCCATAAATCATCAAATCCGTAAAAATAAACGTGTACCTTTTTGTCGGCATATCATTATATCCTTTTATTCTGCTGCCAATTCAGCATATACCAAAGTCATCCCAATCAATCTCTGATCAATTTATTCTCAACAAAGTTATTCGCTTAAACCAGCCAATTACCATTTCAAGCTCAAGTTTCATTCTCGATTCCGAACTCCTAACTCATCAATCCAATACCATTTCAGATTCTATCTCACAACTCAAAATCTGATTTTACTTCATATATTATATTCCAATTAAATTTCCAGTTAATTGGTTTCAATTCAATTCATATTTACTTTCACCAATTTCTTTAATTTATTTTTAATTCATACTATCTTCCTGGGGATTTTAAACAGTTTAGTTTTTCTAAAATAAATTATCCCCTTTCGGGATTCAAAACAACTTCCTTTTACCAAAATAATTCAAAACAAAATCTTTGGTAGTAATCCGTCACTTAGGACTCGAAAACGAACACTGATGATGTGGCCAGCATCATCAGAATTATTTCCCAGTTATCAAAGTGAGTTCAATACTATATCACTTTCTATACCATATTAAACACTTTCATTTTGAAATCTTTTTCAAAATATCATTCACGATACTTGTAAATAATTTAAAATCTCCCAGGATCTTAAAATTTTCTTGTACTTAATTCAAATTCATATACGAACATTTTTCCCAGTTTTCAGAATTTTAATTCCAATTCTAATTTAATTCAGATTTAATTCATCTGCTTTTATATTATACGAACTCAAATTGGTTATTTATATAACCATTTCAATTTTAATCAACCAACACATCCCACATACTATAATCATTCGAATATAAATATTTTCTTTATATAGATATATACTTTGGGTAAAATTATCTCATTTACCCTCTTTCAAAACATACCGTGTCGGTTTATCGTACTTGAGTGTTTAGAAACCCTTATCGATACAGTGGATTAAACTGATCGACCAGAATTCACAAACTACTCAACCAATAAATCTCCACAATATAAAACAATTTGTTATAAAATCTACAAATATGTTCACTCGTATATATACACTCAAACTCAATCTAGGGTATTACTAACCCCATCTCTACTGAGTCACGCCACAGAGCCAAGGTAATCACTTAACCTTCAGCTCTGATACCACTATAACGAACTGGGATTTTCGACTCCGAAAATCAACACAAAACTACCATGTCGACTATTCAGACATCGGACATTCCAGATCATTAATAGAAAGAAGTTAGAGGGTGAGAATAGATAAGATAGAAAATTAGGATAGAAGAAGATCACAATCAGAGTAAACACGAATCTCATAGCGGAACGAATAAAATATAATATATAACATAACTTTGCAATAAAACAGTATGTATACACAATGTTTATCAGAGTACAACACTTACACACAACGGAAATAACAATAGCTATATAATCCTGAAGCCTCTTGCTTCAAACTCCTCCGAGTATATTTGTAAAGACCTGAACTACTTGACTGCCCGTACAAATTTGGGCACCCAAGAGTTTAGGGAAAACAAAACAAAAATAAACTCTGGGTCAGTCATGGGACTGTTGTGAATAAACTCAAATCATCGGTTTAACTTTTCAAAATCCTTTCAAAAGAAAAGATAATCGTAAGACCAATCCACACATAAACACGGACGGTTTTTACATTACGATAACCCAAAACAGATTTTGAAATCAATACTTCTCTGATATTATAATAATGTCTAATCACAAGTAATTATCAATCTAGCAGAACGCTTGCATCTCACGTCCCACATATATAGTATACAAACAAAACCGCGGGCGCTTATTGGAGTTTGGATTCCAACTATGACAAGGTATGGGACCACCTGCCGATAGTGTATCTCTAGAGGCAAATACACTGGGTTCAACAAGAACGTCTTGCAACCCGACCCACACATGACCGACCACTCATTTCACTTGAGTGTATCGAATGTATATCACCAACGGTAGGGAGCTACCCACCGTCTTCCCGAAAAGGAACAGCATCGAATAGATAAAATAATGAATTGGATTTTCTCTAGATAGGTGATATACACCCTAATGGGAGCGACCCACTTAGCCATGCTGCCTGCCCGATTTCTGTCATTTCCCGGTTGATGAGGCTTGAGGCCATAACGTATCTTTGACAGATCATACATTCATTTACTTTGAATGCCACATCGTCATACCCGTCAAATCACAAATTGATTTCTCCAAAAATACCATGGGTATAATGCTAAGAGAAACGAATTCCTCCGCCACCAAACGTAAGTACATTTGAAGAGATCAACTTACGCGATCCGTTAGATATACTCTGTCGGACATTCGTCCATTCACGTTTGTCCTGGGACTGGACAAACCGAAGGCACTATTCTGTAACAGGATAGTCCTTGCATAACTCCGTCTTCAATATTTGATCGCAACGCTAACGTCCATACAGAGTGGTTTTCATATTATATATCTGATCCCGGTCTCTCCATATTGACGACGGAAAAATGGTCAAAAACTTCGATAGTCAGTGACTTAACTATCAAAGAAAAAACAGGTGTGCAAACAACGATATTATTTCCAAATGGAAATTCTATCGACCAATCATCATTCAACATTTATCTCTTAAATTCACTTATCATTAATTTATTCATTTTCCATTTCTATATATTCATAAATTCTTATTTTCTAAATTTAGAAAATATACTTTATTAATCATTGGAAACATTACCATATTTATTCCCATTTATAAAACCTTTTTGATTCTATATATTCGTAAATTCTTTTTATAAAACCTTTTTGATTTTATAAACTTCCAAAATTTAATAATCACTTCAAATTCTCTTTTTATATAAAATCCTTTGGTTTTATATAAATATTTATTTATGCTTAAATTTTATTTCTTTTCTATTATTATTAAAAGAAATTTTAATTAAAACTTCGCTCACAACTCATTTTTAAGCATATTTTCCCAACTACCAGTTTGCCAAAGTGCCAGATCCGAAACACTATGATTTCGCTTCGGATCCTAAGGCTGCGCTCACGATTTCCTCTTTTGCCAAAATACCACTTGGTACTTTGCAAAGTACCAAGTGTCAAAGTGCCAGATCTCCAGTTACCGTGCCGACCCTCCTGATCACCACGTAAACGCCATGCTCCATCACTCCTTTTTATCTCTAACTCTTAGATTTCATTTATAAATTCATTTTATAAATGTTAGGTTCAAATTCTAGTAAACATGTCGGTGTTAAAACCGATTTCTACTTCCCTATATAAATTCAGGTTTATATATTCAATTTATCAAATGATAAATATTTCCATAATTTATAAACATCGCTTATAAATTATCCTTCTCAATTCATCTGTTAAAAACATATTTCTTTTAAATATTTACTTTAAATCAATTTCCTATAATTCTTTTATATCTCGCCTATTCCCTTTTATAATTTTATTAATTTCCAACACTATATTTACTCTATGAAGTTCTTTATTTACTTCTCATTTTTTCCCTTAAATATTTTAACCAAAACGGTCCTTTAAACTTCCATATAACTGTTAATAATTTTATACAGAAATTCCTTATTTAAATTTCGAATATCTCCTTTATAAAATCCAACTGATTTTATAAAATTTGTTAAATTCAATATCCACTTCACAATTTTCTTTATTATAAAATCCTTTGATTTAATAAAAATATTTTATTTCAAATTATAGTTTGAAATTTCCCTTTTTACATTTCAGTATTTTCTTTGGTATTTAAAGGTACCAAATAACAATGATCAAACACACATAATCAACAACAGATTATAAATCACATCATATATCACAATATGTGAAAAACAATAAAATAAATGTTGAGGAACCCAGTTGGGTCCCTCCGACCTGTTTCCCTGCATCCACATATGTAAATCAATCTAAATAACACGGATACGAAATATTCAGATAAACAAAATAAATATTTGATGAACGATTTATATATATCGTTATCGATATTTTCAACCAATAAACTAGCAGTTCAACCAAACAGTCAACACACAGCAAACAACCATCATTTATAAATTTTAGAATACATTATAAAAATATAAGCTGAGAAGAGTTAGTGAGATTTACTCACCTTGTTCGATTTATCGTTAAATAACGATATACGCTCATTGATTTGATTAAGGCGTTTAATTTCACCATAAATCCAAATGAGCTCTAATTTACTTCCGGTTAGATCCATGGTGTAGCCACCGTCCATACGTTCCCAACGAATCTGACCGTTCGAAATTCTGACAACATACGAGTAAAATATTGCATTAATAATTTTGTTCACTATTTAAATTAAATCTTAACTAATAAAATTAGTTTTGGGCTTTACCAAAGACAATCGTCCCATCTCCCATTCCTTAAAATCCCAGGCCTCCTTCAGTATCTTCTCCTCTTCATTCCGGCCGCAAGCTTCCAGCGCATTCATACCAAACTTCTTCATACCCTTCTCCTTAAATCCTTCCACTAAAATTATAACTAAAATCACCACATTTCTCAAAAATTCGAGCTTCACAAGCCATCTCAATAGTGCTCAGTTCGATTTATCCTCCATAGATGCGTTTTCCATCATCCGCTCATGGGTTATAGGAAGCCGCAACAGAAATAAATTTCAGAAATCCACAAAAATATCATCACTGATGCTAAATCACCTCGCAAGCTTAGCTACAACATCTGTTTTCCTTATCGAAGTTCCAATCCTTTCCGATCTTCAACCCTACGTTGCGCTGAAAGAAATGGGAGATTGTAGAACAAAAATCGCATGGTTTAAGAATTATATAAGGTTGATGAGAGTTCTTCAGGGGTTTCAAAAATATTGGTTTTGGATTTTTTTGTGAGGAATCGAGATCGGAATGATATTTTTAAGACCTGGTTTCCTCTTTTTTTTCTATTTTCTGTAGATTGGTTTAGGCGAAGACACCACGTATTTATATGGTCGCGAATCCTTGGCAACCACGGTGTTTAGGTTAGGGGTAGGTCTGCAGCTTTCCTTGGTGATGAAGAAATAGGAAGGCGTAGGTCTGTAAGCTGTTCTAGAGAGGTGACAATTCATGGAAGAAAAACTATTGTTTTCATGGGGTACCAGACAGGCATGTGCGTTGCTACTACTAACATGTACGGGTCTGTGAAATTTGGGTTGCTTTAGTGCAAAGGAAGGATTGAAATTCATATTGTAGGATAGCTGAAAACAGTAGCTTGCGATGTGAAGATTCATGGCAGTGTTTTGTGCTTTGGATTTCACCCTTTCTCAAATTCATCAATGTACATGCTACTACGATAGATCCTATATGCAGCCTAAGAGGAGTGTATGGTGTACAGGGAAAGGTAGGCTTGCACTTTGACTTCTATGTTACAGGATGAAGCAACGCAGTATAGGGAGCCATGCTTAGTGTAGGCCTATGTACAGACATGATCCCCCTTTTCTACCCATCAAAAATGCATCACCAATGTATATTTATTGAATATGTCCGTAGATGTTTTTGATGGGTCCTTTTCCATTTGCAATATCCAGATTAGAAAAAAACAATTTGTACTTACTATGTCGTCATGTACTATATCACCTTAGATCCTTAGCATGGTATAGGCTATAGAATGGTAGAGGTGCAGTGTATATTTGCTTAGGGATGAAGAGTTATACTTAGAAATTTTTTTTGGTAGCTTTAGTTTTGAAGTAACGCATAGTGTATTCCTTGGCAGCGAAGGTAACAATTATTATATCTATATATATTTATAAAAGTTTATCTTCTTCCGGATGGATTGTGTTTCTTATCATTGGTAATGTGCATCAGTCTCGGGTACTTTGGTCTTGCTCTTATTCCTACTTGTCATGCGTGAAACTGATCATATCAATTCATCTTGCTCAATCATTTCTATGATATATAATAGATATGGTTTCGAGATGTTGAATGGATATGATAGAGTGCACAAGTGGAAACACAAGAATGTCCTGACAAAACGTGTTCATGCATTATTAACCAACGACACATTCCTATTTTCTAACGGTCTAATATTAACAAGATAAGGAGCATATTTCCATGTAAAATAAGAACTTGCAACGAGCGATTGTGTTTGAAGAACCGATACGTTGTTTGACAAGTTTGTGTACAATGCTTCATAGACGTCCAGTGTCCATTTTCCAGTTTCGTATATAGATTGTTTTGTTTTGTTTTAAGGTAAAGAGTTTAACGTACCCTGCTACAAACAATTTCGTTTATGTACGGACTGCAATGAACAAAAATAAAAAATATGACTGTGTCGAGCAAGGTGCCACGATCCCAAAAGTATAATAATATCGGTAGGTTGACTCATATTTTGAAACCCCAAAATATTGATATAGGGTGCAAAATACTCCAAGTAAAAAGTTGCGTATTTAATTAATTAAAAATTATAGTAAAATTCTAAAAATTAAATTAACACTACGTCTCAAAAGAACCTTGTTCAAATTCGAAACCAGCATGTAGTTATATCAAATAAACCATTACGGTCGATAACCGATTCTATAGCGATTATTTTAAAATTTGATCTGGACATAACTCACAATCTACACGACGAAATCTCGATTTTTCTCTTCCATCAGAAAAATATACTTCACCAGCTCCTAACGTTTCTTGTTTCACAGAAATCCGATTTAAAACGACTTCTGTATATTCGTTTAAAGTTCGAATCGCCAAATTACGAACTGTCGCGCCATTCCGGTCTCGATTATAATTATAATATAAATTATACATTCAAACTTAGTTTAAATAATATATTCGTTATTATAATTCAACTCTAAACTGAATTATATCTTATAAATGATCTAATTCACGCAATATTGGGAATTCAGCTATTTTCGACCATTTCGAAAGTAAATATAATATTCTATTATTCATATTAATTAAATATAAATATAATTCAAGTTATCTATATCGCCAAATCGATATTTAACAATTAAATTAATTAATTAATTAATCAGCCGTTAAAAATGCGGGACATTACACTATTAATCAATCTTGGCAATTTCTACCTAGGATTAACAGAACGACCCTTGCACTTTACTCCGTCTTCGATCATCTTCAGCATAAGTTGATTTGTAACACTTAAGCCTATACGAAGTGGTTTTCAGATAATAAATCTGATCCAGGTCTCTCCGTATCGACAACGGAGGTATAAAATAACCAAAAACTTTTATAGTCAGTGCTTTAACTATCAAAGGAACATCCATACAACCAATGATCCTATTTCCAAATGGAAATTCTAGCGATCAACCATCAAACAACACCGGCCCCTTTTTAAATTAATTCATTATAATATTATCATTTCCAATTCCCATCTTCCATCTCCTTTTAAAGCTCAATTGTCTCTGTCGATTCTTGGAAAACATTTCCAATATCCCAATTTCTTTATTCGAGAAAATATCTCTTATTCTAGTAAGAAAAAATTCCTAATTACTCAAGAATCCTCATTTTCTATATTCAGAAAATATACCTTATTAATATCCGAAAATATTTCCATCTTCCATTTCTTAATTCTTCGTTGACCCCACATCATTTCATTTTCTATGTGTAGAAAATATCTCTCATTTTATTTGGGGAAAACATTTCAAAAATCCTTTAAATTAACGCGATATTATAAAACATCGTTATTCTAACTCAAACCATTAATAATTTATTAACTAACTATATTGCTAACCAATCTTCACTATCGAACCTTAACCATTTCTCTATCAATCATGAAGTCAATCAAGTTGGGGTAAAATTACCTCTCAAACCTTAATTGAACAACATTCTCAACTTTGAAATAGTCAAAGCTCACAACTTCAAAAAAAACATCGCTTAAGCGACTCTCGGATTCAATCTAAGAATGTAATTCTTTTACGGAAAAATATTTATTATAACGGTAGCGTTATAATCGCTGTATTTGATTTATAAAACATTAACTATAATGGTAGCATTAAAATCGTTGTTTTGATTTACAAAGCATTTATTATACAGCAGCATTATAATTGCTGTTTTAGACTTACAAAACATCTATTATAACAGTAGTGTTATAATCGCTATTTTAAATAAAGTACCGTGTGCGACACACACGTTTCCGTTGTTCATTTTTAAAAATATAGTCAAAATGTCTGGATTTAAACAATGCAGACATATACCATTTTGTTTGTCGAAACCCATAAGATAAAGGGTATATAAGGATAAAAATTCACTTTCCACCTTCTTTACAACAAGACCTCTTTACTTGGATTTTATTTCAAAAAATCCATTTTATCAATGTTTAACACAAACTATCTTATATGTTTTCCTCTACATTTAAAATCTTTGTTTCAATTGTAGTGCTTTGCTTAATTCAATTAAAGTCATCACTTTGGTTTTTAAAAACCTCATTTAAACCTTGTTTGGGTTAATCACTTATACTAATCTGTTTACCATCTTTTCACCACTTAGCTTAGATTTCATTCTAAAACCATTAACACATTTTAGTCTATTATTAACCTATTAACCATCTTCCTTAAAAGTTTCTTTCCATTGAAATTTCTTTTCAAAATTTAAAATTTAACAAAAAGCCTTGTTTAAATCTTTGTATTTACTGACAAATCCCATTTACAAATCTCATTTAAAACTTGGATTACAAATCCCTTTATGAAACTCTTATCACCTCCTTGATCAAACTATAAAACCATTAAATCATTTCTTAATTGAATCTCCAATTAAAATCATTGTTTTATTTATTATTAATTAACATAACAATTAACTTTATTATTAACTATATTAAAAATAGTTAACTTTGCTATTAAAAAAAATAGCATAATTATCACTTTTAAAAGCTTATTAAATAAAAATTATTTTTACTAACACTAACCGATTCGATAATTACTTTAATTATAGTTAATCGAAGAATAACTAATATTTAACACCCTTCGTTAAATTCAAATTAAATTCAAATATTGGTTTCAAAACCGATATTCACTTTCCATATAAATTCATATTTGAACTTATATTTCAATTTATCCAATGATAAATAATTCACTTAATTTATATTCTCATTTATAAACAACTACTTGTTTTCTCCGTTAACATGTTTTTAATTTCAACTCTATTCGAAATTACATTTCTATTTTTGGAAATAAATTTTCTTTTTAAAACTCAAATTTCATTTTCTATATTCGAACATATTTTATGGTATTTGAATACCAAAATTCTTGGGCCAGTGATATTTAAACACACAAGACCAATCACAACATATGTCACAATCAATGCAAACATAATAATATAAATGTTGAGGAATCCAGTTGGATCCCTCCGACCTGTTACCCTGCATCCATAGATGTTAATCAACATCAATAATATTATTTCCACATCAGTATGAAATATCATGGTGAACATAATTTTTTAAATGATCAATGATATGACTATATCAACCAATTCAATCAATTTTATCAACCAATCATCCAAACAACCATCACACAGTATAAAATTATTATAAATAAATTTAAAACTCGATTATATAAAAATATAAACGAGGTAAAGTTAGTGAGTTTACTCATATTGTTTTGCAGTTGAAAAATTCTGATTTTGTCTCGTTTAAAATCAAACAGGCATTTGATTTTACAATGAAATTCCAATAGCCTTGTTTTCAGCTATATCAGTCCCTAGAGAAGATCTCGTCGTTACGATTTCAGTGTAACCGATGCCGTCAAATTCTGTTCATAAATGAAATTAATATAATTGTTATAAGTTCCTATACTATTAATTATCATTAGCTATTAGACTGTAATAATTAATTCAATTAACCTTAATCATTTAACCTTGCAGTAAACCACGTTTTAGCGTGTTAGTCACCTTCTTAAAAATACGGCTCTCCTTCCTCTTCACGTATTTCGAGCCCGACTGTTTTCTTTTTGGCCATTACAACTTCGTGAGCTTCCTCTTCCACTATGTACCACAGTATCCAAACCAACCCTCCAACAGCATCTCCATCAACTTAATTACCCACTTCAATATATAGATAGCCCGCTACTACTTCACTGTAATGGTTCAATCTTGCATATGAAAGTCCCTATCACCATGTCGTTCCTTATGTAGTAAATAACTAATCTGATTCCTCCTTCTTTCATATTATAAAACAGTATGCTCCTTCTATAAATGTACTCAGCAATCCACGTGATTTCCTTTTCCCAAATTCCACTTTTCCAATCTCCACGTTCTAAAAAAAATATCACAGTGTTATGGCCAAATCTTCTTCTCAATACCTTCGACAATAAATTCTCTTCTTGAGCGCAATACTCCTCGCGTCCCTATCCATATACAATAGTTTTCACGATTTATTTTGTTATGGAATACACCAGAATCGTCACCACAATCTCATCTTGTTTCTAGAGACAAATACTGTCCCTGTTTTGCTCAGATTTCACCGTGCTTGGCTCCACTCCTCAGCTCAAATTTCACACTGCTGGAAGAAAATTGTGCAAACAATATTTTCAAAGAATAACTCCAAACTTCACTCACACAGTACCACCCAGGGCGTTATGTACTCCCCATTCATGCGTATGTCTCCCTTTTCCTCAAATAAGACCCCTGTAGCAACTCATTTTCCAAAACCACTAACACCCCTCAACCATTAATCGCTTAGATAATATTTAATTTATCTTAATGACCCCCCTTAATCAATACTTAGGCGGTTAATTATTTTCTTCATCCAATTATTAAGAAAGCAGTACATTCTTTTCAGTGGAAGACCCGTGCCCTTCACCTACAGTAGCTCCACTGAAAAACCGCCACTAACTCCTCTTCCTCCTCCCAGATAAATGTGAACGCCTCTGTAGTTTGAACCCATTACCAGCTCAGGAAGAACTAGATCCACCTCGCAACTCCCCTTCACTCTACACAACACATCACCATTCAAACCACCATCCTCCCTTGTATCAACGCTAGGGGGTGGCGACCTCTAGCCGTTTCCTATCGACTTCGACGGTCAGCCCTAGTAGTGACGATACCCGCTGCCCTATTTCAACATCAACGAAAAATGGATCGCACCTTATAGAATGATACCCGATTGAAGCAATTTCCTTTGTGGATCCAAATATACAAATTTTGAGATCTCTGGGCGTTTACATGATTTGTATTTGAATTTATAAGTGGTGATTTTTGGTTTTCTAAGACAAGAATGAGCATGTACCATATTTAAAGAAGAAAGTTAGTTTATCACACATGGAACCAATTAACTTGGTAGTCACGGAAAGTTAATAGCGTAACGCACATGGAGTACAATAGCTTGGTAAGAACGGGATGGAATACCTTGGCACACACGGAGTAAGGTAGCTTGGCAGACACGATGTGAAATTGGCATACTATTGAAATGTACTGAGGGTAGGGATATAGACTGTTTGAATATAATAAGTAGTGTACCAAAAATTTCACACTTACAGTCAATAAATGGGCTACGTATTCAAACGTGAAATAAACAATGGCAATTTAAGTTCCTAGCATTAAAAATGAAGTAACAGTATATGAATATATAAAAACTTAGGTAACAATATAAAATGTACATTTGAAAAGTAATGAGTTTTTTTTCTTTTTCTTTTATATTCATTATTTCTATTTCATTATTATAAACATAGTTGAAGTTTGATAAAAGATTTCGTTGAGATTTCTGAGAATGACTTTGCGAAGGTGACTCTTATATTTTATAATATTATTAAACGTGAATTTAATGTTCGATGTTTACAACTCGTTTTAAATTCAATTATAAATTATACATTAAAAAGTCGTTTTTAATAAATAAATCATATATATTACAAATTGAACATTTAAAACACATTTAAATGTTTAAAAATTAACAGTGAAAAGTCTGGGACGTTCCATTCCTTCCCCCTTAAAAAAATTTCGTCCTCGAAATTGCTAAGTAGTAAAAATGCTATAACTTTAACTCCTCATAACCTACTTAGTTGAAATCTTATATTTCATATCTTCATAACCCAGTTCTTACTCGGCCATTCATATTTCTTTCCAAATGATATGTCCACCATTTTTGGACAATCCATCATCACTTCCTTGTCTTCAATCCATATGCTCTTCTGCATATCCACACTCATTCCAATTGATTTTAAATACATTTATCAATTTCATTATTCCACTTGAAATTTTATTAACCAATTGTGGTTTTCTTATTTCAATTACAATTAACAACTCGATTTTAAATTATAAAAATTTCTTGAAAATTTTCTAACTCTTTAAATTTTTTTGAAAAATTTCGCCAGCATCTCCTTTGCATGGCTCAATCGGTACAACCACAATTCGCCTTTCTAGGCCTTCTCCAATCCAAAAGAAAATCAAAAAGCCTAGTGGCTTGCCCCATAGGCTCATAAAACCATCAAACCCAAGTAATATTGTAAAAATGCACCTTTTTGTCGGACATAATTCTATCTCTTGTATTTGCTTTCGTTCAATATCTGCTCAGTATACTTATATCCATTTTCCAGTTGGTTTCAAATCAATCCAACTTCCAGTTTTTAACATTCTAATCAACTTCTGATTAGTTCACATCCATTCTATCAATTCAAATCTGATCTCCATTTAAGTCAATCCACTTGTTATACTTGAATCCGAATTTATCACAATTTAATTTCAATTAACAACATCTAATATATATTCAATTTGCTTATTCATAAGTCGAGTTCGTATTAATAATTCGAATCTCAAGATTTCCCTTTATTTAATTTCATTCAGAGTTATTTCTAATCCAATCCAATTTTATTTAAATTAAATTCCAATTCATTTGATACATTTTTACCATTTCAATCTATTCAACTTATACAAGTTAAATTTTAATTTCAGAATTCAAATTTCCGGGTTTTATTTCAAATTAGTTTGAAATCATATATATTTTTATACATATATTTATAATCAACTCAATTCAAATCACTTGAATTTCTTAAACATCTTGTCCTTTTCAAACAAATTTTTCATTTCCATATTACTATGGTAGCAATCCGTCACTCAGAAACTTGAAAATGAATACTGATAATGTCGCGATCAATTATCAGAATTATTTTCTCGCCACTGAAGTGATTTCAATGCTTAATCACATTCAAAACTCATTTAAGCCATTCATATTAAAAAATCTTAAAAGTAATGTTATATTACTTTATAATGTTTTAGAAAATATTTTCTAAACACTCGGAATTTGAATTCCAATTCTAGTTTGAACTTAATCTTGATTTATCTCATTTATAAACATTATCCGTATACAAATTATATAACCATTTCAATATTTCATAATCTCATTTGATTGTAATAACAACCAAACACAGTCACATTATATAATAATTTTAGAAATTATTCCTTTTATATCGAAATAATTTTTGGGCAAAATTATATCATTTACCCATTTTAAAACAATACCGTATCGAATTGTTTCGATCGAGAGTTTAGAAACACCTATCGATACAGTTGTACATCCTGTATCGACCAGAATCCAAAAACCGCTCAACAAATTAGCCAACAAAGTATAAAACATTCTTATATCGAATTTACAAATACGCCATCATATATGTGCACTCAAACTCAATCTAGGGTATTACTAACCCCATCTCTATAGAGTTACGCCACAGAGCCAAGGTTACTACTCATCCTTCAGCTCTGATACCAACTGTAATGGCCCGAATTTCCGTACTCTTTGAGCCGACTAATTACACCACACGTCCAACCCAAATTGCATAGAAATATGAATCATTATTAGAAAGAAGTTAGAGGATGAGAAATAGAAAGAAAGAAATATTAGAATAAAAGAAAACAAAGATTAGAAACTCACAGAGGAATGAATAAAATATATTAGATAACATAACTTTGAAATACAATTTAGTAACTTTATGTACATACCATCATCAGAGCACAACAGCTATTTCTGGAATAGTTATAAACACCTATTTCCAGATACGAACATAATACATAGCGGAAAAATATGATAGCCTATAGCTAACTGGTGAAGCCTCCTGCTTCAAACTCCTCCAAGTGAATCTATAAAATCCCAACTACTTGACTGGCCATACAAATTTGGGCACCCAAGAATTTAGGGAAAACAAACAAAATAAACTCTGGGTCAGTCATGGGACTGGTGTGAGTAAACTCCAACCATTTGTTTAACTTTCAAAATCCTTTCGAAAGAAATGATAATCGTAAGACCGATCCACACATAAACACAGATGGTTTTTATCTTACGATAACCAAAAATATTTTTGATATCAAATCCAGTTTTATTATAATAGTGTCTACATCAAATAAATAGAATCTAGCGGAACACTTGCATCTCACACTCCATATAAAATATAAAATCAAAAACCCGCAGGACGCTTATTAGAGATTGGATTTCCCACATGACAAGGTATGGAACCACCTTCCGATAGTGCATCTCTAGAGTGGAATACACTGGGTTCAACAAGAACTTCTTGCAACCCGGCCCACACATGGCTGACCACTCATTTAACTTGAGTGTATCCAGCATATTATCATCAACGATTGTGATCAGCAACCATTACTGAAAGCATACAACAGCGAATAGAATAAGAAGCAAAAGAAATCTGTGACGAGATGGAATTTCGCTCGGTCCGAACCAGTCGCTAAACCGACCCAGACCGTTCGAAATGCCCTATCGTTTGAGAACATGACAAAATAGAACGCATACAAAAGAACATTTCACTGTATATTACAACAATGCATCAGATTACAAGAATATACAGAGTATAAATGAATATTACACAGAAATATCAGAGATTTAAATTACATTTAAATACATAGCAGCGGAAGATAATACAATACAACAACTAGAAGTAGATATACGGATACAAAGCTTTCCGGATATCGTTCCAGCTGTAAACCAGGATCCTGTGAATATAAATCTGCAAAACCAAAACTACTAGCTGCCCGTGTCAAAATAAGGGCACCCAGAGTTTAGGTTAAAACAATAAACTCCAGGTTAGTCATGTGACTGGTGTGAGAACTAAAACAGTTTTTAATCTTTGTTTTTAAAGTTAGGTAAATCAAGGGACCACGCCGTATAACACGGAACGGGTTTCCTCCCAAGAATACCAGTGCATGAAACAAACAGCGCAATGCTAAATAAAGAAAAATGAAGCTGTTATAAGACCCAGGTCCTATCACACAATGCAACGCAAGCCGGGGGATAGGGTTTTCCCTTATAACAGCCAAAGAATGCTTGATACGTTTGAAACAAATCATTTGATACTATAATAAGTGCACAGTGTATAAAACAACTTCAAATCATAAGTATCAATCATAGGCGGCATGGGTACCATATATCATGTCGCCATATATAGGTTTACAAATAAAACCGCAAATGTCACGTATTTGGAAATTGGGTTTCCATCTATGAACCGAGGCAAAAGATAGTCCTCAACCGATTCGAGACTGTCTAGCCCGAGTCTCAGGTCAGAGCTCGAGTGACCTTGGATCGTCAGGGCCGGTCCACCGATGTGGATTAAACTTAAACCCTGAACATGCGTTTCGCCGCCCTTTGGGGCGTAAGTGAGCCAACTAAATGACTCCATCGGTTCGAGAACGACCGATCAATCCGAGGCGCCTCGCAACAGCAACAACCACATAAGTCAAACTCGTCAGGGCGTGTAAAACCACTGACGCCACTTTTTAGCTAGAAGGAAACGCATGCCCTCCCTGAGGTCCGTCTCCCGTTTTTGGTTCATACCGGGTGTGAAACTCGCGAAGTAAACGTTACACAAAGCTACGCCACAAAGGCCGTGCTTTGATCATCACCACAAGACTTTGCTTTTCAACAGAAGCCTCGATCCATTGCCACTTAGGCATGCCACACAGGCAATTCACTCCATGCGTTTGATATCCATCAATATATAACCCCTGAGCTCGTACGTCTCAGAGAAGGGCGTTAAGCAAGAGAATAAATTCTCCGCCGCCAAACAGATATATATTTAATAGAGATCAATCACACGGACTAAAATCCAATGTCAGATACACAGTCCATTTACAAGTCCGTTCTGGGTCTGAACGAAACCGGAGGCACCTAGTACCCCGCATATCCATCGATCTCCAAGTACGTCTGGACGATCACTAACTGTTTCCATTTTCTTGGGTGTACAGCCCAATCAAGATCTTCAGTAATTACCCAAACGACGTGAAGACTTCTGGACTTCGACCACCGTCTTCATCTTCGACTTATCGTCGTATCAGTTATTCAGAATGGGATAAACCCGGTCTTTCCGAATAACTCGCGTATATTTTAAATAAGTGTTACACAAACACAACATACGCCTCATTCCAATTCATCAGTCACTAACCGTAAATTAATCAAGAGAATAATTCCCCAAATATTAACCCCGAAGGCCGAAACCAACATCAGATCAATATCCAGAAAACCATTCTGCTTGGCTAACCGACAGTTAGTTTCTAAATTTCACGTTCATAGGGAAAGGTTCCCATTAATTTTATCAAAGATAAATTCCTTGAATTTATTCTTTAATCTACTTTTGAATTTCGATTCAACTAGTCGGGATTAACGAAACTTACCGAAGTAATCATTTGTTTTAATTTCCCAATCCCAACTTATTTATCCCATGAAGTAAAACTGGTAATACTTCATATCTAACACCACAGTGTTATCGGTAAATTCAATTACCATTTCACGTTCAAATCTAGTTAAAGATTTAACTATCGCCTGGAGTAAAACTGGTGGTACTCCATTCTCG
Source organism: Allium sativum (assembly GCA_030737875.1). Classification (NCBI taxonomy): domain Eukaryota; kingdom Viridiplantae; phylum Streptophyta; class Magnoliopsida; order Asparagales; family Amaryllidaceae; genus Allium; species Allium sativum. The sequence continues at coordinate 293,464,450 of CM060909.1, forward strand.
ATCATTTCAATCTAGTTAAAGATTCATTAAAACTCCACTTAGTTTTAATCGTTAACTGGGTTAAAGAATCAGTGTCATTTAAAACACAGTTCACGATAAACCCAAAATCACATTCATTAATTATCGGGTTAAAGAACGAGTGTTATTTAAAACACTGTCCACGATAAACCCAAAAATCAATATCAATTCAATTCCAATTAAATATTATTTAATCGGTACACTTCATTAAATCTAAATAAAAAAGATTTAATCTTTTCTCAACTGGGTTCAAGAACAGTGTTAGTGAAGACACCATTCACGACAAACCCAAATCACATTTGATATTCAATACAAGGCTCTGAATAGAAAATATATCGGCTTATATTCAATATCAAATTCTACGATTAACAAATGTCGTATTGGAAATAACGATATAAATATATATCTTTCAAATTTCCATAACAACACCTGTATAATCACGAATTCCAACATCGAAATATTCCGAAGACAATTTCGATTCAAATCCATTCCAATGCAATCATTGGAAATTTTGGTTATTTTTAAAACCCTTTTCAAATTCAATTTATTTATTTAAAAATAAATAGAATTATAATTCTAGTTCAAAACCAGTCCATTTCGATAAAAATCTATTTTTATCTTTTCAAATATGGAGTTTTTCATCCCAATTTTTCCCAAATCATTTCTTATGATTTTACACAAATTATTACTATTTTTAATAATTTTATCAAGGCCCGTACAGTCGATTTCCATCAATGGCCATCGAACTGCACTTACAACGACCTTTTTCAAATTTGATTTGGACGTAACTCCAAATCCAACCGTTAGATTTCAAATTTCTAATATTCGTTAGAAAGCACTTTTCGATACAAACCCAACGGTTCCGGTTTTAGGAGAATCCGACGGTCGGATCTCCCGTAATGTCCGTCTGAAATAAATGGTCGAAATTCACGAACTGCCGCGGCGCGGCGCGTTCTATTCAGGCCATTATATTATATATATAATATATATAATATATATTTCGTCGATTTCTATTTAAAATGAATTATATAGATAGTTTTGAATTCGTTTCAAAAACATGTTCAACTTCCATTTCAATTCAAATCAAAATTGAATTCTTCCTTATAAATTCGTTTTTAAAATTCATTGCTATTCAATTCAAATTTCAATTCATTTTGAATTCATTTCCAATTTGTTTTCAATTCATTTCAACATCGTTTTATATTCATTTCATTTCGAAATCGTTTTCCATTCAATTCATTTCGAAATCGTTTTCAATTCAATTCATTTCGAAATCGTTTTCAATTCATTTCATTTCGAAATCGTTTTCAATTCAATTCATTTCGAAATCGTTTTCAATTCAATTCATTTCGAAATCGTTTTCAATTCAATTCATTTCGAAATCGTTTTCAATTCATTTCATTTCGAAATCGTTTTCAATTCATTTTATTTCGAAATCGTTTTCAATTCAATTCATTTCCGTTTTCTATTTGAATCAAATTCATTATATATTCAATGGAAATCAAATTCGTTTTATAATCAATTCGAATTCAATTCATTATATATTCAATTCGAATTCGTTTTCTATTCAATTTGATTCAAATTTCATTTCAAAATATGCGTTTTCGAAATCACTTTTCATATTCATTTTAAAATGAATAAAATCGATATAGATATCGTTCACGTCAAAATGGCGTCAATCTAACCAACACGGCTTCATATATTTCTATTTTCAAATATTCTATTCAACAAATGAATATTTATTTTTGTCAACACACGACTAATCTCAACGAATGAGTACTGTCCACGTGTGACTATTTTTGTTAAATTATTTCGTTCAACACATGACTGACCTCAACGGATGAGTACAGTCAACACATGAACCTTTATTTTATATTGATAAAGATGTAAATTTTATTACTAAAATATATCGTTCAACACATGACCAATCTCAATGGATGAGACTGTCAACACATGAACCTTTATTTTATATTAATAAAGATGTGAATTTTATTACTAAAATATTTCGTTCAACACATGACCAATCTCAATGGATGAGACTGTCAACACATGAACCTTTATTTTATATTAATAAAGATGTAAATTTTATTACTAAAATATTTCGTTCAAAACATGACCAATCTCAATGGATGAGACTGTCAACACATGAACCTTTATTTTATATTAATAAAGATGTAAATTTTATTACTAAAATATTTCGTTCAACACATGACCAATCTCAATGGATGAGACTGTCAACACATGAACCTTTATTTTATATTATAAAGATGTAAATTTTATTACTAAAATATTTCGTTCAACACATGACCAATCTCAATGGATGAGACTGTCAACACATGAACCTTTATTTTATATTATTCTTTATTTTTCAAATTGGAATGAGGCCCAATCAATTACCATATAAGGTTAATTATATGGATTTCATACAACACATGTATATAATAGCATTGAAAAATAATCAACCATCAACCAAAGTGCACTACACTGTATAAGCATCAAATATAGATATCTAACGCTTATAACAGCCTGTCAATCGATCGATCGACATATTTAATCAATCAGGATGAGGGAACTTCAAATTTCATCCTAACACCCGTGTGGGGTTTCAAACAATCAAACACATATTTTATTTGTGCAGTTGGGCGATGTGTAAAATTTATCGTCCCAATCAATGTCCTTTAAATAGGTGTACATAAACAAACCGTCCGGTTTGTAAATGAATATTTATTTATTCACATTCACGTTAAAAATTATATTTTTAACGATAAAATATTTTATTTCAACATATGAATTTCTATTCAGTTCATTTATTCAATAAAATGATATTTTTATTTTTCTAACATATTTTAGAAAATTTCGGCGGCATAACGGCACGATACTAGAAACGGGACAAGGCCTAGCCTTATCCCCTGTCTAGTGAAGGCCCACGCCATTCACACATCAATCAAATCAATTTCATCTCACCAAACAATTCAATTTCAAATCAAATCATCTAACTAATCTATGCAACCAAACAAACAAGTCCATGGTCTGTGGACGATTGTGTCGGGTGCTACTAAGCACCGTCTGCATCCTAGTATATATATAACTAGAAAATGAAATTGAAAGGTGAGAAATTCTCACTGATAGCTATCCAACTTCACGGCACTTCTAATGCAGGAAATCTTGTCGTTCTCGCCTTTTGTCACTTTTGCTGCTAGTATTCACTACATATGTAAAATCGAATTTTTTTTTTACTTCGATGTTCAATATATAAAAATCACATTTTTACTTCGATGTTCAATATATAAAAATCACATTTTTACTTCGATGTTCAATATATAAAAATCACATTTTTACTTCGATGTTCAATATATAAAAATCACATTTTTACTTCGATGTTCAATATATAAAAATCACATTTTTACTTTGCTACATGTATAAAAATCATATTTTTATTTTCACTACTATATAAAAATAAAGTTCATATTTTTAAAACACTTTCTATACTGTAAAGATTATATTTTTAAAACACTTTCTTCTATACAAAAATTCGACCTTTTACTATATAAAAATATCGTCTTTCATCGCTACTTCATATATAAAAATCGAATTTTTATTTCGATACATATATAAAAATCATATTTTTATCTATAATTCTATTTTAAAACAGTGCTAATTTTCTATTCTAAAACAATGATAATTTTATTTCTATAAACAATGTATATTTTTATTTCTATAAACAATGTATATTTTTATTTCTATAAACAATGTATATTTTTATTCTCAAAAACTGAATTTTAAACAATGGTTTATATATTTCAAAAAAAAAAATCACCTTTCTTCTTTGTTTTGCATTGCCTGCTCACTGTAAAAAACCCGTCGTTCTGAAGCTCCAAACAAGAATCGAACAGCGCCGCCACATCGTCAGACCGGAAGTCGATCACCTTCCACCTCGCCGACGGCTTACAACCGCCGCGCCACCCCTTTGAGTAGCTCCTGTCGCAATCCCCTCCCATTTACGAAAATCCAGGTTGAACGACGGTAGTTTGACCCCCAAATTCGAGCGATTGGCGCCACTAAAAATAATCTCACCCATATGATTCGGAAGGGCTTGAGGAGATCGATAATTTAAGTTTAAGAACCATTATCTAATTCGGGTGGGATTCGAAGTTTTGAAGGAGGAAAAGACGGAGCGATTTTGATCGCTGAATCGGGAAGGAGGCGGCTTGTATCGTGATTTGGCCGTAATGAAGAAAATAAAGAGGCCTTTGACTTTTTCTAGGGTTTTTGACCAAGATTCATACCCTTTAAATTTTAATATTTAATTCGAATATCACTCCTTTAATCTTCGAACTCCAATCGAATCCCAACAACTGCCGCCCCCAGCTAAATACCCCCATTCCAAACACAATGGGATATGTATCGTGAGCCAATTCGACCGTTACGATCAGTTTCCGTTGAATTTACATTTAAATCATTATATTGAATTTTAAACGTACATTTCAAATTACCGGGGTCACATACGAACTCGAAAAATTCCCGAAAAATATTTTCTAGCTTCGTATTGACGATACGGTCCTAACAAAACTAGTTTCGTCGAATTCCGAGACCGTTGGAAAAATGGCCATTTTCCAGTCGATTAAAATCAACTGAAACTGGTCAAACGCGTTTTCCTTTGCCACGCTCACATATTGATTCGAAAAATTATGAAATTTGAAACCTAGCAATAACTTTACACCACGGACCCAACAAAAGTGGTTTCGTCGAAATCCGAGGTCGTTTGCAAAATTTCTATTTTTAAGGGCCTGAAATCCATAGCGACTATTCAGAATTTTCAACTGGACATATCTTTTGATTCCCGCTATGAAAATTTGATTTTTCGGATTCGTTGGAAAGATGGTCACAATTAGATTCCATTATTTTTGGTTTCACTAAAATCCGGATTGTTTTGCACCCGGTACATTCAATTGAAGTTTGAAATCGAATTATCGAACTACCGCGCCATTTTCCATTCTATTTATAATTATATATAAATATTTATATTCTAACGACGACGTATATAATATATACGTTCGAATTATATTCAAAACAAATTTCTCGTCGATATTATTTAAAATTATCTATTTTAAATATTCAAAATTCGCTAAAATTGCCAAAATAAAAAATTTAAACTGGCCCAGATTTTCGGGTTGTTACAATCTCCCCCACTTAAAACTTTTCGTCCCCGAAAAGGAACAAAGTCGAAAGTGGTTTGATTAATCAACTCTACGTTCGATCCGGCCACCATTCTCCAACTCTTTAGTTTCTGAGAATTTTCAAAATTTCAAAAATTTGACTAACACCCTAAATTTTCGAAAAATATCGCCATAACCTCCCCTGCAATGGGAGCATCGGGAAATCTCAAATAGCTTCCCCGGTCCTTCAGATCTCAAAAAGAAAAAGAAAAAGCCAAGCGGCTAGCCAATAGGCTCATAAAATCATCATCACCCAAACAAAACAGTAAATTATGTAGTAAACATGTACCTATTTGTCGGGCAAACAAATTTTATTCTCTGCTCTAGCCTCCTTGCTACGACCTGTTCAATGTAAGTATATATATGCAAGAAAATGCGACCAATTTTCAATACAATTCAATATTTGTTTCAATTAGGCTAAATGGTTCAAAATTATCAAACAAATAAACAAACAACAAAAACATCAATCAATTAGTGAATTTAACGTTTCAAATTGATAATTTTGATATATATAAAGAAAATCATGTTTTGATACCAAATCACAACAATAGGCCCTATCTAATTTTTGGTTCTCACACCAGTCAAATGGAAATATATAGAAAACACACCTTCGAAACACGAACATAAATACTGATGATGCACGTGCTATCATCAGTACCATCTCCGGGCGACTAGAGTGTGATTCTATATCTATCCAATATATTAAAACTTCGAATATACGTTCATGACGCGTATATGCAAAACCTTTATATACTGGATTGCCCAATTCAAAATAAATAAATAATCAAATACGTATAAAGCGATTTGAATTTCAAAACAAAATTGTTTTCCATTTGAAAAATATACTCTTCACACTCGTTCTAGGATACTACTGATCCTATCTCTAACGAGTCATTCTAATTGGATATTACTAATCCAACATCTGATGAATTCTTTCGTATGGTTCTAAGGTGTCTTGTTCTCGAGCTCTGTAAACCAAAGCTCTGATACCAACTGTGACGATAGGGCGTTTCGAACGGTCTGGGTCGGTTTAGCGACTGGTTCGGACCGAGCGAAATTCCATCTCGTCACAAAATCTCTCTAGATCAGGTGATAATACCCCTAATGGGAATGACCCACATGGCCATGCTGCCTGCCCGATTTTTGTCATTTCCCAGGTGATGAGGCTTGAGGTCATGATTATCTTTCAGCACACCTTGCCACCATTTACTTTGAATTCCACATTGTCAGATCCATCACATACGTTGTCATGGGACTGGACAAACCGAAAGCACCGTTCTATTAATCCATCTTGGAAATTTCTACCTAGGATTAACAGAATGACCCTTGCACTTTACTCCGTCTTCGATCATCTTCAGCATAAGTTGATTCGTAACACTTATGCCCATACGAAGTGGTTTTCAGATAATAAATCTGATTCCGGTCTCTCCGTATCGACAACGGAGTTATAAAATAACCAAAAACTTTGATAGTTGATGCTTTAACTACCAAAGGAACATCCATACAACCAATGATCCTATTTCCAAATGAAAATTCTAGCGATCAACCATCAAACAACACTGGCCCCTTTTTAAATTAATTCATTATAATATTATCATTTCCAATCCCATTTCCCATCTTCCATCTCCTTTTAAAGCTCAATTGTCTCTGTCGATTCTTGGAAAACATTTCCAATATCCCAATTTCTTTATTTAAGAAAATATTTCTTATTCCAGTTAGAAAACATTCCTAATTACTCACGAATCCTCATTTTCTATATTCAGAAAATATACCTTATTAATATCGGAAAATATTTCCATCTTCCATTTCTTAATTCTTCGTTGACCCCACATCATTTCATTTTCTATGTGTAGAAAATATCTCTCATTTTATTTGGGGAAAACATTTCAAAAATCCTTTAAATTAACGCGATGGTATAAAACATTGTTATTCTAACTCAAACCATTATTTATTTATTAACTAACTATATTGCTAACCAATCTTCACTATCGAACCTTAACCATTTCTCTATCAATCATGAAGTCAATCAAGTTGGGATATAATAACCTCTCAGACCTTATTTGAACAACATTCTCAACTTTGAAATAGTCAAAGCTCACAACTTCAAACAAAACATCGCTAACGCGACTCTCGTATTCAATCTAAGAATCCACTTCTTTTACGGAAAAATATTGGTTATAACGGTAGCGTTATAATCACTGTATTTGATTTATAAAACATTAATTATAATGGTAGCATAAAATCGCTGTTTAGATTTACAAAGCATTTATTATACAGCACCGTTATAATTGCTGTTTTAGATTTAAAAAACATCTATTATAACAGTAGTGTTATAATCGCTATTTTGAATAAAGTACCGTGTGCGACGCACACACTTCCGTTGTTCATTTTTAAAAAGATAGTCAAAATGTCTGGATTTAAACAATGCAAACATATACCATTTTGTTTGTCAAAACCCATAAGATAAAGGGTATATAAGGACAAAAATCCACTTTCCGCCTTCTTTACAACAAGACCTCTTTACTTGGATTTTATTTCAAAAAAATCCATTTTATCAATGTTTAACACAAACTATCTTATACGTTTTCCTCTGCATTTAAAATCTTTATTTCAATTGCAGTGCTTTGCTTAATTCAATTAAAGTCATCACTTTGGTTTTTAAAAACCTCATTTAAACCTTGTTTGGGTTAATCACTTATATTAATCTGTTTACCATCTTTTCACCACTTAGCTTAGATTTCATTCTAAAACCATCAACACATTTTAGTCTATTATTAACCTATTAACCATCTTCCTTAAAAGTTTCTATCCATTGAGTTTTCTTTTCAAAATTTTAAATTTAACAAAAGGCCTTGTTTAAATCTTTGCATTTACCGACAAATCCCATTTACAAATCTCATTTAAAATTTGGATTACAAATCCCTTTATGAAACTATTATCACCTCCTTGATCAAACTATAATACCACTAAATCATTTCTTAATTGAATCTCCAATTAAAATCATTGTTTTAATTGTTTTAATTATTATTAATTAAAATAACAATTAAATTTATTATTAACTATATTAAAAATAGTTAACTTTGCTATTAAAAAAAATAGCATAATTATCGCTTTTAAAAGCTTATTAAATAATAATTAACTTTATTAACACTAACCAATTCGATAATTACTTTAATTATAGTTAATCAAAGATTAACTAATATTTAACACCCTTCGTTAAATTCAAATTAATTTCAAATATTGGTTTCAAAACCGATATTCACTTTCCATATAAATTCATATTTGAACTTATATTTCAATTTATCCAATGATAAATAATTCACTTAATTTATATTCTCATTTATAAACAACTACTTGTTTTCTACGTTAACAAGTTTTTAATTTCAATTCTATTCGAAATTACATTTCTATTTTTGGAAATAAATTTTCTTTTTAAAACTCAAGTTTCATTTTCTATATTCGAACATATTTTATGGTATTTGAATACCAAAATTCTAGGGCCAGTGATATTTAAACACACAAGACCAATCACAACATATGTCAGAATTAATGCAAACATAATAATATAAATGTTGAGGAATCCAGTAAGATCCCTCCGACCTATTTCCCTACATCCACAGATGTTAATCAACATCAATAATATTATTTCCATATCAGTATGAAATATCATGGTGAACAAATTTTTTTAAATGATCAATGATATGACTATATCAACCAATTCAATCAATTTTATCAACCAATCATCCAAACAACCGTCACACAGTATAAAATTATTATAAATAAATTTAAAACTCGATTATATAAAAATATAAACGAGGTAAAGTTAGTGAGTTTACTCACATTGGTTTGCAGTCGACAAATTCTGATTTTGTCTCGTTTAAAATCAAACAGGCATTTGATTTTACCATGAAATTCCAATAGCCTTGTTTTCCGCTATATCAGTTCCCCAGAGAAGATCTCGTCGTTACGATTTCAGTGTAACCGACGCCATCAAATTCTGTTTATAAATGAAATTAATATAATTGTTATAAGTTCCTATACTATTAATTGTCATTAGCTATTAGATTGTAATAATTAATTTAATTAACCTTAGTCATTTAACCTTGCAGTAAACCATATTCTAGCCTGTTAGTTACCTTCATAAAAATACGGCTCCCCTTCCTCTTCACATATTTCGAGCCGACTGTTTTCTTTTTAGCCATTACAACTTCGTGAGCTTCCCCTTCCACTACGTACCACAGTATCCAAAACAACCCTCCAACAGCATCTCCATCAACTTAATTACCCACTTCAATATATAGATAGCCCGCTACTGCTTCACTGTAATGGTTCAATCTTGCATATGAAAGTCCCTATCACCATGTCGTTCCTTATGTAGTAAACAACTAATCCGATTCCTCCTTCTTTCATATTATAAAACAGTATGCTCCTTATATAAATGCACTCAGCAGTCCACGTGATTTCCTTTTCCCAAATTCCACTTTTCCAATCTCCACGTTCTAAAAAAATATCACAGTGCTATGGCAAAATCTTCTTCTCAGTACCTTCGACAATAAATTCTCTTCTTGAGCGCAATACTCCTCGCGTCCGTGTCCATATACAATAGTTTTCATGATTTATTTTGTTATGGAATACACCAGAATCGTCACCACAATCTCATCTTGTTTCTAGAGACAAATACTGTCCCTGTTTTGCTCAAATTTCACCGTGCTTGGCTCCAGTCCTCAGCTCAAATTTCACACTACTGGAAGAAAACTGTGCAAACAATATTTTCAAAGAATAACTCCAAACTTCGCTCACACAGTACCACCCAGTGCGTTATGTACTCCACATTCATGCGTATGTCTCCCTTTTCCTCAAATAAGACCCCTGTAGCAACTCATTTTCCAAAACCACTAACACCCCTCAACCATTAATCTCTTAGATAATATTTAATTTATCTTAATGACCCCCTTAACCAATACTTAGGAGGTTAATTTTTTTCTTCTCCCAATTATTAAGAACGCAGTACATTCTTTACAGTGGAAGACCCGTGCCCTTCACCTATAGTAGCTCCACCGAAAAACCGCCACTAACTCCTCTTCCTCCTCCCAGATAAATGCGAACGCCTCTGTAATTTGAACCCATTACTAGCTCAGGCAGAACTAGATCCACCTCGCAACTCCCCTCCACTCCACACAGCACATCACCGTTCAAACCACCATCCTCCCTTCTATCAATGCTGGGGGTGGCGACCTCTAGCCCTTTCCTATCGACTTCGACGGTCATCCCTAGTAGTGACGATACCCGCTGCCCTATTTCAACATCAACGAAAAGTGGTTCGCACCTTATAGAATGATAACCGATTGAAGCAATTTCTTTTGTGGATCCAAATATACAAATTTTGAGATCTCTGGGAGTTTATATGATTAGTATTTGAAATTATAAGTGGTGATTTTTTTTTCTAAGACAAGAATGAGCATGTACCATATTTAAAGAAGAAAGTTAGTTTGGCACGCAAGGAACCAATTAACTTGGTAGTCACGGAAAGTTAATAGCGTAACGCACATGGGGTACAATAGCTTGGTAAGCACGGGATGGAATACCTGGGCACACACGGAGTAAGGCAGCTTGGCAGACACGGTGTGAAATTGGCATACTATTGAAATGTACCGAGGGTAGGGATATAGATTATTTGAATATAATAAGCAGTGTACCAAAAATTTCACACTTACAGTCAATAAATGGCCACGGATTCAAACGTGAAACAGACAATGGCAATTTCAGTTCCTAGCATTAAAAAAGAAGTAACAGTATATGAATATATAAAAACTTTGGTAATAATATAAAATGTACATTTGGAAAGTAATGAGTTTTTTTCTTTTTCTTTTATATTCATTATTTCTATTTTATTATTATAAACATAGTTGAAGTTTGATAAAAGATTTCACCGAGATTTCTGAGAATGACTTTGCAAAGGTGACTCTTATATTTTATAATATTATTAAATGTGAATTTAATGTTCGATGTTTACAACTCGTTTTAAATTCAATTATAAATTATATGTTAAAAAGTCATTTTTAATAAATAAATCATATATATTACAAATTCAACATTTAAAACCCATTTAAATGTTTTAAAATTAACAGTGAAAAGTCTGGGACGTTACATTATTAATATTTCTAATATAATATTTAAAACAGATTTAAATATTCAAATTCAAATGACCGAAAAATCTGGGTCGCTACACGTTATTTGCATGATTTTGGAATATAATAAAAACCATTGGGTTCGAAGTTAAACAATTTAATACTTGACATTGTTCGACCTAGATTTGAAGTATAATTATATATGTATCAAAGGGATTGAGAAACTATAATAATTATTCCAAAGTAAGGGAAATAAAAAGAGTTTGAGAGTATAAAATGATATTACCAAAGTAACGGAAATAAAAGGAGATTTAGTGAAAATATAATGATACTTTCAAGATAAAAGGAATTAAAGAGATGAGTTTCGAAATAGGTTTATTCTAAAAGGATAAGTGTCGGCTTTGCTTTCAAGTAATGAAACAAAAGAGATTTCGAAACATTGTTTTACAGATGATAAGTTGAATTGATCTCCCAGTTATAGATAATGAATAATGTTGTAATAAATGTTTGCAAATGATAGTTAAATGGAAAATTGGATATTGTTATATGATATTTGTCTAAGTATTAAAATAAAACTATTTTGAGGATAATCTTATATTAAAACAAGAAATGAAAAGCCATGTTCCAACTATTGAAAGATTTAAAAGTTTTAATTAACCATTTGTTAATTATTTTTAATTAACAAAGACAAGTGATGTTGAGTACTTAACCGATGAATTTATTTTATTTTCATGGTTGCATGGTTGTTTTATTTGATAGTTAAGTAACCGACTATCAAATTTGGCCAATTATCGATTGCTGGTATGAAAAGACCGGGATCGACCTTATATTCGAATACTGTTCCGACCAGAAAATGCGTAAACAAGAAGATATCAGATGGCGATCGATTTGGAGTAATCAAAGACTGTAGATCTTCATAAAACGGAAGAACCACTTGAAATCTATGGTTCGACCTGGAGATATTCTAGGGTTCATTCGGACGCTTGTAATAACCCAGAAAATCCGAACCAATTTAAAAATTTTATTTTGGCAATTTTAATGAATTTTGAATATTTAAAATGATTTATTTTAAATAATAACGAGGAGATATTTATTTTGAATAGAATTAGAACGTATATATTTATTCGAATCGACGCTAGAATACAAATATTTATTTTAATTATAAAAGGAATTGAAAATGGCGCGGTAGTTCGAAAATTCTATTTAAAATTTCAAATGAATGTACAGGATTCAAAATAAACCAGATTTTAGCGAAACAAAAAATATTAGAATTAGTTTGGAAATATTTTTCCAACGAATCCGAAAAATTGAAATTCCATAGCGGGAATTAAAAGTTATTCCCAGTTGAAAATTCAGAATAGTCGCTATGGAAAATATAGCCCTTAAAAATGAAAATTTTGCAAACGACCTCCGTTTTCGACGAAACCAGTTTTGTTGGATCCAGGATGTCAAGTTATTGCTAGATTCCAAAATTCATAATTTTTTGAATCAATATGTGAGCATGGTAAAAGAAAACGTGTTTTGTCAGTTTTAGTCAATTTGGATCGACCAGAAAATGGCCATTTTTCAAACGATCTTCAAATTTGACAAAATTAGTTTTGTTCGGATTGTATCGTCAATACGAAGCTAGAAATATTTTTTTTGGAATTTTTAGGGTCTGTATGTGGCCCAGGTAAATTAAAATGTGCGTTCAAATTCAATATACATTGATTTATATTTTAATTTTGAGAAAACCGATCATAACGATCGAATTAGCCTACGGAACATATCCCATTATGTTCGGAATGGGGGTAGTTAGTTATAGATGACAGTCGTTAGGTCTCATTTGGAGTTCGAACGAAAAAGTAACTTTTTGGGGGAAGATTAAATTAAATAAAAATATAATTATATATTTCCATGCCCCCTTCTTTCTGTTTTGGTCAATGCAGTTAAAAATTAAAAATAAAAATAAAACCTAAATCTAAAATTGCGTCCCCCCATGTCGCTCCACCGCCGGACCCGCCACCCGACACCTCACCCCTTTGGCCACACCCCCTCGCTCCGACCTCCCTCTCTCCTTCGTCAATCACCTCCCTCGATGAACCCCTCCCCCAAAATGGAAAACACAACCGCGGGCCCCTAGATCAACGCGCCGCCCACCCTCAACGCGCCCCCACCACCCATCTCCGACATGAAAACCCCCTATCTTGACGAACAATTGTAAGTTTTATTTTCCTCTTTTCTTTGATTTTTTTTACTAAGGTAAATTTTTACCTAGGAAAGGAGTGATTTTTAAATTACAAAGAAGTAATTTTAATTATATAGAAGTGATTTTTATTTCATGCATATATCTATAAGTAACTTTAAAATAAAAATCAGTTCTTATGAAAAATAACATCGTTTAGATCGAAAAGATCATATTTTTAATGAAGAAAAGATCATATTTTTAAATATAAAAAAGATTTGATTTTAAAATTTCGAAAGGTAAGATTTTTAATTTGAAAAGGATTTGATTTTTGTTTAGAAGAAAATTTGATTTTTTTTAAAATAAAGAGAAGTATGATTTTTAAAAATGAAATGGTAAGAAATGGCATAGAAATATATATATATATATATATATATATATGATTTTTATTATCTAGAAACGAAATAAAAATGTGATTTTTATTACCTAGAGAGTAGTATAAAAATATAATTTTTATTTATGAGTAGCAAAATAAAAATTCGATCTTTATATAAGAAGTAGAGATATAAAAATATAATATTTATATAGAAAGAAGCATTGTAAAAATATAGGATTTTTATATACATGAAGTGCCATTATAAAAATGTGATTTTTAAAATAAACATCATATTAAAAATGCAATTTTTACTATGAACTGCGGGAAAAGATCGCATTGGAATTTTAGGCAAATCCGAACCATTCAGAAATAGAGAATGGAGGAGTGGAACCCAAAGGTGAGAACTTCTCACTTTAATTTATTTTCTAGTTAGAAATATATACTGGGATGCAGACGGTGCTTAGCAGTACCCGACACCCGACGTCCACAGGCCATGGATGACTTGTTTGTTTGATTGATTGTGTTGTGAAAATTTATTGTGTGTTGTGGAATGGAATAAAATATTTTATAGTTAAAAATATAATTTTTAACGCGTATATGAATAGAATTGAATATTCATTTACAAATCGGACGATTTGTTTATGTACACACATTTGACTGATATCGATTGGGACGATAAATTTTACACATCGCCCAACTGCACAAATAAATCTGTGTTTGTTGTTTGAAAACCCCACACGGGTATTAGGTTGATATTGGACATACACTAATCCCCATAATTAGCTGTATGTCAATCGATTGGTTGACAGATTGTTATAAGCGTTAAATATTTATATTTGATGCTTATGCAGTGTAGAATGCACTCCGGATGATTGGTTGAATGTGTTTGATTGTTGTTGTGTACATGTGTTGTATGAAATCCATATAAATCAAATTATGTGGTAATTGACTGTGTCTGATTCCAGTTCAGAAATAATGAATATTATAAAATAACGAATATTTTAAAATAACGAATATTTCAAAATAATATTCAGAAAAGAATCAAAAATTGATTTTGATGTCCGATTTGGGATGGACTTTATGCGTCTTTATAACGAATATCGAAAGGGAATTGATTTCAAAATCTAATGTTTTGAAAATATTATCATTTATATATTAATGATATGGAATATTCAACTTTGATTTGAAATTGAATATGAAGTTGAAATCGTTTTGAAAACGAATTTAAAACGATTTATAAAATACGTTTTAAATGGAAATCAACGAAATATATATAATATATATTATATATATAATGGCCTGAATAGAACGCGCCGCGCCACGCCGCTGTAGTTCGCGAATTTCGACCATTGACTTCGAACGGACATCACGGGAGATCCGACCATCGAATTCTCCTAGAACTGGAACCGTTGGGTTCATATCGAAAAGAGCTTTCTAATGAATATAAGAGATTTGAAATCTAACGGTTGGATTTGGAATTATGTCCAAATCAAATTTGGAAAAGGTCGCTGTAAGTGTAGTTCGATTGCCATTTATGGAAATCGACTGTACGGGCCTTGATAAAATTATTAAAAATATCAATAATTAGTGTAAAATCATAATAAATGATTTGGAAAGACTTGGGATGAAAAATTCCATATTTGAAAAGGTAAAAATAGATTTTTATCGAAATGAACTAGTTATGAACTAGAATTGTAATCCAATATTTTTAAAATAAATAAATCGGATTTGAAATGGTTTTAAAAATAACTATGAATTGGGATGGATTTGAATCAAAATTATCTTCGGAATATTTCGATATTGGATTCCGTAATTATACGGATATTGTGGATGAATTTGGAAGATATATTTATCGTTATTCCAATACGGTATTTGTTGATTCCAGAATTTGATATAGAATATAAGCCGATATATTCTCTATTCAGAGCCTTGTATTTAATATCAAATGTGATTTTGGGTTTGTCATGAATGGTGTCTTTATTAACACTGTTCTTGAATCCAGTTGAGAAAGGATTAAATCTTTTTTATTTAGATTTAATGAAGTATACCAATTAATTAATATTTAATTGGAATTGAATTGAAACTGGCCTTTGGGTTTATCGTGAACGGTGTTTTAAATAACACTTGTTCTTTAACCCGATTAACAATGGAATGAGTTTTTGGGTTGTCGTGAATGGTATCTTTAGTAATACTGTTCTTAGACCCAACGGAGTTAAGAAAATTAGAAACTAACTGGAGATTAGTTAGGTTGAATGGTTTCCTGGGTATTGATTTGATGTTGGTTTCGGCCTTGGGGTTAATACTTAGGGAATTGTTCACTTGCTAATTTACGGTTAAAGGCTGATGGAATGGAATGTGATTTTGGGTTTATAGTGAACCGTGTTTCAAATGACATTGGTTCTTTAACACAGTTAAAGATAGGATATGATTTCCCAAGTTAAACAATCATTAATATTGATTTTTGGGAAGATTAAAACCAAGTGGAGTTTTAATGAATCTTTAATTAGATTGAAATGATCTAGAATGGAGTATCACCAGTTTGGCTCCAGGCGATAGTTAAATCTTTAATTAGATTTGAACGTGAAATGGTAATTGAATTTACCGATAACACCGTGGTGTTAGATATGAAGCATTACCAGTTTTTCTTCATGGGATGAATAGGTTGGGATTGGGAAATTAAACAAATGATTACTTCGGTAAGGTTCGTTAATCTTGACTAGTTTGGATAAACCTTAATATGATTTGGATTGATATCCAATGGAAGAATAAAGAATACATTTAAAGAATTTATCTTTGATAAAATTAATGGGAACCTTTCCCAAAGTATATGAATATTTGGATAAAGAAATATTCTGGATTGGAATAAGGCGTATGTTGTGTTTTAATAGCACCTGTTTATTATATACGCGAGTTATTCAGAAAGACCGGGTTTATCCCATTCTGAATAACTGATTCGATGATGTGTCGAGGATGAAGACAGTGGTTGAAGACCGGAGGTCTTCACATCGTTTGGATGATTACGGATGTCTTGATTGGGTTGTACACCCAAGACAAGGTAATAAGTGGTGATCGTCCAGACGTACTTGGAGATCGATCGGATATGCGAGCGCCTCTCTCCTGTATTGGACATATGAGATGAGGAATAAGGTGCCTCCGGTTTCGTTTAGACCCAGAACGAACTTGTAAATGGATGTGTGTCTGACATCAGATTTCATTCTGTGTGATTGATAGACATTGGTTGCATATCGTGAATTGCCTGTGTGGCATGCTGAGATGCAAATGATCAAGGCTTCTGTTGAAAAGCAGTCTTGTGGTTGATGATCAATGCATGTCTTTAATATAGCATAGCTTTGTGTAGCGTTCATTCGCGAGCCTCACACCCCGGTGTGAACCAGAAACGGGAGAGGACATTAGGGAGGACATGCGTTTCCTTCTAGCTAGGAGTGCTGTCAGCGTTTTGCAAGCCCTGACGTTTTACTTATGTGGATGAGGGATAGCGAGGCGCCTTGGTTATTTCAGTCACTGCGGAGCCGATGGATGGTCTTTATACAGACCAGATTGATGCCCCATAGGGCGGGGAAACGTAGTGTTCAAGCATTTTAATCCACATCGAGTGGACCAGCCCTGACGATCCAAGGTGCAGTTGCGGCTGTATCCTGAGGGGCATGCTAGAGCGTCTCGAATTCGGTAAGGACGATCCCTTGCCTTGGTTCACAGATGGAAATCCAACTTTCAATACTACATTTTGCGGTTTTGATTGTAGAGTCTAGTATGCCGACATAGTGGGATGGGGCACTCATGCCGTCTATGATCGATACATTTATATTTGAAATTGTTTTTGACACTATACACTTATAGTAATAGTAAAATATGAAATTTCACATACCAAGCATTTGTGGCTATTATAATGTAAAAACTTTATCCTCCGGCTTGTGTTGCATTGTGTGATGGGACCTGAGTCTTATAATAGCTTCATTGTTCTTTATTTAGCATTGCGCTGTTGTTTTTATGCACTGGTATTCTTGGGAGGACACCCGTTCCGTGTTATACGGCATGGTCCCTTGATTTACCTTACTTTAAAATCAAATTAATAATTTTTTTAGTTCTCACACCAGTCACATGACTGACCAGGAGTTTATTGTTTTAACCTAAACTCTGGGTGCCCCTATTCTCCGCACGGGCAGCTAGTTGTTTTGGTTTTGCAGATTTATATTCACAGGATCCTGATTTATAGCTGAAGCGATATTCGGAAAGCTTTGTATCTGTGTATTACTTTCAGTTGTGTTTTGTATTATTTTCCGCTACATTGTAATTTGTAAATCTCTGATATTTAGTAAATGAGTAATATTTATTCATATTCTGTATATTCTTGTATTCTAATGAAATTGTTGTAATAAGCAATGAAATGTTCTTTTGTTTGTGTTCTGATTCGTCTTGTCCCCAAGGAAATCCGTTCTTCCTGTTCTCCTCGGAGACCGGGGAAGTTCGGGGTTCTTTCACTACTGATCTATAGGGTGATACCTAGGATATTGTCTTTCGTTCATCCTGTTCCTGGATGACTTGTTTGGACGAATGTCTTATAGTATTTTCAATGGATAGTGTACATAGAATTCTAAAACATATTTTTGTTGATGGCGGAGAATACACCTTCTCTTAGCATAACACGCAGAATATTTGTTTCGATGTTAATTAGTGATTTGGAAGACCTGACAATGTGGCATTCAAAGTTTGGTGTGATGCTCTTAAAAAAGCAATAGTAACCTCAAGCCTCATCAACTGGGAAATGAAAAAAAATAGGATAGGCAACTTGACTATGTGCTTCATTCCCATTAGGGTGTATTATCACATGATCTAGAGAAAATCCATTTGCTTCTTTATCCTATCGATGTTATATGCTTCAGTGACGGTTGCTGATACAAAAAGTCGGTGATATACATTCGGTACACTTAAAGGAATAAGTGGTCGGTCATGTGTGGTTGGGTTGCAAGATGTTCTTATTGAACCTTGTGTATTCCTTTCTAGAGATATACTATCGGAAGGTGGTTACATACCTTGTCATAGTTGAAAATCTATTCTCTAATAAGCATTATACTACATATGTGGAGCGTGAGATGCAAGCGTTCTGTTAGAGGGTTATTTATTTGATTTAGACACTATTATAATATCAGAAAAGAATTGATATCAAGATTGTTCTGGTTTATCGATGGGTAAAATCCGTCTGTGTTTATGTGTGGACTGGTCTTATGATTACTCTTTTCTTTCAAAGAAAAGATTTTTAACTTAAGAATCATTTGGATGATACCTATAAACTTATCGAGTTTTCTCACTCTAGTTCACCAAACTAATCCGTGGCGTTTGCAATTCTCGGGACAGACCAATTTTTATATGTCCAGGTTAGGATGATACGGACTTCAGAAGACATGCTAGAGGAATTCAGACGTATTAGTATTTATTCCGTTGTGTGTTGTATATGAGGACATATTATTATAACTGTTAGATGTATTGGTTGTCTGTTGCACTCTGATGATTGTAAATATTATATGACATATTATTATAACTATCAGATGTATTGGTTGTCTGTTGTACTCTGATGATTTTAAGTGTTATTTCAAGCTATCAATAAAGATTTATTTCTGTATTTTGTTTATTTCCACTGCGATGTGAGACTCGGTGTTGTGTTGGTTAGTTTGTTCTTCTTCTTTTTCTTCTATTCTAATATTTCTTTCTTTCTACTTCTCACCCTCTAATTTCTTTGTATTATCTATTATGGTGTTTTCGATACTTGGGTTTTGGCGAGAAATACGGGATTAAGTATTATTGTCAAAATTAGGGCGACGAATTCCCCGGGTCGTTACAGTGGCATCAGAGCATAAGGTACAGTAATAATCTTGGCTTTGTGGCATAACTTGATAGAGATAGGTTTAGAAATACCCTAGACTGAGTTTGACTGCATATAAATGAGAGAGCGTATTTGTAGGTTTTATAAAAATGTAATGTGATGTTTAATCGGTTCTATTTTGAACAAGCAACTGACACAATATTGTTTTATAAAGGAGAAATGGAATAATTTTACCCAAATTATATTTTTGTATAAAAAAGAAATAATTTTCTCAAATTGGTTTGTTTGACTGATTTGAATAAAATTCAAATTGGATTATAAAATTTGAAATGGTTTAATATAGCAAAAGGTGATTTCAATGTGAAATTAGTAAATGAGATTGAATGAATTAGAATTAGGATTATGAAATGGAAGTAAACTAATTGGAAAATCAATTAGTTAATTGAATATGGAATTAAAACTTAACTTAGTTAAGTGGAAATAAGAGTGGATGTAGAGATGGAATTAATCAAATAAAATAGACTTGAGATTTTGGAATGGAATTAATAGTAATTGAATAGAAGTAAATATTATATAAATTGATTGATATTAAGGTATGTAAACCAAGGTGAAGTCAAACAAGTAAATATTAACGTGAATTTAATATAAAAATTAAATTGATTTAGTTACGTTGGTTATGCATTGTTTGCTTGTTGGATGATAGCTTGGTTGGATATATATTCATCAATGATTTAATAAAAAGAGAGGAATGAATTGAAAATTAAGAAAGTGAATACTAGTATAATAAATTTGAATGAAACCGCATATGAATTGAAACTAAGAGAATGAATGTGACGACCGACCATAACCCCCGCACTATACAAGGGGAACAATGCGCTGAAGGATGTGCCAGGCAGTCATGGATGATCATCAGAGTAGGTAAACACAAGTGGAAACTGTTATAAACTCACAGCGCAAGGATATAATATAATAGAACATATACAACAGGTAGTAATAGTGAGGCAGACACACTAGACTTTCATACAACCAGAAAGTAATATCCACAACTTGGAAATAGTGTTCGTACAAAGTTGCCTCAATACATCACTTAGAAAAGCAAACAGCGGAAATCCAATTATTATATAGTAGTAAAACTGGTGCGTGAGCCTCCTGTACGCCATCGATCAGCATAGTCGTCCTCACTAAAGCATTAACTGTCACCTATTACTTAGTCTGCCCATCCACAACTGGATGAACAGCCCAAGGTAATAAGAGGAAACATAAAACCTTGAGTCAGACAACAGTCTTAGTGGGCGATAAAACAGCTAACAAACTTCAACAATAAAGCGTATGAGAAAGGATAGATAAATATACTAATCTACCCACGACACCAGAGAGGAACTCAACCTTATCTTCCCTACATCAGACGGTGATAGCCTCTACAATCTATTCAACCAAAGGAATAACAATTCATACATGGGAACCAGAACAAGCATTGATAACATTCATAGCATCCAGATTACATAGGTCTCACATAGACAACCCTAATCGAGTTTAACATTCCCCAAGTACTCTCCCTAGAGGCCTAAACCAATATCAGTTAAGCACTCAAAGAGCATCTCCATCGACTTTGGATAATCTATATGAGATAGTATAAATAGAACAACCAATCATCCATGACTGACTCTGGCTATCACCGCCAATCCTGCTTTGAAATCATCGTTAATCGTATGACGACCAACCTTGCCGTATGTCAAGGGCTAATGGTAACCCCAGTTCTAGCATAAACTCCATATGTCCAACCTTGACAACTAGACCTTTCCCTAAAACCTAGGGTACTAGAACTTACGACAACGATAATCCCTCAGCCTTCTCGTCTCTAGTCATCCATCTTGATGACTTTTCATAGCTCGAGAAACCTTCTCGAGTAACCATTATTCACCAACTCACGACCTTTGAGTTGAAACTACATTTGTTGCATCTCCCCGACCAACAAACACACCAACAGTTCGAACATCCCTTTTCTGGACCCTCGTCAAAGCCACCACCATCGTTGAACCAACCAACATTTTTATAAGGTTCAAAGCAATCCATAGCATTATTTCAGCATTTCCGAACTTCCCAGTTGAATTTACTTTGAAGCCACATCATCACCGGAAATGTCCGAGTCACTTCTGGCTGAGCCAATTCTAGTTAAGCCAACTTCTGCCCGATCCAACTTCTGCCCAAGCCAACTTCTACCCGATCCAACTTCTGCCCGATCCAACTTCTGCCCGAGCCAACTTCTGCCAGATCCAACATCTGCCCGAGCCAACTTCTACCCGATCCCACTTCTGCCCGATCCAACTTCTGCCCAAGCCAACTTCTGCCTGAGCCAACTTCTGCCCGAGCCAACTTCTGCCCGATCCCACTTCTGCCCGATCCAACTTCTGCCCGAGCCAACTTCTGGCCGAGCCAACTTCTGCTCGATCCAACTTATGCCCGAGCCAACTTCTGGCTGAGCCAGCTTCTTCCCGAGTCAATTATGGCCGAGTCAAAACCTGCATATTCTTGAATGGAAAAATGCGATCTTTATTAAAAACACATATTCTGTAAAAATGGCGGATTTCTTTTCATCTTCTTTCTTGAATGGATCGCGATCGAATCTTTCTTCTCTCCCATCGAATGGATCTTACCCATATCAGTCTCGGTCGAGTAAAATATTTGTGAAGAGGAATAAAACGAGATTTACTCCTCGACCAGACTTAGTCTCCATCCGATTTCAGAAACGTTGCTTTCGGTGTGGAGACTGTGATCATCTTGTGAGGCACTGTAATAAAGATGAGTTATTGGATCATCGGAGGAGAATTATTTCGGATTTGGCAGGTGATTTGGGAGAAAATCGACAAAAGATCCAAGAAGCACAATTTCTGAGTTCGGGTATGATTTTATTAAAGAATTTTATTAGTCTCGATGAGCAAGTTCAGATAGTTAAAAGAATTCAAGAACTGGGAATTGGGGATGGAGGATTCTATAGACCGGGACTCGAAAATGGCGCATTTTTAAATCTATTCATGATGTGTTTGGGAAAAAACTGGAATCCACAACTCAGAACGTACGAAGACAGGAGGAATAATGATGGCTCTATCCCACCGAAAATTCCTGAAGAATTCAGAAAACTGGTAAGCGATTCCATGCATTTTGCGCAAAGGAAACTGGTTGATAACGGACGTAAATCTGATGAAATTCCATCTATGGTTCCTGATGTTTGTATAATCAATTATTACAATCGAGACGGTAAATTGGGAATGCACCAAGATAAGGATGAAAGCAAGGAAAGTCTAGCACTCGGCCTCCCTGTTGTTTCGTTTTCGATAGGGGATTCAGCCGAGTTCGTGTATAGAGAAGAAGGAGGCTCTGTCAGGAATATTATTCTAGAATCGGGAGATGTGTTGATATTCGGTGGTAAGTCAAGAGGAATCTATCACGGCATTTCAGGTATATTCAATAACTCGGCCCCGGATCTGATCAGAAACACGACTAACATGAATGGGGGGAGACTTAATCTGACTTTTAGACAGTGCGAGGCTGCGCAAAATCATACGTTCAACTCTGTAAGTCTTCCACAGCATACTATTTCAAATTTTAATCGTTCATATGCTGAGACAGTGCGGAAATCGATGCTTAATATGCCAAAATGGAACACGTTTAAGGCTAAACAATTTCGTTTTAGTAAAAATGTGGGAACTAGAGTTTGCTTTCGCTGTGGAGATCCGAACCACATAGCAAGGGACTGTAGAAACGGTCTGAGATGTTTTAACTGTGGTGGAATTGGCCATAGAAAGTCCAGTTGTACTATGAATTTTACTGGAAAATCGGTGTGGGATATGATGCACTATAACTGTTTGAGAATTTGTCTGATTATAGTTGAGCTTTTAGAATTGCCTGCTTTGGTTTCTCTCGGTTGTTCGAATGAAGGTGCCTACCTATTGTTGTTGCTGGGATGGAACTTAGAAGGGATGGTGGATGGAATCTTGTGGAAAAAGGAGGTTGAAAAAGAGCTGGCTTATCCTCCGCTACCAATGCCGTTAAAAAGAAAAGATCATGCTTTTGAGTTCAGCCTAAACCTGGTTAAACTTCGGGGAATGTTCACAGATCAATATATGAGGGAAAATACGATGGCAGTCAGGTTGCTGGACAGAATACTCGTTCACTTTGATGCTTTACTTTCTGCAATTATAAGCGAGTACAGTGATGTGGAAAGTCACACTGTTGCTATTAGTGAATTTACGAGTCATGGTGGGTTGATAAATAATCTCAAGTCAGGGGGGAGTACGAGTATGAATGCAAAAACAGTAGTGAATGAGATGATATTCAGTGAAGGGGAGATGATGAATGATATCGATATGCGATGGAATTTGTGTTGTGATCCCATAATGTACGACCCGGCTGTATTGTTATGTATGGGACTCGAGAAGGATATATGGAATGATGAGGACCGTAATGGATGCAAGCTTGACAAGGTTAGTGAAGTGACGATAGATGTGGGCGAACTTGACATGGGTGAAGCGGGTCATGTTAGAGATTCGATGAAGGAATCTGTGAAAGATATGGGGTCTGTATGGTCAGTGGCAAAAGATGTAATCCTCTCGAACAGATTTGATGCTCTGGTAGTTGAGGATGTTGAGGATGGGCTGATATTGAGGAGCGAGGATGAGGCTGATACAGGTATGGAAGAGGATCAGAAGTCTGATTATTTGTTGAGGAGAGGTTTTCAAGTTAAAAAGCTTATCGGGGAGGTGGAATGTGTGGCAAATTGTAGAGATCAGGATATCAAAGAGGTGACAGAGAAGAGCAGATATGATGCTCGGATGGGTTTGGAGGTGGACAGATCGGATGGTACAGTAACTAGATTTGCTGTCAATAGCAGATATGATGCTCAGTCGGGTTTGGAGGTGGTTACTTCGGATGGTACAGTAATGAGATGGAATGTCATGGGTTCTGAGGTTATGATGGCAACAGTTTTTGACTGTCATTGGAGTACTGTTTCCACGGTGGCTATCAGTGCAGGTGCAATGAAACTTTGTACAGTGGTAATGTGGCCGAGGCCTAGCTGTTTCAAATGGGAGGATTCTTTTTCTCGGCGGGAAAGCTTGACTGGAATCGGGTCCAGTTCGTCACTCATTAACTTGAAGGAATCATGTGTTCCAGATCAAGCAAAACGGCGGGTTTCTGAGCAAGTAAAAGTGCTGGTTGGCAGCGACAGTGTTGGTGTTAATGTGGTGGATAAAGAGAATGAAAAGGTGATACCAGTTTGTTCCTCTTTAGTAAATTTTGGCCTAATGGATGTGGACGTGCACTCATTTGAAGGTGTCAGTGTGCATAATGATGGGGTCTACGTGGATAATGTTTGCATGGATGATTCACTCAGGGATGTTTACTCGTTTCATTTGAACAGGACTTTGGGTTCGATGTTGGTCAGTTTGAAAGATGTGCAACTTATAGTTATGTCACTGTGTCCTTGTTATAGTATTCCATCTCTGTTTTATGTCTTGCCTCAAGCCATGAAGGCATCAGATATGGTTTTCAGTATTGAGGGTAGTTGTGGGTTGCGAGAGTACTGTGATTTGAACCAGATCAGTGAAGCATCCTCTTCTGTGACAAGAAGGAGGAGACGAAGACGGGTGTTACCCAGTTCAGGTGTGGTTCGGCGTAGTGCTAGACTCAGATATGGTACTTCTTCGACTCGAGGTAAGGTCCCGTATTCAACTACTACTAGTGGTAGTGGATTGGATTTGGGCTCAGGTTTGTCTTCTTCTCTCGGTAGTGATTATACTCCTTTTGCTTTAGGGAGTTTGTCTACTAGTCAGTTATTTCAGTTGGCTAGTGATACTGCGTTTGTTTTCACTGATATTGAGTTGGATGCTGAGTATATTAGGAGTAGAGAGCTAGAGAGGGTATCATCTTTGCGTAGATGAGGATAGTGAGTTGGAACATTAGGGGTTTAAACGAACCTAAAAAATGTGCTGAAGTTAGATCTTTTTTTAGAGATAACCACATTGATATTATTTTATTACAAGAGACTAAAATAGAGTGTCCTGATTTTAGATTTTATCTTAGACTAGGTGGGATTACTTTCCGTAAATGGGTGTGTCTACCGGCAATTGGTACTGCTGGTGGACTCATGATTGGTTGGAAAGAGAACCAATATAGACTCGTGCAGGAGTCTATAAAGACATATTCCTTAAATGTTATATTAGCTTCACACTCTGATAATTCTGTCTTGTGTATATCTAATGTGTATGGTCCTCATAACAAGATAGAGAGGAGAATTTTGTGGGATGAAGTCTCTAATTTTAGAAGTCAATCCCCCAATCTTTGGATTGTAGGGGGGGACTTCAACGTTACTAGATTTCTAGGGGAGAGATCACCCCGAGAAGGGGACTTCTCCGATATGGAGGAATTCAACGACTTTATTTTAGAAAATAATTTGATAGAGATTCATATGGATAATAGATTATTCACTTGGTCGAATGCTCGTGATATCCCATCATTTGCATTATTAGACAGATTTTTTATTAATTCTGAGGTAGAAGATAGATTCTCGATTTGTAGAGTCAAGGGACTACCTTTTCTACACTCTGATCACTGTCCAATCATTCTTACTTGTGAATCGAACTCAACTATTAGTAACAGTTTTAAATTTGAGAAGATGTGGTTACTTGACTCTAGTTTCATAAATCTAGTTTCGGTTAAATGGAAATCTTTATTTTATTTTAATAATTTATATAGAGGTAATAGTGCTAAGATTTTTGTCGCTAAATTAGGAAAATTGAGATTCTTTTTAAAACGCTGGAATAAATTTGTATTTGGTAATGTGAGAATTAAGAAGAATAAGATTATGTGTGGATTGTTGGATTTGGATAAAATTAGTGAGTCAAGGATTCTTAATTTAGCTGAAAATGATAAATACTGCAACCTTAAACAAGACCTCAAACTGATTTTAGAAAAAGAAGAAGTCATGTGGAGGCAACGTTCTCGCATACAGTGGATTAAGGAAGGGGACAATAACACTAAATTTTTTCATAGCATAGCAAATAAAAGGAGACATGACAATATGATTAGCTCGATTATTTTAAATAATGAAGAATTGTCTTTACAGAAGGATCTAAACGAAGCTTTCACTAGATATTACAAACAGATTTTCGGTTCTAAGATTAAGAGAAGAGCTAATGTTAGATGGAATGACTTATATCCTCCCGATACTAGGGTTAATCTTGTAGATTTGGATAAACCGTTTTCGGAGCAGGAGATTTGGAAGGCAATTAGCGATATGCCTAGTGACAAAGCTCCTGGACCTGACGGTTTCTCTGTTAATTTTTACAAACAATTTTGGGAAGTTTTGAAGTTTGACATTATTGAATTATTTAACGAATTTTATAGTGGTGATTTGCGTTTAGGTAGTTTTAACTTTGCCAATGTCATACTTATTCATAAGAGAGAGGGGGCTAATTCCCTTAAGGATTTTAGACCTATCTCTCTTATAAATGTGTCTGTCAAGATCATATCTAAAGTTTTAGCGAATAGATTGAGTAGTAAGATGAATGACCTTATTGATGACTCTCAAACAGCTTTTATTAAAGGTAGGAATATAGTAGATGGTGTAGCAGCAGTACAGGAATATATTAACGTCTGTTGCAAGAACAATTTTACATGTGCCATCTTGAAGCTAGACTTTGAGAAGGCATTTGATTCAATAGATTGGGACTTTGTATGTGAATTATGTCTTGCTAGGGGCTTTAGTGTTAGATGGACTAATTGGATCATGTTGTTGCTTAGATCTGGTTGTTCCAACATTGTCGTTAATGGGATAATGGGTAAGAAGATACAATCCAAGAGAGGACTTAGACAAGGCGACCCTTTATCGCCTTTTCTTTTAATTTAGCTGTTGATGTCTTCTCAAAAATTATCAAGAGAGCAGGGAGATTAGGTATCCTAGGCAGTGTTGGGAATGAGGAATTTAACAACGAATTATCTATTCTTCAATTTGCGGATGATACTTTACTATTTTCTTCTCATCTGCCGGAGCATATTATTGCTCTTAAATTTATACTTTACTGTTTTGAGATGTTATCTGGGTTAAGAATTAATTTTGATAAGAGCGCAGTGATGGTCATTAATGATTTTAACAATACTGAGACTTTAGTGGCTAGTACTTTGAACTGTTCGATCATGAAATTTCCTTTTGACTATTTAGGTTTTAAGATAAGACCGTCTAAGCTTAAAAAGGAAGACTGGATAGTCATCATTGATAAGATTAGTAATAAACTTTCTAACTGGAACAATAGATTCCTATCTAGAGCAGGTAGATTAGTTCTAGTTAACTCGGTTCTATCAGCTATTCCCTCTTATTGGATGGCTATGCATCGTTTTCCCAAATGGGTCATCGAGAAAATTGATAGGATTAGACGCAATTTTCTTTGGAATGGTGATTCTAATTGTAGAAGTTATAAATGTCTAGTTAACTGGGAAATGTGTTGTAAATCTAAGATAGAGGGGGTTTGGGAATTATAAATCTACATAACTTTAACTCTGCTTTACTTGCTAAATGGTTATGGAAATATAGATGTCCAGAAGTGAAGTCTTCCTGGAAGTCTATTGTTTCCAAATCTTATTATTCAAGAGGAGAGTTTTTTATTAATAATGGGGGTAATTGGGATAATAGACTATCTCATTTTTGGAAATCCGTTTTGAATTGCTTTGACTTCTTTAATATAGGATGCAAAGTGTTAGTTCATTCAGGAAACCTTACTTATTTTTGGCATGATGCTTGGATATCAAGAGTGCCGCTGAAAGTTGAATTTAGTAAGCTCTTTAATATTAGTAGATTTAAGAATGCTTTAATTAAGGATGTTTACGTAGCTGAATTAGATCCTCCATGGGCATTCTCCTTCGATAATATGTTGGAGGAAGATTTATTAAGACAACTGGCCTTACTTAAAGCCAAATTAGCACTATATCATGTGGACATAAATAGTGATTCTATTAGCTGGGGCATGGATAAGAGTTTAGATTACACAGTTAATTCTATGTATAGATTTATTAATTTCCCTGGTATATCTTTATACCCCTTTAAATTCCTATGGAGGACAAATTCTACTCCTAAATCAAAGTTTCTAATGTGGTTGATTGTTCACAAGAAGCTTAATACGATAGAGTTGTTAAAAAGGAAAAATGTTATATTTGATATAAAATGTTGTTTTTGTAATTCAGGGGAGGAGGACGTAGATCATTTATTTTTTTCCTGCTCCTTTACCTTCTCTATTTTCAATATGATTATTAGGATTTTTACTTTTGATAGTTTTAATTCACTTTGTAATTGTATTGACTATTGGAATTGTTATAGATTAAGATATAATTCCTGTAAGAAATACATATTGGATTCTTTAGTATTATTCATTAGTTGGTTCATTTGGGATGAGAGGAATCAGAGAATCTTTCATTCAACCTCCGTATCTAAGGATAAATTAATCATTAACATAGTAAATTTCTGTTTGTCATGGATGTCCAATTCGCACTATAAACTATTTGGTAAATTGCAATTTGGACATTTTTTGTTAAAGGTAAGATCTAATCTGAGTTTATTCATTTGTATTAATAGTTATTTTAGATGTAATAGACCCCGTCTGGGATGTTGATTTCTGTTTTTGGTGGCTATTTTCCTCTCACTTGTTTGTTAGTATATCTTTCTCTTTATACATGTATATATGGTTAGATGTCTATATATATATATATATTTATATATATATATATATGCATATAATCATATATATGTGTAAGTTACTGATAATTTTGTTTCAGTTTTTCAGTTTACAGGTGGTAGATGTAACTGTGGGTTTATTGGAGTAGCTGCTTTGGATTGACCGATTTAGTTATGCTTTGTTTTTGTTATATTAGTAGTTGTGGAGAAGGGGTGTTGTATTTTTTAGTGTTTAGCTTCACCTCTTGTTAGACACATAGATTATATATTGTATGGGAATAGATATACTTCTTATCGGGTGGTGGCCTTGCCGGAATTCGATAATGAAGTATGATGGGTGGTGGCCTTGCCGGAACTCATCTATCTATTATCCCCTACATTACTATGTGTGATTATTGTTCGGAGTCTGTATTAGATACCACGTATTACATCTTTTATATATATATATATATGTGTGCTCTCTTTCTATTGGAAGATCACACATTTTTGCTCAAAAAAAAAAAAAAAAACCTGCATATTACAATTCAACTCCGATTTCAACCAAAACTTCGCCAAATGACGAATCCGACAAAACCAACTCAACCAAAATCATCAAACACAATCACAAACATATCATAACATTACTAACCACATGAATATGACGATTACCACAAAAATGATGTAAATCTCACCAAAAACCATTAAATGAACATACGATCAAAATGAGAGATCTAACTAACATAAACGTGTAAAATGACATGAAATTAACGAGTAAAACTTGTTAGATTACATCATAGGGTGATGCATATGAAAATGGACATGTAATGGTGTAAATCTATGGTAAAACATTCCAATTTGATGAGAAACATGCACAAACACTCATATACTTCATTGCATTCATGTGAGAGATGTAAATCACTCACCAATTTTTCAAAACAAAGAAAAATGATGAAATAGACTTCCGGACAGCGAAGAGATAGCTCCTAGCCCTTCGATTTGATGAATCCTTACTTGAAATGATGTAGATCTAGCCTCCAATGGTGTAGATCTATGATTTCCCTCCTTAGATTTGAATTTTTAATGGTGGAATTATGTTAGAGGAAGAAGGAGATCAATGCCTCCAAATGAGAGAATGGGAAAGTAAACCTTTTCCCTCCACTCTCAACCCCCTATTTATAGGATTCCACCAAGGCTCCAAAACCTGAATATCCATCTATAAAACCTTAAAACAGCGATTTCTCCCTAATCGCTGAGCCAAATCTTTAATGTAACCACTCTACGGAAAGACAATCATCAATTCCTTTCCAATGGCACAGGTCTCACCCTCTGATTCGACCTGAGTCAAAAGTTATGCCCTGTACAAGGCTGACAGGGGAAAAATGGTCACAAATAAAATCGGTAAAAATTATGGATATGTCTCACATCCCCGTAAGCAACATATTAAAAGATGAGAATGATCCAACCCTCAGAGAATGAAACAAAAATATTTTACGATCTTTCAATACATAAAATGCGGGCTGTTACATTCTCCCCCCTTAAGAATTTCGTCCCCGAAATTCCAAACAAACACAAGTAATCACAATGATTCTGCATGCCTATCATTCATTTTAAGCCAATTCTATCATCCAAACTAGCAACCATCAAGCCATGCATCCATAGTCTTATCCTGGCACGAGGAATTCTAAC
The DNA here is from genome assembly GCA_030737875.1 of Allium sativum. Classification (NCBI taxonomy): domain Eukaryota; kingdom Viridiplantae; phylum Streptophyta; class Magnoliopsida; order Asparagales; family Amaryllidaceae; genus Allium; species Allium sativum. The sequence continues at coordinate 293,495,574 of CM060909.1, forward strand.
AATCAACAACAAGATACAACGATATAACGAAGATACGATATCAAAGGGTCCTACCAACGAAGAGTTCTGGATGAGTCGCTCTCATACTCTCTTCCGTCTCCCACGTACAATCGTCTCCATCCTCACTCCATTGTACCTTGACTAGCTTAACTATCTTCCTCCGAAGCTGTTTCGTGTCATTCCCCACAACACGAAGTGGCTTACGAGGTCTCAAAACTACGGTCTTTACTTCTAAGTCTTCGTACTGCTATGGAGATACCACTACATTCGAATCATGCACGAACTTCCATAGAAACGACACATGGAACACATTATGCACACTCGACATCGTCTCGGGTAACTCCAATCTATACGCGAGCTTTTCAATTCGCTCGACTATCGGAAATGGTCCAACAAACCTTGGAGCTAACTTTCCTTTCTTACCAAATCTAATCATGTGCTTCAACGGTGAAGCTTTCACGAAAACCATATCGCCTACGTCGAATTCCAAGTCCTTAAGACGCTTGTCGGCGTAACTCTTCTGACGATCTTGGGCTGCCTTCATTCGTTGCCGAACTATCTCGATACAATCCGAGGTTTCTCAAATCGTCTCAGGCCCAAGTACTAACTTATCTCTAGTTTCTAACCAACTTGCTGGAGAATTGCACGGCCTTGCATACAATGCTTCGTATGGTGCCGTACCAATGCTAGACTGGTAGCTATTATTATACGCAAACTCAACTAGATGTAGATGGTCTTCCCATGATCCTCCGAAGTCTAACACACAAGCCCTCAGGAGATCTTCCAAAACTCGATTGACTCTCTCGGTCTAACCATCAGTTTGGGGATGATATGTCGTACTCAAGCACAACTCGGTTCCCAAAGCTTCTTGTAGACTTTTCCAAAATGCAATCGTGAATAATGGATCTCGGTCACTCACTATACTCTTTGGGACACCATGGAATTGAACTATCCATTTCACATAAAGTTCAGCCAATTTCGATGCCGTCCTAGTCGACTTGACAGGAATAAATCTCGCATTTTTGGTCAAACGATCCACGATAACCCAAATCCCTTCGTTTCCTGCCCTTGTTCTAGGTAGTCCATCGATAAAATCCATCAATAATTGCTCCCACTTCCACGTAGGAACTTCCAATGGCTGAAGCAAACCGCTCAGCTTCTTATGTTCAGGTTTCACCACCAACTGACAGTTCATACACTTGAAAATGAACTTTCCAATATCTCACTTCATCCCTTCCCAGTAATAGACTCTCTTCATGTCCTAATACATCTTATTTCCACCAGGATGAATCGTCAGCTTTGAGTGATGACATTCTCTCAGAACCTCATCCCTCAATCCGTTGATATCAGGAACAACTAATCGCCCTTGCTTTCGAAGCCAACCTTCTCGATCGACCTTGAACTCTTTATCTTCTGGTTCCAGTTTCTGAATGAACTCGACAAGCTTTGCATCTTTCTTTTGGCTCTCGCCAATTCTTACGATAAGAGTAGGTCTTATCGACAAGCTTGCCAACATTTCAGGTTCCAACTGACACCTTGGCCTGAAATCGAGCCTTGCCAAGTACTCTAGGCTATTCCATTCCGAAAACATCGCTCCTAAACTTGCGTGTCTTCGGATTAACGCATCTGCAACTGCATTACCCTTGCATGGAGTATAGGCTATGCCAAAATCATATGACGCCAGAAACTCCAACCATCTTTGCTGCCGAAGATTCAAATACTTTTGGGAGAAAAGATACTTCAACGACTTGTGATCCGTAAACAACACGAATCAAACTCCCAACAGGTAATGTCTCCATATCTTCAGAGCAAATACAATCGTCGCTATATCGAAATCATGAGTTGGGTAATTCTTCTCATGTGGCTTTAGCTGTTAACTTGCGTAGGCCACAACTTTATCCTTCTGCATTAGTACTGCTCCAAGTCCAGTACCACATGCATCGATATATACCACCATCTCTTCATTCCCATTTGGAATGGTAAACACAGGTGCACTCGTCAATATCTCCTTCAGGATTTCAAATGCTTGTTCACACTTTGCATCCCATGTGAACGCTTGGTTCTTCTTCGTCAATCCTGTCAATGGTGCAGCTACTTTGGAGAAATCCTTGATAAACTGTTGGTAATATCCTGCCAACCCAAGGAAACTCTAAACATCCGTCGCATTCTTAGGTCGATCCCAGTCCTGGATTACTGCAACTTTAGCGGGGTCAACCGCTATCCCTTTTCTAGAAACAACATGACCTAAGAACCTCACTTCATCCTTCCAGAAGTGACACTTTGAGAACTTAGCCTTAAGTTGATGCTTCCGCAAGATCTCTAACACAAATCTCAAGTGAGTCTTATGTTCTCCCTCATTTCTAGAGTAAACCAGAATATCATCCATGAACACAAGCACGAACTTGTTTAACTGGTCTCGGAATACTCTATTCATAAGATGCACAAAATACGCTGGTTAGTTAGTCAACTCGATTGGCATCACCAACCATTCGAAGAAACCGGATGGTGTCCTAAAAGCAGTCTTTGACTCACTATCCTTAGCCACCCTCAACTGGTGAAATCCTGTTGCCAAATCCATATGAGAAAACACTTTGGCTTCGTGAAGCTGATCGAACAAGTCATCTATCCTTAGCAACGGATACTTGTTCTACTTTGTCACCTTGTTCAGATCACGATAGTCCACACACAATCTTAACGAGCCATCCGCCTTGGTTTCAAATACGACTGGTGCACCCCACTCGGAAACACTCCTCCGAATGAATCCTTTTCCCAAAAGATCATGAATTTGCACCTCTAACTCTCGTTGTTCCCTAGGCGCCATCCGCCTAAGAGGCATAACAATTGGTCTAGCACCTTTGACCAAATCGATCCTAAACTCAATCTCACGATGCGGCGGCAACCCTTTGACCTCGTCAAAGACATCTACGTACTCATTAGTGATAAACACTGATGACAATCTTCTTGTGGAATCCCAAGCGAATATAGATAACTCACGAAGACCCCATCTTCACGCTTACATCTAATCAACACCTTTCGCCCTTCCACATCCCCGACGCTAACCTCTAGCTTCTCACAATTCACCCTGGCCGCATACCTCTTGAGCCAATCCATGCCCAAGATGATCCCAAACCCATCGAAGTTAAGAACAAAGCAATCACACACAAAAGAGCAACCATGACTCGACAACACTAGACCACGACATATCATGCAAAGATTTGATGAACCCCTAATTGGATTAGTCACTACGAAGGGTCTATCGCAAATCTCAGGTTCCAAACCCAAGAGACACACAAGCTCATTGCAAATGAAAGAATGTAACGCTCCAGTATCGAAAAGCACACGAACTGAAACAACTTTAACAGAAAGAGTACCTTGCACCACGACACCCTTTCCCTTCTCCTCTATGGTAGGATCTCTCGAAGAAGATGGCATAGCTTCCAAAGCATATGCCTTCACAATCTGCTTGCCCTTAGCTGATTCTGGACAATCTTTCTGCTCATGCCCAGGCTTCCCACATTTGAAGCACTTCTTCTCAGCTTTGGGATTCTTGCACTCACTAGTAAAATGGCCTTTCTGTTGGTATTTAAAGCAAACCACCTCACTCTTGGGCTTCTTTTGACCATCTTTTCCTTTTTGCTGTTGTTGCTTCCTCTTCTTATTATTATCACCCTGCTATGGTTTCTGAGCCTCTTTGGTCACAGCGACAACATTTGCTTCCTTAGGAAACAAGCTCTCATTACAAATAGCTTTTTCCACAATCTTTTCAAAAGAGTCATCAAGATGGTCCACTAACGGCTTTTCAATATAAGCATCCAAATCCAAGAAAAACTTCTCGTTCTTCTAATAGGGTGTATCAATGTATGAACGAGCATATCTAGACAAAGCCTCAAAATCAGAAATGTAGTCAAGAACTGATCTGCCATTCTGCTTCAACTCTACGAACTTATTGAAGAGAACAGACTTCTGAGCAGTGGAGATAAACTTTGCTTCGAACTTAGCTTGGAATAGCTCCCATGAAATTTCTTCCTCTGTAGTATCGAGTGTAACAGAATTCCACCATTCCATGGCCTGCCTTGCAGTTTCCTTGATGCAAGCTTTCTCTTTATTCCATCCTCAATACCCAAGTCTCCAAAGATTCAGACACATGAATCCATCCACCTCTGAACCTCTTCAGCGGGTTTAGTTCCCTTGAATGGTTTTCCCCTAGAGATGTAAAGTCCTTGCATAGCTTTGCAAAATCTACTACTCTAAGAACTCGCACACCAACATCTACCGTTGCTGCCACTAGAGCGGGTGCCCTTCGCATAATTGCTTCTTCCATGGCTTCAAACATGGCCGGGTAATTAGGTTCAACGCCATTTCCCCCTCCAGTAGTGGCTCCCCTAGCAGCGTTTCTTGTTTCTCGTCTACTCATTCTAAATCTGCAATTTAGAATAATTAGTCACTTTCAAGAAAAACTGCTAAAGGAAAACAACCGTTACTACTATATATGCTAATATATATAGTAAGCATCCAGCTGAAATATACAAGTATGTCTCTCATACGTGATTACATCCTTAAACTTTAGCCAAAAATCATTGACCAGAGCTCTGATACCAAATGTGACGACCGCCCATAACCCCCGCACTATACAAGGGGAACAATGCGTTGAAGGATGTGCCAGGCAGTCATGGACGATCATCAGAGTAGGTAAACAAAAGCGGAAACTGTTGTAAACTCACAACGCAAGGATAAAATATAATAGAACATATACAACAGGTAGTAATAGTGAGGCAGAAACATAAGACTTTCATACAACCAGAAAGTAATATCCACAACTTGGAAATAGTGTTTGTACAAAGTAGCCTCACTACATCACTCAGAAAAGCAACTAGCGGAAATCCAATTATTATATAGTAGTAAAACTGGTACGTGAACCTCCTGCATGCCATCGATCAGCTAGTCGTCCTCACTAAAGCATTACATGTCACCTGTTACTTAGTCTGCCCATCTACAACCGGATGAATAGCCCAAGGTAATAAGAGGAAACATAAAACCTTGAGTCAGACAACAGTCTTAGTGAGCGATAAAACAACTAACAAACTTCAATAATAAAGTGTATGAGAAAGGATAGATAAACATATTAATCTACCCACGACACCAGAGAAGAACTCAACCTTATCTTCCATAAATCGGACAGTGATAGCCTTTACAATCTATTTAACTAAAGGAATAACAATTCATACATGGGAACCAGAACAAGCATTGATAACATTCATAGCATCCAGATTACGTAGGTCTCACATAGGCAACCCTAATCGAGTTTAACATTCCCCAAGTACTCTCCCCAGAGGCCTAAACCAATATCAGTTAAGCACTCAAAGAACTTCTCCCTCGACTTTGGATAATCTATATGAGATAGTATAAACAGAACAACCAATCATCCATGACTGACTCTGGCTATCATCACCAATCCTGCTTTGAAATCATTGTTAATCGTATGACAGCCCACCCTGCCATATGTCAAGGGCTAATGGTAACCCCATTTCTAGCATAAACTCCATATGTCCAACCTTGACAATGTCCAACCTTGACAACTAGGCCTTTCCCCAAGACCTAAGGTACTAGAACTTACGACAACGATAATCCCTCAGCCTTCTCATCTCTAGTCATCCATCTTGACGACTTTTCATAGCTCGAGAAACCTTCTCGAGTAACCATTATCTACCAACTCACGACCTTTGAGTTGAAACTACATTCGTTGCATTTCCCCGACCAACGAACACCCCAACACTTCGAACATCCCCTTTCTGGACTCTCGTCGAAGCCAACACCATCGTTGAACCAACCAACATTTTTATAAGGTTCAACGCAATCCATAGCATTATTTTAGCACTTCCTAACTTCCCAATTGAATTTACTTTGAAGTCACATCATCACCGGAAATGTCCAAGTCACTTCTGGCTGAGCCAATTCTGGATGAGACAACATATGCCCGATCCAACTTCTGCCCGAGCTAACTTCTACCTGATCCAACTTTTGCCCGAGCCAACTTCTGCCCGATCCAACTCTGCCCGAGCTAACTTCTGCCCGAGCCAACTTCTCCCCGATCCAACTTCTGCCCGAGTCAATTATGGCCGAGTCAAAACTTGCATATTGCAATTCAACTCCGATTTCGACCAAAACTTCGCCAAATGACGAATCTGACAAAACCAACTCAATCAAAATCATCATACATAATCATAAACATATCATAACATTACTAACCACATGAATATGACGATTACCACAAGAATGATGTAAATCTCACCAAAAACCATTAAAATGAACATATGATCAAAATGAGAGATCTAACTAACATAAACATGTAAAATGACATGAAATTAACGAGTAAAACTTGTTAGATTACATCATAGGGTGATGCATATGGAAATGGACATGTAATGGTGTAATTCTATGGTAAAAAATTCCAATTTGAAGAGAAATATGCACAAACACTCATATACTTCATTGCATTCATGTGAGAGATGTAAATCACTCACCAATTATTCAAAACAAAGCAAAATGATGAAATAGAATTCCGGACAGCGAAGAGATAGCTCCTAGCCCTTCAATTTGATGAATCCTTACTTGAAATGATGTAGATCAAGCCTCCAATGGTGTAGATCTATGATTTCCCTCCTTAGATTTGGATTTTTAATGGTGGAATTGTGTTAGAGGAAGAAGGAGATCAATGCCTCCAAATGAGAGAATGGGAAAGTAAACCTTTTCCCTCCACTCTTACCCCATATTTATAGGATTCCACCAAGGCTCCAAAACCTGAATAGCCAACTGTAAAACCTTAAAACAACGATTCCTCCCAAACCGCTGAGCCAAATCTTTAATGTAACCACTCTACGAAAAGGAAATCATCAAGTCCTTTCCAATGGCATAGGTCTAACCCTCTGATTCGACCTGAGTCAAAAGTTATGCCCTGTACAAGGTTGACAGGGGAAAAATGGTCACAAACAAAATAGGTAAAAATTATGGATATGTCTCACATCCCCATAAGCAACATATTAAAAGATGAGAATGATCCAACCCTCAGAGAATGAAATAAAAATATTTTACGATCTTTCAATACATAAAATGCGGGCTGTTACAATGAATGTTGTTTCATGATTGTTTCTAGAAATTTGTATAGTTACACTTATTGATTAATGAAATGTTATTTAGAATTTCATGAAACTGTTACTTACATAGTGAATTGAGTTAAGTACAGGTACCCGAAGGCTATGAGGATAGATTTTGGTTGCATAGATTGCACATAAGTTGAGCAAGTATGCTTAATAGTGCTTATATAAGGTACGCCTAAGCAAAATATAAATCTGTGGTTTTTGAATTTGATTTTTCGACCGTGTAAGTCGATGTATATTTATTTGTTATTCCTGCAATATCGCAGAAGTCCGTTTGTACAAGGGAGATTGCCGATTTTTTTAGAAAACTTAAGATGTTAGAATTTTTTTGATATTTTTGGAAAAATGTTGTTAACAATAAAAAGTTAGTATTTTAATTGAAACCAATTGAATGAGTAGAATTATAAATTCGAAAAGTAAAACTGAAATTTTTAACTGAATATATTTTTGAAAAAGTTAATGGGTTGTAGCATTTTTCCTACCTTAGTAATTTTGGGGACAAAATTCTTTTAAGGGGGAAGGAATGTTACATCTCAGATTTTAACTATTAATTTTAAACATTTAAATTGGTTTTAAACGTTGGTTTGGAATTTAAATAACTTGAATTCAATGATTTTGGATATTTAAATTCAATTTGTATAGTAAAATAATAAATTTAATTCTGAATTAGTAGGAATTAGCTGGATTTACAATACGATATGTGTTGGACATTATAAAAGGATATTATTAAGTCAGATTTGAAATATAATATGGAATTCGTTTATTAAATGAAGTTTGAATGTATAATTTATTCTTAAATTATAAACGAGCTCATAACGTCGTGGTAGTTTGTAATATTACATTTTGAACTTTAAATGAATATATAGAATCTGATATAATTCGGAATTCTTTGAAATAAGAATCATCGGAATCTAATTGATTATAATTTTCTAATGAAAGAGAAAAATGGAAAGTTTGTTATGTAATGACGGTCGGAGCAAAGCCCCCTTTCCTAGCACGCATATGAGCTGGTGCATAACTCCCATATAACAAAAGGAATCCCTGTTGTTATGTGCCTACCAACTCATATTTGTGCACAATTACTTTAATTTATTCCTTGATGTGGGACTATTAATTCCAAACCGTCATTCCTCCTTAACAAAATGTGAGACAATCCTAACAGTCTCCCCCTTGACCCGCATCCTACGAGTACCTTTTGAGAGCACTGCCTTGTCCGCACGACCCAGTCCGTAACCTTCGGCTCTGATACCACTATTATGTAACGATAGTCAGAACAAAGCCCCTTCCTTGCATGCATATGAGCTGGCACACAACTCCCATATAACAAAAGGAATCCCTTATGTTACGTGCCTACCAACTCATATTTGTGCACAACTCCTTCAATTTATTCCATGATGTGGGACTATTAATTCCAACCCGTCATTCCTTCTTAACAACATGCGAGACAATCCTAACAAAGTTCATATTGTAGATTTTTAGTTATTACCAAGTCAAATTTTCAGAAAGTCTCTATGTAATCGTTATAAACCATAACGTTTATTTACTAATTTAAAAAGTATTTTTATTGAAGTTCGATATCGTTTAACTCAAAATTTAAAATGTTGAGTTTAAAATCCATGTTGGTTTATATTTGAAGTGATTTATTATTCCATTTGGGTATATATGATAATAATTTATTATTATCTAATTGTATTGTTTTGAAATTTAATTATATTTTATCAATATTATTATAGGCCTTCAAAATAGCCATTTTGCTAATGGACTCAGTTTTTGATGAAATGAGTTTCATTGGATAACCAAATTTTGTGGTAATCCGATGTCGTATGCCACAACGGTTGCCATAAATGCCCAGTCGTTTTATTTAGCGTGAAGTTAAATGAATTTTACGTAAATGGATGAGTATTTATGTATAACTTGAAATAACAATCGAATTAAGATGTGAAACCAATTCCTTTGAATTTTTATTGACGTTTAAAGTAATGATAGGTATATAGTTCGTTTTTTTGGAAACCAGGTAAATTATTGTCCAAAATAGCGTCGTTTTACGTATAAAGTATCATTCTAGGGAAGCAATCTCGAAAAGCGACGAAACTTGTGTCATTGGATCCATGTTAGTAAATTATTATACGATTTCGATTTTCGTATCTATCGGACTTATCGTTGATCGTGTGAATGGTAAATGCTTAAGTTTTTATTTAATCGTTTATTCGATTTAATAAGAAACTAAAGAATAGTCGATTTTCATATGAATTTAGATTTCCACGAAATTAATTTTATTAAATCCATAATAGTTAATTATTGTGGATTTTCAAGTTTCAAGTTGATTGAATTTATTTTGTGATCATGCGCAATTTAAATGCGTGTCGATTCACGTTGTGAATTATAAAGGAATTTTTACAAACGATCTCGAAATTCGATGAAACTAGTTCCATTGTGTCTGGAATATTCAGTTATGCTAGGATTACGATTTTCGTCCTTATGGGAGGTCGTATGTGGTTCTATAGGAGGTCAATTACGTGCTTCATTGTCAACAAACCCTACAGCTGCCTCTGAATTTTCAATGGTTGAAAACGATATGATCTTCCTCTCGATTAAACTCCAAATCCAATCACTAATTTAAGTACTCAACAACTAAAAAATCTTCAACACTTCGAGATCTTCTAGTTGTGCGGCTATGATCAATTTTTGTGCTCTCTGGCGGCCTGAGTCATACTCGAGGGTAGTGGCGGCCTTGGGTTGACTACAGGTGGAAAAATGCAGTAGGGGTGTCGAGATTTGTGGCGGTAGTTAAAGGCAGTGGGCCAATCGTCATGGTGATCTATGATGATTTTCTAATGAACAAAGGCAGGTGCAGTAGGGGGAGAGTTGATCGTACGTGGTTCTGGAGTGATGCAGAGGGGTGAGCGGTTTTGAAAGAAAGAATGGAGAGTTTAGCGCCTGCCTGTATTATATTAATCAAGTAATTAGCGACTTAAGTATAATTAAGAATAAATTAATTTAAATTTAAATCGTGTAACCATATAACGTGTATAATATTTTATTTTGTGATCAAAATGGAGTGTAAAAAAAGCATCAGGATTGTCCTGTCTAGATCTACATTATGGAGTTGTCTTGGACGGATCTGGAATGAACAAGAATTTTCAATTAAATTAAATGGTCATTTAATTTAACTGATACCGAACTGCTTCAACGCTAAATGAAATCAAAGTGAGTATAACTCACTCGGTTTTGACGCACTTATATTTCATATAAGTCGGGATTTATTTTGTGTGCTATGATTGATAATTGTTTGTTGTATGCTGGATATACCTATATATATTGGATGAATTGGTTATTTAAACGTTCATTTAATTTAAATGAAATCAAATCGTTATTTTAACGATTAATACCGAACGAGGTAATTTACCTTGTTGTTTACATTTATAATAATACAAACGTGTTAAATTAAAGATGAATGCTTGAATTGGTGTTATTGATTAATTATTGAAAATTATATCTGTTTATTGAAATAAATCATGTTATTTTTGAGGCAACATGTTTGTAATGCACAAACTGATAGATTGGAGGGATCCAACTGGATTCCTCACAATATTGATAATGTTTATCATATATGTTGATTTGATGTGAAATTGGATAAGACAAACCCTTACTGCACAAGTTTGGTATTTTAGTGGTAGTATTGGCTCCTTAATACCGTTGTTGTAAAAAAAATTAGAATCAATTTTATATCGATTCTGAAACGTTTTAAGATTATATATTTATATATAAATTTAACTCATTGTTTTAAAGTATATAAAGGAGAGTTTATTCTTTTATGAGATAAACTCAGATTTTGTTTTCAAGTTAACTAAGTCAATTGTTTAATTTGAAAATTTATCATTCGAACAATTTGTTTTCAGTTTTATTTATAAATAAAGTTTTAGCAAACGGATGTTTAAACTTAGGAAGGTTTCTTAATAATTTTTTATCTAGAATTAGCGGTATTTAAAGGTGAATATCGAGTTGGCTTGTATTAATCAAGTAAATTATTAATTTAATAATCTTTTAAATAAATTAACTATTCTATTTTTAGTTAGTAAAGAAGTTAACTACTTATACAGTAGTTACTGATGAAGTAAATTATTATTTCAATTAACAATAATTTAAGTGATTACTATTTAAATGAAATTCATTTAATTAAGTAATCGTGTTGAAATGAATCTAGTTGAATCTTGAAAAGAGTTTATGATCATATTTTGTAGCAAAACCCAGAGTTTTATAAACAAAGTCATAAAAGAGATTTTAAGCGAATACGATAGCTCAAAATAAATGTTTACTTAATATTTGAATTAAGTAAAAAGAAATCTAGATAATAATGGTTTTATTTTAAACCTTAGTTTTATAAATGAGCTTTATAAAAAGTGGTGTGAAGCTAAAGTGTTGATTTTAAATTAACATTACTTAATAATGGAATTAAGTGAAATGAATGGAATTAAAATGAGATTTTCAGAGAGGAAAATAGGTAAAAGGTGTTTTTGTAATTGGATTTGGAAAAGGAGTTTGTAATAAAAATCCGAATTGTAAAACGAATTGTTAAAAGAAGTTAGAAGTGAAAGGATGAATGTAACACCCCACGTCCATTAATGTCACTCACAAGGGAATGCATCAATGTCCATGAAGCGTTATTGTTGTATAGAACAGATAAATTACAAGAATAAATAAATAAAACAACACAGCGGAAGTTAAAACTTATTTTATTTCATCATAACTCAAAATGAGTTTACATAAGTAGTTTCCAAAACCATTACAACAGGATCAGTAGTCTTTTCCAAAAACTTCAAAGTACATAAAGAAGCAAATACTTAAATAACATAAATGCATAAATCCCCACTGAGCATAAGCAAATCCATAAAAATGAGAGAGTCCCAAGCGATAAATCTACTATCTTCAAGCAACTGAAAGAAATCGACACTAAGCTGTAGTATTCCCTCCTTGCAAACCTGAGGGGGGGGGGGAGGAAGAAAAGAGGTGGAAAGAAAAGGGGGTCAGACATAAAGGCTGGCGAGTGCGATAACTTTAACAATATAATTATCAAATAACTAGGATAAGGCATAAGCTGGGAAAATAAGGAACTGACTGTGAACAATTGGGTATGACAGAACAAACAAGGAAATAAGACGAACAAAGATAACGTTAACGGCGCCCCTAATCACTATAAGATAATTACTACACTGCACCACTAATAGTCACCCTAAAGGTTGATCCCGCCTACAAAACTTAATAATGATAATGGTAGTTTAGTATACCCCTAGCTACCTTCATAGGTGTCGTCTTCCCCTATCTCCACTAGGTGTACCCACTACCCCCATTCGATTGGCTCCCTAACTCGTAGATACCCGTGCTGGCCCCACATTGGGATGTATCACTCCCCAAAGTGGCAACCCGATACAACCAAAAATGCACGGCTTATATCTACACGATGCAACAACGTCTTACCTATCAGCCCGGGCCAACACACGCATATGAACCCGTTGGACTTGCGTTGCCACCGCTAACCCATTTTGACCTCTTAGAATCAAACCCAGTACGCGTGTCCCATCCTCGACTTGGGTCGAGCCCACAAAGATACTTAATAGGTTACTGGTTTGAAAAGGGCCCCCATGCATGACACAAGCTTTCCACCTACGCTTGGTCCCTTCTAAGGTTTTTCCCCACTTAAACCCATTCTTAATCATGTCTTTTTTTACATGTTTCAATCTTGGTTAAGTGCATCTAATCGTATTTCAAATACCACCCAAGGCACCCACTTAATTCCACATGCCACCCAAGGCACCCACTTAACCCCCTCATGTCCCACTACATGTTTATCTGGTTGTGTTTCTTAATTCATTAAGACCGTAACCTCGTAAAGACCTCCCACATTAGACTGGCATTTGTGGCAGCTAGATTTTTCGAGCGGGTCCGGGCAGTCTTACACCACAAACGAGCCTAACCTCGTGTCTTTACAACTGTTACGCATTTAATTTATACCTAAGACCTCCCACATTAGACTGGCATTTATGGCAGTTGGATTTGCCATATGAATAAGGTTTTTCATCCAAAAACTTGCATAGGCCAAAGTTACAAACTTGCATAAACTATGGATGTCATAGATCTAATCATAAGGTGTAAACTTGCATAGGAAATAGTTACAAACTTTACATTACATGATTCATGCTCCAACATATATATACTTGCATGTGTGATTTATACAACATAGACTATGATGTAAACTTGCATCTAACTCACACATGTCATGGCCTAACTTTAGATCCAATTTACACATAAAATAGATGCCATGAAACATGTAAGGTTGTATATGATTCTCACTAACTTACATATGATTCATATCTAAATTAACATCTAAACTTGCATACATACATATGATTTAACATATGAATCAGTTCTAACAACATAACCAAACTAGCATATGAAACATCATTATGAATTGATTGTACATAAGCCAACAATTAACATAGATTTACAACATAGATGATAGCATCACATCTTTACAACATAGATAATAACAACATAGATTTACAACATAGATAATAACATAACGGTCAATGATTCACAACATAACCATATAATCCAAATCATAACTCAACCCAATTAAATTGTTAATTATCTTATTAAAGAAATCGAAGTCACAAAAAGAAGGTCTTCCGTTCTGAAATCTGAGTTCTGAAATTGATTTAGCTCGCCTTTGTAGTAGATTCATTATTGTTTAGATTAGAGTTGAATAGAATTGAGTTGATTAGCTTTTCTTCCTCTCTAATTGGTGGCGGCTACTCTAGGTTACAAGATGACAACATGACGGCCATGATTCCAATTTTTATTTGATTCTAGGGTTTGAGTCTACACATGTTTATATAGAATTTTAATTTAATTATAGCTGTCGGATGATCTTAGGGTTAATCAAAACCACTCAGTCGGGATAGGGTGACACCTCAGCCCTAATGACTTAGCAAGGAGTCAGAAAGGACTCAGCAATGAGTCACAATATGGATCAGATTACACCAGAAAGCTGTGCAGGCTTTCTGCTCGGTCTGGGCGCACTTGGCAGGTGTGCCAGTGCAACATTTGTACTGGCGCACTTCCCAAGTGCGCCAGTGCAATTATATTATTTTTTTCTGATTTTTCCGCCTAACTTCGTTCGTCCATATCTCCTTCATCCGGTACCCGTTTTATGCAAACTCGGATTCTATCTCAACCAGAATTCCGAGATGAACAAAATGGCGCAACCCGTTTCCCTTAATTCTTACGTCTGATATTAATTATTCTTGAATTTAGTTAATTCGATTATTCAAAAATTCGGGGTGTTACATTCTCCCCTACTTAAAGGATTTCGTCCTCGAAATCTCTGAGTCAAGAAGAACGTATCCTACCATCAATCATCCATCTACTCAACCATCAACCATGGTCCTTAAAAGATTTCTAATGCTTTTCATGTACATTTGCATAGTGTGTGTATATGTCCATATACTAATGCTAAATCAGGCGGTCCACTAATTCGGTCGACCTCCTTAATGCAAATAATGATAGTGCCATGTATCCATCATGTATGCAGAGAACCCTATACATATCATTACTACATGTGTGCACAACCATCCATTTAAATGCAACATACATATGATACACACATTCAATGTACATTCATTTTACTAAATACATCCATTTATATGCAATATGAAAGTGACTGAGCCGATCTAGTGCCTAAAGTGTGTGTATATGCATCCACGAGCAACCACTAGCAAACACTTGCATCCACATGCATCCATCATACATAACATGTCTCAAACACATGTTTCAACCATAGGACTACCCTATCTAAAGGTCAAAGATACTAGCCAGAGGACATACTAAGGATAAAACAAGTACAAGCTAAGCGATAAAGGAGAAATTAAAAGACATACCCTCGAAAAGAAAAGGGTACAATGAACGCATCTTCTCTTTCGTCTCCCAAGTAGCGTTGCCCTCATCATCTCCCCATTGCACTTTGACTAGCTTGACCTCACGATTCCTCAACTTCTTAATCTCCGACCCAAGAATGCATGTAGGAGCTCGTCGAATCGTCGCGTCATGCTCTATTTCCACCTCTCTAAGCAAGCTCGGCTTTACCGCTTCCACGGTCTCATGCAAGCACTTTCTCAAATGTGATACATGGAATACGTCATGTACACCCCTGAGTCTCTCGGGCAACTCCACTCTATACGCCATCTGTCCAATCCTCTCCTTAATAGGAAACGGCCTTACGAACCTTGGTGCTAACTTCCCAACGGACCGAAAGCGAACAACATTCCGTAATGGAGACACCTTGATAAAGACCATGTCCCCAATATCAAACTCAAGATCTGTCCTCCTCTTGTCCGCATAATATTTCTGCCTATGTTGTGCCGCCTTCATCCTCCTTCGAATCAAATCGATCTTTTCTGAAGTCTCTCTAATCATATCGGGCCCAAGTAAGATCTTATCCGTAGATTCCGACCAATTTGTAGGCGAACGACACGGCCGTCCATAAAGAGCCTCGAAAGGTGCCATGCCAATGCTAGACTGAAAGCTATTATTATATGTGAACTCCACCAAAGGAAGATGCTCCTCCCATGTACCTCCGAAGTCTAAAACACATAGCCTCAAAAGGTCCTCTAGAATACGATTCACCCTCTCGCCCTGGCCGTCCGTCTGAGGATGATATGCGGTGCTCAAACATAACTGAGTCCCTACCGCTTCTTGCAAGCTCTTCCAAAACTCGCTAGTAAAGATAGGATCGCGATCACTCACTATGCTAGAAGGAACACCGTGCAAACGAACTATCTCTCGAATGTATACGGAGGCTAACCATGGAGCGGTCCTCTTACTCTTCACGCGAATGAAATGGGCGCTCTTAGTAAGTCTGTCTACCACGACCCAAATCCCTGTATTACCCTTCCTCGATCTTAGTAACCCATCAACAAAGTCCATCGAGACACTCTCCCACTTCCATTGTGGGATCTCCAATGGGTGAAGCAACCGACCGGGCTTCTTTTGCTCTGCTTTTACTTGTTGGCACACCAAGCATCTAGCGACGAACTCGGCCACATCCCTCTTTATACCGGCCCAAAAGTAAACTCGTCTCATGTCAATGTACAACTTGTCCCCGCGGGATGAATGGTCATCTTCGAACGATGTGCATCATCAAGAATGGTCTTCCTCAAGTTCTCGTCTCGTGGTACACAAAGTTTACCGTCCCTACATAACCAACCCTTATCATCTAGGGTATACCTACTGAGATGGCTCGATGACTCCCCCCTTATGAGCTTCTCTACCAACTCAACCAATTATGGGTCATCTCGCTGTGCCTCACCAATCCATCCCAAAAGCATAGGTCTGACCTCTAAGGATGCTAGCAAACTGGTTACAAAGTCAATGGAAGGTCTAAAGTCAAACGTAGAGATGAACTCTAAGCTTCGCCGCTCAACAAACAACGGACTCAAGGACAACCTTTTCCTACTTAAGGCGTCTGCTACCACGTTACCCTTGCTAGGGGTATATGCTATCTCGAAATCGTAGGACGCTAAGAATTCCATCCACCTTTGCTGCCTTAAGTTTAAGTCCTTCTGAGAGAACAAGTATTTTAGTGATTTGTGGTCAATGAACAATTCAAATTTCTCTCCAAGAAGCTAATGGCGCCAAGACTTAAGCGAGAAACAATAGCGGCCAACTCTAGGTCATGCGTAGGGTAATTTCTCTCATGTACTCTCAACTGCCTTCCTTCATAGGCTATTACCCTTCCCTCTTGCATTAAGACTGCGCCTAGTCCTGTCCCACAAGCATCGGTATAAACGGTAAATGGCTTACTCCCATCTGGAAACACTAAAACTGGGGCTGTGGTCAAAGCTCTCTTTAAACGTTGGAACGTATCATCACAATCTATGTCCCACGTAAAAACTAGGTTCTTCTTCGTCAAGCGCGTTAATGGGGCTGATATTTTTGCAAAGTCCTTGATAAACTTCCTATAGTAGCCAGCCAACCCCAAGAAACTTCTCACCTCGGTAGCATTTTTAGGGACCTTCCAATCTTGGATGGCCACCACATTCGTGGGATCCACAGCTATCCCTTCTTTGGAAACCACGTGCCCTAAGAATCGCACTTCCTTCCTACAAAAGTGACATTTAGAAAATTTAGCTTTAAGGTTATGCGCTTGAAGGGTCTCCAATACTTCCCTAAGATGTAGGCCATGTTCTTCCTCGCTCTTAGAAAAGACCAAGATGTCATCCATAAAGACCACCACGAATTTATTATGGTACTCCCTAAACACCCTACTTATCAAGTCAACAAAGTATGCGGGGGAGTTTGTCAAACCGAAGGGCATCACAAGCCATTCATAAAAACCGTCTGGAGTCCTAAAGGCAGTCTTGTCTATGCTATCCTCAGCCACTCTCAACTGATGGAAACCAGTGGCTAAGTCCAACCGCGAAAACATCGAGGCGCCAACTAACTGATCGAAGAGATTGTCAATCCTCGGTAGTGGGTGCCTATTCTTCTTAATAAGTTTATTAAGTTCTCTATAGTCCACACAAAGTCTAAGGGACCCATCCGCCTTCGTGGCAAATACTACCGGAGCACCCCACTCCGATATACTACGTCTTATGAACCCTTTCTCAAGCAACTCCCCTACTTGCTTATTGAGTTCCCTCCTCTCACGAGGAGCCATGTGGCGTACTGGCAGAGATACTGGTTTTGCATTGTCTACAAGATAAATACGAAAGTCTATCTCACGTTTTGGGGGTAGACCCTTCACCTCATCGAAGACATCAACATATTCACGGACTATACGAACAGAATGTAAATCATCATTGGATGCGTCAAGTGACTCAAGATAACTAAGCATCACCGATCCTCTAGGGTCACAAGAAATATAAAGGGTCCTTCCACTACGAGTCAACAATTTTGCTACCCTTCGTTCACAATCTAGGATGGCACCATATCTGGCTAGCCAATCCATCCCTAGAATCAACCCATAGCCCATGAAACTAAGCACAAAAGGATTACATTCAAAACCAATGCCTAAGATAGAAAATCTCAAATCCCTCCAAACCATGGATAAATGAGCCGACCCACCAATAGGATTTGAGACTATAATGGGATCCACAACAAGACTAGTATCTAAGTGCAGCGTTTCAACTAATAATGTAGAGATAAACGAATGTGATGCGCCAGAATCGAATAAAGTACGGACAGGATGATCAAACAGAAAAACTAAACTCTCGACGGAAATGTTTCTACCTCGTTCTTGCAGCGGTGGGACCGCGAGAGCCTGGACCTGCTCCCTTGCCTGCCCTGGTGCCACAAGAGCCTGAAGCTGCCCTCCAGAAGTTCTTTTCCCTTGTCCCTGTTTCCTTGGGCAGTCCTTAACTAGATGACCTGCCTCTCCACAGTGAAAACAACCAGTCTTCTTTATTTTCCTACAGTCTTAACTCAGATGGCCTGGTGTCCCACAATTAAAGCACTTCTTCTTTCCTTTTCCATTATTGTTCTTCCCGCCTTTCTTGTTTTGTTGTTGTTGCTGCGATATCTTTTGATCCCCTTTCTTCTCGGGTGCCTTATTAGCATTGGCGCCCTTCTCCTCTTCATGCATATGCGCTATGTCAACTAGCCTCTCAAAGGTGGCCCCCATAGGGATGTGGGTCATAGCTAACCCATGTAGTGGCTTGTTCAAACCCTTAACAAATCACATGGCCTTCTTTTCGAGTGTATTCACTAAGTCCAAGCCAAATCTCGCAAACTGATTGAACTTGTTGACGTATTATTTTACTGACAGATTCCCTTTCTTTAATGCTAAAAACCATTCCATGTATAAATTCTCTTCAGCCCGCGAGAGAAACTTTGCCTCAAACCTACGTTTGAAATCTGGTCATGTATCAACTGGACGCTCTCCATTAGTGACCTCCCACCAAAACGAAGCTTCATCCTTCGCCAAACAAGCAGCCAATTGGACCATCTTACAGTCGTCCAAATTGAAAATGCCAAACAAATCCTCCACTTCTTTCAACCAATTTCTAGCTTCAATGAACGTTTCAGATCCACTAAAAGATTTTCCACCCATCGAATGAAAGTCTTTACATATCTTGGAGAAAGTATCTCCACGCGGAGGAATGACTGGAGCTGGGGGAGGAGGAGGAACGTTGGCTGGTCCCGCGGCAACGGCCCTAACTTCGAGATATTGACGAAAACCAACCGGGTACATGAACACCCTCTGGTATCTCAGATGATCCAGACATGCTGAAAAAGAAAAGGAAAGAGATTCAAAACAAGGGAAGTGAAAGAGAGATGTATGGCATGCAGGGATTATGCTCTTTAAAGTAAACTTTCCTTAAAAATAGCTTCTTTAAAACAAGTTTTTGAAAATACTTTCTAGGAAAATAATACTTTTGAAAACACTTTTCAAAACTTTTTATCTGTTCTTGTAACCATAGCTCTGATACCACGTGTAACACCCCACGTCCATTAATGTCACTCACAAGGGAATGCATCAATGTCCATGAAGCGTTATTGTTGTATAGAAAAGATAAATTACAAGAATAAATAAATAAAACTACACAGCGGAAGTTATAACTTATTTTATTTCATCATAACTCAAAATGAGTTTACATAAGTATTTTCCAAAACCATTACAACAGGATCAGTAGTCTTTTCCAAAAACTTCAAAGTACATAAAGAAGCAAATACTTAAATAACATAAATGCATAAATCCCCACTGAGCATAAGCAAAGCCATAAAGATGAGAGAGTCCCAAGCGATACATCTACTATCTTCAAGCAACTGAAAGAAATCGGCACTAAGCTGTAGTATTCCCTCCTTGCAAACCTGAGGGGGGGGGGGGGGAAGGAAGAAAAGAGGTGGAAAGAAAAGGGGGTCAGACATAAAGTCTGGCGAGTGCGATAACTTTAACAATATAATTATCAAAATAACTAGGATAAGGCATAAGCTGGGAAAATAAGGAAATGACTGTGAACAATTGGGTATGACAGAACAAACAAGGAAATAAGGCGAACAAAGATAACGTTAAAGGCGCCCTGAATCACTATAAGATAATTACTCCACTGCACCACTGCTAGTCACCCTAAAGGTTGATCCCGCCTACAAAACTTAATAATGATAATGGTAGTTTAGTGTACCCCTAGCTACCTTCATAGGTGCCGTCTGCCCCTACCTCCACTAGGTGTACCCACTACCCCCATTCGATCGGCTCTCTAACTCGTAGATACCCGTGATGGCCCCACAGTGGGGTGTATCACTCCCCAAAGTGGCAACCCAATACAACCAAAAATGCATGGCTTATATCTACACGATGCAACAACGTCTTACCTACCATCCCGAGCCCACACACGCATATGAACTCGTTGGACTTGCATTGCCACCGCTGACCCGTTTTGACCTCTTACAATAAAACCCAGTACGCGTGTCCCGTCCTCGACTTGGGTCGAGCCCACAAAGATACTTAATGGGTTACTGGTTTGAAAAGGGCCCTCATGCATGACACAAGCTTTCCACCTATGCTTGGTTCCCTCTAAGGTTTTTCCCCACTTATCCCCATTCTTAATCATGTCTTTTTTTACATGTTTCAATCTTGGTTAAGTGCATCTAATCGTATTTCAAATGCCACCCAAGGCACCCACTTAATTCCACATGCCACCGCGGGCACCCACTTAACCGCCTCATGTCCCACTACATGTTTATCTAGTTAAGTGTTTCTTAATTCATTAAGACCGTAACCTCGTAAAGACCTCCCACATTAGACTGGCATTTGTGGCAGCTGGATTTGCCGAGCGGGTCGGGCAGTCTTACACCACAAACGAGCCTAACCTCGTGTCTTTACAACTGTTACGCATTTAATTTATGCCTAAGACCTCCCACATTAGACTGGCATTTGTGGCAGCTGGATTTTCCGGGCGGGTTCGGGCAGTCTTACACCACAAAAGAGTCTAACCTCGTGTCTTAGGCGATTAATTACACATAATTAATTATCCCCAATTTGAATTAATTTCCCTATTAAAATTGCCAATCAATTACAAATTTAACTATGTCCATAATTGACTAAATTATGTCCATCTATTTATGGTATATAAAATTATACAAATTAACATCACATTTAAGGCATTTATGCCAATTCTCAATATTAAATCTCTTAATGTTATCACATTGCCCCACGTTGTATGTTTGTTCGTTTAACGTAAAATATACGTTAGACTCGAATAGTCTAACTTATGGAATAAAGAGAAAACATCGCAACATGCATAGAATAAAAACTAGATCTAAACATAGGGGTGAACTTGCATGTGTGAATAAGGTTTTTCATCCAAAAACTTGGATAGGCCAAAGTTACGAACTTGCATAAACTATGGATGTCATAGATCTAATCATAAGGTGTAAACTAGCATAGGCAATAGTTACAAACTTTACATTACATGATTCATGCTCCAACATATATATACTTGCATGTGTGATTTATACAACATAGACTATGATGTAAACTTGCATCTAACTCACACATGTCATGGCCTAACCTTAGATCCAATTTACACATAAAATAGATGTCATGAAACATGTAAGGTTGTATATGATTCTCACTAACTTGCATATGATTCATATCTAAATTAACATCTAAACTTTCATACATACATATGATTTAACATATGTATCAGTTCTAACAACATAACCAAACTAGCATATGAAACATCATTATGAATTGATTGTACATAAGCCAACAATTAACATAGATTTACAACATAGATGATAACATCACAGCTTTACAACATAGAAAATAACATCATAGATTTACAACATAGATAATAACATAACGGTCAATGATTCACAACATAACCATATAATCCAAATCATAACTCAACCCAATTAAATTGTTAATTATATTATTAAAGAAATCGAACTCACAAAAAGAAGGTCTTGCGTTCTGAAATCTGAATTCTGAAATTGATTTAGCTCGCCTTTGTAGTAGATTCGTTATTGTTTAGATTAGAGTTGAATAGAATTGAGTTGATTAGCTTTTCTTCCTCTCTAATTGGTGGCGGCTACTCTAGGTTACAAGATGACAGCATGACGGCCATGATTCCAATTTTTATTTGATTCTAGGGTTTGAGTCTACACATGTTTATATAGCATTTAATTTAATTATAGCCGTCAGATGATCTTAGGATTAATCAAAACCACTCAGTCGGGATAGGGTGACACCTCAGCCCTAATGACTCAGCAAGGAGTCAGAAAGGACTCAGCAATGAGTCACAATATGGACCAGATTACACCAGAAAGCTGTGCACGCTTTCTGCTCGGCCTGGGCGCATTTGGCAGGTGCGCCAGTGCAACATTTGTACTGGCGCACTTCCCAAGTGCGCCAGTGCAATTATATTATTTTTTTCTGATTTTTCCGCCTAACTTCGTTCGTCCATATCTCCTTTATCCGATACCCATTTTACGCAAACTCGGAATCTATCTCAACCAGAATTCCAAGATGAACACAATGGCGCAACCCATTTACCTTAATTCACACGTCTGGGATTAATTATTCTTGAATTTAGTTATTTCGATTATTCAAAAATTCGGGGTGTTACAATGAAGTTCTAGTAATCATTTACTTAATCAATGAATTAAGCAATAATAGTTATATTCGAGAAAGAGATTTCTAAAGTAAGAAGGTTTTATAAAACCATATTTTAAATAAAATAGTCAAATGGGATTTGTTTGATATTAGAGTAAATATTGGTTTTGAGTTATAAACTCATATCTATCTTAAGATAAGAATGTTGTCGATTAAGGTCTGAGGTAAATAAAATACACCAACTTGAACGAGTTCAGGATTTTCTGAGGATGGTATTAGTTTTTAATGGTAAAGAAGTTCGAAATAATTTATTATTTCCATATGAGAAATAATAAGGCAACGTCAATAGCATGATTTTGGAATATAATAAAAATTATTGAGTTCTAAGTTGAACAGTGTATTATTTGACATTGTTCGGGCCTAAATTTGAAGTAGAAATATTTATACCAAAGGGTTTGAGAAATTATAATAATAATTCCAAAGTAAGGGAAATAAAAGAGTTTGAGAGTCTAAAATGATATTTCCAAAATAACGGAAATAAAAGGAGATTTTGTGTAAATATAAAAATATTTTCAAAATAAAAAGGAAACAAGGAGATAGGTTCCGACATAGATTTATTTTAAAAGGTTAAATGTCAGCTATTGCTTTCAAGTAATGAAACAAAAGAGATTTCGAAACGTTAGTTTACAGATGATAAGTTGAACTAATTTCCCAGTTATAGATAATGAATAATGTTGTAGTAAACTCTTTGCAAATTATAGTTAAATGGAAAATTGGATATTGTTATAAGATATGTATCTAAGTATTAAAATAAAATTATTTTAAGGATACTCTTATATTAAAATAAGAAGTGAAAAGCTATGTTCTTTTGAAATATTTAGAAGTTTTAATTAACCATTCGTTAATTATTTTTAATTAAAGAAGCCAAGTGATGCTTAGTACTGAACTAGTGAATTTGTTTTATTTTCATGTATGGTTGTTTTATTTGATAGTTAAATAATTGATTACCAAATTTGTCCAATTATCGATTGTTGGTATGGAAAGACCGGGGTCGAATTTATATTCGATTACCATTCTGACCAGAAATACATATATAGAGAAGATATCATATGTCGATTGGAATGAAGCAATCGAATTGCTTAAAATCTCTGATTCGACCCATAGATATAATGGAGTTCTATCGTGTTGAAATCTACGGATTGCAAGGACTACTCAGTACTGATATATAAGGTGATAACGAGGATGTGGTAGGAGGGTGCCTTCGTTTCATCCTATTCCTGGATGACTTGTATGGACGAATGTCTTACAGAGTATTTCCAAAGGATCGTGTACATTGATTTTTAAAAATGTATTTTTGTTGGTGGCGCAGAAGACACCTTCTCTTAGCTTAACACACAGAATATTTTTGTGTATGTCAATTATTGATTTGGTGGATCTGACAATGTGGTTTTCAAAGTTTGGTGTGATATTCTTTAAAAGGTAATAGTAACCTCAAGCCTCATCAACCGGGAAATGACAAAAATCGAGCAGACAACATGGCTATGTGGGCCCCTCCCATTAGGGTGTGTTATCACCTGATCTAGAGAAAATCCATTTTCTACATTATTCTATTGGTGTTGTATGCTTCGGTGATGGTTGCTGGTGCCAACCGTTGGTGATATACATTAAGTGTACTCAAAGGAATGAGTGGTCGGTCATATGTAGCATGGTTGCAAGGTGTTCTTTTTTAACTCAGTGTATTCCTCTCCAGAGATATACTATTGGAAGGACGTTCCATACCTTGTCATAGTTTGAAATCTATTCTCCAATAAGCGCCCGTAGTTTTTGATTATATGCTAGGTATGTAGAGCGTGAGATGCAAGCGTTCTGATATATAGTTATTTATTTGATTTAGACGCTATCATGATACTAGAATAGAATTGATATCAAGAATTTTTTGGGTTATCGTAAGGTAAAAACCGTCCGTGTTTGTGTGTGGATTGGTCTTACGATTATCCTTTTCTTTCAAAGAAAAGATTTTTTAACTTAAGAATCAGTTGGATGATACCTATAAACATAGTGAGTTTTCTCACTATCGTTCACCAGACTGATCCTTGGCATTTGCATTGTTCATATCAGACCAAGATTTATAGGTTCAGGTTAGGATGATATGGACTTCAAAAGATATGCTGGAGGAGTTCATACATATTAGTATTTATTCCAATGTGTGTTGTATACGAGGACATTTTTTTATAACTGTCCAGACGTATTAGTTGTTTGCTGTAATCTGATGATTGTAAGTATTATTTCAAGCTCTCAATAAAGATTTATTTCAGCATTATATTTATTTCTGCAGCGATGTGAGACTGTGTGTTGTGTTGGTTAGTTGGTTCTTCTTCTTTTTATTCTATTCTAATATTTCTTTCTTTACGCTTCTCACCCTCTAATTTCTTTCTATTAACTGTCTGGTTTTATAAACCATTTCTGGCATATGGAATATCTACTTCCAATTTCATTCACCTTTACTTAATTTGTTTATTAAGTTAACTCTTACTAAAATACAAGCCTTTCGCTTTAAACCACTTTAATATAATTTGTTTACAATTTGGACTTATTACAAAATCCATTTATCGAATCCTTTTCACTAATTCATTTAAACATCTTTCCTTTGCATTTTTTTTTGAAAATCTCCTTTCGATCACTTCAATTTTTCTTAATTCCATTATTAAGTAAACATGTATTTAAAACCATCGAATTGTCTTTAAATCTCTTTTATAAACCTCGTTTATAAAACTTGAATTTATTATCATATCCCTTTATAAAATCCTTTCCAAAAATTCAACCAAAATCTCATTGCAAACTTGAATATTCCCTTTAATGAATTCCAATTAGAAGGAAATCCCTTGCATTATTATTAAGTAAAGTAACAACTGAGTTCTATATTAACTATAGTAAAAGTAGTTAACTTCGTTATTAACTAAAATAAAATAGTTAATTCCTTTTGCAAAATTATTTGAAAAAACACTAATTTCGTAAACAACTTGATTATCATCTTTATATAAAGTTAAATAGAAGATTTATTAACTTTTAAGGAATCTTATTAAGTTTAAACATTCATTTTTTTTCAAAACTATTTCTATTATATTAATTGAAAACAAATTAATTTGACAACAATTTCCACTAGTCCTTCATAAATTTATTAATAACTTAATTAATTTAATATATTACTTAATTGTTTCTTTAAAACAATTATTCCAAATTATTAACCCGTAGATTAATTTTTGACTTATTTGCTTATACAACATATTTAAAACATAAGAATTTGCTATATAAATCATTTATTATTACTCTATAGAAACCAATTCTAAATATCGAATTATATATAAAACTTATATTTTATATAACTTATATTGAAAATTTGAAAACCTTGCTTCAGTTATAAAAGTAGTTTCTATAACTTAAATTTGTAGGGATTCCTATACGATTTAAGATGATTCGATGGCGTAGACCTTTGGAGCAAAAGGGGTGCTCGCTAATGTCTCTGGTTAACTACTATGATTAAACTTGTAGCACTAATCCCTATGTTTTGGGTTCTACATGATGCAAGGACTTCTTTTTATTAATCCTAGGGTTTACCCTGACAGGATGTAGTAAAAGAGTACATCCAATTTGTCATATTCTAGGACAACTTGTTTGGACAAATGTCTGACAGAGCATTTCCTAAAACCATATACACTGAATTTTACAAATATACTGAGTATGGTGGCGGAGAAGGCGACTTCTCTTAGCTTAATACCCAGACTATCTTTGTGCAAATCAATTAGTGATTTAATAGATCTGGCAATGTGGCATTTAAAGTTTGATGCGATGTTTCTGAAAAAGGTAATTTAGTCTCAAGCCTTACCAATCGAGAAATGAATGAAATTAGGCAGACAGTAGGGATATCTGGATCATACCTATTATGGTATACCATCACTAGATCTAGAGAAATCGTTTGTCCCTTTTTGTATGCTTCGGAATGATACGGTTGTTGGTCCCAATCGTGGTGATGATATGTTTGTACACTCAAGTTGAATGAGTGTTCAGTTCTGTATGGTCAGGCTGCAAGATGTTCTTATTGAACCCCCAATGTTTTATCACTGAAGGACACTAATCGGAAGGTGGTTCCTTACCTAGTCATGTATGGAAAT
Source organism: Allium sativum (assembly GCA_030737875.1). Classification (NCBI taxonomy): domain Eukaryota; kingdom Viridiplantae; phylum Streptophyta; class Magnoliopsida; order Asparagales; family Amaryllidaceae; genus Allium; species Allium sativum. The sequence goes on from CM060909.1 coordinate 293,522,507, forward strand.
CCAAACTCCAATACAAGCCGTACGGTTATGGATGTAAACCGACTATGTCGAAAAGTGAGATTTTAGCTTTTCAAATGTATTCCTATTTTATTTTTGGATTGCTAGACATTATTATAATATTATTGGGTTTTGATATAAAAGTGATTTGGTTATCATAAAGAAAAAAATAATGTCATGTTTATGTGTGGTCATGTCTTATGGAAGTTCCATTCTTTCAAAGGATTTCTAAAATTAAGCAAGTTGTTTGTGGTGAGTTTTATCATTGGAAACATTCCAGGCTGATCTGGGTGATTTTTCTTTCCTCAAAATGTGCATATGTCAGACTGAGTATAATTTCCAGGTTGCATTAGATTTTGCTTGAAGCTTCTGGAGAGGAGCTGGAGTCAAGACGTATTTCCGTATTTTCTGATATTAATTTATTTCCGATGTGTGTTGTATTGATCAGTATTGTACTGAACTGGTTGTGTATTCCAATTGTGTAATCATACATATACAGTTTTCTTTTGTGTAAAGATTACTGAGATATTATATTTTATATGTTTCGCTGTGAGATTTTATTCTACTCTGATTCTATAGTGTTATTCTTCTTTTATTCTAACATTTCCTCTTCTCACTCTCTAACTTCTCGTAACTACCCACTTCTCTATGCCTTTTGAGTTTGGCAGGTGCAGTAAATGTCAGCTTAAATGGTACGAAAAGTTGGTCTTTACACTTGTTGTTTCAAGTTTGGCTTTTTATTCACCTACGTGATGAGTTAATACACACTTGCTTCATGCTAATCATGCTGCACTTGTATCAGTTCATTTGTTATGCTGCTCTACATTACGTAGTTATATTATGTTCCTTGCCATTTTTGTAAGGACCCGTAACTTCCCCGGTAAGGAAAGCGCAGATACTTTGAGAACAACACACAAAAAAACGCAGACAAAAGAACATTTCATTGTTAATTACAACAATTCATCAGAATACAAGAATATACAGAGTATAAAAAAATAATATACACCAGAAAATATCAGAGATTTAAATTACATTTAAATACATCACTGCAGCGGAAAATAATACAAAGCACAACTAAAGGAGATATACGGATACAGAGCTTTCCGGATATCATTCTAGCTGTAAACCAGGATCCTGTGAATATAAATCTGCAAAACCAAAACTACTAGCTGCCCGTTTCAAAATAAGGGCACCCAGAGTTTAGATTAAAACAATAAACTCCAGGTCAGTCATGGGACTGGTGTGTGAACTAAAACAGTTATTAATCTTTATTTTAAAGTTAGGTAAATCAAGGGACCACGCCGTATAATACAGAACGAGTTTCCTCCCAAGAATACCAGTGCATAAAACAAACAGCGGAATGCTAAATAAAGAACAATGAAGCTATTATAAGACCCAGGTCCAATCACACAATGCAATGCAAGCCGGAGGATAGGGTTTTTACCTTATAATAGCCAAAGAATGCTTGGTACGTTTAAAACAGATTATTCTAATGGCACTATAAGTGTATTGTGTCAAAACAATTTCAATCATAAGTATCAATGATAGGCGGCATATTATCCCATGCTACTATGTCGCCAATACTAGTTCTACAAATAAAACCGCAAATGTCATGTATTGGAAGTTGGATTTCCATCTGTGAACCAAGGCAAAAGATAGTCCTTACCGATTCGAGATAATCTAGCCCATGTCTCAGGATCAGAGCTCGAGTGACCCTTGGAGCGACAGGTCGGTCCACCGATGTGGATTAAAATGCCCGAACACTGCGTTTCCCCGCCCTTTGGGGGCGTAAATGAGCCAACAAATGACTCCATCGGGTTCACATAGTCACCGATATATCCGAGGCGCCACGCAACAGCAACAACCACATAAGTCAAACTCGTCAGGGCGTGTAGAACCACTGACGCCACTTCTAACTAGAAGGAAACGCATGCCCTCCCTGAGGTCCTCTCCCGTTTCTGGTCCACTACCGGGGTGTGAGGCTCGCGAATCAACGCTACACAAAGCTATGACACACAGGTCGTGCTTTGATCATCAACCACAAGACTCTGCTTTTCAACAGAAGCCTTGATCATTTGCATCTTAGCATGCCACACAGGCAAACCACTCCATGCAACCGATATCCATCAATCACACAGAATGATATCCAATGTCAGACACACAGTCCATTTACAAGTCCGTTCTGGGTCTGAACGAAACCGGAGGCACCTTGTAACTCGCACGTCCATCGATCTCCAAGTGCGTCTGGACGACCACTAACTGATTCCCTCCTCTTGGGTGTACGACACAATCAAGATCATCAGTAATTATCCAAATGACGTGAAGACCTCCGGTCTTCAACCACTATCTTCACCTTCGACTTATCGTCGTATCAGTTATTCAGAATGGGATAAACCCGGTCTTTCCGAATAACTCGCGTATATAATAAATAAGTGTTACACAAACACAACATACACCTCATTCCAATTCATCAGTCACTAACCGTAAATTAGCAAGAGAATAATTCCCCAAACATTAACCCCGAAGGCCGAAACCAACATCAGATCAATACCCAGGAAACCATTCTTCTTAGCTAACCTACAGTTAGTTTCTAAATTTCACGTTCTTAGGGAAAGGTTCCCATTAATTTTATCAAAGATAAATTCCTCAAATTTATTCTTTAATCTTCTTTTGAATATCTGTTCAAACCAAATTATGGTTTATCCAAACTAGCCGGGATTAACGAACCTTACCGAAGTAATCATTTGTTTTAATTTCCCAATCCTAACCTATTCATACCATGAAGTAAAACTGGTAATACTTCATATCTAACACCACGGTGTTATCGGTAAATTCTATTACCATTTCCCGTTCAAATCTAATTAAAAATTTAACTATCGCCTGGAGCAAAACTGGTGATACTCCATTCTCAATATTTTCAATCTAATTAAAGATTCATTAAAACTCCACTTAGTTTTAATCTTTAACTGGGTTAAAGAACCAATGTCATTTAAAACACGGTTCACGATAAACCCCAAAATCACATCACATTTCAATCAGTCCCTAACCGTAAATTAGCAAGTGAGCAATTCCCTAAGTATTAACCCCGAAGGCCGAAACCAACATCAGATCAATACCCAAGAAACCATTCAACTTAACTAATCTCCAGTTAGTTTCTAATTTTCTTAACTCCGTTGGGTCTAAGAACAGTATTATTGAAGATACCGTTCACGACAATGCAAAATCACATTCCATTAATTATCGGGTTAAAGAACAAGTGTTAGTTAAAACACCGTTCATGATAAACCCAAAAATCAATTCAAATTCAGTTCCAATTAAATACCATTTAATTCGTATACTTCATTAAATCTAAATAAAAGATTTAATCTTTTTCTCAACTGGGTTTAAGGACAGTGTTAATGAAGACACCATTCACGACAAACCCAAATCACATTTGATATTAAATACAAGGCTCTGAATAGAAAATATATCGGCTTATATTCAATATCAAATTCTACGACCAACAAATATCGTATTGGAAATAACGATATATATATATATATATCTTTCAAATTTCCATAACAACATCTGTATAATCACGAAATCCAACATCGAACTATTCCGAAGATGATTTCGATTCAAATCCATTCCAATTCAATTATTGGAAATCCTGGTTATTTTCAAAACTATTGCAAATCCAATTTATTTATTTTAAAAATAAACAGAATTATAATTCTAGTTCAAAACTAGTTCATTTCGATAAAAATCTATTTTTATCTTTTCAAATATGGAGTTTTTCATCCCAATTCTTCCCAAATCATTTCTTATGATTTTACACAAATTATTACTATTTTTAATAATTTTATCAAGCCCCGTACAGTCGATTTCCATCAACGGCCATCGAACTGCACTTACAACGACCTTTTCCAAATTTGATTTGGACATAATTCCAAATCCAACCGTTAGATTTAAAATATCTAATATTCGTTAGAAAGCTCTTTTCGATACGAACCCAACGGTTCCGGTTTTAGGAGAATCCGACGGTCGGATCTCCCGTAATATCGATTCGAAGTCAATGGTCAAAATTCACGAACTACCGCGGCGCGGCGCGTTCTATTCAGGCCATTATATATATATATATATAATATATATATATACTATATATTTCGTCGATTTCCTCTTAAAATGTATTTTATAAATCGTTTTAAATTCGTTTTCAAAACGATTTCAACTTCCATCTCAAATTCAAATCAAAATTGTATTTTCCAATATAAATTCGTTTTAAATTCATTTCAACTTGATTTCAATTCAAATCTATTTCAATTCAAATCAGTTTCAATTCAAATCGATTTCAGTTCAATTTCAATAAGTTTTAAATTCAATTCAAAATGATTTCAATTCTATTTCAATCTAATTCGAATTTCAATTCTATTCAGTTTAATTCGAATTTCAACTCTTTTCAATTTAATTCGAATTTCAATTCTTATCAATTTAATTCGAATTTCAATTCTTTTCAATTTAATTCGAATTTCAATTCATTTCAAAATATCAGATTTTGAAATCACTTTCTATATTCATTGTAAAATGAATAAAATCGACAAAATCCCCATTCGTGTTAAAATGGCGTTTAACTACTTAACACGGCTTCACATTTCAATATTCACTAAATATTATTTTAAAATATTCAATAATTCTGAACTGGAACCAGACACAGTCAATTACCATATAATGTGATTATATGGATTTCACACAACAAATGTGTATAACAATAATGAAAATAGCAATCCATCATCCTGAGTGCATTCTACACTATATAAGCATTGAATATAAATATTCAACGCTTACACAGCCTATCAATCAATCGATCGACATACAACTAATTATTGGGATTAGTGTATGTCATATTTCATCCCAATACCCGTGTGGGGTTTTCAAACAACAAACACAGGTTCTATTTGTGCAGTTGGGCGATGTGTAAAATTTATCGTCCCAATCAATATCAGTCAAATGTGTGTATATAAACAAATCGTCCGATTTGTTTATAAATATTTTATTTTATATACACGTTAAAAATTATATTTTTAACTATAAAATATTTATTCAATCCACATCACACAATCAATTTTCAAAACACATCAATCAAACTAGTCATCCATGGTCTGTGGACGACGGGTGTCGGGTGCTACTAAACACCGTCTGCATCCTAGTATATATTTCAAACTAGAAATAAAAATAAAAGTGAGAAGTTCTCACCGACTAGCTAAACCAAACGCCACGACTTTTCTTATGTAGAAATCTTCGTCGTGCTCGCCTTTTGTCAATTTCATTGTCCGTAGCCACTACATATATAAAAATCACATTTTTATATTGTTGCTATGCATATAAAAATCACGTTTTTACATCGCTACTAATAGATAAAAATTCTATTTTTACATCGCTACTATATAGATAAAAATTCTATTTTTACATCGCCACTATATAGATAAAAATTCTATTTTTACATCACTACTATATAGATAAAAATTATATTTTTACCACGGTGTTCATATAATAAAGATTATATTTTTATCACGTTATTCTCTATATAAAAATTATATTTTTATTCTTTCTATATATGTATATATAACATTTTTATTCGACTAAAAATTGTATCTTTATATTTCTAACAATCAAAACTTTATATAAATAAACCTCCCAACCTTATATAAATGAAAGATCTGAAATATATTTAAATAAAACTGAAATAAAAAAATAAAACATTATTTAAAATACTCACCGGGTTCATCAGTTTTTGATTTCAGGAAAAAGGGGGGGTTGTCCTGCGTCGGTCTTCATTTCAGAGGAGGAGAGAGAAACGAGGGCGGAGGGGAGGGTGTGGCTTGGTCGGAGGGCGGTTGAAAGGGGGTGGCGGACCCAGCGTGGACTGGTGGGTTGGGTGCGTCGTTTTCGGGGTAGAGCTCACGCGTGGGAGGAGGTGGAAGATCTTCCGGCGATGGAGGCTGCGCTCCGACGAGAGGGGGGAGGCGATGGCTGAGCGGCGCCGCCTAGGGTTCTTCGCGGTTTTCCCTCTTTTTTTTATTTGGTCCACTGTTCTGAAGGAATGAGGGAGGGAGAGAAATAGGGGGCCCTATATAATTTAATTATTATTTTATTTCTTTTAATTTCAAAAAGTTGATTTTTCTTTCAAACCCCGAATCGGACCCAACGACTGTCGCCCCTAGCTAATTACCCTCATTCCGAACACAATGGGATGTGTATCGTAGGCTGATCCGACTGTTTCGATCAGTTTTCGTCAAAATCAAAATATTAATCTATATATCGAATTTGAACGCACATTTCAATTTACCGGGGCCACATACTAACTCGGAAAATCCTCGAAAAATATTTTCTAGCTTCGTATTGATGATACGGTCCTAACAAAACTAGTTTCGTCAAATTCTGAGACTGTTTGAAAAATGGCCATTTTCCAGTCGATTAAAATCAACTGAAACTGGTCAAATGCGTTTTCCTTCGCCAAGCTCACATATTGATTCAGAAAATTACAAATTTTGGAATCTAGCAATAACTAGGCATCATGGATCCAACAAAAGTGGTTTCGTTGAAATCCGAGGTCGTTTGCAAAACGACTATTTTCAAGGCCTTTATATATATTAAAATATATATAAATTCCACAGCGACTTTTCTGAATTTTAAACTGGACGTAACTCTCAACTTTTAAAATGAAATCTCAGTTTCTTACATCCGTTGGAAAGATATCATCAAACAGATTTACATATTTCTTGTTTCGTTCAATTCTGACTTATATTGAATTCTGTATATTCATTTGAAATTCGAAATCGAAATTTCAAACTACCGCGCCATTTCAGGCTCGTTATATTATTAAAATAAAATTATTCGTTTTAACTTCGTCGAAAATAAATTTTCCGTCGTTATTATTTAAAATAATTCATTTTAAATAATCAAAATTCGCTAAAATTGCCAAAATAAAAAATTTAAATTGGCTTGGATTTCCGGGTTATTACAATCTCCCCTACTTAAAACTTTTCGTCCCCGAAAAGGAACGAAGCCGAAAGTTGTTTAACTAATCAACTCAACTTTCGCTATTTCCATTACGGCTTAAGTTTTTCAACTTTTCAGTTTCTAAAAACTTTTCAAATTTTTCAAAAATTTGGCTAACACCCTAAATTTTCGAAATTTTTTGCCATAACCTCCGCTGCACCGGGGACTTCGGGATATTTCATATAGCCTCCCATGGCCTTCTTCAATCCAAAAGAAAAAGAAAAAGCCAAGCGGCTAGCCAATCGGCTCATAAAATCATCCAAACCCAAAGAAATACAATAAACATGTACCTGTTTGTCGTGCAAACAATTTTATTCCTCTTCTCTAGCCTCCTTGCTATGACCCGTTCAATGTAGGTACATGTATATGCATGCAAATGCGACTAATTTTCAATACAATTCACTATTTGGTACAATTTGGTCAAATGGTTCAAATTCTAATTAATCAACCAATAATCAAACAACTCAATCAGCAATCAATTAGTTGATTATCTTTTCAAATTCATAACTTTGATACATAGTCAAAATCACATTTTTGATGTCAAATCACAACAATATATTCTAACTATATTTTGGTTCTCACACCCATCAATTGGAAATATATAGAAATCTCACTTTCGAACGAAAATAACTACTGGCGATGGTGCCTCGTCACCCGAATTATCCCTGGGCAACTAGAGTGTGATTCTATAACTATCCAGTACATTAAAACTTCGTATACACGCTAGCTAGGCATATATGCAAAATCTTTATATATTGGATTGTCCAAATTAATTTAATATAAATATTCAAATACGTATAAAATGATTTAAATTTTCAAAACAAAAATTGTTTTCATTTTAAAAATATACTCTTCACACTCGTTCTAGGATACTACTGGTCCCATCTCTAACGAGTCATTCCCATTGGATATTACTAATTACAATTTCTGATGAATTCTTTCGTATGGTTGTAATGTGCCTTGTTCTCCGAGCTCTGTAAACAAAAGCTCTGATACCACTGTAAGGACCCATAACTTCCCCGGTAAGGAAAGCGCGGATACTTTGAGAACAACACACAAAAGAACGCAGACAGAAGAACATTTCATTGTTAATTACAACAATTCATCAGAATACAAGAATATACAGAGTATAAACAAATAATATACACCAGAAAATATCAGAGATTTAAATTACATTTAAATACATCACTGCAGCGGAAAATAATATAAAGCACAACTGAAGGAGATATACGGATACAGAGCTTTTCGGATATCATTCCAGCTGTAAACCAGGATCCTGTGAATATAAATCTGCAAAACCAAAACTACTAGTTGCCCGTGTCAAAATAAGGGCACCCAGAGTATAGGTTAAAACAATAAACTCCAGGTCAGTCATGGGACTGGTGTGAGAACTAAAACAGTTATTAATCTTTATTTTAAAGTTAGGTAAATCAAGGGACCACGCCGTATAACACGGAACGGGTTTCCTCCCAAGAATACCAGTGCATAAAACAAACAGCGCAATTCTAAATAAAGAACAATGAAGCTATTATAAGACCCAGGTCCCATCACACAATGCAACGCAAGCCGGAGGATAGGGTTTTTACCTTATAATAGCCAAAGAATGCTTGATACGTTTAAAACATATTATTCTGATGGTACTATAAGTGTATAGTGTCAAAACAATTTCAATCATAAGTATCAATCATAAACGGCATAGTATCCCATGCTACTATGTCGCCAATACTAGGCTCTACAAATAAAATCGCAAATGTCACGTATTGGAAGTTGGATTTCCATCTGTGAACCAAGGCAAAAGATAGTCCTTACCGATTCGAGATAATCTAGCACATGTCTCAGGATTAGAGCTCGAGTGACCCTTGGAGCGACAGGGTCGGTCCACCGATGTGGATTAAAATGCCTGAACACTGCGTTTCCCCGCCCTTTGGGGCGTAAATTAGCCAACAAATGACTCCATCGGCTTCACATAGTCACCGATATATCCGAGGCGCCACGCAACAGCAACAACCACATAAGTCAAACTCGTCAGGGCGTGTAGAACTACTGACGCCACTTCTAACTAGAAGGAAATGCATGCCCTCCATGAGGTCCTCTCCCGTTTCTAGTCCACTACCGGGGTGTGAGGCTCGCGAATCAACGCTACACAAAGCTATGCCACACAGGCCGTGCTTTGATCATCAACCACAAGACTCTGCTTTTCAACAGAAGCCTTGATCATTTGCATCTTAGCATGCCACACAGGCAAACCACTCCATGCAACCGATATCCATCAATCACACAGAATGATATCCAATGTCAGACACACAGTCCATTTACAAATCCGTTCTGGGTCTGAACGAAACCTGAGGCACCTTGTAACTCGCATATCCATCGATCTCCAAGTACGTCTGGACGACCACTAACTGATTCCCTCCTCTTGGTTGTACGGCCCAATCAAGATCATTAGTAATTATCCAAACGACGTGAAGACCTCCGGTCTTCAACCACCGTCTTCACCTTCGACTTATCATCGAATCAGTTATTCAGAATGGGATAAACCCGGCCTTTCCAAATAACTCGCGTATAAAATAAACAAGTGTTACACAAACACAACATACACCTTATTCCAATTCATCAGTCACTAACCGTAAATTAGCAAGAGAATAATTCCCCAAACATTAACCCCGAAGGTCGAAACCAACATCAGATCAATACCCAGGAAACCATTCTTCTTAGCTAACCTACAGTTAGTTTCTAAATTTCACGTTCTTAGGGAAAGGTTCCCATTAATTTTATCAAAGATAAATTCCTCAAATTTATTCTTTAATCTTCTTTTGAATATCTGTTCAAACCAAATTATGGTTTATCCAAACTAGTCGAGATTAACGAACCTTACCGAAGTAATCATTTGTTTTAATTTCCCAATCCTAACCTATTCATCCCATGAAGTAAAACTGGTAATACTTCATATCTAACACCACGGTGTTATCGGTAAATTCAATTACCATTTCACGTTCAAATCTAATTAAAGATTTAACTATCGCCTGTAGAAAAACTGGTGATACTCCACTCTCGATATTTTCAATCTAATTAAAGATTTATTAAAACTCCACTTAGTTTTAATCTTTAACTGGGTTAAAGAACCGATGTCATTTAAAACACGGTTCACGATAAACCCCAAAATCACATCACATTTCAATCAGTCCCTAACTGTAAATTAGCAAGTGAGCAATTCCCTAAGTATTAACCCCGAAGGCCGAAACCAACATCAGATCAATACCCAAGAAACCATTCAACTTAACTAATCTCCAGTTAGTTTCTAATTTTCTTAACTCCGTTGGGTCTAAGAACAGTATTATTGAAGATACCATTCACGACAACCCAAAATTACATTCCATTAATTATCGGGTTAAAGAACAAGTGTTAGTTAAAACACCGTTCACGATAAACCCAAAAATCAATTCAAATTCAATTCCAATTAAATACCATTTAATTGGTATACTTCATTAAATCTAAATAAAAGATTTAATCTTTTTCTCAATTTGGTTTAAGGATAGTGTTAATGAAGACACCATTCACGACAAACCCAAATCACATTTGATATTAAATACAAGGCTCTGAATATAAAATATATCGGCTTATATTCAATATCAAATTCTACGACCAACAAATATCGTATTGGAAATAACGATATATATATATATATATATATATATATCTTTCAAATTTCCATAACAACATCTGTATAATCACAAAATCCAACATCGAACTATTCCGAAGATGATTTCAATTCAAATCCATTCCAATTCAATTATTGAAAATCCTGGTTATTTTCAAAACCATTTCAAATCCAATTTATTTATTTTAAAAATAAACAGAATTATAATTCTAGTTCAAAACTAGTTCATTTCGATAAAAATCTATTTTTATCTCTTCAAATATGGAGTTTTTCATCCCAATTCTTCCCAAATCATTTCTTATGATTTTACACAAATTATTACTATTTTTAATAATTTTATCAAGCCCCGTACAGTCGATTTCCATCAACGGCCATCGAACTGCACTTACAAGGACCTTTTCCCAATTTGATTTGGACATAATTCCAAATCCAACCGTTAGATTTCAAATCTCTAATATTCGTTAGAAAGCTCTTTTTGATACGAACCCAACGGTTCTGGTTTTAGGAGAATCCGACGGTCGGATCTCCCGTAATATCCATTCGAAGTCAATGGTCGAAATTCACGAACTGCCGCGGTGTGGCGCGTTCTATTCAGGCCATTATATATATAATATATATATATATATTATATATTTCGTCGATTTCCTTTTAAAACGTATTTTATAAATCGTTTTAAATTCGTTTTCAAAACGATTTCAACTTCCATCTCAAATTCAAATCAAAATTGAATTTTCCAATATAAATTCCATTTAAATTCATTTCAACTCGATTTCAATTCAAATCTATTTCAATTCAAATCGATTTCAGTTCAATTTCAATACGTTTTAAATTCAATTCAAAACGATTTTAATTCTATTTCAATCTAATTCGAATTTCAATTCTATTCAGTTTAATTCGAATTTTAATTCTTTTCAATTTAATTCGAATTTCAATTCTTATCAATTTAATTCGAATTTCAATTCTTTTCTATTTAATTCGAATTTCAATTCATTTCAAAATATCATATTTTGAAATCACTTTCGATATTCATTGTAAAATGAATAAAATCGACAAAATTCCCGTTCGTGTTAAAATGGCGTTTAACTACTTAACACAGCTTCACATATCAATATTCACTGAATATTATTTTTAAATATTCAATAATTCTGAACTGGAATCAGACACAGTCAATTACCATATAATGTGATTATATGGATTTCACACAACAAGTGTGTATAGCGATAATGAAAATAGCAATCCATCATCCAGAGTGCATTCTACACTGTATAAGCATTGAATATAAATATTCAACGCTTACACAGCCTGTCAATCAATCGATCGACATACAACTAATTATTGGGATTAGTTTATGTCATATTTCATCCCAATACCCGTGTGGGGTTTTCAAACAACAAACACATGTTCTATTTGTGCAGTTGGGCGATGTGTAAAATTTATCGTCCCAATCAATATCAGTCAAATGTGTGTATATAAACAAATCGTCCAATTTGTTTATAAATATTTCATTTTATATACACGTTAAAAATTATATTTTTAACTATAAAATATTTATTCAATCCACATCACACAATCAATTTTCAAAACACATCAATCAAACTAGTCATCCATGGTCTGTGGACGACGGGTGTCGGGTGCTACTAAACACCGTCTGCATCCTAGTATATATTTCAAACTAGAAATAAAAATAAAAGTGAGAAGTTCTCACCGACTAGCTAAACCAAACGCCACGACTCTTCTTATGTAGAAATCTTCGTCGTGCTCGTCTTTTGTCAATTTCATTGTCCGTAGCCACTACATATATAAAAATCACATTTTTATATTGTTGCTATGCATATAAAAATCACATTTTTACACCGCTGCTATATAGATAAAAATTCTATTTTTACATCGCTACTATATAGATAAAAATTCTATTTTTACATCGCTGCTATATAGATAAAAATTCTATTTTTACATCGCTATTATATAGATAAAAATCCTATTTTTACTTCGCTACTATATAGATAAAAATTCTATTTTTACCATGGTGTTCATATAATAAAGATTATATTTTTATCACGCTATTCTCTATATAAAAATTATATTTTTATTCTTTCTATATATATATATATCACATTTTTATTCGACTAAAAATTGTATCTTTATATTTCTAAAAATCAAAACGTTATATAAATAATACTCCTAACCTTATATAAATGAAAGATCAGAAATTTATTTAAATAAAACTGAAATAAAAAAAATAAAACATTATTTAAAATACTCACCGGGTTCATCAGTTTTTGATTTCAGGAAAAAGGGGGGGTTGTCCTGCGTCGGTCTTCATTTCAGAGGAGGAGAGAAACGAGGGCGGAGGGGAGGGTGTGGCTTGGTCGGAGGGCGGTGGAAAGGGGGCGGCGGACCCAGCGTGGACTGGTGGGTTGGGTGCGTCGTTTTCGGGGTAGAGCTCACGCGTGGGAGGAGGTGGAAGATCTTCCGGCGATGGAGGCTGCGCTCCGACGAGAGGGGGCGATGGCTGAGCGGCGCCGCCTAGGGTTCTTCGCGGTTTTCCCTCTTTTTTTTATTTGGTCCACTATTCGAAAGGAATGAGGGAGGAAGAGAAATAGGGGGCCCTATATAATTTAATTATTATTTTATTTCTTTTAATTTCAAAATGTTGATTTTTCTTTCGAACCCCAAATCGGATCCAACGACTATCGCCCCTAGCTAATTACCCTCATTCCGAACACAATGGGATATGTATCGCAGGTTGATCCGACTGTTTCGATCAGTTTTCGTCAAAATCAAAATATAAATCTATATATTGAATTTGAACGCACATTTCAATTTACCGGGGCCACATACTAACTCGAAAAATCCTCGAAAAATATTTTCTAGCTTCGTATTGACGATACAGTCCTAACAAAACTAGTTTCGTCAAATTCTGAGACCGTTTGAAGAATGGTCATTTTCCAGTCGATTAAAATCAACTGAAACTGGTCAAACGTGTTTTCCTTCGCCACGCTCACATATTGATTCAGAAAATTATGAATTTTGGAATCTAGCAATAACTAGACATCACGAATCCAACAAAAGAGGTTTCGTCGAAATCCGAGGTCGTTTGCAAAACGGCTATTTTCAAGGCCTTTATATATATTAAAATATATATAAATTCCACAGTGACTTTTTTGAATTTTAAACTGGACGTAACTCTCAACTTTTAAAACGAAATCTCAGATTCTTACATCCGTTGGAAAGATATCATCAAACAGATTCACATATTTCTTGTTTCGTTCAATTCTGACTTATATTGAATTTTGTATATTCATTTGAAATTCGAAATCGAAATTTCAAACTACCGCGCCATTTCAGGATCGTTATATAATTAAAATAAAATAATTCATTTTAACTTCATCGAAAATAAATTTTCCATTGTTTTTATTTAAAATAATTCATTTTAAATAATCAAAATTTGCTAAAATTGCCAAAATAAAAAATTTAAATTGGCTCGGATTTTCGGGTTATTACAATTTTGTTGGTTTATATTTGTTACTGACATACTATTACGTAATTTTCTTGAATCTGTTTGCACTTGTGGCATGTTTTGTAAACATGCTATGCACATTTGTTTTGATGGTATACTTGTGTATATTTTTTGTTGTCCCTGTGAACTTGTGCCAGTAGGTGCATGTGATGATTTTTGAATTGGGTCTGCTTGTATACTTGCTTGTTGTTCCTTGTAGTTGTACCGGTCTTGATTGAGCTCTGACTAGGTTTGTTTTTCCCATGTACTGTCCATTCTTTGATGCACTCCAATTCCTATGCATAATCGTTTCTTTGACTTGCTCATAGATGGTGAACTACTCCTGATTTGGATCATTGTCGTGAGCATGTTGAACTAGATGAATTTTTTTTATCATTGCACTTGGTATATGTTTGCATGTGTTTGTGTCGAGATGATTTGTAGTGGTGGTTGCATGTGAATCGGAATGTGCTTATGCTCCTTTTTGAATCACTTTGAATTGTTGCACTGTATACTGTTTTGGTTGATTAAACTGCTTATGCTCCTTGTTTCACATTGAGTCACTTTGAATCAGCCCCTTATGCTGGTCTATGTGCATGTATTAGTTGACCTATCTTTTTTGAACTGAGTTTTCCGATATTGAAACTTCGGTCTTGACCATTGTATGCAACACTTTGGTTGAAATCAAGCTTTCTTGAGTTTCAAATCATCAATCTTGACCATTGCAATTGCCTATGAAATTGATATCAAGCATGGCTTTGTCATATATACACCATATCACTGTGAATGTCATAAGTTATCTGAGCACAAATATGCATATTTGTACTTGTCTAAAAATATGAGAGAAATAAACCTATATATTGAGGAAAATCAAAAATCTAGATTTAATTTTGCAATTTATATTTGTTTCTTTTTCTGATTTACCGCATTGTTTATTCGACAAGTAAACTAATGACTGGACAATTATTGGAGCAAACAATTAAAGATTTTAAATCAAGCGTGAGTGAGCGAGAGTTTTGTATATGCGTGTATGTAAGAATAAATGATAATTTGTCCAGTGATTGTGAAACGTAATATAGTGGAAGCAGAAATGTAAACTATTCAAATTTGTAATAAAATATTTTTTGAAGAAAATATTTGTTCGAATAAATTACCATTTTGATTACTTTATTCTACAAATATTTACTTATTTCTATGTAAAATAAAATATTACAATAAAAAATAATTATATATATATGTTTATTATCGTCAAACATTATCTTTATACTAAATAGCTAAAACATCTAATGCTGCTTCCATCAAAGGTTTTAGCAAAAACAAAAAATTCCAATGATGGTCACAAAAGAATTCAAAAAAACAATGGACTTGTATAACATCCCCTGTGACCATATCCCAAAATATTAGAATGATATGGCCACGTAGAATTTAAATAGAATTATTTTATTATCTTTTGATATGTAAAATGCTAGTCGTCATTTTCTCCCCGTTTAGGTATTTCGTCCTTGAAATCCTCAAGCAAATGTGGTATCCCCCATGCCTACCTTACAGAAGCAAATTAGCTAACATCTGATCTAGCATCTGAACACACAATAGCAAAGCAGATTCCTAAACTAATATGTAGACTTCTAATAGTATAAGATCCTACTATACAAATAGATATGATAAATGGGACAAACCACCCGAAGAGTTCAGGATACGCCTCCTTCACACTCTCCTCCGTCTCCCATGTATAATCGCCATCATCTATGCTCCACTGCACCTTAACTAGCTTAACTATCTTCTTCCTAAGTTCCTTTGTGTCATTATTGTAACAACCCGGAATTTTTACAATAAATAAATTAGCTATTTAATTATATTTCAAAGATAGGAATTTCAACAAAAGATGGAACTTGACCAAAAAACTTAAACCGTTGCGTTCGTCTCGGAATTCTGGTTAACTTTCATGTTTATAGTTTCACTAAGGGAGTCCATATGAAAAAGTTATGGAAAAAATACAAAAAAGGATAGAAATAATAAAACATAATAAATATAATATTTATTTCCTTTTGTTACTTGCCATCACTATGTGAAATGTCTCAAGGGTGGTCGACAACGTTGTATAAGCGGTCGACAGCTCCAAGCCAAATCAGCCCATTTAAGGCTAGGTTAAAAGGTATAGTTATATGTATATATTATAAACAGAAGGATGTTTATTTAATCTAATCTAACGGATCGTAGCCATTTCAACTCCTATAGATAAAGGTATAAGGCCCCATTCTTTTCCACATAAATCTGTAGGCAGCAGCGAAGCTCTGCCATTTCCTTTTCTCCTCAAACAAATTCTAAAACAAAAATAGGTTCATATACAATCAAAATTAAATATAAACAATACAATTTGGAAGGGGTAATCAGATTCAAGTGGAAGAGGATATGGATTAAAGTATAAGCTCTTCTTCATTATATTCTCCCCTCTTTTCCTATTTTCTTGCAATCATACAAATCTAAAAGTTTACCATTTTCAGAATAATTATAGATCTGTAAGAATTTGGGAACTGTTGACCTAAAATATTATTTAGATTTCATATTTGGATGCCTTATGGTGAGTGGGAAATTTATATACAAAGTATATAATTACTTAATTGTTTCGTTTGTATTAGATCTTAAATATATACCTAACATTTATCGGATCTATTCATAATATTGTTAAATCTGAAATAATACCTATCAAATTTGTTTATGAATGCTGTCAAAATCTGAAAGTATAAATTTGTAATAATAATATAATTTGTAGGCTTACTTGATTGTTTATATTATTACCTACGATTGTTTTCAATATATATTGTGGTTATTGTAAACACCAGAGATTTAGAAATTAGTCCCACAAAACATTGTTAAGATGTAGTTTTATTCCAAATTTGTAATGTCGGTGTAAAAAGGTAAATTATGTAATTTTAAATAAATAGATAAAAACTTGTTTATGTTCAGTTTTTTTAAGGCTTTAACTGAGTTAATTGTAAGTATGCCTTTTTCCTCTTTTAAAATAAAAAGACATTATTTGAAACCTATAAGAAATATGTCCAAATTTGAAAAAGGGATAGGTTGTGTAAATTTGCGTATAAATATAAATACATATATATTTGTGCGTAGTTTACACCAACTATTCCAAAATATACATAATGTATATTTCTTATGGTATGAAATATATTTTTTCCTCTTTTAAACGTTCAGGCATAATTTACAGTAATCACGGTTGACATCCTTTTTGTAAGATTTAGAATCTTATTACCAATTGGATGTGAAAAGGAATGTTTGGTTATTAGTTTGAACCACAACATTAACCTTTACAATAATAATAATAAAAGAAAATTAACTACGTTAACAACGGAAAAATTTATGCACACTCACACACACATTATCCACTAAATCTACATAAACAACGGAATATATATTATAATGATTGTTTGTGTTTTTGAGTGGTTTCTATTTTATGGAATTATACATGAAAATGTAATCCATATTAAATGCAAAAATATATTATGACCGTTGCAGACATAAATGGAAATTAACTGGCTATGAATAGGTCTTAAATAGAATAAATGAATGTTGTAGCCACCTTTGATTTGGGGAAATGAGTAAGTTAGTAAATGGTTACAATTTCTAAATTGGCTAGGATTAATGTTGTAAACCCCAATTAGGAAATAAAATTATAACAACACTATGACACGAGGTTAAGCCCAGAAACCTCCTGGCAAATCCATCATCCCCAAGTATTCGGCTTAATGTGAGAGACCTGGTGCATAAATATATATATATATACATATATATATATATATATATAACGAACAGTAAATTAATAAATTAAAATTAGCAGTGTCTGTTAGGATATAAAAAATAGATATTTCAGGACAAATAATTAAGGATAATTAATGCCTTAGGAAATTATGATCGTTAGGTTCACAAGCGACATTAATTATAATAAATGGATACAAATGGAATTTGAGGGGTTAATTGGTGCCTTAGGAAAATACGACCATTATACTCATAAATGGCAATAACCCTAATAAATAAAAATAAATGAAATAAAAAGAGGATTAAAGGGTATTGATTATCATTTTAAATACTAAGTCTAATAAGGAAAATAATTAAATAAATATCCTAGGGTAGGAAGGATATAATTTTCCCTACTTTATACAAGATAATTTAGAACTAATAATTAAATGTTAGGATTAGGACTTAGTAGGTTAATGATGCGAGGTCAGTTGTCATATTTGACAGAGTTCTACACTTTCCAGCAAACGAATATATGTCCAACTTGTGTGAGATATCATTAAACATAGGAACACGTGACGATAGTTAGCTTGCGTACATATAGTATTTCCATAAATAGAAACTAAATGAGAAAACTCAATAGCATAGCCTACCCTGGGATTAAGGTCTTAAGTGGTTAGATCCACCTATAAAAGGTAATAAGCAATCGCATAGCCTGTCTCTCGTAAATGAAGCATTAAAGGCTAACTGGGTACGTGCTTGATAATCTTCGTGAATAGTCCTCTTCCTTGGGTCTTAAGTGACTTGAATCGAGGGATCCACTTGGGAATAGGTCCTCGAATCAGGGGTCTTAAATGGTGTGTGAATCCTACCTAAATCTAGATTTAAAAATGTCCAGTATGGTCATTCCATAGGGCTACCAATCATACGTGGAGTATTAAGCATATAAGGGATTATCCAATAAGGCCAGCTAGATAGTAACAAAGGACACCACCATAGAGTGGTCTTAAATGGCATGCTATGTCTACCTAACCGAGTGGTCTTAAGTGGTTGTTTACTATCTCTCGCCTTTTGCAGGGTATGGTTTTATATGCATGAATGACGGAAGCCTTAATTAGCAGGACCTGTTGCTAGTGTCCTCTAGTTTATAGTAGTGTTGAGTAAACCATCCAAAGGTATTAGGTGACTAATAGATACACCTAGAGTCTTAAGTGATCGAGAGAATCCACCTTTATCTATCATTTGATAGTGAGGCGTTAAGTGGCTAAGTATATACAAATAAATAACTAAACTCAATAGTTGAGAACTCACCTCTTGCTTGGTAATTAGTTAAATGATGGTTTAAAGGCTTCATAAATGTACGATTAAACGTTTTACCTCGGTATCGTTGTCATTGGAATTACTACCTCTGGTATGGTAATTGGAGTCGTGCATAAATGTTTACAAGGTTAGGTTAGAATTACTAGCCTTGTTAGGCATATATATTTAGTTGAACCAAACGGGATACATCTATGTATTGCTGCGTTGTACTCTTCTTGTTCACCAGAACTTGTTGTTCTGACCCACTCCTCATTACAACCTCCTAGGTTTTCTAGAGAAGGTCTTGGCTTTCGGTTCTCGTTCTCTCTCATGCTCAGTATTGACACGACGACTCACTTTTATAAGGTAGTTACTTGAGTTAATACTAGTTTATCCTATTTTGTTTCCCCTGTGAGTTATTTTATCGTACTTTGATTATGTTCATGCTCATTTATTTGCTGGTACCAAATTTACACTCTTCATGCTTGGATGTGTTCGAGTTTATATTTTTGTCGAAATTTGGGCTCATAAAAGTGTGGGGTGTTACATTTAGTATTAGAGCCTACGTAAGACGATCAAAGGATTGGTTAAATTAAGACTCATGAGAGAACGTATTTGATTTTCTTTTTTATTTATTTTATTCATCTTTCTTACTCGACTTTAATTTATTTCGACGATGAAATAGACGTGGGCCTATTTATATAGAATGGGTCTTAAACAACTAAGTGTTGAAATAGGTTGAGTTTAGGTTGCTAGCTAATTCTGTCCTACCCTATAGTACGTTGGCGAGGTCGTTGTGAAGAGCATGAGGATGACATATGGTGGATTCCGTGGATTCGAGTTTAGAGATTGGACAAAAATCTAGCTACAACTGAGATAATCGCGATTTCTGGTTTTTGATTTTGTTTCGTTGTTCCAATTAAAGACCTTTCTTTATCTGAATGGGAAATTCATGTAAATATTTCATATCCGTCTAGAAATATAATTACAAGGTATATCCATTCGATGCTTTGTTAAAATTCTGGATATTCTTTCGTTGAAAATATTCATTTGAGTTCTTGGTCTTGTATTTGAAGGAATTTCCATTTTTAAAACTGTTTGGAGAAATAAAATGTATTTCGAAAGTTTTGAAAGTATGGTTTTGGAAAATAGTTTTATAAAAATATAGCTTTAAAATTTTAAGTCTATTAGTGTTTCAAAATTGACCGAACCTTGTGTGATTTTAATAAATAATCCAGTTGGTAGAAAGAAGGGAGTTGGAAATGACAAGGAATATGCCTCAAAACTTAAAAATAAGTAATACTTATTCCTTTTGATTTTTAGTATCCCTCTTTTTTATATACATTGGATAATTTATTGAAATTATCACAATTAATCTTCGAGATTTTAAAATCCCGATGTTTCGGAACACAAAAAGGTTTTCCAGATAGTAATATAAACTGGATAGTATTAATAACAAATTAGATTTATAAATACGAAACCGCTAATTATAATAAATTCCATATTTGAAAAGTTTTGATTTTTTCTTCAAAAAGGCTAAGAAAAATCTTTCTTCTCGATTTTAGAGTGTTTGATTTGTGAATCGTTTAGTTGTTGTCAGCTAGGTAAGGGGAAATTTGTTTTAATTTAATTACGGATTTCTAGCTGAATTATTTTGGGAATTCATTCATTGTGTGGTTGCAACATCGTTGTTGAGACTACTTTGAATCCTTGGAGATGGTTCGGAGTTTGACTACGATCTTTTCTACTACCAAGATGAAGCTAACTGTTTTTGGGGTCGTGTCAAATCTTAAAATGACATGGGACAATTAATACTTTAATCCAACCTAATAAGGTCAAGGTTCAACCTTTGCCTAAAGCCCATTTGACATTGACTGTTTAGCATTATACCTAGGGTGGTCAATTTGTTGATGAGTTATGGTACAATTTGGACCTAGGTCTCAACCGTAAAAGTTGCGTCTATATCACATCCTTAACTTCTTTCATCCTTCCTCATCTAGCCGAACCATATACCTATCCTACTTCTCTTTCTTTGTTGTCGCCTCATCTCCTCTTTTTCCGCATTAGTCTGGGCATTAGATCTTGCCCCACTAGTACTCCAAAATCTAAATCCAATTTCTTCTCTCCGACCATTTCTTAGCCCATAGTACCTACTTGCACTACCGGATCTTTCTAGTACCATTTAAGTCTCATCATTAGGGAGAGATCATTTAGTGGGATTGAAATGAGCAAAAATGCCTCACTGCTTTAGGGATAAGAAAATTTATCATGCCAGTTGGACTTGCATTGGTCCTTTGCTTCGAGATCTTTGTATAGGATTGTTGTTGTGATGCAGCTTGCATCTGCCTTTATCGTATCTTGTCAGAACATATTTTGGATGAAGGCGATCATCGTTTCAGACATGAAATTAAGCTATTTTTGGATGATTTTCTGAGGAGAGTCTCGATGAGATTTTCGAGGCATCAGTGTTTTACATGGACTTGAATGGTCTTTGTTTGACTGGCTTTGGGGATTTTGTAGCAGATCTCCTTTTCCTTAATGTCAGTTTTTGAGATAGAGAATTTATATTCGTACTGCCTATATAGATGTGTGATTCATTTGGCACATTATTCCAAGAATGAGAAGTTAAGACTAGATTTGAATTGTGATGCAGAAAATAATCTTTTGCTTGATCGATGGTGTAACCATCATTTAGTACCGCATCATATTTGATTCAGCTTGTTGTTCTTGTATGTTACCTCATGGAGTTACTTTATGTAATTTCACCTATCCATTTTTTCTTTCAGACAATATTAGGTGGATTTCCATGAGAAGCCGCTTTTTGGTAGGTTTCTCTTCTCATCGCAAATTCTCTCTTATAAGAGATGGTGATGCAGGAACATCCAACGACACCAGCAACGTTTGTAACATGAGATTGAGCATTTCACTAACATGATATGATTAATCAAAGATTGTAAAAACTGGCTTGAGTTCCAGTAGCGGGGCAAGACATCTCGTGTCTGTAGGCGTCGTTTTGGGAGTTTAGTGTTGTTGTCATTTTTGTTGTCTTCCTTTTCCAGTATTTTAATCTTTGTTGTTGTAGTGGGTTATAACTGTTAATGTTGTTTAAAGCGCAAGACTTCTTTTAATGAGATTTATATAATTAGAAATATTTATGTTATTCACGCTTGTCTTTTTGAATGGAATCTCATTTTCTTATCTAACTAACAGTTGTCCTAGAGCTAGAAAGAATAGAATTATGTGTTGGGTAGATTTTAGAGAAGGACCGGTTTTGCATTGTTTTCGTCATAGGTATAATTAATCACCTATTTCTTGTTAAACAAAAATTTATTATGTTCTTTTGTGTGTGATTTCAGTTTTCGCATTTTTGCGTGATTGACTTCCTTTTTCGCCAACATGTGACTTGAATCGTTTAAGTTTTCGCAAAATACATTTTTGAAACTTTTGGATAATATTGTTTGAAAAAAAAGACTTCTATCATTTTTAAATTTTAGATTATTGCTGATTTACTTTCTTTTATTTTGGTTTGAGCGAAAACGTAGAATTCAGGTATAGCAGTTTGCGCGTGTTTAAACGTCTGTTTTACATTATAACAGATGGTTTGAATGACGCAAAGCACACGTTACCAAAATTTTAGTTTTCGTGCAGATCTCATATGGAAAGTGAAACGGTGTTGAAAAAAAAATCAACATAAAAAAGAGTTTCAAAGTAGAAATTTATTTTTGTTAAAATTTTTGATTTTTGATCACATAAAAGGCGTAAAGAAGATTTTTGAATGGTTTATGTGCGCGTTTTAGCTGTGCAGTAGGACAAACGTTAACGACAACAAGGAAAAGGCTGTTTTAGCTTTGCAAACGTTGTTTACATACCTTGTCAACGATGCGTGCGAGTTGTTAATTAACTCGTTTTTCGTTTTAGAGCTTGTTTTATGTCTCCTTTACAGTCTACAGATGGAATTTTTTAGAGTATCTTAGGGAACTGAGGTAAAATTTTCACTGTAGGGTGGGAAGTGGAATATTTATAAGAGAAGGGAATGTTAAAATTCTTCTCTTTTATTTTCTTTTTTCGGTTTAAGAGAAATTTGATAAGAAACAATTAGATGCGTTGGCATTTTAAATGGTAAGATTTGGATGCAAAATTCATTGCTTCACACTTCTATTCATAACCATGTGAGGGTTATGGATGAAAAAGGATTTACAAAATTTGCATTCATATAGAACTGCCAGAATATTTAGGATGTTTGGCATCATATTTTCAGAAGTGTTAAAAAAAGTCAATGCATACATATAGGAGGATCCGATTTGGAATCATTGTGCATACATGTTTTGTGGTTGAAATGCATTATGTACACTATGCACATGCGCATTTGGTTGCAAAGTGGTTGTACACTAATTGGTTGTGTAGTATAGGATAAGTAGGTTCAGAATTTCGGGACGAAATTCCTTTTATAGGGGAAGAATGTAACAACCCAGAATTTTGACATTAAAAAATTAGCTATTTAATTAGATTTCAAAGATAGGAATTTCTATAAATGATGGAATTTTACCATGAGACTTTAACCATTGGTGTGGACCCAATTAATATATTGATGCCCTGTTCTCGCCACCTGGGTTAATGGAAATTCTTTCTCTGCCATGACTTGAAGGGTGAGAGGAATAGTTGCACCTAGGCAACAATTTGATAGAGAATTCCTTTGTTTTTCTCGGAATTCTGGTCAACTTTCATGTTTTGAGTTTCACAAACAGAATCCATATGAAAAAGTTAACAGACAAAATATGGAAAATAGACAGAAATAATAAAACATAATAAATATAATATTTATTTCCTTTTGTAACCCTCCTTCACGAGGAAAAATGGCTCAAGGGCGGTTGAACACTTGTATAAGCATTCGACCGCTTCAAGCCAAATCAGCCCAGTGACGACTAGGTTAAAAGATATGTTATATATATTATTATATAAAGGACGGATGTTTATTTAATTTAATCTACTGGTTCGTGGACATTTCAATTCCTATAAATAAAGGGGTGAGGCCCCATTCTTTTCACACAAATCTGTAGGCAACAGCGAAGCTCTGCCATTTCCCTTTCTTTTCAAACAAATTCTAAAACAAAAATAGGTCCATATATAATTAAAATCAAATATAAGCAATAAAATTTGGAAGGGGTAATCAGATTCAAGTGGAAGAGGATATGGATTGACGTCTAAGCTCTTCTTCATCAGATTCTCCCTTCTTTTCATATTTTCTTGCAAATCTACAAATCAAAAAGTATCCACTTTTCAGAATAACTGCAAATCTATAAGAATTTGGGAACTGTAGGCCTAAAAGATTATTTAGATTTCAGATTTGGATACTTTTAGATGAGTGGGAAATTTATTTATAAAGTATACAATGACTTAATTATATCATTTGTGTTAGATCTTAAATATATGCCTAAAATTTATCAGATCTATTCATAATATTGTTAAATCTGAAATAATACCAATCAGATCTGTTTATGAATGTTATTAAAATCTGAAAGCATAAATTTGTAGTTTGAATAATATTACAATTTGTAGGATTACTTGATTGTTTATATTATTGCCTACAATTGTGTTTAACATATATTGTGGGTATTGTAAACACCGTAGATTCGAAAATCATTCCCACAAAACACGGTTAAGATGTAGTTTTATTCTAGTTCTGTAGTTTTCGTGTTAAAAGGTAAGTTATGTAATTTTGGTTAAAAAGATATAAACCTGTTTGTGTTCAGTTTTCTTTGGGCTTATAACTGAGTTATTGTAAATCCTTTTTCAAATAAAAAGACATTATTTGAAACCAATGACAAATATGCCCAAAAATCGAAAAGGGAAAGGTTGTATAAATTTACGTATAAATATAAATACATACATATATATATATACATACATACATATATTTGTGCGTAGTTTACACTAACAATTCCAAAATATACATAATGTATATTTCTTGTGGTTTGAAATATATTTTTTCCTCTTTTAAATATTCAGGCATAATTTACAATAATTACGGTTGACGGCCTTTTTGTAAGATTTGCAATCTTATTACAAAATTAGATCTAAAAAGGAAAGTTTAGTTATTAGTTTGAACAAAAACATTAAACTTAACAATAATAATAATAAAAGAAAATTAACATTAACTGCACGAAAATATAAATATATACATTATTCTTTCAAATCTACGTAAACCACGAAATATATATTATAATGAATGTTTATGTGTTTGAATGCTTTCCATTTTATGGAATTATACATGAAAATGTAATCCATATTAAATGGAATAGTATATTATGCCGTTGTAGCAATAAATAGAAATCTATTGGCTATAAATAGGTCCAAAATAGAATAAATGAATGTTGTAGCCACCTTTGATTTGGGGTAAATGAGTAAGTTAGTAAATGGTTACAATTTCTAAATCTGCTAGGATTAATATTTTAATCCCAATTAGGAAATTAAATTATAACCACACAAAGACACGTGGTTAAGCCCAACTTGTGGTAGAAGTCTGGCCGGAACCATCCGAAAAATCCAACGTCCACAAGTGGTCGGCTTAACGTGAGAGGTCTAATGCATATATATATATGTGTGTGTGTGTGTGTGTGTGTGTGTGTGCGCGCGCACTTATATGCAACAAACAATAAATTAATAAGTTAAAACTACCAGCGGTTGTTGGGGTACAACAAACAGATATTTCAGGACTGATAATTAAGGATAATTAATGTTTTAGGAAATTATGTCCGTTAGGTTCATAAATGACATTAATTATTATAAATGGAGATAAATGGCATTTAGGGGTTGATTACCGCCTTAAGAAAATATGACTTTGACGGCCCGCTCCGCACTAGTCCGCATTTCCTCTGAAAGTGCGTTGTACACATGCCCGACTGGCCCGGAACGGTCGCCAAAGAAAGGAAAGAAGAGAATGGACTAATCAAAAACCTGTAGAATGTCTCACAGCGCAAGGAATAAAATATAATAATAACATACATTGACATAAAACAGGTGAGACAGTGCATAAGCTGAAACTAAACATCATGGCAGCGGAAAATCCAAATACAGCTTATGTTCCACATCGTCATTATTACAACTTTAAAACTGTCTCTAAAGCAAAGGAAAGGAAGGGTACACTACTAATGCCCAAAGTAGTGACCAGCAGCGACACAGGGAGAATATCTATATATATATATCATACGTGGAAGCCTCCTGCTCGTATCCGGTACAGCTTCTCGTGCATCACCTGCTAACTTGTCTCTAGTCTGTTCGTGAGAGCACCCAGAGTAATAAGAAGAGACATAAAACTCTGGGTCAGACAAAAGTCTGGTATGAGCGATAAGCAGCAAAACAGAACAATAACAGGTATACTAATCCATACCTGAACCTGGACCTACAACCAAAGAGTTAGCACTACATACTGTACAATACTCTAAGGTGCCACTAACATATGGTGTAAAGTATACGGGGTGGGGGTGTGCATGTCATAGTGATGGCAAACAAATCAAGCATAGCAACCATCCTCACATCTCTCACTAAGTGCGTAAAGCATACGATATCCACCACTTTGATCACTAGACCCATCGAGGTAATGACGGAGTTCGACTTGTATAACTACTGCTATCACCAAGCTTATCCCATGGGATCATGACCAAACCTTTTCAAATGACCCCACTTCATTGGTCTATAGCCCACTAGTCATACCTAGACCACTATGGCCATGAATCCGTCCACGTACCTCCCGTACATAGTGACCCAATGTCATAGACATCGACAACCCCTTAGCACACGTCCCGCTGCAAAGTCCAATCATGAAGCTAACCCATTGGTTCCCAACTGATCTTGAGTACAAACTTCCCACTTGGACTACCTTTGCATCTCGGGTTTTGGTCGAATTGGAGTTGGTCTTCAAAAGAGTCGTCGCGTAGTAGTAATAGCACTCATCCGGCTCGGTTCGGATATGCTTAGTGATCCAGTCCTCATCGGTTCGGTTCAATACTTCCTAGTATGCTCCTGGGTGTGGTTCGGTTATGATGTTCCCCTTCTGGCTCGGTTCGGTTCAGATGTCTCTGCCAGGGTTCGACTCGTGGTTGCTCCATCCTAGATGTCTCGATCCGATCCCCCTCCCCTTCATAAGCCCGATCCGGTCTCATCCTTCTTCACTCGCCCGATCTGGTTCGGTGCTTCACTGCAACTCCAAATCCAAGCTTGGTCCTCCAATCCGATCTCCACGCCCTTGCTTCCGATCCGATCCCCTGTTGGTCTCTCTGATCTGATCCCCTGCCCAACTCCAACTCTTAGCATATGGCCTTCCTTCTCGCCAAGCCCCTTATGCTAAGTTCCAATCTGAATCAAGTCCACTTGCCCGGTTCTCCTATCCGATCCGAGCCCAACAATCCGATCTGATCCGGTTTGGAACCCTGCAACTTTCCAGCGACTGTTTTACGCCATACGACGGCGTTTTCGACCAATCTAACATTTCTAATCAATCACAAAGCATACCATATGGTCATAGAAACATAGAGAATCAGCTATAAACACCAAAACGATAATTTGATAGGTTAAAATGGATCAAACATAGCCTAAATCCCATAATTTTCCCTTAATCATTTTTAGGCATAACTAATGATTTGATTAGCAAAACTTACCCAAATTATCCCAACTTTCTAAAAGAGGCTTAAAACATCATTTCGAATTTTATAAATATTTTTCCAGATTTTTAACATGTATAAATTCGCTAATTATCACTAATCACTCTTAATTAGCCATAATTAGTGAGGAACTATGCAAATCACTCACCTTGGCCACAAATTAACTTTAGATCTGAAATAAATCTCTGTTATGGCGATGTTCCCAAGGCTATACAGTAGTTCTACCTCGATTTTTGTGCTAATCCTCTTTGATTTGATGTAGATTTGGCTTAATTAGCGATTAGAGGGTGATTTGGGGTGTTTTAGATGTTGGAGGCCATTACTAGGGTTCAAAGAATGAAAGTGGCAGCTGTGAAAGTGAGAAAAAGGTGTTCTCTAAACCCTAACAGCCCTTAAATACTCCAAATCCCGAAATTCTCCTTTGGGCCTAGTTGTTAATCACCCGGTTAAGCCCAATTAAGCTATTTTTCACCATCTGAAACTTGCTTCAGCCATATCTCCCAAACGGTGAGTCCGTTTGGCTAATGTGACCACTCTACGAAAAGGTAAACCATCACCCGAATCTAATGGAAGTTGTTTCAGGTCGAAACTCCTTTCCAATCAAAAGTTATGACCGAAACAAGACTAGCTAGGGGCAGAATGGTCATTTAAATATCGGCAAAAATCATGAACATGGGAAATGACCCCAATAGTCGTCTCCCAAAGTTACATGACCATACGACTTCACATGTGAAAGAAATAAATATCCTACGATCTTTCGATGCGTACAATGCGGGTCGTTACACTCTCCCCCCTTAAGAAATTTCGTCCTCGAAATTCCTTAACTCAAAACATACAAAGGATCCCGCATGCCTACCAGCCACATACAACAATCAAACATGCAAAACAACAAAACAAGCCTATCCTAGCATGCGGAAAAACTAATTCGAAACTGAAATCTTACCAGGCGAAGAGTTCTGGATACGTCTTCCTAATGCTCTCCTCTGTCACCCAAGTACAGTCATTCTCATTCTCGCCCCACTAAACTTTGACTAGATTCACCGCTTTCCTTCGAAGTTGCTTCGTATCGTTCCCAACAATACGCATAGGCTTGCAGTTCCCAACCGCCTCGGGTTCGACTTTGATATCATCCAACTAATCAGGTGAAATAGTCACATCTGGGTCGTGCACGAACTTCCTTAACTGGAAAACATGAAATACATTATGAACTCCTGCCAT
The DNA here is from genome assembly GCA_030737875.1 of Allium sativum. Lineage (NCBI taxonomy): Eukaryota > Viridiplantae > Streptophyta > Magnoliopsida > Asparagales > Amaryllidaceae > Allium > Allium sativum. Next base: position 293,551,620 of record CM060909.1, read on the forward strand.
CTTCTCTGGTAATTCAACTTTGTATGCCAAATCCCCAATTTGCTCAAGAACTGGGAATGGACCAACAAACCTTGGTGCTAACTTGCCTCTCCTGCCAAATCGTATCACGCTCTTCAACGGAGAAATCTTGACAAACACCAAGTCGCCAATGGTAAATTTTAATTCCCTCCTCCTCTTATCAGCATAACTTTTTTGCCTACCTTGGGCAGCCTTTATTCGCTGTTAGACAACCTTAATCTTAGCTGAAGTTTCTCTTATCACATTTGGTCCATTCACAAGCTTCTCACCAGTTTCTAACCAACATGACGGCGAGTTGCACGGTCTTCTGTACAAAGCTTCAAATGGAGCCATACCAATACTGGATTGATAACTATTATTATATGCAAACTCTACTAGATGCAAATGGTCATCCCATGATCCACCAAAATCCAATACACAGGCTCTCAAGAGGTCTTCTAATATATGATTCACCCTCTCTGTTTGACCATCGGTTTGAGGATGATACGCGGTACTGAGATGTAATTCTGATCCTAACGCCAAAATCCACTAGTGAACAACGGATCTCGGTCACTCACAATGCCTTTGGGTATTCCATGAAATCTCACTACCCACTTTACATATAATTCAGCTAACTTAGCTGCCATTTTATTCGACTTGACGGGTATAAATCTTGCACTCTTAGTCAATCGGTCCACAATCACCCAAATGCTATCATGTCCCGATCTAGTCCTTGGTAACCCATCAATGAAATCCATCGAGACTTGTTCCCATTTCCATTCTGGAATCTCTAATGGTTGCAACAAACCACTAGGCTTCTTTTGCTCAGCTTTAACTAGCTGGCAATTCATGCATTTGGATATAAACTTCCCAATGTCTCTTTTCATCCCTTCCCAGTAGTAGGTCTGCTTCATGTCTCGATACATCTTGTTACCACCGGGGTGTATAGTCAGTTTTGAGTGATGACATTCTATAAGCACTTCATCTCTGAATCCATTGACATTGGGTACAACAAGTCTTCCATTCTTTCTAATCCATCCATCTTGATCAAGCCCATACTTGTTCATCTATCCGTCGATTCCCATTTCTAACTTTGAGATGATTTCCAATAGGTTAGGATCGTTCCTCTGACTGGAACCAATCTGCTCCATCAAAGTGGGTATGATCGTCAAACTTGCTAACATTTATGGATTCAATTCGCACTTTAGTCTGAAATCATACCCCGCGATATACTCCAGTTGCTTCCATTCTAGAAACATCGCCCCTATACTGGAATGTCTTCTACTCAATGCATCAGCCACCGCATTGCCCTTTCCGGGTGTATATGCGATGTCGAAATCATAGGAAGCTAAGAATTCTAACCACCTTTGCTATCGGAGATTTAGATCCTTTTGAGAAAAGAGATACTTTAACGATTTATGATCGGTAAACAACTCGAATCTTTCTCCCAAGAGATAATGTCTCCACATCTTCAATGCGAATACGATCGCTGCTAATTCCAAATCGTGGGTAGGGTATCTTCTCTCGTGCAGTTTCAATTGCCGACTTGCATAAGCCACAACCCTACCTCCTTACATCAATACAACACCTAGTCCGGTACCACATGCATCTGTGTATACCGTCATCTCTTCATTCCCCTTAGGAATGACTAACACTGGTGCACATGTCAACTTGTCCCTTAGACTCTTGAATGCATTCTCAAATTTTTCGTCCCAAACGAAAGCTTGATTCTTCTTGGTCAACTGAGTCAACGGTGCTGCTATCTTGGAGAAGTCTTGGATAAACTTACGATAATATCCAGCTAACCCCAAGAAACTTCTTATGTCTATTGCATTCTTGGGCGTAGACCAATCTTGTACCGTAGCCACCTTCGCAGGGTCCACGGCGATACCATTTTCTGAAACAACATGGCCTAAGAATCTCACTTCTCTCCTCCAGAAGTGACACTTAGAAAACTTTGCTTTCAATTGGTGTTTTCTCAACACCTCCATCACTATCCTCAAATGTTCCTTGTGTTCTTCCTCCGTCCTCGAATAAACAAGTATATCGTCCACGAACACAAGAACAAACTTATTCAACTGATCTCTGAATACCCTATTCATAAGATCCACAAAATATACTGGCGCATTGGTCAACCCAAATGGCATGACCAACCACTCATAAAATCCAGACGTCGTCCGAAATGCCATTTTAGCTATACTCTCAGCTTCCACTCTAAGCTGATGAAAACCTGTCGCGAGATCCAACTGGGAGAATACTCTCGCGCCACTTAACTGATCAAACAAATCATCTATCCACGGTAGAGGATACTTATTCTTCCTCGTCGCCTTATTCAGCTCGCGGTAGTCCACACACAATCGAAGGGAACCATCTGCCTTGGTAGCAAACACAACTGGTGCTCCCAACTCAGAAACACTTCTTCTGATAAATCCCTTCTTCAAAAGATTGCTTACTTGAACCCCGAGCTCTCGTTGCTCCCTTGGCGCCATACGACGAAGTGGCATCACTATAGGTCTGGCATCTTTCACTAAATAAATACGGAACTCAATCTCTCAATGTGGTGGAAGCCCAGTCACTTCCTCGAAGACGTCCGGATACTGGCCAACCACGGGCAAAGCTGACAACTCATCATGCGGGATGTCGAGAGAATTTAGAAAACTAGCCATTACCCCATCACTAGGTAGATCACCAAACACTACCCTCCGCCCATCATCCGCTCTAGTTGTCACCAAAAAGCCCTAACAGTCTACCACCACCCCGTATCTTTGGAGCCATTCGACTCCCAAAATAATGCCAAACCCAGTAAAGCCCAAAACAAAGCAATCACAAATGAACATGCATCCATGACTCGATAAGACGACATTACGACAAATCATGCTAAGGCTAGTTGAACCACCAATCGGGTTCGTTACTACTAAAGGTCTATCGACGATATTGGGTTCCAATCCCAACCTATCTACCAGGTCACTAGATATGAAGGAACTGGAAGCTTCGGTATCAAAAAAAACTCTAACAGGAACATCATAAACAGAAAGCATACCTTGAATAACGACATTCTTTCCCTTCTCCGCCGCAATTGGGGCATTCGACGAAGAAGGAACAACATTAAGGGCATATGCTTTCACCATCTACTTTTCTTTAGGGGGTTGCGGACACTTGTCCTTGTGATGTCCCACTTGGCCACAGTTGAAGCACTTCCTATCCGCTGGCTTGGCCCGACAATTACTAGCATAGTGGCCCTTCTTACCACAACTGAAGCACTCAACATCCTTCTTATTCTTTTTCTTCTGGCCATCCTTAGTCTGATTCTGCTTTCTCTTATTCTGAGAACCATTCTTGTCTCCACCGCTTCCTTGCGGCTTTGGCTCCTTTGCATATGCAACCTCAGTCTTCGACTTAGGGTAAAGACTCTCTAACCTCAATGCTTTCCCCACAATCGATTCAAAAGTCTCATCGATGTGGTAAATAAGCCTTTCCCCCATGTACTGATCCAAACCTGTTATAAACTTCTCATTCTTCTTCTCGGGGGTGTCAATGAGGAATAACCCATACTTCGATAAAGTATCGAATTCTGCAATGTACTCCGAGACTGCCCTACCATTCTTCTTGAGCTCTAGGAATTTCCTAAACAACTCTGACTTCTGGGTATCTAGGATAAATTTCTCACCGAATCGGGCCTTAAACTGATCCCAAGTAATCTGATCCTCGGGAGTAGCTGCCTTTATAGCATTCCACCAATTCATTGCCCGTCCTTGCAACTGACGGGACGCTAGCTTCCTTTTCATCGCATCCTTGATACCCAAGTCTTCGAAGATACGCTCACAGGTATCCAACCAATCTTGAACATCCGTGGCCGATTCCGTTCCTTAGAACGGCTTTCCACCAAGACTAGTGTAATCCTTGTTCAGCTTGGCGAAATCGGCCCTAGGCGCCTCCACCGCTGGACCACCACCATTACCAGCATTAGGTGCTGCCCCCTGAACTTCTCTTAGCATCTCCCTCATGAGGTCAGTAAACATCATCCTCATGTCAGCAGCATTTCCATTATTGACTCCTCTACCGGCACCTCTTGCGTATCGGCTCATCGTTCAATCTGTAAAGAGAAAATGATTAACCATCTCCATAGCGGTGCCAGTGCAGTGCGACTTCATCCTTAGATATACTAATAGTATATATATAGCTTTTGAAAACCAAAATAATCACAAATACGCGCTCTCATATACGTATTATCTCTCCCTGGTGTCTTTCCCTAGGTTAACTATGCAACATGGCTCTGATACCAAGTGTGACGGCTTGCCCCGCACTAGTCGGCATTTCCTCTGAAAGTGCGATGTACACATGCCCGACTGGCCCGGAACGGTCGCCAAAGAAAGGAAAGAAGATAATGGACTAATCAAAAACCTGTAGAATATCTCACAGCGCAAGTAATAAAATATAATAATAACATATTTTGACATAAAACAGGTGAGACAGTGCATAAGCTGAAACTAAACATCATGGCAGCGGAAAATCCAAAAACAGCTTATGTTCCGCATCATCATTATTACAACTTTAAAACTGTCTCTAAAGCAAAGGAAAGGAAGGGTACACTACTAATGCCTAAAGTAGTGACCAGCAGCGACACAGGGAGAATATCTATATATATATCATACGTGGAAGCCTCCTGCTCATCTCCGGTACAGCTACTCGTGCATCACCAGCTAACCTGTCTCTAGTCTGCTCGTGAGAGCACCCAGAGTAATAAGAAGAGACATAAAACTCTGGGTCAGACAAAAGTCTGGTATGAGCGATATGCAGCAAAACAGAACAATAACAGGTATATTAATCCATACCTGACCCTGGACCTACAACCAAAGAGTTAGCACTACATATTGTACAATACTCTAAGGTGCCACTAACATATGGTGTAAAGAATACGGGGTGGAGGTGTGCATGTCATAGTGGTGGCAAACAAATCAAGCATAGCAACCATCCTCACATCTCTCACTCAGTATGTAAAGCATACTATATCCACCACTTTGATCACTAGACCCATCGAGGTAATGACGGAGTTCGACTTGTACAACTACAACTACCACCAAGCTTATCCCATGGGATCATGACCAAACCTTTTCAAATGACCCCACTTCATTGGTCTATAGCCCACTAGTCGTACCTAGACCACTGTGGCCCTGAATCCGTCCACGTACCTCCTGTACATAGTGACCCAAAGTCATAGACATCAACAACCCCTTAGCACACGTCCCGCAGCAAAGTCCAATCATGAAGCTAACACATTGGTTCCCAACTGGATCCTGAGTACAAACGTCCCACTTGGACTATCTTTGCATCTCAGGTTTTGGTCGAATTGGAGTTGGTCTTCAAAAGAGTCTTCGCGTAGTAGTAATAGCACTCATCCGGCTCGGTTCGGATATGCTTAGTGATCCAGTCCTCATCGGTTCGGTTCAGTTCAATACTTCCTAGTATGCTCCTGGGTGTGGTTCGGTTAGGATGTTCCCCTTCTGGCTCGGTTCGGTTCAGATGCCTCTACCTGGGTTCGACTCGTGGTTGCTCCCTCCTAGATGTCCTGATCGGAACCCCCTCCCCTTCATAAGCCCGATCCGGTCTCATTCTTCTTCACTCGCCCGATCCGGTTCGGTGCTTCACTCCAACTCCAGCTCCAAGCTTGGTCCTCCGATCCGATCTCCACGCCCTTGCTTTCGATCTGATCCCCTGCCCAACTCCAACTCTAAGCAAATGGCCTTCCTTCTCGCCAAGCCCCTTATGCTAAGTTCCAATCTGAATCAAGTCCACTTGCCCGTTTCTCCTATCCGATTCGAGCCCAACAATCTGAACCGATCCGGTTTGGAACCCTGCACATTTTCTGCAACTTTCCAACGATTGTTTTACGCCATACGACGGCGTTTTCGACCAATCTAACAGTTCTAATCAATCACAAAGCATACCATACAGTCAAAGCAACATAGAGAATCGACTATAAACACCAAAACGATAATTTGATAGGATAAAATGGATCAAACATAGCCAAAATCCCATAATTTTCCGTTAATCATTTTTAGGCATAACTAATGATATGATTAGAAAAACTTAACCAAATTATCCAAACTTTCTAACAGAGGCTTAAAACATCATTTCGAGTTTTATAAATATTTTTCTAGATTTTTAACATGTATAAATTCACTAATTATCACTAATTACTCTTATTAACTATAATTAGTGAGGAACTATGCAAATCACTCACCTTGGCCTCAAATTAACTTTAGATCTGAAATAAATCTCTATTATGGCGTTGTTCCCAAGGCTATACAGCAGTTCTACCTTGATTCTTGTGCTAATCCTCTTTGATTTGATGTAGATTTGGCTTAATTAGCGATTAGAGGGTGATTTGGGGTGTTTTAGATGTTGGAGGCCATTACTAGGGTTCTAATAATGAAAGTGGCGGCTGTGAAAGTGAGAAAAAGGGTGTTCTCTAAACCCTAACAACCCTTAAATACTCCAAATCCCGAAATTCTCCTTTGGGCCTAGCTATTAATCACCCGGTTAAGCCCAATTAAGATATTTTTCAGCATCTGAAACTTGTTTCAGCCATATCTCCCAAACAATGAGTCCGTTTGGCTAATGTGACCACACTACGGAAAGGTAAACCATCACCCAGATCTAGTGGAAGTGGTTTCAGGTCAAAACTCCTTTCCAATCAAAAGTTATGGCCGAAACAAGACTAGCTAGGGGTAGAACGGTCATTTAAAAATCGGAAAAAAATCATGAACATGGGAAATGACCCCAATAGTCGTCTCCCAAAGTTACATGACCATATGACTTCGCATGTGAAAGAAATAAATAACCTACGATCTTTCGATGCGTAGAATGGGGGTCGTTACAGTGACCGTTATGGTTATAAATTGCAATAACCCTATTAAATAGAAATAAAAGAAATAAAAAGGGGATTAATGGGTATGGATTGTCGTTTTAAACACTAAGTTCAATAAGGAAAACAATTAAATTAATATCATAGGATAGAAAGGATATAACTTTCCCTATTTTATACTAGTTAATCTAGAACCAATAATTAAAGGTTATGGTTGGACTTAGTAGGTTAATGATGAGAGGTCAGTTGTCTTATTTAAAGAAGTCTGCACCTTCCAATAGTCAAATATATATATCCAATTGGTGTGAGATATCATTAACCATAATAACCCCTGACGATAGTTAGTTTGCGTACATATATTATTTCTGTAAAGAGAAACTAAACGAGAATAACTCAATAGCGTAGCCTGCCTTGGGATTAAGGTTTTGAGTGGTTAGATCCACCTATAAAAAGGTATTAAGCGATCGTGTAACCCACCTCCCATAGATGGAATATTAAAGACTAACTGGGTACGAGTTTACTAATCTTCGCAAATAGTCCGCTTTCTTGAGTCTTAATCAACTTGGATCGAGGGGTCCGCCTGCGAATAGGTCTTCCAGTAAGGGTCTTAAATGGTGTGTGAGTCCTACTTAAAACTAGATTTAAAAATGTCTGGTATGATCATTCCATAGGGCTATATATCCTTCGGGAAGTATTAAGCATTTAGGGGATTATCCAATAAGGCCAGCTAGATAGTAACGAGGGGACCCTCCACCGGGTGGTCTTAAATGGCGTGCAACGTTTACCTAACTGAGTGGTCTTAAGTGGATGCTTATTGTCTCTTGCCTTATGCGGGGAATGGGTTTATATTCTTGAATGATGGAAGCCTTAATTAGTAGGACCTGTAACTAGTGTCCACTAGTTTATAATAGCATTGAGTAAACCATCAAGAGGTATTAAGTGACTAATAGATCTACCTAGGGTCTTAAGTGATCGAGAGAATCCACCCTTACGTATCATTTGATAGTGAGGTGTTAAGTGGCTAAGTATATGCAAATAAATAACTAAAGGCTTCATAAATGTATGCATAAACGTTCTATCTCGGTATCGTTGTCATTGGGATTTCCACCTCAGGTATGGTAGTTGGAGTCGTGCGTAAATGTTTACAAGGTTAGGTTAGAATTACTAGCCTTGGTGGGCATATATCTTTGGTTGAACCAAACGGGATACATCTTTGTATTGTAAACTGTGTTGTACTCTTCCAATTCACAAGAACTTTTTGTTCTGACCCCCTCCTTTTACAATCTCCTAGGTTTTCTAGAAAAGGTCTAGTTCTCACAGGTGTCTGAGTTTGGCTTTCAGTTCTCGTTATGTCTCATCTCGTTATTGACATGGTAACTCACTTTTATAAGGTAGTTACTTGAGTTAATACTAGTTTATCCTATTTTGTTTCCATTGTGAGTTAATTTACCGTATTATGATTATGCTCATACTCATTTATTTACAGGTACCTGATTTACAATCTCAATGCTTGGATGTGTTCGAGTTTCGATTTTTGTCGAAATTTGGGCTTAGAAAAGTGTGGGGTGTTACAGTTCTCTAAAACTTGAAATGGTTATGAAGTCTTGATACTCTTGGTTCAACCTCTACATCTTCTAGCCAATCCCATGCTACCACAATACCCGAGTCACGCACAAACTTTCGTAGATAAGAGTCATGGAAAAATTAGGCATACCTGCCATCTTAAGAGGTAGATCCAATTTATAGGTCACCTTTCCTATTTTCTCTATAATCGAAAAATTCCCAATGAGTGTTAATTTTTGTTTCCTACCACACTGGATAACTCTATTCAAAGGGGAAACCTTCACAAACACCATATCTATCAATAAAAATTACAGATATTTTTTCTCTTATCTACATAGATCTTTTAAGGGTCCCGTGCAGTCTTTATTTGTTGCCAAATAGTCATTATCTTTTTTGATGTCTCTCGAATAATATCAGACCAAGAATTGATCTTCCCCTGCTTCTAACGAAGGTGCGTTACGGGGTCTTTCATATAATGCTTCATGAGGATCCATACCAATACTCGACTAATGGCTATATTATAAGCAAATTCAACTAGACGTAGGTCATCATCCAAAAGTCCTCCAAAATCTATGACACTTTTTTAAGAAGATCTTCAAATATCCGTTTCTATCTTTTGGTTTGTCCATCGGTTTGAGGATGACATGTTGTACTCGAATGTAACTCTATTCCCAAAGACTCTTGAATAATTTTCAAAAATTTACTAGAAAATAAGGGATCCCTATTACTTACGATGATTTTGACCACTTCATAAAATTGAATAATCCACTTAACATATAACTCAAATAACTTGGATGTTATTCTGGTTGACTAGACAGGAACGAATCCTGCACTCTGGGTCAGTCTATTCGCTATTACCTAAATACTATTGTAACTAGGTCCATGCAATATATCAATAAAATTCAAAAACATTTGTTTCCATTTTCATGTTGGAACTTCTAATAGTTGTAGCAATCCACAAGGCTTCCTTTGCTCGGCCTTCACAAATTGGCAATTCATATAATTCATGATAAACTTTCCGACATCCTTTTTCATACCTTCTTAGTGGTAAATCCTCCTCACATCTTAGTGCATTTTATTACCATTAGGGTGAATAGTCAATTCAGAGTGATGACACTATCTTAAAAATTTATTTCAAAGCTCATCAACATCCAGAACACTATCCTTTTGTTCCTATGAAGCCAGCCATTTCGGTCTATCTCATATTGCTTCATGTTCTCAGATTATGCTTCTATATTGGACTTTCCCAGAATTTATACTACGTTATATAACGGTTCTGGCTAGTACCAATGATTTCATTGTGAGTAGATCTAAGTGATAAACTTGCTAACATCTTAGGCTCTAATTCATACTATGGCATGAAATCAAACTCAACTAAATAATCAATTTGCTTGCATTCCAAGAACATGCTCCAAAACAAGCATGTCTTTTGCTATGCATCTGCAACTTCATTACCATTTGCTTGGATATAGGAATTACTGAAGCCATATGAAGCCAAAAATTCCAATATGCAGCAAAAGATTATAATCCTTCCAAAAGGAAACAACGTCTAAGATTTACGGTCCGTAAACAACTTAATTCCTATTACTAACAAATAATATCTCCACATCTCCAGAGAAAACACAATATATTAACTCAAGATCATGAGTAGGATAATTCATTTCATTCGATTTCGGCTATCGACTAACATAAGAGATAACTTTTGTCTACTGCATTAATGCTTCCCCTAAAGAGGTACCATATGCATTGGTATTTATCATCATCTTTTCAATTCCCCATAGTATGACTAACATTGGTGCACTCGTCAACCTTTCCTTAAAGGTCGCAAAAGCATGCTCTACTTAGCATTCAATATAAAGATGTGCTCTTCTTAGCTAGGTAGGTTAACGGTGCCGCTGTTTTGGAGAAATACTTGGTGAAGCATCTATAATATCCTTCCAAAACAAGGAAACTTCTTATTTTCAAAATATTTTTGAGTTGATTCCAATCTTGGATTGCTACTATCTTAGTAGAAACCAAATCTATCCCTTTTTCGCATATTACATGACTTAAGAATCTCATTTCTTCCTTCTAAAAGTGGCACTTAGAGAACTTTACTCTCAACTGTTCTTACTCAGTGGTGCTAAATAATATTCAAGTGAATGTATGTTCTTTCTTATTCCTAACTAGATCAAGATATCATCCACAAATATAAGCATGAACTTATCTAGTTAATCTTTAGAAGCTCTATTAATAAAATTCAAGAAATATGCTTAAGCATTGGTCAATCCAAAAGCATCACCAACCACTCATAAAACCTGATAGAGTCTGATAAGAAATAGCTATTATAAGCAAATTAAATCCAGTAGCCAAATCCATTTGAGAAAACACTTTTGTCTTGTGTAGATGATCAAACAAATCATCAGTCTCTGATTGTGGAAGCTTAGTCTTCCTCGTTACCTTATTCAGCTCACGATGATCAACACATAATCTCAAAGAACCATATGCCTTTGTCGTAAACAAAACTAGTGCACCCTACTCAGGTATGCTTTTCTGAATGGATCCTTTCCTCAGTAGTCATCAACTTGGTCTTGTAGCTCTGCCTATTCTCTAAGCATCATTCATATCAAAGACATAACAATAGGTTTGGGTTGGCCTAGCTCCATCAACTAAATCGGTTCAAAACTCAATCTCCCTATGTAGAAACAATCCCTTTACTTCCTCAAAAACATTAGGATACTCGCCAGCAACATGATAGATGACAAATTTACCAAGGGAATCTTAAGTGAATATAAAAAACTAACCAAATCCCTATCATCCGGTGGACAGTGTATCACGACTTTTCACCTTTCCATGTTCTCAATTATTAGCTGAAGCATCTCGTAATCACTTCAATGATTTCTTAAGTCAATCCTTACTCAAATGATTCCTAATCCAGTAAAATTTAGAACAAATCCATTACACACAAGAAAGCAATCATGACTCAAAAAAACTAGACCACGACAATTCATGCAAAAACTAGTAAATCTTCTTATGATTTTAGTCACATTCAAAGGTCCGTCTACTATCACAAGTTCCAAACCGAATCTGCGTAGTAGATCACAACGGATAAAAGAATGCAAAACTCCACTATCAAATAAAACTCCAATAGAAACACCTCTAATAGAAAGCGTAACATGCACGCAACTCCCATACCTTTCTCCTTTGCAGCAGGAGCAATGGAAGAACTTGGCACATTATCCAAAGCATATACTTTTACAAGATGCTTATTCTTAGTAAATTCTGGATAGTTCTTCAAATGTCTAGTGATGTCACAATTATAGCACTTCTTCTTAACTTTAGCAGCTTTACACTCATGAGCAAAAAGAAACTTCTCTTTGTAATTGAGCCAGACCACTTCACTCATACCCTTTTTCTTATTTAATCTACCTTCTCCATTTGTTGCTTTCTCTTTCCATTCCATTTCTTTTTACCTCTAACATCCTGCTGCGGCTTTGGTTCCTTCTTACGAGTAATAGTAACAACATTAACGACCATCTTTGGATATAAATTCTCACGTCAAAGGGCTTTCTCAATAAGCTTCTCAATAGGAACATCTGTGTGGTCAACTAACTTCTCACCCAACTAGTCATTTAAGCCAACCATGGACTTCTCATTATTTCATAAAGAAGTATCAATAGATGATGTCTCATACTCCAAAAGACCCTTAAAATAAGCAATGTACTCACAAATAGGCATATCCGCTTGCTTAGCTCAGCAAATCTCTTGAACAGAAAAGACTTTAGGATCGAAGGAAGAGATATCTGAACTAAGCTTGAGTATTTCTTCCCTGAGGACCTGGGGGGAAACGGAAGAAAAGAGGCGAAACAAACTAGCTCAGACATAAGTCTGGTGAGTCCAGTGACTTTCAGCATATAAAAAGATAATAGTATCATGACATGAAAATAAAACTGGATGAGAGATAATAGGAACAAGAATAATAGGTATAAATAGAGAAAATGAAACAGAAAAGAATAATCTAGACCAAGCTGTGCTTCTTACTTACTTTTCACTTCTCTGCAAAAATACTAGTATAACAGAATTAGGTGTTGTCCTAATGTCTAAACAAAAACAGAACGATCTCTTCAGAAACAGGATGCTAGTAATGGGCCTTTACCACCCTAACAGAGACATACGGTACAGAAAAAGAATGCTAGTGATGGGCCTTTACCACCCGAACAGAGACAGACGGTACAGAAACAGAATGCTAGTAATGGGCCTTTACCACCCGAATAGAGACAGACGGTACATAAACAAAATTCTAGAATTAAGTGTACACTAGTGACGGGACTTTACCACCCCAACATACGGTACCACACAGAAACAGACAGGTGTTACGACCCAACAGGAACAGATGGTACCCCACAGAAATAGACAGAACTAGTTGTACCCTAAATTCTACCCCAAGCAATCGGCTCCCTAAAACTTAAATACCCTGCGTCGGCCCAACAAAATGGTTTATCACTACCTAAAGTGGCAACCTACAAAAAGACACAAACCTATTTATAGATGTCACGGCGTCTTAACTTCCTCAGAGCAGACCGGATCCATGCACGCACATGGCCCGGTTGGAACGTGTAACACCCCACCTCCGTTAAGGTCACTCACAAAGGGAATGCCTTAACTTTGGTGGAGCATTTTAGTAAACAGAACAGAAACTTACAAGACAGATAAAACAGTACTTGAAATTTTTTAACTTTATTACAGCGGAAACAGAAATTTATATGGTTACATCCTTTCAATTTCAGAATTCAAGTACAAAATATCAGTCTTGTACAAAAGCCTTCGAAATGCATAGTTTAAAATCATAATCCCCATGGAACGGAAGCTATACAGAGCCAAGCCATACTTTAAGCACTTCAAGCAAAGAGAAATCCGGATCAAGCTAAAGTATTTCCCTCCTTGGATAACCTGGGGGGGAAACGGAAGAAAGGAGGCGAAAACAACAAGGGTCAGACAAAAAGTCTGGCAAGTCCAGTGACTTTCAGCATATGAACAGATAATAATAATATGATATGAACATAAAACTGGATGTGAGATAACTATAACAGGTGTAGCAGATATAACAGAAAAACAGAATGATATAAACTATTGTTTTACACTTCTCTGCACTAATACTAGTATAACAGAATTAGGGGTCACCCTAATGTCTAAATTGAAGCAGGAACGGGTACAGAATATTTTAACAGAAACAGAATGCTAATAATGGGCCTTTACTACCCGATCAGAAACAGACAGAAGCAGAAACAGATTAATCCCTACGGAAACAGAATGTAGAATTAGGTGTACACTAGTAATGGGCCTTTACCACCCGAACAGACGGTACCACACATAAACGGACGGGTGTTACCACCCAACAGAAACAGACGTTACCAACAGAAACAGACAGAACTAAGTGTACCCTAAAACCCTACCCCAAGCGATCGGCTCCCTAATACATAAATATCCTGTGTCGGCCCCACAGTAGGGTGTATCACTCCCTAAAGTGACAACCAATTGGCACAGACCTATTTACAGATGTCACAGCGTCTTACATCCTCAGAGGCAGACCGGGATCCATGCACGCACATGACCCGGTTGGAACGCACCATCAACACCCCTCGCCATTATCAGAATGAACCACTTATAATTAGTTCAGTAAGCGTGCCCGGACCCTACCTACTGTTGGGTCAAAGTTTTGATACCAGAAAGGGTTACTGACTAATATGGGTCCCAAACAACAGATGACACAAGTAATTCCCCTCCTATCCTTGTGTCCCCAGACTAACAGATTTCAGATTTATTTGTTTACAAGTTCAGACATACAGAATTCAGATTTACTAGTTCACAAATTAAGTTAACAAGTTTTCAGACTAACGGATCAGATGTACATATTTTTTAAATTTGTCTAACATTGTATTGGGCCTACAGATTCATGGATGGGTTTTCTACACCTATTAATCCATTTGATTTAACCCTATTTTCCCCCAATACGTTTTAGACGTCATTCTTATCTTAGATTTGCATTAATTAATTATTAATGCCCAGACCTCTCACATTAGGTCGCTAGCTTGTGGCCGCTGGATGTGCCGGGCGGTTCCGGGCAGACTTCTGCCACAAGCCAGACCTAACCTCGTGTCTTAAGCAGGTTATGACTAACTTCTCACATTAGAACCTATTGTTTGCGGCCACTGGATGTGCCGGGCGGTTCCGGGCAGATTTACGTCGCAAACTCATTCTAACCTCGAGTTAGCCATATTCATCTTTGCGGCCAATTAATTAATTATTTACCGTTTATGCGCACGCCCAATATATATGCCAATTCAGATTATATCAATAACAGAATGATCACATCAACTCAACTGATATAGCAGATAACAGATTTTAGCAGATTGGGTGACTTAACAGATTTAACCGATTTAGCACTTAGCAGATTTTGGCATATAACAGATTAGGCATCTCAACAGACAAATTTAACAGATTTGGCATTTCAATCTAATTAGCAGTCTAGACAATATAACAAAACTAGCAGTTTAGGCAACTTAGCAAATTAGCAGATTTAGCAAATCTAATATTCTAAAGGTTCTATTTACATGCCTTGCCCAATCATAAATTGGCCTAAATCCATATGCTTACATAATTGTCATGATTCACAACATATACTCCATGTTTGCATAAGCGCAGAATATGGACATAATTTGCCATATAACATATGTTCCAATTTTTGTTAAACTAGCATTTTACAGCAGATTCACATATAAATTATACCAAATATAACCATTAATTTTAATGCATGTCATATATCCAAAAACCCCTATTTAGGTGTAATCACAATAATAGATATCCTAATTAATGTAAATCCTAACTTCCATATCTTCTTCTTTTTGAGTCATGAATCATTATGCAAACTATACCCAATAATATAAATCTTTAAATCATATCTTCTAAAAATCAGATCATGCCTTTTATATGCATTTTGTCCAAAGTCTCAAATCATATGTAATCTTACAATGGTTCCTCTTTTCTTCTATCATAGAATATGCATAGATCCAAATCTAGTTTACAATATATGCTCATTAATTACAGTTCTAAATTACAACATAACTATGCATACAACATGCATAAATTATATGTTCATAGTCAAATTTATGCATATGTCCAATATATTTTATGCCTCAGACCTAAAGTCATATGTTCCATTTAGTCTTGTCAAATTTCGCATCATTCATTATTTATCCCAGAATTTGCGTTCATACGTTCATCTCTTATGAGATTAGGCACAGGCTCGTGGTAGCCTGGCTATAAAGACAGAAAAGAAGAAAAGGGATACAGAACAGTCACAGAAAAGCAAATCTGACAGAAGAGAACACCATTCTCAGATTCAGAATTAAAAACATATCAAAATTATAATTAACGTTTATAGCGGAAAATAACTGTACTTGCCTTGATTGGATTAAAGAAAGAACTTTAACTTGTTGTAGAATCTTTGCAGAACTTTAATCTCTAGTTTGAATTGAGTTGCTTAGGCTGATGTTGATTATCTTCTAGTTTTAATTCCAGCAGAGCAGAGATGCCATTTTTATTTTTATTAGAAGAAGAGAGCAATGGAGGCTAGAGAATTGTGTAAGAAACCTAGGTAGAGTCTAGGGTCATTTTTATAGAGGTTAGGAACTGATTAGGACCCTTGATGTTGCTTGGATTGATCGTAGCCATTCATTCGGAGGAGAGACCAATTAGAGCCTGCCACCTAGCCCTAATGACAAAGCAGCCCACAGAAATCGACCAACATAGAATAGGCCAGCCAGGTTGGACTGGGTTCGACCTGGGTCTGGACCAGGTCGACATGCCTGTCGACAGCCCTGTCGACAGCCCTGTCGACCTGGCTAGACCAGGTCGACAGCCCAGTCGACCTGGGTGTCTTAGGCGGGAGTTTTCCCGCCTTGGCCAATTGGGCCCGGTTTTAATTTTTAAACTGTTTTATTCTGTTCGAATTTTAAACTTAATTCAGAAACTTCCGAAGGCTATATCTTCTTCATACGGACTCCGTTTTTCGAAAACTCGAACTCTATTTCGCGTATTTTTCCGAGACGAACGCAATGGCGTATCCCGTTTCCCTTAGTTCTTTGATTTCAAATTAATTATACTTTAATTTATGACTTTTACGGTTATAGAATACACGGGGTGTTACATTCTCCCCCACTTAAAAGGATTTCGTCCCCGAAATCTTCAAGTTAAGAAGAATGTGTCCTACCATCCAATCATCCATCTACTCAATCATCAACCACAGACATCCATTGTCCTTATAGACTTCTAATGCTTTCATGTTTAAATGCACAGTGTGTGTTCATGTCCGTATCTAATGCAAAATCAGGCGGCCCACTGATTCAGTCGACCTCCTTAATGCAAATCATGTTAGTGCCATGAGTCCAATATGTATGCAAATTTTCCTATTTGAGACATATCATTTCTATATGAGTGCACAACTGCTCATTCATATGCAACATCCATATGCTGATTCAACCATTTTGCATCCATAAAAATTTAAAAATGCTCACACATCCATATGCAGTATGAGAGTGCTTTCGAGCCGATCTAGTGCCTAGTGTGTGTATATGCATCCACGAGCAACCACTAGCAACCACTTGCATCCACTTGCAACCATCAAACATAACATGTCTCAAACACATGTTTACACCCATTAGTTTCTACCTAAAGTTCAAATATTCGATCGATAGGATACAGTCGAATGATGGAAGTGAGTACAGATAGAACGAAAATTTGGTTCCCATTAGACATGGGTCCTAAGTATCGGCCCCAAAGACCGAAACCAACATCAAATTGACACCTAGAGGATTACCTTCTTTAGACAATGTCAAAACTGGAAATCCTATCAAAAGTATTTAGATATTTACAGACTACTGGTACAGATCAGGTTCCCTAATAATTCTTAGGAAGCTAAGCATGATAAAATCATACCCCACGAAAACTCAGAATGTATGCGTCATACTTGACTCCTAACACAGATATCCCTCAAACCCCAATCTCAAACAGATGATCCATAACCCTTATGGGTCTGAGTCTATAGCGGAATTCAGAAATAATACTAGTATTAAAGTGCAGAGTACCGATTACAAAACCAAAATACCAGAATCAGAAAAAGTCTTAACTCCATAATCAGATAAAGAAATTAAACCTACTATAGAAATTTTTCCCTATTCCTATCCTAGCCACTAGCTTCAAGAGTGTTCGCCTGCCCTCCTTGTCCTCGTCTCTTCGGGCAGTCCCTAGTGAAGTGTCCCATCTCCCCACAGTTGAAGCAAGCACCCTCCCCTTCCTCTTTCGGTAATCCTTATTCAGATGAGTCGAGCTTCCATAAGTAAAACACTTTCCTCCTCCTTATCTTCAATCGTTCCTTCCTTCTTTTGTGTTTCCCTTTTTCCTCCATTGTGAACTAAGTCTATATGAGTTTCTCACCTTTTGGGTTGTGCTCCTCATCATTCTCATCTTTACTATCCTTGTGTAACATGTTGACCAATCCCTCGAAAGCTGCCTCCATCGCCCGGAAAAATCCTTCAAAGCCCTAAAGAAAACTAGCCGCAGGTGAAACTATTACAGCTATCGATGGAAGTCGGGCACTACTTTGCCCTTTGATGAGGTTACCTCCCAGAAAACCGGGAGCCCCAGAGACTCAAGAAAGAAGGAAACAAGGATTCAAGCAGAGGATCAAAAGATAGATATATGGCTTAGGGGACTATGTTTTTCAAAATAAGCTTTACTTTTGAAAATACTTCCTTTTCAAAACCTTTTTGAAAATAGTTTTCAAAAATTCTTTATCAAATCCGGTAACCTTCAGCTCTGATACCAAGTGTAACACCCCACCTCCGTTAAGGTCACTCACAAAGGGAATGCCTTAACTTTGGTGGAGCATTTTAGTAAACAGAACAGAAACTTACAAGACAGATAAAACAGTACTTGAAAATTTTTAACTTTATTACAGCGGAAACAGAAATTTATATGGTTACATCCTTTCAATTTCAGAATTCAAGTACAAAATATCAGTCTTGTACAAAAGCCTTCGAAATGCATAGTTTAAAATCATAATCCCCATGGAACGGAAGCTATACAGAGCCAAGCCATACTTTAAGCACTTCAATCAAAGAGAAATCCGGATCAAGCTAAAGTATTTCCCTCCTTGGATAACCTGGGGGGGAAACGGAAGAAAGGAGGCGAAAACAACAAGGGTCAGACAAAAAGTCTGGCAAGTCCAGTGACTTTCAGCATATGAACAGATAATAATAATATGATATGAACATAAAACTGGATGTGAGATAACTATAACAGGTGTAGCAGATATAACAGAAAAACAGAATGATATAAACTATTGTTTTACACTTCTCTGCACTAATACTAGTATAACAGAATTAGGGGTCACCCTAATGTCTAAATTGAAGCAGGAACGGGTACAGAATATTTTAACAGAAACAGAATGCTAATAATGGGCCTTTACTACCCGATCAGAAACAGACAGAAGCAGAAACAAATTAATCCCTACGGAAACAGAATGTAGAATTAGGTGTACACTAGTAATGGGCCTTTACCACCCGAACAGACGGTGCCACACAGAAACGGATGGGTGTTACCACCCAACAGAAACAGACGGTACCAACAGAAACAGACAGAACTAAGTGTACCCTAAAACCTTACCCCAAGCGATCGGCTCCCTAATACATAAATATCCTGTGTCGGCCCCACAGTAGGGTGTATCACTCCCTAAAGTGACAACCAATTGGCACAGACCTATTTACAGATGTCACAGCGTCTTACATCCTCAGAGGCAGACCGGGATCCATGCACGCACATGACCCGGTTGGAACGCACCATCAACACCCCTCGCCATTATCAGAATGAACCACTTATAATTAGTTCAGTAAGCGTGCCCGGACCCTACCTACTGTTGGGTCAAAGTTTTGATACCAGAAAGGGTTACTGACTAATATGGGTCCCAAACAACAGATGACACAAGTAATTCCCCTCCTATCCTTGTGTCCCCAGACTAACAGATTTCAGATTTATTTGTTTACAAGTTCAGACATACAGAATTCAGATTTACTAGTTCACAGATTAAGTTAACAAGTTTTCAGACTAACGGATCAGATGTACAGATTTTTCAGATTTGTCTAACTTTGTATTGGGCCTACAGATTCATGGACGGGTTTTCTACACCTATTAATCCATTTGATTTAACCCTATTTTCCCCCAATACGTTTTAGACGTCATTCTTATCTTAGATTTGCATTAATTAATTATTAATGCCCAGACCTCTCACATTAGGTCGCTAGCTTGTGGCCGCTGGATGTGCCGGGCGGTTCCGGGCAGACTTCTGCCACAAGCCAGACCTAACCTCGTGTCTTAAGCAGGTTATGACTAACTTCTCACATTAGAACCTATTGTTTGCGGCCACTGGATGTGCCGGGCGGTTCCGGGCAGATTTACGTCGCAAACTCATTCTAACCTCGAGTTAGCCATATTCATCTTTGCGGCCAATTAATTAATTATTTACCATTTATGCGCACGCCCAATATATATGCCAATTCAGATTATATCAATAACAGAATGATCACATCAACTCAACTGATATAGCAGATAACAGATTTTAGCAGATTGGGTGACTTAACAGATTTAACCGATTTAGCACTTAGCAGATTTTGGCATATAACAGATTAGGCATCTCAACAGACAAATTTAACAGATTTGGCATTTCAATCTAATTAGCAGTCTAGGCAATATAACAAAACTAGCAGTTTAGGCAACTTAGCAAATTAGCAGATTTAGCAAATCTAATATTCTAAAGGTTCTATTTACATGCCTTGCCCAATCATAAATTGGCCTAAATCCATATGCTTACATAATTGTCATGATTCACAACATATACTCCATGTTTGCATAAGCGCAGAATATGGACATAATTTGCCATATAACATATGTTCCAATTTTTGTTAAACTAGCATTTTACAGCAGATTCACATATAAATTATACCAAATATAACCATTAATTTTAATGCATGTCATATATCCAAAAACCCCTATTTAGGTGTAATCACAATAATAGATATCCTAATTAATGTAAATCCTAACTTCCATATCTTCTTCTTTTTGAGTCATGAATCATTATGCAAACTATACCCAATAATATAAATCTTTAAATCATATCTTCTAAAAATCAGATCATGCCTTTTATATGCATTTTGTCCAAAGTCTCAAATCATATGTAATCTTACAATGGTTCCTCTTTTCTTCTATCATAGAATATGCATAGATCCAAATCTAGTTTACAATATATGCTCATTAATTACAGTTCTAAATTACAACATAACTATGCATACAACATGCATAAATTATATGTTCATAGTCAAATTTATGCATATGTCCAATATATTTTATGCCTCAGACCTAAAGTCATATGTTCCATTTAGTCTTGTCAAATTTCGCATCATTCATTATTTATCCCAGAATTTGCGTTCATACGTTCATCTCTTATGAGATTAGGCACAGGCTCGTGGTAGCCTGGCTATAAAGACAGAAAAGAAGAAAAGGGATACAGAACAGTCACAGAAAAGCAAATCTGACAGAAGAGAACACCATTCTCAGATTCAGAATTAAAAACATATCAAAATTATAATTAACGTTTATAGCGGAAAATAACTGTACTTGCCTTGATTGGATTAAAGAAAGAACTTTAACTTGTTGTAGAATCTTTGCAGAACTTTAATCTCTAGTTTGAATTGAGTTGCTTAGGCTGATGTTGATTATCTTCTAGTTTTAATTCCAGCAGAGCAGAGACGCCATTTTTATTTTTATTAGAAGAAGAGAGCAATGGAGGCTAGAGAATTGTGTAAGAAACCTAGGTAGAGTCTAGGGTCATTTTTATAGAGGTTAGGAACTGATTAGGACCCTTGATGTTGCTTGGATTGATCGTAGCCATTCATTCGGAGGAGAGACCAATTAGAGCCTGCCACCTAGCCCTATTGACAAAGCAGCCCACAGAAAATCGACCAACATAGAATAGGCCAGCCAGGTTGGACTGGGTTCGACCTGGGTCTGGACCAGGTCGACATGCCTGTCGACAGCCCTGTCGACAGCCCTGTCGACAGCCCTGTCGACCTGGCTAGACCAGGTCGACAGCCCAGTCGACCTGGGTGTCTTAGGCGGGAGTTTTCCCGCCTTGGCCAATTGGGCCCGCTTTTAATTTTTAAACTGTTTTATTCTGTTCGAATTTTAAACTTAATTCAGAAACTTCCGAAGGCTATATCTTCTTCATACGGACTCCGTTTTTCGAAAACTCGGACTCTATTTCGCGTATTTTTCCGAGACGAACGCAATGGCGTATCCCGTTTCCCTTAGTTCTTTGATTTCAAATTAATTATACTTTAATTTATGACTTTTACGGTTATAGAATACACGGGGTGTTACATTCTCCCCCACTTAAAAGGATTTCGTCCCCGAAATCTTCAAGTTAAGAAGAATGTGTCCTACCATCCAATCATCCATCTACTCAATCATCAACCACAGGCATCCATTGTCCTTATAGACTTCTAATGCTTTCATGTTTAAATGCACAGTGTGTGTTCATGTCCGTATCTAATGCAAAATCAGGCGGCCCACTGATTCAGTCGACCTCCTTAATGCAAATCATGTTAGTGCCATGAGTCCAATATGTATGCAAATTTTCCTATTTGAGACATATCATTTCTATATGAGTGCACAACTGCTCATTCATATGCAACATCCATATGCTGATTCAACCATTTTGCATCCATAAAAATTTAAAAATGCTCACACATCCATATGCAGTATGAGAGTGCTTTCGAGCCGATCTAGTGCCTAGTGTGTGTATATGCATCCACGAGCAACCACTAGCAACCACTTGCATCCACTTGCAACCATCAAACATAACATGTCTCAAACACATGTTTACACCCATTAGTTTCTACCTAAAGTTCAAATATTCGATCGATAGGATACAGTCGAATGATGGAAGTGAGTACAGATAGAACGAAAATTTGGTCCCCATTAGACATGGGTCCTAAGTATCGGCCCCAAAGACCGAAACCAACATCAAATTGACACCTAGAGGATTACCTTCTTTAGACAATGTCAAAACTGGAAATCCTATCAAAAGTATTTAGATATTTACAGACTACTGGTACAGATCAGGTTCCCTAATAATTCTTAGGAAGCTAAGCATGATAAAATCATACCCCACGAAAACTCAGAATGTATGCGTCATACTTGACTCCTAACACAGATATCCCTCAAACCCCAATCTCAAACAGATGATCCATAACCCTTATGGGTCTGAGTCTATAGCGGAATTCAGAAATAATACTAGTATTAAAGTGCAGAGTACCGATTACACAACCAAAATACCAGAATCAGAAAAAGTCTTAACTCCATAATCAGATAAAGAAATTAAACCTACTATAGAAATTTTTCCCTATTCCTATCCTAGCCACTAGCTTCAAGAGTGTTCGCCTGCCCTCCTTGTCCTCGTCTCTTCGGGCAGACCCTAGTGAAGTGTCCCATCTCCCCACAGTTGAAGCAAGCACCCTCCCCTTCCTCTTTCGGTAATCCTTATTCAGATGAGTCGAGCTTCCATAAGTAAAACACTTTCCTCCTCCTTATCTTCAATCTTTCCTTCCTTCTTTTGTGTTTCCCTTTTTCCTCCATTGTGAACTAAGTCTATATGAGTTTCTCACCTTTTGGGTTGTGCTCCTCATCATTCTCATCTTTACTATCCTTGTGTAACATGTTGACCAATCCCTCGAAAGCTGCCTCCATCGCCCGGAAAAATCCTTCAAAGCCCTAAAGAAAACTAGCCGCAGGTGAAACTACTACAGCTATCGATGGAAGTCGGGCACTACTTTGCCCTTTGATGAGGTTACCTCCCAGAAAACCGGGAGCCCCAGAGACTCAAGAAAGAAGGAAACAAGGATTCAAGCAGAGGATCAAAAGATTGATATATGGCTTAGGGGACTATGTTTTTCAAAATAAGCTTTACTTTTGAAAATACTTCCTTTTCAAAACCTTTTTGAAAATAGTTTTCAAAAATTCTTTATCAAATCCGGTAACCTTCAGCTCTGATACCAAGTGTAACACCCCACCTCCGTTAAGGTCACTCACAAAGGGAATGCCTTAACTTTGGTGGAGCATTTTAGTAAACAGAACAGAAACTTACAAGACAGATAAAACAGTACTTGAAAATTTTTAACTTTATTACAGCGGAAACAGAAATTTATATGGTTACATCCTTTCAATTTCAGAATTCAAGTACAAAATATCAGTCTTGTACAAAAGCCTTCGAAATGCATAGTTTAAAATCATAATCCCCATGGAACGGAAGCTATACAGAGCCAAGCCATACTTTAAGCACTTCAATCAAAGAGAAATCCGGATCAAGCTAAAGTATTTCCCTCCTTGGATAACCTGGGGGGAAACGGAAGAAAGGAGGCGAAAACAACAAGGGTCAGACAAAAAGTCTGGCAAGTCCAGTGACTTTCAGCATATGAACAGATAATAATAATATGATATGAACATAAAACTGGATGTGAGATAACTATAACAGGTGTAGCAGATATAACAGAAAAACAGAATGATATAAACTATTGTTTTACACTTCTCTGCACTAATACTAGTATAACAGAATTAGGGGTCACCCTAATGTCTAAATTGAAGCAGGAACGGGTACAGAATATTTTAACAGAAACAGAATGCTAATAATGGGCCTTTACTACCCGATCAGAAACAGACAGAAGCAGAAACAAATTAATCCCTACGGAAACAGAATGTAGAATTAGGTGTACACTAGTAATGGGCCTTTACCACCCGAACAGACGGTGCCACACAGAAACGGATGGGTGTTACCACCCAACAGAAACAGACGGTACCAACAGAAACAGACAGAACTAAGTGTACCCTAAAACCTTACCCCAAGCGATCGGCTCCCTAATACATAAATATCCTGTGTCGGCCCCACAGTAGGGTGTATCACTCCCTAAAGTGACAACCAATTGGCACAGACCTATTTACAGATGTCACAGCGTCTTACATCCTCAGAGGCAGACCGGGATCCATGCACGCACATGACCCGGTTGGAACGCACCATCAACACCCCTCGCCATTATCAGAATGAACCACTTATAATTAGTTCAGTAAGCGTGCCCGGACCCTACCTACTGTTGGGTCAAAGTTTTGATACCAGAAAGGGTTACTGACTAATATGGGTCCCAAACAACAGATGACACAAGTAATTCCCCTCCTATCCTTGTGTCCCCAGACTAACAGATTTCAGATTTATTTGTTTACAAGTTCAGACATACAGAATTCAGATTTACTAGTTCACAGATTAAGTTAACAAGTTTTCAGACTAACGGATCAGATGTACAGATTTTTCAGATTTGTCTAACTTTGTATTGGGCCTACAGATTCATGGACGGGTTTTCTACACCTATTAATCCATTTGATTTAACCCTATTTTCCCCCAATACGTTTTAGACGTCATTCTTATCTTAGATTTGCATTAATTAATTATTAATGCCCAGACCTCTCACATTAGGTCGCTAGCTTGTGGCCGCTGGATGTGCCGGGCGGTTCCGGGCAGACTTCTGCCACAAGCCAGACCTAACCTCGTGTCTTAAGCAGGTTATGACTAACTTCTCACATTAGAACCTATTGTTTGCGGCCACTGGATGTGCCGGGCGGTTCCGGGCAGATTTACGTCGCAAACTCATTCTAACCTCGAGTTAGCCATATTCATCTTTGCGGCCAATTAATTAATTATTTACCATTTATGCGCACGCCCAATATATATGCCAATTCAGATTATATCAATAACAGAATGATCACATCAACTCAACTGATATAGCAGATAACAGATTTTAGCAGATTGGGTGACTTAACAGATTTAACCGATTTAGCACTTAGCAGATTTTGGCATATAACAGATTAGGCATCTCAACAGACAAATTTAACAGATTTGGCATTTCAATCTAATTAGCAGTCTAGGCAATATAACAAAACTAGCAGTTTAGGCAACTTAGCAAATTAGCAGATTTAGCAAATCTAATATTCTAAAGGTTCTATTTACATGCCTTGCCCAATCATAAATTGGCCTAAATCCATATGCTTACATAATTGTCATGATTCACAACATATACTCCATGTTTGCATAAGCGCAGAATATGGACATAATTTGCCATATAACATATGTTCCAATTTTTGTTAAACTAGCATTTTACAGCAGATTCACATATAAATTATACCAAATATAACCATTAATTTTAATGCATGTCATATATCCAAAAACCCCTATTTAGGTGTAATCACAATAATAGATATCCTAATTAATGTAAATCCTAAGCTTCCATATCTTCTTCTTTTTGAGTCATGAATCATTATGCAAACTATACCCAATAATATAAATCTTTAAATCATATCTTCTAAAAATCAGATCATGCCTTTTATATGCATTTTGTCCAAAGTCTCAAATCATATGTAATCTTACAATGGTTCCTCTTTTCTTCTATCATAGAATATGCATAGATCCAAATCTAGTTTACAATATATGCTCATTAATTACAGTTCTAAATTACAACATAACTATGCATACAACATGCATAAATTATATGTTCATAGTCAAATTTATGCATATGTCCAATATATTTTATGCCTCAGACCTAAAGTCATATGTTCCATTTAGTCTTGTCAAATTTCGCATCATTCATTATTTATCCCAGAATTTGCGTTCATACGTTCATCTCTTATGAGATTAGGCACAGGCTCGTGGTAGCCTGGCTATAAAGACAGAAAAGAAGAAAAGGGATACAGAACAGTCACAGAAAAGCAAATCTGACAGAAGAGAACACCATTCTCAGATTCAGAATTAAAAACATATCAAAATTATAATTAACGTTTATAGCGGAAAATAACTGTACTTGCCTTGATTGGATTAAAGAAAGAACTTTAACTTGTTGTAGAATCTTTGCAGAACTTTAATCTCTAGTTTGAATTGAGTTGCTTAGGCTGATGTTGATTATCTTCTAGTTTTAATTCCAGCAGAGCAGAGACGCCATTTTTATTTTTATTAGAAGAAGAGAGCAATGGAGGCTAGAGAATTGTGTAAGAAACCTAGGTAGAGTCTAGGGTCATTTTTATAGAGGTTAGGAACTGATTAGGACCCTTGATGTTGCTTGGATTGATCGTAGCCATTCATTCGGAGGAGAGACCAATTAGAGCCTGCCACCTAGCCCTATTGACAAAGCAGCCCACAGAAAATCGACCAACATAGAATAGGCCAGCCAGGTTGGACTGGGTTCGACCTGGGTCTGGACCAGGTCGACATGCCTGTCGACAGCCCTGTCGACCTGGCTAGACCAGGTCGACAGCCCAGTCGACCTGGGTGTCTTAGGCGGGAGTTTTCCCGCCTTGGCCAATTGGGCCCGGTTTTAATTTTTAAACTGTTTTATTCTGTTTGAATTTTAAACTTAATTCAGAAACTTCCGAAGGCTATATCTTCTTCATACGGACTCCGTTTTTCGAAAACTCGGACTCTATTTCGCGTATTTTTCCGAGACGAACGCAATGGCATATCCCGTTTCCCTTAGTTCTTTGATTTCAAATTAATTATACTTTAATTTATGACTTTTACGGTTATAGAATACACGGGGTGTTACAGAACGCGCCATCAACACCCCTCGCCGTTATCAGAATGAACCTTTTATAATTAGTTCAGTAAGCGTGCACTGACCCCTATCTAGTGTTGGGTCACTGTTTGATACCTGAAAGGGTTACTGACTAATATGGGTCCCACACAACAGACGACACAAGTAAATACACCTCCTAACCTTATGTCCCCAGATTAACAGATTTCTGATTAACAAGTTTACAGATCAGACCTACATATTAATAGGTTTATAGATTAACAGATCAGATCTACGGATTAACAGACTTTCAGATTAACAGATCAGATGTACGGATTAATAGATTAACATGTTTCACTTAATCTTGCATTAAGCCTACAGAATTACTAAATGGGTTTATCAGATTCATCCGCCCAATTAACTTAACCCCATCCACTTATCAAATCAATATGTATTATTGGTTAAGCTTGCCTTAACCCTATCCACATGTTCATGTAATATTGGTTAAGTTGTCATCTTACTCAGGTTAGCTTAACCCCACCCACCTAACATGTTTTAGGTATCATTTTCATCTTTAGTCAGCATTAATTAGTTATTAATGCATAGACCTCTCACATTTAGTCGATAGCTTGTGGCCACTGGATGTGTCGGGTGGTTCCGGGCAGACTTCTGCCACAAGCCAGACTTAACCTTGTTCTAAGCATCTTTTAGTTATGCCTACGCACTCTCTCATTAGAAAGACCATTTCCAGTTACTGGTTAGGCCGGTTTGTTCCGGGCAGGTTTCTACTGCAAACGGAGTCTAACCTCGTGTCTCAGCATGCTTGCCTTAGCCAATTTTATTCATTTACATCGTAGGCTTTCCAATTACAGTATTCAGTTTCAACAGATTGAACAGGTTTCACACACTCTTTTACTATTCCAGTACCATTTTTCGCTTCATCATGAATTAAGCTTACAAATTTGCATACCCCAAATTATGGTTACTTTTGCCCCAAGTTTTGGTCAAATTACACAGTACGGGTTATGCTCAAAAAACCCCAGTCATGATTCATAACACAGATTGTGCCAAATTATAGTCTTGACTATAGTGTATGCCAATGACCCAAAGTCCCAATTTAGGTGTGTTCACTGTTATCCCTATTTCGAATCATATATTATCGTGCACAATATCCCCTTTCTTCCAAGTTATAAATCATCATATATAGTGTGCTCCCAAAATCAGGTCTTAAATCATGGCATGTATTATGCCCCTAATATCAGATCTTAAATCACAACATGTATCATGCCTCCATATCCCAAGTCATATGTTTAATACATTTAATGTCCAGATCAATTACATGATTACAAATCAACTTTTGCCCAATTACATATTATTCAATGTTATTCCCAAACTTTTCCCATAACGTTCCACGTCATTCGTACGTATAATTCAATGAAATATGATTAGGCTCGAAGTTAGCCTAATCTCATAAATAAAAGGAAAAGAAGAGAAGGGAAGAGAGTCATCAAAACTAGCATAAAATAGACATATGAAGTATGAGCGGGCATAGAACAATAAACTAGATCCAGTGGGTGTAGAAGGACAGATCTAAACAGAAATAGGCATAATCTCAGATTCAGATTTATTAACAATGTCAGGATCACAATTAAATTTCATTTCTGAAAGTAGCATAAACTCACCTTGGCTGGATCTAAAAGAAGAGAAATAGGTGTTGCAGTTGTAGATCTATTCTCGTTTAATTCTAAGCTGACTTGAAGAAGAAGGACTTATTTTTAATTTAAATATGAACAGCATGAGGACGCCATGGATTTGTGTAATGAGATTAGGGTTTAGGTCTAGGTATGTTTATATAGGTGTATGTGATGAATAAAGGCCTTTAGATTAGCTTAGGAGCCATCAGAACCATACAGCTCAAAAGACATGTCATCCAGCCAATCCCAGCAAGACACGTCATCAGGGAACACTCCAGAATTCTGTAGTTTTCTGTCCTCGGCATGGGCACACTTCCCAAGTGCGCCAGTGTATTTTTGTACTGGCACACTTTGTAAGTGCGCCAGTGCGTTCTGGCCTCCTTTCTGATTTTCTGCCCAACTTCTATAGTCAATGTCTTCTTCATACGATATCCGTTTTACGCAAACTCGGACTCTATCTCAAGCAAAATTCCGAGACAAACACAATGGCATAACCTGTTTCGCCTAGTTCTTCTTATAAAAATTAATTATTCTTTAATTATCTCTTATGTCATGATTTAAAATTATGGGGTGTTACATTCCCCCTACTTAAAGGATTTCATCCCCGAAATCTCTAAGTTAAGAAGAATGTATCCAACCATCCAATCATCCATCTACTCATCCATCAATCACAGGCGTCCATTGTCCTTAAAATACTTCTATTGCTTTCATGAACATATGCGAAGTGTGTGTATATGTCCTTATTCTAATACTAAATCAGGCGGTCTACTGATTCAGTTGACCTCCTTAATGTGAATTATGTTAGTGCCATGAGTCCAACATGTATGCAATTATTCCTAATGCACTTTATAACTTCTATATGAGTGCACAATCATTCATTCATATGAAACATCCATGCGATGAGTCAACCATTTTGCATCCATAAAAATTGAAAATGCACACACATCCATATGCAGTATGAGAATGTTTTTGAGCCGATCTAGTGCCTAGTGTGTGTATATGCATCCACGAGCAACCACTATCAGCCACTTTCATCCAGTTGCAACCATCAAACATAACATGTCTCAAACACATGTTTACACCCATTAGTTTCTACCTAAAGGTCGAAGACTAGATCGATAGGATACATTCGAGTGATAGAAGCAAGTACAAAAGAAAAACTTTGTTCCCATGAGGCAATGTCAAAATTGGGAATTTATCTCGTGCCTCAATAAAAGCCCCTAACCTTGTCAAGAACATCCGGACATTTACAGACTACGAGTACAGATCGTAGATTATCAATGATTCTAGGGAACTAAGCATGATAGACCCTTTCCAGGTTACAAGAAATCCCTTTCTAAAACCAAACCATATCCCACAAAACTCAGAACGTACGCGTCACAGTCAACTTGACGCCTAACACAGGTACCCTCAAACCCCAACCTATCACAAACAGATGAGTCGTAACCCTTATGGGGTTTGGGACTATAACAGGATCAGAAACAAGACTAATATTTTGGTGCAGAGACTCAACTACAGAATCAAAAAGAGCTCTAACTTAATAATCAGATAAGGAAATTAAACCTTCTACAAAAAATTTCCTACTTCTATCCTGTCAACCAGTCATAAGAGCATTCACCTGCCCTCTAGAAGATCCTGCCCTTTACCCTTGTCCTCGTTTCTTTGGGCAGTCCCTAGTGAAGTGCCCCATTTCACCACAGTTGAAGCGAGCGCCCTTCCTCTTTCTGCAATCCTTGTTCAGATGACTCGAGGTTCCACAAGTAAAGCACTTTTTCTCCTTCTTATTCTCAGGCTTTTCATCCTTCTTTTGTGTTTCCTCCTTGGGCCACACTTTCTTGTTCTGTGGTTCTTCGAGTTTCTCCTCTGTCTTCTCACCTTTGGCTTCCTCTTGACACATGATTTATTATTCTTTCTACCCTTCTTAGGTTCTACTTTCTTATTTTGTGATTTTTTCCACTTTCACCTCTTTCTTTTCACCTTTACCTTCTTCGTGGATTAAATCCATATCAACAAGTTTCTCATCCTTAGGTTGTGATCCTTAGCCTAAACTCTCTCATTCTCATTTTTTTTCATCATGTTAACAAGTCTCTTGAAAGCTGCCTCCATCGCATGGAAAACCCTACGAAGCTTGAAAGAAGATTAGCTGCAGATGAAACTACCACAGATGCAGATAGAGGTTGGGCACTTCTTTGCCCTCCGACATGTGCCGTAGTTTTAACATGCCTACAGAACTATGGCGAAAAGAAAGGAAAAAGAGATTCAAGTAGAGAATCGTAAGAAAGATATATGGATTTTGGGGATTATGTTTTTCAAAATAAACTTTCCTTTTGAAAATACTTCCTTTTCAATACCCTTTTTTTTTAAAATAGTTTTCAAAAACTTCTATCTAATTTGGTAACCTTCAGCTCTGATACCAAGTGTGGCACCCCACATCTGTTAATGTCACTCACAAAGGGAATGCATTAATTTTTGTGGAGCATTATAAGTAACCTGAACAGAATATTACAAGACAGATAAAGTAGTACTTGAAAATTTTATAACTTTATTGCAGCGGTAACATAAATAAGTTTGGTTACATCTTCAAAACAATAAAACCAAGTACATAATATCCGTCTTGTACAAAAGCCTTCAGAGTACACAATTTTAAAGCCATAATCCCCAACAAAAAATGCCATAAATAAGCAGAATCAAAGCCAAGCAATACATCTTTCAACTTCAAGCTGGAAGAAAGAGATATCTGAACTAAGCTTGAGTATTTCCTCCCTGAGAACCTAGGGGGAAACGGAAGAAAAGAGGCAAAACAAACTAGGTCAGACATAAGTCTGGTGAGTCCAGTGACTTTGATCATATAAACAGATAATAGTATCTTGACATGAAGAAAAAAACTGGATGAGAGATAACAAAAACAAGAATAATAGGTGTAAATAGGGAAAACAGAACATAACAGAATAATCTAGACCAAGCTATGCTTCTCACTTACTTTTCACTTCTCTGCACTAATACTAGTATAACAGAATTAGGTGTTGTCCTAATGTCTAAACAAAAACAGAACGATCTCTTTAGAAACATGATGCTAGTAATGGGCCTTTACCACCCTAACAGAGACAGACGGTACAGAAACAGAATGCTCCAAAAACCCCAATCATGATTCATAACACTGATTATGCCAAATTATTGTCTTGACTATAGTGTATGCCAATTACCTAAAGTCCCAATTTAGGTGTGTTCACTGTTATCCCTATTTCGAATCATATATTATCATGCACAATATCTCCTTTCTTCCAAGTTACAAATCATCATATATAGTGTGCCCCAAAAATCAGGTCTTAAATCACAGCATGTATTATGCCCCCAAAATCAGATCTTAAATCACAACATGTATCATGCCCCCAAATCCCAAGTCATATGTTTAATACACTTTATGTCCAAATCAATTACATGATTACAAATCAACTTATGCCCAATTACATATTATTCAATGTTTTTCCCAAACTTTTCCCACAATGTTCCACGTCATTCGTACGTATAATTCGACGAAATATGATTAGGCTCGAAGTTATCCTAATCTCATAAATAAAAAGAAAAGAAAAGAAGGGAAGAGAGTCATCAAAACTAGCATAAAATAGACATATGAAGTATGAGCGGGCATAAAACAATAAACTAGATCCAATGGGTGTTGAAGGACAGATCTAAACAGAAATAGGCATAATCTCATATTCAGATTTATTAACAATGTCAGGATCACAATTAAATTTCATTTATGAAAGTAACATAAACTCACCTTGGCTGGATCTAAAAGAAGAGAAATAGGTGTTGCAGTTGTAGATCTATTCTCGTTTAATTCTAAGCTGACTTGAAGAAGAAGAAGGACTTATTTTTAATTTAGATATGAACAGCATGAATGCCATGGATTTGTGTAATGAGATTAGGGTTCAGGTCTAGGTATGTTTATATACGTGTATGTGATGAATAAAGGCCTTTAGATTAGCTTAGGAGCCATCAGAACCATACAGCTCAAAAGACACGTCATCCAGCCAATCCCAGCAAGACACGTCATCAGGGAACACTCCAAAATTCTGCAGTTTTCTGTCCTCGGCATGGGCGCACTTCCCAAGTGCGCCATTGTATTTTTGTACTGGCGCGCTTCTGGCCTCCTTTCTGATTTTCTGCCCAACTTCTATCGTCCATATCTTCTTCATTCAATATCCGTTTACGCAAACTAGGATTCTGTCTCAAGCAAAATTCCAAGACGAACACAATGGCATAACCCGTTTTGCCTAGTTCTTATTATAAAAATTAATTATTCTTTAATTATCTCTTATGTCATGATTTAAAATTATAGGGTGTTACAACGTCCAGGCACATGCATTGGAGTACCAGCATCATCTATCTCTACTCAGTAGCAATTTAGGCTCTTCACATTACCGACACCGTCATGGAATCAAACATGGTTTGGAATTCGGATGTTGCAATTATCAATCCATCTTTTCCCACCACTCCCGAAGTAGAGTTATTCCTAACAGTGTTTCTGATGTTCCACCTCGTTCTTTATCTGTAATAAGAACGATTATTTTCTTTCAAAGAAAAGCCACAATGGTACTCAAGTGCCTGTTAAAATAACATATGCTGCAATAATATTTACGATTTCATTTTCGCCTTGTTGTGTACTCTCTATTAACTTTGGTCGCCCCAATAACGAAAGCTTTGATACTAAATATAATGACCTCCCTATAAGACTTGCACAAAAGTAGGAAAAGATGCGCTGCAAATGTGCAAGGCAGATATGGGGGATGATTATCCGTGAATAAAAATAGAAAATTATCATATATCTCATAGCACATGGATAAAATATAATAAAAAATATACAATAGAATACCAGTAAAACTATCAAAGTAGAACTCCATCATCATAAACCGTGGGGTTATGTACATCAAGTAGCAATATTCAATACATATAATCCTCACGACATTTGTCTTAAAGTATATGCAAGCAAACATCAATAGCAAAATGTTTACAAATAGTTGTATGCCAATCTTTCCCATCTCACCTCCGACCAGCGTTAGTTCCATCAAAACCTGTTATCTAGTCCACTCATCAACAATATCAATGATCACCTACAACAATGTTAATGTGCACTCGAGATAATAATTGGAAACATAAAACCTTATATCAAACAACAGTCTGGTGTCAGCAATAAATGACTATCAATAGTAACATTGAAAAATACGTAATTAGACCTGTTTAGGTCTCATACCTGGCATGTCCATGCAATTAAAGAGTTAGCATGTAACAACTAAGTAACTAAGTAATATATGCGACTGAAGAAAACAAACAATAGAGGATACTAACTAGAATAGAAGAGTCTAATTATCCCATAACCCCAACTCGATTATCTATCCTTTTTTTTAGAATCCTATAGGGGATAGGCTATCTAGAGAAAGAACATAAGAGCATTTATATCAACCATAACATCCATCAAACAAAACCTTGAAATCACATTAAAAAAGCATCAAATATATTGCAACTCGTATGATTATCCTCGCTTACGCCAGAGGCTAATGGAAAACCTTAGTTCTGTTAAAACTCTATGTTTATATGAACACATTGGTTACACTAGCACTAGATTACACCATACAGGATAGACAACCATCACTACTAGTCCTAATGGACATCCCTACGATACCTTTTCTTTGATTCAAATATAGATCTTCGAGCTATCGATGATTCCTTGGAACTCCCAAGCACAAGAGCAATTCCTATCTCCATTTTGAGTTTGAATACTCCCACAAACTAATCTATTATCCTACAACCTCATTCGATATCATGGTTTCCTATCATACTCCTTCGATTCTAATTTTTCTAGGTTTTCTAATCGAACCATTAACAAATCTTAGCAATACACCCTGAAGACCTCATCATTCCATTCCATGGATTAATCCATCCTTCTTTGCCTTATAACAAAACACCTACCATGCTTTGCACTAAATATCGCTTTGATTTGAAGTTACTCCGCTTATTTCATCCATTTTGATGGTAATCTATTTCAAAGATTCTACTTCTACCATTAAAGCATGTCGCTTCTAAGCACTTTGCTTCGAAAACCCTGCTTCAAATCTCGGAGCACCATATATTGAAAATATTTCAGTTTAAATCCCTTGGCTTTGAGCTTCGAAGCACTCATTCTCGCTTAATCTCCTCCCATATAAACATTGGTCCAAAGTTCCACCGCTTCAAACTTCACTCTGAAGCTAATTTTTTCAAAACAAAATGAAAAACCTCAGTAACTTCGAAGTGTTGCTTTAAATACTTATCGTGCTTCGAGACACCTACTCTTTCTTCTTGCCTTCTTGTTGCTTTAAACTCACCTGGTCTTTACTTTGAGCTTACTTTGCTTCTAGCTTGCATCACTTTGAATCCTTGAGTCAATTTGAAGCACCCCATTTTAATTTAATTCAACGCATTTGGAGCACTACTTCACTTTGAATCACTGCGTTAATTCAAAGCACTCTTTACTACTGAGAGCCATGCTACAAATCTAAAGAACCCGGTTCAAACATAATAATATATGTCTATTTGTTTGATTTAAAGCCTCTATGAACCATTAAAACATTCCCTCGATGTACTTCCTTTAGCTTAGAGCATTCATGTATTTTTAAAACCAAAGGCATTGAGCCTACACGTTGGCTTCAAGCCTCATTAAAGAAAAACTAAAAACTCATCCAATTGTAGATTTTATTTGACCTTCACCTAAATCCTAAAACATGCACAATATGAATAAACAAGATCAAGCATAACATGCAAACCTGAAAACCTAGCCATCTTCAAATTCTATCCGATCTCCACCGTAACCTTAGAGGCTTGGAGCCTATTTAAAGTAAATCTGGAAACTTATCTAGCTCGAAATTCTATTCGATGTTTACTGAATCCTTAAACATGAACAATACTAACAAACGAGAACAGGCATAACAAGTAAATCAACCAACTCAACTAGCAAATTCAAACACGGAAACATTCAAACATCGAATTCAATCATGCATGTCCACTCCATAGGCATGAATGTAATAACCCGAAAATCTGGGCCAGTTTAAAATTTTTATTTTGGCGACTTCGACGAATTTTGAACATTTAAAATGAATTATTTTAAATATTATCGACGAGAAATTTATTTTGAATATAATTCGACGTATATATTTATATACGTCGTCGTTAGAATATATATAATTATATATAATTATAAATAGAATTGTAAATGGCGCGGTAGTTCGATAATTCGATTTCAAACTTCAATTGAACATACCGGGTGCAAAACAATCCGGATTTTAGTGAAACCAAAAACATTAGGATCTAATTGATAATATCTTTCCAACGAATCCGAAAAATCAAAATTTCATAGCGGGAATCAAAAGATATGTCCAGTTGAAAATTCTGAATAGTCGCTATGGAATTCAGGCCCTTAAAAATGGGAATTTTGCAAACGACCTCGGATTTCGACGAAACCACTTTTGTTGGATCCGTGATGTCAAGTTATTGCTAGATTCCAAATTTCATAATTTTTCGAATCAATATGTGAGCGTGGCAAAGGAAAACGCGTTTGACCAGTTTTAGTTGATTTTAATCGACTAGAAAATGGCCATTTTTCAAACGGTCTCAGAATTCGACGAAACTAGTTTTGTTAGGACCGTATCGTCAATACGAAGCTAGAAAATATTTTTATGGAATTTTTAGAGGCAGTATGTTACCCCGGTAATTTGAAATGTGCGTTTAAATTGAATATATAAAGATTTATATTTTAAATTCAACGGAAACTGATTCAAACGATCAAATCAGCCTACGATACATATCCCATTGTGTTCGGAATGGGGGTAAAACGCTATGGACGACAGGCGGTGGGCCTCGTTTCGAGGTCGTATGTAAAAGTCAACTTTTTGAAAATAAAATAATAAAATAAAAAAAATCTCTCTCCCTCCTCCTTAAATCACGTTGGCCCCTCCCCTTTTCATTTCGTTTTAGCAGAAAAAAAAAGAAAAAAAATGGGAAATCGAACCCGACGTTGGCCGTGCCCTAGCCTGTCACCATCGTCGATGGCGACGCCCTCCGCCTCGCCTCCTGTGGCAGCCGCCATGCCAAAGCTCGCCCCCCTTCTTCCTCGACTCCTCCTTCCGAATCCCGTATATCCCCACAACCGCGACGCCCCAACGCGGCTCCTTCCGGCGAACTTCCCTACGACCGCGGACCCCCTCAGCCAATCGACCGACGCCACAAAACCCAGCGCCCCCTTGCTCTCCTTTGACACCAAAAATCACTGTAAGTTTTTGATTATATTTTTATTTATAAAATCAGTTTTTTTATATACATGAATTAGCATTTATAAGGTCTGAAAATAAAGTATATATAAAGATTTGATTTTTTTTAAAATTGAAAAGATTATATTTTTATATGATTCTTATATAAGGAAGAGGTAGAATAGATTTTTATTCAAATAAAAATATGATTTTTATATTTTTAAAGTAGTAAAAATATAATCTTTTACATTGTAGAAAGATAAAAATATGATCTTTGCATAGTAGGAACTATAAAAATATAATCTTTATGAGATATAGAATGTAAAAATACCATCTTTGTGTATGTAGCGAAATAAAAATCTGATTTTTATGATATATACGTTGAAATAAAGAGGTGATTTTTATAGTGATGAAATGAAAATAAAATCTTTATATGTGAAAAGGCGAAATCTTT
This sequence comes from Allium sativum, assembly GCA_030737875.1. NCBI lineage: Eukaryota > Viridiplantae > Streptophyta > Magnoliopsida > Asparagales > Amaryllidaceae > Allium > Allium sativum. The sequence goes on from CM060909.1 coordinate 293,589,167, forward strand.
ATATAGAGAATAGCGTTGTAAAAATAGAATTTTTATCTATATAGTAGCGGTGTAAAAATTCGATTTTTATATTCAAAGTAACAAAGTAAAAATTCGATTTTTATATTCAAAGTAACAAAGTAAAAATTCGATTTTTATATATTGAATAGCGAAGTAAAAATTCGATTTTTAAATGTATGAAGCAATTATAAAAATATGATTTTTAAATTGAAAGTGAACAAATAAAAATGTGATTTTTATTTTAAAGACATCAAAATATAAAAATGTGTGATTTTTATATATGTAGTGGCTACGGGCAACGAAGATGACGAAGATGCAATAACGATGAAGATTTCTCTAAAAGAAGAGTCGTGGTATTGGATAGCTATTGGTGAGAATTTCTCACCTTTCAATTTCTTTTCTAATTATATATATATATACTAGGATGCAGACGGTGCTTAGTAGCACCCGACACAATCGTCCACAGACCATGGACTTGTTTGTTTGATTGCAAAAATTAGTTAGATTATTTGATTGAAATTGAATTGTTTGGTGAAAAGAATGGATTTGATTGATGTGTGAATGGTGTGGGCCTTCACTAGACCGGGGATAAGGCTAGGCCTCGTCCCGTTTCTAGTATCGTGTCGTTATGCCGCCGAAATTTTCTAAAATAAGTTAGAAAAAAATAAAAATATCATTTTATTTAAAGAATGAACTGAATAGAAATTCATGTGTTAAAATAAAATGTTTTATCGTTAAAAATATAATTTTTAACGTGAATGTGAATAAAATAAAATACTCATTTACAAACCGGACGGTTTGTTTATGTACACCTATTTGAAGGACATTGATTGGGTCGATAAATTTTACACATCGCCCAACTGCACAAATAAAATCTGTGTTTGTTGATTTGAAACCCCACACGGGTGTTGGGATGAAATTTGAAGTTCACTCATCCTGATTGATTAAATATGTCGATCGATTGATAGACAGGCTGTTATAAGCGTTAGATGTCTATATTTGATGCTTATACAGTGTAGTGCACTTTGCTTGATGGTTGATTATTTTTCAATGCTATTATATACGTGTGATGTGTGAAAATCCATATAATTAACATTATATGGTGATTGATTGGGCCTCATTCCAATTTAGAAAATAAAGAATATTATAAAATAAAGGTTCATGTGTTGGCAGTACTCATCCGTTGAGATTAGTCATGTGTTGAACGTAATATTTTAATAATAAAATTTACATCTTTATCAATATAAAATAAAGGTTCATGTGTTGACAGTACTCATCCGTTGAGATTAGTCATGTGTTGAACGTAATATTTTAATAATAAATTTTACATCTTTATCAATATAAAATAAAGGTTCATGTGTTGACAGTACTCATCAGTTGAGATTAGTCATGTGTTGAACAAAATATTTTAATAATAAAATTACATATTTATCAATATAATATAAAGGTTCATGTGTTGACTATACTCATCCGTTGAGGATAGTCATGTGTTGAACGAAATATTTGAAATAGAAATATTTGAAAAGGAAATAATTGAAATAGAAATTTTTGAAATACAATATTTGAAAATAGAAATATATGAAGCTGTGTTGATTAGATTGACGCCATTTTGACGTGAACGATATTTATATCGATTTTAATCATTTTAAAATGAATATTGAAAAGTGATTTCGTAATCAAAGATTTCAAAATGAATTGAATAGAAAACGATTTCGAAATGAATTGAATATAAAACGATTTCGAAATGAATTGAATATAAAACGATTTCGAAATGAATTGAATATAAAACGATTTCGAATTGAATTGAATAGAAGACAAATTTGATTTCAATTGAATATATAACGAATTTGAATCAAATAGAAAACCAATTTGAATTGAATCGAATAGAAAACCAATTTGAATTGAATCAAATAGAAAACCAATTTGAATTGAATCAAATAGAAAACCAATTTGAATTGAATCAAATAGAGAACCAATTTGAATTGAATAAAATAGAAAACCAATTTGAATTGAATTAAATAGAAAACCAATTTGAATTGAATCGAATAGAAAACCAATTTGAATTGAATCGAATAGCAAACGACTTTGAAATTGAATTGAATTGAAAACGAATTCGAAGTGAATTGAAAACGAATTGAAATGAATTAAAATTGAATTGAAATTTGAATTGAATAGAAATGAATTTTAAAACGAATTTATAAAGAAGAATTCAATTTTGCTTTGGATTGAAATGGAAGTTGAAATTGTTTTTGAAACGAATTCAAAACTATTTATAAAATTCGTTTTGAATAGTAATCGACGATATATATATTATATATATTATATATATAATATAATGGCCTGAATGGAACGCGCCGCGCCGCGGCAGTTCGTGAATTTCGACCATTTATTTCAAACGGACATTACGGGAGATCCGACCGTCGGATTCTCCTAAAACCGGAACCGTTGGGTTCGTATCGAAAAGAGCTTTCTAACGAATATTAGAAATTTGAAATCTAACGATTAGATTTGGAGATACGTCCAAATCAAATTTGAAAAAGGTCGCTATAGGTGCAGTTCGATGGCCGTTGTTGGAAATCGACTGTACGTGCCTTGATAAAATTATTAAAAATAGTAATAAATTGTGTAAAATCATAAGAAATGATTTGGGAAAAATTGGGGTGAAAAACTCCATATTTGAAAAGGTAAAAATGGATTTTTATCGAAATGAACTAGTTTTGAACTAAATTTAAAACCCAATTATTTTTAAATAAATAAATTAGATTTGAAAAGGGGTTTTAAATAATCGGGATTTCTAATATATTTGATTGGATTTGAAATGGGTTTATCGTGAACGGTGTTTTAAACAACACTAGTTCTTTAACCCGATAATAAATAGAATGTGATTTGGGTTTGTCGTGAACTGTGTTTTAAATAACACCTAGTTCTTTAACCCGATAATAAATAGAATGTGATTTGGGTTTGTCGTGAACTGTGTTTTAAATAACACCTAGTTCTTTAACCCAGTAAAAGGAGTTTTAATGAATCTGCAACTAGATTGAAATGTGAATGGATAATCTAAATTATCAAATTTAGGAAATAAGCGAGAATGGAGTATCACCAGTTTTGCTCCAAAGCGATAGTTAAATCTTTAATCGGATTTGAGCGTAAAATGGTAATTAATTTTACCGACAACACTGTGGTGTTAAATATGGAGTATTACCAGTTTTGCTTCATGGGATGAATAGGTTGGGATTGGGAAATAAAATAAATAATTACTTCGGTGTGGTTCGCTAATCTCGACTAGTTTGAAAAACCATAATTTGGTTTGAAATGACATCCAAAGGAAGATTAAAGGATAAATTTTAAAGAATTTATCTTGGATAAAATTAATGGGAACCTTTCCCTAATGAATTGGAATGAGGCGTATGTTGAGTTTGTGTAACATTCGTTTTAATATACGCGGGTTGTTCGGAAAGGCCGGGTTTACACCCATTCTGAATAACCGATTCGACGATATGTCGAAGATGAAGACGGTGGTTGAAGACCGGAAGTCTTCACATCGTTTGGATAATTACTTACGATCCTAATTGGGCAGTACACCCAAGAGGATGGAAATAGTTGGTGGTCGTCCAGACGTACTTGGAGATGGATGGATATGCGAGGAAAGTGCCTCCAGTTTCGTTCAGACCCAGAACGAACTTGTAAATGGATTGTGTGTCTGACATTGGATTTCATTCTGTGTTGATTGATCTTTATTAAATATACATCTGTTTGGCGGCGGAGAATTTATTCTTTTGCTTAACGCCCTTCTCTGAGACGTATGAGCTCAGAGGTTGTATATCGATGGACATCAGTCGCATGGCATGAATTGCCTGTGTGGCACGCTAAGATGCAATGATCAAGGCTTTTGTTGAAAAGCAGAGTCTTGTGGTTGATGATCAAAGCACGGCCTACGTGGCAGCTTTGTGTATAACGTGAATTCGCGAGCCTCACACCTCGGTATGAGTCAAAAACGGGATACGGACTACAGGGAGAGCACGACGTTTCTTTCTAGCTTTGGTGGTGTCAGTGACTTACCAGCCTTGACATTTATATACTTTTCACCTATGTGGTTGTTGGAATGCGAGGCGCCTCGATTTTAGGTCTGTAAGGACCGGGAAACGTGTGTTCAGGCATAATTAATCCTCTAACGTAAGTGAGGACCGGCCCTGAAGATCCAGAATTGCCCAGAGTGTGTAGTCCTGAGACATTTGCTAGAGTGTCTCGAACGCGGAGAGGAGCTTGCCCCTTGCCTCGACTCATGACGGAAATCCAATTTCCAATACGTGATATTGCGGTTTTAATTGTAGAACTAGTATGGCGACATGATATATGGTACCCATGCCGTCTATGATTTATATTTATGATTGAAATTGTTTTGACACTATACACTTATTATAGTATCAAATGATTTGTTTTAAACGTATCAAGCATGTTTGGCTGTTATAAGGGAAACCCTATCCTCCGGCTTGCGTTGCATTGTGTGATGGGACTTGGGTCTTATAATAGCTTCATTTTTCGAAAAAGCATTGCGTTGTTTATCCTAAGCACTGGTATTCTTGGGAGGAAACCCGTTCCGTGTTATACGGCGTGGTCCCTTGAATTACTCTCTTTTAAAGTAAATGTTTAAATAACTGTTTTAGTTCTTACACCAGTCACATGACTGACCTGGAGTTTATTGTTTTAACCTAAACTCTGGGTGCCCCTATTTTCTACACGGGCAACTAGTAGTTTTGGTTTTGCAGATTTATATTCGCAGGATCCTGGTTTACAGCTGGAATGGTATCCGGAAAGCTCTGTATCCGTATATCACCTTCAGTTGTGCTTTGTATTATTTTTCCGCTGCTATGTAATTTATTGTAATCTCTGATATTTATCGAATGTAATTCGTTCATTTATACTCTGTATATTCTTGTATCTGATGGAATTGTTGTAATATACAATGAAATGTTCTTCTGTTTGCGTTCATTTGTGTGTTGTTCTCAAGGTATCCGCTCTTTCCTTCATGGGGAAGTAACGGGTTCTTACAGTTGGTATCAGAGCTTTGGTTTACAGAGCTCGAGAACAAGACACATTAGAACCATACGAAAGAATTCATCAGATATTGGATTAGTAATATCCAATTAGAATGACTCGTTAGAGATAGGATCAGTAGTATCCTAGAACGAGTGTGAAGAGTATATTTTTCAAATGTAAACAAATTTGTTTTGAAATTTAAATCGTTTTACACGTATTTGAATAATTTATTTATTTTGAATTTGGACAATCTAGTATATAAAGGTTTTGCATATACGCGTCATGAACGTATATTCGAAGTTTTAATATATTAGATAGATATAGAGTCACACTCTAGTCGCCCGGACATGGTCCTGATGATGAAGTATACCATCACCAGCATTTATTTTCGAGTGACGAAGGTGTGATGTCTATATATTTCCATTAGACTGGTGTGAGAACCAAAACTAATATAGCTAGAACACATTGTTGTGAATTGGCATCAAAAACATGATTTTCTGTATATGTATCAAAATTATGAAGTTGAAACTCTAATCCACTAATTGATTGATGTTTGTGTTGTTTGTTTATTTGTTTGCTAATTTTGAACCATTATGCCTAATTGAACCGAATATTGAATTGTATTGAAAATTGGTCGCATTTGCTTGCATATACAAGTACTTACATTGAACAGGTCATAGCAAGGAGGCTAGAGCAGAGAATAAAATTTGTTTACCCGACAAATAGGTACATGTTTACTACATAATTTACTGTTTTGTTTGGGTGATGATGATTTTATGAGCCTATTGGCTAGCCGCTTGGCTTTTTCTTTTTCTTTTTGAGATCAGAAGGCCTATATGGCAATTTCGGGATTTTCCCGTGGCTCCCGGTGCAGGGGAGGTTATGGCGAAATTTTTCGAAAATTCCGGGTGTTAGCCAAATTTTTGAAAATTCTCAGAAACTGAAAAGTTGGAGAACGGAAGCCAGATCGAACGTAGAGTTGATTAATCAAACCACTTTCGACTTTGTTCCTTTTCGGGGACGAAAAGTTTTAAGTGGGGGAGATTGCAATAACCCGAAAATCTGGGCCAGTTTAAAATTTTTATTTTGGCGACTTCGACGAATTTTGAACATTTAAAATGAATTATTTTAAATATTATCGACGAGAAATTTATTTTGAATATAATTCGACGTATATATTTATATACGTCGTCGTTAGAATATATATAATTATATATAATTATAAATAGAATTGAAAATGGCGCGGTAGTTCGATAATTCGATTTCAAACTTCAATTGAACATACCAGGTGCAAAACAATCCGGATTTTAGTGAAACCAAAAACATTAGGATCTAATTGAGAATATCTTTCCAACGAATCCGAAAAATCAAAATTTCATAGCGGGAATCAAAAGATATGTCCAGTTGAAAATTCTGAATAGTCGCTATGGAATTCAGGCCCTTAAAAATGGGAATTTTGCAAACGACCTCGGATTTCGACGAAACCACTTTTGTTGGATCCGTGATGTCAAGTTATTGCTAGATTCCAAATTTCATAATTTTTCGAATCAATATGTGAGCGTGGCAAAGGAAAACGCGTTTGACTAGTTTCAGTTGATTTTAATCGACTGGAAAATGGCCATTTTTCAAACGGTCTCAGAATTCGACGAAACTAGTTTTGTTAGGACCGTATCGTCAATACAAAGCTAGAAAATATTTTTATGGAATTTTTAGAGGCAGTATGTGACCCCGGTAATTTGAAATGTGCGTTTAAATTGAATATATAAAGATTTATATTTTAAATTCAACGGAAACTGATTCAAACAATCAAATCAGCCTACGATACATATCCCGTTGTGTTCGGAATGGGGGTAAAACGCTATGGATGACAGGCGGTGGGCCTCGTTTCGAGGTCGTATGTAAAAGTCAACTTTTTGAAAATAAAAAAAAAAGAAAAAAAATGGGAAATCGAACCCGACGTTGGCCGTGCCCTAGCCTGTCACCATCGTCGATGGCGACGCCCTCTGCCTCGCCTCCTGGTGGCAGCCGCCATGCCAAAGCTCGCCCCCCTTCTTCCTCGACTCCTCATTCCGAATCCCGTACATCCCCACAACCGCGACGCCCCAACGCCGCTCCTTCCGGCGAACTTCCCCACGACCGCGGACCCCCTCAGCCAATCGACCGACGCCACAAAACCCAGCGCCCCCTTGCTCTCCTTTGACACCAAAAATCACTGTAAGTTTTTGATTATATTTTTATTTATAAAATCAGTTTTTTTATATACATGAATTAGCATTTATAAGGTCTGAAAATAAAGTATATATAAAGATTTGATTTTTTGTTAAATTGAAAAGATTATATTTTTATATGATTTTTATATAAGGAAGAGGTAGAATAGATTTTTATTCAAATAAAAATATGATTTTTATATTTTTAAAGTAATAAAAATATAATCTTTTATATTGTAGAAAGATAAAAATATGATCTTTGCATAGTAGGAACTATAAAAATATAATCTTTATGAGATATAGAATGTAAAAATACCATCTTTGTGTATGTAGCGAAATAAAAATCTGATTTTTATGATATATACGTTGATATAAAGAGGTGATTTTTATAGTGATGAAATGAAAATAAAATCTTTATATGTGAAAAGGCGAAATCTTTATATAGAGAATAGCGTTGTAAAAATAGAATTTTTATCTATATAGCAGCGGTGTAAAAATTCGATTTTTATATTCAAAGTAACAAAGTAAAAATTCGATTTTTATATTCAAAGTAACAAAGTAAAAATTCGATTTTTATATATTGAATAGCGAAGTAAAAATTCGATTTTTAAATGTATGAAGCAATTATAAAAATATGATTTTTAAATTGAAAGTGAACAAATAAAAATGTGATTTTTATTTTAAAGACATCAAAATATAAAAATGTGTGATTTTTATATATGTAGTGGCTACGGGCAACGAAGATGACGAAGATGCAATAACGATGAAGATTTCTCTAAAAGAAGAGTCGTGGTATTGGATAGCTATTGGTGAGAATTTCTCACCTTTCAATTTCTTTTCTAATTATATATATATACTAGGATGCAGACGGTGCTTAGTAGCACCCGACACAATCATCCACAGACCATGGACTTGTTTGTTTGATTGCAAAAATTAGTTAGATTATTTGATTGAAATTGAATTGTTTGGTGAAAAGAATGAATTTGATTGATGTGTGAATGACGTGGGCCTTCACTAGACCGGGGATAAGGCTAGGCCTCGTCCCGTTTCTAGTATCTAGCCGTTATGCCGCCGAAATTTTCTAAAATAAGTTAGAAAAAAATAAAAATATCATTTTATTTAAAGAATGAACTGAATAGAAATTCATGTGTTAAAATAAAATGTTTTATCGTTAAAAATATAATTTTTAACGTGAATGTGAATAAAATAAAATACTCATTTACAAACCGGACGGTTTGTTTATGTACACCTATTTGAAGGACATTGATTGGGTCGATAAATTTTACACATCGCCCAACTGCACAAATAAAATCTGTGTTTGTTGATTTGAAACCCCACACGGGTGTTGGGATGAAATTTGAAGTTCACTCATCCTGATTGATTAAATATGTCGATCGATTGATTGACAGGCTATTATAAGCGTTAGATGTCTATATTTGATGCTTATACAGTGTAGTGCACTTTGGTTGATGGTTGATTATTTTTCAATGCTATTATATATGTGTGATGTGTGAAAATCCATATAATTAACATTATATGGTGATTGATTGGGCCTCATTCCAATTTAGAAAATAAAGAATATTATAAAATAAAGGTTCATGTGTTGACAGTACTCATCCGTTGAGATTAGTCATGTGTTGAACGTAATATTTTAATAATAAAATTTACATCTTTATCAATATAAAATAAAGGTTCATGTGTTGACAGTACTCATCCGTTGAGATTAGTCATGTGTTGAACGTAATATTTTAATAATGAAATTTACATCTTTATCAATATAAAATAAAGGTTCATGTGTTGACAGTACTCATCAGTTGAGATTAGTCATGTGTTGAACGAAATATTTTAATAATAAAATTACATCTTTATCAATATAATATAAAGGTTCATGTGTTGACTGTACTCATCCGTTGAGGATAGTCATGTGTTGAACGAAATATTTGAAATAGAAATATTTGAAAAGGAAATATTTGAAATAGAAAATTTTGAAATAGAATATTTGAAAATAGAAATATATGAAGCTGTGTTGATTAGATTGACGCCATTTTGACGTGAACGATATTTATATCGATTTTACTCATTTTAAAATGAATATTGAAAAGAGATTTCGTAATCAAAGATTTCGAAATGAATTGAATAGAAAACGATTTCGAAATGAATTGAATATAAAACGATTTCGAAATGAATTGAATATAAAACGATTTCGAAATGAATTGAATATAAAACGATTTCGAAATGAATTGAATATAAAACGATTTCGAATTGAATTGAATAGAAGACAAATTTGATTTCAATTGAATATATAACGAATTTGAATCAAATAGAAAACCAATTTGAATTGAATCGAATAGAAACCAATTTGAATTGAATCAAATAGAAAACCAATTTGAATTGAATCAAATAGAAAACCAATTTGAATTGAATCAAATAGAAAACCAATTTGAATTGAATAAAATAGAAAACCAATTTGAATTGAATCAAATAGAAAACCAAATTGAATTGAATCGAATAGAAAACCAATTTGAATTGAATCGAATAGCAAACGACTTTGAAATTGAATTGAAAACGAATTCGAAGTGAATTGAAAACGAATTGAAATGAATTCAAATCGAATTGAAATTTGAATTGAATAGAAATGAATTTTAAAACGAATTTATAAAGAAGAATTCAATTTTGCTTTGGATTGAAATGGAAGTTGAAATTGTTTTTGAAACGAATTTAAAACTATTTATAAAATTCGTTTTGAATAGTAATCGACGAAATATATATTATATATATTATATATATAATATAATGGCCTGAATGGAACGCGCCGCACCGCGGCAGTTCGTGAATTTCGACCATTTATTTCAAACGGACATTACGGGAGATCCGACCGTCGGATTCTCCTAAAACCGGAACCGTTGGGTTCGTATCGAAAAGAGCTTTCTAACGAATATTAGAAATTTGAAATCTAACGGTTGGATTTGGAGATACGTCCAAATCAAAATTGAAAAAAGTTGCTATAGGTGCAGTTCGATGGCCGTTGTTGGAAATCGACTGTACGGGCCTTGATAAAATTATTAAAAATAGTAATAAATTGTGTAAAATCATAAGAAATGATTTGGGAAAAATTGGGGTGAAAAACTCCATATTTGAAAAGGTAAAAATGGATTTTTATCGAAATGAAATAGTTTTGAACTAAATTTAAAACCCAATTATTTTTAAATAAATAAATTAGATTTAAAAAGGGGTTTGAAATAATCGGGATTTCTAATATATTTGATTGGATTTGAAATGGGTTTATCGTGAACGGTGTTTTAAACAACACTAGTTCTTTAACCCGATAATAAATAGAATGTGATTTGGGTTTGTCGTGAACTGTGTTTTAAATAACACCTAGTTCTTTAACGCGATAATAAATAGAATGTGATTTGGGTTTGTCGTGAACTGTGTTTTAAATAACACCTAGTTCTTTAACCCAGTAAAAGGAGTTTTAATGAATCTGCAACTAGATTGAAATGTGAATGGATAATCTAAATTATCAAATTTAGGAAATAAGCAAGAATGGAGTATCACCAGTTTTGCTCCAAAGCGATCTTTAATCGGATTTGAGCGTGAAATTGTAATTAATTTTACCGACAACAATGTGGTGTTAAATATGGAGTATTACCAGTTTTGCTTCATGGGATGAATAGGTTGGGATTGGGAAATAAAATAAATAATTACTTCGGTGTGGTTCGCTAATCTCGACTAGTTTGAAAAACCATAATTTGGTTTGAAATGACATCCAAAGGAAGATTAAAGGATAAATTTTAAAGAATTTATCTTGGATAAAATTAATGGGAACCTTTCCCTAATGAATTGGAATGAGGCGTATGTTGAGTTTGTGTAACATTCGTTTTAATATACGCGGGTTGTTCGGAAAGGCCGGGTTTACACCCATTCTGAATAACCGATTCAACGATATGTCGAAGATGAAGACGGTGGTTGAAGACCGGAAGTCTTCACATCGTTTGGATAATTACTGACGATCCTGATTGGGCAGTACACCCAAGAGGATGGAAATAGTTGGTGGTCGTCCAGACGTACTTGGAGATGGATGGATATGCGAGGAAAGTGCCTCCGGTTTCGTTCAGACCCAGAACGAACTTGTAAATGGATTGTGTGTCTGACATTGGATTTCATTCTGTGTTGATTGATCTTTATTAAATATACATCTTTTTGGCGGCGGAGAATTTATTCTTTTGCTTAACGCCCTTCTCTGAGACGTACGAGCTCAGAGGTTGTATATCGATGGACATCAGTCGCATGGCATGAATTGCCTGTGTGGCACGCTAAGATGCAATGATCAAGGCTTTTGTTGAAAAGCAGAGTCTTGTGGTTGATGATCAAAGCACGGCCTACGTGGCAAATTTGTGTATAACGTGAATTCGCGAGCCTCACACCTAGGTATGAGTCAAAAATGGGATACGGACTGCAGGGAGAGCACGACGTTTCTTTCTAGCTTTGGTGGTGTCAGTGACTTACCAGCCCTGACATTTATATACTTTTCACCTATGTGGTTGTTGGAATGCGAGGCGCCTCGATTTTAGGTCTGTAAGGACCGGGAAACGTGTGTTCAGGCATAATCAATCCTCTAACGTAAGTGAGGACCGGCCCTGAAGATCCAGGATTGCCCAGAGTGTGTAGTCCTGAGACATTTGCTAGAGTGTCTCGAACGCGGAGAGGAGCTTGCCTCTTGCCTCGACTCATGACGGAAATCCAATTTCCAATACGTGATATTGCGGTTTTAATTGTAGAACTAGTATGGCGACATGATATATGGTACCCATGCCGTCTATGATTTATATTTATGATTGAAATTGTTTTGACACTATACACTTATTATAGTATCAAATGATTTGTTTTAAACGTATCAAGCATGTTTGGCTGTTATAAGGGAAAACCCTATCCTCCGGCTTGCGTTGCATTGTGTGATGGGACCTGGGTCTTATAATAGCTTCATTTTTCGAAAAAGCATTGCGTTGTTTATCCTAAACACTGGTATTCTTGGGAGGAAACCCGTTCCGTGTTATACGGCGTGGTCCCTTGAATTACTCTCTTTTAAAGTAAATGTTTAAATAACTGTTTTAGTTCTCACACCAGTCACATGACTGACCTGGAGTTTATTGTTTTAACCTAAACTCTGGGTGCCCCTATTTTCTACACGGGCAGCTAGTAGTTTTGGTTTTGCAGATTTATATTCACAGGATCCTGGTTTACAGCTGGAATGGTATCCGGAAAGCTCTGTATCCGTATAACACCTTCAGTTGTGCTTTGTATTATTTTTCCGCTGCTATGTAATTTATTGTAATCTCTGATATTTATCGAATGTAATTCGTTCATTTATACTCTGTATATTCTTGTATCTGATGGAATTGTTGTAATATACAATGAAATGTTCTTCTGTTTGCGTTCATTTGTGTGTTGTTCTCAAGGTATCCGCTCTTTCCTTCACGGGGAAGTAACGGGTTCTTACAATGAACGTGAATTCATTGACTATAATCGTAAATCTGCATCAAACATTATAAGTTACTTATTAATTACATATGATCTAACATATTTTGTAATTCGATTGTTATATGGTTTGTAGATATGAAATTATTAGATTTAATCAAGTTAATGATAAATTTAACATTTAGATGATTATAATCACTCATCAAAACATTTTATCAAATATATTCATCTGAGGTATCGTAGTCACTCACCTAATAAAAAAATCTCGTGAATTTGTTCCCTAAATGATGAGATCTAGCCAACAATTGTAGATTTAATCTCCAATTGACAATTATAGTTGAATTGGTAAGGAATTTGATGTAACATTGTGAATTTACAAAAAAAATTAGAGTAGCTTTAGGATTACGGTAGTTGAGAGAATGAGAGGGAAACTAGAAATAAATCCCCTCAACCCTTATTTATAGCCAAGAATGACTAGACTAATGGGATTGCTTATTTCATCCCATTAGCATTAATTTAATTTTAGCTTTCAAAATTTAATGTTGTCATTTCTCTCTTACCACTTGTATGATTTCTTAATGTGGCCACTTTATGAATGAGAAATCAGCATCTTAAGGTAATGAGATAGGTTAATTTAGGATCGAATTAGAGGGGGAAGAGAGGGTGAATAAGGTTTATTATGAAATCCGTAGAATAATAATAGAATATAATTATAAACACAGATGATAACATAGTAATTGCAAAAAGTACATAACAAACAAAATTTACTCAACTTCGACAAAATTCTGCCTACTGCTGCCTCCAAGATTTCTTCAAAGAATTATACAATTCAATGCTTACAAGCATTGTAAACTTGCGACCCTTGGTTATCTGATTGTTCTAATTCTACACTTAAAAAACTATCCTACAATTTCTACTAGTAATCAAAAAAATTCGAAATTTGCAAATGGTGTAAACTTGCAACCCTTTCTCACCTGATTGTTTTAACCCTATTCTCAAAATTCAACCACAACTCAACTATTGATTTGTGTATTCTAAAATTGTGCCTCAAAATTTGCAACCTAGTTAACATAAAGGTTTCCTATAATAATAAAAATAAAATTAAAAATAAAATTAGAAAAACCATAATAATATATCCTAATTAAAAAGAACCTGGTCAATTTTAATAAAGAATAAGCTATGTCCTTTTTAATCCCTTCAGGCAAATCACTTTTGTTCTTCCTAACTTAGGGTTTCTCTAAAAAAAGAAACAAAGCCACTGATTCACTATGTTTTTCAATCGTATAAGTATCGCTTCCTTCGCTTGCCTTGTCGATCGTTCTCCTCTATCCAGTTTTCCTCGACAGCTTTTGTCAAGATTGAATAAGATAATAGATCGATACATTTTTTTCTCTTTTTTCATTTTAATTTTTCCCGAATTCTTCTTTAATTTATTGTCGATGACGATTGGATATATATGTTTTTTGGATTTGAATATTTCGATTGGATATCGTATATATCTCTAACCTTTTTCGATCTGAAACACCACTAATATGTTTTGTATATTACTTTGATTAGTTGCTCAGTTTATTTTTCTTGTTCGTTGATGAAGAATTGCTCCTTATTTGGTTAATTGTCCTGGGTATGTTGAACTGGATGAATTCTTCATCATTGCAATTGTATATGTTTTGTATGTGTCTGTGTTAAGGCAGTTTGTATTGTGGTAGTTTCATTTGAGTCAGAATGTGCTTAAGCTCCCTTTTGAATCACTTTAAGTTGCCATAGTGTAAACTAATTTGGTTAGTTATCTTTCCTATTCCCTTTGTTTCAATTTGAGTCACTTTGAATTAGCTCTTTATGCTGGCCTGTGCGTATGTGTTGGTTGACCTGTTTTGGTTGAACTAAAATTAGTTATCTTGAAATTTTGGTCCTGACCATTATTGTAACACCCCGTAAATTTGTTAACATTAAAGAGGATAAATTAAATAATAATTAATTTAATATTCGGAATTAAGGGAAATGAAGTACGCCATTGCGTCCGTGTCGAAATTGTGGTCAAGATAAACATTTGGTTTGCGTAAAACGGACACCGTATGAAGAAGTTATGAGATTTTTAAGTTTGTATAAGTGCAGAAGAAATATATATACATATATATATATATATACATATGAGTCAGATATGAGTTAGAACCTTATCCAGAAGCATTCAAAAATCAAAATTTCGTATGGCGGTAAATTTCCCGCTCTAGGGGTGTCGACACCAGGGTCGACCCCCCTTACAGGGGTGTTAACACCCCTAGGGTTGACGTGGCAGTCGGTTTCAGAGGTGCTGGCAGCTATAAATATGTGTCCATTTCTCATGTTTTCTTCATTGGAAATCATGAAGGCCAAATGCTGCCGGTGTTTGAACTAGGACGGATCCTATCTTCTACAACTATCAACTTTGCAAATCAATTAGAGATTCAAGCATAGATCTACAACCCAACAAGCTTCTTTTCTAGTTCTATCTTCTTAGCCAAACACTGTGAGTTCTAGGTTACTTTTAGATTTAAGTGACTAAAAGTATAACGTGATAGTATTGTGATTTGGATCTGTCTTGAATCATAAACCTATGTTATTCTTGGATCTCAAACTTTATTGTGCTAGATCTATTTTTATAGATCTACTTCACCTGTGATTAGTTTATCATGTCACCTTTGTGGATCTGAACCTTTGTCAAGTTTGTGATTAGTTTGGGATTATCATTATATGGACAATTGAACCTTTGTTTAGATCTGGATCATCATATTGTGATTAATTGAGATCTGTCATTATTGGACAGATAAATTCTTATTTGGATCTATTTATCCTAAGTATATTGGATCTAGTTTTATCATTACCCTTTTTACTAGATCTGTTTTTATGTCCACCTTATTATGCCTATTACTTATCTATGACAATATATATGTTTATGTCACTTTTAGAATGATCACTATTGTCATTTTTCCCATCACCTTTCCCTTTTATTGTTAATTACTAGGCTATTTTCTAGCCTAGATGCCACCAAATATATGTGAATGCGTTAGTTAGGGAATAGAGGGAAAAAGGTTAGAATTGGCATAATTTAAATAACGTTTATATGAATTGGACATATAGTTCAAAATGGGGAAGTGGGGACATTATCACCTATAATGACATAGGTAAGAATTGGATAAGAATGAAATGTCTAATAATTACAATTAGAAATTGTAATTGCACTTATGACACGAGGTTATGTTGCTTAGTGGTGGAAGTCTGCTCGGACCCGACCGGCATATCCAGCAACCATTAATGTTGAACCTAATATGAGAGGTCTAAGTGTGCAAATACGAATCGGGCTAAGACACGATGTTAGACCCAACTTGTGGAATAAGACTGACCTGAACCGACCGACATATCCAACATCCACAAGTTGTAGGCCTAATGTGGGAGGTCTAGCCCATTATATACCATAAATGGACATGGTAATAAATTTTACTTCTTAACCTAATCTAATCCATAAGGGATTGTATGAATATGAACTAAGGTTAGGGTTAAGTAAAATTGGTTGGACAGTGGGTGGGTTAAGTAAATCTGAGGGGGTGGGTAATATTTACATATAGGCCCAAAAACTTAACCTAATAAGGTTATGTAATTAAAGAAACCTAGTGGTATACATAACCAGTGGAAATAATAAAGTTACGCAATTAAAGACACCTTTTAGGGTAAGCATAACTTGTAGAAAGATAGGGTTATGTAGTTAAAGACACCTAGTGGTATACATAGCCAAAGAAAACCTAGTGGGGGATACAAGACAAAGGGGAGATCTTGTATCATATTGTGTGGGACCGTTTCATCCAGTAACCCGGAGTAGGTATCAAAACATGTACTCCATACTAGGTCAGAGAAGGGAGCATGCTTACTGGACTGATTGTAAGAGATCCAAACATAGAGGACGTTGTGAGCGACGCAAATCGACCGGGCCATGTGCGTGCATGAGCCGAGCAGAAGGGGATAAGATGACCGTGACACCTGTAGATATGGGGTTGTGCATATCAGCGAGGGGTTGCCACTTTAAGACGCGATACATCCTACGGTGGGGCCGACATAGAGTATCTACGTGGATTAGGGAGCCGATCGACTAAGGTAGTAGTTATGGTACACTTGGACGTATGCCTAAGTCTACCACCTTATAGTGGAAGGGATCATCTCAATTTGGATATACTAGTAATAGTGCAGAGTACTCATTTTAGGGAAGCGTATACACCTTATCCTGTCTACCTTGTCACACCTGTCTTTTATGTAGTAATCTCTCTTATCCACTTTATATGCCTGTCATGCTACTTTTATTTATTTACTTGCTAAAAGTAACTAGACTCGCCAGACTTTATGTCTGACCCTTTTTGTTTCTCCTTCTTTCTTCCGTTTCCCCCCTAGGTTCTCAGGGAGGAAACACTCTGGCTTGACCATGAGTCTGCTTACTTTTGCTGGAGCTGTCGATATGTATGGCTCAAGCTCCTATTCTTGTTGCTGTGGCTATAATTCGTTTTTGGGGAATTTTATTTCTTTTATGTACTCTGATATTTTTGAAGTACAAGACAGTAGTTTTTATGTTGTAATGGGATTTTGTATTTAAGACATGTGATGTTTTTGGACCACGGTATCTTATGATAAAATAAAGTTTTTATTCTGCTATTATTATATATGTCTGTCTTGTAATATTTCCGTTCTGTTTACTATAATGCTTCACGAAACTTAATGCATTCCCTTTGTGAGTGACATTAACGGAAGTGGGGTGTCACAATTATATATAACACTTAAGTTGAATCAAAATTTCTTGAATTTGTCCTCTTGCTCACTTGCACTGAGTTGAGCTATATGGCTTGAACTTTCTGACTGTTTGTGAGATTAATACTAAGTTTGGGCTAATGATATTTACAGTCCATCACTGAAAATATCGTAAGTTGTCTGAGTGATGCCTATTTTTTCCAGCCTAAAAACATAAAGAGAAACAAACCATATATTGAGGAAAATAAAAAATTCAAATCTAAATTTAGTTTTGCAATTTAGATTTGTTTCTTTTCCTGGTTTACTGGGGTGTTTATTTGGTAGGTACGGATGATTAAACAATCACAAGCATCTAAAGACTTTAAATTAAGTGGGAGTGAGTGAAAGTTTTGTATATCAGGGTGTAGTGAGGGTGTGTACGTAAGAATAAATGAGAACTTGTATAATGATTGTGAATTCTAATATAGTGGAAGAAGAAATGTGTACTACTCAAACTTATAATAAAATATTTGCTTGAATAAAATATCTATTCCGATAAATTCTGAGTTTGATTATTTTATTCTAAAAATATTTATTTATTTCTGTGAAAAATAAAATAGTACCACAACAAACACATTTATCAAATATATATGTTTATTGTCATCGAACAAAAATCATATCTATTCTTGGTTGGGTTCATCACACTTGTAATCATATGGTTCTTTATATCTTTATTGGCTAACTAGTCGCATTGTTAAGCTCATTTGTTTTAATGATAGTACAACGGTTTGGGAGTGATATGTATATGCGAGATATTTGATTTAAATCACCCTGGGCATTCCACTCCCATATTGGATCAAGGTCACTTTAGATGGTCATGATAATTTTGTTGATTTTAAATACAGTTGGAATCTTGACATTTGCCTTACTTATCACTCTTTCGGTCATATCATTAATACATGTAATCTAATATATGATTCTCTAGTTCCAAAGAAGCTAAATCTATCTCATGCGCCAGTTAAGATGTGGGTTCCTTAAGTCCCTCATCGTTGTAACGTGCCTGTTTTTTCTGTTTCCTCCCCAGATGCATCCTTTAAACCACCTTCCGTTTATAGGATACCTCTAAGATTGTAGCTTCCTCTGTTATACCTTAATATTTATGAGATTCCTACCATTCCTCCTTCCATGCACACGGAACCTTCTAAGGTTCAAAACTCTCCTCCTGCCATTATTTGGAACATTCCCAGCTAAACTTGGAAAAACGTAAATTCTGACATGAGATATACTCAAAAATAACAAGTTTTATACAAATATATTGGTGAGGAGAGAGAGTTAGGCATTTAATTTACCAAGTTGTTGATGGTAACATCATATTTTTCTTTTTTGGTGATTACGGTATGAGGAACTTGCAACACCCCATATTTTAATACATAGTAATTATACTAAAAACATAATAAAATGAATACTAACTAATTAAATATTCAGAATTAGGTAAAACAGACTTTACTGTTGCGTTCATTACGAAATTTTGGTTCAGATAGACCCTTGGTTTGCGTAAACCGGATTAAACATGGAGAAGTTATGCTTATAAGATGATTGCACTTAAATATATATGCAGATTATATAAAATATAAAATAAACAGCGCAATAGAGTCAACGGTAACTGGGTGACCCGCCCATAACTCGGTCGACCCCCGGGTCTACCCATGTCAAAGCAGGTCGACACAGGTAAAGGTGGGTCGACCCACCTGCATGCAGAGGCAGGTTCCTAAGGCTGTATCTGGACTGTTTTCTTTTCTACATGTATACGCTGACTCAACATTGGGCGTACGATTGGATTTATAAACCTAAAATATAATGGTATAGGAGTATCCTAGGTAACATATAAATAGGCTATCAGTCTCATTGTTTTCTACACACAAACATTTTTCATTTCTTCTTCCTTCAAACTATATTCTAAATAAAAATATGAAGATGCTTGGATGTTGCCTAAACACAAAATAGAGAGGACAATTCTAATTCTTCTACAACAAATCTAAAGATGACTTTCTTCAACAACAATAATATAAAAGAAACATTTTTCTGAGCTTTAATCCAACCACTGTGAGTTCTTGTCATTTTCAGATTTCACAATTATACAGTATTCTGACAGTAAATAAATATGAATATGAAATTATACAGTAATTATATGTTTACATGTCATTGTTTTATTGTCAATTATCTATTTAGTTGTTTACTGTTACATGTATATCCTATTATCCCTTTTCTGCCTTAGATTTATTTACAGTCTTATGCATATTTTATTTTGCGCTATACCTAGGCCATCAAATGCCCTGACTTCTCACGTTAGAATTGTGTAAAGTGGGTCAAATTGGAACAACATAAAATGACAGTAAAAAGGAAAATTAGGCATATTAAAACATGTGAAAAATTGGGGTAATATGTAAAACATGTCAACCTGAATAGGTTAAACTTAATTGAATAATTAAGCATAACATGTTGTGAGTATATCAGATGTAGTAAAGTGGAACAGGTAACTTAATATACATATACATCTGAGTTGGTGCTTGTTTGGCGAAGGGCTTGTACACAGAATAACATTTATAGGAAATGTCATTTACAACCGTGCTTATTAATAGACGTAGATCTGATAAGTTATTATTTATTAATTAATAATCTAACAGGTCCCACGTCTTGTTGTTGGTATCTGGTTTTGGGACTGTTAAAATCCTAGTTTGGGGGCACTAGCCTAAGGGTGGCTTGTGTCATTCTTGTTGTGTGAAACCCGTATCAGTTAGTACCCCTGTTAGTATCTTAGAGAGGGGTCTCACGGTAGGGGTCAGGGCACGCTTTACTGATCTGGATTGTAAGAGGTTCAATGGTGGAAGGTAGGTACGGGTGCGTTCTGGCATAGTCATGAGCGTGCATGGGTCCCATAGGGGAAACTAAGACGTTGTAACACCAGCGAATAGGTTTGTATCTTATAGTTGATGGGTTAGGGACTGATACCCCCTACTGTCATAGTTGACACAAGATATTTGCGTCGTAGGGAGCCGATCATATGGGTAGTAATTAGGGTAACACTAATCTTGATATTTTACTAAGGGTGTAGTAACTTGATTCTTGGGATATGAATGAGAAGCGTATATGACCTTTACATTGACTTGTTATCTTATTACTATGTTACATCACTATCTTTTTATCTCGTTTACCTCGTACTTGTCTATTTTTACTGTTGTTTCGTGTTCAACATTATTTACCTGTCTTGATACTTTCTATCTAAACCTATTGCTGAAAAACACTGGAACTTTCCAAACTTTATGTTTGACATATTTTGTTTTCCTTCTCTCTCTTCCTTCCCTCCTTAGGTTCTTAGAGTGGTGGTGGACAGTGGTTGAACTCGTGATACTATCTTGCTTGGACTTGGATTGCTTTCCTTTCCACATTTTCCTTTAGTTTATTTATCTATGTTTATTGTTGTGACATTCATGGGATATTATTTATGATTTTCGTACTTTGATATTCTTGAGACAAATGTTTATGGTTTTGACATTGATGGTTCATTTGAAAATGTAATGACATGTTTTGAATTGAAATAAAAAGTTGAAATATTTCCGTTGTATTTTACATTTTGTCTTGTGAATTTTCGTTACTATTTAACTATTGCGCTCACGAACTTAATGCATCCTCTTGTGGGTGACATTAAGAGACGTGGGATGTCACAATTAGTATCGGGGCCTAGAAAAGTTTTTGAAAGACATCTTTTTCTAAGTAAAGAATTTTCAAATAAACCCAGTTTTTGAAAATATATCCCCTCAAGTCATTTACAATATTCCTTCGTCCTCTTTTTGAATTCTTATTTTGTCCTTTTTCAACATGTCTGGGATCCTAAATTCCCCGAGGGCATTCCATTTATGAAACCTGTTGGAGTCAAAGAAAATGTCCCTCCCCCAGTTGCAGCTACAGTAGCTTCACCTCCTTTTGTAGTCTGTAAACTTTGTAAGGACTTCTGCGCGATGGGTGGCAAGCCGTTTCGAGGTACTCGGAGTTTTATGGAGGCGTGCAATTAAGCTTAGGGAGATGGAGAATGTACTTAAGTTATTGGAGCTCGATGATAGGGGAAAAATTCAGTTGGTCACTTGGCAACTGAAGGATGAAGCATCATATTGGTGAGAGGTGATTCTGGCCGGACAAATGGTAGCCACTTTAGATGAATTTAAGACTAGATTCGAGATGAAATTTCTATTACAAGCGGAGTAAGGAATGCAGATGGAGAGATTTCTGAATTTAGAGCAAGGAAGCATGACAATAAAGGAATATGTTAACAACTTTAATTACTAGCAAGATTTAAGTTAGAATTGGTAAAAACTCCTCATAAAAAGGATTTGAGGTTTGCAAAAGGATTGAGCCAACAGCTCCAAGATTTAGCATTGACGCATGTACCGATGGGAGCGACTTTTAAGAGGCTTGTTGACATGGCTTTAATGCGCTAGGATGGTAAAGAAGAAAGAGGTTAAGACGGAGTATGAAAAACCCAAGGCTGAGAAAAAGAAGTGGTGGCCCAAGAAGGGCATAGTTAAGAAAGGAGGAAAACCTGACAAGGCTCAAATCAAATACAAGGTTAAATGCCATGGTTATGGGGCTTTGGGGAGCTTTGTGAGGGATTGTAATAATACAAAGAATGTTTGTTTCACTTGTGGCCAAGTTGGACATTTTACGAGGCAATTCCACAATAAACATGGATAGAAGGCTAGATCATCTGGAGGGGAAGTGCATGTGCTTGAGGTTGGTAGACCAAATCCTAGTAGGAAAGTCACTATGGAAGGTTTGATTTTTCTTTTTGACTATCCTTTAGAACTCTCATTAAGTCCAGTGCTTCTCATTCATTCATATCCAACTCTATTGTAGAAAATTTTCACTTAGACACTACTATTGTTTCTGATCCTGTTATAGTCTCAAACCCCATAGGAGGAACGACACATTTATCTATGATACGTAGTGGTCTGAGAATTTCTGAAATAGGCGTCGAATTTAAATGTAATGCATATGTTCTTGGCTTTGTGGGTTACAGATTAATTCTAGGAATGGATTGGCTAGCCATGTATGCTACCATTCTTGATTGTGAGAGGAGAGTTGTTAGACTTCTAACATGCCAAGGTATAACTTATGAACCATGAGGATCAGTTATGCTCAGTTTCGTAGATTATCTTGATGCTTCCGTTGACGATCTTTGATCAGTACCAACAGTTAGTGGTTTTCCAGATGTATTTGATGAGGTTAGTGGATTGCCTCCAAGGCATGAGATAGATTTTTGGATTTACTTGGTGGAGAATGTGAAACCAGTCGCTTTGGCAATGCGCCACATGACTCCTAGGGAGAGGAGGAAGCTCAACAAACAAGTAGGTGAGTTATTGGAGAAAAGATTTATTAGATGGAGCATTTCTGAGTGGGGTTCTCTAGTCGTTTTTACAACCAAGGCAGATGGATTTCTCCAACTATGCGTGGACTATAGAGAGTTAAATAAACACACAAAGAAGAATAGAAACCCACTTCCGAGGATTGATGACTTGTTTTACCAATTAGTAGGCACTTCGGTTTTCTCACGGTTGGATCTAGCCATGGGATTTCATCAGCTTAGTGTAGCAGATGACAATATTGACAAGACGACTTTCAGAACTGAGGACGGTTTCTTTGAGTAGTCACTTTTGGGCTAACCAATGCACCTGCATACTTCGCGGATTTAATGAGTCGAGTATTTAGGGAGTACCTGAACAAGTTCATTTCTGGTTTTCTCAAGGTGCGAGGAAGAACTTTCCAGATATTTAGAGGAGGTTCTCATCACCCTTCGATTGCATCGTCTTAAGGCTAAATTTTCTAAGTGTCATTTCGGGATAAAGGAAGTAAGGTTCCTAGGGCATGTAGTCTACAAGGATGGAACAGCGGTGGACCCCGCTAAAGTTGTCACAGTTCAAGATTGGAAAGCCCCTAAGAATGAGATGGAGGTAAGAAGTTTCCTTGGATTGGTAGTTATTATAGAAAGTTCATTAAGGACTTTGCACGGATATCAGCTCCGCTCACCCATATGAAGAAGAACTTGACTTTTGCTTAGAGCATTAATTTCAAAAGATGTATTTCAGATATTAAAGAAGGCTCTGACATCAGCCCTTGTTTTGACTCTTCCTGATGGTAGCAAGGTGTTTAACGGGATAAACTGATGCTTGTAGCACGGGATTAGGTGCTGTGTTGATGCAAAAGGGTAAGGTAGTCTGCTATGGAAGTAGGCAATTGAGAGTTCATGAGAAAAACTACCCCACCCATGACTTAGAGTTGGCTGCTATAGTATTTTCCCTTAAGTCTTGGAGACGCTATCTACTTGGTGAGATATTTGAGCTCTACATGGATCATAACTCGCTCAAATATTTATTCTCGCAGAAGGATCTCAACTTAAGGCAGCAATGATGGATGGAGTTCCTTATGTCCTGCGATTTGGAGATAGCTTATACTCCTGGCAAAGGTAATGTAGTTGCGGACACCTTGAGCAGGCAGAGGATGACCTTGAGTCCTCCATTCGTAGAAAGGCAGAGCTTGGAGTTTATCTCGACCTTTGAATATAATCTTTCTATGGATTTCACGTTTGGTTTGTTGGCATCATTGGAGGTGCAACCTACTCTTATGGTGTGCAATGGGACTACGCAACGAGAGGATCAACAATTGGTAGACATCTTGGATAGACTCCTTAAGAGAGAGGCCTTTAGACACCTAGCTAGATATTCTATGACTGAGAAAAGGCGTCTAAGTCGACACTGGGAGATTATGTGTTCTTAGAATTAGAGATTTCTAAGATCGGTCCTTGAGGAGGCCCATCACTCTCGGATGACTATCCATCTGGGCGGCGATAAGATGTACCAAGATATGAAGCGAATTTTTCATTGGACTGGCATAAAGAAAGATGCAGCAGAGTTCATGGCACAATGTTTGACTTATCAACAAGTTAAGGCTGAAAAAAGAAAACCAGGCAGATTGCTTCAGCCCTTGGATATTCCACAATGGAAATAGGAGAGTGTCTCTATGGACTTTATCGATGGACTTCCCAGATCAAGGAAAGGCAACACGAGTGTTTTGGTGATAGTGGATAGGCTTACAAAGAGCTCTCATTTTATACAGGTCAAGATTAAGAAGACGGCGGCTTGGCTAGCATCGATATAACTTAGAGAGATCGTCCGACTTCATGGGAAATCTTCCATTATAGTAAGTGACCGAAACCCCATATTTACTAGTGAGTTTTGGAGGAGCTTTCAAGAGGCCCTAGGTACACAGTTAAGATTTAGTACAACTTATCACCCTCAGATCAGCAGACATACTGAGAGGGTTAATAGAGTGCTTGATGACTTATTGAGACTATATATACTAGATTTCGGAGGGACTTGGGTAAATTAACTCCCATTTGTTGAGCTCTCCTACAATAATCGTTACCAATTAGGCATAGGATGATGCCCTTCGAGGAACTTTATGGAAGATTATGCAGATCGCTGACATGTTGGTAGGAGTCTATAGATGGACTTCTACTTGGGTCAGAAATGGTGAGAGAGACTTTTGAGAAGATAGAACTTATTCAAAGAAAGATGAAAGCAACTCAAGATAGGCCAAAGTCATATGCCGACGAGAGAAGGGCTGACTTGGAATTTGGGGTAGGAGATATGGTCTTTATCAAAGTATCACCTTTGAGGATAGTAGTTCGATTTGGCTCGGTAGGGAAATTGGCACCAAGGTTCACAGGGCAATTTCCCATAATTGAGAGGATAGGCTAAATGGCCTATAGAGTTAGACTATCGTAGAGGCTGGTGAGAGTTCACGATGTGTTCCATGTTTCCCATTCAAGGAAATGTCTACATGATTCAGCAGAGGCAGTTGAGCCAAGTACGCTTGAGGATGTTGAAGTCGATAAAGAGGCATCAGTTTGGAAAGTTCCTACCCATATTCTGGAATCGGAAGTTAAGAGCTACACAATAAAGAGATCAAGTTAGTGAAGGTGCAATGGGGAGAAGATCGAGACGACGTGACATGGAACCCGAGGACATGATTCATGCTTCTTAACCTTTCCTCTTTAAGAGTACGTTCTTAATTTTCTTTCTAAGCTTTTAAGTTTGAATTTGTTTATACCTATCGTTTGAATTGTTGATCCTTATGTTAGAAACCTATGTTCGAAAACATGCGTTTGAGACATGTTATGTTTAATGATTGCAAGTAGATGCAAGTGTTTGCTAGTGGATGTCAGTGGATGCATATACATACACATTAGGCACTAGACCGGCTCAAGCACTTACATATTGCATATGGATGTATGCGCATTTTAAATTTTCAATGAATGAAAATGGTTGAATTATCACATGGATATTGCATTTTGGTCAATGGTTGTGCACACATATATAAGTTATATGTATTATCAGGGCTATTTGCATGCATATTGGATATATGGCGCACACACACACAAACACACACACACACACACACACACACACACACACACATATATATATATATTGCATTAAGGAGGTCAACTGAATCAGTCGGCCACCTGATTCCCACATTAGTGTAAGGACATATACAGATAATACCCTTGCATATGTTCATAGAAGCATTAGAAATTTTAAGGAAATGGATGCATGTGGATGATGGATGATAGATGGTTGTAGGTTTTAAGTAATAACATTCTTCTTAACTTGAAGATTTCGGGTACGAAATCCTTTAAGGAAGGGAAAATGTAACACCCTATGTTTTAGTACACAATAATTATACTAAGAAGATAATAAAATGAATATTAACTACTTAAATATTCAGATTTAGGTAAAACATACTTTACCGTTGCGTCCGTTATGAAATTTTGATTCGGATAGACCCTTGGTTTGAGTAAATTGGATTAAATATGGAGAAGTTATATTCTAGGTAATCTAAAATCTAAAATAGGCTAGCATCCTCATTGTTTTCTACACATAAACATTCTTTATTTCTTCTTCCTCCAAGCTATATTCTAAATAAAAATATGAATATGCTGAGACATTGCCCAAATATAGATTAGAGAGGATAATTCTAATTCTACAACAACAAATCTAAAGAGGACTTTCTTCAACAACAACAATATAAAAGAAACATTTTTCTAAGCTTCAATCCAATCACTATGAGCTCTATTCATTTTCAAATTTGATAATTACATAGTGTTTTGACAGTAAATAAATCTGAATCTGAAATTATATAGTAATTATATGTTTACATGTCATTTTTTTACTGTCAGTTATCTATTTAGTTTTTAGTTGTTTTACTATTACATGTATGTCATATTATCCCTTTTTTGCCTTAAATTTATTTACAGTCTTATGCCTATTTTATTCAGTTCATGTGTTTCTGAATCAGATCTATATTTTCTCCTATTCCTTTTATTTTGCACTATACCTAGGCCATTAAATGACTAGGCTATTTACGATAAAATTGCGTAACTTGGGTCAAATTAGAATAACTTAAAATGGCGTAAAAAGGAAAATTAGGCGTATTAAAAAATGACTGAAAAATTGGGATAATATGCAAAACATGTTAATCTAAATATGTTAAACTTAATTTAATAATTAAGTAGAACATGTTGTGAGTATCAGATGCAGTTAAGTAAAATAGGTAACTTAATATACATATACATCTGAGTATGTGCTTGTTCAGGGATGGGGATGTACACAGAATAACATTTATAGAAATGTCATTTACAACCATGTTTATTAATAGACTTAAACCTGCTAAGTTATTACTTGTTAATTAATAAGCTAACAAGTCCTACATCTTGTTGTTGGTATCTAGTTTTGGGACTCTAAAAACCTAGTTTGGGGGCACAAGCGTAGGGGGTTGCTTGTGTCAATCTTGTTGTGTGGATCCCGTATAATTTAGTATCCATGTTAGTAGTCAGAGTGGGGTCTCACACAAGGCAAGGGCCAGGGAACACTTTACTGATCTGGATTGTAAAAGGTTCAAAGGCAGAAGTTGGGTAGGGGAACGTTCCGGTGGAGTCATAAGCGTATATGAGTCCGATGGGGTAAACTAAGACGCTGTAACACCAGCGAATAGGTCTGTGTCTTATAGTTGATGGGTTGGGGACTGACACACATGATATTTGCATGGTAGGGACCCAATCGCATGGGTAGTAACTAGGGTAACACCTAATCTTAATGTTTTACTAGTGGTGTAGTAACTTGATTCTAGGGATACGAATGAGAAGCGTATATGAATTTTACCTTGACTTTTTATCTTATTACTATGTTACATCATTATCATGTTATCTCACTCACCTCGTACTTGTCTGTTTTTACTGTAGTTTCATGTTCAACGTTGTTTACCTGTCTTGATAATTTTTATCTTATTCTATTGTTGAAATCACTGAAACTCGCCAGGCTTTATGTCTGACCTATTTTGTTTTCCTTCTCTCTTCCTTCCCCCCCCCCTCAGGTTCTCAGAGTGTTGGTGGAAAGTAGCTGAGCTCGTGATTCTATCTTGCTTGGACTTGGATTGCTTTCCTTTCCACGTATTCCTTCAGTTTATTTTCAATGTTTATTGTTGTGACGTT
This sequence comes from Allium sativum, assembly GCA_030737875.1. NCBI lineage: Eukaryota > Viridiplantae > Streptophyta > Magnoliopsida > Asparagales > Amaryllidaceae > Allium > Allium sativum. The sequence goes on from CM060909.1 coordinate 293,617,232, forward strand.
TGAGGGATATTATTTATGGTTTTTGTACTATGGTATTATTGAGATAAATGTTTATTGTTTTGACATTGATGGTTCGTTTGAAAATGTAATGTTATGTTTTGAATTAAAATAAAAAGGTGGAGTTTTCTGCTGCATTTTACATTCTGTCTTTTGAATTTTAGTTATTGTTTACCTATTACGCTTCATGAAACTTAATGCATCCTCTTATGGGTAACATTAAGGGATGTAGGGTGTCACAGAACCCCTTATTGTTAGCTGATCCATCTTGGGATAGAAAATTTATATACAGTCTTAGTCCTGATGGTTATGATGCTTAGCTTGTCACTTTATACTTAGATTTTCTACATGTCACTGGGCTTGAATCTACGGACGAAGCCAATGGATCTTCTTCTCCTGAAGGGGAATAGCCTCAGACACTTAGCAGTCTTGGCAATTTAGCCAAGGTTCTATACTTTTTGTTCTTTTCTATACTTATAACAGATAGGCAATAGGTTTATCACCTATTTCTCATTGTACTTATTATTTTCTATAATAGAAGTAGATGAGCTACTTTAGATATCAGTTGTCCATGCCAAAAAAAACCATATCATTAAACTCAACAGTTAAGCGTCTAGTTCTACTCCTATCAAAGGTTATGGACAAAATAAGAATTTCCAATGGAAAAATAATCACAAAAGAACTTGACAAAAATAATAAGCATGTACAACATCCAAAGGGACCATATACCCAAATATTAGAACAATACGACCATATATGAATTGAATAGAATTATTTTACAATCCTTTAATACTTAAACTGTTGGTTGTCACTTTCTTCCACTTTTGGAATATTGCCCTTGAAATCCTTATGCAAAAACAAGTAAACATAGTATCCTAAATGACAACCATCAAGAAGAAAACAACCTAACATCTTATTTAAATTCTGAGCACATAATAGCCAACCAGATTCCTGATCTTGTGTGAAGACTTCTAATAGTATAAGGCTAAATTATGCAAGTAGATATGAAAAATGAGACATACCACTCGAAGAGTTTTGGATACACCTCCTTCACACCGTCCTCCATCTCCCATGTACGATCGCCATTATCTTGGCTTCATTGCACCTTAACTATCTTAACTATCTTCCTTTTTAAGTTGTTCATACCATTCTCCATTACTCAATGTGGCTTACGAGATATTGACAAATCTGTTTTCATCTATACATCTTCTAGCTAATTCCATACCATACTAGACAATATCAAACTAGACAATACTAGACAATACTAGACAAATCTCAAGTCTAGTTTTCAATTTTTGCTTCCTACCAAACTAGACAATACTCTTCAAAGGGGAAACCTTCACGAATACCATACCTTCCATTGGAAATTCCATATCTTTCTTTCCCTTAGATAATCTTAAGCAGCCTTCATCCATTCCCGAATGATCTTTATATTTTCTGATGTCTCTCAAATCATATTTGGCCAAGAATCGAATTCCTACACGCTTCTAACCAAAAAGAAGATGCATTACAGGGTCTTTCATATAATGCTTCATACAGTACCATACCAATACTCGATGGAAACTATTATTATATTTAAACTCAACCTGGTGTAGGTGATCATCTCAAGATAATCAAAAATCTATGATATATGTTATAAGAAGATCTTCCAATATCTGATTCACTCTTTTGGTTTGTCCGTCGAACTGAGGATGACATGTTATACTCAGATGCAACCGTGTTTCTGAAGATTCTCGAAGAGTTTCCAAAATCCAATAGTAAACATAGGATCTATATCACTCACGATGCTTTCGAACACTCCATAGAACAGAACAATCTACTTAATATGTAACTCAGCTAACTTGGGTGTCGCTCTAGTCAACTCACTATAAGAAATTTTATTTTTGTGGTGCAAAAAAAATACTATTAGAACTTACGGTAGTGTTTTGATAAACATCATGATAATGCCCTCAAAAACACATGTTTTTGTTGATTTACATGAACGCAGCTATAAGTATTCTTGTTGCAACATTTTTAAGATGTTGCTAATAAATTGTATTGCAGCGTGTGTTTAACGCCGCTAGGAATCATTGTTTTATAGTAAACTATTTTGGTAGCATTTTCTAAATGCTATAATTCGTTGTGTAACTTATAACCACATCGTATAGCTGCATTTATTAAATGCTACCATATTAATTTTTCATGTTGTTTCTACACCTATACATTTTTGTAGTGTTTTTTTTGTTTGAGACCATATGTTTCATTTTTGCCACTTGGTACTTCTGTAGTTTTTTTATTCCACTACCATATCCTTTTGATTTTTCCATGTTTTAACTCTACAACATTTTCTAAACGCTAATACAAATCTTCGTCCATTCAATTCAATTTGTTCATAGCTTATATTATAATTATACATAATTACATACATCGTTAAACATAAACACAATCACCAAGCACAAAATACATAAGCACACACATTCAATCATAAACATATTCAAAGAACCACAAAAGCTTAAGTAACTGACTAACTGCACTAACATAAACGCAACTAGTTCATAACCAAATAGTAGTTTCTAGATAAGAAGTTAATCGTACATATAGTCAAACAATCGATCTATCAACAACATTGTAACTAAAGTACCATAGATGGTTGAGCTAAGTATGTACAGTAAACAACCGAACTACTTAATAAAGGATTAGTGTTATTGCTGCTCATTTCTTTAGAAACGCTAATCTACCTTTAGACAAGTAATAACCCATACTTAGATTCAAGTTATAATCAATACTAAAACTTTATCCAAATATGATATTGCAAATGTGTAATGTAATATTGCAAATGTGATACCTTAAGCTTCATCCAAAATATTAGCAGCAAGTATCTGCATAGCAAAGCCAAAATATAACAGGTCAAATAAATATGCACGTGTTTAACGATAAAAGTAATATGAAGGCATGACAGATAGTGACGATAAGAATATTATTGTAGGTGTTAAAATATGACAATTAGTGTATAATAGTTCACATGCTCGTCTACAAACAGTACTATGATTTTTAAAGTCAAGCTTAAATTATGGATCAGAGGTGTTAATTATCATCATTGCATTTTTCACATGCTTGTCGTTTTCTGCTTGAACAATACAAAATTGGAAAGGTGTATGGTGCATATCAAAATTAGTACCCATTTTCATACACGTTGGTAACAAAGAATAATTGGCATTGTACATATCAGCTCCCCATTACTGAGCTGGCACCATTACCTTACTAGACGAAATGCTTGTAATGTTAGCATTCAAAACCAACTTAGTTGCAGAATGACTTGAACAGACATAAATCCTCTCAGAGCACTTCTACAACCTAAAAAAATCACATTCAACACCTCCACCACCGTGACAACCATCATTCCACCACAAATATATACAAGAAAATATTTCCTCTTCTTTGACTAACAAAAAACACTAAATTGCTCTTCATCACCTCCTCCACCATATTTCTGTATCATCAGAGACCCACTCACCTTTCTTCCATTAATACAATTGCAACATAATTGTTAATTCCACCAACCACAACCTATAGCTATGCCTTCCCCATTTAACTATGCCTTCCTGGACCAAACTTTAATAAATTAGTTCTCCAAAACAATGCCTACATCCACTATCACAACTCGTGATCTCGCGTATCTTCTCATCCTTCAAGCCACAACTCTCATACACTCCACTTAGACCCCAATTATCAAAAGCACTTTTTTCATCACCAACTTCAACAACTCTGAACCAATTCCCGAACTTCTTCCATTAACTCTACACCAATCTCGCCTTCTGTAATCCATCCATCAAACTACCGCCAGTTTCAACCTTATATGCAATCTTCAACAACCCTTGAAGCCACTACTTCACTATCATCATATTAAACTTGCACCAACCGTACTAACTCCCGCAAACCAAATTATATATAAGCTCACACCTAAACATATACCCCTTGACCATTCAACCAACTAGTGTTCATCGGAGCCTCTCGTCCAACCTAACCAACACCATCTCCTCCTCCAATGCCCACAAACAATAACCATTCTGTGCCCACAACCTCAATTCCATAACTTAGCAAAAGGTACATCATACAAGTTCAATCATAGGTTCAAGCACTTACAAAATATAAAAAGGTTAGCATTCATTGTCTAACAATGCTAGTGAAACCCAAAGATTATACTAGAATCTGGCATTTTAAATTTTTGGTTTTCAATAAAACAAAGTATATGTTTTAAATTTTCTTGTTTTCACATCATTTTAAATTTTGTTTTAAACCACAGTGCTTGATATGTATATTGAATATGATAAAACAAAACTCAAATTAAAACAAATATGGCATTACTTCGGGAATTAATGTTCTAATAGATGTCTTAGCTCACAAATGAATATCAACAATCACATGGGAAAGAAGTCATAGGGAAAATCATAGTAAATTAATATTGGCAGCCGAGCATAACGTAAGACATCATGGACATATGTAAATTTTCAAGGCATAAGGATGAAAATTTTGCAATTAACTATTTAGATATATTTCAATGCAATTATTTTAAAGAAATATTATGATATAAACTAATAGAAACCAAACTATATCAATTACGTATAGAATTGCATACTTTCATTGTGTTTTCCTAGTCACTCTTGCAAATAGCCAAGCTATGGGAATGTTAAATGCATCCTCCATGTATACTCTAATATGGGTCTCCATTGCTCTACATTCAGAACTCTTACAGTTTCAACCCGATTCTTAATAACATCACGTCCCAATAGACGACAATGAACCATCGATATAGGATCCATTGAAACAATGGATCCGTCAACCACTACTTCACTGGTTCCACCCATGTCGATTACCTCGTGTTTATTGTCTTTTTATAATTCGCAATTGGTTGGAAAAAATAGAGATTATTATGCAGGATATGCACACTCACACATAAATATAGAATATATATGCGATATTTATATACATACACATAATAACCGAACATAAATACATTGATGCATAATAACCACAATTATATTCATCATAAATGATAGAATGGAGAACTTGTTTGCATTCCATCATTCATCATGTATATTTAAGTTTGAAATCGGCAATAAACAGGAGCCACTTATAATATAAGTCATATTACCATTTGACAAAAAAAAATTGGGAATGATGTCAGAATCGTAAATTATATTGAATATCATTGGAAGCCATATATTTTAACATTATATCTTGAACAGGAAAAGCCATGAAATTGCATAAAAAGGGAACTGAAGCCAAATTAATTAAAAAAATTCAACCGCATTAAATGAAATCAAAATAAAATAATGAACAAAAAAGTAAATAAACATGATCCAAAATAAAGTTAACTCGGAAAGTAGATGTAAAAAGTGGTACCATAAAGATGAAATCAAACAAAATCATTGTTATTATATAGCTAAATAGTAAATTGAATAATTAAATTGAACTTATTGTTACTACCAAAAAATTGACAAGGAAATAGAGTAACAGCGAAGGGGTATTGGATAGCCATAAGCACCCAACGATCTTTTAGAGAGCAAGACCAAAGACTAAGAAGAGGCGAGAATAAGGGGAAATATTTCAAAGGCAGCATCAACCGAGACTTATCCCCACTACCAGCTAGTGATGAAAGGGTACCCAGTGAACATAAGCACGAAAGAATGATCTAAGAGCCACACAAACCCCCGCCTCCTTAAGGGAAAAGAATTCAAAGTCCACAAATTTCCAACACCATTTATCCAACAGAGCATATCCGTTAGGGGAGACTCCATAACGAAAGGGGGGGTCTGAGTCAGCGAACTAAGAAGCAGGGAGGAGAGAATCCCAATAGCAAAAGCCTAGAAGGGCGAAAGGATGTGCCGGCATTAACCCACTTAACACCAATGCGACAGGATAGGAAAATATCAGAAGAGCAAGCTTCTCTAAGTATTCACAGGATGGCCGGGAGTTGACATCCGAGAGCCTACAACTAGAAGCCACCATCAAGAGACCAAATACCTTCCAAAAGACGCCATGTCGATAAGTTCATATCCATCTCAAAGAAGCCGCAAACAACGGAAACCCCCACTCCGAATGCCATAACCAGTACCGCAAAAGCGATCAGAAGCCAAACATTCGAAACCAAGGGAAAAGGCAACCGACAAAAGCTCTTATAGTCCCAGTATCCCAACAGTAGAAGGGTCCCCAAATCCACTATAAATAATACCCCAAGGGCCACATTGAGAGGGACGATTTTTTCTAAATCTATAATTTTTTTGGGAATCCACTCATGTAATCTCCTCCATGAATAAAATCATTAAAATCCTTAAAAGTGGACGTAAGTTCAAATCGAACTGAAGCACTATAAACTATGTGATCTTCTTTACTTCTGCATATATGATTCTTCTACATACATCCGTAAGCATTCTGTTGTGCCATTGATTTAGCTGAATATTTCTATACGAATCGTTAGGTATCCTCCCCTGGAAGTAGTAAATTGGTTTAAGCCGAGGAGGGTTGGACAACTCCCCCTCACTTCACGGATCATCCCCTCAGATCTGCTTCGGTGTTGGCAAAAAATATCGTTAACATTTTGGCGCTAGGAGGAGGGCATGAACCTCCGATCCTTTAGTTAACCCCATCGCTTGTCTACCTGGGTTGTTCCGTCCCAGATTGGACTAGCTTTGAAGAAAAAGAACCAAGCAAGGAGGGTCTCACTAAGGGGTTTCCAACCTGTATATTGCTAATTGAAAGATCGATTGATTGAGGAGCTGCTTAACCTTAAATTTTCCTACCTTCCATCGCATATCCTTACCATCTTCATCCTATATTTCGTCATAACAAGGCATCCTCTGGATTGCTTAAAATGGATACACAGCAGGAAAATGTCGAGCGGGGCTCCCACTCATCCTCGGATGTAGAAACTAACATACTATTGAGTGCCAACTCTACGAATCTGAGAGTGAGGAAGCCCCCAATTCTGATAAAAGAAAAGGACGATGAATTGGAAGCGCTATATTTGACTTTACAACTTGATGCAACTTGGAGATCCGTTGAAGAGAATTCAATCCGAAGAAATTGCGTTGTGGAAACCTATCAAACAGAGTTAAAGGCAAAGATACCCTCTTAATTCAACAGCAGAGCTAGACCCCTGTCCAGTCTGCAAACCAGCCTAGCAAAACCAGAACTGAAGGGATCTCCAGCCCTAAGGTCAAATAAGGCGAGCGATGAGATAGAAATATTACTTTTGGCTACACAAATCGATATTACCAGGAGAGTTATTAAAGCAGACTTGCCCCGGTTGGCCTTAGTCATAGTTCCTTATGAAGCAGAATTAAGAATAATGACACCTTAAGAATATGACAACCCCACTAAACCTCTAGCAGACCTACAAAACAATCCAGTTTCGCTAAGGAACAATCAAGTATCAAGTAAAGCAACCGAGTCAAGAATAGACAAAAGTCCGCCGCCGCCAGAGGACGGAAGGGAGAGAGCCACTGATGCTGCATCCAGCATAAAGGCACCACAATTCATATATGATGGAGCTACAGACCCTGAAGAACACCTTCCTGCATTTGAAAGTTACATGGATTTCCATGATGCTCCAGAAAATATTCGACGCCGAATGTTCCCTCTTACACTACGAGAAACAGCTGCTAAATGGTATCGCCGATATCAGGGAGAAGAAAACCGTTCTTGGGAGAAATTCTCCCATGATTTCTCTATACAATTTTGTAGCCGTAAGAACCCAGTGGTAGACTACCCAACCGTTACAAGCGTAAAACAAGGGCCAGAAGAATCTATAGTTGACTACATAAAGCGATTCGACACTAAAGCTTCGAGAGCAGAGGGTATGAGCAGTCGCGATAAGCTTATCGCTATTCATTTAGGACTGCTTGAACGAATTCCTTTTTAGGAAGAACTATACGTACGTGGATGTAAAGATTTACCATAATTTTACCATCGCGTAAATACATTCATCCACATGGAAGAGTTGTATCATTCGAGAGGAAGTCTTGGTTGTTAAAAAGAAGGCGGGAAGCCTCATACTCATCAGAATCTTCAGAATGGGAGGCCTAGATTTCATGAAGACCAAAAGAACCTAAAGGAAGAAGGGCCAAGTGCCAATATTGTAACCTTAAGCAAACCTATTTCGCACATATATCCAGCGATAAAGGAGAAAATCAATTTCTCGGTTCCTTTCAAATCTAAGAGCTACCCAGAACCATTCAAGGGAGGGGAGTATTGTGAATATCATAAGAAAAATGGACATCAAACCGACAAATGCAAGGTGTTGAAAGGTGTAATGCAAAGACTCATCCAGGAAGGACACCTAGAGGAAGATACCAATGACGAACTGAAGTCAACTCAACAACCACTTGACCTCACGTAGAATGACCTAGCATTCAGGGTCGGTCCTATACTTATGCCTCCTAAAACAAGGTTTGCTAACCTTATAACAAAGGTCTCGAGCCCGAAAGTGGGAATGAACCCTCTGGGCTCAGAACCTTCAACTCCACCCATAGGAATAGTTACAATTATGGGTCAAAGGATCGCTACTCTAGTAGGTGTCCAAGGACCTGTACTTGTCGCATTTGCCAAACTTCGAGACATGTAACACTTTCATGCCCCACGTTTCGGAAAGGTTGCTAGGTGCTAGGTAAGCTCCTTGTGACACTCCTTCTGAATCCGGTACTTGTTGCTGTCTCAATTGCCAACTTAAGTGTTCTTGCTTGTGTGTGCATTGTATGGTTTGTGTCTAGATAGTCGTACTAAGGGTTATGTACCTTCTTAAGGCTTCTATGGTATTAAGATTATCTTAAGGCCTCAGTCTAGATGATCCTCCCTCGTACCTAGTCCTCGCTCTTTTGGCGAATGGGGAGTTGAAAGTAGCACCTAGAGTAGCTAACTCTTTAAGTCTAGGGCGAGTGGGAGATTTTCCATAAGGTGTCATGGACGATTGTTTGAGTAACTGTGTTTTTTTTGCTTTGTATGACATGTTACAAACCTTGACTTAAACCAAAAGGCACCACAATGCCAAGGGGTTCTTATAAAAGTTCCTCAACGTCTGACACAATAACTTTGTTTTGTTTCTAATGATAATTTTGTATTTCCTAAACCAAGATTCTCAAGCCGAGCACCCACGCGACATTTGATTAATCTCGCATGCCTGCAAAGCTTTGTGTTGATACGCTTTTCACAACATCTTTGATGACCATTAGTGGTTCGTCCATCTGTGGAACTATGGTTCCGCTCCCAGCGTTTTTTCACTACGTGAGTTATATGCTCATCAAGATGCGGGCTTTGTGCTCTACGCTACACGAGTTGTGTGCTCACCTAACCAATGCCCTACATGGGTACGTTCTAACCAATGCCCTACATAGGTACGTTCTAACTAATGCTCCTTTTGAGTATGTTCTAACCAATGCTCTTCTTGAGTACGTTCCAACCAATGCTCCGGAAAGGAGTACGTTTCTCAAATTCCATCCCGAAGAAGGGAGAAAAAAGCTCGAAGGGAACACTTGGAGCACGTACATCCTCTGCTCAAATTCCATCCCGAAGAAGGAAGAAAAAGCTCGATGGGAGCACTTGGAGTACGTACATCCTCTGCTCAAATCTCACCCTACAGAGGGGAGAAAAAGCTCGAAGGGAACACTTAGAGCACGTACAGCCTCTGCTCAAACTTCGTCCCGTATAAGGAAACGAAGGATTGAAGAAAATAAAAGCTTGAAGAAAATGAAAGTTTGAAGAAAACGAAGGCTTGAAGAAAGCTCTAAAGCACACACAACCTACGCTTAGAGGAACGAAACCGAAACGGACTTCTATTAATACCGGGGGAGGTTCCGGTCTTCTGTCTATTTAATACCCGAATCTAGGTTTGGTTCCGGATTTCTATTAATACCGGAGGAGTTTCCGGTCTTCTATCTATTTAATACTCGAATATGGGTTTGGTTCGGGATTTCTATTAATACCGGAGGAGGTTCCAGTCTTCTATGTATCTAATACCCGAATCTGGGTTTGGTTCGGGATTTCTATTAATACCGGAGGGGTTCTGGTCTCCTGTCTATTTAATACCCGAATCTGGGTTTGGTTCGGGATTTCTATTAATACCGTAGGAGGTTCTGGTCTTCGGCCTATTTAATACCCGAGTCTGGGTTTGGTTCGGGATTTCTATAAATACAAGAGGAGGTTCCGGTCTTCTATCTATTTAATAGCCGAATCTGGGTTTGGCTCGGGATTTCTATTAATACCGGAGGGGGTTCCGGTCATTTGTCTATTTAATACCTGAATCTAGGTTTGGTTCAGATTTCTATTAATACCGGAGGATGTTCCGGTATTCTATCTATTAAATACCCGAATCTTGGTCTGGTTTGAGACTTCCGCTACATTAACACCGGAAGAGGTTTCTAGTCTTTTATCTTCTAATTACCCTAACCCATATTTGGTTTAGGACTTCTATTCTTTAATACTGAAAGGGTTCCCGATCTTCAGTCTTCAGTCGATCAAATGAAGGATGGTCCCGGAACCCTCTCATCTGCTCAGGTCTCTTCCTAAGAAAAAAACATATATTGACCAAAGTGGAGTCAACCCCATCTTCGTCTTTCGTACTCCTAAATGGCGTCCAGAGTGTTTATCCGATATGGAACCCCACGTGTAAGTAGAGCCTAGGATAAACCTCATGTGCCCCAACTAAAGGATTATTTAAAATACTATTAAAAAAATACTGTGCCCAAAATCGAGGCAAGGAAACCATCATTACCTGCTCTTAGGGCCTCTTCGTATTCTGAAAACCTAAGCAGGATCAAATCACGTGAAATGACACTCATGGTATTGGAATTCTAACCGTTGGATTAATGACTGCAGAAAACCTGGTCATCTACTTCAAGTATAAAAAAGACAGGGCATAAAGGATTATGATGCTCCCACTCTCCCTATTCAAATAATTAAAAAAAACATGGCAACTGGAAATGAGATCGATATGTCACCATTTGTTTCTAACGAAGATTTACAGCGCTTCAGTTCCTAGGTGATTATCTTGATTTTCTCATGTCAGTTCTCAGTTAATAGCATCAAACGAGCTTGAAATGGGAGTTCTATTACTTATGTTCTTGGGAATCGAACATCAAGAAGTTCGAGAACGTTTTCATCATTAAATTCCTAAGGAATTCTTTATGGGGGATTTCTACACCATTACGACTAATAGAGGTACTCTAACATTAGGCCATGGAGTCTCAATTTTGGTTCTGCAAAACCCAGGCATGAGGTGGTTCTTTGGATTGTCTTAAAAAATCTCCCCCATTGTGTTTCGTAACTTTAAGATGGTAAAGATGTATTGTCGAAAGAAGAAAAAGTCTTAAGGATACAAGAAGAGGCGTGAGACGTGGCTGACTTTTCTTATCTTAAGGTGGAAATAAAAAAATTACATCATCAGCGTATATTCCATCACTAATAAGGCTTTTTACCCAGACCTTATATCACGAGATTGAAGTTAAGAAGCTTTTCGGAAATCCCAACAATCCTTTCGAGCCTACGGATTTCAAGAATTGTGTGTTTAGAAAAAATAGGAATGGGTTTCTCAGAGTCTGGAGACCAAGAAGAAAGATGAAGGTTGTTGGTGGCTCTGACATAGGAGGAGCGTCCTCTTCAAATCCATTTGCAATTCTTTCAAATATCAACGAAGATGAAGAGGAGCTGTTAAACAAAGACGAAGAAAGGGTGTTCAGTTTTGAAGGTGGTGAGGAGAGAATTAATGCTATTAACGTGGTGCTAGAAAACGTGAGTTTTGATGGCAGTGGTTGGATGGAGTCGGTTATGGAGACCAGTAAAGGCAAGGAGGTGGTTGGCCCGTCTGGTGCGGCACTATCAAGGGACAGTGCTAGGTAAAGCTCTGGTCTCGGTCACCTTCTTGGGGAATTTGATCGTTGTGAGTTTACCCAATTGCTGCACAACAGCTTTGGCAGCAAAACACGCAGTAGATGGATGATGTAGTCAGGGCTTGTCAAGTATTTTCTTCCGTTTGCATGAAAGATCTCGGCTCCTATATGGGCCCCGTTTGTATGTACTTTTGCATTATTCTGAAACTTTAATGGAAGTACTACTATGCTTTGACCGTTGTATATATTTAAGTGTAGCACAAAATTTTGTTGTACCTCACTACTCCTTTTTTTTTAAAGAGACGGTCAGAGTTTCTGTACTCAGTATTAATATGAACCATGCAAAGAAAAGACAATTAATACTTCAGTCGAGAGAGATCGAAGGATACCTCGGAAAAGACAAGAAGTTTGACTTGAAAAGTCAAAAATATCCCTTCATTGGGAGGAAACGTTACTACCAAAAAATTGACAAGGAAATAGAGTAACAGTGAAGGGGTATCGGATAACCATAAGCACCCTACGATCTTTTAGAGAGCAGGACCAAAGACTAAGAAGAGGCTAGATAGGGGGAAATATTTCAAAGGCAGCATCAACCGAGACTTATCCCCGCTAACAGCTAGTGATGAAAGGGTATCTAGTGAACATAAGCACGAAAGAATGATCTAAGAGCCACACAAACCCCCGCCTCCTTAAGGGAAAAGAATTCAAAGTCCACAAAATTCCAACACCATTTATCCGGTGGAGCATATATGTCAGGGGAGACTCCGTAACGGAAGGGGGGTCCGAGTCAGCGAACTAAGAAAGAGGGAGGAGAGGATCCCAATAGCAGAAGCCTAGAAGGGCGAAAGGGTGTGTCGGCATTAACCCACTTAACACCAATGTGACAGGATAGGAAAATATCAGAAGAGCAAGCTTCTCTGAGTATTCACAGGATGGCCGGGAGTTGACATCCGAGAGCCTACAACCGGGAGACGCCATCAAGAGACCAAAATACCTTCCGAAAGATACCGTGTCGATAAGTTCATATCCATCTCAAAGAAGCCGCAAGCAACGGAAACCCCCACTCCGAAGGCCATAACCAATACTGCAAAAGCGACCAGAAGCCAAACATCTGAAACCAGGGGAAAAGGCGGCCGATAAAAGCTCTATAGGCCCAATAGTCCAACAGCAGAAGGGTCCCCAAATCCGTTATAAATAATACCCGAAGGGCCACATTGAGGGGGACGACTTTTTCTAAATCTATAATTTTTTTGGGAATCCACTCATGTAATCTCCTCCATGAATAAAATCATCAAAACCTTTAAAGTGGACGTAGGTTCAAATCGAACCAAACCACTATAAACTGCATGTTCTTCTTTATTTCTGCATATATGATTCTTCTACATACATACGTAAGCATTCTGTTGTGCCATTGTTTTAGTTGAATATTTCTATACGAATCATTAGGTTCCTGGCAACCTGGCGTTTTTCTTGATGGGAAAACCACCTTCTCCCCTGGAAGTAGTAAAATGGCTCAAGCCGAGGACGGTTGGACGACTCCCTCTCACTTCGCGGATCATCCCTTCAAATCTGCCTCGGGTGTTGGCGAAAAATATCGTTAACACTTATTATACATAAACATGAAAGCATAACAAAACATTAATTGTAGAATATATACTTACACATTCTTGTGTATGTTTCTTTAAGAATGCTGGTATGGATCTTGGGGGAGAAGTTGCATAATCTACAGTGCCATTAAAATATTTATTATTAACTTCAACTTTTGATTTTAGCCATGTGGTTTTCATATCAATTACATCTCTAATGCACGACATATCAAATGTGGGTTGCTACAAGTATGCATCTCCATTTATAACATTGACCACACAATTCATGACAACAGACGAACTGAGCGGAACCCCATTAATAATATGTTGAAGATCGCTGGCATTGTTTCTTCCTTTGGCAACTAACCCCTTACCATGATTCCTACCATAAATCTTGTATTTGTCATCTCGGACATTACTATTACTCGAAAAGGTAGAAATATAAATCAAGAGTTTAGTGATTAAGTAAAACTATTGTACTTGAAATATTTCTAAATTTGTAGAGGACTTATGTAATTATTATTAGTTATAAAAATAATCGTACTGATTTAATTCAAGCATGCTCACAGTGCCCTCTTTATGCTACTGCCTTATTCTTAGCATTTTCCAATACTATCATTCCAGAAATAGGTATCCGTAAATAAGTATTAGGTTTTTCAAGGAAATCTATAATAATGCTCATGACATTTGATCTAAGATGAATGTCATTCAAAACCTCATTTAGGTCCTCGGATAATACACTCCCACTGGGAAAATTCCAGAGGTTCCATCCCAATTGTACATCGAACATACATCGTCACATCTTTATTATTGTTTAATCAAAAATTATAATAGGTAGGCTTGTTTTAGGGACAATAGAAATTATAACATATGTTATAATTTAGAAAAGAGGACTTATTAATAAACCCGAGTTAAGAGAACTAAGTTAAAAATAAACAACAACAAGTTGTGATAACAGTGTAAGACAAGGTTATGATTATATAAGAAAGAATAAAGTATGCTTATTATTGGTAGACTTATAATTGAAAGTGTTAAGTCAAATAATTGTAATAAATAATAAGCGGAAGTCTGCTCCGGCGATATAGGGATGAATAAAGAAACTAACTAGCCAATTATGAGCTAATGAACTAAGTAACTTGAATAAAAAGTGAGTATGTTGATAACCAAGATAATTAGCAACATGATGTGATAAAGAAAGTGCCTAATTAAAAGATTAGACATAGGTTCTAATAACACGTTGGCGTGATGCGCTTGGACCAGTACGTACGTCTGAAGGTGAAGAACCCAACGGGGTAGATCATCATGGTGCTCGGAGACATGAGAGGAGCATGTCCAACTAATTATTTGCGGGGCTGGAGGAAAGAACGTGGCTTCTGTGGGAAGTGATAGGGTAATCCATAGTGGTCCTCTATGTGGTAGGTATTTAGGCCGTACTCGCAGAGGTTTGTTCTGTACGGTACCACCCGATGAGTATACCTTGATTGCAACTTTAGTTTGGTAGTCAGAAGGCTGTGATGAATGGCATTGGGTGATTCAGCGGTTTCCTCGAAAGAGGTAGGCTATGACCAAATTAAGGATAGTAATCATTGGATACCTATCATCGGCAGTCAGTGTAATGCGGAAAGACTAGAGCTAAACATGTAGACCTTCGACCTTTCACTATCGAGACATTGGTTGCGGGACACGCCAAATTGGATGTTTGATTGGTTGATAGGGGCTCATCACATAGCTCTTGGTATAGTCTTTCATTAGTTTAGGAAGGGGCCAGGGTGAGGTGATAGCTAACATGAAAAGACAGACTATACCTGAATATCTGTCTTGTAGGCCGAATGAGGTAGTGCTTTACAAATATTGAAAGCTCCCGACCAAGTTTTCGGCATTGGATGCAGCCCTATTATGGGACTTGGTTTATAGTAGACAACACATTCGTATGAGGGTCTAGATACACGCACTAGGTGGTGTATTGTAGAAAGTAGGGTATTACTCCGTGTTGAGACGTGATTCGACCGAGGAGTTCGGATATGACAATCTGTACGCTTGCATGGCACAGCGATGGTACTTCTATGCGATTACGTGGCGTAATGATATAAATTTCTGTATGCCATTTGGCGCAGGATGCGGTTTGCATACGCTTCCGTGGCATGACGACGAAGATCGTACGAGGAGGGTACTATGAGGAGTAGCTTGAGATGTTATGTTAAGCTACACATATACTATATTTGGTTAACCTATCAGGGAGTAAATGGGTACGACATGAGTGTAGAGTCTTGAGTGTTGTTAACCCAAATAGCGAAATAATTAAGAAAACATAACTGAACGGCATATGTAGGGTTATTTCAGAAAGTATAATTTGTCCATTCACCAGAACTGTGTGTTACGCCCTTTCCTCATAACATACACGTAGGTTGGGTTTATGGCAGAGATTTGGTAGCTTTGGGATATTCGTTAGACAATATTATTATTTCAGTAAGGCTATATTTGATTATTATATTGTATCCATTTCGCTGTGAGATATTTTATCGAGCTATAATATATTAATTTTCTCTGTTTTTACTGCTGGATACCAGACAAGTCGAGTCAAGCTTCGATAGGTTGGAATTTTAGAAAAAAAACAGTCTGTTGAAATTTGTGTTGTTATAGCGGGGATACTATAGTTTATTTACTTATAAAATACTTAAAATTGTATATAATAAGTAATTATTAAGTTTAAAAATCAATAGACATATTTAATTGAAACCAGTTTTTTACACAAAAACTTTCACATAATCCAACATCCATTCGATATACGAATTATAGCTACTGTTGGCATTATATACTAAGGTTCATTTCCATTTTCAAAGTATTCAACGTCATCAACAAAAATGGGACAAAACCATTCACTAAACAACAAGAAGTTAGGTGCAAAAATCAACGAAGAAGTCTCAAAACAAACAACACTTACCCAGGTAAAAGGCCACGCCCTTCCCCATATAGGTGTATGGGGTCGACACTTTCAAGAGGTCGACCCCTGGGTCGATCTCTCTTGCTTGGGGGTTGACCTCTCTAAGGGGAAAATGCACAGATAGCAACGAACTAGGCTACAGATGATTCTAAGTGTTCGTATTCAATAAGTGTTCCCTACTTTGACATGCAAACAACATCATAATACTATAAAAGATTTCACGCACAAAGGAAAGTGTTTAGACAACGATCGGAACAAATTTAACAGCATTTCACTGTAAATTGAAGAAGATACAATTTTTCAAAGTGGATACACCATCGAGATGATCACAAAAGGAAAATTTCACAAAAAACAGTACATATATTAAACTAATTGATTTTCTTCTTTTGTTTTAGCTCAAAGGCAAAGAAAGGAAGAAGAAGATCAAAAAGAGAAAAATAAATGTGATGGAGAAAGTTTCCAGACCTTTCTTTCTAATTAGTAATTAAGGCCCACTTAACCTAACTAAGGCCACTAATGAATGTTTTAGCCTTAATTAGTCAATTTCACACTAATTAACCTTGTTAAGCTATGTTTACACAATCCTTACACCCAATTTTTTTACTATTTGTTGTACATTTCATTATTAATACAACAAAAGTATTAACACTAGTTTACAATTATTAACACTTGTACACAATTTTCATTTCTTTTGAAAACACTTCCAATTTAAATGTTTTAAAGATTCAAATAATTTTATTTTTAGCATATAAAACTTTTATAAATCTGCAAAAAAATTAACTTGTGCATTCATATTTTACAACAAAATTAACATTTTTATATTTTATTTTCGCTTATAACTTGGAAAAACACCGTTTGACACAAAAAATATTATTTACTTATAATTTGCAATTTAATCAAACCGATTAATATGGAATTCGACAAAACACTCGTCTTTGCCTCAAAAGTTATTCACAACCATTTCCAACATTTGTCTTTCAGTTCAACTTTTATTAAATTGAGAAATTAAGATTTATTACAAAGACCCAATATGTACTTATAATTTATTAAACTTAAATTCTCGTAAACCCTTATTAAACTTATTTGTTCCAATTTCACCTCAACCTCATATATACATATTCCTAACATGATATGTATATATATAAACAACAAATTTTACTTACATAAAGTTTTACCAAGATCCCGAAAACTTAATCAAATAATCTTAACAATTTCCACTTTTAACTAGTAACCCACACGATATATACTACAAAAGACATTATTTCATGGTTAATGAATTATAGTTCAATTATAATATATTAATTACTATAGCAGGTAATCTCCTAGAACCAGGGTTATTACTGTCATCCCCCTTACAAAAATTGCATCCTCACCATTTCCTTAAGGATAAGTCATAACAACCTAATTGATTCGACCTGTATAAGGAAATAAATGAGGAACTAAAAAAGCTTAAATATGAAATTCCTCGTCTCCAAGCTCAAAAGGTGAGAAAATTAGGATATGCTTGCTGAATGAACTCACGAATTTTCCCTAGGAATGATTATTAGAATTTACCAACCACTGAAATTTTCAAATGCATTTAACTTTGAAGCAAAATTAAAAATAGGATATTGTACAAAACATACACATAGAGAATCCCACATAAGTACTGAAGAACAACACAGGTACAGAAGTAGAATCCTGTACACACTTCCATGAGGACTTTACAAATAGAGCATGCATAAGGACTTAACAAATAGAGCATGGTCTCTCTATATGTTTTCACCCAAACTCAAATCAACAAGATGGTATAGACTACATATACGGCTTCTAACGGAAGCCATGAAAATAAAAAAAATAGCTAAAGTTCTGCGAGAACTTGACATAAAAGAAAATAATGGTTTTCACAAAACCCAAATATCAAGAGCATAGACACTACGTGTTCTTCCATGAAACACTTCACATATTTAGTTAATCGTCATACATAGTGGAAAGCAAAATAAGAATTATACCTTGATTTCAAAACTTTCAGAAGATTCTACCAACATACATACTGGACTAGCGAATTTCAATCACATGCAACATCGAAAACAATTAACGGAAACCTCACAGCTTCCATACTAAACAAACAACAAGAGATGATGTGGTTCGATTGGTTTTGATGAGAAAGGAAGATTGGTTCCAAAGGATAGCTAATCCATCCTTCTTGGGGAAACAATAATGAGTACAAAAGCTAGAATCCTTTAACATAACGTCTTGGGCTTCAGGCTCACAAGGTGGGATTAGATATACAAGTTTGAGATCTTGCCTTAATATATTTGCATTATTACCTAGTAAGCCAGAAAGGTTTCTGTTAATGATATTTTTCGTCAATACCGGAGATAGTCAATGGGAATGGACCTAAGAGAAAAATAGGTTGTTTAGCCTTTATGAGTTTGGATTAGTTCATTGTTCCTAGGTATCAAGGTCTGGAATCCGAAAGAATAGTTACTCCTCCCACGATGGGGTGAGTATCATGCTTAAGCGATTTAAGGACCAACAGTTACCTTGGGGAGAAGGATAATTAAATACAACCCTTGACAAAGGACTTAACGGATGGTAGGAAGGGATTCTGCACAAAGCTCGCTGAAAGGCCTAAGCTTGTAGGAAGGTTTTAAGCTTGTAGGAAGGGTTTAAGCTTGTAGGAAGGGGTATTTCACTTGATTTGTGGAAAGGCTAGGTAAAGACTCATGCACATGTAAGAAACAAATAGTGAGTTATCCCAACGATAACTAAGAAATAGCATGATAATCTCATAAGAAGACACCATAAGTATCAATTTGCTCTTTATTGATCTTTGATTTAGAATACATTAGCAGAATAGGTGAAATCCCCAAGTTGATCTAAGAATTAGGGTTTACTCCAGAAAGAAAGAGTACAAGAATAAGAATGAGAAAATCCGTCCTTAAAATGTGACCCCTGGTGTCTTATTTATACAGAATTCAGGGCCTCTTCTGCTGTTGGGCTATTAGGCTTGCATGAGCATCTGTCAGCCACTTTTCTCTTTGGTCTCGGATGTTTGGCTTTTCGCCGCTTTATGATGTTGATCATAGCTTCCGTAATGAAGATTCTGGTCAGTTGGAGCGTCTTTTGAGATTGATATGAGCTCTCGGTTATGAGCTACCAGATGTAGGCTTTTGGTTTTCCCGTAAATACTTAGAGGAGCTTGCCCTCATTATGTATGTAGATAACCGTTGGTTCGGAACCCCTGTCGGTGTCTATGCTAACTAGACTAGTTTGGATAGCTTATATCCTTTCCGGGGTTCCGGTTTACCTTCCGGGAGAGTTTCCGGGTATAGCCTGTTCTTCCTGAAGGTTGCTCCAGGCGATTTGTCTGCTGTATTTCAATATAACCTTTTGGTGCTTGTGCAATAGATGTTTTGGAAACCTGTTCTGGATAATATCTATGTGCTTCTGGCTTAATACTCTTGATGCCTTTGCCTCCTGATGTGTCGATATTAAGCAGGTTAATACCAACAGCCTTTCCGTCCTTTCGGGTTTAAATTAGAGGAGCTCTTACCTCCCTCTTTCTTAGCTTCCAGCTTGAATGACCTTTCACTATAGGATCCCCCTGCCGTATGAACTCTGTTGGGTCCTATGTCGGATAGACCCTATTAAATAGGCCTTGCCGGATTGATTTTGTTGGCACTCTATAGCTTTTGGATTCCCTTTTAGTGTTTGACTCTGGTTTTCTTAAGAATTCCTATGTACTTGCGGTCACCCGATGCCCCTTCTCCGTCATCTTGTTTCGGAGTTAATTTTGGTAGTAACAACCCCCTCCCAGTGAAGGGGCATTTTCGACTTTCCAAATCGAACTTTTTGTCTTTTCCGAAGTGTCATATTTGAGTCTTTTGATCTTCCTCGATTGTACATGTTGATTGGTCTCCGCTCGTACGGTGTAGATTTAGGGTAATTTTTGCATAATTACCATAGCTTCTTCTTCTCCACTTTTACCTGCAACATTAATTTCTTGAACCGGATTATTTGTTCATTAAGGACTTGAAGCTTATTTTGGGAATTTTATCATCTGAATCTCTGGTAAATATTTCTGTTTTAGACTCTAAGTAGGAATTAAGATGCACTGCCCAAACTAGCTAGGGTTTTGTGTGTTGGTTATAAATTGTTTGAATGTCAATGACCTAGATTACATTTCATGGCAAGTTGCTCATATGCCATTTTCCCCCAAATATTAATTTTAGGGTTTAAGATATGCAATTTGCATAAAAGAGTCTATTTTACAATTTAGTAATGGAAATGGTACCACTGACACTGTCAATTTTGCCGGCACCAAGAGCCAACTAGGTCCTCGGTGTTGACCTATGATTGTCTGGTTCTGGTTCAATTGTTATCCTTAAGAACAGTTGGACCTGTTACTACTAAGGACTCAATTGTTTCTCAGCAAATGCGATATTTTGTGTGTGTCTTATCTATACTAATATTTGGAATTACTTTAATATGCGCTATCCTGATCATTTATCACGGGTAGGTTTATGTGTTATCACTCCATTGTGCATTAAGGAGTACGATACGAAATTATGTATTTATGAAATTATATCACCTGGTAGCACCATGTATGACAAAAGGAGTTTCCACCCACTACGAACTGGTGTTCTCAGCATTTCTCGGGAGAAAAGACCTTTTTCCTTGAAGAAATCTTTGATTACTTCACAAGATGAAGTAAACTCCATTATTGGTAGCTTTGGAATGGATGAGGTGGATGTTATACCTGCCACCTTTCATGATGATATCAAGAATCCTCCTAAAGGATATTTTGCATACTCGGCCATGGATATATAGCATGGAGGTTTCTTTCCTTCCCCAACCTTCATATCTCGACTCTTACATGATCTGGAGGTTGCGCCTATCCAACTTCTACCGAGCACTTACACATTGCTCCTATATCTTGAAATACTCGCCCTTGAATCGAGTTAGGCCTCTTTTACTTCTAATCTTATTCAGAATTTGACGCATTTTTTCAGAGGTGTTGGTTCCCCTTTATTCAATGCCTATCCTCTGAAAAAATTGTTAGAGATGGTGCGGGTAAGGCTGTTCCTTGGGAAGATCAATTCTTTTTTATCAGGTGCCCTGCCGGTATCTCAGGCAAATTTGCTGATTATGGTGAATCCTCTAACCCTTTGTGAGTGATTACTTTTCTCATCTATGACTTAGCTTCAGTCGGTTTTCTCCAGATCCTGCTGCTAAGAGAATTCCTTTAACCGGAAGTGAATCTCGTGTGATTGAGCTCATTTTGAAGCTTCTTGAAGAGCCGCAGCGTCGATCTGTTCTGTTAACCAAGGAAGCTACGTCAATATGATCTTCTTCCTAACGGACAAAAGGTTGTGTTGCATCCACCTATTCATTTTCAAGGCTCTTAGCATTTATTGTTAGGCTCAGAAGTATTTGCTTCCTTTACTCCCTTGTCTCCCGGTATGTTTTGTTGATTCGTCAATTTCTTCAATATCCAAGTTCTGCATTCTTGAATTTTTCTTTGATTTCTCATTTGACTAGGAGTTTTGACTTGGGAGTCTTGACCCACACCAATGTTTTGAATCAATCTACTGCTGCTGCTGTTAAGAGGTTGGCTTAGTTGCATGTTGAGCTGCCAACTAAGAAGCTAAAGCTTGATTTTTCTACTTCTGTAATTTCCGAGGGTGATTTTGGTAAAGAAATTGGAGGCTATGTCTAACTGCCATCCCTTCCAAGTACATCAGGAACAGGTAGACATGTTACGCCGCGAATTCCAACTTCTCATTTTGCTGAGCCTTCGAAGCCCCTCGTTTCTTCAATGGATTTCATTGATTTTGTGAAGCTTGTCCTTTCTTGGTCTGGAGTTTTCCGACATCTCGTTACCCTCCTCTTATTCAAACACGGTGGATTTCTACCAGCATTTAATCACTTGGCAGCTTAAGCTACAAAATTTTCTTTTTAATCTTGACTTTAGATCTGTTGTGGTTGTGTACTGTGTGCTTCTGACTTTCTAGATTACCAAGAGATGGCTCTTGCTTAAGTCAATTCCTTCTTACTCTACCATCAAAATCATTCGGCTTCGAGAAGCAAAGGAAGCCTTAAGTGATGATTGTGAAAGGTTGGAAGCTTTCCTGGAACACGCCGAGGCAGCTTTAGAGAAAGAAAGGCAGACTAAGGACGTGACCCCTGACAAAGTGTCATCCTTAGAACACCAAATAGCAGAAGATGTGGTCACTCTAGCGGATGAGCTTCAAAAGAAGGATGAGAGGCTTTCCCATGCTGCACCGATAATCCATGCAGCTGAAGGCAGGATTTCTAATTTCTTGCAAGTTCATCTTCCGCAAATTAAGACTGAATGTTATGAAGATGCTTTATTTCACCTCCTTTCCGATAATCTTCAGAGTCTTTCTGAGATACGAACCACCCTTGTTCCACCTTTTGTCAAGGATAGAGTTATGGAAACGATCGAGTTGGGTAAACGAGGTTTCGAGATTCCATAGAAGGGTGAGTCTAAAGTCGAGGATCTTCTATATATTGATAGTTTTTATGATGGTTCCAATGGAGGAGAAGAGGCTTCTACCTTCATTGATAACGAAGGGGCCAATGACAACGATGGTTTTGGAAGTAGGGGCTATCATGATGAATACGAGAGGAACATAAATGATCCTCTTTTGGGAGCTGAAGCGCCTCATGATTATATTAGGCATAACCCGGAGGTAGGAGGTTCTCGTGTTGCCTTTGATCTTGAGTCTCCTTTGTTTAAATAAGGTGGCTCTTTCGGCCTTTCGAGAGGGGAGAAAGCCATGGATCCTGAAGCTCCTTTTTCTCGGGTATAATTTTTGCTTTGGCGACGTTTTCTCTTTTTTCTGAGTATTTGACTATAGCTGGTTTTTCGCTATTATATTTAATAGACTAATGAAAAATCATTTCCTGCCCTAAACATAATTAGATTGCAAACAAAAGGAATTAAATAGTTCTTATGTAGAACAAGAAGAACATTTGTAAACTTAATCCAATAATCTATGTAAAACTTGTACAGGGTCCCATTTACTTCATGTGTCTGCTAATACGCTTATTTGCATTATGACAGAACTTTGTTTATTATGAAGATGCACTACACGTGACTTGTAGACCGAGAAGGGAGTTTATAACAACACCAATTCCTGATATCAGGAAAAAATGTTTTTTCGAGAGACTTAGGGGTGTTTATACTGAATTCCTTTAGCTCTCTGTTAACTTCTAGAGCGAAGATTGCGAGGCAATTCTAAAGAGTTTAATGGTTAAACTTGCTGAGATGCTATGTAAACGATAGATGTATTAATTAAGCGAAAGTGATCCTTTGTAACTCTCTTTTTTTCATCTATATGTCGCAGTAGTTTGGTTTTGGATTTAACTCACACAAAGTTTTTACATAAAAATGGAGTTTTATTTCTGCAAACCGAAAAGAAAATATAATCGTAACCATCTTCCTGTGTTCCTATGAGTAGGTTGACCGTCATGAGATTTTCCCATCTCAAAGAGAAGCGTTGTCGGGAAAAGAGATTCTTTCTATGTCTCAAAAGAGGAAGATTTTACTCTAGAATTTATCCATTAAACATTTAAATGAGAGAATGAATGCTTTATAAGACCAGTTAGAAGGAAGAGATAGAACTATTCTTGGATTGAAGACATACATAAAGAGTAAACCCTCTATCAAGTTTGAAGATGAATTGAGGGCTTTACGCCAATGTACCATCGACTTGGAAATTGATTTAAATAATGTCAATATGAAGTGCGAGATGTGGGAATATTGCTTCAAAAACATTCCTATCATGACGGGATCTTCACCTCCTGGTGTTGCATCCGCACGCAAGACCCCCGCCCTTGAAAAGTACTTTTACTTGAATAGCCCTCCTTCTGGGTTAAAGGAATCGGTTATTTCTAAGTGGTGTAAAAGAGTGGTAGCCGAGATAAAGGGGACCTATGATAGTAAGTTAATTAAGGATTTTCATGGTTGTGTTGTCCGGTACGTTGATCAAATAAGGCGCTTACAAGGAGAAAGGCATGACTTGTGTATAAATGTTTTCGATTTAGAGAAAGAAAACAAGTTTCTTAGGGAAATATGTAGAGCTTATAACAGAGCCTTGAAACTTCAGATTAAACCTCTAATCATCTTGATGAAACGAGTAGAACAGTGCGAAATCTTAACAAGTAATTAGGTATTGCATTCCGTCATGCCATTAACCCCCCTTTGTCTGAGGAGGGAGAGTACCTAGATATTTATTGACATTTTGTAATAATGACATATAGTTACACCCACATTTAGGCTATTAAGAATGTTACTTTGGCGAATGAACTTGTGTATGGATATTGTCTATTATGTAAATGTTTATTGATACAAAATGTGGACAACAATTGTTCGAACATAAATGGTCTAAGAAATTTTCCCGAATAAGAGAAGAAATAATTGTTTTATTCGAAGTTGCTTTGATGATGGGCTTTCTCCTAAGAGCATATCTCTGACTGTTCTGATTCACCTCGGGAATCTTCCGTTAGTTAATTATAAGCTTTCGGATCCATCCCATTAAAGGATCCTCTGGTAGAGGACTGAGAACTAGCTTCTGATGTTTCAATAGAGCTTTCGGTCTATTTTAGGTTTGCGTGGGTGATAGAAGTCTCGAACTAAGACTGATTAAGGTATTGAAATGAGGCCGGGAATTTACTTCCAGTGTTTGTAGAAGTCTTGAACCAACCCTTGTTTGGATAATTAAGGATTGATGACCAAAAATCCCCTTTAGTCACTAATGTAAGTTCCGAACTAACACTTGTACGGGTCATTAAAGATGAGAGACCAGAAATCTCCTTCTGGTGTTTGTGAGGAGTTGAATCGACACAGATTCGGGTATTAATATAGAAGACCTGATCCAACCCTTGTTCGGGCAATTAAAGATTGAAGACCAGAAATTCCCTTTTGGTATTCATGAAAAATAGAATCGACCTAGATTCGGGTATTAATATAGAAGACCTGAACCACCCTGCTTTAGGCGATTAAGGGTTGAGTACCGAAAATCCGCTTCCGGTATTAATATTTTGGTATCTTCCTTGGATCCGATTTTTGAAGCAGAGGTTGTACGTGTGTAATGACCTGCATTGTCAGAGGTATTATAATTAATTTATTTAATTATATAAATAGTGATATAGTGAATTAAATCGTCGTTTAATTAAATAATATGGAATAATTAATTTAATTAAATAATTAAATAATATATTTAATTCAGAAATAATCAAAAATATTGGAAATCACAATATTCTGTGAATGGGGTCATCCTTAAGATTTAATTCAGCTTAGAGTTGGATTATATTGACGAATATATCCAATCGACGTCAGTTTGAACGTAGAATTATAATATAATTAAAATAGAGCTTGAAATGGCGCGGCAGTTCGCTATTTGGCGATTTGAACTTCAACTGGATATACAGGGTTCGTTTTAAATCGGATTTCTGTGAAACAAGAAACGTGTGGAGCTGGTGAAGTATATCTTTCTAGTGGAAGAGAAATATCGGGATTTCGTCGTGTAGATTTTGAGTTATGTCCAAATCAAATTCTCAGAAATGCAGCGCCCTGACCATAAGGATTTAATTATATTTTATATAAGGATTTAAATAGAAATCGAACATCGATACAACTCTGACGATGTAATATCGAGTTGTAAATTCATACAGGAATATTCTGGAGCTATATGGTATGACACTGTGAATATAGACGATAATATTTATTTTTAAATATTAAATTAAGTTATATTTAAATATATTTATATATTTAAATAGGTTATTTAGAGCGTTAAAAATAACCATTTTTGCAAACGAAGTCGGAATTCGATGAAACCAGTTTCGTTGGGACCGTAATATCGAACTGTAGCTGCATGACAATTTTCGTGATTTTTAGGTATCGTATGTGATCATACGAATTTTTAGAAGAGAAAAATGAATATAAAGTTGTTTAAATTATTGTGCACCCTAAGTCAGTATTTTGGAGATTTCACAGAATAAGTAAACTAGTCTATATTTTTATATTTTTGGGCTCGTGGGACGTTGGCCTTCTCACCGGTATTTTTATTTCTGTCAATAGCAGTTTTAAATGATAAAAATAAATGAAGCTCAAACCAAACTTATCCCTATATAATACCCCCTTAACTATTCTCTTAAAACCTAATTCCACTCTTCTGAAGTTTGAAATCGACCGCTGTTTCTTTCCTTTTCTTCAAAACGTGATCTTACAAAAATCAAAAGAAATGGAAAACAAATCCTATAAATTCCGAAACATCCATGAATGGAATCACCGATTGTTCCTCTTCAATCCTATACCCCTCTTTGGAAGTTCGATCTCGATTTTTCTGTGGAAGCCGAGTTCATAAGGTGACCTAGGGTTCGATATTGGATGAAAATGGTGCTTCGATTCGGGAAACTGATGGTGTATTTGAGTTCAGAGGAGTGAATGGCTCTTACGTTGGGATTTTGGTGGTGTTCGGAGTATAAGGAGGTCGCTCGAATTCTGCTATTGCACAGAACTGATGAACGACAGATTTCCATTGGGAGTTGCGAGTTTCATCAAATGGGGATGGAGATGTCGGGCTCGGGAAGAGATGACTCGTGGTGGCGACGACTTGACAAACGGTGGTGTGTGATGGATGAATGGGGTGGTTGAAGTTCGGCTATGGTGTAAACGTGGAGGAGCAGGTGTCGTTCTTTTTCTAGAGGAGGAAGATGGTTTCGGGTTGGTACTTTATAAGTGGTAATGGGCCATAAAGGGAAGGTTGAGCCCACTTAAATTTTTAACCAAGTTTATTTAATAAATGTGTATTAACTTCGTAATGTAATAACTCTACATACTACATCAGAAATTCGAACGGTCAGATTCGTTGGGACCGTATGGACGAGTGCTTCACAATGAAGCTGACTGGAAGTGGATTGGGGCTCGTTTGAATTTATGGCGAAATAAATTGTTTGATTCAAATCAAATAACAGTTTATCGTTCTTTAACGATGAACTGCAAATGTGAGTAAATCTCACCAACTCTGTTCAGTTTATACTTTTATAAATTGTACTTTATTTGGATAGATAATGATTGCTGTGTATTGATTGTATTGAACTGTCAAATAGATTTGATTGAAAACGTAGATATAGTTTTATATATAGAAAATCGACAATCAACTATTGATTCTGTTTAGCAGTTTATTTCATGTTGATGTGAAAGTAATGATATATATATATATATTGTTTAACATCTTTGGATGCTGGGAAACAGGTTGGAGGAATCCAACTAGATTCCTCAACATTTATTTTACTGTGATATATATATTATGATATATAATGTGATATATAATCTGACATTGATTATGTGTGTTTGAACGATATTTATCGTTGTTATATGGTGTGTTAAATACCATAAGAAATACCAGAATGTGGAAAAGGGATTTTCAAAGTATATTTTGAAAATAATTTATTTATATAAAATCAATGGATTTTATATTATAAAAGAAAAAGGATTTTGAAATAAAGGAATTATATTTGTAAATCAAATATAAGGGAATTATATTTGTAAATCAAATATAAGGGAAAGAATTTGTTAAACAGATATAGAGGGAAATATTTGTAAAACAAATATAAAAGAAAATATTTGTCAAACAAATAAGAAGAGAATTATTTGTAAACCATTTACAAATAAAGATAGAATTATAAAGGAAATATTTGTAGAACATTTACAAATAGATTAAAAGGGATTATTTATTTATTTAGGGAATAAATAGAATTAGAATAAAGGAATATTTATTTGAGAAAATAAATAGAATAAAGGAAATATTTGTTTAGAAAATAAATACGATATTATAAAAGGAGTTAGAATTAACCAGTTAGAGTTAACCAGTTAGAGGTAATCAATATTGAGTTATTCAATTAGAGATTAATTGAAATAGAGTTAAACAAGATTAGAAACCGACTAGAGATTATTTAAGTTGAATAGTTTTCTGAGTATCGATCTGATGTTGGTTTCGGCCTTCGGGGTTTATACTTAGAGAATTGTTCTCCTACTAGTTTACAGTCAGGGACTAATGGTTGTGGAAGGATAGTGATATGTAAATAAACAAAAGGAAATGTTTTCCAGTGTTAATAACATATATTTTCTAAACATAGAAAATAAGGGAAATATGAATATATATATATATATATGATTGATGATTGATTGATAGAATTTCCATCTGGAAATGATATCGTGTTTGCACACGTGTTTTTCTTTGATAGTTAAACCATAGACTATCAAAG
The DNA here is from genome assembly GCA_030737875.1 of Allium sativum. NCBI lineage: Eukaryota > Viridiplantae > Streptophyta > Magnoliopsida > Asparagales > Amaryllidaceae > Allium > Allium sativum. The sequence continues at coordinate 293,645,896 of CM060909.1, forward strand.
TTTTGACCATTTTAACGTTGTTAATATGGAGAGACCGGTTGGATTATTATCCGAAGAACCACTCTGTATTGGCATAAGCGTTGCGAATCATATATGCCAAAGATAATTGAAGACGGAGTTATGCAAGGGCTATCCTGTTTACAGAATAGTGCCTTCGGTTTGTCCAGTCCCCGAACGACCTGTATGGAAGAATGTCTGACAGAGTATATTTGGTAGATCACGTAAGTTAATCGTTTCAAACGTATTTACGTTGGTGGCGGAGGAATTCGTTTCTCTTAGCTGTATACCCGTGGTATTTTTGGGGAAATCAATTTGTGATTTGGCGGGTATGACGATGTGACATTCAAAGTGAATGAAGATGTGGCATGTAAAAGATAAGCGTAGCTTCTAGCCTCACATCCGATAAATGACAGAAGTCGGGCGGGCAGCATGGCTAAGTCGGTCGCTCCGAAGTAGGGTGTATAATCACCTATCTAGAGAATATTCATTTGCTTCTTTAATCTATCAATGTCCCATATATATATATATATATATATATACGGGAACGGTTGCTGATCCTAACCGTTGGTGATGTACATTCGATACACTCAAGCGAAATGAGTGGTCGGTCATGTGTGACTGAGTTGCCAGATGTTCTTGTTGAACTCCAGTGTATCGTTCCTAGAGTACACTGATCGGAAGGTGGTTCCATACCTTATCATAGTTGGAAATCCATTACCCAATACGTGCTTGCGATTTTGATTGTATACTATATATGTAGAACGTGAGATGAAAGCGTTTCTGCTAGATGATTAATATATTGTGGCTGATAGACATTATTATAATATCAAAAGGTTTTTGATATAAAGATATTTTGGATTCTCATAAGGGAAAAACCCGTTCCGTTATACGGCGTGGTCTTATGAGATATCGTTTACTTGTTCAACTGTTTTAAACTGTTTTACTCATACCAGTCCCATGACTGACCCAGAGTTTATTTTGTTTTGTTTCCCTGAACTCTTGGGTGCCTAAATTTGTACGGGCAGTCAAGTAGTCGTGATTTACAGATGTATTTGAAGAGCTGGAGTAGGAGGCTTCGAGATCATATAGCTATAGTTTATTTCCTCTGTGTTGTAAGTGCTGTACTCTGATAAGTGCTATTGTATACATAACTGTTATATTTCAAAGTTATGTTATATATTGTATGTTATTCGTTCCGCTGTGAGATTCGTGTTACTCCGACGATGTAAGTTCTTCTTTTCTTCTTCTATTCTAAGTTTCTATCTTATCTATCCTCACCCTCTATCTTATTTCTATTAGTTTCTTGAATTTCCAGTGCAATTTGGGGTTGGACTTGTGTTATTTGGTCAGCTCAAATTGGATCGGATTTTTGGGTCATTACAGTTGGTATCAGAGCTTAAGTTAAGTGAATTACCTTGGCTCTATGGCGTGACTCAGTAGAGATAGGGTTAGTAATACCCTAGATTGAGTTGAGTGTATATATACGAGTGCGTATCTGTATTTGATATAAAAATGGTTTTATATTGTGGGGATTCATTGGTTGAGTTGTTTATGAGTTCTGGTCGATCAGTTTGATCCACTGTATCAGTAGGAGTAAATAAACACTTGAATACGATGGACCGACACAGTATGGATATGTGATATATTATCATATATAGGATGTGTTGGTAGTAATTATCATCAGATAATATTATAAAATGTGAAATGGTTATATATAACCAATCAAAATTTATACAAGTGAATTATATAAAATTGAAATGAATTAAATCTGAATTTAGATCAGAATTGGAATTTAAAATCCCAGAAATGGGAAAGGTGTTTGTAAATGAATCTGGATTTAATATATGTGAATTTTAAGACCTTGGGAGATTTTAAATTTGTTTACAACATTGTAAAAGGATATCTGGAATTGATTTCAAGGTGGAAATGTTTAAAAATGGGTTTTGAAAGTGATATAGTATTGAACTCACTTCGATCGCTGGAATATAGATTCCGATGTTGATCATGACATCATCGGTGTTCATTTTCGAGTTATAAGTGATGGATTACTACCAAAGATTTTTGTTTTTGAATTGTTTTGCGAAAACAAGTGGTTTGGAATTCGAAGAGGATTGTTTGATTTTTGGAAAAGGCTAAGCTGTTTAAAAACTCCCAGAAACAGATTATTTGAATTAAAACAAATTAAATAGAAATTTGTGGAGGTAAATTGAAATTTGAATTGAAAGCCAGTTAAGTGAAAATCATTTGAAATAGATTGGTTTCAAGAAGAGTTAGACTTGATTAGAGATAATCTGAATTATATTGGACTGGTAAGGTAAGAATTTGAAATTGGTAGTGCTTGAGTTTGAATTAAATTCGACTTAGGTATAAGCGAATGGTTGTGTTAAAGACAAATTGATTTGAGACCAAGTTGGAATTACATTGGTATATGTTGAATTGATGACAGGTGAAGTGATAAAGTTGATATACCCGACAAAGAGGTACAAGTTTATATTTGATATAAGCATGAGATTTGTGAGCCGAATTTGCAAGCCGCTTGGCTGTTTGATTTTCTTTTGGGTTGGAGAAGGCCTAGAGAGGCGAGTTGTGGTTTTACCGATAGGGCTGTACATAGGAGGTAATGGCGAAATTTTCCGAAAATTTAAAGTGTTAGAAAATTTTCAGAATTTTGGGAAATTTTAGTTAGTCGGAATGAATGGATATTTTAGTCGATATTAATTGGTTCAGTGGAAATCAGAAAAAAGGGGTAAACAAATCTTAGGAATTCCAATAGATAGGGTCGTCCTCTACCTTAGCAATTTCGAGGACGAAATTATTTTAAGTGGGAAAGATTGTAATGACCCGCATTGTCAGAGGTATTATAATTAATTTATTTAATTATATAAATAGTGATATTGTGAATTAAATCATCGTTTAATTAAATAATATGGAATAATTAATTTAATTAAATAATATATTTAATTCAGAAATAATCAAAATTATTGGAAATCACAATATTCTGTGAACGGGGTCATCCCTAAGATTTAATTCAGCTTAGAGTTGGATTATATTGACGAATATATCCAATCGACGTCAGTTTGAACGTAGAATTATAATATAATTAAAATAGAGCTTGAAATGACGCGGCAGTTCGCTATTTGGCGATTTGAACTTCAACTGGATATACAGGGTTCGTTTTAAATCTGATTTCTGTGAAACAAGAAACATGTGGAGCTAGTGAAGTATATCTTTCTAGTGGAAGAGAAATATCGGGATTTCGTCATGTAGATTTTGAGTTATGTCCAAATCAAATTCTCAGAAATGCAGCGCCCTGACCATAAGGATTTAATTATATTTTATATAAGAATTTAAATAGAAATCGAACATCGATACAACTCTGACGATGTAATATCGAGTTGTAAATTCATACAGGAATATTCTGGAGCTGTATGGTATGACACTGTGAATATAGACGATAATATTAATTTTTAAATATTAAATTAAGTTATATTTAAATATATTTATATATTTAAATAGGTTATTTAGGGCGTTAAAAATAGCCACTTTTGCAAACGAAGTTGGAATTCGACGAAACCAGTTTCGTTGGGACCGTAATATCGAACTGTAGTTGCAAGTCAATTTTCGTGATTTTTAGGTATCATATGTGATCATACGAATTTTTAGAAGATAAAAATGAATATAAAGTTGTTTAAATTATTGTGCACCCTAAGTCAGTATTTTGGAGATTTCACAGAATAAGTAAACTAGTCTATATTTTTATATTTTTGGGCTCGTGGGACGTTGGCCTTCTCACCGGTATTTTTATTTCTGTCAATAGCAGTTTTAAATGATAAAAATAAATGAAGCTCAAACCAAACTTATCCCTATATAATACCCCCTTAACTATTCTCTTAAAACCTAATTCCACTCTTCTGAAGTTTGAAACCGGCCGCTGTTTCTTTCCTCTTCTTCAAAACGTGATCTTACAAAAATCAAAAGAAATGGAAAACAAATCCTATAAATTCCGAAACATCCATGAATGGAATCACCGATTGTTCCTCTTCAATCCTATACCCCTCTTTGGAAGTTCGATCTCGATTTTTCTGTGGAAGCCGAGTTCATACGGTGACCTAGGGTTCGATATTGGATGAAAATGGTGCTTCGATCGGGAAACTGATGGTGTATTTGAGTTTAGAGGAGTGAATGGCTCTTACATTGGGATTTTGGTGGTGTTCGGAGTATAAGGAGGTCGCTCGAATTCTGCTATTGCACAGAACTGATGAACGACATATTTCCATTGGGAGGTGCGAGTTTCATCAAATGGGGATGGAGATGTCGGGCTCGGGAAGAGATGACCCGTGGTGGCGACGACTTGACAAACGGTGGTGTGTGATGGATGAATGGGGTGGTTTAAGTTCGGCTATTGTGTAAACGTGGAGGAGCAGTGTAACACCCCACGTCCATTAATGTCACTCACAAAGGGAATGCATTAACTTCCATGGAGGTTATAAGTGAATATAGAACAAAAAAATTACAACAAGACAGATAATAAGTAGTACTTGGAAATCTAAAACTTCATTTTATTGCAGCGGAAACATGTTTATTACATCACAAAACCATTAATCAGAGTCAAGTCCATTATCCATCTTCATAAAACAAAATACATAATCCCATTACACAAATAGCCATTAAAGAAGATAACATGTAATGACCCGAAAATCCGGTAGAATTTGAGCTGACCAAAAACACAAGTCCAACCCCAAATATCACGGAAATTCGAACCATTGATAGAAAGAAGTTAGAGGATGAGGATAGATAAGATAGAAACTTAGAATAGAAGAAGAAGAAGAACACAACATCAGAGTAACACGAATCTCACATCGGAACGAATAACATATAATATATATAACATAACTTGAAATATACATCTGTACTTGAATATACATCAATATCAAAGTACATCACTTACAACACAACAGAAATAACTATAGCTATATGATCCTGAAGCCTCCTGCTCCAAGCTCTTCCAGTATATCTGTAAATTCCCGACTACTTGACTGCCCGTACAAATTTAGGCACCCAAGAGTTTAGGGAAAACAACAAAGTAAACTCCGGGTCAGTCATGGGACTGGTATGAGTAAACAGTTTAAAAACAGTTTCAGAAAACTAAATGATATCTCATAAGACCACGCCGTATAACACGGAACGGGTTTTTCCCTTATGAGAATCCAAACACTTGATTTATCTTTATATCAAAACTCTTTTGATATTATAATAATGTCTAAATCAAGTAAATAACAATCTAGTGGAACGTTTGCATCTCACGTTCCACATATATATACAATCAAAACCGCAAGCACGTATTTGGTAATGGATTTCCAACTATGACAAGGTATGGAATCACCTTCCGCTGGTATATCTCTAGAGGAGAATACACCGAGTTCAACAAGAACATCTTGCAACTCAGCCACACATGACCGACCACTCATTTCGCTTGAGTGTATCGAATGTATATCACCAACGATTGGGATCAGCAACCGTTTCCCGAATGGGTCAGCGTCGACAATAGATTTTTAGAAGTAAATGAAACTCTATATCAGGTGATTCTACACCCTAATAGGTGCGACCTACATAGCCATGCTGCTTGCCCGATTTCTGTCATTTACAGGTTGATGAGGCTAGAAGCTACGCTTTATCATCACACCAGATTCACTTCGAATGCCACATCGTCAAATCCATCAAATCACCGATTGACGTCATCAACAGTACATTACGTGTTAGCTAAAGAAGTTTCCTTCTCCGCTTCCACTCTTGGTACGGTTGAAGAAATCAATGTACGTGACCTTTCTGGAAATACTCTGTCAGACATTCATCCATACACGTCACCCAGGAACAGGATGAACCGAAGGCACAATTTCTATTAATAGAAAAAGTCCTTGCACTCTACTCCGTCTTCGATTATCTTTATATAATCTGATTCGCACGCTACTGCCAATACGGAGTGGTTCTTCGGATAATAATCCAATCGGTCTCTCCATATCGACAACGATGGTCAAAACTTCGATAGTCTGTGATTTAACTATCGAATAAAAACAAGTGTTTCGATAGTCGATGATTTAACTATCGAATAAAACAAGTGTTCAACCAAACATCCAACAATCACTGAGCCTTTAATTAATATTCCATTAATTAAATCACTTCTCTATTTCTTTATCAATACTTGTTAACCAAATATTTTCAATAACCATATTGGCCTTTTACGTTCTTTGGAAAAAACATTTCCATATATCGCCTTCTTTTTATTTTCTAAACTTTAGAAAATATTCATTATTCCATTTCCAAGCTTTGCACATATTTGGGTTAAAACAGATGTTGTGTAAAACATCGTTACGACAACCCAAATACAGTATTTAACTAATTCTTATTCCACATTGATCTTCGAGCCTGAATCTTACTACTTATCGGTATATCATGCAATCAACCAAGTTGGGGTATAATTACCTCTCAGACCTTGACTGAATAACATTTAACGTCAAAACAGACAAGACTACTTACTCGAAAAATCAATACCATACCACTACTTCTCACTTTTAAACACATATATACTTTCTCTTTTATCCTTACGAGGTTTTATTCTTATACTTCCTTTTTGATTATACTATTCTATTTCTAAGTTCGTTTTCTAATCGACTTCTATATATTTTGATATGTTAATTTCTAACTATCAAATTATCTTAAAAATATTCTATCTCCTTAAATTCCCGGAAAAATTCGCCATAACCTCCTTTGTACCGGGAGCATCGGGAAATTTCAAATAGCTTTCCCGGTCCTTCTCATCTCAAAAAGAAAAATAAAAAGCCAAGCGGCTAGCCAATACGGCGCATAAAATCTCATATGGAAATTAAATACGTACCTTTTTGTCGGGCATTCTATTTATTTCACTTCTATACTTTATTCCATACCTGTCTCCTGTATGTCTATACCTGTCCAATCTATTTTAACTATACCAATCGTTTTAACTCAATTTGTTAATTAAATCTGTTAATTAACTTCTTAGTCTAATCCACTTCTATTTATCCAAATCTATTTATTTTAAATCCCATTTGAATTTCTATATTCAAATTCCATTTGAAATACTATGTTCAAATTCTATAGTTAAACTCCATTTGAATTCTATTATTCAAATTCTATTTCAATTCCTTATATTCAAAGTCCATTTGAATTCTCTGTATTATTTATAAACAACGTTTATAACTTCAATTCAAATCCCATATTTCAATTTATAAACAAAGTTTATAAATTCGATTCAAAACCCACTTTTCATTTATAAGCAAAGTTTATAAATTCGATCACTTGTTTTATATATGTAACGACCCAGGGTTTTCGGCTTCGAAAATCGACACAGATACCTTTACTGTACCTCATGCCGACCTTTCCAACACCGAGAACACCGGATTGTTAATGAAAGAATTTAGAGGGTGAGATAAGAAAGAAAGAAATATAAGAATAGAAGAAGAAGAACACAACACAGAGTCTCACATCGCAGTGGAACAAAATATAATATAGAAATAAATCTTTATTGAGAGCTTTAAATGAAACTTACAATCATTAGAGTACATCAACACACTTGGACAGTCATAATAATCTGCCCTTATAAACAACACAGCGGAATATCACTCGATATGTCTGGACTTCTTCAGCATGCCTTTCGTAGTGTTAAATAACCTGAACCTGCAAACCCGGGCTAACCCGAGCATTTACAAAACACCGGGTCAGTCTGGTGAACCAGAGTGAGATAAACTCGCACAGTATTTAGGGTAAATCATCCAATTATGATTTTTAAAGTTAAAAATCCTTTCAAAAGCAAAAGATAATCGTAAGACCAAATCCACACATAAACACGGACGGTTTTTACCTTACGATAACCCCAAATCAGTTTTCGAAATCGATATCTATTCTGATAATATAATAATGTCTAAATACAAATAATTAGCAAATCTAGGGGAACGCTTGCATCTCACGCTCCCCGTATATAGTATACAATCGAAAACCGCGGCGCTTATTGGATATTGGATTTCCAACTTGACAAGGTATGGGACCACCTCCCGCACGTGTATCTCTAGAGGCGAATACACAGGGTTCAACAAGAACGTCTTGCAACCCGGCCCTCACATGACCGACCACTCATTCCTCTTGAGTGTATCGAATGTATATCACCAACGGATGGACTCAAACCACCGTCCCCGAATGGGCAGAATCGATAGAATAAGAAACAAAAGGAATTTCTCTAGATAGGTGATTATACACCCTAATGGGAGCGACCCACATAGCCATGCTGCCTGCCCGATTTCTGTCACCTTCCGGTTGATGAGGCTTGAGGTCAGAACACATCTGATCATCATACACTTTGAATGCCACATCGTCAGATCCTCCGGATATCACTAATTGATATCCACAAAAATACACTGCGGTCAGCTAAGAGAAGGTGTACGGTCTCCTCCGCCATCAACAGAAATACGTTTGAAGAAATCAACGTACGTGACCCCTTTGGAAATACTCTGTCAGACACTCGTCCATAGAAGTCATCCAGGAACAGGATGAACCGAAGGTACCCTCCTACTGCATCCCAGGAATCACCCTACCGATCAGTAGCGAGAAGTCCTTGAAATCCGTAGATTCCAATCACGACAGAATCACTATTGAAATATCTCCGGCCGCTAAACCAGAGAAATCCAATCAGTAGTTCTTCCGCTCAAGAAGATCAACGGTCTTCCATTGCTCAATCTTCAATAATCTTCTTTCACGTATTCGCTGGTCGGAATGGTTTTCGAATATATATTCGATCCCGGTCTTTCCGTACCAACGATCGTATGGTCAGGTTTGATAGTCGGTGTTTTAACTATCAAATAAATAATTGTGTGAATGACATGAGTTTACCCGTTCAGAACCAACACCACATGGCCTCTTTAATTCAAAATGATTAACGATGGTTAATCTCTAACTCTTAAACATTTCAAATATAACTTATTTGACGTCAGGTTCTTGTTTCAACCATTTCATTTCCATATTTAAGAAAATGTGATATTCAATTCCTTACTCAACCATTACCACTCATTTTCCCTTATTGGAAAATCAACTCAATTTATATTACAAACCCACTTTTCATTTCATTACTTGCATACGTTGATCCACTTTCATTTTTGTAAATGAATTCATTTCAAAACTTATTTTTTTTTCATTTCCTTCCATCTCGAAAGTACCACTTTTAATTTCCCACCATTTCCCTTTTTATTTATTTCACCTTGGACATTTATAAACACCAAATTCTTTCACTCCCGTTACTCGGAAAACAACTCATTTAAATATATCCTCGACCCTTTCACTTTCATCTCGTTATTATTTCCCTCCTTTCACATTACAACTAATATCATTCTTAGATAATCCCGAGGTCGTTCAAGTTGGGGTATTTATTTACCTCTCAGACCTTGATCAACAACGGTCTTACCTTTAGATAACCATCAGTTGTAACTCCAACCATATATTTATTTTAATCTCCTTAGCTCTTTTGTTGATAAAAACTTATTATCTTTTGAATCATCCTTTTCGAATATAACCATAAGTTCTTAATCCATCGATTAAGAAAATTAATTTATCAACCATCACATTTCTCTATTACCTTTCTAAACGCTACTTCTCATCACTTGGGTTTTTTTTTTTTTTTTTTTTTTTTTTTTTAAATCCTATTTCTTACCAAATCACTTTTAAGCCTTTCTCTTAATGATCTTATTTCATAAATTTCCTCTAATTCCTTTATTGAGTAATATTTATAAATCCTTTATACCTCAATTCTTTTTATAATTTCGTTTATAAAACATGGTTCTATATAACTCTTCTTTTATAAAATCATCTAAAAACCAATTATGAATCAAATAAATAAATAATAAATATTTATTTGTTTTTCATTCTTTAATTCAAATAATAGATTAAAAAAAAATCCATTCTCAGTTATAAAATAAATTTTATAACTTTAACTCGTCGATCTACCTGACGGCAGGTCGATATCTAAAAATGGTTAATTCATAGGCCATGTGCTGTCGATCACCAAACCAATAATACCCATTTGTTTAAACCAAACAAATGGAGAAATTCTAGGTCAATATTTAATCATCTCATCAAACAATTCAATACTGGTCTCATAACAGTCTATAACGACGATTCAATATCAATCACAACAACCAATCAAAACAATTCATCTATTAAAACACGTTTATTTTATAAACGTGACCAATAAGGTAACTTACCTCAATTGGAACCAATCGTTAAAAATAACGATTTGGATTTCACTGAAATTAAACGACATTTAATTTCATCAGTTCAACAATAACTGAATATATATATATATATATATATATCAGCAATCAGTCAATCACGAGCAACCATAGCACACAAAAATAAAAACCCAACTTATAGAATATAAGCGGGAAATAACTGAGTGAGTTTAACTCACCTTTGTTTGATTTTGTCGATAAATCAGCTTGTTTTCAGTTGAATTAAACGATGTTTCATTTTTCTGAAAAACCCAACTGCTGCCTGCCCTGCTTAGTTCCTTTCCATCACGTAGTACTCATCTCCACGGTCCTGACGTTTTTCGTTTCGTCGAAATCTGATTACGTATGTTCCCGAAATCAATATTTGAAATTTATATAAACATTTAAACTAATTAAACTAAGAAAAATGGGCCTTACTTAACCATTCTCAGCCCAACCCGAAACAATTGAAGCCCGCACCCTTTCCACTTAAAACCCTAAAACGATCGATCCTCTTCATCATAAATCTTCAGTCGTTCCTATTTGCTCCGCCGCCACAAAAATGGAGAAAACAAAACCCTAAATCCTACTCCCTTCCATCGCTTCTTCCCCCAGTAAATCGGACGTCCTTCTCTTCAACATCCTCACCTTCAGTTTCTCCGCCATCCCAGAGACCCAAAACCGAACGCAGCAGCTAAGTATTGTTAAATTCCTGTACTCGTTTTCGTTTTGATTTCTATAGTTTCGTATTTCTTGTTCAATTCGAACTGAGTTGATTTTGTTCGCGGTTTAACTTGCCGTGTATTTATACTAGAAAGTATTGCAATGAACCCTGAATTGTTACATCCTAATTTTTAGATCCTACGGCTATGAAATGTGACCGAACTGATTGATGGATTTTTCGTGATGTTGTATGAGGGCTTTGTGTTGTATTTTTATGTACTGTTTCCTGCTTAAGTACATACATCGATCGAACTGCTCATTCGTAGGTTAGGTGTAGCTGTGTAGCTATTTGAATTGTCTATTCTATTTGAAAATTAAAACTGTGGCATTTATTGGTAAGGCAGAACAGTCCTTGTATAGATACAGCTATTATACATAGTCTGTTTGGGTTGTCATGAGGCTTTAAATTTGTTTATTTCCTTTTCAGATTTGCATTGGGATATAGCAGGACAGTTTATAGATTTGTATAAATGGTTTTTCTGAATATATATATATATGAATATATATGTAGATTTGATTGGGTTTTCTACTATTTCATTTCAGGCAAGAACATGGCCTTGTATTTCAAAAAAATGGATTTTAATAGATTTGATACGGCAGGATGGTTTGTACAGCTTTGTTGATCAGAACCAAAGATTTTGTTGTTTCCTTTCGATTCAAAAGATTTGATGTAACAAGATATATACATATCTGTTTTCCTTTTTCTGTGCATTTAGCTGTTAAGCTATAAAAATATATAGCTGTTCTAGCTATTTCTTAGGTGAGTGTTTGATCTTTCATTTCAGGTTTTTCAGATTTACATGTGGTATTTTTCTCCTTGCAAATCTTTCAACCCTTTTTATATATATCTATGTATGTTCTAGCTATTAATAGCTGTTTTCTTTCTCCTCTCTTTTCAGGGCAGTGGTGCCTTGAAGTGATGGCTGCGCAAGTGATGGTTTTTGGACCAATGTATATAGTGGCAAAAATTTTGTGTACTTGAGATTTGCTCAATATAAATGAATATGTATTTCTTTCTTTTCTCTGCCCATTTGTGTTTGATTACAAAAACACACATTTGTTCTGTTGGTTGTAGGATTTATTTGTTTCAAATTTTGATTTTACGTGACAATGAATCTTCTATGCAGCTTGGTTTGTCGGTGGTTTTAGTTTTTAGGTGAAATGTATTTAAATACTATTCTGACTTTGGTTCATTTAGTAATTGTACGTATAGATATTTTCTTTTTTACTCACATGGTTTCTGTTGGCTAATTCATGTGTGGAAGATGTAGGATGTAGACGAGAATAGGGTATGGCACAGGGATATATTTTTCCCTATCTTATACTGTCGGTCCAAGTACAGACAAAAATATTTGCCAAGACTTTTGAATGAAGGCACCATCCAAAACTATTAAATTATCGGCTACTTGGCTTATAAACTGTGTCCAACTTTTGGTTATAAATAAACATATATGCCGAGTTTGCTGTTTTAAGATTGAGTTTTGAACTTGTAGTTTTATAACATTGAATTTGTACATGATATGTAATAAAGTTTTTTGTAAAATTTTTGATATTGTGACTGTGCTCCTTCAACCAATCAAGGTATGCATGCAACCTTTAGTTCCTCATATTAAGGTGCAAATATTGTTTCATATCACCAAAATTTGTAATATCGATTCAATATAAACGCTTACACTTAACAATCATGTTTGGATCAAAATGATCGAGTTTACATTATTTATTAAACCACGTTTGCACCGCTGAGATATTTGAAATAAATAAGACATACATTATTATTATATTATTAATAATAAATTAAATATTCAATTTAAATTGGCCAAATCTCTTTATTTGGACTCAAATAAATATTTTAAATAAATAAAATATTTCAAATAAATGGTCAGAAAATACGGGATATTACATTCTTTCCCCCTTATAATAATTTCGTCCTCGAAATTGCAAAGGTAAGAAAATATTGTAAACTCCAGTAATTTTTAAGATATATTTAAATAACACTTCATTTTTCCTCAGGGTTTCAATTTATTTAATTCTTTATTAAACAGTGGATGAATTTTATATTCAACCAATCTAATAAGCACACAAAAACCAATTAATAATCAAGGCACAACAAACTCAATCAAATCAACTGAATACACATTCAATATTACTATTCAACATATTTGAATATCAATTGATTGATATTCGATTGATTTCTATTTAATTAAATTTCCAAATTCAAATTAATTTAATTTAATTACAACACCATTTCTTAATTTATTTTCAATATCATTATTAATGATTTAATTCCATTTCACTTAACCCAGTTAAGTTTCAAATTCAAAATCTTAGCCAAATTTTCGAATCCTATTCAAATCAGTCAACACACCATATCTAAATAATTTGAGAAAATTATTTTTCTTTTTTTTTTCTATACAAAAATAAACTTCGGGTAAAATTATTTCATTTACCCTCTTCACAAAACAATATTGTGCCCCTTATCAGCTCAACGCTTTTCAACACTTGAACCAATCAACCACACAATACAAAACATTTGTATATAAAATTTACAAATACGCTCTCATATATATATACACTCAAACTCAATCTAGGGTGTCACTAACCTCATCTCTATCGAGTTATGCCACAGAGCCAAGGTTATCATTAAACCAATAGCTCTGATACCACTGTAACGACCCCGGGATTCGAGTAGGCTTTTCAACCATCCTCTCCTCCCTCGGCACTGGGCTAACCTCCCAGCGTGGCTTACAGAGATACCTCAGAACTGCTTTTACGGCCAGCCTCTCGACTCGACCAACCCACATTGTCGGGAGATGTAGGGGTAAGAGTCTCCCGTTCGCCACCAAACGCGAAGCGAGAACCCCCTATCATCCGTACCAATTAAGCAACCAGCTCTGATACCACTGTAACGACCCAGGGTTTTCGGCTTCGAAAATCGACACAGATACCTTTACTGTACCTCATGCCGACCTTTCCAACACCGAGAACACCGGATTGTTAATGAAAGAATTTAGAGGGTGAGATAAGAAAGAAAGAAATATAAGAATAGAAGAAGAAGAACACAACACAGAGTCTCACATCGCAGTGGAACAAAATATAATATAGAAATAAATCTTTATTGAGAGCTTTAAATGAAACTTACAATCATTAGAGTACATCAACACACTTGGACAGTCATAATAATCTGCCCTTATAAACAACACAGCGGAATATCACTCGATATGTCTGGACTTCTTCAGCATGCCTTTCGTAGTGTTAAATAACCTGAACCTGCAAACCCGGGCTAACCCGAGCATTTACAAAACACCGGGTCAGTCTGGTGAACCAGAGTGAGATAAACTCGCACAGTATTTAGGGTAAATCATCCAATTATGATTTTTAAAGTTAAAAATCCTTTCAAAAGCAAAAGATAATCGTAAGACCAAATCCACACATAAACACGGACGGTTTTTACCTTACGATAACCCCAAATCAGTTTTCGAAATCGATATCTATTCTGATAATATAATAATGTCTAAATACAAATAATTAGCAAATCTAGGGGAACGCTTGCATCTCACGCTCCCCGTATATAGTATACAATCGAAAACCGCGGCGCTTATTGGATATTGGATTTCCAACTTGACAAGGTATGGGACCACCTCCCGCACGTGTATCTCTAGAGGCGAATACACAGGGTTCAACAAGAACGTCTTGCAACCCGGCCCTCACATGACCGACCACTCATTCCTCTTGAGTGTATCGAATGTATATCACCAACGGATGGACTCAAACCACCGTCCCCGAATGGGCAGAATCGATAGAATAAGAAACAAAAGGAATTTCTCTAGATAGGTGATTATACACCCTAATGGGAGCGACCCACATAGCCATGCTGCCTGCCCGATTTCTGTCACCTTCCGGTTGATGAGGCTTGAGGTCAGAACACATCTGATCATCATACACTTTGAATGCCACATCGTCAGATCCTCCGGATATCACTAATTGATATCCACAAAAATACACTGCGGTCAGCTAAGAGAAGGTGTACGGTCTCCTCCGCCATCAACAGAAATACGTTTGAAGAAATCAACGTACGTGACCCCTTTGGAAATACTCTGTCAGACACTCGTCCATAGAAGTCATCCAGGAACAGGATGAACCGAAGGTACCCTCCTACTGCATCCCAGGAATCACCCTACCGATCAGTAGCGAGAAGTCCTTGAAATCCGTAGATTCCAATCACGACAGAATCACTATTGAAATACCTCCGGCCGCTAAACCAGAGAAATCCAATCAGTAGTTCTTCCGCTCAAGAAGATCAACGGTCTTCCATTGCTCAATCTTCAATAATCTTCTTTCACGTATTCGCTGGTCGGAATGGTTTTCGAATATATATTCGATCCCGGTCTTTCCGTACCAACGATCGTATGGTCAGGTTTGATAGTCGGTGTTTTAACTATCAAATAAATAATTGTGTGAATGACATGAGTTTACCCGTTCAGAACCAACACCACATGGCCTCTTTAATTCAAAATGATTAACGATGGTTAATCTCTAACTCTTAAACATTTCAAATATAACTTATTTGACGTCAGGTTCTTGTTTCAACCATTTCATTTCCATATTTAAGAAAATGTGATATTCAATTCCTTACTCAACCATTACCACTCATTTTCCCTTATTGGAAAATCAACTCAATTTATATTACAAACCCACTTTTCATTTCATTACTTGCATACGTTGATCCACTTTCATTTTTGTAAATGAATTCATTTCAAAACTTATTTTTTTTTCATTTCCTTCCATCTCGAAAGTACCACTTTTAATTTCCCACCATTTCCCTTTTTATTTATTTCACCTTGGACATTTATAAACACCAAATTCTTTCACTCCCGTTACTCGGAAAACAACTCATTTAAATATATCCTCGACCCTTTCACTTTCATCTCGTTATTATTTCCCTCCTTTCACATTACAACTAATATCATTCTTAGATAATCCCGAGGTCGTTCAAGTTGGGGTATTTATTTACCTCTCAGACCTTGATCAACAACGGTCTTACCTTTAGATAACCATCAGTTGTAACTCCAACCATATATTTATTTTAATCTCCTTAGCTCTTTTGTTGATAAAAACTTATTATCTTTTGAATCATCCTTTTCGAATATAACCATAAGTTCTTAATCCATCGATTAAGAAAATTAATTTATCAACCATCACATTTCTCTATTACCTTTCTAAACGCTACTTCTCATCACTTGGGTTTTTTTTTTTTTTTTTTTTTTTTTTTTTTTTTTTAAATCCTATTTCTTACCACATCACTTTTAAGCCTTTCTCTTAATGATCTTATTTCATAAATTTCCTCTAATTCCTTTATTGAGTAATATTTATAAATCCTTTATACCTCAATTCTTTTTATAATTTCGTTTATAAAACATGGTTCTATATAACTCTTCTTTTATAAAATCATCTAAAAACCAATTATGAATCAAATAAATAAATAATAAATATTTATTTGTTTTTCATTCTTTAATTCAAATAATAGATTAAAAAAAAATCCATTCTCAGTTATAAAATAAATTTTATAACTTTAACTCGTCGATCTACCTGACGGCAGGTCGATATCTAAAAATGGTTAATTCATAGGCCATGTGCTGTCGATCACCAAACCAATAATACCCATTTGTTTAAACCAAACAAATGGAGAAATTCTAGGTCAATATTTAATCATCTCATCAAACAATTCAATACTGGTCTCATAACAGTCTATAACGACGATTCAATATCAATCACAACAACCAATCAAAACAATTCATCTATTAAAACACGTTTATTTTATAAACGTGACCAATAAGGTAACTTACCTCAATTGGAACCAATCGTTAAAAATAACGATTTGGATTTCACTGAAATTAAACGACATTTAATTTCATCAGTTCAACAATAACTGAATATATATATATATATATATATATCAGCAATCAGTCAATCACGAGCAACCATAGCACACAAAAATAAAAACCCAACTTATAGAATATAAGCGGGAAATAACTGAGTGAGTTTAACTCACCTTTGTTTGATTTTGTCGATAAATCAGCTTGTTTTCAGTTGAATTAAACGATGTTTCATTTTTCTGAAAAACCCAACTGCTGCCTGCCCTGCTTAGTTCCTTTCCATCACGTAGTACTCATCTCCACGGTCCTGACGTTTTTCGTTTCGTCGAAATCTGATTACGTATGTTCCCGAAATCAATATTTGAAATTTATATAAACATTTAAACTAATTAAACTAAGAAAAATGGGCCTTACTTAACCATTCTCAGCCCAACCCGAAACAATTGAAGCCCGCACCCTTTCCACTTAAAACCCTAAAACGATCGATCCTCTTCATCATAAATCTTCAGTCGTTCCTATTTGCTCCGCCGCCACAAAAATGGAGAAAACAAAACCCTAAATCCTACTCCCTTCCATCGCTTCTTCCCCCAGTAAATCGGACGTCCTTCTCTTCAACATCCTCACCTTCAGTTTCTCCGCCATCCCAGAGACCCAAAACCGAACGCAGCAGCTAAGTATTGTTAAATTCCTGTACTCGTTTTCGTTTTGATTTCTATAGTTTCGTATTTCTTGTTCAATTCGAACTGAGTTGATTTTGTTCGCGGTTTAACTTGCCGTGTATTTATACTAGAAAGTATTGCAATGAACCCTGAATTGTTACATCCTAATTTTTAGATCCTACGGCTATGAAATGTGACCGAACTGATTGATGGATTTTTCGTGATGTTGTATGAGGGCTTTGTGTTGTATTTTTATGTACTGTTTCCTGCTTAAGTACATACATCGATCGAACTGCTCATTCGTAGGTTAGGTGTAGCTGTGTAGCTATTTGAATTGTCTATTCTATTTGAAAATTAAAACTGTGGCATTTATTGGTAAGGCAGAACAGTCCTTGTATAGATACAGCTATTATACATAGTCTGTTTGGGTTGTCATGAGGCTTTAAATTTGTTTATTTCCTTTTCAGATTTGCATTGGGATATAGCAGGACAGTTTATAGATTTGTATAAATGGTTTTTCTGAATATATATATATATATGAATATATATGTAGATTTGATTGGGTTTTCTACTGTTTCATTTCAGGCAAGAACATGGCCTTGTATTTCAAAAAAATGGATTTTAATAGATTTGATACGGCAGGATGGTTTGTACAGCTTTGTTGATCAGAACCAAAGATTTTGTTGTTTCCTTTCGATTCAAAAGATTTGATGTAACAAGATATATACATATCTGTTTTCCTTTTTCTGTGCATTTAGCTGTTAAGCTATAAAAATATATAGCTGTTCTAGCTATTTCTTAGGTGAGTGTTTGATCTTTCATTTCAGGTTTTTCAGATTTACATGTGGTATTTTTCTCCTTGCAAATCTTTCAACCCTTTTTATATATATCTATGTATGTTCTAGCTATTAATAGCTGTTTTCTTTCTCCTCTCTTTTCAGGGCAGTGGTGCCTTGAAGTGATGGCTGCGCAAGTGATGGTTTTTGGACCAATGTATATAGTGGCAAAAAATTTGTGTACTTGAGATTTGCTCAATATAAATGAATATGTATTTCTTTCTTTTCTCTGCCCATTTGTGTTTGATTACAAAAACACACATTTGTTCTGTTGGTTGTAGGATTTATTTGTTTCAAATTTTGATTTTACGTGACAATGAATCTTCTATGCAGCTTGGTTTGTCGGTGGTTTTAGTTTTTAGGTGAAATGTATTTAAATACTATTCTGACTTTGGTTCATTTAGTAATTGTACGTATAGATATTTTCTTTTTTACTCACATGGTTTCTGTTGGCTAATTCATGTGTGGAAGATGTAGGATGTAGACGAGAATAGGGTATGGCACAGGGATATATTTTTCCCTATCTTATACTGTCGGTCCAAGTACAGACAAAAATATTTGCCAAGACTTTTGAATGAAGGCACCATCCAAAACTATTAAATTATCGGCTACTTGGCTTATAAACTGTGTCCAACTTTTGGTTATAAATAAACATATATGCCGAGTTTGCTGTTTTAAGATTGAGTTTTGAACTTGTAGTTTTATAACATTGAATTTGTACATGATATGTAATAAAGTTTTTTGTAAAATTTTTGATATTGTGACTGTGCTCCTTCAACCAATCAAGGTATGCATGCAACCTTTAGTTCCTCATATTAAGGTGTAAATATTGTTTCATATCACCAAAATTTGTAATATCGATTCAATATAAACGCTTACACTTAACAATCATGTTTGGATCAAAATGATCGAGTTTACATTATTTATTAAACCACGTTTGCACCGCTGAGATATTTGAAATAAATAAGACATACATTATTATTATATTATTAATAATAAATTAAATATTCAATTTAAATTGGCCAAATCTCTTTATTTGGACTCAAATAAATATTTTAAATAAATAAAATATTTCAAATAAATGGTCAGAAAATACGGGATATTACAATATACCTTCAAAACAAGTTAATGTTTTCTATAGTTTTAAAGTCCATTTGAATTCTATATTCAAATCGTTTAAAGTCCCTTTGAATTTCTATATTCAAATCTATAGTTCAAAGTCTATTTGAATTTCTATATTCAAATCTATAGTTTAAAGTCCATTTGAATTTCTATATTCAAATCCTATTTCAATTCCTTATACTCAAAGTCCATTTGAATTCTCTGCATTATTTATAAACAACGTTTATAACTTCAATTCAAATCCCATATTTCAATTTATAAACAAAGTTTATAAATTCAATTCAAATTCCATCTTTTCCTTTTATAAACAAAGTTTATAAATTCGATTCCTTGTTCATATATATTCAAAACAAGTTAATGTTTCTATACTTCATTTAAAATTCAAATTCTATTCATAAAAATAGAATTCCCCTTTTAAATTTCAAATACCCTTTTTGATATTTTTATAAATCAATAATCAAACTCCCGGGATATTTTCAACAATCAAATCAACCACTTTTCAATCATTTGATTTTAACACATCATATATGAATATATATGAAATCAAACAAAACAACAACAGATAATATATTTTTGAGGAATCCAGTTGGATTCCTCCAACCTGTTTTTCCTGCATCCACAGATGTTAGTCAACAAAATAATACCCATCCTGCTTCGAGGCAGGATATCGCGGTATAGAAGGTCATCCACTAATCATAGCGTGGGGCGTATAGGGTAATCATCCGCTATGAAACCGCGGGCATCCGCTAATGAGACTGCGGGAATCCAACCAATCATCAACCCAATATATATATAATAGCCCTAAATAACTAATATATTTTTCAAAATAATCAGACAGCATTTAAACAAGCATAACAATTATTTTTAACTGTATAAAAATAAATTCTAAAGAACAGGTGAGTGAAGTTTACTCACTAGGGTTTAATTCGTTGAAGTAGCGATTTATTTCGATTAGATTAAACATAAGTTTAATTTAACCGAAAACTCTTATTAGCTCCAAATCACTTGGAATAAATTCCACTGCGAAGCTTTTGCCAATCCGAATCTAACATAATTGGTTTCACTTGAACCTAAGAACGTATGAACATGTTATAAATATTACAAGTTTACGAGAGTAAAATATATATAAATTTTGTTCATTACCGATTATAACTAATTTTTTATTTAATACCTTAATTTGATAAGTCTACACATTTATTTTACTTACCAACTAATTCCCTTTTTTTATAAACCAATTAGGTTAGACATGATTAAATAAACTTAAATCAACTAATTAAATTAGTAATTAATTATACCTAATTCCTTATAACCTGGATTTGAAGATCGATCTCCTGCAGCAAATTCCAACTTCATACTTTCCTACTTGAACCCAACAAACTCATGCCCTGTCAAAACTACACAGCACACTTTGTCGTGCACTTCAGACTCCTCCATCTCCATTAACACTCGCAAAAACAACCACAGCTTCTATGTCCAAAAATCAGTGATCGAAGTCACCTCAGACTCCAGACCGTCATCGATTTCCTATTTGATAGACTAAAACCACTGCCATCCATTCAAAAAGCATGCGCCTGCGATAACCCCAAATCTTGAAACCAGGCTACAGAGAATCGCTCGAACCTACATACCAGCGTCGGCCTCCCTCTATGAATCGTGAATGCCACAGTCGAGCTTCAGGATGTCTCGATTCCTCGATTACTGATTTGGATTTGGTTAAAATCCCTTTTCAGTGTTAACTTGAGATCGTGATTCCCCAAAACAGTCAAGCGCGACAGATGATATCGCACCTCTGATTTCCTTACAAGCTTCAGATGGCCTCGCGAGCATCACGGATTCCCATTCGAATTGATTTTATAGAATTTTCTGAAGAATTTGAGGTAGATGGATTTCGAAATCCGTCACTATGAAAAGAACGAACGAAAATAGGAATTTTGGTTGAAGGATTTAAAGGGAACGACCCCTTTTTCTTTGCGGATGGAAATAAGGCCACGAGCCTTTTTAATTTGTGGTGAAGGACGGAAAATGTGTACCATTCTCCCCCTTTCTATTTTCGCCTTGTTGTTTCATTTATGTCCACACTAAAGCTATGATATTTTATTTATTTTAATTCGTTGTCCTTTAAATTAAAATATCCCATGTCTTCGAACTCCTTTCTGAACCTAAAAACTATCATTTTTAGGGTAATGCCCCTGTTCTGAATCTACTGGGATCAATCACGAAGTCCAGTTCAATCGTCTGTGGAAGATATTTATTTAATTCAATATAAATTAATTTCAGCCAATTTATTTCCTCGATAAATGGATAAATATCATTATCGTTATAAATTCAAATAAAATTTCCTATAAATTATTTGAACTGTATTTAATTCAAATAAAAATTTGAATTCAAATAAATCCATTTTCGTATTCCGATAACTTGATATATTTGATATTAAATCGAAACTGATTATTAAATTGATAACTCAAAAATAAATATTCATTTAATTTATCAAATTAATATTTTAAAACCGTATTAAATATTCGAATCTAACCGACGGAATATCCGGGTCATTACATTCTTCCCCACTTAAAATAATTTCGTCCTCGAAATTGCTAAGGTAGAAAAAGTGCTACAAACCCATTTATCTTTTCAAAACTTATTGATGTTGATACTCAACATTTCAAACTCCATTCATAACTCTCTTTCGAATAAATCCTTATTCGATAACTCCTCCCTTCGAATAACTATATTCGATAATCTCTCTATCAAATAACTAGATTCGAAAACCTTTCTTCGAATAAACTATATTCGATTTACTCTATACAATTTACTCTTATCAATTAACTCTATTGGATTTAACTCTTTTCGATTAACTCCACCGAATAACTAAATTCGATAACTTCTTCGAATAACCATTATTCTATAACTCACTTCGATTAAACTAATCGATAACTCTTTCCGATTAGACTATAATCGATAACTCATTTCGATTAACAAATAATCGATAAATCCTTCCGAATAACCAAAAATCGATAATTCCTTTCGAATAAACTATATTCGATTAACTCCATTCGCTTGACTCTAGATCGCAGCGATCAAAATGGTTACGCCTGATTCCCCCAGGAAACATCCGACCGCCCTAGGCTATCTGCAGCCCTGCGAATTACGCTAGCAGTCGTACGAAATGGCAACTTATCCTGAGTAACCATGTTTGACCAACTCTATCTCAATAACTATATTCGATCAACTTTAATTGAATAACTATCATTCAATTAAATTCTAATTCGATTAACTATGTTCAATTAACTCTATCTGGTTAACTCTTTCTCTAATCGATTTATTCTAACTCTAATCGATTATTTCTAACTCCAGTCGACTTCTCCTATTCGAATAACTCCTATTCGATAGCGTTTATTCATTTATAAAGATTTACTTTTAGTAATGGTTCTTCACTTTACAAATGTTCTCTTTAATAACGTTACTTCACTTATACAAGTGTTGTGTACTCCTTCTATTTAAAACTATCGGTGTTAAAAACCAATATCTCTTCTCTATATAGGCTCAGACTTATATATTCCATTTATCGAATGATAAATACCTGATTTAATTTATGAACTGTTATTTATAAATAAATCCTTTCTATTTATCCGTTAAAAATAGATTTCCATTTTCTATTCATCTTCTAAATATTCCTTTGATTAAATTCCATTTATTTAACAAATAAATATCTCATTTATAACATTCTATTTATTTACTATAAATAAATATTTCCATTGAATCTATTTGTAAACGTTTTACAAATATTCCCTTTTAAATTCTATTTGTAAATGTTTTACAAATATTTCTCCTTCTATTTATTTGCACACAACTTTCTTTGTATTTGGGTTACAAATATATTTCCTTTATATTTGTTTTACAAATATAATTTCTTTTAACTCTTTTGGTTTTTCCTTTATTCATTCCCAATTCCTATTTCATTCACATTGATTTTAAACAGTTTATCCATTTCGATCCATTTAACTTACTTAAGTTAAATTTAATTTTCAACCATTCAAATTCCCATTAACTCGTTGCTAATTAACCGTTTTGCCTATCTCACCCTTTTTATTTGAATATAACTTGTTCAAATATACGTCAACTTAATTATAAACTAATCTAATTATATTTTTTCCAACTCGAGTTATATTTCGATTATCGAATATAAATTCTCAATCTCTTTCATTTATCCAAAAACCCAATTTCGATTCAAATTTCCTTTAACTAATTATTCTCCAATTTAGTTAATTCTATTTAACCATTTAAAATATGATTTTTGTCTAAAAAAAAAATCATTTCACTTACTTCACTGGAGTTCATATTTATTTTATCTCTCCAGTCTGGATTTTCCTCATGGCCATTCGGATTTTATTTACTTTAAAAATCCTTTTACTTATATATATAAACTATTGTGGTTTTTAATGGTTTCTGGCGCTGCTTTTCAAAAAATTTGATTTTGACGTAACTCAAAATCTATACGACGAAATCCAGATTTTTCTCTTTCATTAGAAAACTATCGTTCAACCGGTCCCGACGATTCTTGTTTCAAAGAATTCCGACTTCAATTGAGTTCTGTATGCTAAATTGAAGTTCGAATCGCCAATTTACGAACTGCCGTGCTATGGCGAGCTCGTTTTAATTATATTTATAAATATAGACGTTTAGCCTTTTGTTTATAATAAATTCAACTCCATTCTGATATATTTTCAATATATATCCAATCCATTTCACATAATATTCCCGATCTATTTCACGTCTAATATTCAAATCCTATATATTTACAATATTCGATTTCCATTTGAATTTCTTTACTCAAACTCTAAATTTGAATTTCCTTTATATTCAATTTCCATTTGAATTTTCTTCTATTCGAATTCTACTTCAATTCCTTATCTTCAAATTCTATTTGAATTTCTTATCTTCAATTTCTATTTGAAATCCTTCATTCAAAACTCACTTCAAATCCCTTATTCAAATTCCATTTGAAATCCTTTATTCGATTTCTATTTAAATTCCTTTGTTCAATTTCTATTTGAAATCCTTTGAATTTAAATTCTATTTCACTTTGAATTCAAATTCTATTTTACTTTGAATTCAAATTCTATTTTAATTTCACTTTGAATTCAAATTCTATTTAAACTCCTTTATTCAATTTCTATTTAAAATCCTTTAAATTTTCTTTGAATTCTAATATTCAACCTCCACTTTATTCTCATTGAAATTCTATTTAATCAAATTCCATCTGAATTCTAATATTCAAATCTCTATTTGACTTTTCTTTATTCAAATCCATTTGAATTCCTTTGAATTCAAATTATATTTCACTTTTTCTTATACAATTTCTATTTGAATTTTCTTTATTCAAACTCATTTGAATTCCTTTGAATTCTTATTCTATTTCACTTCTATTTGAATTATATATATATATATTCAAATTCCTTTATTTTACTTCTATTTGAAATCTATATTCCAATTCCCATTTCAAAATTCCTTTGAAGTTATATAAATATATACATATATCCCAAATTCAAAACATTTGAATTTTCAAACAACTTGTTTTTTTTTTCAAACAAATTCCATCAAAACTTTTGTAAGGCAGCAATTCAACACTTAGAAACTCGAAAATGAACACTGATGATGTTGCGACCATCATCAGAATTATTTCCTAGCTACTGAATGAGTTCAGTGCTTTATTTCTTTCAAAACCCATTTAGAAAAATATTTTCCCAACTCCCAGGATTTTAAATTCTGAATTCTGGTTGGAATTCAATTTCAATTTATCTCATTTGTATATTTGATTTCATATACAAATTCCATTGGTTATATATATAACTTTTTCTGTTTTTATAATCTAATTTGATTATAATCCTAACAATCAACTTAACTATTTGAAAACAATATCGTGTCCAATCTTCTGTTCAAGTGTTTATAAACTCCTATCGACTTCGTGGCGTCCCACGATTCGACCAAAATTTATAATCCACTCAACAGACTAGTCAACACAATATAAAACAGTTTTTATATCAAATAACAAATACGCTCTCTCGTATATATATACACTCAACTCATTCTAGGATACTACTGATCCTATCTCTAATGAGCACATTTCCACACAGCCTAGGTATTCGCTAAACCTAAGCTCTGATACCAACTGTAATGACCCTAAAATCCGGTAGAATTTGAGCTGACCAAAAACACAAGTCCAACCCCAAATATCACGGAAATTCGAACCATTGATAGAAAGAAGTTAGAGGATGAGGATAGATAAGATAGAAACTTAGAATAGAAGAAGAAGAAGAACACAACATCAGAGTAACACGAATCTCACATCGGAACGAATAACATATAATATATATAACATAACTTGAAATATACATCTGTACTTGAATATACATCAATATCAAAGTACATCACTTACAACACAACAGAAATAACTATAGCTATATGATCTTGAAGCCTCCTGCTCCAAGCTCTTCCAGTATATCTGTAAATTCCCGACTACTTGACTGCCCGTACAAATTTAGGCACCCAAGAGTTTAGGGAAAACAACAAAGTAAACTCCGGGTCAGTCATGGGACTGGTATGAGTAAACAGTTTAAAAACAGTTTCAGAAAACTAAATGATATCTCATAAGACCACGCCGTATAACACGGAACGGGTTTTTCCCTTATGAGAATCCAAACACTTGATTTATCTTTATATCAAAACTCTTTTGATATTATAATAATGTCTAAATCAAGTAAATAACAATCTAGTGGAACGTTTGCATCTCACGTTCCACATATATATACAATCAAAACCGCAAGCACGTATTTGGTAATGGATTTCCAACTATGACAAGGTATGGAATCACCTTCCGCTGGTATATCTCTAGAGGAGAATACACCGAGTTCAACAAGAACATCTTGCAACTCAGCCACACATGACCGACCACTCATTTCGCTTGAGTGTATCGAATGTATATCACCAACGATTGGGATCAGCAACCGTTTCCCGAATGGGTCAGCGTCGACAATAGATTTTTAGAAGTAAATGAAACTCTAGATCAGGTGATTCTACACCCTAATAGGTGCGACCTACATAGCCATGCTGCTTGCCCGATTTCTGTCATTTACAGGTTGATGAGGCTAGAAGCTACGCTTTATCATCACAACAGATTCACTTCGAATGCCACATCGTCAAATCCATCAAATCACCGATTGACGTCATCAACAGTACATTACGTGTTAGCTAAAGAAGTTTCCTTCTCCGCTTCCACTCTTGGTACGGTTGAAGAAATCAATGTAGGTGACCTTTCTGGAAATACTCTGTCAGACATTCATCCATACACGTCACCCAGGAACAGGATGAACCGAAGGCACAATTTCTATTAATAGAAAAAGTCCTTGCACTCTACTCCGTCTTCGATTATCTTTATATAATCTGATTCGCACGCTACTGCCAATACGGAGTGGTTCTTCGGATAATAATCCAACCGGTCTCTCCATATCGACAACGATGGTCAAAACTTCGATAGTCTGTGATTTAACTATCGAATAAAAACAAGTGTTTCGATAGTCGATGATTTAACTATCGAATAAAACAAGTGTTCAACCAAACATCCAACAATCACTGAGCCTTTAATTAATATTCCATTAATTAAATCACTTCTCTATTTCTTTATCAATACTTGTTAACCAAATATTTTCAATAACCATATTGGCCTTTTACGTTCTTTGGAAAAAACATTTCCATATATCGCCTTCTTTTTATTTTCTAAACTTTAGAAAATATTCATTATTCCATTTCCAAGCTTTGCACATATTTGGGTTAAAACAGATGTTGTGTAAAACATCGTTACGACAACCCAAATACAGTATTTAACTAATTCTTATTCCACATTGATCTTCGAGCCTGAATCTTACTACTTATCGGTATATCATGCAATCAACCAAGTTGGGGTATAATTACCTCTCAGACCTTGACTGAATAACATTTAACGTCAAAACAGACAAGACTACTTACTCGAAAAATCAATACCATACCACTACTTCTCACTTTTAAACACATATATACTTTCTCTTTTATCCTTACGAGGTTTTATTCTTATACTTCCTTTTTGATTATACTATTCTATTTCTAAGTTCGTTTTCTAATCGACTTCTATATATTTTGATATGTTAATTTCTAACTATCAAATTATCTTAAAAATATTCTATCTCCTTAAATTCCGGGAAAAATTCGCCATAACCTCCTTTGTACCGGGAGCATCGGGAAATTTCAAATAGCTTTCCCGGTCCTTCTCATCTCAAAAAGAAAAATAAAAAGCCAAGCAGCTAGCCAATACGGCGCATAAAATCTCATATGGAAATTAAATACGTACCTTTTTGTCGGGCATTCTATTTATTTCACTTCTATACTTTATTCCATACCTGTCTCCTGTATGTCTATACCTGTCCAATCTATTTTAACTATACCAATCGTTTTAACTCAATTTGTTAATTAAATCTGTTAATTAACTTCTTAGTCTAATCCACTTCTATTTATCCAAATCTATTTATTTTAAATCCCATTTGAATTTCTATATTCAAATTCCATTTGAAATACTATGTTCAAATTCTATAGTTAAACTCCATTCGGAGTTTACTTTGTTGTTTTCCCTAAACTCTTGGGTGCCTAAATTTGTACGGGCAGTCAAGTAGTCGGGAATTTACAGATATACTGGAAGAGCTTGGAGCAGGAGGCTTCAGGATCATATAGCTATAGTTATTTCTGTTGTGTTGTAAGTGATGTACTTTGATATTGATGTATATTCAAGTACAGATGTATATTTCAAGTTATGTTATATATATTATATGTTATTCGTTCCGATGTGAGATTCGTGTTACTCTGATGTTGTGTTCTTCTTCTTCTTCTATTCTAAGTTTCTATCTTATCTATCCTCATCCTCTAACTTCTTTCTATCAATGGTTCGAATTTCCGTGATATTTGGGGTTGGACTTGTGTTTTTGGTCAGCTCAAATTCTACCGGATTTTCGGGTCATTACATAACAAGCTGGACTTTACTTCAAGGGTCCAAGCTTTCCAAAGAGATGAAGCAATCCAATCAAGCTCCACTAGAGCTGGGTCCAACCTGAGGACCTGGAGGGGAAAAAGGATAGAAATGGAGGGGGTCAGACATAAAGTCTGGCGAGTATGATAATTCTAACAATACTATTATCAAAATAACTAGACTAAGGCATAAACTGGAAGACAAGTAAATGTCTATGAACTATTAGGAAGATAAAGATAGCGTTTAAGATAACGTTAAAGATAACGGTAAAGGCATACCTAATTACTAACGAATAATTACTATACTGCACCGCAAATTACTACACTGCACCGCACATTACTACACTGCACCGCACCAGTCACCCTAAAGGTTGATCCCACTTGCTTCACACAGAAACATATAATTAGCCTTACGTACCCCTAGCTGACTACATAGGTGCCGTCTGCCCCTATCTCCACTAGGTGTACCCCACTAACCACTTTCGATCGGCTCCCTACTCGTAGATACCCGTGCTGGCCCCATAGTGGGGTGTATCACTCCCCTAAAGTGGCAACCCGATACAACTTGAGAATGCAAGGCTTATACCTACACGATGCAACAACGTCTTACCTACCAGCCCGGGTCCACACACGAATATGAAACCCGTTGGACTTGCGTTGCCACCGCTCCCCGTTTTGGCCTCTTATAGTCAAGCCCAGTATGCGTGTCCCGTCCTCGACTTGGGTCGAGCCCACAAAGATACGTTTGGGATACTGGTTGAAATGGGCCCCCACAAGCTACCCACCTAAGCTTGTCACCACTAGTATATCCCACTTAACCCTCTTAGTCATGTTCATTTACATGTGTGTTTGGTTAAGTCTTACTAATCGTATTTCTCATGCCACTAAGGGCACCCACTAGATTCCACATGCCACCCAAGGCACCTACTTAACCCTCATGTCCCACCTTACATGTTTATCTGGTTAAGTATTTCTTAATTTATTCAGGCCATAACCTCGTAAAGACCTCTCACATTAGACTGGCATTTATGGCAGCTGGATTTGTCGGGCCGGTCCGGGCAGTCTTACACCATAAAAGAGTCTAACCTCGTGTCTTTACAACTTGTTATGCTTTAGTTTAGGCCTAGGACCTCTCACATTGGGCTGACATTTGTGACCACTGGATTTGCCGGGCGGGTCCAGGCAGGTTTACGACACAAACGAGTCCAACCTCGTGTCCTAAGCATTGATTATCACTTATAATCTTTTACCCCAGTTTTAATAATTCCCTATCCAAATTATTAATTAAGTCCACTTTTATTGATGTCCATAATTGACTCAATTATGGTCATCCACTCATGGTATGCAAAATCATATCAATTGCACCCCAACATCTTATTATTAAATCCCTAATATTACCCCTACCCCACGTTTATACGTTCGCTTATTCGACGCATAATATAGGCTAGACTTGAATAGTATAACGCATAGCACAAAGATAAACTATCACAACATATAGATAATTAAAATAAATCTAATCATAATAGGGGTGAAACTTGCATAAACTACGCATGTTAAGGCTCAAAAGGTGTCAACTTGTTAAATGTCACAATTTACATGATATGATCATAGCCCAAATCTATACATAAACTTGCATATGGGGTTTTTAGGCAACATTATGATGGTGTGAACTAGCATAGGATATCACATATTTCATAGCATAATTCTAGATGTCATAATAGATGTCATGGCATGTGTTCATAACTTTTCTAATCAATCTAACTTGCATATGTAACTTGTCATATAGATCAACATAGCCCAAACATGGTGATTTAATTAATATGAACTAACTAGCATAGATGGCTTTCTAACATGTATGATTCATCACAACTTAGCATAGAAACTTTCAACATACATAACATCATCATAGCATGATTTACAACATATAAGATATCATCACCACATAGCATATGATTAATAACATGATAACATATACGACAATTCACATCATCTACTCATAATCCATTCATGACTTAACCTAATTAAAATGATAATAATCTTGTTAAGACTATCATATTCACAATTAGAGAAGAAAAGAGTGTTTTGCTTTGCTTTAGGGTTGAGAGAATTAGAATTGAATTAGCTTTTCTTCCTTCTTAGTTGGCGGCGGCTCCATTGATTTCCATGGCGACGGTATGATGGTAACTATTCTATTTTTCTTATGAATTAGGGTGAGAGACTACCTAGGTATTTATAGAGTTAGGATTTATTTTAGACCGTCAGATCAACTCAGAACTAATCCCAGCCAACCAGATTAGGTCAGAAACCCTAATGGGTCATTACCCAATTAAAAACAGGTCAGCCAGAAACCCTAGCCGCCAGACCAGGTCGACACCCAGGTCGACACTACAGTCGACCTGGGGGGGGGGGGGAAGTCGACATGGTAGTCGACTTGGGGGGGGGAGGTCGACACTAGTGTCGACTCCCCAGTCGACCTGCCTGGGCGGGAACACTTTTCTGTTTAAATTTTTAAATTTCCTGCGAGCTATTTTGAATTTTCTGAAACTTCCGATGGCCATAACTTCTTCATACGAAGTCCAATTCATGCAAACTCGGACTCTATATCAACCAGAATTCCGAGGCGAACACAATGGCGCAACCTATTTCCCACAATTCTCACATCTGAGATTAGTTATTCTTTAATTTGTGAATATTAATATTAATAGAATTACGGGGTGTTACATTCTCCCCTCCTTAAAGGATTTCGTCCCCGAAATCTTCAAGTTAAGAAGAATGTATATCCTAACATCCAAACAACCATCTACTCAACCATCAAACACAGGCATCCATTGTCCTTGTAGACTTCTAATGCTTTCATGTTTAAATGCACAGTGTGTGTATATGTCCCTATCTAATGCAAAATCAGGCGGTCCACTGATTCAGTTGACCTCCTTTAATGCAAACCATGATAGTGCCATGCGTCCATTATGTATGAAAAAGTTCCTTAATGCTACATATTATCTCTATATGCGTGCACAATCATTATCTGAATGCAGCATCCATATGATTAAACAATCATCATACATCCATTTTACTAAATACAGCCATTTATATGCAGTATGAAGTGACCGAGCCGATCTAGTGCCTAATAGTGTGTGTATATGCGTCCACGAGCAACCACTAGCAACCACTTGCATCCACTTTGCATCCATCATACATAACATGTCTCAAACACATGTTTCAACCATAGGATTATCCTAACTAAAGGTCAAAGATACTAGCGAGAGGATACGCTAAAGGTAAGATAAGTACAAGATAAGCGATAAAGGAGAAATTAAAGGACATACGCTCGAAAAGAAAAGGGTATCGTGAACGCATCTTCTCTTCTGTCTCCCAAGTAGCGTTGCTCTCATCATCTCCCCATTGTACTTTGACTAGCCTGACCTCTCGATTTCTCAGCTTCTTAATCTCCGACCCAAGAATGCATGTAGGAGCTCGTCGAATCGTCGCATCACGCTCTACCTCCACCTCTCTAAGCAAACTCGGCTCTACCACCTCCGCGGTCTCGTGCAAGCACTTCCTCAAATGTGATACATGGAATACGTCGTGTACACCACTAAGTCTCTCCGGCAACTCCACTCTATACGCCATTTGTCCAATCTTCTCCTTAATAGGAAACGGCCCTACAAACCTTGGTGCTAACTTCCCAACGGACCCAAAGCGAACAACGTTCCGTAATGGAGACACTTTGATAAAGACCATGTCCCCAACCTCAAATTCAAGATCCGTCCTTCTCTTATCCGCATATGATTTCTGCTTATCTTGCGCTGCTTTCATCCTCCTTCGAATCAAGTCGATCTTCTCTGAAGTCTCTCTAATCATATCGGGCCCAAGTAAGATCTTGTCCGTTGACTCCCACCAACATGTAGGTGAACGATAAGGTCGTCCATAAAGAGCTTCGAAAGGTGCCATGCCAATGCTAGATTGAAAGCTGTTATTATATGCGAACTCCACTAATGGAAGATGCTCTTCCCATGTACCCCCAAAGTCTAGGATACATAGCCTCAAAAGATCCTCTAGAATGCGATTCACCCTTTCGGTCTGGCCGTCCGTCTGAGGATGATATGCGGTGCTCAAACATTACTGAGTCCCTACCGCCTCTTGTAAGCTTCTCCAAAATTTGCTAGTGAAAATAGGATCGCGGTCGCTCACTATGCTAGAAGGAACACCGTGCAAACGAACTATTTCTCGGACGTATACAGAAGCTAACCATGGAGCTATCCTCTTACTCTTCACGGGAATGAAATGGGCGCTCTTAGTAAGTCTATCTACTATAACCCAAATCCCCGTATTACCCTTTCTCGATCTCGGTAATCCGTCAATAAAGTCCATCGAGACGCTTTCCCACTTCCATAGTGGAACCTCCAATGGTGAAGTAACCCACTGGGTTTCTTTTGCTCCGCTTTTACTTGTTGGCACACCAAGTATCTAGCGACATACTCGGCCACATCCCTCTTCATACCGGCCCAAAAGAAAACTCGCTTCATGTCTTTGTACATCTTGTCCCCGCCGGGATGAATGGTCATCTTCGAACGATGTGCATCGTCAAGAATAGTCTTCCTTAGGTCATCGTCTTTTGGTACACAAAGTCTACCGTCCCTACGTAACCAACCCTTATCATCTAGGGTATACCTACGGAGATGGCTTGATGACTCCCCCCTTTGAGCTTTTCTACTAACTCAACCAACTACGGGTCGTCTCGCTGTGCCTCGCCAATCCGTCCCAAAAGCGTAGGTCTGACCTCCAAGGATGCTAGCAAACCGGGTACGAAGTCAACGGAAGGTCTAAAATCAAACATAGAGATGAACTCTAAACTTCGCCGCTCAACAAACAAAGGACTTAAGGATAATCTTTTTCTACTTAAGGCATCAGCCACCACGTTACCCTTGCCAGGGGTATATGCTATCTCAAAGTCATAGGACGCCAAGAACTCCATCCACCTTTGCTGCCTTAAGTTCAAGTCCTTTTGAGAGAATAAGTATTTTAGCGATTTGTGGTCAGTGAATAATTCGAATTTCTCGCCAAGAAGATAATGACGCCAAGACTTAAGCGCGAAAACAATAGCGGCCAACTCTAGGTCATGCGTGGGGTAATTCTTCTCATGCGCTCTCAACTGCCTTCCACCATAGGCTATTACCCTACCCTCTTGCATTAAGACTGCGCCTAGTCCTGTCCCACAAGCGTCAGTATATACGGTAAATGGCTTACTCCCGTCTGGCAGCACTAAGACTGGGGCTGAGGTCAAAGCTCTCTTCAAACGTTGGAACGCATCATCACAATCTATGTCCCATGTGAAAACTAGGTTCTTATTCGTCAAGCGTGTTAATGGAGCTGATATCTTTGCGAAGTCTTTGATAAACTTCCTTTAGTAGCCAGCCAACCCCAAGAAACTTCTCACTTCGGTAGCATTTTTAGGGACCTTCCAATCTTGGATGGCCACCACCTTCGCGGGATCCACGGCTATCCCTTCCTTGGAAACCATGTGCCCCAAGAACCGTACTTCCTTCCTCTAGAAGTGACACTTAGAAAATTTAGCCTTAAGGCTATGCGCTCGAAGAGTCTCCAACACTTCCCTAAGATGTAGGGCATGCTCTTCTTCATCCTTAGAAAAGATCAAGATGTCGTCTACAAAGACTACCACGAATTTGTTAAGGTACTCCCTAAACACCCTACTCATCAAATCAACAAAGTATGCGGGGGCGTTTGTCAAACCGAAGGGCATCACTAGCCATTCATAGAAACCGTTGTTTGCGAACAAATTATACAATTGTAAACAACTGTAAAATCCGTTCGGCTTTCCTAAACAACAAGGATTGTTGTAGAGGGTGTCGAACTCTGGGACCAAAAATATTTTAATCAATAAATCCAATCAAGTTATTCCAAGATTTTGATTGATTGAAAACACAGAAAATAACAACAATTAAAAAAAGAATTATCTAATAAGAGAAAGCAATTAGGGGATAATGACATAGACTAGATTCACAATCATCAATAGCCAACAAATAAATATAGATCTAATTCATGTTTCTGTCACAAACACGAATCAACGATAAATAGATTTTTAGAAACAAATAAGTAAACAACGACAAGCATAGCCTATGCAGGAGCTGAGCTCTTAAACAACCATAGACTATCAGGACAGATTCACAAATTAATTTCTAAAAACTTAAAATTAGATCTAAATCTGATAATTGTTAGATCGAACACGAATATACCCTGTGAAGGAGCATAGCTCTTAAACGACACAGAATATGAAGGTTCAGATCTAACCCTTGATTCTGAACCAGATCTACATGTATACAGTCCTCATCTATTGGCTATGTGATTCATGTTGAATCATATCTATTAGCGTCATCACCCCCTAATCAAAGGGGATTAGCTAGACATAGCTAAAGAAGAGGAAAATAAAATAACAGACATAAATAAAATAAAACTAAAACTAAATAGAACAGGGGAAGAAGAATGATTTTATTCCAAGAAGAGAATTACAGAATAAAACCTAATGTGTTTTTCAATGAATGAGATAAAGTGTATTTATAGCTGATATGACAAAGGCTACTTGGCAAATTCCACAATGTGGGACTAAAGAATTAGCCCAAATAACACATAAGCTAGTGTGAACGGGGTTGTAGAGTAAGAGGCCTTGTAAGTGAGCCAGTGTGAACGCGTGCAGTGCATGAATGAGAAGCCTTGCAAAGGAGCTAATGTGAACGCTACATGAGTGAAATGGTCTGCAATTGAGTCAATGTGAACACAATATGAGTCTTCAGTGAGCCAAATCTACCCAACTAAACTCTATTTGCAACCGTTCTTCAAGCTTTAAACTCTTCAAGCTTAAGTAATTTTAACTTCACTCTTTTTCAGCAAATTCTTCACGCTTTATTCATCAAATGCTCTGAACCATGATTCTTGTCAACAATCTAAAAACATAGCTATAAATACACAATATCAATTATTTAAAAGATAAAATAAGATAAATATGCGGATAAAATATACACATTTACGTGTATATCAACCGTCTGGAGTCCTAAAGGCAGTCTTGTCAATGCTATCCTCAGCCACTCTCAACTGATGGAAACCAGTGGCTAAGTCCAACTGCGAAAACACTGAGGCGCCAACTAACTGATCGAAGAGATCGTCAATCCTCGGCAGTGGGTGTCTGTTCTTCTTAGTAAGCTTATTAAGTTCTCTATTGTCCACTCAAAGTCTAAGGGACCCATCCGCCTTCGTGGCAAATACTACTGGAGCACCCCACTCCGATATACTTCGTCTTATGAACCCCTTCTCAAGCAACTCCTTCACTTGCTTATCGAGTTCCCTCCTTTCACGAGGAGCCATGTGGCGTACTGGCAAAGATACTGGTTTCGCATTATCCACAAGATATATTCGAAAATCTATCTCCCGCTTCGGAGGTAAGCCCTTCACCTCCTCAAACACATCCGAATACTCTCGGACCACTCTAACAGATCGTAGATTTTCCTCAGACGCGTCAAGCGATTCTAGATAACTTAGCATAACAGAATTGATGGGATTACAAAAGATTTCGAGAGTGTTGCCAAGACGAGTCACGAGCCTAACTACTCTCCTTTCACAATCAAGAACGACCCCCATTTCTTTATAGCCAATCCATTCCTAGAATTAGCCCATAGCCCGTGAAGCCCAACACATAAGCATCACATCTAAACTCAACGCTAAGTATAGAAATTTTCAAATCCAAACACATCATGGACAAATGAGCTGAGCCCCCAATTGGATTCGAAACAACTAAGGGATCCTCTACTAAACTGGTGTTTAAGTGCAGTGATTCAACTAATGATGTAGAGATAAATGAATGCGATGCACCCGAATCGAATAAGGTACAGACAGGATGATCAAAAAGAAAAACTAAGCTTTCAACAGAAATGGTTCTACCTCGTTCTTGCAGCGGTGGGACCGCAAGAGCCTGAACTTGTCCCCTTGCCTGCCCTGGTGCTATAAGAGCCTGCACCTGTCCTCCCGAGGTAGCCCCTGCCCTCTGCCCCTTCCTTGGGCAGTCCACTAAATGTCCTGCATCGCCACAATGAAAACAGCCAGTCTTCTTTTTCTTTCGGCAGTCCTTACTGAGATGGCCTGGGGTCCCACAGTTAAAACATTTCTTCTTTCCCTTGCCATTATTGTCTTTACCACCCTTCTTGTTTTGCTGTTGGGGTTTCTTCTGATCCCCGTTCTTCTCGGGTGCCTTATCGGCTTTAGCACTTTTCTCCTCGTGCATGAGTGCCATTTCTACTAGCTTCTCAAAGGTGGCCCCCATAGGGATGTGGGTCATGGCCAACCCTTGCAACGGTTCATTCAAGCCATTCATGAACCTTAGAGCCTTCTTCTCCAGCGTGTTCACTAAGTCCAAACCAAACCTTGCTAGCTGATTAAATTTGTTGACATATTCTTTCACTGACGAGCTTCCTTGCTTCAATGTCAAGAACCTTTCCATATATAGTTTTTCTTCCGCCCTAGAGAGAAACTTCGCCTCGAACCTACGTCTAAAATCCGCCCAAGAGTCAACAGGACGCTCCCCATTAGTGACCTCCCACCAAAACGAGGCCTCTCCCTTCATTAGCCAAGCTGCTAATCTAACTCTCCTCCCTTCTTCCACTTCAAAAATTTCTAGCAATTCTTCCACCTCCTTAAGTCAATCTCTAGCTTCCACAAACGTTTCTGACCCTTGAAAGGGTTTTCCCCCCATAGCTTTAAATTCCTTGCATGTCTTTGCAAAAGTATCTACGCGAGGAGGAGGAGGAACGGGTGCAACTGGTGGTGGAGGAACATTGGCTGGACCCGCAGCGGCCCTAGCCTCTAACAACCTCCTATACCATCCTGGTATCGCTACACCGTCAGGTAGGTTAAGATCTTAAGCCATGCTGAAACGAAAAAAGGAAAGATTCAAAATGGAGAATTCGAAAGATAAAGATATATGGCTATTTGGGGATTATGTTTTTCATAAAAACTTCCTCTTTAAATTTCTCATTAAAACATGTTTTTGAAAACATTCCTTCCAAAAATAACTATTTTTCTAAAGTATTTTTATCTGTTCTGGTAACCTTAAGCTCTGATACCACGTGTAACACCCCACGTCCATTAATGTCACTCACAAAGGGAATGCATTAACTTCCATGGAGGTTATAAGTGAATATAGAGCAGAAAAATTACAACAAGACAGATAATAAGTAGTACTTGGAAATCTAAAACTTCATTTTATTGCAGCGGAAACATGTTTATTACATCACAAAACCATTAATCAGAGTCAAGTACATTATCCATCTTCATAAAACAAAATACATAATCCCATTACACAAATAGCCATTAAAGAAGATAACAAGCTGGACTTTACTTCAAGGGTCCAAGCTTTCCAAAGAGATGAAGCAATCCAATCAAGCTCCACTAGAGCTGGGTCCAACCTGAGGACCTAGAGGGGAAAAATGATAGAAATGGAGGGGGTCAGACATAAAGTCTGGCGAGTATGATAATTCTAACAATACTATTATCAAAATAACTAGACTAAGGCATAAACTGGAAGACAAGTAAATGTCTATGAACTATTAGGAAGATAAAGATAGCGTTTAAGATAACGTTAAAGATAACGGTAAAGGCATACCTAATTACTAACGAATAATTACTATACTGCACCACACATTACTACACTGCACCACACATTACTACACTGCACCGCATCAGTCACCCTAAAGGTTGATCCCACTTGCTTCACACAGAAACATATAAATAGCCTTACGTACCCCTAGCTGACTACATAGGTGCCGTCTGCCCCTATCTCCACTAGGTGTACCCCACTACCCACTTTCGATCGGCTCCCTACTCGTAGATACCCGTGCTGGCCCCACAGTGGGGTGTATCACTCCCCTAAAGTGGCAACCCGATACAACTTGAGAATGCACGGCTTATACCTACACGATGCAACAACGTCTTACCTACCAGCCCGGGTCCACACACGCATATGAAACCCGTTGGACTTGCGTTGCCACCGCTCCCCGTTTGGCCTCTTATAGTCAAGCCCAGTATGCGTGTCCCGTCCTCGACTTGGGTCGAGCCCACAAAGATACGTTTGGGATACTGGTTGAAATGGGCCCCCACAAGCTACCCACCTAAGCTTGTCACCACTAGTATATCCCACTTAACCCTCTTAGTCATGTTCATTTACATGTGTGTTTGGTTAAGTCTTACTAATCGTATTTCTCATGCCACTAAGGGCACCCACTAGATTCCTCATGCCGCCCAAGGCACCTACTTAACCCCCATGTCCCACCTTACATGTTTATCTGGTTAAGTATTTCTTAATTAATTCAGGCCATAACCTCGTAAAGACCTCTCACATTAGACTGGCATTTATGGCAGCTGGATTTGCCGGGCGGGTCCGGGCAGTCTTACACCATAAAAGAGTCTAACCTCGTGTCTTTACAACTTGTTATGCTTTAGTTTAGGCCTAGGACCTCTCACATTGGGCTGACATTTGTGACCACTGGATTTGCCGGGCGGGTCCGGGCTGGTTTACATCACAAACGAGTCCAACCTCGTGTCCTAAGCATTGATTATCACTTATAATCTTTTACCCCAGTTTTAATAATTCCCTATCCAAATTATTAATTAAGTCCACTTTTATTGATGTCCATAATTGACTCAATTATGGTCATCCACTCATGGTATGCAAAATCATATCAATTGCACCCCAACATCTTATTATTAAATCCTTAATATTACCCCTAACCCACGTTTATACGTTCGCTTATTCAACGCATAATATAGGCTAGACTTGAATAGTCTAACGCATAGCACAAAGATAAACTATCACAACATATAGATAATTAAAATAAATCTAATCATAATAGGGGTGAAACTTGCATAAACTACGCATGTTAAGGATCGAAAGGTGTCAACTTGTTAAATGTCACAATTTACATGATATGATCATAGCCCAAATCTATACATAAACTTGCATATGGGGTTTTTAGGCAACATAATGATGGTGTGAACTAGCATAGGATATCACATATGTCATAGCATAATTCTAGATGTCATAATAGATGTCATGGCATGTGTTCATAACTTTTCTAATCAATCTAACTTGCATATGTAACTTGTCATATGTAACACCCCACGTCCGTTAGTGTCACTCACAAAGGGAATGCACTAAGTTCTGTGGAGCATTTAGGGTAAAAGATGCAGATAAATTACAAGACAGACAAAAATTAAACAGCGGAAAATAAAACTTTGCTTTATTGATAAAATAGTTTGTACAATGGTTTCTTTACAATATCAGAGTATCATCTGTCTTACAAAATAAAGAAGCATAAAAACAACATTTATATTCCCCGATTTTAGCAAGAGCCAGCCATAGCATCTGAAAAGAGAATCCAAGCAAACTTCGAAAAATCTTCAAGCTGGGAAAGAGTGGCTGTCCAACTTAACTTGAGCTAAACTATTCCCTCCTTTACTACCTAGGGGGGGGGAACGGAAGAAAAGAAGGCGAAAGAACAACAGAGTCAGACATAAAGCCTGAGTAAGTTCAGTAACTTCTAGCATGTGAACATGGAAAAACAAAACGACATGAATTAACTGAATACAAGATTACACCATGACGATAGGGTCAACAAGATTAGACAAGGTAGTCACAAGATATGCTAAGATAAGATAAACTGGATACGCTCTAATACTTTCGCCGCTTCGCTATTTCCTTGTTATACTGGTTTCTATATCTCTGCACCGCCTATCTAGTGTCCCATCTAGTAACGATAACGTGATCCCAATCCCTGTATTTTCCATCGCCTTTAGGCATCCAATTATTTATTTGTTACCTAGATTTAATCTAGGGTTTTCTACCAAGTGCCTTCTAGATTCAACTAGAGTTTACGCTGTCTGCTGAACGCTTCTCGGATTCAGAATTTATGCCACCTAGTTCAACTAGGAATTATGCTACCTGTCGAACGATGCCCCCAAGTCTAGGACACACTACCTAGAGTGGTATATGTTCCTATACTTCCCCACGCATGTATCGCGAATCGTTATCGCTTGTCTAGATGCACATGTCATGTAATGTGCGGTCCGAGTCCTGTGACAGGGCAAATCAAGGAATACAGAACTCGGTCGGGAGCTTTCAGATATCTGCCAATGCAGATGCTAAGGTCTGTTTTTATTCCAGTGGTTATGGTCCCACTTGACCCCTCCCTCAACTAATGAAAGGCACACCTTGAAAAATGAGAACTATACGCCGGCCCTGGTGCCCCACTATCTTATGGCCATCCTCACCCATAACTAGATAGCAAGTATATGGTCTTTTGGAGTTCTCCGCCTTTCCGCTTCACGTATCTCGATTGACTCAAGATGGATGGTAGACGACGAGTCGCTATCACAGGGCTACCGTTTGCTCGCCGAATCACGCCGGTCCATCCTAGTCTTTAGGTTGCCATGTATTGCAACCAAGGCATACCCCTGGTTCTTCTACGCAGACCTTAACCTCTGTGGGCCCAGGCGGATCATCTGCAGCCTCAGAGAGGGATACCAAGAGTACCCTCACGTCCCCTCGAAGCCTCGGGCTTCGTAACCCAATTCGTTGGAGCCTTCTTTCTACTCAGACGGACATTCGCTCCTTCCCGTGTTATACTAAGAATTACTACTTAGTTTTACTAACTAAGATTTACCACTTAGTTTCCAGAATCGTTGTTTTCTTAACTAAGGTTTACTACTTAGTTCCCTTTCCCGTTAATTTGTATTGGTTAAGTGTCATTAGTCAATTCAATCCAACTTAACCCTCTTCATTCATCCTGTTATACTGGTTAAGTGTTATCAGTAATTCATGTTGACTTAACCCCACCACAAACCAAGTTATATTGGTTAAGTATTTCTTATTACTTAACCCTACCCATTCACCCTGTATTGGTTAAGTGTTCCTTTTTAACTTAACCTTGCCCGTCTGTCTTAACTAACATGTTATTAATGGTTAAGTATTATCCCTTCATGTTTTAGACTTAACCTCATTCCTTTATCACAACCTGATGGTTAAGTGTTCAGGTTTACCTAACCCTACAGTCTAGCCCAGCTAACATATCAAAATTGGCTAAGTGTATTAGATTTTATTTAACCCCAACCTCTAGTCTAGTTAACATATTAATTTGGCTAAGTGTATTAACTTTACTTAACCCCTACAAGTCTCGTTTTGCTACCTTGAGTTTGGTTAAGTGTCTCTATGGACTTAGCCCTCCCATTCTAGCTTAACTGTGTTAAGTGTAAGTCTAAACCTAACCCCACCCATCAGTCTAGTTATCATGTTGAACTGGTTAAGTGTCTTAGTTAACTTAACCCTACCACTCACATTAGACAGATATTGTTGCGAATACTGTATGTGCCGGTTGGTTCCGGGCAGGTTTACATCGCAACTCAGTCTAACCTCGGGTTAGGCATATTCGTGTTTTCTAAGCTCAAAGGGGTTTTGATTAGTTTTCAAATCAGGTTTTGAAAGTAACCATCCCATCCGTCGGATCAGTTAGGGATAGCCAGGGAGAGCAAGAAACTTGTATTTTCCAAACTCAAGCCTAGACACTATCCTCTCTGTCACCCTAGAACTTTCTGGCTTATTATTAAAAGAGATGTCGTTAATAAACCTTTAATTTGTCTAAATTCACATTTCCTCATTTAGGCCAGATTCTATAGGTAAATTATTCCTAATTTACTTATTTCCCAATTACTCTTTTAATGTAAATTGTCTACATTTATTTCTATGGCCCATTTCCCTTCCTAAAACATATTTATGCTTTTTGGTATGTAAACTATACCAAATTAAGTGTCACCAACCATGATTTTTCTAAACCAGACAGTTATTCTCAATTATGGCCAATTTCACATTTATGCCAATATACTTACCGTGCCAAATTAGCTAATCCAATTCCGATTCAACATTCTAATTCACGTCAAACTAGACTTATTACTCTAGTTCACTATTCATGTAAATGCTAGATTTACATGTCAATACTAGATTCAAATTACACATCTTATAATTCATGTCAAATTTATCCAATTTGCATTTCTATGAACATGCCATAATACATGTTACCAATTTATGCCAATTTCCTAGTTAAACTACGTTTTTAGTAAATTTCATATTTTGCCCAAACCGCATTCCCACCGTTCGTATAATCGTGATTCATTCTAGATTATAAATAAAGCTAGGTTCGTAGAAAATAGGGAATGAACCAAAGATGCTATGCAAAGGATAGACATACTAACTGGCATAAAAAGGGTTGAATAACGACGTCGGTTCAAGAACATGGGTAGACCTAACTTAATAGGTAAATTCCCAAGGTCTAAAACCAAGAATAGACAGAATAAAGGCGTAGGTTCAAGAACATGGGTAGACCTAACTTAATAGGTAAATTCCCAAGGTCTAAAACCAAAGAAAACAAAGAACAGACAGGATAGATAATCGGGTTTAGACCCAATTTCAGAGTCACAAAACTTAAACACTTTCCTAGTCATGAACCATAGGTGCTTAATCACAGTTGTCCCCTTTATGTCATAGGCAATAGTTTATGCTTTTCCTAATCAAAGGCATAGGCTGGTGTTCACAGTCAAGAAAATAATTCTCATAGTCAC
Source organism: Allium sativum (assembly GCA_030737875.1). Lineage (NCBI taxonomy): Eukaryota > Viridiplantae > Streptophyta > Magnoliopsida > Asparagales > Amaryllidaceae > Allium > Allium sativum. The sequence goes on from CM060909.1 coordinate 293,689,110, forward strand.
AGTCACAGTCATAGGCAATATTCATAGTCATAGGCAATGTCCATAGTCATAGGCATATGGTTCTAAGGTCCATAGTTTCATAGTCACGGTCTTATTTGTCCTCGAATCATAACAGTTCTTAATTAGGTTCAAGAGTATAGGCACTGATTCGAATAGAGAGAGAGAGATTTGGCATATTCTTTTATTCCTTTAATTTCATGTCACGAACAGAGAAAAACGTTCAAATCTAGAAATAACTGACTTACAGAGATTAGATTAGAATAGAAAGGAGACGTTGCTATGATTCGTAGAAAAACAGTCGTTGAAGTTGTTTGAACCTCCTCTTGAATCCTAGCTTGTCTTGAACCTCTTCTTGAAAGTCTTTTAACAGCATTCCCTCGTCTTGATTTATTATATATATATATATATTATTTTACTCACTTATTTATTTATTTCAGAGGCAGCATAAGGATAGAAAATAATTGTGAATAGAGAAGAAGACCAGGGCTATTTATATAGTGTAGAAGTCAACGAATCTGGTCAGAAGGGCGTCCGAATACAGAAGAACGAACCAGGTGCAGAAAACAGGAAAAAGCGGGGGGGGGGGTCGATCCCCAGGTCGACTACCCAGTCGACCTGGGTGACCCAGGTCGACTACCCAGTCGACCTGGGTGACCCAGGTCGACTACCCAGTCGACCTGGGTGCCTTGGGCGGGAAAATTCCCGCCCAGCCCATTCTGGGTCCGATTTGAATTTTGAACCTGACCTGTTTTGAAATTTGAACTTCGCTAAATCTTCCGGAGGCCATATCTTCCTCATACGGACTCCGATTTACGCAAACTCGGACTCGTTTTCATGCAGAATTCCGAGATGAACGCAATGGCGTAGCCCGTTTACCTTGATTTTGATTTTAACTTTTAATTCTGCCCTGATTTGTGAATCCTAGTGTTACAGAATTACGGGGTGTTACATCATATAGATCAACATAGCCCAAACATGATGATTTAATTAATATGAACTAACTAGCATAGATGGCATTCTAACATGTATGATTCATCACAACTTAGCATAGAAACTTTCAACATACATAACATCATCATATCATGATTTACAACATATAAGATATCATCACCACATAGCATAGGATTAATAACATGATAACATTAATGACAAATCACATCATCTACTCATAATCCATTCATGACTTAACCTAATTAAAATGATAATAATCTTGTTAAGACTATCATACTCACAATTACAGAAGAAAAGAGAGTTTTACTTTGCTTTAGGGTTGAGAGAATTAGAATTGAATTAGCTTTTCTTCCTTCTTAGTTGGCGGCGGCTCCATTGATTTCCATGGCGACGGTATGACGGTAACTATTCTATTTTTCTTATGAATTAGGGTGAGAGACTACCTAGGTATTTATAGAGTTAGGATTTATTTTAGACCGTCAGATCAACTCAGAACTAATCCCAGCCAACTAGATTTGGTCATAAACCCTAATGGTTCATTACCCAATTAAAAACATGTCAGCCAGAAACCCTAGCCGCCAGACCAGGTCGACACCCAGGTCGACACTACAGTCGACTTGGGGGGGGGAAGTCGACATGGTAGTCGACTTGGGGGGGGGGAGGTCGACACTAGTGTCGACTCCCCAGTCGACCTGCCTGGGCAGGAACACTTTTCTGTTTAAATTTTTAAATTTCCTGCGAGCTGTTTTGAATTTTCTGAAACTTACGATGGCCATAACTTCTTCATACAAAGTCCAATTCACGCAAACTCGGACTCTATTTCAACCAGAATTCCGAGGCGAACACAATGGCTTAACCCGTTTCCCACAATTCTCACGTCTGAGATTAGTTATTCTTTAATTTATGAATATTAATATTAATAGAATTACGGGGTGTTACAAGCAGGTGTCGTTCTTTTTCTAGAGGAGGAAGATGGTTTCGGGTTGGTACTTTATAAGTGGTAATGGGCCATAAAGGGAGGGTTGAGCCCACTTAAATTTTTAACCAAGTTTATTTAATAAATGTGTATTAACTTCGTAATGTAATAACTCTACATACTACATCAGAAATTCGAACGGTCAGATTCGTTGGGACCGTATGGACGAGTGCTTCACAATGAAGCTGACTGGAAGTGGATTGGGGCTCGTTTGAATTTATGGCGAAATAAATTGTTTGATTCAAATCAAATAACAGTTTATCGTTCTTTAACGATGAACTGCAAATGTGAGTAAATCTCACCAACTCTGTTCAGTTTATACTTTTATAAATTGTACTTTATTTTGATAGATAATGATTGCTGTGTATTGATTGTATTGGACTGTTAAATAGATTTGATTGAAAACATAGATATAGTTATATATAGAAAATCGACAATCAACTATTGATTCTGTTTAGCAGTTTATTTCATGTTGATGTGAAAGTAATGATATATATATATACATATATTGTTTAACATCTGTGGATGCAGGGAAACAGGTTGGAGGAATCCAACTAGATTCCTCAACATTTATTTTACTATGATATATATATATTGTGATATATAATGTGATATATAATCTGACATTGATTATATGTGTTTGAACGATATTTATCGTTGTTATATGGTGTGTTAAATACCATAAGAAATACCAGAATGTGGAAAAGGGATTTTCAAAGTATATTTTGAAAATAATTTATTTATATAAAATCAATGGATTTTATATTATAAAAGAAAAAGGATTTTGAAATAAAGGAATTATGTTTGTAAATCAAATATAAGGGAATTATATTTGTAAATCAAAAATAAGGGAAAGAATTTGTTAAACATGTATAGAGGGAAATATTTGTAAAACAAATATAAAAGAAAATATTTGTCAAACAAATAAGAAGAGAAATATTTGTAAACCATTTACAAATAAAGATAGAATTATAAAGGAAATATTTGTAGAACATTTACAAATAGATTAAAAGGGATTATTTATTTATTTAGGGAATAAATAGAATTAGAATAAAGGAATATTTATTTGAGAAAATAAATAGAATAAAGGAAATATTTATTTAGAAAATAAATACGATATTATAAAAGGAGTTAGAATTAATCAGTTAGAGTTAACCAGTTAGAGGTAATCAAATAGAGTTATTCAATTAGAGATTAATCGAAATAGAGTTAAACAAGATTGGAAACTGACTAGAGATTAGTTAAGTTGAATAGTTTTCTGAGTATCGATCTGATGTTGGTTTCGGCCTTCGGGGTTTATACTTAGAGAATTGTTCTCCTACTAGTTTACAGTCAGGGATTGATGGTTGTGGAAGGATAGTGATATGTAAATAAACAAAAGGAAATGTTTTCCAGTGTTAATAACATATATTTTCTAAACATAAAAAATAAGGGAAATATGAATATATATATATATATATGATTGATGATTGATTGATAGAATTTCCATCTGGAAATGATATCATGTTTGCACACGTGTTTTTCTTTGATAGTTAAATCATAGACTGTCAAAGTTTTGACCATTTTAACGTTGTTAATATGGAGAGACCGGTTGGATTATTATCCGAAGAACCACTCCGTATTGGCATAAGCGTTGCGAATCATATATGCCAAAGATAATTGAAGACGGAGTTATGCAAGGGCTATCCTGTTTACAGAATAGTGCCTTCGGTTTGTCCAGTCCCAGGATGACCTGTATGGAAGAATGTCTGACAGAGTATATCTGGTAGATCACGTAAGTTGATCGTTTCAAACATATTTACGTTGGTGGCGGAGGAATTCGTTTCTCTTAGCTGTATACCAGTGGTATTTTTGGGGAAATCAATTTGTGATTTGGCGGGTATGACGATGTGACATTCAAAGTGAATGAAGATGTGGCATGTAAAAGATAAGCGTAGCTTCTAGCCTCACATCCGGTAAATGACAGAAGTCGGGCAGGCAACATGGCTAAGTCGGTCGCTACGAAGTAGGGTGTATAATCACCTATCTAGAGAATATTCATTTGCTTCTTTAATCTATCAATGCTGTCCCATATATATATACGGGAACGGTTGCTGATCCCAACCGTTGGTGATGTACATTCGATACACTCAAGCGAAATGAGTGGTCGGTCATGTGTGGCTGAGTTGCAAGATGTTCTTGTTGAACTCCATTGTATCGTTCCTAGAGTACACTGATCGGAAGGTGGTTCCATACCTTGTCATAGTTGGAAATCCATTACCCAATACGTGCTTGCGGTTTTGATTGTATACTATATATGTAGAACGTGAGATGAAAGCGTTTCTGCTAGATGATTAATATATTGTGGCTTATAGACATTATTATAATATCAAAACGTTTTTGATATAAAGATATTTTGGATTCTCATAAGGGAAAAACCCGTTCCGTTATACGGCGTGGTCTTACGAGATATCGTTTACTTGTTCAACTGTTTTAAACTGTTTTACTCATACCAGTCCCATGACTGACCCAGAGTTTATTTTGTTTTGTTTCCCTAAACTCTTGGGTGCCTAGATTTGTACGGGCAGTCAAGTAGTCGGGATTTACAGATATACTTGAAGAGCTGAAGCAGGAGGCTTCAGGATCATATAGCTATAGTTTATTTCCGTTGTGTTGTAAGTGCTGTACTCTGATAAGTGCTATTGTATACATAACTGTTATATTTCAAAGTTATGTTATATATTGTATGTTATTCGTTCCGCTGTGAGATTCGTGTTACTCCGACGATGTAAGTTCTTCTTTTCTTCTTCTATTCTAAGTTTCTATCTTATCTATCCTCACCCTCTATCTTCTTTCTATTAGTTTCTTGAATTTCCAGTGCAATTTGGGGTTGGACTTGTGTTATTTGGTCAGCTCAAATTGGACCGGATTTTTGGGTCATTACAACGTGCTTCTTAAGCCACTGTCTGGGCTTTTGACATCAAAGCAGAGGATGTACGTGCTTTGTTGGCCACTCTTTGGGACTATGCATCTGGTGCGCTTGGCAAGCTTATCCGCAAGCAGGGCCCAAGGTCTTACCCAACCTCCCTCCAGGAGGCGCCGTATCCTGACCAACATAGGTGGTGATAAGGTCTTAGAAACTTAGATTGGGCCATCGTAGACACAGAACTAAGATTTACTCTTTTGATGCTCTATACTGACCATCATAGGTTCTGATAGAGGATTACACGTCACCCCCCTCTAAGGAGTACCCTATCTTGACCATCATAGGCGATGATAGGGCTTTGCGTTCCCTTCTGCGGGTAACGCAAAACATAAGCAGAGGTAGGACATGCTCTTCTGCGAACAAAGGTGGGACGTGCTTTGTTCTAGCAGAGGCAGGGCATACTTTTCTATGAGCAGAGGAAGGACATGCAAATTTTAGATGCAGCGCCACGACCAGTTCTGGTGTGAAACGGAGGCTTATGCTTTAACCTTGCCCCTCTGATTTAGGCATGGAAAAAGACTAACACACCACCCCCTCCGGGGGATGCCTTGCCCTGACCAATTTGGTGATGAAAAGGGTTTTTCTTTTCTTTTATCCATTTGTGGCTTGACCTATCCTTGGTCATTTCAAGTTTGTGGGGGTCTTCTCCCTTGCACTCGTGTATGTAACCTTTTTCCTTTCTTAAAGACCTTATCGGCGTGACTTTCTATATCTTCTTTACATATTTTTGTAGTTTTCCTTGGCTTAAGAAGTTGATGATCATTCTCTCTAAAACTCTACAATGTTTGTTTCGTGTTCGTTTACCATATGGTAGTAGCAATATGGCCCTTCCAACTTGACTTCGTTTTTAGGTCTCTTCTTTAATGACGGCCAGAAGTTTAACTCATGTCTAGTTAAGAAGTAGATACCCTCAATTGACGTTGTGAGCTTACAACCTTTTGGCAATCTTGACTCGAAAGACTTCTTTCATTGTTGCATTTTGACCTTTTTGCTACTCGATTTTGTTTGTCCCTCTTCGTTTCTAAACTTTCTCTTGACTGCCTTTCGACATGGGGTAATATCCCTTTCATACCTTTTTATAGTAAGAGGAGTGGATGCCTTCTCAACCTTCCGTTTGAATATGGTTCCCCTAGCTTGTGTTTGGATAGCCTTCTTTATACAATGAAAGGGGTCATATCTTTTCATCGAGGAATGATTTAGGGTAAAGATCAGAGTTGGTCCCAAATAGAAGTGGTTAATGCTCCATCGATCAGGATCATAAGGATCTACACCCTTCTCTTTCTCTTGAATATGCAGGTTTTCTAATTTAAACCTTTTGGTTGTCCATCGCTTGCTAATACTTGTCCCAACCATGGGGAATCCATTAGTGACTGATAGAGCCCTATTATTCATAGTACTCGCTTCTTCAAAGCTTTAGTCCTATCTAGAACAGAATAACACAGGTAGATATTTGGTAAGGTTAAGCAAAGGATCAGAGGATCAAATCCTCCTTCTAACGCCAAAATGTTAACTATATTTTTCGTCAACACCGGAAATAGGTCAATGGGAATGGACCTAAGGGAAAAATAGGATGTTTAGCCTTTTCAAGTTTGGGTTAGTTCACCGTTCCTAGGTATCAAGATCTGGAATCCAAAAGAATAGTTACTATTCCCTCGATGGGGTGAGTATCATGCTTATGTGATTCAAGGACCAACAGTTACCTTGGGGAGAAGGATCACTAAATACAACCCTTGACAAAGGACTTAACGGATGGTAGAAAGGGGTTCTGCACCAAGCTTGCTGAAAGGCCTAAGTTGTAGGAAGGGTTTAACCTTGTAGGAAGGGGTATTTCACCTGATACGTAGAAAGGTCTGGGTAAGGACTCATGCACATGTAAGAAACAAACAGTGAGTTATGCCAATAATAAATAAGAAATAACACGACAATCTCATAAGAAGACACCATACATATTGATTCTTTCTTTATTGATCTTTGATTTAGAATACATTAGCAGAATAGTAGAAATCCCCAAATCAATCTAAGAATTAGGGTTTACTCCTGAAAGAAAGAGAACAAGAATAAGAATGAGAAAATCCATCCTCAATATGAGACCCCTTGGGTCTTATTTATACAGAATTTGAGGCCTCTTCTGCTGTTAGGCTATTGGGCCTGTAAGAGCCTTTGTCAGCTGGTTTTCTCTCTGGTCTCGGATGTTTGGCTTTTGACCGCTTTATGATGCTGATCATAGCTTCCGTAATGAAGGTTCTGGTCAGTTGGAGCTTCTTTTGAGATTGATATGAGCTCTCGGTTTTATGCTCTCGGTAATGAGCTTTCGGATGTAGGCATTTGGTTTTCCCGTGAATACTTAGAGGAGCTTGCCCTCATGATGTATGTAGATAACCACCGGTTCGGAACCCCTGTCGGTGTCTATGCTAAGTAGACTAGTATATGGAAAGCTTGTATCCTTTCTGGGGTTCCGGTTTACCTCTCGGGGGAGTTTTCGGGTATAGCCTGTTCTTTCGGAAGGTTGCTCCAGGTGATTTGTCTATTGTATATCAATATAACCTTTTGGTGTTTATGCAATAAATGTTATGGAAGCCTATTCCGGATAATCCCTATGTGCTTCTGGCTTAATACTTTTGATGCCTTCGCCTCTTGATGTAACGGTATTAAGCAAGTTAATACCGACATCTCTTCCATCCTTCCGGGTTTCAGTTAGAGGAGCTCTTGCCTCCATCTTTCTTAGCTTCCGACTTGGATGACCTTTCGCTGTAGGATCCCCCTACCGAATGAACTCTGTTGGGTCCCTTGCCGGATAGACCCTGTCGGATAGGCCCTTCTTGGATTGATGTTGCTGGCGCTCTATAGTTTTTGGATTCCCTTTTAGTGTTTGACTCTGGTTTTCTTAAGAATTCCTATGTGCTTGCGGTCACCCGATGCACCTTCAACGTTAGCTTTTTTCGGAGTTAATTTTGGTAGTAACAGTTTCCAAATTTTAATGCCCTATAAAATGGTAGTTTGCAATTTATTTTCACAAAGATTCACTTTTTCAAATTAATAGATTTCATTAAAATTTCATTTTAAACTCTTAATTTACTAGATATATCAAAGCTGCTTCAATTATCCAATTATTCTTTATTACTAATAAGTTGATTTACAAATTTGCTACATTTTCAGCCAATGAGATCTTTTCCTCATCCAATATATCAAAATATATTTAAAAAAATTCCTCAAAATTATACTACCTACTTTCTAGGTTTGAAGATCCTATGTGTGGATTTGAAACTCAAAATTCAAAGTTCATATTTAAGTCCAATTCCACCAAAATATATGTTATAAACCAATTAACTAGATGGTTATCGAAATCATTTCTTATTATTATATAAAACTCAAATTTTACCAAATTAGCTCTTACTTAGATACAAGAATTAATTAACTAGAATGATTTATGAAATGGAATTTATATTTTAAAAACTATATCGATTATTTCTCACATCAATAATGCCTCATATGTTGTTTTGGAGCCCCTATCGACCTAAGGCGTCCTTTGTTTGGACCAGAGTTCTTAAACCATCTCTAGGCACATCAACATAATCGATAACCATGGTTTTCACTCTTTTATAACCACTCTTTTAAGAAAATTTCTTTAATAATTCCACTTTAATGATCATAATCCATTGCTCTACCTGTAATACATATTAATCACAGTAGATGCGCTTTAAATAATTATCACAGTGGATTATTAATCTCCATGCTTAGCTGAAACAATCAGCTAGCTTCTGATGCGCACTCAAATTAATTTACACACATTTATATTCATATTTGACAAATGTCCTAACTCATCCTCTTAATTTTTCTCGAATTAAGCTTAATTTTATAAAGCTAACACAATGGTCAGAATTTGGATTTAGGTTCAGCGAACCAATAAGGTGATTTCCTGCTCAAAGTTAGATTGTAATGGATCACCAAAGACAACCAACATAAGAGTAGATTACGACTATCCCATAGGTTACAAGATGAATGATTCTCTTAATGATATCTATACATTTTAAACACCCCTCGAAATGATTTCAAGAATACAAACCCGTTTTGAAGATTTACTAAACTTAGATCATGGTAAAAACGGATTCAAAATCTTAGTAGAGACATCACACATTACATAACCAAAGAAAGAGTACCAATGAGTACATTCTACAAATGAACGCGACACATTATTTCGAATAAGGCTCGAACTAATCATCATTAGAATAAAATAGGCTTACAAAGAGAAGAATAATACCTCAAGGCTGAGATGAACCACCAGATATAATAGCTACAACAAGATTGCCAACACCAGGATTATTTTTCTTCTTAGGGAAAGCAAAAGCCATATGCCCTTCTTGCTTATAATAGAGACAACAACATGGTTTGGAACAATCCCTAGCAAAGTGACCATGGGATCCACAAATGTGACACTCCAAAGGCTTTGACTGTTGCGGTGCTATATGAGAGTGTGAGCTTGAACCTTTCAGCTTCTTCTTATGATGAAAGAAAGGCTTGGGCTTACAATTAGGAAAGTGCTCCTTGTTCAGATTTCCTAAAACTCAACATCACTATCCTTCTCTTTTTCGACTGCTTCGAGATGAAGAACCATGTCCACAAGTTCTTCAACGAAGAGCTTCAATTGCAACAAGAGAGATTTATTCAAATATTTCCTAAAGTTCAAAAACAAACTTGAGGTCTTTCTTATAAGGAGTACTGATGTGCTGAAGACCATACTTAGATAATGCCTCAAACAATGCAATGTATTCCAAAACTGTCAATTTTCCTTGCCTAAGCTCAAAGAAACATCGAGCCGGAGTAACCTTCTCAAATTCCTATATGAATTGAAGTTTGAACTATTTCCTAAATTTCTTCCATTCGAGGGTAACCTCATCAAGTTTCGCAACAAGAATCTCATATCAATCTAAAGCATGCTCTTGTAACACGCTTGATGTCACAAGAACATAATGATGACTAAAGATCCCCATGCGAGTATATATACGCTCGCAAGTACGAATCCAAGATCAAACTTCTGGAACTGGCCCGGTTCCTTTGAATGGCTTCCCACCGAGATAGGTGAAATCACTGCACACATGTGTAAACATCGACTTTCACGGTGAAGAGGAACGAGATGGAGCAGGAGGCTGGGTGTTCCTAATAAGTTCAAAAATCCGATCGGTTGACATATATACCCTCTCAGGGTGTGAGCCAATGGATGGCTCAACTCTCTCCTCGGGTCATGATCCACTAGACGACCCCGCACCCGAAGTTCGACCTCGACCTCTTCTCGATATAACTGAAAATTAAGATAGGATAAGATTATTCACAAGATAAGAAATCATCGATTTAGTTCAAAATAAGTGGAATAATACGGTATAAAACAATATTCCTGGACGCTATCCCTCATTGATTAAGGAAGGTTATGGACTGGAATGGTGATATCATAAGATATGGATGATACATTATTTGCATAACACCTCAACGTAACGTATTGTGAATATTGCTCTTTGTTTTATCATGTTCAGCTTTGAACTCTACTCTAATGCCAATAATGTGAAGCCTCACCCTAAGACCCACACCAATAAAAAGCATTACAGAGTAATATTGTTCATTAGAATGGAGAATAAGGCTGGTTAGAAGTGACCATTCGTAATCTTGTATTAAAGCAGTAATAAATACGTCAATCTAATGCTCTCTCTCTCCCCCTTTCTTTCTTTCTTTCTTTTCTCTGGAGATTGACAAACTTAATACTTATGTAATAAAATACTACAATGGCTACAATATCAGTTCAAAACAGAACATACATCACATGATATTTCATAGTCACAGAAAAGTAACACAGCCACGGTCACATTTATATATGTACATTAGGTACAATACAAAACAACATACATTGATACATCCTAAAAAAATACAGCAAAAGGTGTCTTGCACAATTACAAAGTACATACTGAACACACTAGAATGAACAAAATAAAGTAAATTATTCATAAGAGAAGCTAACCTGCAAATGGTCTACATCAGGCACTGCCTGCAAGAGCGGTCTGACCCAAGAATTAATTTACACAGGACAGTCTAGTTGAAATATTAGAACATAAGATAATAAAATAATAAGTATTGGAAGTGATATTCTTTTAAGGGATACTGCGACTTGGATTGCTCCACGTCACAAAGATTAATAAAATATTCAAGTTGACAACCATAAAGATTTAGGAGTCATGGATTCTAGATAAACTAAACACATGAGTTAACCAACTAAGGAAGAACTCATAACACCGTAATATAACAACTTACAAACTCGAATACGAGTTTATTTCACTGAAAGTGAACACCATAATAAATATCGCCAAGTAGCTCGAAGCCTAAGAATCAACAGGCCAACGTAATTGGATCTAAAATAACAATATGCACCAAAACACATGTTCTACTACGAACTGTAACGACCCGCAAATCTGTACCCTTTGGATCGACTAGTAACACCACATGTCTAACCCAAAAGACACAGAAATACGAATCATTATAAGAAAGAAGTTAGAGGATGAGAAATAGAAAGGAAGAAATATTAGAATAGAAGAAAACGAAGATCACAAACTCACAGCGGAACGAATAAAATATACTATATAACATAACCTTTGAAATACAAAGCAGTATTCGTATATACATACCATCATCAGAGCACAACGGTGATCCGTGGAACAGTTATAAACACCTGTTTCCAGATACACAAATAGTACACAGCGGAAGTATGATAGTCTATAACTAACAGGTGAAGCCTCCTGCTTTGAGCTCCTCCAAGCGAATCTGAAAAATCCCGACTACTGGACTGCCCGTACAAATTGGGCACCCAAGAGTTTAGGGAAAACAAACAAATAAACTCTGGGTCAGTCATGGGACTGGTGTGAGTAAACTCCAACCATTTGTTTAACTTTCAAATTTCTTTCGGAAGAAATGAAAATCGTAAGACCGATCCACACATAAACACGGATGGTTTTTACCTTACGATAACCAAAATATTTTTGATATCAAATCCAGTGATATTATAATAATGTCTACATCAAATAAATAGAATCTAGAGGAACGCTTGCATCTCACGCTCCATATATAATATAAAATCGAAAACCGCAGGGCGCTTATTGGAGATTGGATTTCCAACATGACAAGGTATGGGACCACCTGCCGATAGTGTATCTCTAGAGACGAATACACTGGGTTCAACAAGAACGTCTTGCAACCCGGCCCTCACATGACCGACCACTCATTTCGCTTGAGTGTATTGAATGTATATCACCAACGGTTGGGATCAGCAACCGTCTCCCGAAAGGGACAGCATCGATAGATTAAGAACAAATGGAATTTCTCTAGATAGGTGATTATACATCCTAATGGGTGCGACCCACATAGCCATGCTGCCTGCCCGATTTTTGTCAAATTCCGGGTTGTGAGGCTTGAGGTATGAATTATCTTCCAGAATATCTAGCCACCATTCACTTTGAATGCCACATCGTCAGATCCATCGGAAATCACTAATTGATTCCCACAAAAATACTCAGATTGTTAGGCTAAAGAAGTTTCCCTTCTATGCCACTAACTTCGTACGTTTGAAGGAATCAATGTACGCAACTCCTTTGGAAATACTTTGTCAGACACTCGTCCATACAAGTTGTCCTGGGTCTGGACAAACCGAAGGCACTATTCCGTACATCCATCTTAGGCACTGTTATCTAAGACTTATACAATAGCCCTTGCACTTTACTCCGTCTTCAATTATCTTTGACATATATGATTCGCAACGCTTATGCCAATACAGAGTGGTTCTTTGAGCCAACGCTCTCCTATAACAATAAGTAATGCATAACTCGGTATCGAGTTAACCAAGTCAAAAGGCAAAACTCGAAGTCGGTGGTAACTATCAAGCAAGTGTGCAAACGCGATATCATTCCAAATGGAAATTATATCGATCAATCATCATTTAACATTTATCTCTTTAGTTCATAAATTTACTTATCTCATGTTTCTATACATTCCAAATTCTTATTTCTATTATCAGAAAACATTTCTGATTCTCGTTTGGAAAACATTTCCAAAATTCCTTCACGATCAAACCTTACCATTCCTTAGTTAAGAAGGAAGTCAATTAAGTTGGGGTATAATTACCACTCAGACCTTAATTGAACAACGTTTTTAACTTTGAAATGGTCAAAGTTTATCTTTTAAATCTTTAACAACTTCTTATGTAACTCTCGGATTCTAATCTAAGAACACACTTCCTTTACAGAAAAATGTTGATTATAACGGTAGCGTTATAATCGTTGTCTCCAAATATTTGATTTATAAAACATTGCTTTTAACAACAACGTTACAACTGCTGTCTAAAATTTTAGAACATTTATTATAGCAATAGCGTTAAGATCGCTGTTAAGATTTACAAAACATCCTTTATAACAGCAGCGTTAAAATCGCTGTCTAGAATTTACCAACACTTATTATAGCGGTAGCGTTAAAATCGCTATCTAGAATTTTCAAAACATTTATTAAAATTTATATTCCAAATGTTGGAACAAAACTCATCGTTTTCATTTTAAACGATTATCCATTTCCCTTCCTTATTCAAATTCCACTTCGATTTTATAATTCAAATCTAAAATTCCTTTTAGATATCTCATTTTGCAACATATTTTGCTTCAACCGTTATTCACTTTAATCGTAAACATATTCCTTCTATATATAATCAAATCAGTTAGATTTTCGTACTTAAATATAATATCTTAATCCCAACTTCTATTTATAACCCCTATTCAAAATTACTCACATAAGTCTCACTTCTTTTTATTTTAATCATTTAAAATCTCGTTTAACATTTCCTTTGTTCAGAAATATCCTTATGTTTCACCAAACTTCTTTATTCTCTTTTAATCTTGAAACATTGTTTCAAATTATCGAACCATTTTCCATAACTCCTATCATTTCAAAATAGATCTATAGTTTTAAAACCACTTCCCTTCCTACTAGCATTGGAATATCGTCATACTTTTAATTACATTATATAGGAAAAATCATATTTCATTTTCTGACCCCAATTTAATCCTCTTCTCATTTTAAACCCAAATAGTTCGATCTCATTTCTAAATCCTTATAATAAATATAATATTCTCTTAATAAATTACTCCCACTCCTTAATTAGGTAACTTCCTCGACAACTCTTATTTTCCATTTGATTCAACTATGGTATTATAACCCCCTTCTTTCATTGGAAATTTCCGTTGACTCTCTTTGCTTAATTAATTAATCAAGTAAACCTTTTTGCCTTATTTTAACTAACTCCCTTTAGTTGATTAAATAAATCCTTATTCGAACTCTCATCTTTTCTTACGAGCCATTTTTACAAACTATGGTTGTAAACTGGATTAAAATCCTTTTAACCAAATCTTAATCAAATTTTATATCCCTTTCTGAGAACTTTCTAATTTAATCAAATTTCCAATTTTCCATATAAATTCAAATTTGAATTTATATTTCAATATATCCAATGATAAATAATTCAACTAATATATGTTCTCATTCATAAACAAATCCTTGATTCTTTCATTTGAACAAGTTTTCTATTTTCAACTCTATTCAAAATTAAATCTCTATTTTGAAAATAAGTTTCCTTTTTAACACTGCAATTTCCCTTTCGATACCTGAAAATATTTTATGGTATTTAAATACCAAAACTCTAGGTCAGGGTAGTTTGAACACAGCAAAGTCAATTACTGGTTATATATATATATACATATATATATATATATATCATATCATACATCACAACCAAGGAAAACAGTAATATAAATATTGAGGAACCCAGTTGGGTCCCTCAAACCTGTTTCCCTGCATCCACAGATGTTAATAACATCAATAATATTATTTCACATCAATATGAAATGTCAAACTAAAGATTGATCAATGATGTAATCCTATCAACCAGTTTTATCAACTATTCAACCAAGCAACCATCACACAGTTTAAAATACGTTTATATAAAAATATAAACGAAGCAGAGTTAGTGAGTTTACTCACCTTGTTTCGCATTTGACTGTTCTGCTTTTGTTTCGCTTAAAATCAAACTAGCATTTGATCTTATCATGGAATTCATGTAGCTCTATCTTTGACCATATCGGTTCCACACCGTAGTTTCTGTCGTTAAGGCTCCCGCGGATCCAACCGCATCCAATTCTGTTACGTATGAATAATATACGATGGTTTTAAAATCTTGTATTCATTTTCAAATAGTTAAGGCTTTATTAAATTTTTAATTAACGATACTATAAATCCTAATCCATGATTACCGTAGTTGAAAATATTGAGGATACCAGTTTCTGTCGAAAGTTACTTACCTCAGTTTTCAGAGGCCATTTACTTCTCATTTGCAGTCAAAGTTTCATTTTTTTTTTAGGATCCTTGAACAACTTTTAGCCAATTCTTCTCAAACATCATCTTAACGTTCATAGTGCTTTGATGAGGATTGAGTATTTCTGCGTTTAACAAAGCAACTCCTTCCCATGCTGATTCTCTTTCTTCTTGTTCTCATATTCGCTAAAGCCAATACTGTCCTACCCAAACCACAAAACAATCGAGCTTGTATTTCAGCTCCTATACATTGCTGCTACAAGGTCAAACGTGAACCACTATGCCACCGTAACAATTGTTGTTGCTCCTCCCTTTTAACACAACAACTTCATTTGCACTTCAACCCGGCTCCATCGGTTACATTCCAAACTTAAATGCCTCCCTCAAATTTATATATCACCACAAATCCCCGTTTAAAACGCTACTGCCATCATTAACTTCAACTCATAGCCACTTCTAGGTCTCGTTTAGCAGAACAACGATCATGGCCATATTGACACGAGATGTACATATATATTTCAACACTAATTCCTCCCCAGATTTGTTCTCCTTCCGACATCATAAACAAATAATTAAGTTACTCCACATTTTTCAGCTAATACTAAGGTAAATCCCGTTTTAGTCTACTGATATTTCTTCTCGTTCAAGCTCCTTTCCTACTCATCCCCATCTGAATTCCTTAACCACGTTCAAACTAACCCCATACTTAATCACTAATAGCTTAATCCCGTTTACAAGACCGTTAGTGCAACCGCCCATCCCCTTTTTGCCACGTAAAACTTGCCCCTTCCCATGAACAAATGAAACCACCGTACCTTATTCATTCAGCGAAAAGAACATGGACTTCACCGTTGATCAACCCAACGTGAAAGCATCCCACCGTACCTACCCCATACCTGTTAACTGCAGTCTACCGTTGCGGCCACCATTGTTCACCGGAGCTCTGCCTGACCCGGCAATCCCCTCCGCCCTTTGACCAGCCTCCACGTCCTCCCATCTCAGCAAAATCACAACAAGCTCCAATAAATGTCTAAAAAAAAACCTGCGGAATCCGTCTTCGAACAGAGCACTTCAACGCTGCTCCTTGGTCCCTCAAACCCCGCGCCACCCACTCGTTCGCTGCCAGACCACCGGGATCCAGCTACTGCGAGCCCAAGTTCGCTCTGACCTAGTACCAGCGAGAGGAAGTCATTCGAACTAGGTACCCCTACAGGAGATTGAAGAGGAAAACAAACTCGAAAATACAAGGATTTCGATTTATAAATTGTTGATTTGTGGTGGATTTTCCTTGATTTTTCTCTCATGATTTTGTTTTAAATTTTCTCGTTTGATTTATTTTGCTGTGTCTCGAAAGAAAAAGGAAGAAGAAAGGTAAGAATAGTATTTAAAAGGGGAAACTACCTTGCTTCGCACGGAGATGAACAGCTTGTTTGGGGAACACGTAACCAAAGTTACTTGGCACGCACGGTTTCCATTTACTTGGGATGCACGGTTTTTGTGTTGGCTTGGATATCACGGTTTTGTTTGTTTATTATTATATGTATATTTTCTATATACTGTGTGATATGGGGACATGTTCTTCCAATGCAAGAAAGGTACGAAAGCAATGTGTAATTTCTTTTTATCCCTACAGCATGTCGACAGCACCCTATTGGACCAAATCCAAAATATGAACTGATTTGTAGCGATTTACTCAGCTTGAGATAAAGTAGAACGACTGTAGTTTAATTAAATGAATCATATTTTGATTTCTCTAAACTGTCAACTTGAAATATTTCTTAGTCTTTAAATGATGATGTTACTAGTAGAAGATTGATTTTATCCAGTCTTAGTGTACTCGTATAATTTATGTTTATGTAGTCAGTGTCCATGCAGCGACTCTTAGAGAACTCAAACAAAGTAAGCGTTATCTATGTGATCATGATACACCACTCAACAACACAAAGGCGATGCGTCCAATATGAGTAGCATGGATATTATATATTCAAGTGTTGTTTTATAAATAAATTCGTAAAGTACAATTCGAATCTAAATTCGATTAAACTTCTCAAATTAGCTAATTTACACAATATTACCAATTTAACTAATTTTCGATTATTAAATTTATTATTCTACTTTTATATTAATTAATTATTCAAAGTTATTAGATAAAATCATTTAAAACTCTAAACCTACCTTTCAAATAATTAAATAAATTAATTATTCTTTTACTAAAATTGCGGGTCATTACATTCCTTCCCCCTTAAAAAATTTCGTCCTCGAAATTGCTAAGAAGTAGATATGCTATGACCCTAACTCCTCATACCCCACTTGGGTGAAATCTTATACTCCATATTTCCATAACTCAATTTTTATCCAGAACTTCTAATTCTAATATTAATATCCAACTCTTCGTTATTTATTCCAAATAATCTCTCTTTATTTCACTTGAAATTTTATTAACCAATTCTAGTTTCCTTATTTCAATTACAATTAACCACTTGATTTTAAATTATCAAAAATTTCCTGAAAAATTTCAAACTCTTTAAATTTCCGAAAATTTCGCCAACATCCCCTTTGCACAGCTCAATCGGTACAACCACAACTCGCCTTTCTAGGCCTTCTCCAATCCAAAAGAAAATCAGAAAGCCAAGCGGCTTGCCTCAAGGGCTCATAAAACCATCAAACCCAAGTAATATTGTAAACATGTACCTTTTTGTCGGGCAAATTTCTATCTCTTTCATTTGCTTCCATTCAATATCTGTTCAGCGTACATATATCCATTTCCAGTTGGTTTCAAACCAATCCAACTTCCAGTTTATCCATCCAAGTCTGCTTTTTATCTAAGCCAACCCACCTATTATACTTGAATCTAATTCAATTCCAATTAACAATATCCAATAGATATTCAACTTGCTCATTCATAAGTCGAATTCATATTAATAATTCGAATTTTAACATTTCTCTTTATTTATTTATTTTCATTCAGAATGATTTCTAGTTCAATCCAAATTTATTTAACTTAACTTAAGTTAAATTTCAATTCATTTGATACATTTTACCATTTCAATTTATTCAGCTTATACAAGTTAAATTTTAATTTTAGAATTCAAATTCCCGGGTTTTTATTTCAAACTAGTTTGAAATCATATGTATGTACGTATATTTATAATCAACTCAATTCGAAACATTTGAATATCTAAAATAACTTGTCCTTTTCAAACAAAATTTTCATTCCCAAATTATTAAGGTAGCAATCCGTCACTCAGAAACTTGAAAATGAATACCGATAATGTCGCGACCCATTATCAGTATTATTTTCTCGCCACTGAAGTGATTTCAGTGCTTAATCTCTTTTAAAATCCATTTAAAATCACTCTTATTCGATAATCCTTCAAAATAATGCTATATTCATAATATTTGAGAAAATATTTCCTAAACACCCGGGATTTAAATTCAAATTCTGATTCGAATTTAATCTTGGTTTATCTCATTTGTATACATTATCCGTATACAAATTATACGTCCATTTCAATATTTCATGATTCCATTTGATTGTAATAACAATCAACACATTCATATATAATAATTCCAAAAATTATTCCTTTTATAGCAAAAAAAATTTTTGGGCAATATTATCTCATTTACCCATTTTTAAAACAAATACTGTGTCGAACTTCTTTGTTCGAGAGTTCAAAAACACCTATCGATACAGTTGTACATCCTGTATCGACGAGAATGCATAAACTGCTCAACAAACCAGTCAACACAATAAAAAACGGTTTTTATATCAAATCTACAAATACGCTCTCTAGTATATATACACTCAAACTCAATCTAGGGTATTACTAACCCCATCTCTATTGAGTCACGCCACAGAGCCAAGGTTACTACTCAACCTTCAGCTCTGATACCAACTGTAACGACCCGCAAATCTGTACCCTTTGGATCTACTAGTAACACCACATGTCTAACCCAAAAGACACAGAAATACGAATCATTATAAGAAAGAAGTTAGAGGATGAGAAATAGAAATGAAGAAATATTAGAATTGTAACACCCCACGCCCGCTATGGTCACTCACTAAGGGAATGCCATAGCATCGGTGGAGTATTTTAGTGAATATAGAACAGAAAAATTACACCAAGACAGATATAAATAGTACTTGAAAATTTAAAACATCATCTCATAACAGCGGAAATAAACATGTCTGGTTACATCATAAAACCATGATAAAAGTCAAGTACAATATCCGTCAAAATAAAGAAATACATAATCCCACTCTCTCATACAATAGCCATAACAAAAGAAAAGATAACTGGATAACTGGAGCTTTACATCTACCCAAGCTCCTCAAGACTGGAACAGCAATCCGATCAAGCTCTACTACCGCTAGGATCCACCGTAGGACCTGAGGGTTGGGAAAAAGATAAAAACAACGGGGTCAGACATAAGTCTGAGTGAGTCCTATAACTTTAATAATACAATCATTAAGGTAACCAGAGAAGACATAAACTTGACCTACGGTAATATCTGGGGATGAATGGCTACACTAAGCAGCTTGATAGACTTGGGATAAACTAAGATAACCGTCAGGACGCCTCTACCCACCCAGGGATAATTACTAACTGCACCACACCAGTCATTCCCCCTTAAAGGTTGATCCCTTCCAAGGACTTAGAAAATTTCCCCAGTAATCTCATGTACTCCTAGCCCACTACATAGGTGCCGTCTACCCCTATCTCCACTAGGTGTACCCGGTAATTCTTACCCAGTAGTTTCGTGTACTCCTACATAGGTGTCGTCTGCCCCTATCTTCATTAGGTGTACCCACTACTCCCCATCGATCGGCTCCCTACCGTAGATACCCGTGCTGGTCCCACAGTGGGGTGTATCACTCCCCTAAAGTGGCTACCCAATACTAACGGTGCACGGCTTTATATCTACACGATGCAACAACGGCTTATCTACCAGCCCGGGCCCACACACGCATATGAAGCCCGTTGGACTTGCGTTGCCACCGCCAACCCGTTTTGGCCTCTTATAATCAAGCCCAATATGCGTGTCCCGTCACTCGACATGGGTCGAGCCCACAAAGATACGTTTGGGATATTGGTTGAAATGGGCCCCCACAAGCTACCCACTTAAGCTTGTCAAATATCTAGTGTATCCCACTTAACCCTTTAATCATGTTTAATTACATGTTTCCACTTGGTTAAGTATTCTAATCGTATTTTCTATTCCCACCCAAGGCAACCCACTAGATTCCACATGCCACCCAAGGCAATCACAAAATTTCCTCATGCCACCCAAGGCACCCACTTAACCCCTCATGTCCCACTACATGCTACTATGGTTAAGTGTTTCTTAATTAATTAAGACCGTGATCTCCCATAAAGACCTCCCACATTAGACTGGCTGTTATGACTGCCTGGTTAAGCCGGTAGAATCCGGGCAGTCTTACGTCATAACAGAGTCTAACCTCGTGTCTTTACCTTAATCACGTATTTAATTTTATGGCTAAGACCTCTCACATTGGGCTGACATTTGTAGCAACTGGTTAAGCCGGTCGGGTCCGGGCAGTTTTACACTACAAATGAGTCCAACCTCGTGTCTTAGTCGATTAATTACACCTAATTAATCACCCCCATATTAATTATCCCTAATTAATATCAAGTTTTCCATAACATGGGTAGACCTAACTCAATAGGTAAATTCCCATGGGGTAGACCTAACTCAATAGGTAAATTCCCACTTATGGTAATTTATTTTTATGGTATGCTTAATCATACCCAATCATTCATTTATTAACATATTTACCACCCCATCGTTCCCCACGTAAATCGTTCTCATTTCATGACATAACAAAGGGGAAGATCATTACAAATATCATGGGTTTAACCTACAACTTTGTCATGGGTTAAGAGGATGTCAACTTGCATATATGAGCATATATTAACCCAACTACATAAACCCAAACTTGCCTATTATCATACACATGATTTGCATAACATATTATCATACATATATCTTGCATAACATGTTGAACTTGCATATAGGCATTCTCATAACTTGCATAACATGTTAAACATGCATTTAAGCATACACATAACTTGCATAAGTATTCACATACTTGCATAAGCATCCACATACTTGCATAAACATGAATAACTTGCATATCATGTTATTTAAGCATATACATATCTTGCATAAGTATTCATATACTCGCATAAGCATGCATAACTTGCATATCACATAAATCTTGCATTTAACCATATACATGACTTGCATAAGCATCCATACACTTGCATAAGCATGCATAACTTGCATATCACTTTCAACTTGCATTTAAACATATACTTAACTTGCATATCTCACTTTGATAAACATGCATAATTCCACTTATTAAATATGCATAAATCCACTTATTAAACATGCATATACCAACTTGTTAAACATGCATAAATCAACTTATTAAGCATGCATAAACTAACTTATCAAATATGCATAAACATAGAACAACATAGAGTAACATATCATTATACATGATTCATACTCACTAATCCGCATTTAAGACCATAAGTCTTATTACACCCAATCTACTTACTTTAACAATTGATGTTAAAGTGATAGAAACTCACCAAAACACAATTAGCAAGCTAATGAAGAAGATTAAGATACTTAGAATGGATTAGAGAATGATTTGAGAGGGATTTGCTTGCAACTTCTTCATGAACTAGTGGAGGCCATGCTCAAATTTCATTTTGCCATAGTTTAGTTACAAGACTTAATTATGAATGAATTAGGGTAGGGTTGGGGTCTTATTTATAGGATTAGGTGAGTGTTTTAGGCCCTTAGATTAACCCTAGATTAGGTTAGGACCCTTAGATTTAGGAAATCTCTAGAACCAGCCCTCCTAGCCAGCCTGAAACCCAACCTGGTGCAATCCTGGTGCACCCAGGTTCACTGGGCGCCTGGACCCTGTCGACAGGCAAGTCGACAGGCATGTCGACACCCCTGTCGACAGGCCTGTCGACAGCCCTGTCGACATGGGTTGGGCGGGAAGCTTCCCGCCTGACCCCGCCTGGCCCATTCCAAATTTGAATATTTTGAATTTTTTAAAATCTGTTTTAGTTTTAAATTTTCTGCAAACTTCATCGGGCCATAACTGGGCCATACGGACTCCGATTTTCGAAAACTCGGACTCTATTTCGCGTATTTTTCCGAGACGAACGTAATGACGCAGCCCGTTTCCCCTAATTCCCACGTCTGAGATTATTTATCCTGTAATTAGTGAATTTTAGTATTAACTAAAATTCGGGGTGTTACATTCTCCCCTCCTTAAAGGATTTCGTCCCCGTAATCTCTAAGCTAAGGAGAATGCATATCCTACCATCCAAACAACCATCTACTCAAATCATCAACCACTGGCATCCATTGTCCTTAAAACAATTTCTAATGATGTATGAGCATATGCAAACGGTGTGTGTATATGTTCCCTATCTAATGTATGAACGTATGCAAACCATGATAGTGCCATGCATCCATTATGTATGCGAGAACACCCTATCGATACATACAATATCTACATGAGTGCACAATCATTCACCAAAATGCATCATCCATGTGATAACCCAACCATTATACATCCATAAATATTTTCCTACACACAATTTTATGCAATATGCAATATGAAGTGACTGAGCCGATCTAGTGCCTAGAGTGTGTGTATATGCATCCACGAGCAACCACTAGCAAACACTTGCATCCACTTGCATCCATCAACCATAACATGTCTCAAACACATGTTTCAACCATAGGTTTACCCTATTTAAAGGTCAAAGGTACTAACGAGAGGACATACCAAAGATAAGATAAGTACTAGACAAGCGATAAAGGAGAAAGTAAAGACATACCCTCAAAAAGAAATGGGTACAATGAACGCATCTTCGCTTCCGTCTCCCACGTTGCGTTGCCCTCGTCTTCTCCCCATTGCACTTTGACTAGTTGAACCTCCCGATTCCTCAACTTCCTAGTCTCTGACCCAAGGATGCGAGTAGGAGCTCGTCGAATAGTCGCATCACGCTCTACCTCTACATCTCTAAGCAAGCTTGGCTCTACCACCTCTGCGGTCTCATGTAAGCACTTCCTCAAATGTGATACATGGAATACATCATGAACACCACTAAGTCTGTCGGGCAACTCCACCCTATATGCCATCCGTCCAATCCTTTCCTTGATAGGAAACGGCCCAACAAACCTTGGTGCTAACTTCCCAACGGATCCGAAGCGAACAACATTTCTCAACGGAGATACCTTAACAAAAACCATATCCCCAACCTCAAATTCAAGATCCGTCCTTCTCTTGTCCGCATAAGATTTTTGCCTATCCTGCGCTGCCTTCATCCTTCTTCGAATCAAATCGATCTTCTCTGAAGTCTCCCTAACCATATCAGGCCCAAGCAAGATCTTATCCGTAGATTCCCACCAACATGTGGGTGATCGACAAGGCCTTCCATAGAGAGCTTCGAAAGGAGCCATACCAATACTGGACTGAAAGCTGTTATTATATGCGAACTCCACCAATGGAAGATGCTCTTCCCATGTACCTCCAAAATCTAAGATACAAAGCCTCAAAAGGTCTTCTAGAACACGATTCACCCTCTCAGTCTGGCCGTCTGTCTGAGGATGATATGCGGTACTCAGACACAATTGAGTCCCCACTGCTTCTTGCAAACTTCTCCAGAACTCGCTAGTGAAGATAGGATCTCGATCACTCACTATGCTAGAGGGTACCCCATGCAATCGAACTATCTCTCGAAGATATACAGAAGCTAACCATGGAGCAGTCCTCTTACTCTTCACAGGTATGAAATGGGCGCTCTTAGTAAGTCTGTCTACCACCACCCAAATTCCTGTATTACCCTTCCTCGATCTGGGTAACCCGTCAATAAAATCCATCGAGACGCTATCCCACTTCCATTGCGGAACCTCCAATGGGTGAAGCAACCCACCTGGTTTCTTTTGCTCCGCCTTCACTTGCTGGCACACCAAACATCGAGCGACATACTCGGCCACATCTTTCTTCATACCGGCCCAGAAGAAAACCCTCTTCATGTCTTGGTACATCTTGTCCCCACCGGGATGAATGGTCATCCTAGAACGGTGTGCGTCATCAAGAATAGCCTTCCTCAAACCCTCGTCTTGCGGTACACAAAGTCTACCGTCTCTACGCAAGTACCCCCTATCATCTAGGGTATACCTACTCAAATGGCTGGACGACTCCCCCCTTATGAGCTTCTCTATCAACTCAACCAACTGTGGGTCGTCCCCCTGGGCTTCCCCAATCCGTCCCAAAAGAGTAGGCCTAACTTCCAAAGAAGCTAGCAAACCGGGTACATAATCAATGGAAGGTCTGAAATCAAACATCGAGATAAACTCCAAGCTTCGTCGTTCCACGAACAATGGACTCAAGGAAAACCTCTTCCTGCTCAAGGCGTCCGCCACCACATTACCCTTGCCAGGGGTATATGCTATCTCGAAATCATAGGATGCTAAAAACTCCATCCACCTTTGCTGTCTTAAGTTTAAATCCTTCTGAGAGAACAAGTACTTCAAAGATTTATGGTCAGTGAACAACTCGAATCTCTCACCAAGAAGATAATGGCGCCAAATCTTAAGAGCAAAAACAATAGCGGCCAACTCTAGATCATGGGTAAGGTAATTTTTCTCATGCACTCTCAACTGCGTTCCACCATAGGCTATTACCCTTCCCTCTTGCATTAAGACTGCGCCAAGTCCTGTGCCACAAGCATCGGTATAGACAACAAATGGCTTGCTCCCATCTGGCAACACTAAAACTGGAGCAGTGGTTAAAGCTCTCTTTAACCGTCGGAACGCATCATCACAATCCACGTCCCATGTGAAAACAAGATTCTTCTTCGTTAAGCGGGTTAATGGGGCTGATATCTTCGCGAAGTCTTTGATA